>CAKXYN010000001.1:25072500-26322500 GCA_935064755.1 Tragelaphus eurycerus | reverse complement strand
AGTCTGGTTTACAAGCTGTTGCATATGGATCTTAACACACTATTTCATTTCTGTGCAAAAGTCTTCAAAGGTTATTAACAGCCTACACCTGTCACTGCTTCATAACTGGGGTGTGCCCTGGAACCACCTGAGAGCCACAGATACCATGTACAGCAGTGCCTGCAATGCAGGCTATTTACTGCACAAGAGACCTGCCTGAAGGTTGGGGGGTTGAAATCTAGCCCTTGCTGCTTTCCCCAAGTCCTGCATCCTGGCAAGAGGCTACGGACCACCAGAAGGGGCACTTCTCTGCAATTCGTATAACGGTGCTAGACAGACTGTGATGACTTTGTGGAAAACTTTGTAAAACAAAAAAAAAGCCCCCTTGGAAGCCCAGCTGTGGACCTACTGAATCACAGCATACAGCATGGGCCAGCGTTTGCTGAAAGCTCCCTGGGAAGTTCCAATACACACCCAAGCTAAGAACCCTCAGAAATTACATTAAAATCCTTGTTGAAGATTTGTTGTAATTTTAATGTGGGTCCAGATTGCAGGACCCACCTCCAGAGTGGGATTCTTTAGACCAGAAGAAGGGCCAGGAAATCTGGACTTTGATTCTTAGGCAAACATTCTATATCAGCCTTTGGAACACCAGCCCTGAGGGCTGGCACGGTCACTGCCATTTTGGAGGTTAAGAGATGAAGACCCAGTTAGAAGGGGAAAAAGTGCTTTCCCTGGGGTTCTACCACTGGGGAAGTCAGAGTATCTTTTATTATGGTCCTCCCTGTCTACTAGTCCTCAGATTGGAGCCCTGCCCACCATGCACCCAAAGCACTAGCTCAGAGAAGATGGACTCTATCTACTGAGGCAGAGGCCAGCTCCCACACAGGTGCCCACCCCCTGCTGCCCTGGAGTAAGCCCTTCCATCCACTCAACAAGTGTTTCTTATTTTGTCTTAAATGGGAAACAGCTTCTGTAGAATAATTGTTATGCATGAGGCATGTATGTTTTCTGTTACGTCTTACATTCCTTTTTTTGTTCACGCTCCCCACTTAATAATTATTCATCAAGCAGTCTCCATGTCCCGCATTGGGTCACATGCCTTTATAATATAGTCCTTGCTGTCTTCAGGGGATCTCCCAGCCTGGGAGGTGCGGAGAAGTTAGAGTTATTCCTCAAACCAAGCTGTCTGAGGAATAACTGCACTCACGGCTAAAATCCGTGTCTCTCAATAAGAGCATCTTCACTTCCTCCAACCACACTGCCATTAGTCTTATTTCATTATTATTATGTATTATTATATACTTTCATTACTACTACTATTGCCTTCAGTTCAGTCGCTCAGTCGTGTCTGACTCTTTGCAACCCCATGAATCTCAGCACGCCAGGCATCCCTGTCCCCAACTCCTGGAGTTCACTCAAACTCACGTCCATCGAGTCAGTGATGCCATCCAGCCATCTCATCCTCTGTCGTCCCCTTCTCCTTCTGCCCCCAATCACTCCCAGCATCAGAGTCTTTTCCAATGAGTCAACTCTTCCCATGAGGTGGCCAAAGTACTGGAGTTTCAGCTTTAGCATCAGGCCTTCCAAAGAATACCCAGGACTGATCTCCTTCAGAATGGACTGGCTGGATCTCCCGGCAGTCCAAAGGACTCTCAAGAGTCTTCTCCAACACTACAGTTCAAAAGCATCAATTCTTCGGCACTCTGCTTTCTTCACAGTCCAACTCTCACATCCATACATGACCACAGGAAAGACCATAGCCTTGACTAGATGGACCTTTGTTGGCAAAGTAATGTCTCTGCTTTTGAATATGCTATCTAGGTTGGTCATAACTTTCCTTCCAAGGAGGAAGCGTCTTTTAATTTCATGGCTGCAATCACCATCTGCAGGGATTTTGGAGCCCCCAAAATAAAGTCTGACACTGTTCCCACTGTTTCCCCATCTATTTCCCATGAAGTAATGAGACCAGATGCCATGATCTTCGTTTTATGAATGTTGAGCTGTAAGCCAACTTTTTCACTCTCCTCTTTCACTTTCATCAAGAGGCTTTTGAGTTCCACTTTACTTTCTGCCGTAAGGGTGGTGTCATCTGCATATCTGAGGTTATTGATATTTCTCCCAGCAATCTTGATTCCAGCTTATGTTTCTTGCAGCCCAGCGTTTCTCATGATGTACTCTGCATATAAGTTAAATAAGCAGGGTGACAATATACAGCCTTGACGTACTCCTTTTCCTATTTGGAACCAGTCTGTTGTTTCATGTCCAGTTCTAATTGTTGCTTCCTGACCTGCATACAGGTTCCTCAAGAGGCAGGTCAGGTGGTCTGGTATTCCCATCTCTTCCAGAATTTTCCACAGTTTATTGTGATCCACACAGTCAAAGGCTTTGGCATAGTCAATAAAGCAGAAATAGATGTTTTTCTGGAACTCTCTTGCTTTTTTGACGATCCAGCAGATATTGGCAATTTGATCTCTGGTTCCTGTTCCTCTGCCTTTTCTAAAACCAGCTTGTTAGCTGTCCTTTAAAATTTTGTTTTTCAATATGTGACACACCACACAGAATGGGGGACTCTTAGTTTCCTGACCAGGGATTGAACCTGCCCCCTTGAGGTAGAAGCAGAGTCTTAACCACTGGATTGCCAGGAAAGTCCCTACCTTTCCTTTTCATTTAACTAAAAACATGTACAAGTTCTTTAGTTTTTTTTAAATTGAAGTTCAGTTAATTTACAATGTTGTGCCAGTCTCTTCTGTCCAGCAAAGTGACTCAGTTTTATACACATATACATTCTTATTTTTCCGCAAGTTCTTTAAATTATGAAATCCAAAACCCAACAGAGTTATCTCCCAGAAGTCTCATCAATGTTGACTTCATAGGAAAATTCAGTTCATCATGTGAACACACAGGTACAGGTCAAAAGTTATTATGACAGTAGCCCAAAATACCATTCATAAAACAGCAAAAGCTAGCCGAGGGTCTTCTTGTTCAGAGCTGTTGCCTAAATCCTATGAAACCACCATCACCAATACGAAAACAAAACAAAGACACAACCAAAAAAAGAAAATTATAGGCCAATACTTTTGACAAATATAGATGCAAAACTCTTAACAAAATGTTAACAAGCTGAATCCAACAACCCATTAAAAAACCTCATACACCATGATCAAGTTGGATTCATCCAAGGGTCACAAGAATGATTCATTATAGGCAGGTCAATAGGATATACTACATCAATCAAAGAAAAGGCAAAATCCACATGATCATCTCTGGAGAAGGCACTGGCGACCCACTCCAGTACTCTTGCCTGAAAAATCCCGTGGACGGAGGAGCCTGGTAGGCTACAGTCTATGGGGTCACTAAGAGTCGGACACAACTGAGTGACTTCACTTTCCCTTTTCACTTTCATGCATTGGAGAAGGAAATGGCAACCCACTCCAGTGTTCTTGCCTGGAGAATCCCAGGGACGGGGGAGCCTGGTGGGCTTCCATCTATGGGGTCCCACAGAGTCGGACACGACCGATGCAACTTAGCAGCACATGATTATCTCAATAGATGCATAAAAAACAATTTGATAAAATTCAACATCCATTCATGATAAAAACTCTTATGAAAGTGGATATAGAGGGGACATAACGTAATAAAACTATTTATCACACACTCACAGCCAATATAATACTCAACAGTGAAAAACGGAAAGCCTTTCTGTTAAAATATGGAACGAGACAAGGATGCCCACTCTCACCATTTCTCTTCAACATAGTATTGGAAGTCTTAGCCACAGCAATCGGATAAGAAAAAGAAATAATAGGCATTCAAATTAGAAGACATAAAATTGTCATTATATACAGAGGACGTAGTACTATTAATATACGTAGAAAACCGAGAACTGCTGCCAGCATATTAAAAGCCCGAGAACAGGTCCTTGCAGTGGGTACAGGATCTGTGTTCTGTTACTCATTTATTCAACAGATACTCTTAGACTAAAGTCAAGTGTCAGGCATGGAGGTTCACAGGCATATCCCTGTCCTAAACAAGCTTTACTTTTAAATACCAGACACAGAATAACTGCCTTGGCAGCTGATCTAACTAAGAAACATATGCCAGCTGAGAGTTCAAGCTTTAGGGAATGCCTATAAGAAAAGGGCAGAGTCAGGAGCACAATCTGCATCTTAGGTATTCATGCTGCGTGGGCTTCCCTGGCTCCGGTGGTAAAGAATCTGCCTATAGTGCAGGAGACCGGGGTTCAGTCCCTGGGTCAGGAAGATCCCCTGGAGAAGGGAATGGTAATCCACTCCAGTATTCTTGCCTAGAGAATTCCACGGATAGAGGAACCTGGAGGGATAAGGTCCATGGGGTCGCAGAGTCAGACACGACTGAGTGACTATCACTCACTCACTCAGACTGTGTACGTAAAAAAAAGCCAGATGCCAAGAACCTCCAGGGTCAATACACAACCACAACAATTACCAGCACTGAATTAAGAAGGACTCACTAACATCAGTTCAGTTCAGTTCAGTCGCTCAGTAGTGTCTGACTCTTTGCAACCCCATGAACTGCAGCACTCCAGGCTTCCCTGTCCATCACCAACTCCTGGAGCTTGTTCAAACTCATGTCCATCAAGTCAGTGATGCCATCCAACCATCTCATCCTCTGTCATCGCTTTCTCCTCCTGCCTTCAATCCTTCCCAGCATCAGGGTCTTTTCCAATGAGTCAGTTCTTCGCATCAGGTGGCCAAAGTATTGGAGGTGCAGCTTCAGCATCAGTCCTTCCAATAAATATTCAGGACTGATTTCCTTTAGAATTGGCTGGTTGGATCTCCTTGCAGTCCAAGGGACTCTCAAGAGTCTTCTCCAACACCACAGTTCAAAAGCATCAATTCTTCAGCACTCAGCTTTCTTCAATGCCCAACTCTCACATCTATATATGACTACTGGAAAAACCATAGCTGAGACTAGATGGACCTTTGTTGGCAAAGTAATGTCTCTGCTTTTTAATATGCTATCTAGGTTGGTCATAGCTTTTCTTTCCAGGAGCAAGCATCTTTTATTTCATGGCTACAGTCATCATCTGCAGTGATTTTGAAGCCCCCAAAATAAAGTCTCTCACTGTTTCCACTGTTTCCCCATCTATTTCCCATGAAGTGATGGGACCAGATGCCGTATCTTAGTTTTCTAAATGTTGAGTTTTAAGCCAACTTTTCGCTCTCCTCTTTCACTTTCATCAAGAGGCTCTTTAGTTCTTAGTTTTTCTGCCATAAGGGTGGTGTCATCTGCATATCTGAGATTATTGATATATCTCCCAGTAATCTTGATTTCAGCCTGTGCTTCATCCAGCCCAGCATTTCTCATCATGTACTCTGCATATAAGTTAACTAAGCAGGGTGACATTATACAACCTTGATGTACTCCTTTTCCTATTTGGAACCAGTCTGTTGTTCCATGTCCACCTCTAACTGTTGCTTCTTGATCTGTATACAGATTTCTCAGGAGGCAGGTAAGGTGGTCTGGTATTCCCATTTCTTGAAGAATTTTCCACTTGTGATCCACTAAGTCAAAGGCTTTGGTGTCCTCAATAAAGCAGAAGTAGATGTTTTTCTGGAACTCTCTTGCTTTTCCAATGATCCAATGGATGTTGGCAATTTAGATAAATGTTAAAGTCATGTTTTCTCTTCATATTGTCAAGAACAAAACAGAGAGACAGTCTTTGTTTTCTAGGGTGATACTTCGTTTTCTCTGTATTTGGTCTGAACATTTTCAATTAGGTGGTTAGCTGTTTAAAATGACTTGCAAAGAGAAGGAGTTGCTTTTGGTTATTTTAATGGTAAGGTTTTTAAAGTCAGACTCGCTAGAGTTGTTTATGAAAAAATTTACAATTTTTCCTGGTTCTTTTTAAAAAAAGGGTGAGCTGCAGGTTCATAAGACTGACTGAGCCCTGGTATGTGTGTTCTGAACTTGTTGGAATGAACTAAATTTAGGATTGTGTCCGAAGTGGGCTTGTTTGCGAGCGGGAAGAAGAAAGGACTGGTTATGTCTTGCTTCCGGGGCTCTGAGCCTGAAGAAGTAAATGATGGAGCAGCATTTTCTGTGTCTCTCCCCAACAGGACCTCTCTTTGCCTGTGAACCTGGAGAGAGGGGAGGGCATGGGAATTCACACCCCTTTCCAAGGACCCTCAACCAAACTCCCTTGTCCCTGCACCCTCTGAGGTATGACCTCTACTATGGAGAGGGCCCAAGTTACCCACCTTCTTTCTCAACCCTGAGGACTTTGATATCATACCTTTGCTTGGCTTCCTTCCCCATCCCCTCTGTGGGTTCTTCTGGGAACATATGCTAGTAAATTACTTTAAAATGATGTCTCATCTCAGGATTTCATTCTAGGAAACTGAGACTGAGATAGTAGGATGAAACCATCAAAGAAACATCCAACTCCCCTCTTTGGCTGGGGCCTCAGGTAGGGGCTCGCCAACCTGGCGTCAGGGAGCATTTCAGGCTTTGAGCAAATGGCCTCCTGGGCCTTGGAAACCTCTCACCTTCTCTAATGCACGACACAGGGCACTGTGTCCCTGGGACTGCCAGTTCCAAGTAACCCAGGATCTTTTAAAACAAAAGAATTTCAGCTGCCAAATATTAAGGATGCCAGGAAAGAAAGATGGCTGTGCAGACTCCCATGACTCACATATTGGTTTTAATTCATTTAAGTGCCTCTTAAACATGGATTCATTTAATTATTACTCCTCAGCATTTTCTCATGATCCATCTGGGAAGGATGCCTCCCATGCTGTTCATGTCAGACTGCAGGCAGGGGCCCTGAATGGTGAGTGAAAGCTGCTTTCTTCTTTACAGAGCTTCTCAGGGGAAGGAATGGGGGCCCTGGAAATGTCTATACTTGTGATCATGAATTTTTTTTCCCAAACCATTAGGTTCAACTCTTAGTTCTGCCACCTACCAAGTGGTGCCTTAAATTATTCTGCACCTCCCCGCCCACGAAAATACAGATGGCAATTTCTTACCTCATAATCTCACTATAAGGATTGAATGAGTTACTATGTTGGCTGCCACCACAGTGGTTGTTGATGCTATTAGGCTCCAGAGAGGGACTTTTCAAGTGTTTTCTATGCTCAGCCACCTACAGTTGCTGGCAAACCTTTAGGCCTTAAACCACCTCCAGAATAAGACCCTCACTCAGCCTGGCTGGGCTGCTTGAAAACTAAGAAGACAGAGCTAATATGTATTGCACTTGGACCACATGGCAGACAGTGCTTCGAGCACTTTGTGATGATGATCTGATTTACGCTTCTTAGCCACCTTACAAGGTAAGCACTATTTCATTCATTTTGTAGATTGGGATTCGGAGGCCCAAGCGGGTGAAGTAACTTGTCCAAGGTCACAGAGCAGCCACACGGTAGAGCTCGAACTCACGTTTGCAGTCTAAGCAGAACCTGTACTGCCTCACAGAGGCCAGTCTGCAGAGAAGCCTGAGGGTGACTGTTGACAGAGTTTCCTCTGCTTTGCCATAACTTGACTAGGTCTCAGAGTCTGTCATGCATCAGAGACACCTGCAGGTATGTTTAGAAGTACTCTGTGGGGATTCACCCCCAGAGTTTCTGATTCAGCAGGTCTGGGGAAGGGCCCATGAATGTGCTCTTCTAATCAAGTCCCAGATGACATGGAGGCTGATGTCAGGGGACCACACCTGGAGAGCACTGATGCAGATCTTTAGGAACACTGGGCCCAGACAGGACCTACCATGGAGGATAATATAACAAGTGAGAGTGGGGCTTGGTCTGCTGAGCCAGGGGACACCTGAGTGGTCCCCTCTGCGGATGTCGTGAGGTCTGCAGGGCCCCTTCCACTGGTGTATGGCAACCCTTCACAGCCACCAATTGTCACTGTGTCACCCAGATGTCACCTTTCTCCAGGCTTCTCCCAACTTCCATCCTACAAAATGGGGCTAGAAAATTAACTTCCTCATGATGCTATGGTAAGGAAATGCTAAAGAGGAACTAAAATGGGAGGAGGGAATGGACAAGCATTTACAGATTGCCTTCCCGATGACTGGCCTTTAAAGTACCATCTTGTTTAATCCTGACACTGTAAGTATGTCCCGTACTCTCTACAGAGGAGGAAAATGAAGCTTTGAGAAGCTGAGCTAACTTGTCAAAGTGTGGGCAGCTAATAGACAGCTGAAGTGGGATTCAAACCCAGGTCAGCTCAGCCCCACAGCCCCTGCATTTCCTCTGCCCCAGGCGGTGTCCCTGTGACTGTCTGGATGGTGGCCACCCTGCCCTGGGCACAGCTGGCGCTGAGCAGGCTGCACAAAGCCCGTGACCCCATGCAGAGTTCCTGCTGAAGAGTGAAGCGTTTCACAGGCAGCAGTTTAAGCCATGAAACAGACTCTGGTCTGTGTGGGGTTTCCCAACCAGAAATAAAAAGGTCAGATGTTGTCTCATGGGCTCCAGGATCCAAGGCCCATCCTTAGCCCAGAACAGAAACAGCAGTGTGACCACAAGTGGAGTGGCCCCAGGCCTTCAGAAATGACTGCGAGACCCCTTGCTGGAAGCCAGTGTGCCCATCTGAGGGTCCCAATCCTTGTGAGGAAAGCTCAACGGGCTTTTTATAAAGAGCAAAGAGAGTTTTCTTTGGCACAAGGTTCAGATTTCCTGCCCTGTTCCAGTGACCTCATGAGGCGTGTGGAAGCACCCCCAGACCCCTCCCCAGTGCCAACAATCTCAACTCACAGCTCAGGCTTCCTGCTTGTTTGGGGAGAGAGCTTGCTTCTCGTCTTCTGAATTTGAGACCCTTCTCCCTCCTCCATCTGAGGCTCAATCCACTGCTCTCCTCTGTGTTTAGAGACAAGAGGCAGCCCCTTCAGCTAGAACCTTCTAGATAAGGAGCCATGGAAGAGGGAGGCCCTGTGTCGTGAGCACCAGCTCTGCATCTCCTCAGCAGATGAAACTCTGAAGGAGAATGGCATGTGGGAAAAGAATTCTGGCTTTAAATCTTATGACCAAGCAGCTCTAAAGAGTGAAAGGCAAAGTCACATGAACCCGGAGATGACAAAAGATTCCAGTGTTGTTGTCCAAGGGGCTGAGGTCTCTCAAGGGTTTCTGAGAAGAGGTTTTCCTAACTAGAAATTCTGTCTACTCCACTGTATGTGTGGGGGGGTCATCATCCCACGCTACAATCTCCAACCAATGGCCTTTTGTCCCAGTCACTTCTAGAGCCCTTGGTCATGTCTCAGAGTCAAAGTAGATACTTAAGATGGCCACAGAGCACTGGGGCATCAGGACCGGGGTGGAGAGATCTCTTCCTCCATCAGCCTGAGCAAGGCCGAAGGATTAGGATCCATCAGATACTGCCAGCTGGGAGACTCAGTCCAAGTTAATTGCCTGAGCCCATTTTCTACTTTGGAAAGTTGGGTAACGAGGCTGGAGAAGACATCTGTTTCCTGCCACCTATATCCATCCAGGTTTCTGATAACTCTCTGCCCCAAGTTTCCTCTGGGGAACCATCTCCTCCCATTGTCCAGGTGAAAGGTCTGCTCACCCAGACTCCCTCCCACATGAACCACACTAATGAGCTAAGCCACCAACACTATCCTTTATTGTTAACTACTTTCGTGGGGGTGGGGAGGACATTTATTTCTTGACAGGACTGCCAGTTCACAGATGTCAAGATCAAGCTCTGTCCTTATCTACGAGTTAGGATGGTAACTGCCACAAGACATATTGGAGGGGGGGATCTGGTCCCAGACCTGCCACTCACTAGCTTTGTGACTTGAAGCAAATCACAATTTTCCTGCTACATTTCTGCCACTATAAAATGAAAAGGGTCATTGCACCTCTGGTGGGTCAGCATGCGTGGCCCTGAGATGGTACCAATGATGATGCCTCCTGTAGCTCCTGCCCACAGCAGGAAGTGGAGAGGTTCCTGCCCTCCCCAGCACAGTCTGGGGCTGAACATCTGTGAGAATCAACCCAGAACAGTAGGTACAACCCTGTAGTGATTTTCTCTCTCACAAGAAAGATGGAATCCTTTTCTCCTCCCTCTGTTAGAATGGAAGTTCTCTCAAGGGAGTAGGGCGATTCTTTAGAAACACTGGATTCTCGCTCTCCACCTCAGGTTTGCCGAAACCTTGCTCTAGCTCCACCCTACTGGATGCTCAGAGTAAGGTGAAGCGTGAAGATGACAAGATCTCCCACGATCTCCCAGATGACTTGCTTTGGCCCACTAAATGCTACAGAAGAGGTACCATGCCTGTTTCGACTCTCAGCTCAGGAGGCCTTGGAATTTCTATCCATTCTCTTGAACCCTTGCTGAAGCCACAGGAGCCCAAGCTCACCTTCTGGATGATGGTAGCCTCTGAGCTCCATTGCTCCCACTGGCCCAAACAACAGCTGACCTACCAGCTCACTTCAGATGCCTGAGGGAGGTCAGCCAAGGTCAGCCGAGCCAGGCCAAGAGCTGAATAACTGCTCTGAGAGTCATAAGAAATATAAAATAGTAGCTGTGTGAAGCTGCTACATTTTGGGGTGCTTTGTTACAGTGATGGGTGCAGAGTAAATGAGGGCACCTGCAAGTGACCGACACCCAGTGGAGCCAACAGGGAAGAGCTCAGGAAGGGATAGTCACAACGGGGTGGTCACCCATGCAGAGCCCATGCCAGGGAGCCAGAGAAGGGCCCTGCTTGTTCACACTCCACTCCACTTTGTAAGAAGCTAAGGTTGACCCTTCTTTGTTGGTTAAACTCTAAAAAGAGGAAGAGCCAAAGGTGAAACAAAATCCAAAAGTGAAAACATAAAAATTAGAGAGAAAAGGAGTAAGAAAATAATTGCATAATGACACCATGGATTTCACCAGGCTGTGAGTGGTGGGATTGCACCATTAAGCCCATTGACCAGTGAGGAGGGAAGACTGTGACTCTGGGAGGCGTGGAATGTGCACAAGAAGCTCTGGCATCACCTCATTTCACTCTGTACTTGTGTACCCTGGGGGCTGAGGAATGAACCTCTAAACACAGAAAAACATTATCAACTCAGAAGACAGAGGACCAAAAATGGCCATCAATTTTATTTATTGTCCCTGAACTTTAAAGCACTCGAGGGCATTGCAAACAGAAAGAAATATAAGAACACAGATGTAATAAAAACAAGAGAGGTGTTTCATAAATTCCATCAAAGAAATTGTTCTGCTGACGGTGCAGCCACTCCCAGAGACTCCACCTAAACAGAAAACAACTCATTTGTAGGATTGTTCCTGAACTAAATATCTATAAATTGTTGGAGCACATTGAACTTTGTACCTGAATTGCAGTGACCTACATTAAGATGGTTTTAAAATTTTCTATAGTAATGCTTTTATAAACAAGGAAGTTCCTTATTTACCTTTCTTAAAGTCTGTATTTTATTTGTTTAGGTCCAAATAAAGTCTCTTGTACAGCATAGTTTAAATGTCATAATTTTCCAGACTTTTTCATACTTTATTTTTCTTAATGTATACCCAGTGTCAAGAATGGGTCAGGGAGAGCAAAGGTTTACATTCAAACGTCCACTCTCTTCTCTCCAAAACACAAGCTCTTAATGGTTCACTTCTACTTAGAATACTGAAATGTCTTCCCTTTTGGCTCACGGACAATCTCAGGCAACTGATTACGGCCAAGAGAAGACATGACTGATGCTTTTGTTCAAATGGCAGAAAGCAACTAGGGGCTGAACTCAGGCTATGGGAGCCTGGGCTGGGATTGAGGCAGAAATGGGTTTTGCAAATGTTTCAGATGCCCCATGTTGTTTCTTCCTGGCCCAACTCTGATTCCAGCTCTGGTGTGGGGGTCAGTTTCACGGCCCTCATTCTCAACTACAAACCTTGCCAGGACAGGATAGCCCACTCCTTCATAGGCAAGCCTCAACTGGCTGGCAACAGGAGCCTATGAATAGATGTTCCAGTCTCCTGTCTTCCAGCTAACATATCTGGGTGACTTTTTAAAATTTATTTTTAATTGGAGAATAATTGCTTTACAAGTTGTGTTGGTTTCTGTGAATCAGCCGTAAGTATATATACATCCCTTCCCTCTTGAACCTCCCTCCTGCCTCCCACTCTTCTAAGTTGTCACAGAGCACTGGGTTGAGCTTCCTGTGTTATATAGCAACTTCCCACTAGCTATCTGTCTTACATATGGTAATATGTATGTTTCAATGTTATTCTACCAATTCGTCTCACCCTCTCCTTCCCCCACTGTATCCACAAGTCTGTTCTCTCAGTCTGCCTCTCTGTTCCTGCCCTGCAAATAGGTTCATCAGTACCATTTTTCTAGATTCCATATATATGCATTAATGTATGATATTTGTTTTTTCTCTTTCTGACTGACTTCACTCCATTTAAAAGGCTTTAGGTTCATCCACCTCACTAGAACTGACTCAAACTTGTTCCCTTTTATAGCTGAGTAATATTCCACTATATATATATATATATGTACCAAAACTTCTGTATCCATTCATCTGTCAATGGATATCTATGACTTTATACTTCTCAAAAGGCCCAGGCACCTCCAGCAGTGACCTAAAACCACACCCACTCTTCTTCTGTTCTTCCTGGCTCCTGGGCTCCTGCTTCAATAAACCACCTGCAAGTGGCAGGTGATAGTGGCCTGTGGCTAGTAAATCTTAGGAAAAACAGCACTTGGGGAAAAATCTGAATCTAAAGGCCCAAGGCGATGGCACCCCACTCCAGAACTCTTGCTTGGAAAATCCCATGGACAGAGGAGCCTGTTAGGCTGCAATCCATGGGGTTGCTAAGAGTCGGACATGACTTCACTTTCACTTTTCACTTTCATGCATTAGAGAAGGAAATGACAACCCACTCCAGTGTTCTTGCCTGGAGAATCCCAGGGACAGGGAGGCCTAGTAGGCTGCCGTCTATGGGGTCGCACAGAGCTGGACACGACTGAAGTGACTTAGCATAGCACAGCATAAAGGCCCAAGAGTCCGACTGAAGCTGAGAGGGAGATTTCCAGAGGGAGCTGATGGGAAAGAGACCTCCTGACATCTTGAAGGGATAGCAGACAAAGCTGTCAAGGACAAATGGCCTTTCTGGTACAGGCCAGTATGTGTGCAGGGGAAAGAGAGCAAGACGTAAGAAACTAACCCGCCTGGGTCTTGCTCTACAAACCCAAACTTCCTCCAATCTTCATCTCCAGCCTACGTTTCCACTCTGATGGCTAGCTCATTCCATGGAAATTGTGGGACCATCAACCAATCTTTTCATTTTCTGTTGCCTCCGTCCTTAGGGCCCCATTTGGAAGAGAATAAACAAATGACTTTGGAAAAGGAAAATACCCCACAGGCCCTGGTGCTGCTAGATCACGCCATCCTTTCTGAAGAGCAAGCCAGTTCACACGAAACCTGGGTGAACTGTGGCTTTAAAAGAGTCCAGATGCTCACCAGGCAGGCTCTTTCCTCTCACTGCCTGATTAACTAATGCTGCTGCTGCTGCTAAGTTGCTTCAGTCGTGTCCGGCTCTGTGCGACCCCAGAGATGACAGCCCACTAGGCTCCCCAGTCCCTGGGATTCTCCAGGCAAGAACACTGGAGTGGGTTGCCATTTCCTTCTCCAATGCATGAAAGTGAAAAGTGGAAGTAGAGTCGCTCAGTCATGTCCAACTCTTAGCGACCCCATGGACTGCAGCCTACCAGGCATGTCCGACTCTTAGTGACCCCATGGACTGCAGCCTACCAGGCTCCTCCATCCATGGGATTTTCCAGGCAAGAGTACTAGAGTGGGGTGCCATTGCCTTCTCCAGATTAACTCGTGAGGCACAAGCAAAAGAAAATGGTTGCTGTATACTTCCAGCCAAGTAAAAGACATCTCATTTTCCAAAGCCCAAACTAATACTGCACGCGGAAACTGGCTCAAAGTTGATGCCAAGCACAGGTAGAGGGGTTCATGGAACACACAGCGTAACCCTGGCCTGGGAAACAAGGGCTGGGGGTCAGGGTTCTTATGAACCAGGTATACTTTCAGAGAAGCTGAAGAAAGAAGGAATTATGCTGAATTTAGACTTGGTTTTCTTAAACAAGGACCAAAAAATCCATATGATCTTTGGTTCTGTGATTTTCAGAAGGCCATCTTCTTCTCCAAGGGCTTGTCCCATCTGTGAAAGGTAACCTTTCTGGACTTCAGTAGCCTGAGCTTCCATCCTCCTATGACAAGTTCAGATTTAAAGCTTGAAACCATCAACTAGCTAATGACCTACAGCAATGACTAAATGTGTAAATGGTTCTTTTATGATGACAATTCTGATCACTTTTTTTTTTGGAAAAAAAATGTCTGTTTTCATTAAGGACAGTTTTTTTTATGGCTTCCCTTCTAAGGTAAGGAGAAATAATAAATGTATACCCTCTATTTCTCAGATTTATTAGACTAAAGCTTTATAATAAATGAGTGCATAAACATTTTATGGCATTTTATAAACAAATTTGGAGGTTCCAGCATTAAGGCAAATCAGAGGCTGAAATACTTGCACAATACCCCTCCCTGCACTTGAGAGCGGACATCTTCCTGTGGGCCTGCCTAGCGCTTCCGTCTTGCCTCTGCCCCTCATCTCACGTACTCACTGCATGCAGGCACACAGAACTTTCCGGCAGTGACCTGTGCTCCTTCTGGTCCCAGCATGCTTGCTCTTCCTGAAAGCCATCCACAGTGCCTCTGGGAAATCTCCCACGGCACCCAGTGTGTTCCACTCACCACAGTTACAATCAACTTCATGAAGAGTTCAGCAGACATCTAGTCCCAAAGCACTGGAAGCAGACTGAGGGCAGGGCCTATGTCTGTTTTGCTCATGTATCTCCTGTGCCTAATACGTGTTAATAGCATAATTTATATCTGCTGAATGAACAAATGGCACCCTCACCCTACTCATGATTGAGCCAGCTGCCGTTTACATGTTCTAAGAACCTGTTTTCCACTATGTAAATTTAGTTCCCTTACACCTACAGGGCTTCCCTGATAGCTCAGTTGGTAAAGAATCTGCCCACAATGCAGGAGACCTGGGTTTGATCCCTGGGTTGGGAAGCTCCCCTGGAGAAGGAAAAGGCTAACCACTCCATATTCTGGCCTAGAGAATTCCTTGGGGTCGCAAAGGGTGGGACAAAACTGAGCAACTTTCACTTCACTTTCACAGCTTTAGGATATACATTTGTGGTTATCTCCCCAAGATCTAGTTCTAAATCATGCCAACAAGGCGGTCTATACGATTCATTCAGGTTCTTATGGTAGAACTTGTCTTTGACTTATTTAGGGCAAAACAAAACAAAAATAAGGGTTTTTATCCCATGAAAATCACAGCATCACCCCCATTGTATACCAGGAAATCAGAACATGTCACAGGATTCCAGCTGTTATATGATACAATCTAAACTACTGAGCTTTGGGGGCCTAAAAGAGCCTCAGACTTATTGTGTCCACCAGCGTCTCTTCTTCCATATTCCCAATGTTCATCAGGTATATGCTAAAACAGGAAGGACTGTGCTATTTCTACCTTCCTAACCCCACTTAAGGACAAAGCTTTCATGTGTGATCTTCCTTTTATTTAGAGTTCACTTGGGGACAAATTAATTCCAGAGAGGAAAACTCAAGGATGCAGTTACTGCCAGCTCTGCAGGATCCAGAGTAGAGACACGCAGGCACCACAGGAAAACTTGCACCAGGAGGAACTGGTTGGGAGCTGGGCCTGTGTGCCAATATCCTTGGGATACTGAAGAGAGCCTTGTTCAAACAAACTGCAGCTGTCTCTGAAAATTCATCAATGCTTCCTTGCCTATCGCCTCTTGCATTAAAACAACAACAACAACAAAAAAACTGGTGATGTAATGAGAAAGATCTAATTCATGAAGCACCTGGCACACTGGAGGGTAAGAGCCACAAAGCCACGTGAGCAGCCAGCATACCACATCAGACATGTAAACAAGCCTCTTTATGCAAAAGATGCATTCCAGCACCCTGGAGTCAGCCTGTCTGCACCTGAATCCCTGCTCTGCCCCTTCTTAATCTTGCTAAACCTCGGTTTCCTCACCAGGAAAACTGAGATCATAATTGGACATGTTGCGTTAGGTAGTTGTGAGGGTTAAATGTGTTAATAAAAGTTAAGTCCTGAGAAGAGTGCCTGGCACATAAATTAGTGCTCCAAAAAGGGCTAGCTCCTGCTGTTGGATCATACCTTATACATTGCGAGTACAGAGAAAGACTGTAAGCTTCCTGGTTAATTTTGCAAAAATCAGCAAAAGCCTGACATGGACAGATACAAGAAAGAAAACTACAGACAAATCTCATTAATAAAAATAGATACAGCAATGCTGAATAAAATATTAGCATCCTGGATCCAGCAACATAGGAAAAGATGACACACAATGATCAAGAAGAAGGTAGAACTTTAACAATACAATTGATCTTATTCAAGTATCAAAGAAGGGAAGCAATAGGAATGGCTTAATATCCCACTATTTTAAGTGTTAATAGTTAATGAAAAAAGTTATCATTGTAGTCACCCAGTTGATCAAAAACTTTAGATTTAAGTGAATTAGGTTGGGCTGTGTTCAGAACAAATGATCACTGAGAACAAACACTCACAAGGCAGGTTCATATTCCGTTGTGTTACAAAGATAAACTACCCCAAACTGGGTCACTTGAGAGAAAAGACTGTGGTTACAACAACAACAACAACAACTCAAAACACATCTGATTGGTTAGATCAGTAAGTTGGAAAGTTTCTGCTGTAACGAACAAAACCTGTTATGAAAAAGAGGGCCTGCCTGTTTTAGGTCTGGGTACCCGGAAGCAGACCCTAAGATGAGGATTCATGGTCAAAAGTGAAAGTGGAGTCGCTCAGTCGTGTCCAACTCTTCGTGACCCCATGGACTGTAGCCTACCAGGTTCCTCCGTCCATGGGACTTTCCAGGCAAGAATACTGGAGGGGTGCCATTTCCTTTTCCAGGAGATCTTCCCGACCCAGGGATTGAAGCCGGGTCTCCCACATTGAGCCACCAGGCAAGTCCTTTGCATAAAAATGTACTTCCAGGACTTTCCTGGTGGTTCACCAGCTAAGGCTCTGCACTCAATACAGGGGGGCCTGGATTCGATCCCTGGTCAGGGAACAAGATCCCCCATGCCACAACTAAGAGTTGACATTCTAGGACTAAAGATTCTGCATGCCACAACTAAGACTGGTGCAGCCAAATAAACCCATAAAAATATTGAAAACGTACTCCCAGGGAGAGGAGTGAAGGAGTGGGGAGGAAGTGGCCAGGGAGGAAATTAGGCAAGGGTGTGTGGGGTGGGGGCTTCACCTGATCCCATGGGCACCTCTGGTGTGAGTCACACCTCAGAGCTGTCCTCAACTAGGGTGTGGAGGTTTCCTAATCTGGCCCAGAGAATCTCTGGTCAAGGGCTGCCCATGTTGGGACACCTGTGGCTTTTCATGACTATAGGTAGAATGGCTCCAATATCCTGAGGTTAGTCCTCCAAAAAAGGAAAACAAGGGATCATCTGTGCTGAGTGTTAAAAGCAAACCAAAGTGGGACGTGTACGCAGGTAAAGGGGCAAAAATGGCACGGAAGAATCGGAGAGGATCCGAGTGGAACACCTGCCAAACTGTTGGCTCTGTGGGGCAACTGGACAATGGCCTGGTGTAGAACCATCACGTCCCTGGGTCATGCTGCAGGCTCGAGATGGGAACCCTGACTCTTCTGGGAAAGTCAGTACAAGTGTAGCTCTAGGAAGAAATCAGAACCACAGTCAAAATTAGACTTAGATTAGAGAAAATAAAGAAATTTAAATCTCTGGTAGCAGCACTCCTGTTAATTGGTTTTTAGTGTTAGCCTATTGATTGACGAATCATGATTTGCTTCTTAAGGTATTGAAAGCATTTAGACAGACTTATGAAAAAACTCAATTGACTTGCATTTGAAGCTCAATGGGAAAAATCTAATAGGTTTAACCATTTGAAATGGCCAATATTTGGCTATCTTTGACTTAAAACAATATCAACTTCATATGGTTCAATGTAAACCTCTTAAGTTCATGTTTTAATTTATAAGTTATACAAGTATTATAAGAATATTTATAAAATGATGGTTGTTTCAAAATACATGAGTTGGATATTACATATAAGATTAATAGACATAATAAAAGCTCTTCAGATTTGAAAGGATCTTACAAATAGCTTGAAAGCATATTTGACAAGATGTCAGCATCCATTCATGTTAATGCACTTCCTTAATATGATTAATAAAATGCAGAACTCAGGTCTACAACCAGCATGCTGCTTAGTCACTTCAGTCATGTCTGACTCTGTGCGACCCCAGGGACGGCAGCCCACCAGGCTCCCCCGTCCCTGGGATTCTCCAGGCAAGAACACTGGAGTGGGTTGCCATTTCCTTCTTTAATGCATGAAAGTGAAAAGTGGAAGTGAAGTCGCTCAGTCACGTCTGACTCCTAGTGACCCCCTGGACTGCAGCCCACCAGGGTCCTCTGTCCATGGGATTTTCCAGGCAAGAGTACTGGAGTGGGTTGCCATCCAACCAGCATGCTGCTGCTGCTAAGTCACTTCAGTTGTGTCCGACTCTGTACTACCCCACAGACGGCAGCCTACCAGGCACCTCTGTCCCTGGGATTCTCCAGGCAAGAATGCTGGAGTGGGTTGCTATCTAACCAGCATCAGTTCAGTTCAGTCGCTCAGTCGTGTCTGACTCTTTGCGACTCCATGAATCGCAGCACGCCAGGCCTCCCTGTCCATCACCAACTCCCGGAGTTCACCCAGACTCACGTCCATCGAGTCAGTGACGCCATCTAGCCATCTCATCCTCTGTCGTTCCCTTCTCCTCCTGCCCTCAATCCCTCCCAGCATCAGTCTTTTCCAATGAGTCAACTCTTCGCATCAGGTGGCCCATGAAGGCTGAGAGTGAGAAGGATGTTCACTATGCCTTCCATTGTTCTCCACTGCCTTGAAATGAGTGGTGCAGCATTGCTCCAGAAGAAGTGAAGTTTAATATCAGAAACAAGGGATTTCTTCCCTGGAGGTTCAGTGGTAAAGAATCTGCCTGCCAGTGCAGGAGACACAGGTTTGATCCCTGACTCAGGAAATTCCCACATCCCTCAGAGCAGCTAAGCCCACTGGTCACAACTACTGAGCCTGTGCTCTAGAGTCCAGGAGCTGCAACTACTGAAGCCCATGAGCCCTAGAGCCCAGGCTCTGCAACAAGAGAAGCCACCACAACGAGAAGCCCGGCACTGCAACTGGAGAGTACCCCCCACTCGCCACAACTAGAGAAAAGCCTGTGCAGCAACAGAGACCCAGCACAGCCAAAAATAAATAAGTAAATACAATTATATAAAAAAGCATGTAGTCTTTAAAAAAAAAAAGGGGGGACTAAAATCACTATTTGTATGATGTGAGTTCTACCTTAAAAAGTTCTAGATTAATGAAACTGAAAAACTAGAATATGTTTAGTAAAGTCACCAGTTAACTTTATGCCAAACTTGAAAGCTTTGTCCCCTCACATACATGTAAAAAGCAGCTATAAAATATAACAGAAAAGGACCCCATTTGCAGCAGCAAATATCCAGGAATAACAAGATGTAGGACTTAAGTGGATAAAATGATGATGCTCTTTTGAGAAAGAAAAAAAAAAAAAAGATGGACAGACACAGCAGGTTCTTGGAGGAAAACCCCCAAACAAAAAAAGATATATTCTTCCAAAGTTACATATTTAAAATAATTCCAATCACACTGCTACAGAATTTTTCTGAACTTAAAAGGACAGCTTAGCATTTGAAAGAATAAGCATGTGATACTAGGCGGAAAAAGTTGAGTGCTAAGGCAGAAAATTCTCCTTCCAGATATAAAACTGTCACATAAAGCTTCAGCAATTACGGTTCACAGTATGACCATGAGGTACAGAGAGCAGAGGACAAAACAGAGAAATCCAGAAACAGATCCAAATGTAAATGGGAATTCAGAACAGGAAGACCGAGTAACTCTGAGTCAGCAATGAGTAGTGTGGGTGAGTAGTGGAGGGTTTAACTGATCTTCTGTAAGCATCTGATGATTTGTAACTATTTGGAAGAAGTAAAGTTGGATCTCTACGTTTCTCTTCTTACACCAAAATAAATTCCACCAAAAATGGATCGAAAATATAAGTGTAGGGAAAAAAAAACTATGAAACACTAATATATATTTGATAAGATATCTGGAGATGTGGAGGAATTTCTAAGCCAACACCAAAGTTAGAAGCTATGCATGAGGAAAAGATGGATGCTATATAAGAATTAAAAGATTTCTGTTGGGCAAATTATGACTAAATTAAAAGACAAAAGACACATTGGGGACAAATGCCATGGGCAAAGGGTTGCTGCTTCTAAAACACTCCACATGTCCTTTCACATAATATTCAAACATATAAGTAAGTGTATAAAAAGAACAAAAAGAAATTTGAGACAAACACATGCTAGCAATTCCTAGTGATCAGGGCTGGGCCGTGGGGTCATAGATCTTTCTGCACAGCAGAACTGACACCCGTCCCAGGCTCGAGGAGCAACAGAACATCTTCTTATCCCCACACCAGAAGCCTTCTGGGAGATGAAGCTCTGCAGGGCACTCCTCCAGGGCAGGGCCAACAACTGACCCATCGTTGGGTCCCTGGGGTCTTTTGTCATACAATATAGGTGCTCACAGGATAACTATGAATTCTCACTTCTCATTTTAGACGCTGGCTGGCTGCATCTGGAAAGGCTTGCATAATGAGAGAATCCTTGGCTTGAGAGGGCATCCCCCACCCCAACACCTTTCCCAACAGTGCCATCCAAGGAGAGCGGCATCCTTAGAAGGAGTGTTAGATGGCTCTCCTGCAGCTGGCTACATGGCAAGGGCTCCTGCACAACCCCCACCCACTCCACATACATACCCACCTCTCTGTCCAAGGCTCTGCTCCATCCCAGATACCAATCAGATCAGATCAGTTGCTCAGTCATGTCTGACTCTTTGCGACCCCATGAATTGCAGCAAGCCAGGCCTCCCTGTCCATCACCAACTCCCAGAGGTCACTCAGACTCATGTCCATCGAGTCAGTGATGCCATCCAGCCATCTCATCCTCTGTCATCCCCTTCTCCTCTTGCCCTCAATCCCTCCCAGCATCAGAGTCTTTTCCAATGAGTCAACTCTTCACATGAGGTGGCCAAAGTACCGGAGTTTCAGTTTTAGCATCATTCCTTCCAAAGAACACCCAAGGCTGATCTCGTTTAGAATGGACTGGTTAATCCCCTTGCAGTCCAAGGGACTCTCAAGAGTCTTCGTCCAACACCACAGTTCAAAAGCATCAATTCTTCGGCGCTCAGCCTTCTTCACAGTCCAACTCTCATATCCATACATGACCACAGGAAAAACCATAGCCTTGACTAGACGGACTTTTGTTAGCAAAGTAATGTCTCTGCTTTTGAATATGCTATCTAGGTTGGTCATAACTTTCCTTCCAAGGAGGAAGCCTCTTTTAATTTCATGGCTGCAGTCACCATCTGTAGTGATTTTGGAGCCCAGAAAAATAAAGTCTGACACTGTTTCCACTGTTTCCCCATCTATATCCCATGAAGTGATGGGACCAGATGCCATGATCTTCGTTTTCTGAATGTTGAGCTTTAAGCCAACTTTTTCACTCTCCTCTTTGACTTTCATCAACAGGCTTTTGAGTTCCTCTTCACTTTCTGCCATAAGGGTGGTGTCATCTGCATATCTGAGGTTATTGATATTTCTCCCGGCAATCTTGATTCTAGCTTGTTTCTTCCAGCCCAGCCTTTCTCATGATGTACTCTGCATATAAGTTAAATAAGCAGGGTGACAATATACAGCCTTGACGTACTCCTTTTCCTTTTTGGAACCAGTCTGTTGTTCCATGTTCAGTTCTAACTGTTGCTTCCTGACCTGCATACAAATTTCTCAAGAGGCAAGTCAGGTGGTCTGGTATTCCCATCTCTTTCAGAACTTTCCACAGTTTATTGTGATCCACACAGTCAAAGGCTTTGACATAGTCAATAAAGCAGAAGTAGATGTTTTTCAGATACCAATAGCCCAGCTTTCTTTCTTCTGCTCTCATAAAGCTATAGAGAGATGCATTTTATCTGGCAAACAGGACAGAGCTCTCCACCCAAAGGTTGTGGGCTCTGCAGGGACTTCCTTTAACTCTTCTAGAGGAAAACTGAGACCTAAGTGGAGACCTCTTAGTATACAACTCTAACCACCTGTAGGAACCCACTGGGGGCCATTGCTATGTCACACAGACACATGTCTGGGTCAAGGCAAACCTTCATTTGGGAGAAGTGTACACAGTGGACAAAACACAGGCTTGGCCTCCAGACAGACCAGGCTCAGATTATAGCTTCGCTGTTTCCTAGATGTATCATCCTGGAACCACCTGAGCCTCTTGGAGCCTCAGTTTCCTCCTTTAACAATTGGACTTAAAAATATTAATATAATGGGTAGTTATAATTACTATTATCCTGAGTTTCACAGGTGGGTCTGCTCTCTCACATATGCCCTATCGGCCACCTCTTGCACATTCCCTGTCTTTGCTAAAAATAGGTCCCATGATCACCAAATAATTCATACATTCATACCTTACAATCCCACCTGGACCCTGAGCCAGGCCTCTGGTGGGCCATGTGCACATGTGAGGCAAAAGGACTTGTTCCAGAGACTCGGGAAGCTCCCTGAGTGCAGAGGTGGCCTCCCTGATGCCAAAGTTTCCAGATGGCCCATGTGGTTTGAAAGCTGTAAGTACTCTAATCTCCTTAAATCCTATAGCCTGTGGACTGCTGTTCTGTATCCTCCACTCTATCTCAGTGAGGACCAGAAAGAAGCCAGTGAAAAAGGAAGAACTGCGGCTGGTAACTGAGTGAGGTGCGATGAGGGAGGCTGTCCTAGCCTGATTAAGGAAGGTTGATATGAGGAAGGGGGTGGAGGTGTCATAGCTGACTCTGTTGGTCCACATCCCCTCCCTAACTTTCCAGCTGCCACCATCTGCATTTTTTCACCCTAGAGCCTTTGCTAGAGTCAAAGTTCCTCTGTCCCCTCCACAGGCAGGCCAGAAGCATCAGGATATTAATGCCCTGGGAAGCAGCCCTCAACCAATGCCTGTTGAGGAGGGTGGGTCAAACCTCGGCCCCTCACCACTTGGGCAGTGTAACTCTGAGATGCTTGTGCTATGGACCCTGAATTCCCCAGTGGGAGTAACTCGGTTGTCCACAAGAGCACCTAGCTACATAACCCGACCATTTTCAGCTGCTTTCTTTTCTCTACTTTACCTCCTCATTCCCCTATCTTCATCTCCCAAACAAACTACTTGTGTTTGAATTCTCTCAGGGTTTACTTCTGGGGAAACCTAACCAAGACATGGGTGGCATTTTTGGTTCTTTTAAAGCACCATAGCACAGATGCTTTTTAAGTCCTTGAGACTGTAGCTCATATTCCCAACCCTACCAGAAGTCTATAAATCTGGGGCCACTATAGAAATCCACGTGGTCAGCTCTGCTGAAAAAGCTGCTGGCTTGAAATGAGGAGGGTGTGCAGAAAAATCTGTAGGCATAGCCTTCGTCCATTTCCTGTCACCCCCCAACAGGCACAGACACAAAGCTGCCCCTCAATGATGAGTTTCAGCACAAAGGCCTGATCTTACACAGCAAGAATCTATCACCAGGTGGGGGTAGCATTTCTCCATTTCTCTGATTCCTGGTGCCTTCCCTTTGCAGGGAGATAAGATATTAGCATCTCTCTACAAACTACTAGTTGTTTAAAAAGAGCATTTAGTACATAAAAACCACTGCTGCTGCTGCTAAGTCGCTTCAGTCGTGTCCAACTCTGTGAGACCCCATAGACGGCAGCCCACCAAGCTCCCCTGTCCCTGGGATTCTCCAGGCAAGAACACTGGAGTGGGTTGCCATTTCCTTCTCCAATGCATGAAAGTAAAACGTGAAAGTGAGGTCGCTCAGTCATGTCCGACTCTCAGCGACCCCATGGACTGCAGCCCACCAGGCTCCTCCGTCCATGGGATTGTCCAGGCAAGAGTACTGGAGTGGGGTGCCATTGCCTTCTCCCATAAAAACCACTAGTGCAATGCAAAGCCCAATGGAACTGACACAGTAACCATAAAGTAGGTAGAAAGATAGAAATGTCCTTCATCTGTCTATATAGGCATCCACGACTCATTCATTCAGTCAGTCATTCAACAATACTGAGATCTGACTACATCCCAGGCATTGAGGGTGTCAGGGATGAATCAGTGACTAAAAAGCCATTCAAGCCAATTAGCAACAAATAGTATGTCAGTTGATAGGTTTGATGAAGAAAATCAGGGTAAAGGAATGAGGTGGGGATGTCTGGAACAGTAGGATATTTCTAATTAGGTGCCATCTGAGTGGAGACAACAAGGAATTGAGGGAGTGGGCCATGTGCACACCTGAAGGAAGAGCCAGTGCAAAGGCCCTGAGGCAGGAACAAGCTCGGTGTGTTTCAAGGAACAGCAAGGAGGCCACTGTGGCTACAGTGGAGAGAGCGAGGAGAAGAGCAGTAGATGTGTTCACAGAGGTGGCAATTGGGTTGGGTCTTACAGAGTCGGATGGGTCCTGAAAGGAAGCTTTACAGTGAGATGGGAAGCCATCGGAGGGTTGTATGCAAAGGAGCGTAACAGGACAAGGGTGGAAGCAGAGAGACCAATTAGGAAGGAACCCCCTGTAGTCAATTACAGGCAAAGAAGATGGTGACCTGGGGCAGGAAGGAAGCAGCGGTGATGGCGAAACACAGTGGCCTTAGGGATGGACTTGGCAGGTCCAGTCAACAGGCTGTGGTTGGACAGCTGAGGGGTGAGAGAGAAAGAGGGAGCCAAGAAGAATGGAGGTGCTGTTTCCTGCAAGTGGAACCAGTCTGGGGGATCAGGATTTTGACCTGATCCCACTTTGACCATCCTTCTCTCCTTTTAGAAATGTTTTCATTCATGATGTGGGTACAGTTCAGTGCAGTCACTCAGTCATGTCCGACTCTTTGCGACCCCATGAATTGCAGCACGCCAGGCCTCCCTGTCCATCACCAACTCCCGGAGTTTGATGTGGGTACAGACATATACAAAAGTTACTGATGTGCGTACTTAACATGTATGCAGTTTACCCTAAGTAAATTGTAAGTCAAGTGGGAAATGCTATTAAAGACTAAAGAGAAAACCACCCAGTGAAGTATTTAACAGTACTGATAGTTGATGATGGGTCCAGAAGAAAAAGAGGACTGAGAAATGAGCACTGGATTCAGCCAGGTGGAGGGGATGCTTGTCTGCACATTACTTGTCAGTTGTACAGTGGGTCTCAAGTACAGTCTCTGGCTCAGAGGACATTTCCCTTTTCTTTAGTTGGGCACACATTCTCTTTATTTCACTCAGTGCAAGGCAGTTGTGCTCAGGATTCAGTGACCCTCTCATCTCTGGGAACGGACCCCTGACAAACACTGTCCTGAGACTTTCCTCTGGAGTCCTTGGGACACCTCCTTGGTTGTGAACGTCTCTGTTTTCATGTTCTAGTTACCTTCCTTTCCTTTATGGAAGAGCTTACCTTGTTGCTTCCTGCAGGTGGAATGGCCACCACTTTAAAATTTAACACTACGGAGAAGCAGCATCCTTTCAAGCCACAGAGATAGGGACCAATTTCCCGTCGGCCAACCCGATTCTCAGCAAAGTCTTCGAGAGAATCTTGGCAGCTCAGACAAGGGAAGCTGGGCCAAAAAGGTGACGTTAGCACCAGCTCAGCCACTTACTGGCTGTGTGACCTCAAGTCTCATAAATCTTGATGAGTCTTGAACATAAAAGGATTGTATTCTCTTAACCTTGGGAGTCTTGACTCCTTCATCTACATGTTGGGAATAAGAGCCTATATCACAGAGGACTGTGGTGAGGATTCAATGGGATAAAGCCCCCAGCCCCGTGTTTAAAAGATGCTCCATAAAAGCCTCCTCCTTCCCTCCCAGACACTTTGTGAGCAGCTCCACGTCTGCCCAGAGGGCATCACACCCAAAGCACCACCAGACTCCTGCTCTGAGTGCATGTAGGGTCTTCATCAATGTCTTAGTAAGTTACCAAGTTAGATGACCTAAAGTCAGGAACTCTGACTTCCCTCATATTTTGCTATGCAGGCAAATATCCAGGGATCTTGTTAACATGCAGATACTGATTCAGCACATCTGGGTGGTCAGGTCTGAGATTCTGTACTTCTAACAGGCTCCTAGGTCAGGCTGTGCTGCTGGTCCAGGACTGTATTTTGAGTAGCAAGGACATAAATGATGAAACTTCCAAATAGCATAAAAAGACTAAAAGAAATCAAGAATAAATGCATTACAAATACATACAAGTGTGCTCTGGCTGCCACATTAACAGAAATATGTTTAAACCTGTGTGCGTGCATGTTCCGTACCTTCAGTTGTGTCCAACTCTGTGAGAATCTATGGACTGTAGCCCACCAGGCCCCTCTGTCCATAGGGATTCTCCAGGCAAGAATACTGGAGTGGGTTGTCACGCCCTCCTCCAGGGGATCTTTCCAACCCAGGGATCAGAACTGTGTCTCTTACATCTCCTGCATTGGCAGGCAGGTTCTTTACCACTAATGCCACTGGGAAGCCTGTTGAAACCTGGGGCAATAATAACTATGCTGGGCTCCTTGGATAACAGTGCAGGCCGAGCCTTTATATTTTAAGAAGGAAGATGCCAAACTGCACACAGTACAGAAACAGATAAACAGAAGAGTAAAGAGAAGGCTGGCGATACATATACCAAACAGAAGGACAGGGGCTCTGAACCTGGACCTTTCTGGCACAGACTGGCCTGGATGGAGAGCTACAGCACCTCTGCTGGAGGCCCTGGATACAAATACAGTGACATTTTCACTGAAATGGCTTCATCATCTTGTGAAAATAGGAAACGTAGGCATCAGTGATGACAGCTATGGTGGACAGACAGAGATCATCTTATGCTTTATCAGGGTCTAACATCTACTGAAGGAGCAGATGCCCCTGGGCACCACTTAATCAGACAGATCCAGGTCACATTACCTGCTGGTTCTCACCAGGGCCTCTGCTGCACCTGACTACAGCCAAACTAGGCCTTCCCAACAAGGTATTCTCGAGGCTGACTTTAAACAAAAAATTCTAAATGCAGTAACACAGAGCCTGAAAGAACTCTGGCAGGAGGAAAACAAGACAGTGATTGTGCTGGTCACTTGCCTGTTTGTCCATGATTCATTCCCTGTCCTTCCCCCTTTCCTCTTGTATCTCAGAGATACACACTTGCAAATGTCCCCTTCCAGGTTCCTGCTGGGGCTGACTCTGCTGATGCCTCCAAGTGCCCCTCTTCCCTTCCTCCCCATAAACAGAACCTGGCTGTGCTTGGGGTGGCCATGTGCCCAGCCCGGAAAACTCATCTCCCAGCTGCCCCTGTGACTGGGGTGGCCACGTGACAACGTTCTGGTTAACAAGATGTACAAGGAAAATGCTGAATGGAGCTTCAGAAGAGCACTTTAAAAGGGGGTCAGGCCTGTTTTCCTTCTTCTTCTTTCTGCTTGGTGTGCAGCTACAGTGTTGGAAGTGGAAACCAAGAAGCAATGTGTATGAAGCAATGCTGAGTAGAAAGACACAAGGAGCTGGGTTTCTGAATGCACTGTTACTTAGCTGTTCTGGAATGTCCACTTCCAGATTTGTTATTAGAAAAGAAAACTCAAAGCCTCGTTAGGATCAGCTACCAACAACTGCCCTTTGTGTTACATGCAGCCAAACACATTCTTAATTGGTTTTTAAAAATTTCTTTCACCAATTTATTTGGGAACTATTTCTTATAAAACGGGCATTTCTGGTTTAAAATTCCTTCTGTTCAGGATGTTCTGGGTCAGGATGATCAGGATGTATGAATTTCTGTTGTCATTTTTTTTTCTCACTGATTTTTAAAATCAGCTGACAAAGGTCAGTCTAATCAAAGCTATAGCTTTTCCAGTAGTCATGTATGGATGTGAGAATTGGACTGTAAAGAAAGCTGAGCACTGAAGAATTGATGCTTTTGAACTGTGGTGTTGGAGAAGACTCTTAAAAGTCCCTTGGACTGCAAGGAGATCCAACCAGTCAATCTGAAAGGAAATCAGTTCTGAATATTCACTGGAAGGACTGATGCTGAAGCTGAAACTCTAATACTCTGGCCAACTAATGGGAAGAACTGACTCACTGGAAAAGACCCTGATGCTGGGAAGGATTGAAGGGAGGAGGAGAAGGGGACAACGGAGGATGAGATGGTTGGATGGTATCACTGACTCGATGGACATGAGTGTGAGCAAGCTCTGGGAGCTGGTGATGGACAGGGAAGCCTGGCGTGCTGCAGTCCATGGGGTCACAAAGAGCTGGACACAACTGAGCGACTGAACTGAATCTACAAGCTTAGGCGAACAGGACAGGCTGGCTAGTTACATTCATGTTCTTGGTTATATTCATATGCTGGTTATATTAATTCTTCTAAATGATGCTGGTGGCGATCAGAGAGCAGAGATGCTCCTTGTAAGGCTGGCTTCAAAGGGATGAAATGACAGCTCTGAAAAACTGGACTGCAACGGGACCACAGCTGGGCGTTCATGTTCTCTCTTAAATTCCAAGTGCCTCCACAGGTGCCAATTCTCTGATTCAGGAATTGGCAGAAACATCCTGTGTGTCACTGATACTGAGAATATCACACTAGTACCTCAAAAGCTCAAAGATCTTTGTCCATATGCCTGTAATATACTTTCAAATCACAAAGTGTACCCGTTGAGGTAATCCTGCTGTGCCTGCGTGTGTGCTAAGCTGCTTCAGTCACGTGTGACTCTTTGCAACACCACCAGGCTCTTCTGTCCATGTGACTCTCCAGGCAAGAATACTGGAATGGGTTGCTATGACCTCCTTCGGAGGATCTTTCTGACCCAGGGATTGAACTCTCATTTCTTACATCTCTTGCACGCACACGAGTTCTTCACCATTAGCACCAGCAGGAAAGCCCGATCCTGCTGCAGCCAGCGCTCTTAGTGGTCTAACCCGTCCCCTGGCTCTCCTTGGTTGGCTCACTCTCTGGTTTCATTGTGCATTTACTTCCATGAGCCAGTACCCATGGGTCTTCTTCAAGGCCTGTTCTTTGGCTTCTGGAGCTGCTCTGTCCGCACTCTCAAAGTGGGGAAAAGTGCCTGGGATTTCATTTCCTCCATAAGAGGCCCTTCACCGATGACTGGCACTTACGGCCAGCTTCCCAGCCTTGAGATGGGGCGGTGCTGAGGTCTAACTCCCATTTCAGAGCTCAGGCCAGGCCAGCCTCTCTGGGACATTGTCCGAGATGGCGCCCTTCCCTGGCCTCTACCCCCAACTCCTCACATGCTCCCTGGGTAGCACATCCCTCTTAAGCCACTTGATACAATCCTTACCTCGGGATCTGCTTCAGGGAAACCCAGGCTGAAACACCTAAGTTCTTCTTGATTTTTTTTTAATAGTTTTCTTTCGTTGGATTTAGCAGATGGATTAATTTCATGGCTTTCTTTTTAAGAGGTGCTGTGCTCCTTTATTAAAAAAGATTTAAAATCCAAGACTCCCCCTTTCCTCTTAAAAGAGGAAATTATTAAATTGCCATTGTGCAGTTCATTAAGAAAAAGAAATTACAGAGGTTTAACATATGTTTTCTAAACTAACTCCCCCCCCCCCACCAAATACCCGCTCCCACCAGGTCTGCCCAAGTCTGCGGGTCTGGAAAACATCTTTCGTGAAAGATCCTTGTCGTAGCTACAGCTCTGTTGACATTTCTCAAGCAAAACGTAGCCTTCCTTCCCAATGCAGTGAATACACAAATGTAGCTTTTCACATATGTGAAAGCTGAGCCCTACCATGGACACTGAGGCCACAGTGTGATTTAAAAGAGGCGTCCGAGTTTCTCCCCTGCTTCTTCACTGCCAGCTGTGACAGAAAAGGCCCAGCCTTCCTCCTAGGCACAGCTTCACTCTAGGTTAGGATGGCTCTGGTGGCAGGGCCAGAAAAATGCTAGTGCAATGGCCACAGGTAAGAGGACTTACAAACCTGGCTTGGTCCCTGCTCCCCACCACCCGTGCTCATCCTTTCCAAGAGGAAGTTCAGGGCCAGCAGAAACAAGTCAGAAACACCAAGGGGCTCTAGGGATTTGCCTCTGACAAGTGGGATGGGGAAGACCAACAGTGTGAGAGAAAGAGCTTGCTCTGTATTAGAGCCTCAAATGGGCTGGGATCCAGGTAAGGTTTTTCTCCCTGGCGCTAAGCAGGAGTACCAGGTAAAGCACCAGGGGGCTTAGGGCACTGGATTAAAAACAGGAAAGGGACAGAAAAGACTTATTATTTTCTGAGTATCAATATCCACCCACAGGGCTCTCTTACAAGGGCAAGCACCAAGTTCATTCATCATCTTAATGGCCCAGCCAAGATGACTATAAACATCTAAGGGCTGCGTTTCACTCGAGGCTACTATTAACTTGACACGAGACACCAGAGAAAACAGAACACAATGAAAATCAGTTCCTGCCCTGAATGGGGAGGGGGCGTGGTGGCAGCAGAGTGCAGGAAGGCTGCTTGAAACCTGTTTACCCGCTGAAGGATGAGGTGCACACACTTCCGTCCGCAAACCCTTCCGCAGTGTGATGCTGGGCTACCTGGCTCCATTTAATACATTTCATTTCATCCCTGTGAACAGATGCGACTTCTCTGTGGAACCTTCTGTCTGAGAACAGGCCAGGGCACTTCCTCAAACCCAAAGGTACACAAACACAGCAGCGTCTAATCTCTTCTGCTCTACCTGGGTTAGAAACTAAATCAGTCTTATCTCCTGGCGCCATCTTGAACGGTCTGCCTTGAGTATGAAAAGGGGTTGCCTTTTCTCTTTTCTCCGGTAAAGGTAGACAGAAGCTGGAAGAATCACTTTACAAGAGAAACAAACTTACGAGCTCTCTATGCATCTTGCCTTAAAGAATAAGCCCCTAAAAGTTATGGAAGCTGCCCTGCTGGCTCTCCACTCCCAAAACAGAGTTTAATTCAGAACTCAAAGCACTCACTTATTAGAAAGGGCAAAACCGGGCTTTCCTTCTGGCAACTTCCTACACCGTTGTTACATCTCCCATATTAAGACCCTGTCATGGAGAAAATAAAAGGGCAAGGCCCCTTCCCTCCATCGCAGTCCCTCCAGACTTATCAATTGAGTTCAGTGACTTACAACCAATGGGTAACGAGCAGTAACTACACGTCTTACAACGGAAAGTGCTCTGAACTGCTCAAAAGTATCACAGGGGAGGGTATATATTCTCCCCACTGGATTCAGGATCACTGGTCCTCCTCACCCGCCTTCCTCTTCCAGATTATCATATTAAGTGAGCGTGAGCATGAAGTCGCTCAGTCGTGTCCAACTCTTTGTGACCCAGTGGACTGTAGCCCACCAGGCTCCTCTGTCCATGGGATTCTCCAGGCAAGAGTACTGGAGTGGGTTGCCATTTCCTTCTCCAGGGGATCTTCCCGACTCAGAGATCAAACCTGGGTTCTCCCACATTCCAGGCAGAGTCTTTAACCTCTGAGCCACCAGGGAAGGAAGTAAAGACAAATACCCTATGATATCCCTTGTACGTGAAATCCAAAAAATATTTGCCAAACAGAAACAGACTCACAGATATAGAAAACAAACTTAGGGCTACCAAAGGGGAGAGCAGGGGGAGAACGGGTGAGAAAAATGAGGAGCTTGAGATTAACATATACACACACTACTATATATAAAACAAACAATGACAAGGTGTAGCACAGGGAACTCTACTCAACACTCTTAACTAACATGTATGGGAAAAGAATCTAAAAAAGAAGAGATATGTGTCTATATACAACTGAATCAAGTTGATGAACATCTAAAAAAGAAAAACATGACACTGCAAATTAACTATATACTTAAATTTAAAAAAAAAAAAAAAAAAGCAGTAAGGGACTTTACCAGTGGTCCAGGGTTAGGACTGTGTTTCCAATATAAGGGGCATGGGTTTGATTCCTGGTCGGGGAACTAAGATCCCACAGACAACATGGCATGTCCAAAAATTTTTTTTTTTAATAAAAAGAAAGGAAAAAAAAATTTTGTGAACACCAGATTTGAGTTGACTGTCTCCAACTCCATCCTTCCTCTCAACATACACTCACACTCTAGTCTCTGACTAGCTGATCTGATGCCCAGGGGTGGACATGAAATGTTATCAAGGCTGTAGACAGACTTGGATCTACCAGAACCCAGATCCATGAGCCAAACAGGCAAGCAAGACAGTGGGACCAGAACATGCGGAAAACAGCTAAGCGGGAGGTCACCATTGGTGGCCTAGAGGCTGGATATGGTCAGCAGACATGTTTTGCTTGGCTCATACAACGTTCAGAGAATATTTTAATTAGCTGCCAAAGCCATGAGATTTCACATAAAAATGTGGATTTCTGGCTTTTGCTGAAAAATAGGAAGTCTGACAAACTGGCGCTCACTCCCACCTGGCAATCAGTGACTGCTGCTGGGTGTTGGCAGCCTTCTGTGGACAAGGCTGGAATCCTCCATTCTTCACAGTCTCCACTGCTTCCTCCTGTCCCATACTTGGCCTCCTTCACCCATTTACAATACCTACCTTGCCCCATGCCTGTAGACTGTGAGGTGTGCTCCTTCAGAAACCCAGGGAAGTGCTATGAGGCCAACCACGACTTCTGGAGGAGGCCTAGCAAGTGAGGTGCTCAGGCTGGAGATGCTGGTGAGCCCTGCTCGGATGGCTTGCACCTTTCGGGCTGCTCCAGCCCACTTCCAGCTGCCAGCATCTGCATCACTGTGCCTGAGGACACTGTTCAGAACTGTGTAGGTTGCTCTGGCCATGCACCTTGTAAGACACTACTCATGGGGAATGAACACCCCGAGAAGGCCTAAGCCACTGGCTCTTTGGGGAGTGTGGTGTGTGAATCCCCAGCTCTCTCGCCCCCTGAGGCTTGTATCTTGTACTTTTCCTGTAGCTGCTTTGAGGGATAAAGCCCCACCACCCCTGTGACGGCTGGTGTAAAGGTTCTCTCTTCATCAGCTGCCCTCACCTGCCTGTATCACTCCGCCTCCTCTCCACTGCTTCCTGCATCTCCCAAATGTATGAACAGCCCTCAGTTCCTTGTTTCTAGGTCAGCATCTAGGAGACCCAAACCAAGACTCCACTTTGTAGAGAAGAGTCTGGGCCAGGAGCCTGCCCTTTCTCCCTCTCCCGTGACTCCATGGCAAGATGCTGTGTCCCCTTTGTACCCCAAAATCAGCTGGGTGCTCTCTCACATCCGCTTGAAGCCTACACTGTCCACCTCCCTGTCCGTTTCCATGTATGTGTGGCAGTCAACACCACGAAGATGTACTCATGAATCCAGTCCCGTTTTTTAAGTTTCTCTCTCTCACTTATGTGAGGCTTTCATGACAGCAGGAGTCCCAGATGACAAGCAACTTCAGCACAAAACAGCATTTCTAAAATGTCCCGACGTCACCCTGCCACTTACTGCTCCTTTGTCCCACATGGGCAGCTTCTTTCCACATGGTGAGATTCCTTTTGTTTCTCCTCCTCTGTTCTCCTCTGCCATCTCTCCTTTGCTCAGTCCAGCTCTGGACTTATTTGGGCCTCCCAAATAAACTGGCCCACCCACCCCACTCACCGACCCTAGCTCTGCAATGCTGGCACTGGCTGACATCAACTCTTCAGAGGCCCATCCACCTACCCCCCAGCATTTATCTAGGGATTCTGTCCAACCTGAGACTAGCTGGTACAGTAACAACTTGCTTCATCTTGTCATCTCTGTGCTTCAGAGCAACTTCTCAGTACCTCTGTAGAGCAGTTGGCACTTTAATTGCTGGCTGACATGCCTTTCTCCCTATTAGGCTGTGTGCTCCCAGGAGCAGGGACCAGTGCTTATTCTTCCTTGTGTCTCCTAGCAGCTAGTACAGTCCCTGACACTTCGCAGGTACTTAATCACTGCTGTCCAAACAACTCCATTCCTGTTCCACTGATGCAAGAAGGGCTAAGTCCCCATGTGCCAAGTGGCACCAAGGCAAGAAATGACAACTCGACTTTATCTTGACTCTGGTGCCACACGACTATATGACTCCAGAGGGCACTGTTGACATTATATTCTGTGGAACTGTGCTCTGGGGTGTTGCTCACCTACAGCCGAAGGTGAATGTGATCCTAAAGTTGTGTGATGCAGTCGTGTTCCGAACCATGTTTCCTCCATTCTTTCTCATTCTCTCTTTTAGCTTTAGATAGGTGAGAGGACAGTTAGCAGATGGTCACCCGTGTAACTGGAGAAGGCAACCGCACCCCACCCCAGTGCTCTTGCCTGGAAAATCCCATGGACGGAGGAGCCTGGTGGGCTGCAGTCCATGGGGTCGCAAAGAGTCGGACATGACTGAGCAACTTCCGTTTCACTTTTCACTTTCATGCACTGGAGAAGGAAATGACAACCCACTCCAGTGTTCCTGCCTGGGGAATCCCAGGGACAGGAGAGCCTAGTGGGCTTCCGTCTATGGGGTCACACAGAGTCAGACATGAGTGAAGTGACTTTGCAGCAGCAGCAGTACCCATGTACAGCTCACATTTTTATAAGCAGTCTCCCCTTTAAGGAAGGAATCTGAACAAATCTAAAAGGAGCCTTGCATGAGAGAGAAAAATCCATCTCAGGTCATATTTTTTGTTCAGTCTCAGAAACTGAGACATCACTAATTGTGTGGTGACAGAAAAGACTGGAGACCTTGGAAGCAGGGCCTGGGCCCTGAGTTGCTCTGTGACTCTGGAAAAAAGGGATAGCTAGCCATCACACACATATCTATCCACCCACATCACCTGTTCGGGTGAGGGGCCTACACAGGTGACTCTTGAGCTGAGATGCGAGGTTGGAACAGTTCATTAAACAAACTGGGGTTGAGGTATTCCTGAGTAAAGGCAGCTTCAGCAAGAAATTATGAGTGGATTCAAGGGTATATGTGGGGGATGGTGACTGTGAGGCTGGGAGGAGGGGAGGCAGGAAAGACCAGGCTGGGAAGGGCCTCTCATGAACAGCTGAGGAGCCTGAGATCCATCCTAAAGAATGTGAAGCAGGAGGAGTAATGAGATTAAATTTCTTCTCAAATTTTTATGGTAAAACTGAGATTATAGACTTATTTTATATTAATATTTAAAATAATTATTTACTGAGGCAATAATTATTGTTTCACATTTGCTTCCTATTTTAAATATTTGTAAAAGTTGCTTTTGCTTACTTTTTGGTTATTTGGCTTTAATACACTTTTTATCCCACCATACATTATATATGTAAGTAGCCGTTTCTCAGGAAGAGTTTCATGGTTATTTAAGCTCGCATGGCTTTTTGCTCAGATGCTGCCAGTGCCTTGCTCATGTTCCCCAGAACCATTCCAAGGGCTGGTCACTTGAGGCCAGTCTCCTTCCAGGCTTGAAGCTCTCCCATCTCTCTGCCTGAGTTGTTTCCTGGCCCCAGGAAAGGAAATGTGGCCCAGAGCCAGGGAAGGCTGCAAAGGCTGGACAGACAGTTAATGGCTTTGGAGCGATTCTCCATGGATGAGAAATAGGAGTTGGCAGATAAACCCTCCAGCAGCTTCCTTACCCCGCACAGCTGATTCTGAGGGGTGTTCTAGAGTCTGTCTCTCAGAGGAGCTGCAGCAGGACAGCACAAACTGCCCACACCACAACCTGCCCTTCTGTGCACATCTTCCCGTCTTGTTCCTTTTCATCAAAACTCATCACTCCCACACTGTGCCTCCCCCCACCTCATTCTCCAACTACCTGTACCACAGTCACTGTGTCCAGGTCTGCTTTGGGGGAGTTCAAACTAAAGGGTTAGCAGACTTCACAAATTCTTATATATCCAAAGCTCTCCATATTTTGCTTTCACCATACAGGGCAAGTTGGCTGGGTATAGAATTCTTACTTCACTGTGGAACACAATCTAATTATTGCTATTAATGTTACAAAACCTGGAGAAAGAATGAATTTCTTTGTTTTCTGTTAGGTATGGGTAGCATCATTTTTACACTGCAAAAAACTGAAATGTGATGAAGCTGTATGTAAACATTAAACCATTTTTAACACTTTTTCCTGATGTCTGCAGCACCATTCACAAAAATGGGGATTCTTTTTTGCTGTCTACTCAGGTATTCTATTCCAGTGATTCTGGAATGATTTCCATTTGCTGATTCTCCAGCCTTCACCTTCTGTATCTAGTCTTCACTGCCATCCTCTCCACTGCTCTGTTCTTTTTCTCTAAATTCTCAGAGATCTCCTCAAATACACCCTCCACAACAACGAATCAGTTTCCTGTACTGCTAATTCTGCTCCTTTCTCATCATAACAAATATTTTAATTCTGTCATTGCCCTCTTGGTTTCATTATAATACTTCCTAATCCCACCCACAAACTTTTTTTTTTTTTTTTTTGCTTCTCTCTCAGCCCTTTCCATTTTCCTTTCAGTCCCATTGTTCTACTATCTGATCATTTGCTGGGTTCACTTTTTTTATTTTACTAAGAAAATAGATGTTCTGTAAAATTTACTTTTGCTTTCTATTAATAGTCTTTTAAAAGGTATGCTTCCCCTCTGTTTCTGGAGTTACACTTTTCTTATTTAACATGTTAGGACCTTTTTGTAGGGCCCATGCTGGTTCTGGTAGGTCTATCAGTGTGGGTGGGCCCCTTCCTGTCTCACTCATTACCCACCTACGTATTGTTAAAAAACTTGCTCTGGGCTGAATGATGCCACTTATATTCCCCAATTGATTAACTTTGCAGTTGTGGTTATAGTCACAGGAGGGGATTTTTTTCTCTATTACTCCTTCTCCTACTGCACTGAAGGGCGTGTCACCCATATGCTTTTCTAGCTGGCCCTGCCTCTGCGGCCGCTACATGATACAATATCTCTATGCCTTGCCACCTTTCTTGGACTAATGCCCACCAGAGCCCAAAGAGCCCGATACCTTGCCAACTTTCTGCCAAATTGAAACCTAGTGTCCCCTGTGCCAAAGGTTTTAAGGGTCACTGGGACTCAATGGCAAAGAGATACAAATGTGTTCCCATTGGCCCCGTGATCAGCTACAGTAGCCAATGACACACTTGTGTCCTTTCTCAGGTGCATCACCCTTGACTGACTGAGTCCCCTTATCCAGGATGTCTCCCCAGTGGTTAATAATGATGATGGGGTGGAAATGGTGCTCCCCCTTCTACTTCAACAGGCACAATTCTGCTGATTAATTTATGCTCTAGGGCACCCTCCATCTCTTTTTACCCCACAGACAGACCAGGGTTGGTTTGGGATTTTGTACCCTTCCTCAGACCTTTCTGCCCCCTTCTGCTTCCCTCACTTCTTTTCTCCTGAGAACATTCCTCCAATAGATCAGGTGTGCCCAGATTACATGCAGTAAGGAGGGAATGGGGAAATGTATGAAAAACCCATGTTGTATAGTAGGTGATCAATAAATGTAACTTCCCCTTCCCCAAATAATTATAGGATTAAGGATATAATCATTTGCTCATACTAATTGCTCTAAAAGATAGTCATCACAATATTATTAAAAAGATAATAAAACTGGAACTAATCTAAATATCCAATAGCATGAATTCACGGCAATCCATATTTTATCCTATGATAGAATATTATACAGTCTCCAAGCCAAAAAGAAAAACATAGTGACAGGAAGTAAAGTAAGAAGCAGGAGGCTACTTTGTTTACAAAATAATACCACAAAGTCCTTATACTAACAGTGAGGCCAGCTCTGAGCTTTCTAGAACAGATAATGAAGCTTCGTTGGTTATAAGGATGCCTCTGTCCACAGATAGAAACAAGCTAAAATGCTCTGGAAAAGCACAGCTATTCCTAATTCTGAGGCAGATGGAAAGTTCTTCCATGGACTTGAGTGTGGGACAGTGATGACCCAGCCACCAGTTATCATAAAGTTGGGTTCCACAGGTCTGGTCCCTGAGTGAACTCCTCTCCCCCTACCCATCCTCCTACCCTCAACAGGAAGATGGCATCGTGGCACATGACATTCTGTAAGAGATTCTGTCCACAGCCAAGTAACAGACCTCTATGGATACTTGGTTCCCTCTGGACTGAGATTAAATCAGGGACAATTTGGGGGGTTTAGAGGAGCTGGAAAGTATGCTCTTCTTGCATTCAATGCTTCTGTGGCCTCCACTATCCTGGAGTTCCAGAAGCTACGTAGCATCAGAGAGTCTGAATGAGATGATCTCTTGGGAAGTTCTTGGAATGCCATTCTAGATGTCTATATGCTTCAGCTGCCCTGTAAGCTGGGCAGGGTTGGCAAGTCCTGGTCAAACTATTGAGCCTGACAGGATCTGTGCCTGGACAAAGGCTGCCCACAGCCTGAAGGTTGGCCTAGCGCTCATCTGTGGGCAGGGCCAAGGTTTATCTCGAAAGTGATTTTGGCTCCATTTCTACACAGACATCAAGGCGCTGCAGTTCACTGCTGTGAACATTTTGAAAAGCCGCAGAAGTTCCCATCAGAAGAGCCACCCACAGGTAGATTACCTGTCTAACCTCAGGTGGACAACCTCCATGGAAGGACGTCTGAGTCCAGTCATCCCTCCTGCTTGCCTGTGGATGAGGTCTGTTACTCTTTCTTCCCCAAAGTGGTTCACTGAGGGGGATTAAGGAACAGGAGAGAAAACCAGGTCCTTTTTCCTTTCTGAGTCACGCTATTTAAACATCATTCAAATAAATTAAATTGCTCTTAAAAACTCACTCAATCCATGGAAATAATTTAATTTCCTCAATTCACTAAAATATTTCAGGAATAAGTCAATATGGCAAAGCCAAGGCTGATGTTCATGAGCCTTGAATGGAAAACATCAAAGGCATCACTGGTGATAACTCACGTGATAAGAAGTGATTTGCTTTCATTTCTTATCTGGTCTTTTACAACCACTGCTGATCTAAAGCATGAATTCTGTAGAACATGCATATGCCAGAGATGGTGACTGTATCATCTCAGAGAAGGGGCCAGAATACAACTGTGTGGAGAGGATTTCACAAGATAGAAGGGACGGGAGGTGGTGTCAAATACAGATATGGCTCCAATGCACAGTGGGCATTCAGTTTCTTCTTTGGCTTTACCAACAATGCTTTCTAAGTCCAGGAGGAAATCATTGTAATAATTCCAAATGAGCCTCCACACAAAGTAACAGTATTTGCAAGATCACTGCATATTCCAGGCTATGATGAAAGTCGGCAAATGCACTAGACACAGGGCTTTCTTACCTTCTGCCACATGTTGATGAAGAAGAGCTCCCGAGAAACGTTGAATGACACATTGGCATCATAGGCATCATCCCCGAGGTTGGAGATGGAGATATTTAGGGAGATGTTCTTCACAGCCCCCAGAGCTAGATATGGGGTTTTCTCATCAACGCTAAAAGGAAAAATGAACAGCAATAAGTGTGCTAAAACTTTCACTAATGTATTAGTAAATGGAATGTAGTAGGTAGCTGAGAGGAGAAGGCAATGGCACCCCACTCCAGTACTCTTGCTTGGAAAATCCCATGGACGGAGGAGCCTGGTAGGTTGCAATCCATGGGGTCACTAAGAGTCAGACACGACTGAGTGACTTCACTTTCACCTTTCACTTTCATGCACTGGAGAAGGATATGGCAACCCACTCCAGTGTTCTTGCCTGGAGAATCCCAGGGATGGCTGAGCCTGGCGGGCTGCCGTCTATGGGGTCGCACAGAGTCGGACACGACTGAAGTGACTTAGCAGCAGCAGGTAGCTGAGAGCAGGGGAAACAGGTGGGAGAAACTCCTCTGGATCAGGACTACAAGTCCCAGGAACCCACTAATTAGCCATGTGTTCTGGGATACCCAGTCAGCCCTCACGGGCCTCAGCTTCCACATCTAAGCACGGGGGGGTTGTTCTGTGGTGTGTAGCCTAACTCACTCACTAGGCCGTCCTATGGCTCATGTGAAATCTAGTGTATCCAAATTAGAAAATTATAACGCATTTAATAACCTAATCGACTTCCCTGGTGGCTCAGATGGTAAAGCGTCTGCCTACAATGTGGGAGACCCAGGTTCAATCCCTAGGTCAGGAAGATCTCCTGGAGAAAGAAATGGCACCCCACTCCAGTATTCTTGCCTGGAAAATCTCATGGACAGAGGAGCCTGGTAGGCCACAGTCTATGGGGTCACAAAGAGTAGGACACGATTGAGCGACTTCACTTTCACCTTCTTTCAATAACCTAATCATGGATTTTGGTTATAGGATAATTGACTCAAATATTTCTAAGCACCCACGACATGCCAATCACTACTTTATGGGCTAGAGAAAGCAGTGAACAAAAGACAGTTCTTGCCTTCTTGTAGCTTTAAGAAGACAAAAAACATATACACAAAGAATCAAATATACAGGTCAGACTGTGGTAAGAGCAATGGAGAAAACTTACAAAGGTAAGAAGGATAGAAGGCACCATAGTTGGAGGGAGAGTAGGGTGTGATTTTAAATGAGCTGGTTCAGGGAAGCTGCACTGATGAGGTGGTCTCTCAGTAGAAACCGGAAGAAAGATAGCAAGATGCACAGAATTTGGGAACTAGCAAAGGAGAAGTCATGCCTGCTGTGTTCAAGGAGAGCAAGGAGACTAGTGTGGCTGGAGAAGAATGAGTGAGGGGCAGAGTGGGGAGGGGAATGGGCTTAGTGGTGAGGGGATGGAGTCATCACAAGGACCTTAGTTTGCCTCAGAGACAGGAGATCCTGCAGGGCTCTGAACAGGGGATGATATGGTGTGACTTTCATATTTAAAGGCTCACACTGGCTGTGATGTGCATGGTGAGTATACTCAATCAGAGGGAAAGAGAGGCCTGGTGAGAAGGTTCTTATAAGAGTTCAGGTGTAAGAAAATAGCAGCTCAGACCACAGGGGTAGAAGCTGAGGTTATATTCTAGATGTTTCAAAAATTGTGCCAATATATTTTGCTCACAGATTGGAAAAAAGGGTGTTCAGGAAAGAGAAGAGTCAAGGATAACTGCAAGAATTTTAGATTCAACAACTGGAAGGAAAGAGGTGTCATTTATCAAGATGCAAAAGAGCAAAGGTATAGAATCTGGTCAGCAGAGAACATTCAAATGCCTACTGGATTTTTAAGAAGAGATGCTGAGAGAGCTGGATGTAATGGTCTGGAGTGGAAGCAGGGGGGTCACGGCCAGAGATACGCATTTGGGGTGGATTAGAAATGACCACTAGGGAATGCATGTAAATAGAGAAGGGGGCTCACACTTAGGAATTAAAGATGATGATAAGCCAGCAAAGGAGAGAAAAAGAGTGAATAAGGAGACAGGAGAAAAATCAAGACAGTCTCCAAGCAGCCACATGCTTCAAGAAAGAAATAATCAATTTCATCAAATGTGGCAAAGTAACATGAAAAATTAGAACTGGCCTTTGGAATTAGCCATCTGGAGGTCATTGGTGATCTTGGTAAGAACTTCTGAAGTGCAGTGTCAGGGATAAAGCTTGACTGGAGTTGGTCTAAGAGAGGTAGGGGTAGAAGAAATGAAAACAGTGGGCATAGCCAATTCTTTGGAGGAGTTTTTCAGTAAAGGAAAGCAGAGAAATAGGATGACAGCTGGTGGGGGAAATGGGCTCGAAGAAATTGCTTTTTTATTTTCAGAAAGGAATTAGCATGACATATTTACATGATACTGGGAAGAATCTACTAGACAGAGGGCAAGTAATGAAGATATGACAAGGCACAGTTGCTGGGTGGCCTGGTGAACAGAGGGGCTGGCCTCAGCCAGTATGAAGTGAGAAAATGGGGCACATGGCCCAGATGCATCAGAAGTGTGGTAGGAAGAAATGAAAGTTCCCCTGGGAATGCCTCTCCTTTGCAGTGAAATACAAGCAGAGTCCAAGACTGGGAAGGGAGAGGAGGAGGGAGGAATGTTTGAAGAGGGAGGAGATGGAGGGAAATGGCAGCCCAGGAGAGTGGGGTAAACAGACCTTCAACGAGATGAGGATGGTGGTGGGGACAAGGATGAACACGCACATGAGACTGACAACTATTAGGTGATGTGAGCTTCAGACAAAAATCACACTGGAGAACAGTCTCTGATCGGCCAACCAGTTGGTAGCAGATGTGATCAAGCCTACGAGGGTTTGAGTGATGGATATGCGTGTGCACATGCTAAGTCACTTCAGTCGTGTCTGAGTATTTGTGACCTTATGGATGTAGCCTGCCAGGCTCCTCTGTCCATGGGATTTTCCAGGCAACAACAGGGGAGTGGGTAGCCATTCCCTTCTCCAAGGGATCTTCCAGAGCCCAGGAAATCGAACCCACGTCTCCTGCACTGGCAAGAAGGTTCTTTACCACGAGCGCCACCTGAGAAACCCTGAATGATGGATAGTTGCTATTTTTGGCCGCTCAGGATCCTGAAAACTTCCTGTTTGGAGGGAATCTCAAGATTGGTAGGAGAGGAAGATAAGCAGTAGAGGGGGCACACCCTGCCTTCACTCTCCTTTTGGTCATTCAAGTGTGGGCACTTAAGTAAGTGCAGTCATGTAACTAAGGGTAGTCAAGTGGCCTCAGAGTGGGTGGTGGATGCTGCCAATTGGGGCCATGAATTCTAAGGGCTGCCCAAAGACACTAGGGCTCTCTGAGACCATCTAAGGCAGCTGCAGAGGAGTTGAGAGCCCAGAGCTGGCATTTTGGGCTAAGCCTTGCCTCTTCTTCCTGCCTAGGCTCTGAACCATATCCTTCCAACAAATTCCTTTTCTACTTAAATTAACATGTTCATTGCTGTTTGCAACCATTAATACAGCATGAAAGAGAACTCTCCAAAATCTCAGCAAGCTGTAATATTTTGAAATATGGATTTTTGCAAGGGAGGAATCAGCATTACCCATCTATGAAGAGAGGACCTCACTTTCCTGCATGCCTGGCATGTCAACAAGAATAACATATGTAACGAGAGATCTAATGGCCTTGCTTTTGGAAGCAACACTCTGAGGAAACAAACAAGATGTGAAAAATTAACTTGGAGAAAAGCTTCAAATTCCTGAAAGGCCTCCAACAGATGAAGACCTTAACCTCAAGTTATTGTGGCAATTATTTATTATTGTTGGCCATTTTCATTTGAAACAATTGATGGGTTATTTCTGTCCTCCTGTTTGCTTTTGTAAGATTAAAGGAGTAATCCTCAGGCCTTGAAGAGTTATGAGAGTGTTAGCCTCACTTTATCTCAAGAAGGAATTGCATAAGCACCCACAAGTAGCTGCAGAAAGTGTCCACCGTTTCCAAATGAAATATTAAGCATACAGACAAGAGAGAAAAGCTGAGGACAATGGGGCAGGGGCTGCTTCCTCACACTATTGCTGTTGTTCATGTGATCAGCCTCCTCCCCTCGTGTATAAATGGCAAGGGATATCTAACCTTTTGTCAGCCCCCAAAGCTCAGGCCTCTATCACTGAATCATGCAGCAAGGTCATTCCCAGGATTTCAAAGTCAAGTGATGCAAACTTGGCTCTATGATTAAGGAAAGCCAGGGACCTTCCAGGGCTGAAAGCAAACTCAGACGTTTTAACAAAAGAATCCTCCAAGCTGTTTTCACTCTTTCCCCACATCTAAAAATCCATGTACAAAACAGTACATCTCTGCTTCCAAAGCTATTCTTAGAAATGCAATGCAATGTAATTTGCCTGGTGCTGGGTATTTTCAAACAAGTTGTCCTGAAACCTACAACAGCATGAAAAGCTCCTGATGTCAGTTCCATTTTTAGAGATGAGGAAATCGAGATGCCGTGAGATAAGGTGGCCAAGTTGCTGGGCTTAGAATTCAGTGCCTCGCATCCCTCTCCACCACAGCCCACGTCCTCCAACCCCTCTCACTCCCCTAGGAGGTCCTTTTTGGTCTTCCTTCTGAGTGAAATAAATTTCCCGATTAGGAGCTTCTTCAGTCCCAGGACTCCACCAGCTCTTCATGGCATTTCCCAAGGCTGGGTTGACATATTTATTTCTGGGCTATTTGATTAAGGATGATCTCTTCCCTCTACTAGGATCCAGGCACCAGCAGGCAGGAACCTATTTCTGGTTTTGCCTGTCACTGAACCCTCAGGGATAAAATGGTGCTAACTTAGTAGGTGTTCAACAAACTCTTGTTGAATGAATGAATGAATGGCATGGACATCACCCCACAACAGATTGTCGGTTCAACCTTCACATTTATAGGTGAAGATGCTGAGAACCCCATGGGGAGCCCACTTTGATCAAGGTCACCTGGGCACAAAGGCACTGAGCTGGAACTAGTGCCAAACTGCCTTCGTCACAAAGGCTGTCTGAGCTGTAGCTCTTATATAAACTCCACCTCAGTCAGAAAGGGCTTTGGCAAGAAATGTCTTTTAATGACATCTGAAAAAAACAGGATTCCATAAAGACCAACCCCTCAGACAGAACTGCTGAAAGAATAAAATGGTGAGACACAGTGCTTTTGTGCCAAACATTCCATGGGTGCTTTCTGATTTGCTGAAGAACAATCTTTCTAATGTTCAACGTATTTTAGTCCCTGAGAAATTTTCCCATTAATTCTAATTTGCTTGCACAGACTTTTAAGTGGGTCAGATTTCTATGTACACCAATGACTCGTGTACTTTTATATGAAAATCATGATTAGTTATTAACATAAGGTACAAACTGTACAGTTTCTATAAAGCTTATCTTACAGCATATATCTGAGCTATCAGAAAGGAGTACACAAGGCTGTATATTGTCACCCTGCTTATTTAACATATGCAGAGTACATCATGCAAAATGCTGGGCTGGATGAAGCACAAGCTGGAATCAAGATTGCCGAAAGAAACATCAATACCAGATATGCACATGACACCACTCTTAGGGAAGAAAGCGAAGAGGAACTGAAGAGCCTCTTGATGAAAGTGAAAAAGAGTGAAAAACTGGCTTAAAACTCAACATTCATAAAACTAAGATCATGGCAGCTAGTCCCATCGCTTCACAGCAAATAGATGGGGAAATAATGGAAATAGTGACAGACTTAATTTTGGGGGGGCTCCAAAATCACTTCAAATGGTGACTGCAGCCATGAAATTAAAAGACACTTGCTCCTTGGAAGAAAAGTTATGATCAACCTAGACAGCATATTAAAAAGCAGAGACATTACTTTGCCAACAATGGTCCATCTAGTTAAAGCTAAGGTTTTTCCAGTAATCATGTATGAATGTGAGAGATAGACCATAAAGAAAGTAGAGCGCTAAAGAATTAATGCCTTTGAACTGTGGTGTTGGAGAAGACTCTTGAGAGTCCCTTGGACTCCAAGGAGATCAAACCAGTTCATCCTAAAGGAAATGAGTCCTGAATATTCATTCAAAGGACTGATGCTAAAGTTAAGCTCCAATACTTTGACCACCTGATGGAAAGAACTGACTCATTGGAAAAGGCCATGATGTTGGGAAAGATTGAAGGCAGGAGGAGATGGGGATGACAAAGGATGAGATGGCTGGATGGCATCACCAACTCGATGGACATGAGTTTGGGCAAGCTCCAGGAGTTGGTGATGGACAGGGAAGCCTCGCATGCTGTAGTCCATGGGGTTGCAAAGAGTCGAACACAACTGAGTGACTGAATTGAACAGCATATATACAGCCTGCTGGAAACATCTTGCTCATTTGTTATTAAAATGAATAATTGTCTTAATACATCTTACAGTAGATGTTTATGAACATGCTAGGTTTACATCGAAGCTGAGCATTAATTCATTCAATACTTCAAATGTCAGATGCTGCTACTGGCATCTTGGTGACCATGTGTGGTACCTCAGGATCACTGTAGAACCTGTACTCTGAGCTTACTCGTTACCATACATGAAAAGCACATACCATTCAAAATTCCCTACTGGGTAAATGCAATACATTGCCATATCAAATCATTATATGCTGAACCACTAAAGGCCACTAAAGCAAATTCTTCCTTGTCTACCATCACAGAAACAGTTTTATGCAGACGATTTTTTAGTGAAGATTCTGAGGAAAGAAACTAAAGCAGCTGAATGGTATTTGATAATTTTCTATTAGATCATTTTAGACTTTCCTTAAGTCTTAAACATATAAACCATGATCTTATTTAAATAACTGTGGTTAAAATCTATCTTCCATAAAATATAATACTTTTATTGTTTTTTGAGGCTAGTTTAAAAGGAGCCTGTTCAGTTCAGTTCAGTCGCTCAGTCGTGTCTGACTCTTTGCGACCCCATGGCCCACAGCATGCCAGGCCTCCCTGTCCATCACCAACTCCGAGTCTACACAAACTCATCTCCATTGAGTCAGTGATGCCATCCAACTATCTCATCCTCTGTCATCCCCTTCTCCTCCTGCCTTCAATCTTTCTCAGCACCAGGGTCGTTTCAAATGAGTTAGCTCTTCACATCAGGTGGCCAAAGTTTTGGTGTTTCAGCTTCAGTATCAGTCCTTCCAATGAACACTCAGGACTGATCTCCTTTAGGATGGACTGGTTGGATCTCCTTGCAGTCCAAGGGACTCTCAAGAGTCTTCCCCAAAACCACAGTTCAAAATCATTAATTCTTTGGCACTCAGCTTTCTTCACAGTCCAACTCTCACATCCATACATTAACTACTGGAAAATCCACAGCCTTGACTAGACGGACCTTTGTTTGCAAAGTAATGCCTCTGCTTTTTAATATGCTGTCTAGCTTGGTCATAACTTTCCTTCCAAGGAGTAAGTGTCTTTTAATTTCATGGCTGCAATCACCATCTGCAGTGATTCTGGAGCCCCCCAAAATAAAGTCTCTCACTGTTTCCACTTTTCCTCATCTATTTACATGAAATGATGGGACTGGATGCCATGATCTTAGTTTTCTGAATGTTGAGTTTTGAGCCAACTGTTTCACTCTTCTCTTTCACTTTCATCAAGAGGCTCTTTAGTTCTTCTTTGCTTTCTGCCATAGGGGTGGTGTCATCTGTATATCTGAGGTTATTGATATTTCTTGTGGCAATCTTGATTCCAGCTTGTGTTTCATCCAGCCTAGCATTTTTCATGATGTACTCTACATATAAGTTAAATAAGCAGGGTGACAATATACAGCCTTGTACTCCTTTTTTTATATTATTTTATTTAACTTTACAATATTGTATTGGTTTTGCCATATATCAAAATGAATCTGCCACAGGTATACATGTGTTCCCCATCCTGAACCCTCCTCCCTCCCCATACCATCCCTCTGTGTCGTCCCAGTGCACCAGCTCCAGGCATCCGGTATCAGGCATCGAACCTGGACTGGCAGTTCATTTCAGATATGATATTATGCCATTCTCCCAAATCATCCCACCCTCTCCCTCTCCCAGAGTCCAAAAGACTGTTCTGTACATCAGTGTCTCTTTTGCTGTCTCGTATACAGGGTTACTGTTACCATCTTTCTAAATTCCATATATATGCGTTAGTATACTGTATTTGTGTTTTTCTTTCTGGCTTACTTCACTCTGTATAATGGGCTCCAGTTCCATCCACCTCATTAGAACTGATTCAAATGTATTCTTTTTAATGACCGAGTAATACTCCATTGTGTATATGTACTACAGCTTTCTTATCCATTCATCTGCTGATGGACATCTAGGCTGCTTCCATGTCCTGGCTATTATAAACAGTGCTGTGATGAACAGTGGGGTACATGTGTCTCTTTCAATTCTGGTTTCCTTGGTGTGTATGCCCAGCAGTGGGATTGCTGGGTCATAAGGCAGTTCTTTTCCCAGTTTTTTGAGGAATCTCCATACTGTTCTCCATAGTGGCTGCACTAGTTTGCATTCCCACCAACAGTGTAAGAGGGTTCCCTTTTCTCCACACCCTCTCCAGCATTTATTGCTTGTGGACTTTTGGATCGCAGCCATTCTGACTGGCGTGAAATGGTACCTCATAGTGGTTTTGATTTGCATTTCTCTGATAATGAGTGATGTTGAGCCTCTTTTCATGTGTTTGTTAGCCATCTGTATGTCTTCTTTGGAGAACTGTCTATTTAGTTCTTTGGCCCATTTTTCGATTGGGTCGTTTATTTTTCTGGAATTGAGCTGTAGGAGTTGCTTGTATATTTTTGAGATTAGTTGCTTGTTGCTTCATTTGCTATTATTTTCTCCTATTCTGAAGGCTGTCTTTTCACTTTGCTTATAGTTTCCTTTGTTGTGCAGAAGCTTTTAATTTTAATTAGGTCCCATTTGTTTTTTTTTTTTTTTTTTTTTATTTTACTTCTAATATTCTGGGAGGTGGGTTATAGAGGATCCTGCTTTTCCTATTTGGAACCAGTCTGTTGTTCCATGTCCAGTTCTAACTGTTGCTTCTTGATCTGCATACAGATTTCTCAAGAGGCAGGTCAGGAGGCCTGGTATTCCCATCTCTTGGAGAATTTCCCACAGTTTATTGTGATCCACACAGTCAAATGCTTTGGTGTAGTCAATAAAGCAGAAATAGATGCTTTTCTGGGACTCTCTTGCTTTTTCGATGATCTAGTGGATGTTGGCAACTTGATGTCTGGTTCCTCTGCCTTTTCTAAAACCAGTTTGAATATCTGGAAGTTCATGATTCACATACTGCTGTAGCCTGGCTTGGAGAATTATTATTTTACTAGCGTGTGAGATGAGTCCAATTGTGCAGTAGTCTGAGCATTCTTTGGCATTGCCTTTCTTTGGGAAAAGGAGCCTGATTAAAGTATACTAAGACATACTAATCCAACTGAGTGTATTCCAATCAACTGTGTTTGAGTTTGCAAAACTTCTTATACTGTTATTAGGACTGACATTATATTTGTGACCCACAGCTATATTTGATAACGACAACTATAATAATACTGTGCTCAGTGTGCTACTAAATTGTGCCTAACTCTTTGCGACCCCATGGGCTGTAGCCCTCCAGGCTCCTCTGTCCATGGGATTTTTCAGACAAGAATACTGAGGTGGGTTGCCATTTCTTCCTCCAGGGGATCTTCCTGACCCAGGGATAGAACCCCAGTCTCCTGCATTGATGGGCACATTCCTTACCACTGAGTTATCTGGAAACCCCTTCACAGACAACTGCCTTGTGGAGTGAAGAGGCTTGTGTAACTCAAAGAAGCTATGAGCCATGCCATGTAGGGCCACCCAAGACAGACGGGTCTTAGTGGAGAGTTCTAACAAAACAAGATCCACTGTAGGAGGGAAAGAAAACCACCTCAGTATACTTGCTGTGAGAACCTCATCAAACTGTCTTTTAAAAAGACAAAAAGATCTGACCAAGGTCAGAAGGTTTCCAATATGCTACTAGGGAAGAGTGGAGGAAAACTACTAATGGCCTCAGAAAGAATGAAGCTGCTGGGCCAAAGCAGAATCAACACTCAGCTGTGGATGTGTCTGGTGATGGAAATAAAATCTGATGCTGCAAAGTACTGCATGGGAATCTGGAATGTTAGGTCCAAGAATCAAGGTAAATTGAACATGGTGAAGCAGGAGATGGTAAGAATAAACATTGACATCTTAGGAATCTGAACTACAATGGACAGGAATGGGCAAATTTAATTCAGATGACCATTATATCTACTACTGTGGGCAAGAAACCCATAGAAGAAATGGAGTAGCCCTCATAATCAACAAAAACAGTCCAAAATGCTGGACTTGGGTGCAACCTCAAAAATGACAGAATGATCTTGGTTCATTTCCAAGGCAAGTCATTCAACATCACAGTAATCCAAGTCTATGGCGCTGCCGAAGAAGTTGAAGTTGATGAGTTCTTTGAAGACCTAGAAGACCTCCTAGAGCTAACACTAAAGAAATATGTTGTGTTCATCATTGGGGATTGGAATGCAAAAGCAGGAAGTCAAGAGATACCTGGAGCAACAGGTAAATTTGGCCTTGGAGTACAAAATGAAGCAGAGCAAAGGCTACCTGAATTCTGCCAAGAGAACACACTGGTCATAGCAAGCTCCCTTTTTCAACAACACAAAAGACTACTTTACACAAGGCCATCACCAAATGGTCAATACCCAAATCAAATTGATTACATTCTTTGTAGCCAAAGATGGAGAAGCTGTATGCAGTCATCAAAAACAATACCTGGAGCTGACTGTGGCTCAGATAATCAGTTTCCCATAGCAAAATTTGGGCTTAAAATAAAGAAAGTAGGGAAAACCACTAGGTCATACAGGTAGGACTTAAATCAAATCCCCTATGAATATGCAGCAGAGGTGATGAACAGATTCAAGGGATTAGATCTAGATAACAGTGTGCCTGAAGAATATGGACAGAGTTCCACGATATTGTACAGAAGACATCAAAAAAAACCATCCCAAAGAAAAAGAAAAGCAAGAAGGCAAACTGGTTATCTGAGGAGGCTTTACAAATAGCTGAAGAAAGAAGAGAAGTAAAAAGCAAGGAAGAAAGGGAAAGGTACACCCAAATAAATGCAGAGTTCCAAAGAATAGCAAGGAAAGACAAGAAGACCTTCTTCAATGAATAATGCTTAAAAATAGAGGAAAACAACAGAAGGGGAAAGACTAGAGATCTCTTCAGGAAAACTGGAAATATCAAGGGAATATTTTGCCCAAAGATGGGCACAATGAAGGACAGAAATGGTAGAGACCTAGTAGAAGCTGAAGCAATCAAGAAGAGATGGGAGAATACATGGAAGAACTGTACAAAAAAGATCTTAATAAACCTGATAACCACAATATTGTGGTCAGTCACCAAGAGCCAGACATCCTGGAGTGCAAAGTCAGGTGGGCCTTAGGAAGCACTGCTGACAATAAAGCTAGAGGATGTAATGGAATCCCAGTAGAGCTATTCAAAACTCTTAAAGATGATGCTATAAAAGTGTTGCACTCAATATGTCAGCAAATCTGGAGGACATAGCAGTGGCCACAGGACTGGACAATGTCAATCCTCATCCCATTTCCCAAGAAGAGGGTACTAAAAAATGTTTACACCATCGGACAATTGCACTTACCTCCCATGTTAATAAGGTCATGCTTAAAGTCTTGCATGCTAGGCTTCAGTATTATGCGAACCAAGAACTTCAAGATATCCAAGCTGGGTTTTAGAAAATGCAGAGGAACCAGAAATCAAATTGCCGACATTTGCAGGATCACAGAGAAAGCAAGGGAATTCCAGAAAAACATGTACCTCTGTTTCGTCTACTACACTAAAGCCTTTGACTGTGTAGATCATAACAAACTGTGGAAAGCTCTTAAAGAGATGGGAATACCAGACCATCTTATCTGTCTCCTGAGAAACCTGTATGTGGGTCAAGAAGCAACACTTAGAAGCCAACTGGAACAACTGATTGGTTCAAGATTGAGAAAGGAATACAACAGGGCTGTCTGTAGTCAACCTGTTTGTTTAACTTACATGCTGAGCACATCATGAGAAATGCCAGGCTGGATGAGTTATAAACTGGGATTAACATAGGTGGGAGAAGCATCAACAATCTCAGATATGCAGATGATACCACTCTAATGGCAGAAAGCAAAGAGTAACTAAAGAACTAAAGATGAAGGTGAAGGAGGAGACTGAAAAAGCTGGCTTGAAACTAAATATTAAAAAAAAAAAAAACTAAGATCATGGCATCAAGCCCCATTCAGATCAGATCAGATCAGTCACTCAGTCGTGTCTGACTCTTTGTGACCCCATGAACTGCAGCACGCCAGGCCTCCCTATCCATCACCAGCTCCCGGAGGTCACTCAGACTCACATCCATCGAGTCAGTGATGCCATCCAGCCATCTCATCCTCTGTCGTCCCCTTCTCCTCCTGCCCCCAATCCCTTCCAGCATCAGAGTCTTCTCCAATGAGTCAACTCCGCATGAGGTGGCCAAAATACTGGAGTTTCAGCTTTAGCATCCTTCCTTACAAAGAAATCCCAGGGCTGATCTCCTTCAGAATGGACTGGTTGGATCTCCTTGCAGTCCAAGGGACTCTCAAGAGTCTTCTCCAACACCACAGTTCAAAAGCATCAATTCTTCGGCGCTCAGCCTTCTTCACAGTCCAGCTCTCACATCCATACATGACCACAGGAAAGACCATAGCCTTGACTAGGCGAACCTTTGTTGGCAAAGTGATGTCTCTGCTTTTGAATATGCTATCTAGGTTGGTCATAACTTTCCTTCCAAGGAGTAAGCGTCTCTTAATTTCATGGCTGCAGTCACCATCTGCAGTGATTTTGGAGCCCAGAAAAATAAAGTCTGACACTGTTTCCACTGTTTCCCCATCTATTTCCCATGTGGTGATGGGACCAGATGCCATGATCTTCGTTTTCTGAATATTGAGCTTTAAGCCAACCTTTTCACTCTCCACTTTCACTTTCACCAGGAGGCTTTTTAGTTCCTCTTCACTTTCTGCCATAAGGGTGGTGTCATCTGCATATCTGAGGTTATTGATACTTCTCCCAGCAATCTTGATTCCAGCTTGTGTTTCTTCCAGTCCAGCATTTCTCATGATGTACTCTGCGTATAAGTTAAATAAACATGGTGACAATATACAGCCTTGACGTACTCCTTTTCCTATTTGGAACCAGTCTGTTGTTCCATGACCAGTTCTAACTGTTGCTTCCTGATCTGCATACAGATTTCTCAAGAGGCAGATCAGGTGGTCTGGTATTCCCATCTCTTTCAGAATTTTCCACAGTTTATTGTGATCTACGCAGTCAAAGGCTTTGGCAAAGTCAATAAAGCAGAAATAGATGTTTTTTTGTAACTCTCTTGCTTTTTCGATGATCCAGCGGATGTTGGCAATTCGATCTCTGGTTCCTCTGCCTTTTCTAAAACCAGCTCGAACATCAGGAAGTTCATGGTTCACATACTGCTGAAGCCTGGCTTGGAGAATTTTGAGCATTACTTTACTAGCGTGTGAGCTGAGTGCAATTGTGCGGTAGTTTGAGCACTCTTTGGCATTGCCTTTCTTTGGGATTGGGATGAAAACTGACCTTTTCCAATCTTGTGGCCACTGCTGAGTTTTCCAGATTTGCTGGCATATTGAGTGCAGCACTTTCACAGCATCATCTTTCAGGATTTGGAATAGCTCCACTGGAATTCCATCACCTCCACTAGCTTTGTTCGTAGTGATGCTTTCTAAGGCCCACTTGACTTCACATTCCAGGATGTCTGGCTCTACGTCAGTGATCACACCACCATGATTATCTGGGTCGTGAAGCTCTTTTTTGTACAGTTCTTCTGTGTATTCTTGCCACCTCTTCTTAATATCTTTAGCTTCCGTTAGGTCCATACCATTTCTGTCCTTTATCGAGCCCATTTTTGCATGAAATGTTCCTTTGGTATCTCTGATTTTCTTGAATAGATCCTTAGTCTTTCCCATTCTGTTGTTTTCCTCTATAGTTCATGGTAAATAGAAGGGGAAAAGGTGGAAGCAGTGACAGATTTCCTCTTCTTGGGCTCTAAAATCACTGTGGATGGTGACTGCACCCATGAAATCAGAAGATGATTGCTTCTTGGCAGGAAAGCAAACAAGTGTGTTGGAAAGCCGAGAAAGACATCAGTCCGCCAAGAAAGGTCCATATAGTCAAGGCTATGGTCTTCCCAGTGGTCATGTATGGTTATGAGAGCTAGACCATAAAGAAGGCAGAGCACCAAAGAACTGATGACTCCTGAGAGTCCCTTGGATAGCAAGGAGATCAAACCAGTCAATCTTAGGGGAAACCAACCCTGAATACTCATTGGAAGGACTGATGCTGAAGCTGAAGCTCCAGGATTTTGGTCACCTGATACAAACAGCCAACCCACTGGAAAAGTCCCTGATGCTGGGGAAGACTGAGGGCAGAGGGAGAAGAGGGAGTCAGAGGATGAGATGGCTGGATAGTATCACCAATGCAACAGACATGAACTTGGGCAAACTCCAGGAGATGGAGAGGGACAGGGAGGCCTGGCATGCTGCAGTCCATGGGGTGGCAGAGTCAGACACAACTGGGCAACTGAACAACAACAACATCTGCAAAGCCCAGGATAACAGTGTAGGGCAGTCAAATCCATCTATTCTTCCCGCCCTGCCTTCCTCCTTCCACCCTCCTGCCTATCGTCCCTCCCTTCCTCTTTCTAATCATTTATCTAGACATCACTTTTTAAAACTACCTGCTCAACTGAGGCACCATGGATACAAATTCCATCCCTCAGGAAGTTCACAGTCCAGTGGAGGAAACAAACATGTGAGATACAATCTGATGTCAATGTGTGCTAAGAGATAAGGAAACATCCTTATGAGATTCTTTATGTGATGAGAGTACAAAGAAGGGATTCTGCAGGGACAGTGAGGTTAGGAAAGGGCCATGGGGGATATTAGGCAAGGTATTATCCAGGAAGTGAACCATGAATCCTACAATTAATGGGATGATAGCCCTGTTAACAAAAATGTGGCTGACTGACTATTCACACACATACACGCACACACCCTAGTTCTTCCATTCATGGAAATCATATTAAAAAGGACACTGTGAAACAGAACATATTCTCCCATAGGAGAAATGTCAAAATTGGGGCTGCATTCCTGAGTAAGGATTCAGCATCCAACAAATCACAGATATTCTCAACAATGTGCCATAAAAGCAATGACATAAATTATAGCCACTGCAATTTAAAATCATAAAGAATGATGCCTATTCTTAAAAATGAGCAGACATCATAAAATCAGAAATGGAATTCGACAGCTGAATGGGAACTCATTTGAGTTATCATTTTGCAGATAAAGGCCAGAATTAACCACTTTCCTGCAGCCACACAGCAGACAGTGCCAGAGCCAGGCAGCCATCCTAACTTCTGGTCCAGCGATCCTCCTTCTGTGCCCATTACACCTGAAGTACATAAAAATACAACTAAATGGTATAAAATTTACATAAAACTTATTTGTGTATAAGATAAGAAAGGAAATTGTAGTTGCCTTCTTACCATTTCAAATATTTAGAACACTGAGTGGTGTCATCTCTTTATGAAAGCTATTGGGGGTGCTTATTTTCCACTTGACAATTTTCCTTGAAATTGGTGGAGGCAATCAGGATGATTCCAGATGCCTTCAGCAGCTCTGTTGGGCAATCTCCTCTTGGCACTTTGTTGACAACTATCAGAGCCTTTTAACAATTAGTGCTTAAAATTACAAACATGAAAAAAAAAAAAACACCATAAAACCAAAGCTCCTCATCTGATGTCTTCCTATAAGAAATATGAGCACAAAGCACCAAATAAACTGAGTATTATGTGAAGGAGCTGCACCATGAAGTGGATAAGAGAAGTCATGCCAAAGGAACAGGTGCTGGATAAGATGCAAGAGAAATACAAAGTGAAGAAATCACTGTAGACTGAAGTTATCATAAGAAGTTCCGTAAGAGATGTAGAAATGAGTCACATCTTACAAGGATAAGGGGCATGAGGGGTGAATAAAAAGGAAGGACATTCCAGGCAGAGAAAAAAAAAAACCAACAGATACAGGGATAGAAATGACTCATAAATAATAAGAAAAGAGGCAGGACTTTGTTAGCAAAATGATGGCTAGAAGACAAATAGAATATGTAGGATGTGCCCAGATTCCCATGGACCTTGAATGTCAGAGTTCTGAATTTATCCTTCTAGGCCAGTAAACTTTACAGTCATTTTGGGTCACTAATCCCAAGTGTGCTGCAAGTCATTTGACAATATACAATAAGGCACCAAAGTAAAGGTATTGTAAAACATAGTAGGCTATGGATGGTTCTGCTCCTGTTCCTAGGGGCCTTTTCACTACAGCCTCCGGCTGCAATTCTATCTGCTACCATCCCCCATCTTTTACTGGAGGACTTATTTTTGCTGCAGGTCAGTTAAGTGCCTAAGAATTAAGCCACTGATATTCACTGTAGCAGTCCTCAACCAATGACTGACGGGAACTGGCATGTAATTACCCCAGCTTCCTCGTTGAGTGAGTGGGTCAACCCTGAAGTGCAAGCTCCAGATCTGTGCTGTCAGATACTGTAGCCACAAGACACGTGTACCTTTTGAGCACTGACAATGCGGCAGATCTGAATTAGTATAAAAGATTCCAAAGACTCGGTGCAATAAGGCAAACAAGGGTTTAAAAATCTCAAACATTGCTTTTGCATTAATGACATGTTTAAGTGATTTTTGATATTCTAAATAAAATTTGTCACATAAGTTCCACTTTAATTTTTCAGTGTGACTACCAGAAAGCAGTCAGAAAGTTCAAAATTGCCTATGTGGCTTACATTATATTTCTATTTGCCAGAATTGTTCTAGCCTCTCAGTAAATTCTACATATTTTATTTTTAATATATTGCTGATTTGTGACTAGTTTTCAGTGGTATAGTTTTGCTCATATGAAGCAGAGGTCTAGGATAAATAAATTGGTGTTAAAAACAAAATTGAGTATTTAAAGACATAAAATTGATAATATTTAGCTTCCTGAAACTAAATAATTTTACAATTTTACTCAGTTGTAAAAGGCTGTAATAAATATATTATATTTATTATATATTATATATTAAATAAATATATATTGTAAAATATATTTTTTTAAAAAAGGAAAGGTACCCCACATATGTACTTTTCTTCCTCAGAAAGTAATTTTTTTTTTTTTTTTTTTTTGAGCAAGGTGATGGCCCACCACTAACCTTTGCTGGAGACACCAACTTTCATGCTGTTTTTTTTTTTTTTTTTTTTTTTATAAAGTAGTTGGTCTTCAGTGGAGTCTAAAAATTTTTTTTTTTTTTCAGGGGAAAATGGACAAAGGAAAGGATCAATGAGGGTGGGAGGGAAATGGGAAGAAAGAAGGGGAGTGATGGTGTGGAGGAGTATATGTAATTTCTTAACCAATGGCTTTCTGTTTTTGATCACAAAGAACACTTAAAAAAAATCATGTTGAATTTTACCACAATATATTATTTAGGACAGGATCACATTTGTCACCTCTTCCTCCCTACTACCCAAAGTGGTACCAAGCCCATAAAATAGTCAATAAACCTTTACAGAGTGAACAAATAAGTTTTTTTTTTTTTTAAACTCTCCTGAGTGAACTGAATTTTTTGAGGCTCATAAGTGAATATGTTTTGCTCTTTACTTTGTCTATTACAGCCAGATTATATGAGTGGGGTATTAAAGTCTCCCACTATTACTGCATTGTTGCATATTTCTTCTATCATATTAATTAATGTTTGTCTTAGATATATCAATGCTCCAATGTTGGGTGCATATATATTTATAATTGTTAGAAGTTCTTTTTGGATTGTTCCTTTAAGTTGTTATGTGTAACCTTCATTGTCTCCTTTTCAGGATCTTTAAAGTCAATTTTATCTGATATAAGTATTGCTACTCCTGTTTTCTTATGGTCCATATTTGCATAGAAAATCTTTTTCCAGGCCTTCATTTTCAGTCAGTATATATCCCGTATTTTAGGGTGGTTCTCTTGTAGACAACATATATAGGGGTCTAGTTTTTGTGTCCATTTGACCCTTTTTAGTCTGTTGGTTGTCTCTTGTAGACAAGGTATATAGGGGTCTTGTTTTTGTATCGATTTGGCCAGTCTTTGTCTGTTGATTAGGGGATTCAGCCCATAAACGTTTAAAGCAATTATTGATAAATAAGATTTACTTTATTATTTTGGGTTCGAATTTATACACCCTTTTAGTGATTCCTATCTAGAGAATGTCCTTTAGTTTTTGTTGGAGAAATGGTTTAGTGGTGCAAAATTCTCTCAACTTTTGCTTATCTGTAAAGCTTTTGATTTCTCCTTCATATTTGAATGAGATCCTTGCTGGATACAATAATCTAGGCTGTAAGTTATTTTCTTTCATCACTTTAATTATGTCTTGCCATTCCCTCCTGGCTTGGAGAGTTTCTATTGAAAGATCAGCTGTTATCCTTATGGGAATTCCCTTGTGAGTTATTTGATGTTTTTCCCTAGCTGCTTTTAATATTTGTTCTTTATATTTAATCTTTGTTAATTTGATTAATATGTGTCTTGGGGTGTTTCGCCTTGGGTTTATCCTGTTAGGGACTCTCTGGATTTCTTGAACTTGAGTGGTAATTTCCTTCTCCATTTTAGGGAAGTTTTCAACTATTATCTCCTCAAGTATTTCCTCATGATCTTTCTTTTTATCTTCTTCTTCTGGAACTCCTATGATTCGAATGTTGTAGCATTTGATGTTATCCTGGAGGTTTCTGAAATTGTCCTCATTTCTTTTGATGCGTTTTTCTTTTTTCTCATCTGATTCATTTATTTCTAGGATTCTATCTTCTAATTCACTAATCCTATCTTCTGCCTCTGTTATTCTACTATTTGTTGCCTCCAGGGTGTTTTGGATCTCATTTATTGCCTTATTCATTATGTGTTGACTCTTTTTTATTTCTTCTAGGTCCTTGTTAAACCTTTCTTGCATCTTCTCAATCCTTGTCTCCAGACTCTGTAACTGTGATTCCATTTTGATTTCTAGATTTTGAATTAATTTCGCTATCATTATTTGGAATTCTTTATCAGGTAGATTCCCTATCTCTTCCTCTTTGGTTTGGTTTGGTGGGCATCTATCCTGTTCCTTTAGCTGCTGGGTATTCTTTTGTCTCCTCATTTTGTTAAAATTGCCAAGTTTAGAGTGTCCTTACTATATTTTGGTAGTTTGTTGAATTCTCTTTATTGAGGCGGTTTACAGGTCTTTTCAATATCTGATCTCTGCCCTGTTACAGAAGGGGCGGAGATGAACACCCAAATCTAAACTGGCCAGGTTCAGGCACTCGGGTAATCCTCAGAAGCACAGACTTGGTTGAGTCTGCGTTTTATGCCCTTCCCAGATCCGAGTAGCGCAGGTGATGAAATGTTCAGCGAGCGCAGCTGCTGCGACTTATCGCCTCTCCGCCGCTCAGTTTTCTGGGTATACAAACAGCGCACTTTCTCAGGCAGATGTTGACCATCCAGAGCCCCAAGAAGCGTGAGTCAGCACAGAAACCCACTCACAGTTCCGCTAGACAGTGTCTCTCTAGGGCTGTAATTGCCTGCCTCCGGCCCTGGCTGCCTGTCACCGGAGTGGGACGGCCTGCAGTCGGCCAACTCTATGCAGCCCTTTGTTCCATAGATAGTCCTGGTGGTGTCTTAAGTTAGGGCTGGCTTTTGATGTAGTAGATAACCGACAGTCTGGTTATTTCGCTCAGATAGCGCCCGAGATAGCCAAGCCAAATCCTTTTTCAAAGCAATGCAGGCCTCGCCGCTCCTCCTAGCCCAGCCCCCGCTTGCCAGTAGCAAATGCTGGTGTCCGCGCCACTTCTCCGCAAAAGGAGTTACCGCAGGGCTCGTTTTCTCATTTTGAAGACAATGAGCTGTCTTTCTAAGTGCCTGATGTCCTCTGCCGGCATTCAGAAGTTGTTTTATAGGATTTATTCAGCATTCAAATGTTCTTTTAATGGATTTGTGGAGGAGAAAGTATTCTCCCCATCTTACTCGTCCGCCATCTTAGCTCCTCCTCCCCAGAAAGTAATTTTTGAGTTTTACCAAAACCTGATGCCCCAAGTTGTGCACTGAGCAGGTGAACCTCATGGGTTGCATGTGACATGGTAGGAGAAAGAAGTAAGCCACACAGATCTAGGCCATAAGGAATGCCTTCAACTGTCCCATCTGTGCAGTGGAGGAAGAATTTATATGCGGACTCCAGTTACTGGTTGATGGCTGATGTGGGGGAGAGAGGGCATCTCCTCCAGCACCTCTGGCCAACTACCCAGTGGGCAGAGCAGGCAGACAGATGCAGTTTCTGGAGCCAGATACCAGGCCAGCACACAAGAGTAAAGAGATTTGACATCACTGACAGTGCCTGCTGATGGGGGCCCTACACCAACTTTACGACCCAGTGAGTGAGGCCTTGAGGTCTGTTGCTGGCAGGTCACATCAGCTAATCCTGTTATCTTTGACCACTTGGAAGGGGCTCAAGGCTGTGGAGAAACCCCTCTCCAACCCTTGTGATCCACATTCTGTTCACTTCCCTTCTTGTGCAACTGTCACAAGGATCCAACTCAGATGTCATAGTCTCCATTTCTTCCCACGAATCTAGGAAACATAGGTATGGCTGACTGAATACACCCCTTCCCCAGAGCTGCCTACCGATGGGTTGCACCAAGGGTGCTGTTCTGGTTGTCTATGACTGGAAATTGCTCTTAATAGAAGACTAGGGCTGTCCCAGCCCCAATCTAGTGCACCTTAAGACAGACAGGATACCACCCTTGCTGAATCTGAGGGTGGTATCTGAATTTCTGAGTTTCCTCAGTGCAATTCACTCTTGAGAAGAATGACCAGGGACCAATATGAGAAAATACAGATGGCAGCAAGCACAAGTTCATGAGCTCATTTCTGCAAGGCACACACTCCACAACACTGCCCTTAGCTTCCCAACCCAGGAACACAGTTGCCAATACCTCCAAGGTGCAAGTGTTGACATCACTTTGTCCTAGAATGTCATCATGGTTACTACTCTCAGCCTCTGTTCACCCCACAGGATGAGCACTTTTACAGTTAAGCCTACTGCTGTATATGAGAGTTGATCCAAAGCCCCTGAGACTCTTCATTACAGAAGCACTTGCATTCAAGGAGCCAGACTGGAGGCCTCTCCTCTGTAACACAGGCAACTCCTTAGCAATCTAAACTAAACCACATAAAAACTCATTTTCATATCTGAAAATCCCAATATTTTTATATCTTCAAAGAACAAAGCTGCCAACATCAGCCTTTAGAAGTAAGATGCTAGTGGAAATGCCCTCACCACATTCTGTACACACAGAGGATTATGAAGAATAAGCTATGTCCTGGGGAGTAAATGATAAAAATGTCTCCAAGAGAGATGCAATAACACCCATTTTTATAAGATCAAAGTTTAGAGATGCATGGTCTTTTAAAGCTGAAATGGATTCCAGAATTGATTATAGAGCAATCTCCTCCCTATTTTGCAGACAAAGACATTGAGTACAAAATAATGTACGTGGCTTAAGAACTTATTGCGTGACTTGTGGTAGTATCACTATACCTAGTGGCCATGCCAGGATTCAAACCCACTGCACCAATAAAGGTCTAGCTTAGAAAATAGAGTCCAACCTTATCTTTGACAAAGGAGGCAAGACTATACAATGGAGAAAAGACAATCTCTTTAACAAGTGGTGCTGGGAAAACTGGCCAACCACTTGTAAAAGAATGAAACTAGAACACTTTCTAACACCATACACAAAAATAAACTCAAAATGGATTAAAGATCTAAACATAAGACCAGAAACTATAAAACACCTAGAGGAGAACATAGGCAAAACACTCTCTGACATACATCACAGCAGGATCCTCTATGACCCACCTCCCAGAATATTGGAAATAAAACCAAAAATAAACAAATGGGACCTAATTAAAATTAAAAAGCTTCTGCACAACAAAGGAAACTATAAGCAAGGTGAAAAGACAGCCTTCAGAATGGGAGAAAATAATAGCAAATGAAGCAACAGACAAACAACTAATCTCAAAAATATACAAGCAACTCCTGCAGCTCAATTCCAGAAAAATAAATAACCCAATCGAAAAATGGGCCAAAGAACTAAATGGACATTTCTCCAAAAAAGACATACAGATGGCTAACAAACACATGAAAAGATGCTCAACATCACTCATTATCAGAGAAATGCAAATCAAAACCACAATGACACCATTTCACACCAGTCAGAAGGGCTATGATCCAAAAGTCTACAAGCAATAAATGCTGGAGAGGGTGTGGAGAAAAGGGAACCCTCTTACACTGTTGGTGGGAATGCAAACTAGTACAGCCACTATGGAGAACAGTGTGGAGATTCCTTAAAAAACTGGAAATAGAACTGCCTTATGACCCAGCAATCCCACTATTGGGCATACACACCAAGGAAACCAGAATTGAAAGAGACATGTGTATCCCAGTGTTCATCGCAGCACTGTTTCTAATAGCCAGGACATGGAAGCAACCTAGATGTCCATCAGCAGATGAATGGATAAGAAAGCTGTGGTACATATACACGATGGAGTATTACTCAGCCATTAAAAAGAATACATGTGAATCAGTTCTAATGAGGTGGATGCAACTGGAGCCTATTATACAGATTGAAGTAAGCCAGAAAGAAAAATACCAATACAGTATACTAATGCATATATATGGAATTTAGAAAGATGGTAACGATAACCCTGTATGCAAGACAGCAAAAGAGACACAGATGTATAGAACAGTCTTTTGGACTCTGGGAGAGGGAGAGGGTGGGATGATTTGGGAGAATGGCAGTGAATGAAACATGTATAATATCATATCTGAAATGAACTGTCAGTCCAGGTTCAATGCATGATACAGGATGCTTGGGGCTGGTACACTGGGATGACCCAGAGGGATGGTACGGGGAGGGAGTTGGGAGGGGGGTTCAGGATGGGGAGCACGTGTACACCTGTGGCAGATTTATGTTGATGTATGACAAAACCAATAAAATACTGTAAAGTAATTAGCCTCCAATAAAAATAAATTTATATTAAAAATTATATTAAACTAAAAAAAAAAAAAAAACAGAGTCCATGTCAGGTAGTTCTCTGGAAGGGATTAAAACGAGGAATTGGGTACAAAGGTGCTAGAACTGAAAGAGAAAACAAGGAGAGATGAGGAAAACCAGAGATTAAAAGCAACTATTAGAAGACAGAGGGACAGTGGGTGCAGGTTGTGACCAGAGCTGGACTGCCAGAAGGGGATGAGACCACAGAGGAGATATAGGTATTGCCAGAGATACTGCAGGAAGTGGGTGGGGTTAGGGAGAAATAACTTGACTTTTCTCCTTCTTTCTCCCTCTAACCTCTCACTGGCCAAATATAACAGGAAGTTTGTTGGCAAAGGAGCCTGGGACATGTAGTTTTCCAGAATTAGGTCCCCTAGGAGCAGGACAAAGAAAGGTGGTGACCGGATTAATGCACTATGGTTTTAGATTCTTAGTCCCTTACTCTTGGCTTGTAACAAGTTGGGGAAGTTATCCTTTCCCCAGTTCTCTCATTGTGGATTCTGGACAAGGAAACCTTGAGTTCCAGCAAGGGACTACAAAGCATTCAGTCAAAAACCTCTCTTTCCTACCCCCCCCCCCCCCCCCCCCCAAAAAAAAAAACCCCCCCACACAAAAAAAAAAAGGAGCATGCCTTCCAGGGATGGAATTGTTTTGGTCTTGGTGGCTTATTTTAGTTCGTTTACTTTGTTTGCTACTTAGTTTAATTAGTTTTACTGCCTATTCCAGTACCTCTCACTGAAACATGAAAATATAAATCCAAATATCAATTGTCACTGTCATGAAAAATCATTAAAGTTTCCTGATTTGAAGGTTATAGCTATTGTGGCAATCATTTAGGAATTTATTAACCAAGACCATTAAGAAAGATATCACTTCTTTTTTTTTTTTCATAAAAACATTCTTTTGGTCAAAAAACAAAATATCAGCAAGAAACACACAAAAAAGATACTACCTAAAAGGTACAATTTTGGCTAGATTTAAGAAATCAAATCTAATCTTGTTTTATATTTTAATACACTCTTGAATTACAAGAGCTGTTACTTATGCCAAATTCTTTGTCTTGTCCTGTGGTTATCCTATGGCTGGTCCCACATAAGCCCAGGACGTGGGCAACCTCCTGTGGTTTACAGCCTCACCCCAGAATCACCTGCTTCAGCTGATTTGATGATCCTCATACTGACCACCTCAGGATCCCCTTATTCACACCCTGCAACATGTTTCACTGTGTTCAAAACTTAATGCCACATCTGGGACCCACCTGCTTCTCAGGTGTGCCCAGTCCACATACCTCTGCCACCACTCAGCTTCTCCTCCTGACCTTGGTTTCTCTGGATACATACCCCAGTCATCTGGGCCAGGCTTCAGCTGAATCCCTGGGTCACTTACACAGCTTGTTCCAGACCCCCAATGAGCCTCTATCTAGGCATTTGTCTCCTTTCAAATACTCTTTAAGAGTCCCTTGGATTAAAGACCTAAATGTATGACTAGAAACTATAAAAATTCTTAGAGGAAAACATAGGCAGAACACTCGATGCCATAAATCAAAGCAAGATCCTCTATGACCCACCTCCTAGAGTAATGGAAATAAAAACAAAAGTAAAAAACTGGGACCTGATTAAACTTAAAAGCTTTTGAACAGCAAAGGAAACTATAAGCAAGGTGAAAAGACAACCATCAGAATGGGAGAAAATAAAAGCAAATGAAACAACTGACAAAGGATTAATTTCTAAAATATACAAGCAGCTCGTGCAATTCAATGCCAGAAAAACAAACGACCCAATCAAAAAGTGGGAAAAAGACTTAAACAGACATTTCTGCAAAAAAGACATACAGATGGCTAACAAACACATGAAAAGATGCTCAACATTGCACATTATTAGAGAAATGCAATTCAAAACTACAATGAGATATCACCTCACACCAGTCGGAATGGCCATCATCAAAAAGCCTACAAACAATAAATGCTGGAGAGGGAGTGGAGAAAAGGGAACACTCTTGCACTGATGGTGGGAATGTAAATTGATACAGCCACTATGGAAGATGGTATGGAGATTCCTTAAGAAACTAGGATTAAAACTGCCATATGACCCAGCAATCCCACTCCTACGCAAATGCCCTGAAGAAACCAAAATTGAAAAAGACACAGGCATCCCATTGTTCATTGCAGCACTATTTACAATAGCTACAACATGGAAGCAAAGTAGATGTCCACTGATAGATGAATGGATAAAGAAGTAGTACATATACACAATGGGATATTACTCAGCCATAAACAGGAATGCATTTGAGTCAGTTCTGATAAGGTGGATGAACCTAGAATCTATTACACAGAGTGAAGTGAGTCAGAAAGAGAAAGATAAATATCATAGTCTAATGCATTTATACATAATCTAGAAAAATGGTACTGAAGAATTTATTTACAGGGCAGCAATGGAGAAACAGACATAGAGAAAAGACTTATGGACACAGGGACAGGGGAGGAGAGGGTGAGATTTATCGAAAGAGTAATATGGAAACTTACAATACCATATGTAAAATAGATCAGATCAGATCAGATCAGATCAGTCGCTCAGTCGTGTCCGACTCTTTGCGACCCCATGAACCGCAGCACGCCAGGCCTCCCTGTCCATCACCAACTCCCGGAGGTCACTCAGACTCGCATCCATTGAGTCAGTGATGCCATCCAGCCATCTCATCCTCTGTCGTCCCCTTCTCCTCCTGCCCTCAATCCCTCCCAGCATCAGAGTCTTCTCCAATGAGTCAACTCTTCGCATGAGGTGGCCAAAATACAGGAGTTTCAGCTTTAGCATCATTCCTTCCAAAGAAATTCCAGGATTGATCTCCTTCAGAATGGACTGGTTGGATCTTCTTGCAGTCCAAGGGACTCTCAAGAGTCTTCTCCAACACCACAGCTCAAAAGCATCAATTCTTCGGCGCTCAGCCTTCTTCACAGTCCAGCTCTCACATCCATACATGACCACAGGAAAGACCATAGCCTTGACTAGGCGAACCTTTGTTGGTAAAGTAATGTCTCTGCTTTTGAATATGCTATCTAGGTTGGTCATAACTTTCCTTCCAAGCAGGAAGCGTCTTTTAATTTCATGGCTGCAGTCACCATCTGCAGTGATTTTGGAGCCCAGAAAAACAAAGTCTGACACTGTTTCCACTGTTTCCCCATCTATTTCCCATGCAGTGATGGGACCAGATGCCATGATCTTTGTTTTCTGAATGTTGAGCTTTAAGCCAACCTTTTCACTCTCCACCTTCACTTTCATCAAGAGGCTTTTTAGCCCCTCTTCACTTTCTGCCATAAGAGTGGTGTCATCTGCATATCTGAGGTTATTGATATTTCTCCCGGCAATCTTGATTCCAGCTTGTGTTTCTTCCAGTCCAGCATTTCTCATGATGTACTCTGCATATAAGTTAAATAAACATGGTGACAATATGCAGCCTTGACGTACTCCTTTTCCTATTTGGAACCAGTCTGTTGTTCCATGACCAGTTCTAACTGTTGCTTCCTGACCTGCATACAGATTTCTTAAGAGGCAGATCAGGTGGTCTGGTATTCCCATCTCTTTCAGAATTTTCCATAGTTTATTGTGATCCACACAGTCAAAGGCTTTGGCATAGTCAATAAAGCAGAAATAGATGTTTTTCTGGAACTCTCTTGCTTTTTCCATGATCCAGCGGATGTTGGCAATTTGATCTCTGGTTCCTCTGCCTTTTCTAAAACCAGCTTGAACATCAGGAAGTTCACGGTTCACATATTGCTGAAGCCCGGCTTGGAGAATTTTGAGCATTACTTTACTAGCGTGTGAGATGAGTGCAATTGTTCGGTAGTTTGAGTACTCCTTGGCATTGCCTTTCTTTGGGATTGGGATGAAAACTGACCTTTTCCAATCTTGTGGCCACTGCTGAGTTTTCCAAATTTGCTGGCATACTGAGTGTAGCACTTTCACAGCATCATCATTCAGGACTTGGAATAGCTCCACTGGAATTCCATCACCTCCACTAGCTTTGTTCGTAGTGATGCTTTCTAAGGCCCATTTGACTTCACATTCCAAGATGTCTGGCTCTAGGTCAGTGATCACATCATCATGATTATCTAGGTCTTGAAGCTCTTTTTTGTACAGTTCTTCTGTGTATTCTTGCCACCTCTTCTTAATATCTTCTGCTTCTGTTAGGTCCACACCATCTCTGTCCTTTATCGTGCCCATCTTTGCATGAAATGTTCCTTTGGTATCTCTGATTTTCTTGAAGAGATCCCTAGTCTTTCCCATTCTGTTGTTCTCCTCTATTTCTTTGCATTGATCGCTGAAGAAGGCTTTCTTATCTCTTCTTGCTATTCTTTGGAACTCTGCATTTAGATGTTTATATCTTTCCTTTTCGCCTTTGCTTTTCGCTACTCTTCTTTTCACAGCTATTTGTAAGGCCTCCCCAGACAGCCATTTTGCTTTTTTGCATTTCTTTTCCATGGGGATGGTCTTGATCCCTGTCTCCTGTACAATGTCACGAACCTCATTCCATAGTTCATCAGGCACTCTATCTATCAGATCTAGGCCCTTAAATCTATTTCTCACTTCCACTGTGTAATCATAAGGGATTTGATTTAGGTCATACCTGAATGGTCTAGTCAATAGGAATTTGCTGTATGGCTCAGGAAACTCAAACAGGGGCTCTGTATTAACCTAGAGATGGGAGGGAGGTTCAAAAGGGAGGGGATATATGTATACCTATGGCTGATTCATGTTGAGGTTTGACAGAAAACAACAAAATTCTGTAAAGCAATTATCCTTCAATAAAAAAAAAATTAATTAAAAAATAAAACAACTTGGACTGTAAGGATATCAAACCAGCCAATCCTAAGGAAATCAACACTGAATGTTCACTGGAAAGACTGTTGCTGAAGCTCTAATACTTTGGCCATCTGATGGGAAGAGCTGACTCATTGAAAAAATCTCTGATGCTAGGAAAGATTGACAGCAGGAGGAGAAAGGGGTGGCAGAGGATGAGATGGCTAGATAGCATCACTGATTCAATGGGCATGAATTTGAGCAAAATCCAGGAGACAGTGGAGGACAAAGGAGCCTGCTGTGCCACAGTCCTTGGGGTCACAAAGAGTGGGAGATGACTTACAGACTGAACAATAACAACAAAGCTTTTGTTTTAAACCCATAACTTTCAGATCAGATCAGATCAGTCGCTCAGTCGTGTCCGACTCTTTGCGACCCCATGAACCGCAGCACGCCAGGCCTCCCTGTCCATCACCAACTCCCGGAGGTCACTCAGACTCACATCCATCGAGTCAGTGATGCCATTCAGCCATCTCATCCTCTGTCGTCCCCTTCTCCTCCTGCCCTCAATCCCTCCCAGCATCAGAGTCTTCTCCAATGAGTCAACTCTTCGCATGAGGTGGCCAAAATACAGGAGTTTCAGCTTTAGCATCATTCCTTACAAAGAAATCCCAGGGCTGATCTCCTTCAGAATGGACTGGTTGGAACTCCTTGCAGTCCAAGGGACTCTCAAGAGTCTTCTCCAACACCACAGTTCAAAAGCATCAATTCTTCAGTGCTCAGCCTTCTTCACAGTCCAGCTCTCACATCCATACATGACCACAGGAAAGACCATAGCCTTGACTAGGCGAACCTTTGTTGGCAAAGTGATGTCTCTGCTTTTGAATATGCTATCTAGGTTGGTCATAACTTTCCTTCCAAGGAGTAAGAGTCTTTTTAATTTCATGGCTGCAGTCACCATCTGCAGTGATTTTGGAGCCCAGAAAAATAAAGTCTGACACTGTTTTCACTGTTTCCCCATCTATTTCCCATGTAGTGATGGGACCAGATGCCATGATCTTCGTTTTCTGAATGTTGAGCTTTAAGCCAACCTTTTCACTCTCCACTTTCACTTTCATCAAGAGGCTTTTTAGTTCCTCTTCACTTTCTGCCATAAAGGTGGTGTCATCTGCATATCTGAGGTTATTGATATTTCTCCCAGCAATCTTGATTCCAGCTTGTGTTTCTTCCAGTCCAGCATTTCTCATGATGTACTCTGCATATAAGTTAAATAAATATGTTGACAATATACAGCCTTGACGTACTCCTTTTCCTATTTGGAACCAGTCTGTTGTTCCATGACCAGTTCTAACTGTTGCTTCCTGACCTGCATACAGATTTCTTAAGAGGCAGGTCAGGTGGTCTGGTATTCCCATCTCTTTCAGTTTTCCATAGTTTATTGTGATCTACATAGTCAAAGGCTTTGGCATAGTCAATAAAGCAGAAATAGATGTTTTTCTGGAACTCTCTTGCTTTTTCCATGATCCAGCGGATGTTGGCAATTTGATCTCTGGTTCCTCTGCCTTTTCTAAAACCAGCTTGAACATCAGGAAGTTCACGGTTCACATATTGCTGAAGCCTGGCTTGGAGAATTTTGAGCATTACTTTACTAGAGTGTGAGATGAGTGCAATTGTGCGGTAGTTTGAGCATTCTTTGGCATTGCCTTTCTTTGGGATTGGGATGAAAACTGACCTTTTCCAATCTTGTGGCCACTGCTGAGTTTTCCAGATTTGCTGGCATATTGAGAGCAGCACTTTCACAGCATCATCTATCAGGATTTTGAATAGCTCCACTGGAATTCCATCACCTCCACTAGGTTTGTTCGTAGTGATGCTTTCTAAGGCCCACTTGACTTCACATTCCAGGATGTCTGGCTCTACGTCAGTGATCACACCATCATGATTATCTGGGTCATGAAGCTCTTTTTTGTACAGTTCTTCTGTGTATTCTTGCCACCTCTTCTTAATAACTTCTGCTTCTGTTAGGTCCATACCATTTCTGTCCTTTATCGAGCCCATCTTTGCATGAAATGTTCCTTTGGTATCTCTGATTTTCTTGAAGAGATCCCTAGTCTTTCCCATTCTGTTGTTTTCCTCTATTTCTTTGCATTGATCGCTGAAGAAGGCTTTCTTATCTCTTCTTGCTATTCTTTGAGGCTCTAATATTTATATTGCTTGTGTCCTTTAAATCTGCATGCTGCTGCTGCTAAGGCACTTTAGTCGTGTCCGACTGTATGTCACCCCATAGACGGCAGCCCACCAGGCTCCCCCGTCCCTGGAGAATACCCTGTTAAACAGAATACACTATCTCTATGGGTGTAGGCTGTAACATTCTCCAACAGTGGGCTACTATGCATAGAGTTCGAGATGTGCTTCATGTCTTGCCATGCCTTATGAATCCCTTCTAATCATGCAAAACAGGCCCGCATGGCTATTAACTCCAGAGATCATGGGGCACCTCTGTAAGGCATGTCAACTAAAGCTTACAGTGGGTCAAGGAAGTGACTGCTGGAAGTAAGTCTGCTTTGAAAACCATTTACATGAAACCAGAAATATCTGTATCTCTCGCATACATACCCCCTTAGGATGGTTTTACACTCATTAAAGTAAGTGAAAAGTATTTACTAAGGTGAGCTGAGCTAAATCAGTGGTTTCCCTAGCAACATTCAGATGATCCATGTAAATACGTGTTACTTTAAAAGATAAATAATATGTCTATGTCCTCATTGACTTTGCTAGCATCAACGTGGCCTCAACTTAGGCTCATTTAATAATTCATTTAGTTATAGAATCAGTATTTGCTTCAAAGGCTACTTTCTTATTAACGAGGCAAACATGAGAAGCCCAAGGGCCCACCTTGTCCCTTCAAGCAGCGTAGGCTCCCTCCTCCTGCCCCATCTGCTTAACTGTGAAAAGAACTGCTGGTTCCCAGCGAACAGAGGAATTCAAATCCTCATCAGCCTTGACTTGAGGAGTAGTTTCCGGAATCACTAAATCTTACAACATCTGGAACAAATCAGGTTCACTCACTGTAACAACTGGATTAAAGACAAAGAATACTTTGGGGGGCAGAGGAATTCCCCACATTTGCGGGCTGCCCAGAGGTCTGATGTCATGGTGGGGATGGTGTGTGGTGATGGATGACCTGACCAGCAGTGGCCCCGTGCCACCCTGTGCCACACACGCCGCCCGTCAAACCCAGCCACCACACATTCAAAATGCAAACAGCGGACCTACATTTCACGGTCGCTGGCAGGCCAGACAACTCAAGACAGCCCAAGTCAGCAGGGCTACCATAGTCCCTCCATGCTGCTGCTGCTGCTGCTGCTAAGTCGCTTCAGTCGTGTCCGACTCTGTGCGACCCCATAGACGGAAGCTCACCAGGCTCCCCTGTCCCTGGGATTCTCCAGGCAAGAACACTGGAGTGGGTTGCCATTTCCTTCTCCAATGCATGAAAGTGAAAAGTCAAAGTGAAGTCGCTCAGTCGTGTCCGACTCTTAGCGACCCCACGGACTGGAGCCTACCAGGCTCCTCCGTCCATGGGATTTTCCAGGCAAAAGTACTGGGGTGGGGTGCCATTGCCTTCCCCGAGTCCCTCCATGAGTAATTCTTAATGGCAATCATTTTCCCCTGTTTCTGGCTCAAGAACCAAATAGAGGATGTAAATGGTCACAGACAATAAAGCATATTGAAATCACAAGTCTACTTGGATTTGGAGCCTTCTTCCTGTGAGGTGAGCAGTCTCAGGGACCAGAGGAAGGTGGCTCTTTCCACCTGGGTCCCCAAAGGTAGAAACAAGAATAGACACCACAGATGCCCATGCATCCACACAGTGGCTGCCACATTCACCACGATGCCCAGGTCTTCCGCTTTGCACCTGAAGTGTTGGTTTTCTAGGGCTCACCTAAGCTGTAAGAGACAGTCAGCTATGTCTTTAACAAGCTCAAACAAGGAATGAATGCTTCAAGGAATGTACTTCATCACCAGAGTATTATAGATGCTGGGGGATACAGGGTCAGGCCAACAGTTTCTCCAGTGGCATCTAAGTTCAGTCCCACAGTAGAAAAACAGAAAAACATAACATGACACCAGCCTTATAATAAAGTCTCAGTCCTGGATATTATAATAAAAATCTTTTGTCTATTCCAGTAAGCAGAGCAAAATGTTTGTTTCTCCAACATGTATCTTTCCCCGAAATCAGGGAAAACTTCTAGAATTGGGGTTTTTAAACTGTTTTTGTATCACCAGATACTCTTGGCAGTCTAGTGAATTGAATAGATCCCTTCTCAAAATGTTTTTAAATGCATAAAATGAAAAAGAGAGTTACAAAGAAACTGGCTATATAAAAATACGGTGGTAATTTTGTTAAAAATATGTGGTTTATGAATATGTGTTCTTTTAAAGATAACACTGAATAATAAGGTTTGGGGTGTATCATACTGATTCCATAAATTTGACATGGGGATGAATGTGAAGGATACATTGAAATACCTTCAACACTGAAACTTGATATAAAAACATCAGTTATTTCTATATGTGACGGCCACAGGTCCTGCTAATATGACTCTGCTTTGTTGTCTACATTCATAATCGACTATGATGCTAAACTTCACCGTGATGCTAAATTTTACTCTGAAGTTAGTGAAAACTAAGCTGTGACTGTTTTCCTATCTAAGTTCACAGACCCCGTGAATTCTATGCACAGACCACCAAGGCATTTGGACCAGGTTAGGAACCTCTGTCCTACGGCAGGTGAGAGGGAGGGACTGACTCAGTGCTGAGGAGTCACCAGTGACGATGAAAGATCAGGTGGAGGGCGAGATGGACAGCATGCTCAGCCTCCGACACAGGGAGGAACAGAAGAGCATTTCTGAAAGGTGTAGCATAAGAGATTTCTAACTGCTGCTGGCTTCCTTCACCTTAATCCTTCTGTCCTGGGACTAGCCATGAGCCATTTTTAAAACTGACGAACCTAGGGAGGCTGGACGGAGAGGTGCGTAAACGAGAATTTTATCCTTCTTGGCTCAGGAAGTTAAATAGATTGTGTTCTTTCACACAAATGATAATTTTCTTCCAGAAAAAAAAAAATATGAAAACTTAAAAAAACTTTTTTTTTCTTGAAGGAATACAATTGCGGACTGAAACAATGGCATTCACCTCTTGTTCAAATTTCATTATTACAGAAAACACTCTTAAAAAAGAGCCAGTGCTCCTAGGGAAAAAGGCTGCTCACACCACCTGAATATCAGGCATCTTTCATGCTCTGAGGACTGTATCTGCCCTTGGCTCCCACTGGGAGGGTATTTTGCAGTGAAAGCCATCTCTCACAGGGGGCCACTCTCCTTTATCCCAGTGTCTGGATAGTTCTCTTTAAAAACAAAGTCCTGGGGAAGAAACAACCAGAAGTAATCCTAAAAGACACAAAGTCTCACTCACCCCCTGCGGGGACCTTCTATCCATCACCCCACAGGCTTGATTTTTAAAAATTCAGAAACCCTCCAATTCCAAAAAGGCAGATAAAAGCCCACCAGCAACTGTTTTCCCCTGCTCATATCTGATAAACATTGAATTTGGCTTCCTTTTGAAACCCACAGTTCTGAAAAGGATTGAGGCTTTCAGGCCAGATCTAAGAAGGAACAAACTGTGAGGTCTGAGTTCTCCAGCATCTTAGGTAGGGTTCTCTGGCAGCAAGAATTCAGGTTGTTGTGGGGGATGCCACGGGAAGCAGGTGGTCTTGGGTAGAGTCTAGCCGTGACTCTTATTCACGGGGGGCTCTGGAGCACAAAACACAGCCTAGAAACACCAGTACTTGAGGCAAGAGGCTGGCTTTTTGTACCCTCAATCAGCCAGTCAATGGCTAGGGTTGCCCAGGGTGGGTGTAACCTCCCAGGCAAGGTGACTCCCATGAAGCAAGGGCCCTTCTCCAGATCAGAGGAGGGGCAGCTGTGAGCCTTTGGCAGCCAACACTTAATGGCAGCTGGGAACAGGACACCGGCACTCTTAAAGGGGTTTGTGACAGCCTTTTCCCAGCCTTGTCATTTTTGGGTCAAGATAACCTGGAATGGAGTCAAGGAGAAAGACTCATAAAAGCTAGAAGGTCTTTACCTGTAATGTACGGGTAGCTCATGATCTACCCAAGCCTGTCTGTCGCCTTGCTCTGGAGGGAGGTTACTCTTAGGAAGAAAGCTAAAGTGGCCTTTGTCTTCCTTCTGCCAAGAGAAGCAGGGTCACTTTCTGATTCGCCTAAGGTTGTATCAGGTTGCTCAGAACAGACTTGTGTGCATGCTCAGTCACTCAGTCGGACCCAATGCATGCTGGAGAGATGTTAATAAGAGGGCGTGTGCAAGAAAAGTATGTGCATGGGTAGGTTTACTTCAGAAAACAAAACAACTGTGCATCTTCGAAATTTGGCTTTTCTTCCAGTAGCTAAAGTCTGCCCCGGGATGGGTGAGTCTAGTGTTTGTGGCAAGAGACCAATACCACAGTCACACAGAATAAGCTGTAAAATCTTAGCCAAAAAAAAGCACATGGCTCCCCGTTCACTCTTGATCTGACAGAAGTGAGGAATCCAGTTGCTACATTCTTTTGATAAATCTTTTTCTTAGGTTGAGTGTCCAGTGAGGAGGAAAACGACAGCCACATGATTTTGGCCCTGCTGGAAAGATGCTTATACATAAAACCTCTGGTGGTTGGCCCTATTTGGAAGCCAAGGAAAATATTAGCAAAACTAAAAATAATTAAAAAATTAAAAATAATATTTTATTAGGTACCCCTGCGAGACAGGTCCAGCCTTCCCAGGTGGCTGGAGAGGGAGCGATGAGCCTGGTCCCAGCCTCTTCTATGGTTGCCATGGTTACCCCTCAGCTCTGTCTTCAAGGCTCCTCTATGGATTCCCCATCGTCTTACCATCCAGATGGAAAATCTCAGTCGGTGTCTGCACAGTAGGGGGAGGGCTGTCCCTGAAACCCGATATTCGTTGGAATGCCCTGCTGTAAAGGTGGAAGGGCCCCACACCAAAGCTGGTCCACTTTTTAGGAAGCTACAAGTCAGATCCTCCTGGAGATGGGAAGGTATTTCCCACCTGGTTACCAGCATGTCACTGTGAGAGCAAGAGACAGGCCAGGTTCCCCAAGCTGCCACGGCTATTTAAAGTCAGAGGCCATAAAACACTGGTCTTGGCCTCAGGAACCTCCCAATGGGTTTTTTTTTCTTCTCTTGCTACTCCATTGAACTTTCTTTCTAACCCCAGAAAAGTGACTCAAATCCCTGCCCACCAGCTTCTTGTTCTGCTGCTGAAATACTATTCTATCCATGAGAATCACTAACCACAAATAAACAGCTAGCTGGGCTTGTTTCCACCCTGTCTGAGTTACTTTGTAGGACAGTGGAGTTGCCAGCCATCTGTGCTTCTCCCGAGCAGGGCTGCAGTCAGGGCTGCAAAAGTGCGCAGCTGTGTGGCCTAGCTCCACCCAGGTCCCTCCCGGACGACGGACCGGGCAGAGGTCAGATCCTCTCTGCACAACATGTGCTGCGGACACTTCCCTCACCTGCCGTTTCTGCTGTCCTCAGGAAAATGGGGGACAAAGCTCCCAGCCCTGTACTTGACTTATGGGTGTTCCCTACAGCCAAATTCCCTTCAGCAGGTGGGCAAAGTGTGGTGATGCTTGGGGGAGAAGGGACAACAGACTAAGACGCGGACAAACACAATAGGAAACCAAGTTACCACGGTAACAGAGAGTCAGGAGTGTGGAAACATGGAAAGAAAGCATTCCCAGGAAGACAGTGGAAAGTAGCTTCGGTGTCATACGGTGGTTTTTGATCCTCTCCCTGGAAATTTCCAGAATGAATTCATCAACTGAGATTCGTTGAGAAAGTGGGTGCAACAGATATTGTCCATGCCCCTATCAGCTCTGTGAGACTTTTTCAAATGTTCCTGCTGATTTCCAGGTGTGAGGGTCTGAACCTTTCTGGATGGGAACACGGCTGCTGTCTGTCACAGGCTAAAAGGGCCCACCCAAGCCTAGAGAAGCTTCCAACCAATGACTCTCCATAGCTGATGTACAAACAACCCATCCCCTTTAGCCCTCAGAGGCAATCATTTTAAGCTGTGCATTTCCCATCATTCCCGTGTTTCCCTGCAGGATGAAGATCCAATATCCCCTGTGCCACCTGGGTACAATGGGCTAACTGGTAGCCTCTTTATTCACATCCTTTGTCTTCTGACACACAGATCCTCCCATCTGGAAGCAGAGTTTACTTCCCCATCCCTTGAATCTGGCTGGCCCTGTGTGTGACTTTGCTTCAGCTAACAGAATATGGCAAAAAGTGAGAATAGACCACTTTTGTGACAGGCCTCATGAGATCTTGTGGACTGCATTCTAGTTTTTGGACCCCTTCCCTGCCCCCAACAGCAACATCTAGCCAACCTGAAGTTGGCTACAGGTCCAAATGGAAATCCATGAGACCAGAAGACCCAAACAGCTGAGTCACAGAATCTGCAGCTGAATAAATGGTGTTTTTTTTCCCAAGGCATGAAGTGTGGGGTGATTTGTTACACAGCAGTAACTAAATGATACACTGGTGGATAGTGCACCCTTAATAGTAGGCTTCCAAGTTTCTTTACTCCTGTACTTTTGTTCCCTAAACTTCTCAAATTATTTACACCCAAATCCTTGCCTGAGGGTCTGCTTCAGAGAGGACTCAAACTCAGATAGGGTGGAGGGCCTCTTTCCTTGTGCTTCCAGGGAATTCCCTCATGTTCCCAGGATTATAACAACCACAGTGAATTATAATTACTGTTTTCATGTGTGTTTCCCCTTCTAGATCAAGAGCATCATGATGCAGTAGTTTATATTCGTTCCCACCAAGCCTGGTACATCCATGATAAGTACTCCATTGATATTTGCCACGTAGGTGAATGTATCAGCAATTTATCACTTCTCATCAGGTGAGTAGACGTATTCTGCAAAAGTACTGCACCCTTCACTACCTCTTCCAGTGTGTGAATGTCTCTTTGTTTGCCTTACTCTGTTCATCACCTTCCTAGGGGGTTACATCTCACCCTTTGCCTAGGTAACTATACCAGAAGGACCACTCACAAGCCTATTCATCTTGATGTGGTCCTGAAACATGGGGGAGACACTTACTGCCTCCTCAGAGAACCCCTATCAGAGGAGGGAGAAGAGAAGAGTGCAGATGAGGGATTCTTCGATTCTCATTCAAAAGGTTCTTTTCATTGGAGCATTTCACCTTTCTTTCAAGAACATACCACTGAAAAAAAACCATTCCTGTTTCCAGAGATTCCAGAAACAGCCACTACAAAAGCCAGCTGCTCTCAATCAACAAACTTCTTCTGCACTTTTCTGGTCCCACATCTTGGGCAGACGGTGAAGGGAAAAAAATATTGAATCACAAGGCTAATATTCTGGCAACGGCAAGAGTTTTCCAGGATTCTGATCAGTCCTATTCATCTTCCTTTACAAAGTAGTAACAATAATGAGAGAAAAATCCAGCCTATACATATTATGAATATCCTGACTTGAGGCTTAAACCATCATTTGGACCCAGCAGAACTGGTGTCTGTGGTCTCTGGGGAGAAAAGCTTTTGAACAGCACCTCACATGTCAGACATCACGGGGGGAGCATGACTGGATGGATAGGAGGGATCTTTAAGGATGCATTTTTTTTTTCACCCATCCACCTCCTTTCTGAATTGGGGCTTTCTACACAAAGGAAGCTTTATTCCCAGCTCCCCAGCCTTGGTCCTTCTTGTCCAGAACCAGCTGATTATGACATCCAACAGCAACTGAGGCCAGTGCACAGGAAGAGAGCAGGATGCAGAATTGGACATTTCCAGCTTTGATCACCTCCACCCTGACCACTGTGAGCTCTTGAATAAGTAACCTGCCTCCCCAAGCCTCTGCATCCTCCCCACCAAAAAAGAGTGTAATAATATTTACTTCTCATTGTCACTGACCAGATTAAATGAAATAATAATGATAGCTCTCATTGACTGTCTGCTATAATGCCAAGCTTTCAGAAGCAATTAAATATGTTTTAGCTCGCTAACTACTCAAAACAACTTTGCAAGATGGTTCTATTATACTCCCATTTTACAGATGAGAAAACAGAGGCACAGAGGTGTGAAGCAACTTTCTCAAGGTTGTGTAGCTGGTAAGATACTCCAGAGGACACTATAGGGAAGCTAGTGCATGGTAGGAACCCAATAAACAGGAGTGTCTTCTTCTTCATATAAGAAGACAATGCTACTTCTACCCTCTGCTATGCAGTTGATGTTTCTGGTCTTTTTGCCATTTTAAAAAAGGTAAACAATTTACCTCAAACTCTAAATGGCCACCCCATCCTTCACCGTGATCCTGGGTATATTGATCCTCCTCTTGAAGACTGGTTTTCCATGGATATGAAAATGCCCATGAAAACCTCAGATACCCATGAAAATCTCCCAGCCAAGGGTTTAGGGAAATGCACTTGGTCCCCCATCTCCACCAAGATAACTGCATTACTAAGGCTACAGTAATGCAGATGGTGACTGCAGCCACGAAATTAAAAGACGCTTACTCCTTGGAAGGAAAGTTATGACCAACCTAGATAGCATATTCAAAAGCAGAGACATTACTTTGCCAACAAAGGTCTGTGTAGTCGAGGCTGTGGTTTTTCCTGTGGTCGTGTATGGATGTGAGAGTTGGGACTGTGAAGAAAGCTGAGCGCCGAAGAATTGATGCTTTCGAAGTGTGGTGTTGGAGAAGACTCTTGAGAGTCCCTTGGACTGCAAGGAGATCCAACCGGTCCATTCTGAAGGAGATCAGCCCTGGGACTTCTTTGGAAGGAATGATGCTAAAGCTGAAACTCCAGTACTTTGGCCACCTCATGCGAAGAGTTGACTCATTGGAAAAGATTCTGATGCTGGGAGGGATTGGGGGCAGGAGGAAAAGGGGACGACAGAGGATGAGATGGCTGGATGGCATCACTGACTCAATGGACGGTGAGTCTGAGTGAACTCCAGGAGTTGGTGATGGACAGGGAGGCCTGGCGTGCTGCGATTCATGGGGTCGCAAAGAGTCGGACACAACTGAGCGACTGAACTGAACTGAACTAAAGGCTACAGTCAGTCATAGGACCATTATATGTGGTCACTAGATGGTTCTTCCAACTTCATAAATATTCTCATTGTGCCTTTTTACTTCCCTTGAGAGTTCTTTCATTATAGGTGCCTAGATGGAAGGTACTGACATTTCCACTGGTCTCATGTGGGATACATAAAAAAAAAAGTTCTTTTCACTTAGCTGCCATAGTGTATATTTCTCTTTTCTTTACCTTAATCACATGTGATATACTCTTAGGTACTATAAGTATTCAGACAAAAGAAATTAAACATAGTTGCATCATTTTACAAATGGAATTTTCAGTCCTATTTAAAGAAATTAAACAGCTTCCTCCTTATGCCTGGACATTTTGGAAGTGGCGTGTTTTAGAACAAGGCTCAAGACCGTTAAAGATTGTAGACTTAATTGAAGAGTTGAATCGTTTTAAGGGACAACAGGCCTGCCAGAATTCATGCTCTCTGGAGAGAAAAATAAAAACATCCATGAGTCCCGGTTACAGATTGCATTTCCTGACTTGATCCCTGACCACTCACGGTGACCCAATCACTCCCAGATGTCTTTCTCTCTTTTTTCAAAACAAAGACTCCTCAGTCTATGGGTTTTTGGCTGCTTCCCACAACACCTTGCACTGTGCTGTCTACCCAGTCATCGGAGAAACTTTTCTCTGTTATCCCTTGGTTTCAACCTTATAATACAGTGGATCACAGCTAACAGGAGAGCTAGGCTCTAACGACAGCACAAAGGCAAAAATTTTCATTGAAACTGGCCCCTGGAAACCCTTGGGGAGGCACCATGATGGAGATAAACATCTCTTATAAGCCTAATCCTGTCTAGGTGCTCCTGCACTGAGACCAAGGTGATGTCTGGGGACCTGAGCCAGGATGACTGAGATGATGGGAAGGTTGTTGTTGTTCAGTCACTAAGTTGTATCTGACTCTTTGTGACTCTCTGAACTGCAGCATGCCAGGCTCCCCCGTCCTTCACTATCTCCTGGAGATTGCTCAAACTCATGTCCACTGAATCGGTGATGCTATCTAACTGTCTTATCCTTGGCTGCCCTCTTCTCTTTGTGCCTTCAATCTTTCCCAGCATCAGAGTCTTTTCCAATGAGTTGGCTCTTCACATGGGAGAGTAGCTGATTCAAAAGTCAAGCTGGACACACTTTCTCTCAGTGGAACAGAGAACCCAGTGACCCACAGGCCTTCAATCCCTTTGCCCTTGCCCCTTTCTCTGCCCCTACCCCTCTCTCCCCACCCCTTTGATGTGCCCACCTGCATTCCTATTAGGCTAAATGCAGTTATAGTACTATTCTGCTCTACTCCCACTGGCTGCAGGACGAAGCCTAAACTCATAGGTGTGTCACAAGCTGCTGCTTCTCTCTCTTTCTCTCTCTTACATCTTCCTGTGTCCTCCTGACCAGTGTTCAGGCCACAAACACCTTTATCACAACCATTTTTGCGGCAAACATTTTTCTGCCAGATAACTAACTTGTCACAAGGCAATTTTTCCATAAAAGATAAAAGAACGGGTTGATTTACACCACATAAACCTTAGCACTTACACTGCTCTATAAAGTGATGAGGATATGGGCAGTCTTAATGTGGTAGACGATAACAACTATATAAACTGACTTGATAGGAAACATGGTGATAAAATTTACTAGAAGTATGAAACAAGAAAGGGTAAAGCTGGATTGCACATTATACTAGAAAATGAAAACGTATCAGTTTGCAAATCCTTTGATGATTTGAAGGCACAGAGTTGAACCCACATTCCCCATAGAACTTTGGAACGTCTATCAGTGAACATGTGACAAGATGCCAGGAACACACAACAGTGTAGAGGCTTTCACAACACAATACAAAGCTCAGTTACAAATGTGTATCCGAGTACTTGGAAACTGAAGCCTCTCTAAATGGAGAAAGAAATCTTAACAGAAAAGAAAAAGTGCAATGCTCAACAGGAAAATGAATCACATTTTAAATGTATTCAAATATTCTGTATTTTGCAACAGTCTTTTAATTTTCATTATTCATTTTCAACGTTCCACTATGTCCTATTTAATGATGCTCTTTTATTTTTTCTCTTTTACAGGAGAATTGCCTTACAATCAATTAGTTGCATGGTGAAAACGTTTGCAGTAAAAATGCTTGTGGCAAAGATGTTTACAGCAGAGGAGCTCATGCCTAAAATATCTCCTGACCACCTCCTTCACCACAGATGCCTGCAGATCTGCATGGCAAGTCTGCCTTCCAGCCTCTGTGCCTCTGCTCATCTTTTCCCTCTGCTCAGAACACCTGGAGGCATGCCCCTTGATTCCTGCTCTTGGAAGCTGCTCCAGGGCTCCATGATGACCCATCTATCCCTCTACCGGCACTAACCAGGCACTGACAGCAACCAGCTGTCCTCTACCACCCACACTGGGCACCCTGGGAGAGCTGGACCCACATTTCTTCCCTGATTTGAACAATGAAGGAATGTACACCCCATCCCAGGCAATAACAAATCAATAACGATAACCAAATCAGCTCACTTCTAGTTCAAGCCACCGAGTCTTGGTCAACCAAATTCAGACCTTGGCTTCCATATGCAGTTTACTGACTGTACCTTCTCTCCGTGCCTGGCTCTGCACAAAGATCTGGTGAAATTCAAAGTAACTGAAACCCTGGGCTTGGTTTTGTATTTCTACTTATCCAATCACCAGTTAATGTTTCTCTGATGGCTCCCCTGAGGGCAACTATGGGCCCAAGAGTATAATGAAGGTTTGTTTAATGGGGGATCCAGCCAAAAGGCTATTTTGAGAGACCAAGGGGCCTCTTGAGAAATAACTCATCCGAGGGAGAGGCTCAGCAATTTTATCCAAAGATATTGCTTTGGAGATTTGAAAAATCTCCTCCCCTAATCTCTAGGTCTTGTGTATGAGTTGTAGGAAGATGGAACTACAAGAAAGGCTGAAATAGTACCCAAAACTATAAGGTACCAGGAAAGCAACAGGGCGATCCTGCTCTCTATGTAGCAGAATAGATTGCATTATGGTTCCCATTTTTCACCCCTCTCTAAATTTGTCTCCTTTGCTATGTGACTGTAGTTCTCACTGAAAAGGCAAAGCATAGCTTCTAGTCCCTTGATTTTGAGTTTGGGCACATGACTTGCTGTGACCATTAGAATAAGGCTGGAGTTAAGAATACACCAGTTGTAAGCCTATGCCTTGAGAGTTACTGCATGTTTCTTCTTGCCCTTTTATACTGCTGCCATGCCATGAGAAGAATACACTGAGTCCAGGCCACTGGTCCCAGCAGGATGGGCAGAGACACAGGAAGCAGAGCTGCACTGAGTCACTTGAGCCCAGTGGAGACCCACCTCCCCTCTGCTGAACCCCAGATTCATAAGCAAGTCAACCAGGATGCAGCTGAATCAAGCCAGGACCAGCCAACCCTCAGTCGACCAACAGATCCAGGAGAAAAAAAATGATTTTAAGCCACTGAGTTTTGACTGGTTTGTTACATAGTACTTTTCTGTGGTTCTATCTAGCTGATACACATGGGAGTCTGGGCCCTGGCCAACTGGTGTAGTTGGTAACTGGTAACTGTAGTTAGTATTATTGGTAACTGGGCCCAGAGAGCAGATCCAATTCTGACCAATACTCTTGGGAGGCCAGGGTTGGGCAACAGAGCCAGCTTTAAGGATAATGACCATGAGCCTTGGGTTTTACTTCTTAACATATGAAGAGCACAGTGTAACAGAGATGGATTTGACCGTGCACTGACAGGGAGCAAGAACATCAGAACTTTTCTAGTATTTAACCTCAGAGCAAGTGAATATTTTCCCACCCCATGAAGTTTTCAGTGATCTAAAATAAATGTCCACTATATATAATCTGCCTCAAGATAAAAAACAAATCCATATATTTTTGTTTCATGTTCCTTTTCCCCTAAAATACTTCTTGGAAGACTTTTCTAAAACTAAAAGTTACAATCTGATGACTTATGAACCTTCCTTAGAATTGGTTTCTCTCATAAGTTCCAGAAGGTCCTTCTTACTAATGTTAAAAAAATTCCAATATCCACTTATTAGATTGAAATAATTTTCTAAGCTTGGTAAAACATGTACTACTTTAATGTACTACACTAAGTTCTAAGTAAAAGTAATGTCAATTAATATTTAAGAGGTTTGGAGGAGTGTATATATATGTCTGTGTGTGTGTGTGTGTGTGTGTGTGTGTGTGTGTGTGTGTTTGGGGAGGTGGCTTACATCACCTTTCCCCTGATAAATGCAAACAAATGAAGAATTTCTTAGTATTATTTTCCTTTTATCAGATCAGATCAGATCAGTCACTCGGTCGTGTCTGACTCTTTGCGACCCCATGAATCGCAGCACACCAGGCCTCCCTGTCCATCACCAACTCCCGGAGGGCACTCAGACTCACATAAATGGAGTCAGTGATGCCATCCAGCCATCTCATCCTCTGTCGTCCCCTTCTCCTCCTGCCCCCAATCCCTCCCAGCATCAGAGTCTTCTCCAATGAGTCAACTCTTCGCATGAGGTAGCCAAAATTCCTTTGATGAATAGTAGATTATTTGTCAACAGAAGTAAAAGTGTCTAGTGCAGTTACTGGTTCATGATGGGATATTTATTTCACTCCCCTCAAACTTAACTCTCACGGTTGAGGCACACAGTATGGATTTCAGAGGATACCTATCAACACCAATGACTATTGTTGAGAAATGGTAATAATTAGTATGGACGTTAAAACTCTCTCAGAACGAATTGTCTCAAAAGGAACCCATTCTCTGATGTGGCTAAATGACTCAGGACCAGCGTCTTCATCCTAAAAGATGACCGAAATAAAAGGCTGACAGAGAGAAAACAGGAAGGCTTTACAGAAGGTTCACCTTTAGCAGGGGGCTCACGTCCTGTGGAAGGAAGCCCTGCTCCAGGAGAGAAGCCATCTGTCCCCTCATCAGGACAGCTGCCCCTCTCCTCCACCCCCTCCTGTCACAGAACCATTACTGTTAAAGCAGATGCTTTAAGTGAGAAAAATAAAAAGAATCTTTATATAGTAATAAACTGGATCATATGGGTTGTCTCAAACAGTTAAATATTGGCCATTTCATATGGTTCAACTTAATACAATGAGTAAACCTAAAATATACCTCCCAACATACAAACATCAAAAATACTCAGGAAAATTAGACATATAAAAATCCAATTGTGAGATTTCTGAGACTGTAAACAAAACCAAACCCAAACCATCCCCCCCGCCAAAATAATAGCTGTTGTTAAAATTACCGTATAATATACCATTTCTTCTACTACAACTATTCATTTCAAACCCACCAACTGCATTTACCCTCTTCAGTGGGGAAATTTGCACATACAGACTTTGAACCTGGAGCCAGAACTTCTTAGAACAAGGTGGAGAAGGGGGCACCAGCTCACCTGGACAGTAACAGGTGACCCTGCAGCTGCAGGTCGGCGGCACAGTCCTCGGATCGGCAATTCCTTTCAAACACGGTCTGTGAGGGAGACACGAGAGGAAGGGTGGAACAGGAGTTAGCGGCAAATGAGTAAATAACAACCAATTACTTCCTTCCAAATCAGCGGGAATTCTTCCCGTGAGTCTGTAACCAAACACATGTCTGTGTGCCCAGACGTGGACACTGGCACTGAGCCCAAACAATACCGAAACATTGGAGTTTGGAGCAGAGAAAGGCCTAATACAGAGCCAAGCAAGGGGACAGGTGGCTCATGCCTTAAAACCTCTTGAACTCCCCCAAAGTTCTCAGCAAAGCTGTTTCAGAGGAAAGGTGGAAGGGCGAGGTTAGCTGTCACAAACTTCTTCCTGAGGTCGGCTCACCACAATCTCATAAACCTCCCCCGGAATCAGTGTTATTCTCTGTCAAGGTCCCACGGCTCAACTTCCAAGTCTAACCTCCAAGGGCCAGGCCTGACTATCAGGAGGGGTCCCCAAGCAGGCCTGTCCCCCTGCCCGGAGCACTGGTCCAGCCCCCAGCCCAGATCGTCCTGGCAGTGCCCAGCCCAGCCGAGGAGGTGGATCTCAGCCCAAGACGCCCTCACGGATGGTTCCCCAGCCCCCACCTGGCTGTCATCCCTGAGGAAGCCAGGCGCCCAGCACCTGGCAGCCCTCAGGGTCCTCAGGCCACCCAAATGGGGGCCGGATTCCTCAGACCTTGACCCATGGAGAGCCCGCCACTGTTAGACTGCAAGGCAGGGGTGGGGAGAGAGGCTCACCGCCTCCTCCAGGCCTGGACCAAGGCCAGTGGGTGGCCACGGCAATGGCTCTGTAGCCCACAAAACACAGCCCTCGGCCTGCTGCCTGAGTCCAGAGGGCTGGAGGCCCAGGAGGCTGAGGGCCACCTCTTACTGCGCTCTCCACCTAGAGGACCACTGTCCTGCTGACCACTGGCAGAGAGCGACCTCTAACTGTCACCCTCTCTGGTCTCGCGTTAATGAGCTAGTGGTCTCGTGGGAAAGGCTGTGTCCCCACCCAGCCCCTACTACAGTTCCCCCAAGCCCCCCGCCTCCAGGGAGCCAGCTGTCTCCACAATGAGGGGTCCTCAGCAGTTAACCTGGAAACCCAAGTCGGGGGTGCCCTTGACCACAGAGCGCACCCCTTATCTGATTCATATCTCAGGCAATTCAAGTGCTACTTCAAGTAGTTTTTTCAAGAAAGGTACCCAACAGGTATTCTTCCCATCTTTGAGAAGATCTTCAAATGCTCCCAGATAGGAGTGAATAACCCAGTCAAGACAAAGAACTCTTAGATTACAGCCTGGACCTTTCCCTCTGCTCTCCTGGGGAGGCAGATAATCTGTATTTGAGATGGGTTCTGCCAGGGTGAGGAGATCATGTTATAATTTTAATTCCAAACGGGAAAGTCAAAGGCAATTATTAGATGCTGAGGCTGAGGGCACCACAACAGGCTGAAGGGATCCTGTCTTGGTGGGGCAGCTGGTAGTTATCCGGACAGAGTGTCCTTTCTCTAACAGGGCTGGGCCTTGATGGCCAAACCCCACCTAGTTCTGGGACCCAATGCTCACTGTGCCAAACTGGACATCTTTCCAGGGGGCTTACGGTGTGTGCCTGAACTGGGCTTCTCTGTGGAGAGTGGCCAGGAATCAGGAGTGGCTCTGGGGAGGAGTTAACAGTTTTCTTCTTTCTGTGGGACCCGGTGGGCTTGTCCATCCCTCCCTCCATCTGCTCTCAGCCACTCTGATGTTTCAGGCTGCCTGCGTCCACGCTGACAGAGACTCTTCATTATTGTTCATTGCTCTAACCGCTTCAGTGGGATTCTGGCAACAAAAGCTTGTGGTTGTTTTTTAGTTATCATCTACATTCACTACTCAACTTCCTCATCAACACTCCTCATATGTGTGGATCCCCCTCCAACACACACAGAGAATACAGTTCCAGGTGACCTGCTTTCCTCCCCAAGGACAAGTCCGGGCGGCTTCTCAGAGCATCCATGTGGACTCCAACAAATGTGCTGGCCAAAGAACAGTCTAGACCCAACCAGACGGAGTAATTTTGCTTATGGAAATTCATATTTCTGCGTCACATTTCCAAGAGAATAATGTGTCCCAGCCAACATTCCCTGCCTTGAGTGTGTGGGGGGGGGGGGGAAACTCATGAAAGTCTCGGGCAGAAAGAGGACATTCCCACGTTCTTTTGGACAATACTGGGGGCAAGAAGAGAGCCAAATTTCCAAGATTTTGAGAGAAGGCATTTGTGCTTTATTTGCCATCTTAATGAAGGAGAAAACAAGAAGTGGATGTGAGGTCTACACGAATATCTCAGGTGTGAGCAGAAGGCTTTCTGAGGTTAGAAATGAGGAGAAAAACAAAAAGTGGCTTCACCACCAAGATAATGACAAGATAATGAAACTTTGGGCTGAAGGGCCCTGACTGACACGCTCCCACTGCAGTCTTGCATCTTACTTTCTATTCACAATGTAACTTGACTTTCCCCAAGAGAAACTCTCCTCCCAAATCCTAATAAGCTTTAGACTCCACTAAACCCAGCTCTGACCCTGGTCACAGGCTTCTCTTTGCAAGTATTTCTCCCATTTTACAGGCAAGAGATGGTCTGACTTCCCGCCTTTGGAGGTAGAGTGGGATGGGTAGCAGGTGAAAACTGACAAGGCGGAATTGACCTGCAGCCACCCCATGGCACACAACCTGGCAAGATCTGGTCCCTGCCCTCCTCAGCTCCATCACCCTGGCTCTCTCTGGCCAACCACCCCTCAGTCTGCCCTTATACCTTCACAGCTCAGAGCCTCCCCACAGGCTGATCCCAAAGGCCTCCACCAGGTTCATCTCATCCTTCAGTCAGCAAACCAAAACCACATCCCTGATCCCTCAGAGAGCTGGGGCTCGGTCACAAGTTCTGGTATTTCATGCACTTTTCTATGACTGCTCATTTTGACTGTAACTAATTTATTTTATCATTAGGTGTTTCCTATTTCTCTCCCCTGCTGAAATGATGCTCCATGAGGATGGGGGATTGTATTGGTCTTCTTCACCCCCATGAGTGCCCTCAGAGCCTGCTGTGTAGAATCTGCCCAGTCAACAGTGGAGGACCCCACATGCTCTGAGAGATGGGGTAACCCCTGGAATGTGAGCCAATGCAAATAACCTGCTCATCAACACAAACCTGTAGCTTGCCCTCAGAGCCTGCTGTGTAGAATCTGCCTAGTCAACAGTGGAGGATCCCACATGCTCTGAGAGATCGAGTAACCCCTGGAATGTGAGCCAATGCAAATAACCTGCTCATCAACACAAACCTGTAGCTTCCCAGCAAAGCACCGTCCCTCAGCTACAAGCAAGTGCAGAGCCTCCCAGTGAGGAACTGGTTGCTTTGGTCGGACTTTCCCTTGTACTCTACTCTCTATTTCCTGTCCTGCAAACTAACTTCTCTGGCTGTTAAGTCCTCCAATGCTGTTGAACTTCCATCTCACAAAGGCAAGCACTGAGTCTGCCATATGCACACTCACACACACACACACACACACACACACACACACACACACACTTAGGTGAGTGTTTACAATGATCAGCTAAAATGAAGCAAAAACTCTAGTGAGAAGATAAGCTCAAGCTTTGGAAAACTCAGCAGTGGCCACAGGACTGGAAAAGGTCAGTTTTCATTCCAATCTCAAAGAAAGGCAATGCCAAAGAATGCTCAAACTACTGCACAATTGCACTCATCTCACATGCTAGTAAAGTAATGCTCAAAATTCTCCAAGCCAGGCTTCAGCAATATGTGAACTGTGAACTTCCTGATGTTCAAGCTGGTTTTAGGAAAGGCAGCGGAACCAGAGATCAAATTGCCAACATCCGCTGGATCATGGAAAAAGCAAGAGAGTTCCAGAAAAACATCTATTTCTGCTTTATTGACTATGCCAAAGCCTTTGACTGTGTGGATCACAATAAACTGTGGGAAATTCTGGAAGAGATGGGAATACCAGACCATGGTGAGCTGCCGTCTATGGGGTTGCATAGAGTTGGACATGACTGAAGCGACTTAGCAGCAGCAGCAGCAGTGAGCCATGTGGTCTCAGCTACAACTGCTCAGTTGTGTTGCTAAAGCAAAAGCAGACATATTTAAAGAAATGGCCATGGTTGTGTCTCAATAAAACTTTATTTATAAAAACAGGCTGGATTTGGCCAGCAGAGTGTAGCTTGTCCATTCTTGTTCTAGAACATTTGGATACTTGTCTCTTCGTTCCCTTTAGGTCATGGAGGAGGTGGGGGTTGAACACAATGAATTCAGTTCAGGTTACATTTTGCTCTGAACCAGAGCACAGAGGCTGGAGCTAGCCGTGTTTTTCTCATAAAGCTGCGGCCACCAAGGCCTAAACAACCTTGGATGCGTGTGATGGCTCAATGGCTGCCCTGGTCAAGACTGACTTCAACGTAGCAGGTCTCCCAGCTGCTTAAGCCTTGTAGGGCCCCTTTTCTCTCACCAAAATCTGCACTGGGGAAAAAAAAAATGTTCCCTAATGATCTAGCAGGAAGTAAGATTCTTAGTCTCTCCCAGCTGTCACGTTCAGAGGAGGATCAGTTTCTTGGAGTTGGTGATATTAGCTTTAAAATATATATGATCATTGACATAGGTTAGACACTGTTTATAGGGTTGTTATGGCAACCAAGTCCCATGCTGAGACCTGAGAAAACAGGACAATTGGATTGCGTGGGAATTAATGCTTTTCAAATCCCACCCCAAGGCTATTTGTAAGCTAAAATGAGTGAGACATTTCCTGATGAGAAATCTGACTTTGTAAAGGATCTCTGCCTGGACAACAGGAGGGACATTTCTGAACTGTAGTTCCTCTCATTGTTCCACATAAATTCCCAGAGGTCCCAGCTATACGAAACTCACAGCTGCAGCCCCCAGCACCTAGCATAGTATTAAACATGAGTGTATATGTAAATGCCATGACCTGAGTGTAAGAGGTTTCTCTTTCCCAATTCTGTTTTAATGATTTTTCCAGAATCCAAAGTCATCCTTGAAAGTGAAAGAGTTAATTGCTCAGTCATGTCTGCCTCTTTGCAACCCCATGGACTGTAGCCCATTAGGCTCCTCTGTCCATGGGACTCTCCAGGCAAGAATACTGGAGTGGGTTGCCATTTCCTCCTCCAGGGAAAGTTGTCCTTAATGTGGCACATTAAAGAGTTCAGGATGGTCCCAGGAATTTCAGCTCTATTGATTCCTGTACCCAAATAACTTAGCTTGGTATTTAAAAGCAGGTCATGTAGACAGACTTGCTTTCCAAAGAATAGCATGTCCACAAAAATAAAGACAAATACTTTATAAAATTAAAGTTGAGAAATTCTGTCTCAGGGTCTATATAAATTGTCCTTTCAGATTTTGAAATCATGGGAGGAGTCCTGTTGGTCTCCCTCTAAACAACTAACATGGTATGGATTTTGCTTCATGCCCTGCCTACCTCCATACCCGCTACTCTGTGGAAAACCTGGATGGAATAAATGCTTCTCTCTTTGGGAACCCTTTGGTTTATGTCATGGCCCTATGGTTGGAAGAACAACCCCTACTGCCCGAAGGCAACATTGATGATCTAGTTCAAACCCTGTGATAACTGAGTGGGCAGTGGAGCTGCTCAGGGAGGTCCTGCCCACGTGGGCCTGCGTCTGGCCTCTGGACCTTCCCAGTGCCCTTTCCAGGTCCGCCTGGGACTGGGAGGCCTTTTCCACACCACATTTCATGTCCCTCTACAACCTCAGTGTCAACTCTTCTCTAGGGATCTCCTACTCCCCGCTTCCCCAGGACCAGAATTTCTTTCGTTTCCTCTTCTTCTGTGTGTGTGTGCATGCACTAAGTCACTTCAGTCATGTCTGACTCCTTGCAGCTCCGTGGACTGTAGCCCCTGGGATTCTCCAGGCAAGAACACTAGAGTGGGTTGCTGTGCCCTTCTCCAGGGCATCTTCCCAACACAGGGATCGAACCTGCGTCTCCCACATTGGCAGGTGCATTCTTTATCACTAGTGCCACCTGGGAAGCCGCCTTCTCTTTTTGAAGGGCCAGAATTTCTTTGCCTGGATTTTTACCCTGGAATCATTTGAGTTCCATGTTTCTTTTCTTTTTATTTTTTTTTTTAAGAAAGTTACTGTTAATTAGTCACAAGATGCAGAAAACAGAACCAATGATTTCAAGGAAAAGGGCTGGTGCTGTCAGAGGAAAGGAGGACTATGCTGCTTGCTGCTGCTGCTGCTGCTGCTAAGTCACTTCAGTCGTGTCCAACTCTGTGCAACCCCAAAGACGGCAGCCCACGAGTCTCCCCTGTCCCTGGGATTCTCCAGGCAAGAACACTGGAGTGGGTTGCCATTTCCTTCTCCGATGCATGAAAGTGAAAAGTGAAAGTGAAGTCGCTCAGTCGTGTCCAACTCTTCGCAACCCCATGGACTGCAGCCTACCAGGCTCCACCGTCCATGGGATTTTCCAGGCAAGAATACTGGACTGGGTTGCCATTGCCTTCTTCGGAAGACTATGCTAGCCAAGTTCTAAAAGCCACTGAGTCAGAGGTAGTCAGGCATTTACGAACGAGAAAGATGGCTTCAAGCTGGAGAAGATTCCTCCCCTCTCTGCAAGAAACTCACCAGGCATCAGTTCAAGTAGCAAGAGTCTGGCCTTTGATTCCCTGAGTCATCTCAGAAGATAATGAGAAAAGGGCTAGGATTTCTTCCCCAGTTAGAGACTGTCCACTGGACGTGCACCCTCGCTTGTTTACACATGCACTCCATGTGCTTGTGGGGAAGGTTTTCAATAAGGCAGGACAAAACAGAAGAAATCTTTACAGGCTAAAGATTTGGGCAAAGCCACTATTTTCTTCTGAAAAGACTTTTAGAGGACCAGAACATACCCATTCCAGAAACTGCAAATATAATGGTCATAATTCAGTTTGCTAATATTTTGTTGAATATTTTTACATCTATGTTCATCAGAGATATTGGGCTACCGTTTTCTTTTTTGTGTGCTGTTTTTGTCTGGTTTGAGATTAGGGTAATTCTGGCCTCATAAAATGAGTTAGGAAGTGTTCCTCTCTCTTCAATTTTTATAAGAGTTTGATAAGGACAAATATTAAATCTTCTTTGAATATTAAAAAGAATAAAAGAAAGAATGAAATGAATCCCACATTTTAAAAAAATTGCAAAGCTAAAATCTAACATTGAAGAAGCAGCTGTAAAAATTCAACTGCTGCTAAGTCACTTCAGTTGTGTCTGACTCTGTGACCCCATAGACGGCAGCCCACCAGGCTCCCCCGTCCCTGGGATTCTCCAGGCAAGAACACTGAAGTGGGTTGCCATTTCCTTCTCCAATGCATGAAAGTGAAAAGTGAAAGTGAGGTCGCTCAGTCGTGTTCAACTCTTCGCGACCCCATAGACTGCAGCCTACCAGGCTCCTTCATCCATGGGATTTTCCAGGCAAGAGTACTGGAGTGGGGTGCCATTGTCTTCTCCAAAAATTCAACTGGTGACTGAAAATACAGCCTGGCCTTTGACAGTAGGTATGTCCTCTCCTCTGCGCTTTGGATTAACCCCGACAGGAAGCCTGAGCTGCAGACACAGCTAGACATCCTGATCAGACGCTGAACTACACATTTGCTCTTTTCACATGTACCCGAAACTAGATGGTTTCCCATACATTTCATCATGGTGCTGTTTCTGAAAAGATTAGCCAGAAGCTGATGCCAAACAGATGATGCCTATAAAAGTAGGACTGATCTGGCTGAAACAGGGAGGAAGGTGGACACCTCCTCCTCTAACACACCTCCTCTAACACACCTCCTCCTCCTTCACTGGGCCAGCCTGCTCCCCTGAATCCAGGTGTGTGCCCCAGGCTAGATGGTCTCTGATACCTGTCCAGCTCTGATGTCTTGAAGTTCTTCTGTTCTCTCCTCTCTGCCAACCTCTCAACTTTCCTTTCTTCTGCAGAGACTTTGTATATGATAATGAAAATAAACCTTCTAGCTGCAAGTAACGGCATTTGAAGCCAGTACGGCATTTGAAGCCAGTTAGACACCTCAGCCAGGAAAGCATTACCTAATGTCCAGGTTGAACAAACAGTGAGTCTTCATGGACATAGTGCTGGCACCCAATACATCCTGGCATTGAGGGGCTGGGGTGGGAGGTCCAGATGGTGATGGTTTCCAGCACAATGGAGGTTCAGAGTTTATGGCTTTGACATAGCAAAATGTTCATATTAGAGTAAAACAGCTCACCTTTCCCTTGAAAGATGACAAAGTGAGTATTTTTAACACAGCCAATGCCTTTGGAGACCAAAGGCCATTTTTAACACCACCCATGTCTCCATCATCTTAGTCTTTGAAAAAAAATATACTCACACACTCACAAATGTGTTGTGGTATAGGAAAATCGTCCTAAATCACACACCAGGTTCTCCTGCCTGGGAGGAATTCTTAGAGAGTTCACAGAGCATATACACAGCGTTGCTGAATCTGTAGTGGAGACATTCTGCTATGACGTCCAAACTCCACAGGAGGACCCGGCCTTGTGCCCCCTCAGAAGGGTTCTCTTCACTGAGACAGGTTTACTGAGCAACCTCTGTGAGTCAGGCAGTGCTAGGTATTGGGGACCAACAGCCAAAATCAAGGTGTTACCTAATCTGGGTCCTTATCTGGAGGCTCTGGGGGAGAATCTGCTTCCAGGCTTATTCAGGTTATTGGAAGAATTCATTTCCCCATGGGTATAGGACTGAGGTCCCCATTTCCTTGCTGACACTCATCAGGGAGCCTCTCCTGGCCTCTCAAGGCTGTCTGCATTCCTTGTCAAGTTGCACCTCCATCTTCAAAGCCAGCAATGACAGGTTAAGTTCTTCTCAAGCAATGACAGGTTAAGTTCTTCTCAAGCTTTAGATCTCTCTGACCTTCTGTTCTACCACCTTCCTCCTTCCTCCAGGTGGAGAAAGATCAGGCCTGGCTGGATATTCCAGAATACCCTCCCTAGTATAAAGCCCATAACCTTAGTTATACCTGCAAAGTCCCTTTGCCATGTAATGCATCATATTCACAGATTCCAGGAATGAGGGTGTGGACATCTTTAGGGTCCATTCTGTCTACTGCAGTAGGTGGCCTGGAAGCCCAGCCCCCACCAGGTCTCTTTGGGGTCCTCCTTAGGAAACCTGAGAGCAGTTATCATTTCCAAAGCTCTACTCTGTGTACAGGTGTGAAACGAGGGCCTCTGTCATTGCCACTAGTATGCTCATCTGGAGGGGGAACATAAGGGCCCCGATGATAGTCTTGCTTCTTTCCCAGCACACAGGCCAGCAGGCTTCCCAGGACTGTTCCACCTTCTTTCAGAAGCTGAGATTCTCTAGGAACCATGAGTATATCAGACAGGACCCTCATGCACTGACCTGCAAGAACTTCCTGGGGCCGCTATGAGAGCTCCTTAGTCCCCCCCCACCCCTCCCATCCCCCGGCCCAGGCAGACTGGCTCAACATGTGATCGTCTCCTGTTCCCTACAAGACCAATCAAGTTCAACTCCCTGGTCAGTAACCAGGTAGCCTTAGATTGTCTGACTGCACTTCCAGCCCTGAAGGCCCATTTCCTTCCCCTCACTTCAGCCACATGGAAGACCATTAGCATCCATCAGTCCCTTCTCTGTTAGTCAAACCTTTCCAGTCCCAAGTATCCAAATCCTACTTCCTCCATGAATCTCCCTCCAATTCTCCCTTCTGCAGAGTTGTTGTTCAGCCTCTTAGTCATGTCCAACTCTTTGTGACCCCACAGACTGTAGCAAGCCAGGCTCCTCTGATCTCCACTGTCTCTAGGAGTTTGCTCAAATTTACGTCCATTGAGTTGGAGCATCTTCAGTTGGAAGAGGTCTCAGAGTGAAATTCACACACATTAGTCTCAATCTGGCTTTCTGTTCTGTATATGTTATTCTTATAGTCTCTAAGTCTACTAGTACTACAGCAAAGTTTCATTTATCTTTTTCTCCAGGTCTTACACGTAGCAGACATTCAGTTAACTGAACTGCTCTTAGATTTATAGTTCTTTTAAATACCCTTCTGACTAATGGATAAAACACTTGTTGTTACTTTTATATCAAATATTTCTTGAGGAGACAGACAGGCAGGTATCTGCTTTCCTTATAATTTTAAGGTGGAAAAATGCACTCAATAGGCTATATCTCCTACAGAGGTTTTCAGGGTAGAGTGCCAATATCCCCTGAGTGCCCAGAATCCCAACCCATCCTCAGCATTGGTGGCAACCCCACTATTCACTCAGACAGCCTAGCACCTACCCTGGAGGCCATTTTCTCCCAAGACTGTTCTTCACCCTGCAGAGAGAAGGTCTGGCCTCCTGCCTGCCTCACTCACTCCTATTCTCTGCCAAAAGCCTGGGATCCATCAGTAAGCCTGCACTTACCATGCTTTAGTCACTGACTACATGTTATATGCACTGTCTGTGCAGTTATTCCACCTGAACTAGACCATCAGTGGGGGAAGACTCTTTACTCTAAAAGATCACCATAATTTAACCTGCTCCATTGTGCAATCCTGTGCACCAACATGGGTTTGGTGCCTTTTGGTTGAAGAGACTATGGCACTTACAATTTAATGTTATCTGGCAAAATGAAGAGCTCCAATGAGCTTACTCCTTCCTGTGAAAGAGGTCAGATGCTCTTTGTGGACCTCTCACATATACACAAGTTAAAAAACAACTCTGCTTCACACAGTGGGCCTAGCTCTCAGAACTTTTCTTCCCCTTAAACTGAGCCAACATCTGGAAGACACATGGAGGAAGATCATTAAATTATCTTTTATATATATATAATCAGGAAAAGGAGTAAAGCAAGGATCACTCTCCCCAATTTTTTTTCTCAGGCTCCTAGACAATCTTCTCAATCTAATGACAATATTTTTATTTCATTTTATTTTCAACCAAAGAATCACGTGGTTAAAATAATAATCTTCTACCCCACACCTCTCTATACTGAGTCCTCCTCTCAGGAGGAACCACTGTTACCCATTGTGGTTATGTCTCTTTATGTTTCTTTGGATGGTTATTTCCATGTCCCTAGAAAATACTAGAAAATTCCTAGAAAATTAGTAGTATCAATCCTATTTCTTCCTGATTTATCAGATTTAGACATTATTTCACTGAATTCCTTCCATGATAGGTAAGAATTGAACTCACCTACACAAAGGTCCCCTCCTACCATTCACCTTCCTGGTTTTGACAGGTAGATGGATAGTTACTCTTAGCTCTTCTACTCTCTCAAATGTTAACTGCATCAGACTCACCTAATCAGTTTGTTAAAACCAAGGTTTCTGGGATCCACTCCATGAGTTTCTAATTCAAAGGGTCAGGAGTGGGACCCAAGAATTTTATTTTCTGACATTATCCCAAGGGAGGCTGATACTGCAGATTGGGTGGCCACATTTTATGAAACACTGCTCTACTGGTAACCTTTGCAATTCTTTTTTTACTATGTAATCATTTTTAATGTCCAGAGTTTGTAATTCAAGAGCCAGAGCTTTCTCCCAGACTTGAGCTTATAAGCTCTCAATTGGCTTGTGAGGCCAGTAGGGGTACTTCTTCTTGTCTAATTTGGTTTCTGGAAAGACTTCATTCAAGTTCTCAATGGTCATCTGATCAAATGAAATTATGTTCCTCATCTTCTCCAGCTCTTTCTCATATTCCTGCATCATGGCCTTTGAAAGAGACAAAAACTCAGCACAACTTTTCACGTCTTCTTTTTCTTCAGTGTCCACTTGGGCAATATATTTATCCTCTGGTATAGGAACGTTCAGGGCATTAAACTTCTTCTCAAAGTCATCCATCAAGCCAGCCTTTGCCATGATGGCCTTGGAGTAAGCCCAGTCGATAGCAGATGGCTTCTCAGGCAGAGTAGCCAACCTGGAGGTGAGGGTCTCGTTCCAGGACTTCAAGGAGTTAGTCACAGCCTTCCGGTTTGGGGGGATGATCTCCCCAAAAGCTACCCAGTCAATGGTTTTTAGAGCAAGTTTCTGTCCAGCCATCTTGAGATCCTTTACCGACCTGGGTAATCTTTGAAGTTTTAAGTAATAAACAGCTTTTTACTGTTTCATCAGGTTTTACAATATCTTTTGGCTCACTAATTTAAAAAAATTAAGGTATTAAAACAACTTCTGTTGTCCTATATTAAACTCTATGCAGTAAAATTTAATGATAATATTAGGCACTATAACCATAGCTCTGATTTGGGTTTGATTGTAAATACTGAACACCAATGAATAGGGCTAGTATTATGGCCTCATGATTGCTGTTCACAGCAGAGCCAATACAAATGTCATGATTGCAAATCCTCCTCTACGCAGGTACAAAGTTAAACGACCAGAAAACTCAACTTTTACTTATGGGGCAATGTTTCTAGTATTAAGATCCTTCTCTTCCATATGCTGTTCTACTGGCTTCACATCTACCATGGTTTTTTTTATATTGAACCATGACATATTAGGCATATTTTTACTTTTCTGGGAGTTTTTGATTGCCTTCATTTTTTGTATCCATAGAAAACATACATTCTACCCATACTGTATCCTGATTATTTGCTGCTTTCTTATCATTCTGTCTATGGCTGGCTTCATTCTTCTCTAAGTTCATTAATCCCTTGCTCTAAACTGATCAACTGTTTTTTAGACATGCTGCACAACTGCAATCCTGGAATTTCTTATCATTGGACTTCTAAGAGTCTGTTCTCACATTCAACTTTTTGCTCCTTCTAGTTGTCACCCTTTTTTCTTGAAGTGCATCTTAGGTAACTTCCTTGGAAAGGTTTCCAGGGATGTATACTTTCTGGGTAGTTGCTTGTCTGAATAATGACTTTATTTCAACCTCATACTTGACTTTTAGGCTAAGTATAAAACACTAGTTTCAAAATTACCTTTTCTCAGAGCTTTGAAGCCCTTATTTCACATATGCTAGCTTCCAATCTTACTAATAAGAAGTCTAATGGATTACTTAGCGTGACTCTAATTATGTTGTGAGTGGACATATATTCCCCACTATCACCATCCTGTACTCTCTGTCATGGAAGCATTAAGAATTTCCTTATGTCTTAGGCATAGTGACATTTCAAAATGATGTACCTAGGATACTTTGGGTGTATCCTGCTTGCAAGCTGGTGGGTCCTTAAAAAAAAGTCTTTCTAATTTTGGGAGAACTGTCCACAGCTAGAGGGAGTCTCCTTCAAGGATGGATACAATCCCCTTCCACCCCCCATAGTCGGCCAATGGCTGACTAATAAGGGTACAAAGGGTCAGCCCCTTCCCTCAAGGAGAGGATGGCCCTTCAGTGTAATTTATGCTCCAGAGCTCCCAGCCTCAGGCCAAGGCTAGACTTTGCCCGAGAGCACATCCTTGCTCACCCTCCTCTCTTTCCTTACAGATTTCTCTAAGAACACTGACTCATTAGACCAAGTGCTCCCAAACCCCTGCTTCAGGCACTGCTTCTGGGGAACCTGACCCAAGACCACAGGGGACAGACTCTGGGAGAAAATGGGGACATCTTGGTAAAAATCTTACATCTCAAACTCCAAACTCTTCTCTATGGTTCTATTTACAGCTCTCATCTGCAAGGCATGGGTCATGGTCTGGTATTTTTCCCACAAGCTCAGAGCAGTCAGAAAGGTGGAGGGTGGGGCTGGTGAGAGCTTCCACAGCTTTGTCCCCACCCCACCCAGGAATCTGGTTTAGCCAAAAAACAGTTTTGTCTGACCTTCCCCAGGTCCTGGATCTGTGATGATCTTGGGTGTTAGAGAAAGATTTAGACTCAGACCTGGGATCGCAGATTCTGTGCATATTTCCTGCAACAGAGTCAGCACCGCACATCTTCCAGATTGCTTGGGGCAGACAGGCCAGTGCTGCGATGTGGTGTTAGCTCATGGCTCACTCCTACTCTGTATGGCCTTGTACAGGCTGCATCCCACATGGCCCTGCAGCTCCTTCACACAGTAGCACAGTCCAGAATCTGCTGAGCTCAGGGAGGATGGTGACAGCCTGCACTCATGGTGCTTTGCCTTCCAAAGAGGACTGAGCTGAGCATTCTCAACTCAACCACCAATTCTAACAAGAGGAAGTTCTTGCTTCATCACCCACTCACAGTCTCATCAATAAAACATGTATTTTTATTGATGAGAGCGCTCATTAGGTACTGATCCGAGCTCTGGAAATAGTGCAGGAAAAGGATGCAAGTGCGGGGACCAAGCAGCCAGTTCATGACCTCAAAGGGATCATCATTTTCTAATTGTTTGGGAATAGCCTCAATGAGTTTAAATCGCATGGTTATTAGACACAACCCGCCAAAGCATACATTTCATCATTTTGCAGATGAGGAAAGGGAGGCCCAGGAGGGGATGTGCCCAGCCTCGGGCTCCCATGCCACCAGGGCCATTACTTGTACATGTGTACCTGCCACCTGGGGTCCCAACCATGAGTTTTCAGGTACCTGATTCTTCTGGGCTATCTTTTGTCCCTTTTTCCAGCGGAGCACAGGGGTCAGGGCCGGCAGCTCCTTCTCCTCCTCTCCCGTCACATGCTCGCCCAGGCTGTAGGCGGCCTCGAACACGATGGGGCTGATGACGTCCTGTACTCTCCGCTGAAACAATAAACACAAGCCACGTGAACGGCGGGCGCTGCTGACATGTGCAGAGCATTTCAACAGTTTACAAAGACCTTCCACACGGACCGCTCCGTGTGAGCCTCACAAACCACCCTTGTGAGGCTGGATTTTATTGCTTTCATATTTTAAGATGAGGTAATGAGGCCAAGGGCAGTGACTGTCTTGTCCAAGGTCACTCCGCTAATGAGCGGGGGTTTTCCCACTCTACCTTGCGTGGTGCGAAATCATGGTCTCTTTAGCATGTGGAAGACATTACCTTAGTCATCTTCCAAATATTCTTATAAGCTAGTTGGCGGGCTGGCGAGCATCTGTACTCACAGTGTAGCACTAACCCTTCCAATCCATGGTGTTTTGATCATCAAAGCTCTTCTGAGTTGAGATAAATACAGATTGTGTGTTAGGGCAGGGGACCTGTAGACACTGGGGCCTGATGGCTTCCCGGCGCTGGGCTCCTTGGAGCCAGGGGTGAAGTCGGACTTCAGGCCTGTGTTCTTTCCTTCAGACCCTAGGACTTCAAGAGCCAAGGGAGTAGATAATCCCAGTGAGCACCGACAAGATGCCAGGCACTGTGCAAGGTGTTCTTGAGAGGTAAGCCACACACCCAAAGCATGAGAGCTGGGCTTACTCCCCTCCATTATATAATAAAAGGAAGATGAAGTCACAAGTTCCCCAGGCCACAAGGCTAATAAGGATTTGGAGTCACATCAGCTCAGTCCTGGAGTTCCTGGCCTTTCTGCTTCAGTCTGTTCCATTGCCTCCCCGGGACTCCAGCTCCCCCAGGCTCACAAGTTAGAGAGCAAGGCAGGAATAAAGCATTAGTTTCCCTGCATCTCTGGCCAGCACACGCTATGGAAGGTGGGCTTCCAAGGGGGAGCAGGGCAAATCTGAGAAGTAGCACCAGTGAGCCATGTCTCCATTGCCTGCATCTGTCAAGGAGAGACGGCAGGAGCCGGCAGGCAAGCAGGAGTGAGAGGGGCTAGGTGGGCGGGCAGAGGCCACCCAACACCAAAGCCTCAAGCAGAGCCAAAGACTTCCAACTACACTCTGTGTAAAGTCTGGTGGAGTTGGAAGCAGGCGAGTGCAGTGTTCAAAACAGAAGAAAGTTTTAAAGTTCCCAAGAGGCACACAGTGAGGAGCTGGCTCATACCCCACCCCACCCCCCTAGATACCCAGTGCCCCCTCCAGAGGCAGACATGCCTATCGGTTTCAGGGCATCTGTCCAGTCTAAGCACATTTAGGTAACTGATGGCTGCACTTTGCTTTCCTTACTCAGCATGTACCCTGGAGGTGGTTCCAGGTTAGCACACAGAGCTACCCACCCCCAACCTTTTTTAACACAGAGTTTTTTTTTTCACAGAGGTCCTTACCCACCAGCATTTGGACTCAGAGCTGCTTAAATAAGTGAATGAATGGCAGCCCATCTGACCATTTGGTAGCAGCATTCTCCAAGACGGGTCTGTGAGCCTGAGTTCCCCGGGAGGAGGGTAAATGAAAGGGTCTGTGATAGAACAAGCTGGGGGCGGGGGCACCAGGTTAAACAGAGGGGTCTGTGTCTTTTGTTTATTGTATGTTTTTACAGCAACTGCCTCCCAGAAAGAGTAGGGTGACCCCAGGTTTACTGGGGCACAGAACCCTGTGTTTCCTGGGAGTTCCATGGGGGTGTATATGTGGAGCAGAGCATGTTCAGAGACACAGAAAATCTCCCACAGCAGCCCAGGAGAAGAGATGTCATCCGGGCCAGAGTGGCATGGGAGGGGAAGCAGATGGGGCTGCTGAATGTGGGGCGTGGGGGACAAATCACTCTGGGGATGGGAGTCTGAGTGACCAGCAGGTGGCTTATCGCTGTGCTCAAAAAAGCAGTGAGCTGAGAAGAGATTCAATCATTTGCATAAATAAAACACAGGGCTTTTCAGGGGAGTGACAGGTGAGCCTTTGGGTAAGATACTTCCAGAAAATTCTCTCAAATTTCAGATTTTAGGAGCAGATCTTTAACACTCATGTCCTTTCTGGGAGGAAAACACCTACCTGGGATCCAGGTGCCTACTGACTGACTCTCCAAAACAGAATTTAAAGTCTGGGTGCAGAGAACAGTGAATGAGTGCAGTCTTAATGTCTTCACAGATAAATGCTCCAGTGTTTCTTTAAGGGTAACTGCCTTAAGGTTCTGCATTTAAATCCTTCATGTCAAAAGAAGTCAGTTATTACACGATGCTATTCTTGTGGGAGGAACGGAGGATGGGGCTGGGGGAGGCAGAAGTCACTGAATGTTTCCTGACTACCACATGTATTCTAGAAACTGGGCCAACCTCTCCCACAGACATCCTTTTACTTAATCCACACAATACCTGAGCTGGTAGTCTGTGTTGCTCCCATTTTACAGATGAGATAAACGGAGGCCTCGGAGCTCAAATAAATCGTGCTTCACCCCCAAACCAGTAAGTGATAGAATTGAACTCATTCTTAGAACCAGAAGCAAAACTGCTTTCCTGGAAGCCATCAAATGCTGTTTAAAAAACATCCCAATTGTTCTGACTTCACCTTGAAGTATTACTTAACTACTTAGGGGGACACAGGGCAAGAAAGAAATGTCCCTCATTCCAGGAAGAATGTGAATAAATGACAAATAACTAATTAACAGGGACTTTGCATGAGGGCTATTTCTAAATGTGCAGCCATTCAAGCCATGACCGATGTGGAGAGAAGTCTTAGGTGAGGCACAGCTATTTGGGGTGAGTGGTGAACTATGACACCTAGGGTGCATATGCTGTGCTCTGGCACTGACTGCATGAGTCAGTTTTAACTAAGATGTCTGAGAAACACTTTCTTATGATGTGTCCCAAAAGCTCTGAGCAGAAGGGTCCGACCCCACACTGAGCTGTGGGTGGAGGCAGGAGAAGGCATGGAAAATAGAAATGAGCCAGCACTCCCAAAAGGACAGCCCTTCTTGCCCACACTGTGCTTTGTTTTATTCAAGCTGCAAAGGAAAGGTGTCAGCACCGTTTCATGGCTTCCTTTGCATTTCTGGACACGCAGCTTCCCTCAGCTCAGCACTGCACTGAAGTGAAGGGACCCCTTAGACGGAGGTTTACGATTTAGGCACAGACCCTAATTGCTGAAACTGTTTTACTGCTTGAAAATATTCACCATGACACACTAAAACTTCCCAAGCTGAATACACACTTATTCTGACAGACCAAAAGCCAACAGTCAACCTCTTTTCTGGGAAAAATCTACTGTAGTCTCCTGTTCTGAAAACTGAAGGAAGCTGCACGGAGAAGAAACCTCAGATTGGTGGCAGATTTTGCAGCGGCTGAGGTTTTACAGGGAACTTGACATGTGTGCAATTCGAAATTTATTGGGTGCTTACTTTACGCCAGGCAACGGGCTGGGCCCCAGGGAGACAGCCCTTGAAGGCAATAGGCAGGCAGTGATGACCTAGTCGCCTAGGATAGAGTCAGCTTTGGGAGCACAAGCAGGGTACCCAAGCTGGACTAAGGGCTGTCCACCTTCTCAGAGGAGGTGCTCCTGGACTCAGAAGACAGACAGACATCAGCCAGAGAGCAGGCATGGCTGGTACACACGGCAGGGGGAGAGGCCACAGCCATCCAGTGGATTACATGTGTTCTGCAAAGGTGGGAAGATCAGGCTTGTGGGCAGGCGGGAGGAGAGACGGCTAAAGCAGGGATCAAATTTCAGGGGGACTTACAGGGTGTGTTGATTTCGATCTAAACTCTAGGCAGAGCTGGCAGGCAGGTAAGGTGATGCAAGAGGCTGTGTTACAGAAAAATCCCTCTGGTTTCTTGGATGGATGGGGTGAGACTGGAGGTAGGGAGACCAGCAAAGACACTATGTTATAGAAAGATCCCTCAGGCTGTAGCATGGAAGTGGACTGATGGATGCAGGTCTGCTGGGTTCAGTATAAACAGGGGCCCCGGGGAAAAATGTGTATGCTAAGTCACCATAGTTGCATCTGACTCTTCATGACCCCGTGGACGGTATCCTGCCAGGCTCCTCTGTCCATGGAATTTCTGGGCAAGAATATTGGAGTGGGCTGCTATTTTCTAATCCAGGGCATATTCCTGACCCAGTGATCAAACCCGCATCTCTTTACTTCTCGACGCCTGCACTGGCATGCGGATTCTTTCCCACTAGTGAGTACCACCTGGGAGGGCTTCCCAAGTGGTGCTAGTGGTAAAGAACCTGCCTGCCAATGTAGGAGACATAAAAGACCTGGGTTCCATCCCTGGGTTGGGAAGATTCCCTGGAGGAGGGCATGGCAACCCACTCCAGAATTCTTGCCTGGAGAATCCCATGACAGAGGAGCCTTGTAGCCTACGGTCCACAGGGTTGCAAAGAGTCGGATGTGACTGAAGCGACTTAGCACGTACCAACACATGCACCACCTGGGAAGAGGACCAAGCCAGGACACAGCATGGGGACAGGAAGCAGCGGAGGGAGATGACTGGAGTTTGGTGAGGAGAGGTGGGGGATGAGAGACAACCCATGGAAGGTGTCCCCCGGTGGACCTGGCAGCCTCTCACCACCACGGGGAACCAGGAGAGGGAATGGGTGTCTAAGTCATTTAGCAGTGAACCTACTGAGTTTTGTTACAACACAGAAATCCTCTTTTCACCTCCAGATGCCAACTCCACAAAGCACATCCCAGAATACATTGATTTGGGCCTAAAACCCTAGGCTTCCTTTCTCTTCTACAAACTTGTTCCCCTGTTCCATCCTCCCCATCACTGGCCCATCCAAACTCACTGCAGACCCTCTGTCTACACTGTGAGCTTGTCCACTTATCCTCCCAGGATGGGCTTTGCTCTCCTTTGAATTACACCTTCCTCCTCCCTTGGCGCACCTCACCCACAGAGCTGCTGTGTTGGGGCCCTGAGAAAGGACCACAGGGCCCAGGAGAGTCTGCTGACAACAGCAAGAGAGACCTTTAAGGAAACATAACTGAGGACCCCCATTCCTTCATGGGGAGCTCTTCCTTGTCGTTCAAGCTTTCCTTTGCTCTGAAAATGAACGAAGTAACTCAGAAAGAATTGAAGCATACCCCATCAGGGTATACTTGTGACTGGCAGGGGCCAGCCATGCAAAGATCCTGCCAGAGGAGAGGACCCTCTGCCCTGTTATTCTAGGGCATCTAGGCTATTGTGAGAGTCAGAAGTCCCAAAGTCTTCTGTCTCCTTTACTCGTGGAACCAGGGAATTTTCCCTAGTGAGTATGAGTGTCAAAGCTCCCATTTACCTGGCTGATGGAAGATACGCACCACGGTCTGGGGGACTCTATTCCAAGCCACGCCATGACCCAATGTGAGTAGGACTCAAGCACCACACACCTCTTGACCAGCCAGGTGAACAAGAAACCGACCTCACACTGCTTTTCTCCAGAAATAAAGGGTTTTTATCCTCCTTAGCTAACTAGCAGCTACAGTAGTAAACTAAATGAAAACAGGAAGGGTTGGTTTTACTCTCAATTTGCAAATAACAGAGAAGGCCAACAAATAAGCAGCTAGCATTAAGCCAGATATTTGGTTTGGGAAAAACCCTCTATGGGTTGTTGTTTTATGACTAAGAAACCAAGAAGAAGGCAGTGGCCAAGGTGCTGAGAAGACAAGGGAAGATGCAGTTAACTGCAGACTAGACACAGCAGGGAAGACCAGTGACTCAGAAGGCAAGTCCACAGAAAATATGCAGAATGAAGCATGGGGAAGAAAGAAGACAGAAAATTCAGAAATGAAATTCAGAAGAGGCCACAGTGAAAGGCATGACATACTCAGAGTGATTTAGTAGCCTCTATAATTATATGAAACATCCAACCCAATGCCTAGCGTGGCAAAGGTGGGCAATAAATACCGGCTATTGTTATTTTTACCATAATCTTTTAAATGGCAATATTGATATAAAAATCTGTGAAAACCACCCTGCTGCAAAATGAACAGTGCATGTCGCAAGGACCCATTTTACTAGGGAACAAGCTAAGGCCACACGTGGTTTCATTTAGAGTTCCATAAATTAAAAAATAAACAAATGAAAATTTAAATTAACACCAAGGGAGACAATTCTGTAAGTTTCTCAACAAGATTAGAGATTTTAATTCTGACTACATACAACTTTGGTCTTCCCAGGTGGTGCTAGCGGTGAAGAACCCGCCTGACAAGGCAGGAGACATAGGAGACATGGGTTCAGTCCCTAAGGCAGGAAGATCCCCTGGAGGAGGGCTTGGCAAAGAACTCCAGTATTCTTGCCTGGAGAACTGCCTGGACAGAGGAGCCTGGCGTGCTACAGTCCATAGGGTCACAAAAGCATGACTAAAGCAACTGAGCACGCATGCACACACTACTCTATATATAATATCATATGGAAATGGATATCATTATCAGCCTCAAATGTATGATCCCCTGGTAAGCATCAGTGCCCAGGAAGGGCATGAAAGCATGCATTACTCTTTAAGTAACATATTTGCATAAATTATTCTGTTTATCTATGAAAATCATATAACTCCATTGATGCTTTTTCCTCTTCAAAGATAAAACAATATCTCCTTGGATACTTGAAAAGGTTTGTTTTTATATTTGAGAGTATGTGTACATGGATTGCTTACTTAGTCAACTTATATGTTTATATGTTTTGAGATTTTTTTTTTTTTTGCATTCGTTCCCAAAACATGTTAATGGGAGATTAGAACTTTTGACTTTGCAAACGACTTCCTAGGAGCATGACACATCCTTGTAGAACATTCTTTGCAAAGAGACATGTTAATTATACCATAGATAACACCATGTATTATGTGACAGCTAAGTGATACCACACAGAACTGGCCCAGCCTGGAGATGATCCAGCTTTTGTGTCCTTCAGAGGAAACGGAATGCTGACTTAGAATCTAACACTCCTCCCTTCTTGTTTTAATTTTCTCTTCCTATCACCCATCTTCCAACCTCCAAGGTGGCTCTGATAAAAATATCTGGAGGTGACTATGAGAAGTCCATGAACAGAGAAGCCTGGTGGGCTACAGTCCATGGGGTCTCAAAGAGTCAGACACAACTGAGCAACAAACACTAATTAACTATGAAACTAACACAGAAGAAAATGCTCCCAGTGTCACCAGCAAAAGAAACATAGCCGGAGTCTCCAGGCAGGCCTTCCTGCTCCACAACCCTCAGCCACAAGCCCTTCATCCAGCGGGCATGTCAGCCTCAATCCTCACGTTGGGACAGAAATGCCCTGAGACCCCCTGGAGTCAATAGTGAAGATGTGGGAAGGGGGAGGGAGTACTGACTTGGCTCAGCAAGCAGTTGAAAATCCTGGAATCTCCTCTCTTTGCACCTTGACCTGATAAAGCAAGCTTTCGGGGAAGAGGACACAACTGTGCTAAGTACATCTGCTCGGGCGACTGCAGTCCCACCTATGCCTCAGCTCTGCTGACTCCACGTCTGCAGTGCTCTTATCCCCAGGGAACAGGATCCACCCTCCACAGCCCGGCCCATGGCTACCAGTTCCATGGGACTCTCTTGAGGACACCAGCCCTCTGACTTCAGTCCTCCAGGGTCCTGAGGATGCAGTTTGGCAGTTAATTACTTTCTGTCTTCTACTGCTGTCTTTCCCTAAATCAAAGGCCTTCCCCTCAGCCTCCTATTTAAAGTTTCTGAGGTGGGGATGCATCTTACTAACAGCATCAAATAATAGATTTGTTGAGAATATTATTCCTCCTCAGCCCCTACCTGGAAAGCTGTCGTTACAGTGTAAGCCATGTGCAGAGGGAAGTGATGTGGTGCTAGTTCACACAGGTAACCACAGCTGCAGAAACCAGATTTCAGCTCTGCCCTGAAGTCCCTGGGTCTCTTGACAATACTGTGCTGAGGCAGCAGCCAGGACAGGACACTTAGGTCAGGGTTGGGACGATAGGCGTGTGCGGGCAGGAGTGGATGGGTGAGTGCACTGACATTGTAGTCATCTCTTCAGCGGAAAAAACATCAACTAAGTTGCTTGCAGCCAACACCTGGCTGCTGTGTACCTGCCCCAGGTACCAGTAAGGCGTGGGGCAGCAGAGAGGAGGCAGGCAGGACTGTGTGAGCAAAAAGATGCCTGGACAGAAGTGTGGGACTCTCATGAGAGGGAACCGCCTCCAGCCCCGAAAGGTGCAGCAGTGGGAGTGTCAAGAATCCTCAGAGAGAAGGTGATGAGATGTTCAGCAGGCTGATGGGGGAATGGGAATCAGTTGGTGGGGATGATGTGGAGATCGAGCAGACGACTGCGTGTCAAGGAACAGAGGCAGCAGACAAAGTAGAGAGCAAGGACTTTGACATCGACAGTCCTGGGTCAAGGGAGGAGTCCCAACTCCATCTCTTATATACTGTGTGACACTGCTCACATCACTTAATCCTTCCAAACCTGTTTTCTCAGATGTAAAGTAGCTTGGGCAGGAAAACCTTGCATGCCTGTTGAGAAGATGAGAGACTACAGAGCCAAGCACCATGGAGAGCTCCTGGTAACAGGAAGAGCTCACTGTATCTACGGCATCACCACCATCACCATCACCACTTGGCAAAGGGGTGTGGGGCAAGAGCATGTAGTGAAGGGCAGGGAGGGAAGGCAGCAGGGAACCGGTTGGCAGGACCTCAGAAATGAGGTGAAAGTCCATCACTCCGTGTGCAATGGGGACTGTTAACAGTTTTTAAAGCCAGCTTTAAGGTAAGAAACCCAGAGGTGATCTGAAAGACCAACAGGATGGAAAGGGAGGAGGATGGGACTTCAGTGAGGCCAGTGCCCCCATCCAGAGCTGTAAGTTGGTTGCCATCAGCTCCCAACTTCCTCTTATGGAGAAATATCCTTGGTAAATGAGAGCCACCTCACTAAGGACTTCTTATGCCCCCTTCCCAGCCTCACTGGCAATGACTGACTGGCGTGGGGATAAAAAAGAGGTTATCTCTTGCCTCAAGGCGGGACAACTCTGGTGCATTTCATGGCCCAGAGCTCCCCTTGAGATCAGGCTGAGGCTGCTCTCCAGCTGAGGTCACAAGCTTGATGAACTTCTCCAGCCTCATCCTGCTCCCCAATAATAAATCCTGTGCAAGGATATCCCTCTCTCAAGCTCTGCATCCAGGGAACCTGACCTTACACAGTAACTAGGGCTACAAAAACTTGTGGCAGCAGAAATACATACTTATATATATATGTGCACAATATAAAGATAAAATATGGACTTGGAGGGAGGGAGAGACAGGAGTCCCTGCTCGCTCAACATCTCACCCTCAACCTCTTGGCAGAGCCAGATCACAGCACCAGCATCCCTCTTCATCCTGCACCGCCAGACTCTGTGAAGGGGCACAAATGTGGCAGGGATCAGAGAGGAGGCTGTGGCCAGGGACGTCTCTGATGCCCACAGCCCTGTGGGTCCTGTGAATCCAAGCCTCTTCGCGGGAGAAAATGGGGCAGAGAAGGCAGATTGTGGTCACTGCAAAAGGTCTCGAGAGTGACCAATCAGGCCCTGAGCGCTCCCAGGAGATGCTGGTCGGCAGGTCACAAATCCTCCTTGTTCACACTCTGTGTCCTCAGGCCTATCTTGCCAGCAAAAATGTGACATCAAACAGGACAAGGGGTGGAAATAAGACTCCCAAGGCAGCTCATTCCATATCAGCCTTAACTGTTCCCTATCTTTTAATGACTGTAGTGATGTTATAAAGTATTTATTATAAAAAGGGGTATGTGTTTAGTCGGGCCTGATAGTGTTAAAAAAAAAAATCACTGTTTTAAAGCATCATGCCATAAAGCATTCTGCATCTTCTTATGTTAAGACATGTCCACCATGAAGCGTGGATTACAATTGAGGCAAGTGGTTTCTACCAAGGAGTTTCCATTCCATCCACTACAGAGGTCAGGAGATTCCTATACAGAGCAGATGCCCTCAGTGCCCTGCCCAGATGCCCTCTATCCACTGGTGCACCCCTCCCGCAGCTGCTATACAGGCATTGGCTCGAACATACAGTCTTCTCAGGAGGACTGTCCTTGACTGATGGGACCCTCCTCCTCCAGAGGTTCCTTCAGGGGATGCCCTGGGATAGGCAGAATCCTAAGATGACCCCCAATGACCCATGCCCCTCCCCTCCAGTGTGGGAAGGATAAACGGGACACAGGTCACTCCCATGACTATGTGACATTTTCTATGGCAATGGTGAAGGGATTATGAGGATTTAAAGGTCTCCAATCAGTTGAATGTGAGTTGATCAAAAAGGAGATGATCTGGGTGGGCCTCCTTTAATGGAGGGCTTAGTTCTTCCCTGAGCTAAGAGACTGGAGGCAGAAGAGATGCTCTTCCTGCCGACCTTGAAGAAGCAAGCAGCTGTGGGTTCCACAGCTGCAAGGGCATGAATTCTGGCACCAGCCACATAAGCCTAGAAGAAGACTCCAACCTCAGATGTGACCTGACTGACACCTGAGGGGCTGACCGGGGACCAGCTGGACCATGTTCAGACTACTTATGGAAACTGAGAAATAATAAATGGATTTTGTATTAAACTACTGAATTTGCAATATTTTCTGTAGCACAGAAAACTAGTATGTGCCCCATTCCACTGGCTGGCTGGCGCAGTGGTGTGACAGCTGGCCTCCGGGTAGATAAGCTCTGGAAGTAGTGATTCATACTCCAGAGCTCTCTCATGGGACCAGGCTGAGGCTGGACTTCTGGTGAGACCACATCCTTAACTCACTTTTTCCCCTGCGCCATCCTGTTTCCCTCACTTCTGGGAGCACTCTTCTAGCACAGGCTTCCCAGGTGCCTCAGTGGTTAGGAACCTGCTTGTCAATACAGAAGATGTAGGAGATGTGAGTTCAATCCCTGGGTCAGGAAGATACCACGGAGAAGGAAATGGCAACCCACTCCGTTATTCTTGCCTGGAGGATACCAGGGACAGTCCAAGGGGCCGCAGAGAGATGGACAGAGCTCAGCATGCATGCATGCTTCCAGTACATCTCTGGCAGGAATTCCCATTTTGGCTTCTGCTCCTGGGGAACCAGATGCAGGAGACCTTGTAATCAATTCCACATGGAATTTGTTGGTTACAATCTCGTTAAAGAGGTGAGAAAAGCTGAATAAAGTGCGAGGGATGACCCAGAGCTCATGTGTGACCAAAACACAAGCAGATCTGAGTCATCAGGGGAAAAGAGTGGGAATTACACGCAGACTATCATGTTGATCATTATTCTCCATTACTTGCACCTCAGGGTTTTACTTTGCCCTTCTTTTATTCATTCTCAGAAAAACAAGAGCTAGCACTCCATGAATTAAAGACACATCAGTGCTAGGCCTCCTCAAGGCAAATCTGTTTTTTTTTTTTTTTTTTCGTTTCTTTTTTAGAGCTGTTCATGAAGCATCTTTGTCTCCTGTACATGAGGCCTCGTGTTTTATGGAAGGCACAGTGCCCAAAGAAGAGGGCTGGGAACTGGCCCTGAACAGCTGATGATTTATTACTGCATGTTACATAAATCATAGATTTTTGTTGGTGTTATACTTTCAACCAAAATTATATCATAAAGCAGAAGTTCTTAACCTAGAAGAGAATTCAGGGGGTCTGTGAATTTGGAGAAAAATATGTACATTTTTATTTTTATTAACCTCTCACTAAAATTTAGCATTTCCTTTCATTATAAGTGTACACAGCCAAGACATGGAAGCAACCTAAATGTCCATGGATGAGAAAATGGATAAAGAAGGCATGGTACATGGATAATAGAATATTACTCAGCCAAAAAAAAAAAAAAAAAAAGGAAGGAAACAATGCCATTTGCAGCAACATGGATGCAACTAGAGATGATCATACAAGTGAAGTCAGATAAATAGCGCATGGTATCACTTATACGTGGGATCTAAAAAAATGATACAAATGAACTAATTGACAAAACAGAAGCAGATTCACAGGCATAGAAAACAAACTTATGGTACCAAAGGGAAAGATAGGGGAGGGATAAATTAGGAAGTCCGGGATTAACATATACACAGTACTATACATAAAACAAACAAGGTCCTATTGTATAGCACAGTACTATACATAAAACAAACAAGGTCCTATTGTATAGCACAGGGAATCATATCCAATATCTGATAATAAATTATAATGGAAAATAACATGAGAAAGAATACATATGTGTATAATTGAATCACGGTGCTATACACCAGAAATTAACACAACACTGTAAATTAACTATACTTCAATAAGCAAATAAATGCAAACAGCAAAGCACAGAAGCATTAAACAGACTTGCGACTCCATCATCAATAGAAATCTGAGGTATCTGCACATCATTTACAAATGGTAGAGGCCTTGAAATATTGCCTATGCTCCTTAGTACTTCAAAATTTCAAAAAGCTCATTATTTAACGCGTTAATTAAAAAGCAGGTATATTATTATACCATAAAAGCAGGTTTTCTTTAAAATATTTTGATATGTGAATTTCAACATAATTGGTTTCTTTAAAATTTGGCCTGTTTTATCTATGCACTTTAAAAGCATTATTCTGAGAAGGGGACCATGGGCTTCCCCCAACTACCAAAGAGGTCCATGCACAGAAACAAACGATCAAGGACTTTGTCTTAACGGGAAGCTATACAATGAGAGGAACCATCCTGCAGTTTCTGAAATGCTTCAAAGTATGCTTCCAAAGCTGCAGAAAGAAATGCTGTGTTGTTTCAGTCTTCACAGGGTATATGAACTCCCTGGTCTCAGCAGTTAAAAATATACCGTCCATTACATTTTATGACAGGTTCAAGGCCTGAGCTCAAAATCACCCTAGGGCTCCTGGGGTTTTAAGAATTTGGTCCTGGATAGGTATTTCAGGCTAGGGTACAGCAGAGCTGCTACGATGCTGAGAGTTATATGAAAGCATCTGTTTCCCTGTGTGAGCCCATCAGAGGGGGAGGGTAGCGAGAGCGGGTTCTCTGGGCTGCATGTAGCGTTCACTGCCTTTACAAAAGAATCCTGACCTCTCTGGGGCAGGCCTGCTGCTTCATGAGCCCCGAGAGGGTACCAAGAAAGCTGAGAAGCCTGCCCTAGACCTTGGTGGTGTGTGAAAAGCCTGAACCGTGACTGAGATGAAGAAGAGAGTCAAAATACCGACCGCACAAGATTTCCAAGCTTCTCAAGTCACAGTGGGCCTATCTGCTCAGCTTGGGGGCCAACTGAGCCAGCACAATTGCTTCGAATGATTTGCAGCTTAGCTTCACTTCATTAGCAAGAGAAGAAAGCAGCTCCCCTCAAACCTGTAATAAAACCAGGTCATTAAATTCCAGTGAATTTCATCAAAACTCATTGACTCTTTCGTCTATTCCATTCTCCTTGCCACGCTGTTTCCACTGGTTTTGGCAAAGATCACAAACAGCTGTCATGTGGCATGATCCAATGGATACCCTTCCTCTGTCCTCATCTCTCCAGATCCGCCCCACTCACAGGTATTTCGTGTGGTTGAATCTCTTCTTCTTTTTTTGAAAAATAACTTTTACTATTTTTTGGTCTCACCACATGGATGCAGGATCTTCATTCCCCAATCAGGGACGGGACCTGTACCCCCTTCAGTGGCACAAAGAGTGGTGTTAACCACTGGTCCACCAGGGAAGTCCTGAATCTCTTCTTCCTGAAGCTCATTTTGCCCTGACTTCTCCAGAGGATGGCTCATTTCTCCAGTCCCCACTGCTCCTTGTCCTGCTGAGATAATATATAAAGTAACACGTGGCATTTATTGCTTAACCTATCCTTTCCAGTGGTCATGCATGGATGTGAGAGTTGGACTGTGAAGAAAGCTGAGCGCCAAAGAATTGATGCTTTGGAACTGTGGTGTTGGAGAAGACTCCTGAGAGTCCCTTGGACTGCAAGGAGATCCAACCAGTCCATTCTGAAGGAGATCAGCCCTGGGATTTCTTTGGAAGGAATGATGCTAAAGCTGAAACTCCAGTACTTTGGCCACCTTATGCGAAGAGTTGACTCATTGGAAAAGACTCTGATGCTGGGAAGGATTGGGGGCAGGAGGAGAAGGGGACAACAGAGGATGAGATGGCTGGATGGCATCACCGACTCGATGGATGTGAGTCTGAGTGAACTCCGGGAGTTGGTGATGGACAGGGAGGGGCCTGGTGTGCTGCGATTCATGGGGTCGCAAAGAGTCGGACACGACTGAGTGACTGAACTGAACTGAACTGATCCTCTCCTACCCCCAACTAGACTGAACTCTGGGAGCAGGAGCATGTTACCTTCATTTCCGCATGTCCCAGGGCATGAGCCAGAACAGACACTCAGTAAACATTTCCTGAGATGTATGTGAATTGAAATGAACATTCACCCCAAAAAGAAAGCACCCCCCAAAGAAAGGCACCATTATTCCACAGACCAATCCTATACCTACAGTAAATCCAGTATAATGTCTACCTTACTAAACACTTCCCTGAACCTTTATTTGTCTGCTCTACCATTACTCGGAGAAGGCAATGGCACCCTACTCCAGTACTCTTGCCTGGAAAATCCCATGGACGGAAGGGCCTGGTGGGCTGCAGTCCATGGGGTCGCAAGGAGTCGGACAAGACTGAGCGACTTCACTTTATTTTTTCACTTTCATGCACTGGACAAGGAAATGGCAACCCATTCCAGTGTTCTTGCCTGGAGAATCCCAGGGACGGGGGAGCCTGGTGGGCTGCCGTCTATGGGGTCGCATAGAGTTGGACATGACTGAAGCGACTTAGCAGCAATAGCAGCAGCAGCTACCATTACTTCCTTTCAGTGTTTAGATCTCATACTTCTTTACTGTTTTTCTTTTCAAATCTTCCCTCCTCCTTAACCTTGGCTCTTTTAAACATCTTTAAGCTTAAAAGAAGCAGTGTCGTACCTATCCACAAAAGCCTTATTAAACCACTTGATAGATATCATTTATTATACCTCTGAGCTAGAGCTTTTGGTTTTAATGGATACTGTGGGATCTTAATCCAGCAATAAAAGTGGCAGACATTGGTTTCTTCTTTTTTTTTTTTTTTTTTTACACTGGTTTCTTATTTGTGGGAAAGGCCTGGAACATGAGCAAATATCTGAGTGAGGTCTCCTTTCCTTTTGGTCTCTTTAGCATTGGCACCTGTCATGTTTGAATTCAACTGACACTGGTCAATCAATCACCAGTGACCAGGACTGGGCCACATGCTTTTATAAGTTATCTGATATAGTCTCACCATAGTTAATTTTTCCACAAATGGTAAAACTCAGGCTCAAACAAAAAAGTCTGTATATGTATCATTTTGTTAGGCTTCCCTGGTGGTTCAGTGGTAGAGAATCTGACTGCCAATGCACGAGACCTGGGTTTGATTCTTGGGTCAGGAAGATCCCTTGGAGAAGGAAATAGCAACCCACTCTAGTATTCTAAACAACAAAATATGCAGTTATCATGAATCAGAGCAGAATACTTTGAACCATTACATTTCTGAAATCTTTGCAAACAGATAATAAAAGAGCAGAACTAATTTATCATACCTTGTTCTCATTTCTATTTGGGTAAGATTTATTTTCTTTCCCATCTGGCCATTAGATGGAAACTGTACAAATTTAACATGACGGGGGTCGCAAAGAGTCGGACACGACTGAGTGACTGATCTGATCTGATGTGCTTTAATTAAACAATCTAGAGAATGAAAACACAAATCTCACCTTTCTCCCAAGCAAATATACTACTAAATAGCCCTGCCCTAAAAAGTTTAAAATCTATTTTAAAAAAGAAATAAATAAAACAACTACATTAACAATAGCATAAAAAAACAACAGAATACTTAGGACCAAATTTGACCAAGAAGGTAAAAGATTTATACGACACTGATGAAAGAAATTGAAGATGATATAAATAAAGATATCCTGTGTTCATGGATTGGAAGAATTAGTATTGTTAAACTGTCCACACTACCCAAAGAGATCTACAGGTTCAACATAATCCCTATCAATGATGGTATGGCATTTTTAATTCTAGTTTACAAGAAATAGAAAAAAATATTAAAATTCATATAGAAATAGACACACACAAACCCAAATGGCCAAAGCAATCCTAAGAAAGAACAAAGCTAGGGGCATCACATTTTCTGATTTCGACTATACCACAGAGCTACAGTAATCAAAGAAGTCTGGTGCTAGCATAACAACAGACACACAGACCAGTGAAAAAGAACCAACTGCCCATAAATAAAACCATGCCTGCATGGTTACCTGATATTTGACAAGAAGTCAAGAATACTCAATGGGAAGAAGAGTCTCTTCAGTAAATGTTCTGGGAACACTACCTGCTGCTGCTACTGCTGCTAAGTCGCTTCAGTCGTGTCCGACTCTGTGCGATCCCATAGACGGCAGCCCAGACAGGCTCCTCTGTCCCTGGGATTCTCCAGGCAAGAATACTGGAGTGGGTTGCCATTTCCTTCTCCAATGCATTAAAGTGAAAAGTGAAAGTGAAGTCGCTCAGTTGTGTCTGACTCTTAGCAACCCCATGGACTGGAGCCTACCAGGCTCCTCCGTCCATGGGATTCTCCAGGCAAGAGTACTGGGGTGGGTGCCATTGCCTTCCCCACTACCTATCTACACACAAAAGAATGAAGTTGGATCCTTACATTATACCACACAAAAAATTAACTCAAAATGGATTAAAGACTTAAATGCCATAAGATTTGCTTGAAAACATATAGTTCTGAAAAGCTTTTTGGCCTTGGTCTTGGCAAATTTTTTTTTTTGGATATGACACTAAAAGTAGAAGAAACAAAAGTAAAAATAAACAAGCAGTACTGTATCAAACTAAAAAGCTTCTGTCCATCAAAAGAAATTATCAGCAGAGTGAAAAAGAATCTACTGAGTGGGAAAAAATACTTGCAAATCATATATCTAGTAAGGGGTTAAAATCCAAAATATATAAGGAACTCATACAACTCAACAGAATAAAAACAAATAATCTGATTTTAAAATGATTGCAGCACTGTTTATAATAGTCAGGTCATGGAAGCAACCTAGATGTCCATCAGCAGATGAATGGATAAGAAAGCTGGGGTTCATATACACAATGGAGTATTACTCAGCCATTAAAAAGAATACATTTGAATCAGTTCTAATGAGGTGGATGAAACTGGAGCCTATTATACAGAGTGAAGTAAGCCAGAAAGAAAAACACCAATACAGTATACTAACACATATATATGGAATTTAGAAAGATGGTAACAATAACCCTGTATATGAGACAGCAAAAGAGACACTGATGTATAGAACAGTCTTTTGGACTCTAGGAGAGGGAGAGGGTGGGACAATTTGGGAGAATGGCATTGAAATATGTATAATATCATATATGAAATGAGTCACCAGTCCAGGTTCGATGCACGTTACTGGATGCTTGGGGCTGGTGCACTGGGACGACCCAGAGGGATGGTATGGGGAGGCAGGAGGGAGGAGGGTTCAGGATGGGGAACGCATGTATACCTGTGGCAGATTCATTTTGATATATGGCAAAACCAATACAATATTGTAAAATAAAATAAAAATAAAAAATAAAAGCACTTGCCCCTGATCAGCAAAAAAAAAAAAAAAAATGAGCAAAGGACCTTAATAGACACTTTTCCAAAGAAGATACACAAATAGCCCATAGGTACACAAAAGGTGTTCAAAATTACTAATCATGGAAACTTAAATCAAAACTACAATGAGATATCACCTCAACGCTGTCAGAGTGGCTATTATCAAAACGACAATGGATAACAAGCAGTGGTGAGGATGTGGAGAAGGGAACCTTTCTACCATCTTGGTGGGAATACAAATTGACACAGATACTATGGAAAACACTGTGGCCATTCCTCAGAAACTTGTTTTAAAACTACAATATGATTCAGCAAACCCACTTCTGAATATACGCTCGAGGGAAATGAAATCACCGTCTCAAAGAGATTTATGCACTGCTGTGTTCACTGTTGCATTGTTTACAGTAGTCAAAAAAATGGAAGCGACCTCTGTGTCTGCCAACAGATGAACAATAAAGATGTCTCTCTCTCACACACACACACAGGAATGTTATTCAGCCATAAAAAAAGAAGGAATCCTGCCATTTGCAATAGAGCATCATGCTAAGTGGAGTAAGTCAGACAGAGAGAGACATGCACTGCATGATCTCACTTAGATGTGAAGAGTAGACTGGTAGTTTCCAAGGTGGGGTGCGGGTGGTGAACAGGTAAGGGGGATCAAAGAATGCAAACTTCCAGTTGCAAGATGAATAAGTTCTGGGGATCTAATGAACAGCGTGGTGAAACCTACTTTTCACTTTCATGCATTGGAGAAGGAAATGGCAACCCAGTCCAGTGTTCTTGCCTGGAGAATCCCAGGGACGGGGGAGCCTGGTGGGCTGCCGTCTTGGGGTCGCACAGAGTCAGACATGACTAAAGCGACTTAGCAGGAGCAGCAGCAGGAAGCTGCTAAGAGAGTAGCTCTTAAATGTTCTCTCTACACACATACACACAAATGGAACCATGTGAGGTGACAAGTGTGCTAATTAACCTTAATGTGATAATCACTTCACTATATATATATGTCATCATGCTGTACACCTTAAACTTACACAACATGGTATGTCACTTGTATCTAAATAAGGCTGGAGAAATTTTTGAAATCTAATTGAAGAGATATAACAAGTCATGCAACCTAGCCAGCCATTCTATAACTGTCCATCCTCACTCATGAACAAGACTCTTCATCACTGCGGATGAACTTTGCCTTGGACCCCTTCCTCTTTCCCCAGCCAGAGTTCAAGGTGGATCCCGGTATCTTATCTGCCAAGACATTTTGCTCAAGTGCCTGTCACCCAGTAACAACCACCATGAGTGCCACTTATTTGGGCTTTCACTTATTGTCACAGGTTGTATTTCTCAAAGATGGTTACAAAATATCCCTCACTCAACATGCTCTTTTGCAATGTGATCTTGTCAAGAGTTGGAGATAAGTGCACTGCTTCCTCTGTCAAGAGCTGGAGTCTTAATTCTTCTCCCTTTGATCCTGGGTAGGTCTCAGGACTTGTTGTTTAGTTGCTAAATCATGTCTGACTCTTTTGTGACCCCATGGACTATATCCCACCAGGCTCCTCTGTCCATGGGATTTCCAGGCAAGAATACTGGAATGGGTTGCCATTTCCTTCTCCAGAGGATCTTCCTGACCCAGGGATTGAATTTGCATTTCCTGCACTGATAGGAGGATTCTTTACCACTGAGCCACCTAGGAAGCCCCAGGACTTACTAGTCGCCATTAGAACACACTGGGAGTGATGCACAGTGATGCTATGACTTCTAGGCCAGGTCAGAATAAACGCTGTGGCTGCCACCTAGTGCTCTCAGGGTACTGGCTCTGGAAGAAACCAATGGCCATGCAGAAAACATGCCTCTCACAAGCCCCCAGGCTACCATGCTGGAGGTGCCAGGGCCAATGGATCCCAGCCTTCCAGCCATCCTTACCAAGGGGCCAGATGTGTGAATGAAGAAGCTGGATGCACATCCTCCAGGCTCAGCTGTCCTAGTCCTGAGCCACACAAGTCTTCCCCAGTTGTGGAGCCGAGGTGAGCTACACCCAATGTGCCCTGTCCAAATTTCTTGACCACAGAAACTTTGAGCACAATAAAATGGGTCTTGTTTTACACTGTTAACTTTAGGGTGGTTTGCTACACAGCAGCAGGTAACTGAAAACACCCCATATTTTGTGAGGTATAGTGACTGACAAGTGTCATGAGTGAAGACCATGTCGTTCTTCGATAAATCTTCCACTGCACCTGGCACAAGAATGTGCACATAGGTGTTGAACAACTCGCAGTCATTTGACAAGCACTTATTTAGCATACCAGAGTGCAGTGGGGTTCACAAAGATGAATAAAATATCATTTATCTTGTAGGGAAAACAACTTTTCTTTAGATGGAGACAAGACCTGTTTACATATAATTCTAACATAAACCTAATAAGACACAAGTGCTATGAAAATTTATAGGAAGAAGGATCAAATTGAAGGATGGATGGAGTATCGGACAGGAGAAAGTCCATGGGCAGGCAGAAAGTGAGAATGGGGTGCACAAGCAACAGTGATTGTGTGGACGTTCTGGATGGAACAGAGGCAGAGAAGCACAGAGCAGGTCCTGTATTTCAGCAAGGACGGGAAAAGAACCAAGCGTGTGATTCCAGTTGAGACAGTTTTACTCAGTGGATGAAAAGTAAGGATGCAATTTACTTTAGGGTAGTTGCAAATTTATATTTTTAGTGCTGCATGACATAGAGGGCAGAGCCCCTCTCACAGAAAATGCCAGCCTCTGGTCCCAGGAACCTGGAAGTCTGTGGTCCATCTCTTGCACCAGCTCCCCTGCCTCCCCCGGGGACAGATGACATGGGGACTTAGAGCCCCTACTTCAAGAACTACCCTAATCTGAAGTTTCAAAGAAAACCTCAAAGAAACAAAAAATCCTCTAGACTTGTAAAACACATCATAAAAGAGTGGTCCCGCTCACTATATAAAACAGCATTTATGTCTTCAACTTCAGGCCACTGAAAAGTCCAGTAAAGGCCTTTTATTGTATGAGGGAAGTGTCTCCAGCAACTTTAAATGCAGCACAATTTGTACCAAGGACAAGCTCATCGACAATGATTCCTAAGTGCCGATGGCCTCAGGGGAGCCCCAAGGACGAACCTGTCTGAAATGATTCACATGAATTATCTGGAGTCCATGAACCAGCATTCTTCAGACAACTAGAGCCAAAGATGATGAAAAAATTTTTGCTTATTTTGTAAGTCTTAATTGGTTGCATTTGCCTGTTTGCATTTTTGCAATGGTATTCCATATGGCCACTTAGGAGAGAAAAAAAAAAGGACAGAAAGAAAAAGAAAAAAATTGTTAGCACTTTTTGGTGTTTCCCTTCAAAGAGACTGTCCCAACTCTTATCAGTTAATAGAAACAGCTGAATTTTACGTTCCTGAAATAGTATTTGTGCAGCATTTATGATTTCTTTGATCTTAACCTTTTCAGTGGGTAAGTTAATAAGACTTCTTATATTGGAATGGGAAACATAAATGACTGAGGCTTTTATGATAAGTTACCCTCCTCAATTAGAGTAAATTTGACCATAAGCTTTAAACGCATATTCTGGAACTACAGCTATAAAGAGCCCACAGATATCCCCACACACACCCAAACCACGTGTTTATAAGCAGATTAGCTCACACCCAGGGTGTGAACAAAGATGTGCCAAGGAGAAAAAGCCAAGGCTGCAATTCAGATAATTACCTGTAATTGAAAATCCCTGCTTGGCTTTCTTTTGCCTGGCCATCCCAGCAGGAATAAAAATAGCTTTGAGGGATGACCACCACTGGTGAAAACAGGGCTACCCCCAAATTAAAGATGGTTCCTGTTATACTCAACTTTTTAAAAAAGAACCAGCTGTCCTTTCATAGCACCATGTCTGCTGGGCCTGCGGGCTCTCTGACATCACTCCCAGGGTCTGGGCTGCTCCTGGGAAGTGATGTTGTTTCTACCAGAGTCGATGGACTTTGCACACCTCATTACTATGAGAGACAGCATCTGACATTTTAACCCCTTTCCTCTCTATAAAAGTTATACACTAGACCTAGCATGGCAAATAGATGGGGAAACAGTGAAAACAGTGGCTGAGTTTATTTTGGGGGGCTCCAAAATCACTGCAGATGGTGACTGCAGCCATGAAATTAAAAGATGCTTACTCCTTGGAAGGAAAGTTATGACCAACCTAGATAGCATATTCAAAAGCAGAGACATTACTTTGCCAACAAAGGTCCGTCTAGGCAAGGCTATGGTTTTTCCTGTGGTCATGTATGGATGTGAGAGTTGGACTGTGAAGAAGGCTGAGCGCCGAAGAATTGATGCTTTTGAACTGTGGTGTTGGAGAAGACTCTTGAGAGTCCCTTGGACTGCAAGGAGATCCAACCAGTCCATCCTAAAGGAGATCAGTCCTGAGTGTTCATTGGAAGGACTGAAGTTGAAGCTGAAACTCCAATACTTTAGCCACCTGATGTGAAGAGCTGACTCATTGGAAAAGACCCTGATGCTGGGAAAGATTGAGGGCAGGAGGAGAAGGGGACGACAGAGGATGAGATAGTTGGATGGCATCACTGACTCAATGAAGATCAGTTTGGGTAAACTCCGGGAGTTGGTGATAGACAGGGAGGCCTGGCGCACTATGGTCCATGGGGTCACGAAGAGTCAGACATGAAAGAGTGCCTGAACTGAACTGAAACCTAGGACATGTAAAAAATTAAGTAGTTCTCCATTCAGCATCCATCCGTTATCTTTTGAGTGTTTTTTGGTGTGTAGAGTATAAACTACTAGACTGCTGATACTGTAATTTGAAGGGCAGGACCCACCCAGACATCAAATTCTAGAATGGGAGTGAATTAGATGCCACTCACAATGAACACTCATTCTGCCATCAAGCTTGAGCAAATTTTCAATCTTCCTTTCCTCACCTACAGCCTGGAAAAATGATGTTGCCAAGTATTTTGCCCTGATACTATTTCCCCATCTGTGTGCGTATAACCTTCAACTTCTCCCTCTTTGGGCAAATGAGCCACCCAATTCCTGACCTTTAATCCTCAAGCATCCTGGTTCTGGAGAACACTGTGAGCTCAGCCACCCACCCACATGCCATTCAGCAAAGGCTTCCTGATTATACGTGTGTGTTTACGAAGCGGGCACACACAGAGCCCATCTGCCCTTGCGGAGTCAGGGGCCCTACACTGTGGATCGCCATCCTCCAGAAATTTCTCACATGGGCCAAAAAGTGGGCACGCACCAAGAAACCACTGAATTTCAAGGGTCTAGGCCAGAGGTGACAGTATTAAACACCAAGGGCTGGAAATGACAAGCACCCTCCCTGGGATCTGCTGTGTCCCTCGGAGAAAACAGAGAGGCCAGAGCTCGGGGTGGCACAGAGTGTGGGTGGTACATGCCTCTCCATGGACAGCTTTCTCTGTGAGCCATTCTCAGCGTCACTTTGTTAATCTCACCACAGGAATAGTGGTGAGACGCGGTGATGGCAAAGTGATCCCCCTGCAACTGCCCCCAGATAACTATGAGTTACAGCACTGCCCCAGCACGGGATGCACGAACCCTGAGGAGGATCTTGGATGGAGTCAGGGAAGTCTGCAAGTTCATGAATTCACAGAACCCTTGGGGCTCAGAGGAGCAGCTTCCCACGAGAAGAAACATTCCTCTAGAACTGCATCGTCCTGTACAGTCGCTGTTAGCTGCATGTGTCTATTTAAATTTAACCTCGTTAAGATGCAATACAATTTAAAATTCAGTTCTCCCCTTGTCCTAACCACGCTTCCGGTGCTCGGAAGCCATGTGGAGATAGGGGCTGCTGTGCTGAAGAGGACGTACTGAGAACATTTTTACCATCACATCGCCCGTCCAGCAAACATTCTGGTCTCGCCAATTTAAATTGGTCTCTCTGGGAACCTGGAGACCCTCTTGGATGACAGAGGAACAAATCTTAGCATGTGCTCAGAGTCATAACAGAAAATTGCATTTGAAACAGGATATTTCCTTGTAACATAAGGATTCCAAATGGTCCAAACTCACGATGAAAGATAGACCTGCTTTGTTCAAAGCCAAAATCAGTGTTCTGTGACTTTACCCTAAGACACTGAGGGAGTTGGGGGATGGGAATATGGCTCTCCACTGCACTGGGGGAACCTGGTGGCCTAGCAGCAGTAATTGGGCGCTAAAAACTGTGGTCTCATGTCAGTGGAGAGGGGGTGTAGGAAGTTGAATGGTCCTCCATCACGCATTCCTCACATTCACGGCAGCATGTCACACCTACACACTTTATCACACTCATGTGTCACCCACAGGTGGTGACCAGAGACATAAAGCTAAACAACAACAAAAAAACCTCAGCCATTTCACGTTATCGCTACAGTAAATGACTACATATAAGTGACCACACCGTGTGATTTTTAACCAGCCTCCCTTGGAGATACACGGATGGCAGAAAGGGAACAAAAGCATCTTTTTAGCCTCAGGCAGTAATAAAACGTTGCTCATGTAGGGGCTGCTGGGTGATTTTTCCAACACTGCAGGAACCCCCACTTCTTTCAATATGAATCATATTATAGCTCAGATGAGCATATGGTCCAGGTTTATAGAGGACTTTGTGAATACTTATTCCTTCCAGAAACCACATGAGAAAATACTTGTCCCTGTTTTATTAGGGGTGAACAGTTGCATGCTAGAGGGATTAGGAGACCTGCCCAAAGCTGCACAGTAACGAACTGGCAGGGGCTGAATTAGATTCACTCCCGTCTACTGGGAAGCTTGGGAACTTCTTTTTCTTTTTTAATTATTTTTTTTAATTCAAATATAGTATATTTACAGTGTTATGCTAGTTTCAGGTGTTAGTTTCCTTATAGTTACAAAATATTGGTAGAGCTGCCTGCGCTGCACAGTCTGTCCTTGTTGGTTATCTATTTTATATATAGCATTAGTACAGTGTATCTGTGAATCGCATGCTCCTAATTTAACCTTTTCCTTTGGCTGATACTGGGTATCTCCTTTCTGGCTCCTTTCTCAGTCTCCTGCTCCTGTCCTGTCCATTCTCCACTCAAGAGCTAGGATAATTTTCCTGAAATGCAAGTAAAACCACATACCATTGAAAACCCTTCAGCTGCCCCTCACCGCTCACCTCATTAAACCCACTCACTGAGCCTGGCCCACTCGACCCCTTGGGAACAGGCTCTGCAGGCTCTTTCATCGCCTCCTTCTCCTCTCCCCCGTGCCCACCACACTCCAGCCACACCGGCTTCCCAGCCACCCCTCTGAACACCCGCTCCTGCCTCCAGGCCATTGCATTTGCTGTGCCCTCTGCCTCCAATGCTCTTCCCTCTATACTCAGCGTGACTAACCCTCTCAAACATTTCCCCCTGCTGTTTCCCTCATACCTGTGACAATCACTTCTACTTATTTAATCATCACATGCTTACTTCCTAGCATTCCTGGCACAGGGTATCCTGGCGAAGAGTAGCCACATCTATTTCACCGGCCTCTCAATACCCAGCCCGTAAAAAGGCTCAGTACGCATGCTGAATAAATGGGTGAACTGGAGGATGACTGAAGGCCTTCTCAGGCCTTGCCAACCCATCTTAGCACCTTCATGGATGGGAGGGGCCCCCTCTGAACATCCAAGAACCTCTGCGTGATTTCCCTCGACTTTCTGAAACACACGCCTTTCATGGTTTTAAAAGGGGGTGGGGTGAGAAACACGGAACTCTACCAAGGACACCTGCCAAAAACGACATCTTTCGGGTTTCTGTTCCACAGTGGGCGAAGGAAAGAGAAGGGGCATTGAGCAAAGGTGACGCATAATTAAAGGCTGAGCAGAACAAGCTCTGCACGTGGTCTCCACACTCTTCCCGAAAGCCACACAAAGCCCTCAGTGTGGGGACCCTCTGATAAACATTTACTTTTGAAAGTAAGGTTTTCCTAAATGTCCACTTGGTGCTTCTGATTCTCACAAGGAACCCATTTTCTGCTCCCCTCCAGGCATACACGATAGGGAAATTCTACAGATTTCTATGAACTGCTCTTTTAGAACTAATTATTTTTTATTTTTGGTGGCACTGGGTCTTCGTTGCTATGTGAGGGCTTTCTCTAGCTGTGGGAATCAGGGGCTCCTCATTCCGATGGCTTCTCTTGTTGTGGAGCACCAGCTCCAGGTCACATGGGCTTCAGCAGCTGTAGCACATGGGCTCAGTTGCCCAGCAGCATGTGGGATCTTCCTGGACCAGGGATTATACCACTGTCCCTTGTATTGCAAGGCGAATTCTTAACTACTGGACCACAAGGGAAGCCTCTGAACTGTTTTTAAAAACATCAAAAGGTAAGGCTTCACTTACAATGCATCTGCTTCTAGAACTCACCTGATGGTTGGAACTTTCTCTTTAACCAAGTTTAACACAACTTGGTTAGGAAAAGATTGCCTGGCTAAGGGGAAATTCATCTCCTCACTATTCAGTGAGCATTGCTCTAAGACTAACTCTTACCTACACCTAGTTGTCAGTTTCCCAATGCACTCCTTTCTCTATTTAAATAAATCTCATATTTTTGTGACTCTAGATGTCTCAGGGGAAAAAAAAAAAGTACAGCTTACTTCTACCTGCCTCTGCTGAAGAGCTGAGAGTGTGATCTGGGAGAGGAGGGGCAGGAGAACCTTGAACATTTCTTAAAAATGAACTGGTTTCCTTTCTGATGGAAATGTTTGCTCCATCTGTTGTTCCCTTTGCCCATTTCTTGGCTGAACAGATTGTCTGCAGAGACTGAAGGACACCCAAGCAGTTAGAACACAGCTCAGGCACACTTTGAATCTGATATGTACCCAATTCTTTCATCCGGCTCCGGGCTCTCTCAGTGTCCTTCCCCATCTCAACAAAATAAAACATAGCCGCATGGTGTGGCAGAAAGAGCAGGGCCCTGGGGTCTGCAGCCCTGAGTTTGAATCCTTGCATCCGTGATAGCTTGGGTAAAGAATTCAGTCTCTCTGAGCTCAGATCCTTCATCTGGCAAACCAAGAGATACCACAACAAACATGCATCTCAGGGTGTCAGGCGCACTGGATAAGGGTGCCATCATCATGAGTTTGGTGAAGCAAAATCCCCTGTCATGTGGCCCCTCGTCAGTTACTAAGAGAATCACAAGATTTTCCAACAAGGAAACTTAGAGATGCTCCATTTAAAGTTTCACAACAGCCATTAATTCTCAGGAAACACTCACTACATGGCACTTCCCTCTTATAACCACGTGACTGGAACTTGGCATTAGGTGGGGGAACTGCTGAGCAACATAAACCCCACTTAACAAGGCCCAGAACCTCAACGATATTTGAATGGCTAGAATATATGATGCTCTATGAAGTAATAAGGGAACTAAAAGTCTGGGTCAAGTTAGAGAACGTTTTAGCAACTTCAGCTGCATCCAGATCATCACATCACAGGTCCAGAGCAAATCACACCATCCCGAGAAGTGGACGACCACCAGAGAAAATTCTAGGATGGGTGTTGCGCCCTCACACAGGGGCACTAGAGAATAATGATGAAAATCACAGCCTTTGAGGTAAACCATTAAAGATGGCTTTAAGTTGGGCTTTCCAGGTGGCTCAGTGGTAAAAAAAATTCATCTGCTAATGCAGGAACCACAGAAGACTAGGGTTCTATCCCTGGGCTGGGAAGATACCCCGGAGAAGGGCATGGCAATCCACTCCAATATTCTTGCCTGGGAAATCCCATGGACAGAGGAGCCTGGCAGGCTACAGTCCACAGGGTCACAAAGACTTGGACACGACTGAGCTACTGCACCTTCAGTTCTGCCAATTAATGGCTGTGTGGCCTTGGACAGCTTATTCACTCTCTCTAAACCTGTTTCCTCCTGGGCAAAACTACAGTAATGATATTAACCATGACCCAGAAGGGGGTTCTGATTAAATGAGATAATGCCCAGAAAACGTGCAACACCAAGCAAGGCCTCAGGAAATACAAAACGCCATGGTTAAAAGAGAAACTGTTATTTATAACAACTGTTTGAGCCCACTGACTTTGTAACTGACCTCACTCGGAAAAGGCCAAGAACTAGAAAAGATGCCTGATTTAATAAGTGAAAAGATTCAAATTATTTAAAAAAGTGAATCTAGGCAGTCCAGTGATTAAGACTCCAAGCTTCCTCTGCAAGGGGTGTGGGTTTGATCCCTAGTAGGGGAACTAAGGGGCTTCCCCGGTGGCTCAGCAGTAAAGACTCTGCCTGTAATGCTGGAGATGCAGGAGACGCAGGTTCGATCCCTGAGTCCGGAAGATCCCCTGGAGGAGGGCATGACAACCCATTCCAGTATTCTTGCCTGGAGAATCCCATGGACAGAGGAGCCTTGCAAGCTACAGGTCCAAATGATCGCACAGAGTCAGACACAACTGAAGCAACTGAGCACAGCAGAGAAGAGAGGAACTAAGATCCTACACGCTACATGGCACGTTCAGAAAAACAAAAAGAGAGGGGATCTAAATCTTAACCCAAAATCTATCACCTAATAAAGGAAAATAGCATTTCAAGAGAGCCAGGAACTTACTCTGAACTTTAAAAATGTATTTGATATATATATACACACACACACACAATAAACAGAAATATATAGCACTGTGGGAATGGTCTTAATGGTATTAACTACATCAATGGTTCTGTGACTTCATCATCACAGGCTGGGTTCTGGGGAAGCCAGTCCAGATGGTGATTAGTGTGCATAAGGATTATGAGGGAGTTCCCTTGGGATCAACACTTGTGGAGGAGAAGGGACTTCAGAAGCTGGCTAGGCAGATGGAGAAGTGAAGCTGTAATGTGAAAGCCTCAGCCGAACCTATTAATTACTCAAGAAATAATTGATAATAATTATTTATTGTTATTATTATTCTTTTTTAATTATAAAGATGAAATGACCTTTCAGGGTTGTTCCAAGTTAGGCCAAGAGGCCCAGACCTTTACAGCTCCATGAGGATTAGCAATGGATGCCGGTTGCTCCAGGAAGGGGATATGACCTTGGACAAGGTTGGCAGGAGGTGATGTGCCATTCAGAAGGTTCATGTTTACTACACATTTATTGCTAGTGTGATTTTTTAAAATGAACCACAGTGCAGCTTTACTAAGGAATACTACACAGAAATCAATAAAAATGATGGGCAAAATTGTGGATACAATACAATCTCACCTGCATAACACACAAAGAGCAGAAAATATAAAAATTCTATGCCAGACAGAGAAAGACAAATATCATATTACTTACATGTGGAACATTAAAAAAAAATGATACAAATGAACTTATTTAAAAACAGAAACATAATCACAGACATAGAAAACAATCTTATGGTTACCAAAAAGCAGGGAGGAATAAATTAGGAGTTTGGGATTAACAGATACACACTGCTATATATGAAGCAGAAAAAAATAAGAACTTAACTATATAGCACAGGAAACTATATTCAATATCTTGTAATAACCTATAAGGGAAAAGAATCTGAAAAAACATACACATAACTGAATCACTTTGTTGTACACCCAACACTAACACAACACTGTAAATCAACTAATAAAATACATATATAATTTGAGCAAACTCTAGGAGATAGTGAAGGACAGGGAAGACTGGCATGCTGCAGTCCATGGGGTGGCAAAGAGTCAGACACAACTGAGTGATTCAACAACAACAATACATATGTGTGTGTGTGTGTTAGTTGCTCAGTCGTATCTGCCTCTTTGTGACCCCATGGACTGTAGCCTGCCAGGCTCTTCTGTGCATGGAATTCTCCTAGAATACTAGGAGTGGGTAGCCATACCCTTCTCCAGGGGATCTTCCTGACCCAGGGATCAAATCCAGGTCCCCTGCATTGTGGGCAGATTCTTTACCATCTGAGCCACAAGGGAACCCCAATATATACACAAACATATATATTCACACACACACACACACATATATATATATATATATCTACAAAGATATACAAGTAGCTGTCTGAAAAACCATGCTAATATGATTTTTTAAATAATATGTTCTTACTAAGTACTGGTATATAGGAAAGCTACTGATTTTTGTGTATGGATCTATTTTGTGTATGAAATCTATTAATCTAACAGCTTATCTACTATTGTTAGATTTTTCTAGTTAGATAGTACAATCTGTAAATGGTGACATTATCTTTCAATGTTCACTGATGCTGTTGCTGCTAAGTCGCTTCAGTTGTGTCTGACTCTCTGCGACTCCAGAGACGGCAGCCCACCAGGCTCCCCCGTCCCTGGGATTCTCCAAGCAAGAACACTGGAGTGGGTTGCCATTACCTTCTCCAATGCATGAGAGTGAAAAGTGAAAGTAAAGTCACTCAGTCGTGTCCAACTCTTAGCAACCCCATGGACTGCAGCCTACCAGGCTCCTCTGTCCATGGGATTTCCCAGGCAAGAGTACTGGAGTGGGGTCCCATTGTTACTCATACCTAATTTATTTTTCTTGGCTTATTACATTGGCAAGAACCTTCAATAGACAGTAGCAACAATAGCAAGCCTTCTTGCCTATAGTTCCTACTATGATGCAAAGTATTTCTTTTTTTTTAATTTATTTTTTATTTTGTTTAACTTTACAATATTGTATTGGTTTTGCAATTCATCAATATGAATCCAACACAGGCATACATGTGCTTCCCACCCCGAACCCTCCTCCCTCATCCTTCCCTGTACCATCCCTCCGGGTCGTCCCTGTGCACCAACCCCAAGCATCCAGTATTGTGCATCGAACCTGGACTGGCAACTCGTTTCATATATGATATTATACATATTTCAATGCCATTCTCCCAAATCATCCCACCCTCTCCCTCTCCCAGAGTCCAAAAGACTGTTCTATATTTCACCATTTAATATGATGCTTGTTATAGGTTTCTGGTTGATATACTTTATTAAATAATTTACTTTAGTCCCTAGAGTTTGATACCTATATTTTAGCTCTATGGTATATATGCCTCTATTACTGCACTAATAAGGCACAGGGACCTCATTGTGTTACTTGGTTTTGTATATCCTATTTCTAAAACAGTACAGGTTTATAAAGTGAGTGAAGTCACTCAGTCGTGTCTGACTCTTTCCGACCCCATGAACCGTAGCCTACCAGGCTCCTCCATCCATGGGATTTTCCAGGCAAGAATACTGGAATGGGGTTGCCATTTCCTTCTCCAGGAGATCTTCCCGACCCAGGGATTGAACCCAGATCTCACGCATAATAGGCAGAGGCTTTACCATCTGAGCCACCAGGGAAGTCCATAGGTTTATAAGAGATCCACAATTAATGTTAATTGAATAAATTGATGGAATAAATGAACAAACTTGTCTTTCAATATTTTGTTTTAGAACAGTACATTGGGGATATTTTCCATTTTTAGGAAAATAGAGCTATCAATTTGGATTTGATTAACGGGAGTTCTGGTATGTGAGAATTTTGTTAAAGCCTGTGCTGATGGATTTCAAGTCACGTTACTATCAGAGTTAAAGCTTAATATTGCTTATGTTGATGGTTAGCAGAATTCATGATGTCTATAAATTATTGATATTCTATCTGGAATCCTTAGAAAAATGTAAGTAGCTTCTGGAGATCATATGAAGCTACCCCAGGAATATGCTGCTTCTGGGGAAATACCAGCATCTAAACTCACGTTAATGAAGCTTTAAAGAGCGAATTCCAATGTTAAAATCTTATCTCCATTTTTCCTTATTGCTTTCTGGGAGTAGCACTTGAATAGGTGACAAAGGACCCTCTGCTCTCCTACTGCTCATCATCTGTATTCTTGACCTCTGTGTTCTTACAGGCTGAGCTCTTTTCCAGAGAGCTGTTCTGTTTCTGCTCACATTGCACCTTCCCTTACCCATCCTCCTCCCAACCAACCTCCATGGAACAGTTAAGGTCTGGGTAAGAGCCATTCTACTCAAGCAAAAATGCCATGGAGGGGAATTGAAAATTTCCAAGAGAAAGTGGAGGCACAGCATAAAGAAAGAAACCACAATTCCCCTTTTCCCTCCAATAAGGTTAGAAGTTGTGCAGGAAAAGAGTGGCATCTCAAAAAGGAGCTGAAGGGTCTTAGAAGGGCTGGTGATTAGGAAGAGAGGGACCCCTGAGCCCCATCTGGGGTCCATGGGAAGGTCACACTCAAGGTCAATTTCCATAGCCATGTGATTAGCGTCCATTGTCAATGTCAACTTCTTTGTACCATTTACTGAACTAGCATTTATGTTGTGTTATATCCTACTCTTTTCATCCAATAATTTCACATTAAGGGAAAAGAGGATGGGGCAGGCTATGCAGCCTCCCATTCCTTCATATATACTCTAGAAGTAAAGGAGTGTGTATTTGGCTGTTGGGGTAGAGGGTTTTTGTAATCACCTGTGGAACTCCTAGGAAGGGGTGCACCGTCATTGAGAAGATATTGTAAGCAGAAGAGAAACAGAGGGTTTCTGCCTATGGGGCTTCTACAAGAGGCCAGACTGGTCCACAGATCACTTTAAGGCAGATTCCAAGGAGTGACAGGTCATAGCAACTCCTAAAGTTTAGAGGAGCCTCAGGAAAGGCCTCTCAAGATGGAGGTAACTGTGTCGTATCTATGGACTCTGAACCACACAGACCCCATCCCTGTGCTGGTTTAGGATCCCTATAACCAGCCCAGCCTGGCTGTGCCCTGCCACTGATGCTGCAGTGTGGTGTCTGTTCCTGTCCAGGGTCTATTTGGAAGGATGCAAAGACACAGGGCATATCTGGAGCGCAGGAAGAATTCACTTTGATTTGAGTAAGCACAGGAAGGCAGCACACACTGAGACCAAATTGTGAAGAGTCTTAAATATCCAGCTTACAGTTCTCAGAATTTTCTGAGCAGATAAGACACTGACACCCTTTAATACAGAGAGAATGCTTTAGTGCCTCATTCCCTTGTGTCTCTGGTTCCTAGCACAGTCTAGTATATGATAAGCACTGGTTTTTATTGACTAAGTAAGTGATTAGAATCACTGTATTGGGCTTCCTTGGTGGTCCAGTGGTTAAGATCCCACATGCCACAGGGCAACTAAGCCTGTACACCACAACTACTAAAGCTCGCATGCTCTAGAGCCCATGCTTCACAACAAGAGACGCCGACGCAACGAGAAGCCCTTGCACTGCAACTAGAGAGCAGCCCCCACTGTCTGCAACTAAAGAAAGCCCGTGCACAGCAACAAAGACCTACACAGCCAAAAATAAATATTTTAAAAATGAATTACTGTATTTCTAAAGTTAGGATGTTAAGAAGTGTTGAGGAAGGCAGAGTAATGAGAATAAATGAAATGCTCTTCTTCTATTTACCTGGAAGCTGCATTTCATAGAATCTCTCTGTACTGAATATTTACTATACATTAGGCACATATGCCGGAGAAGGCAATGGCACCCCACTCCAGTACTCTTGCCTGGAAAATCCCATGGATGGAGGGGCCTGGTAGGCTGCAGTCCATGGGGTCGCTGAGGGTCGGACATGACTGAGCAACTTCACTTTCTCTTTTCACTTTCATGCACTGGAGAGGGAAATGGCGACCCACTCCAGTGTTCTTGCCTGGAGAATCCCAGGGACAGGGAAGCCTGGTGGGCTGCCATCTATGGGGTCACACAAAGTCGGACACGAATGAAGTGACTTAGCACAGCATAGCATAGGCACGTATGCAGTATCTAATCCTCAAAATGACCCTTTGAGATGGATACTATTAGTGTTCCCATATCACAGAAAAGGTTATGGATAAGTGGAGAATTCTGGATGGACAGTCCCAAGTGACTCCAGAGCCCACATGCTCTGCCCTCAGCATAAGGACCCAATTTTCTACCCCTCCCCATATGTGTGTCCTGAAAATATGACATGGTCACTCCTCCTATAAAGAGGTAAATCTATTTCCCCATCCTTTGAATTTACTTTGGCCAACAGAACGCATCAAAAATGATATTGGACAGCTTCTTTGTGTTGGATTCAAAAGGTGTTTCTCACTTCCACTCTCTGGGGACCTTTCCCAGCCACCATGTAAAAAGGCCAGGCTAGTACAGGGAACGCAGAGAGCCCTTTGTGACCCCGGCCAAGTAAATGACACTGGAGCGAGCCAGCCCCCCGCAAGCCTGCAAGCTCGGCCCTAACACGTCAGTGAGCCTAGCTGAGGTCAGCCAAGTGTGGCACAAGTCAGCAAACTGCCCAGCTGACACAGAGATGCACAGACAATAATAAATGGCTGTTGTTGTAAGCCATTAAATGTGGGGGAGTTTTGTTACTCAGCAAAACCTAACCATTACACACACACTTCTGCTAGAGAAAGAACTGAATCCATCCTGCAAGAATGAGGTTCTCAGCAGTCACCATTTCTGCTGGCCCTACTGGTCTCAACTCACCTTTGCCTGCTCATCATAATGGCTTTCGTTTCCCTTCTTGGTTATAATTGTTTACAAATTCTACCCAGAAGTCTGCATAAGCAGTAACAAAGGGAGGGCACCACTCACTGGGCTTAAGAGGTCACTGGTGCAGCCTTCTCCACAAACCCAGGGATGCCATAAAACATATCCACCAAAAGGTGCCCTAACCCTCAGTTCTAGTGGAGGAATTCCTGGTACGAAGGACCCTCAGAGATTTTTGAGCTTCCCTCCCTTCAATTGTTTCTTCCTCAAAATTGTTTTGAGATGGCTTTGGCCATGAAAAAATAAAGTATCATAAGCAGAGGGGACTTCACACCATTGGGATCAAAGATCAGGCTCACTGCTTATGGATTGTGGCGGGGGTAGGGGGTGTAAAACCCCACCCAGTAGAAGCAGATGTCAGGGCTGGTACTCCTCGCCAACCAGCATTTTTGAGCTCATTCTCTGCCCACCTTGTCCGACTTTCCCACTAGACTTTAATTAATCACTGTCGTATCCCCAGCACCTAAAAGAGTATCTTGTACGTGGTAGGTGACAAAAAAATGTTTGTTGAATGAAACGAAACACTCCCTTCCTACAGAATCTTCCATAGCTCCCACTGCCAGCAAAGGAAGATCAGAATTCTCTGGCACCACATCCCGAGAACACAGGGAGACTTCAGCCCCACTTTCCACACTCCACCTTCTACTTCACAGAGGCAGTGTACCATGTCACTCTTGTGCCTTTCTACCTGCTATTTCTTCAGCCTAGAACTTCCTTTCCTCCCTCTGAGCTCTTTTTCATCTCTACAAAGCTGGCCCATGATGGGTGCTTATTAAATACCTGTTGACTAAGCAAGCTAATTAAGGAAGGAAGGAAGAAAGAAACCATCTGCAACCAGGAAATGGTGCTTCAACTTTCCTGCCACAATGGCACAAGTGGATGAAGCTGTGGACTGCCTCTTGGGTCCAATGCACCCCACAGGGCAAGAATACTGACGGAGGGCCAGATGGCCTCCCAGTACCAGACATGGGGACCAAGGAAACCACCCCATAGCTTTCTCCATGCACACAAAGCCATCAGGCTGACAACCCAAACACCAGGCCAGGAAAGGCATGCCGTGGGGACGCAGACTTAACAAGTTTGCTCAACCAGAGGAAAAAGCCAAGTGAGGCCAAGGGGATCTGAGTCAAAGTTCGCTCCTACCAGCATTCCCAGTGCCACCTCCAATGACTAAAATAAAGAGATTAAGTAGCTGCATTTGTTTTGCAGTGCTTATGCTGCTCTGCCATTCTCTGAAGTATACATTCTGGACAAGGAGAAACATTTTCCCGACTCAGAAAGTTGCTTTCAATTTTTGTTGTTTTTTTCTATGCAGTTTTTGGACTCCAACCTGCTCCCACGCCACCAGAATTCCCTGACATCTGCACTTCTTGAGTCTGTGACGTTTTCTGTGCTGTCTCCCTTAGTCTGGCAAGTGGGCTGCCGGGTACATCGTCTGGCCTAGTGGTGGGACTGGAACAGGTGGGCTGCTGACTTGCTCTGGGGCAAACGGGCCTGTCATCTTGTATAGCCTGGGGCCCTCTGCGGGCTACTGTCCCTCCATTAGCCCAAACTTCACCCCAAACTCAGGCCTCAGAAGCTCCCAGCTCCTATCAGCCTCCCAGACATGTCTGGAAACCGCTTGCCTTCTTCTTCCAACTTGGCTTTCTCTTACACATGATACTGCTGCTGCTCTTCCTAATGGCAAACATCTTCCAAATTTGAAATAAAGCACAGATATTATTGGTGGCCTTTCAATGTCATACTAGAACCCTGGAAAGACAGCCTAGGATCATGTGACTCTCTAGGAAAAGATATCTTTTGTTAGTATTTATTCTTGAACAGGGCCCAAACTATTCAAAGTTAAATGCTAATTTGTGGAACACTGACAATCCCAGAATGGTCTGTCTGGTGGAAAGATAAACCCAAAAGTTTCTGTTTTATTGCCTTGCATGACATTTACCAGTTCTAACTCGGCAAACTCATTCCAGCATGCTTTCTCCCCATGACTATATAGACCTTGGTCCCACCTGCTCCTTACCTGCTCTGTGTATGTTCCCAAGGTTTCCCCCTTGCTAAAACCTTGCTAACCTTCAGGACACAGCCTGCACCTCACCTCCTATTGGGGAAGCTCCTCCAGTGCTTGTAGGCCCCAGTGTGTTCTCCCGTGTAGACACCCAGCTGGAACCCCACACTCAGTCATACAGTGCTTCAGGTCACTCCTCAACGGGTTCACCCCTCTTGCATCTCAATCAGCACCTAGTTTGCTCTTTTGATTTCCTATGGTACTCCACATTCAGCAGGTGTTCAATAAAAACCACGATCGGTCATTTGTATTCAAGTGGAAGGATGACACATGATCAAATGACAATTGAAACAGCCACGTTTGCAGGGAGAGGACAAGCCTGGCAATGAGGAGAGAGCAAGGCCTCAGGCAAACTAGGGTTTGAGTCCTGAACCTGGGATCAACTTACCAGACTCACTGTAAGGCTCGGTTTCCTCATCTGTAAAACAGACATAATAACGTCCCTAACTTTCAGGATTGAGTATTTTGTTGTTTTTTTTCTGTTTAAGGATTAAAGGCAATTTATGCAAACTGCCTAGCATGGCGTCTGTGAGCTGTTTTGATTTCCTGTCCATTTCCCCAGCAGTTGTGCTGCCTCATACAGAATCCAGAAACAGTACTAGAGAGAGCTATCACTCCCCCATAGCTGCTGAGGGGTTAAAAGGAAACAGATCCTTCTAGAGAAGGGATGGAGAGAGTCTTGAGGGAGAAAACTGGGGAAAACTAGGAATCACCCCACCCTCTGGTCTATACCTACTCCTCAACTAAATTTAATTTAAAAAAAAATTTACACACACTTGATGGCCCTTGTTATGTGCCAGGCAATATCCTAAGCACTCTGTAAATACTCACTCATTTAGTCCTTCAACTGTGATAACCATTTTACATGTGGGAAAACTGAGGCCCTGGGCAGTTAAGTGGCTCAGCCAAGGTAGTAACTGGTAGAATTTAGATCCCAACCTGGGCTGAGTGGCTCCCGAATCTTTGCCCTTAATTTCAGCTATGCAGGCTCAAATACTTCACTTCATGCTTTATGTAGAAGTAAAGAAAAACAAAACAAATTTCCCCAAGAGTGGTCTCCCTGGTCTAAAACATGCTAAGTACCCCTCGCTGTTGAATATCCCCCTGAGGCTTCAATCGAGTTTACAGAGAGCAGTGGGAGATGTCAGCCAAGAACTTAGGCCATGGACTGTCTCCATCTGCCCAGGCTTCCCCACAGAAGAGGGTGTGAACCCCTCCCCCAGGTGCCTTCTCACATGGTGCCCCTTCTCCTGGCTCCTGGCATAAAGGCTTAAGAGAAAGCTGCCACGTTTGACCTTGGAGACTAGAATGGGGCTCACCCTCACCTGCAGAGCTTCCCCAAGCCCCTGCTCTAGGAACCCGTTATTGACTCAGAGCCTAGTTGGCCCAGGTTTCCCGGCAGCCTTAGTACCACCTGTGGCACAGTCTGGACCAGCTCAGTGGCAAAGCAGCCTATGGCTGCAGCCCAGGACTTGGCCTTCAGCTGGCTCTCCTTTTTCTTCTGATGAGAGGAGAAGGGGGTAGCCTGCTTGTCTTGGATCAGACACCCAAGTAATGCCTGCTCCCAGCTCTTCTTGGCATCACCCACTCCCAAAGCAATGAGCCCAGGGCCAAGGAGAGGAGAGGAAGCTGTGCTGGCCCAGAGAAGGCGAGAACCCCTCCTCACCTGCGTCAGGCAGTTGCCCCCCTGCTCCCCCACCACCACCCCAAGCTCACAGGGACAGTAGCCAGACACTCAAGGGGGTGCGATGCCTGGGAAGGCACCCTCTCCTGGGTTATTGAGGATGCTTTATTTCCCCCCGATTATTATTAACTTTGTGCTTGCAAACTCCTTGGTCTTATCCCATCAGGTACTGTGGTTTCAGGATGTGAGGGGGAAACCGCTTCCAGTTTTTCTCAAGTGCATCTCCATAGTGTGGGCAGAAGGGACCCACGTTCCTTCACTACTGTTTCTCATCATTCCCACATTCACCAAGCAGCCCCGCAGCATCCGGCCCTGCTGGGCATGTGACAGATCCCATGCCCTCCGTCTTGACATCCACCCCTCTTCCCGCAGACTTCACCTTTCTAGGTGGCACCACTATCCTCCCTGTTCTCCAAACTGGAAACCCCGGGGTGAGGACCTCAGACTGCCAGCTCCCCTTCACAGCCGCACGGACACTCACTCACCCAGTTCCCCTGACGTCATCTCCTCACCACCACCTCCCCACGACGCCCACCCCTTCTCTCCATTTTCTCCCACCAGTGTTACATGGAGTTATCACAGGGGTGCCTCCAAACCTGGGGCCACCGCTGTGGCCATCTGACTAGCTCTCACCAACAGCCGGTGACAGAAGGGACGTGGGTCATCTCTGGGCTGGGATGTTAGGAAGAGGCTGTGCCTTCCCCCACTGCTCTTCCTCCTCTTGCCCCCAGGACACAGAAGACTCTGTGGCCCTAGTGGAGGGCAGAGCCAGGGAAGGAAGGAACTGGGATCTTAGGACCACCATGTGGCCAAGGCTACAACCCCTGAAGAAGAAACTTATTTGACTGATATATGCTCAATGAACACACTTCTAGTGGATTAAGTCAGTGAAGATTGAGGGTTTACTAGTAACAGCAGTTAGCATTGTGTTACCAAAGGCAAGACCAATGTAGACAGCATATTAAAAAGCAGAGACATTACTTTGCCAACAAAGGTCCGTTTAGTCAAGGCTATGGTTTTTCCAGTGATCATGTATGGATGTGAGAGTTGGACTGTGAAGAAAGCTGAGTGCCGAAGAATTGATGCTTTTGAACAGAAGCGTTGGAGAAGACTCTTGAGAGTCCCTTGGACTGCAAGGAGATCCAACCAGTCCATCCTAAAGGAGATCAGTCCTGGGTGTTCATTGGAAGGACTGATGTTGAAGCCAAAACTCCAATACTTTGGCCACCTGATGAGAAGAACTGACTCACTGGAAAAGACCCTAATGCTGGGAAAGATTGAAGGCAGGAGGAGAAGGGGATGACAGAGGATGAGATGGCTGGATGGCATCACTGACTCAATGGACATGGGTTTAGGTAAACTCCAGAAGTTGGTGATGGACAGGCAGGCCTGGTGTGCTGCAGTCCATGGGGTCACAAAGAGTCAGATACGACTAAGCGACTGAACTGAATTGAACTGAACAAAGGCATACACAGGGTGATCTGGATCTTAAGCGGGGCTAACGTACATATTCAAGCAGAGAAATAGTGTGAAGACAGATGTTTCAGGCTACAGAGGGAGGAGAGAGAAGGGTTGAAGAGAATGGGTTTGCTACCATCTCCCAAGATGGGGGGTGTAGGAGGGAGTCACGACCCGCACCCTTCCTTTTCCCCTCCCACTGCCATCCACCCTGCAGGAGCCTCTCCATGACCAAGATGACTAAATTCAGGGTCCCAAAACCCACTCACTCTAGGTCTTCATTGTCCTTTAAAATCTAGAGGTAGGTTAAACTTTTAGCCCCTCCTAACCCAGGACAACACCTCTCCCCTGTCCCCGTCAAAGTCACTCCTTGTAGACCCAGACCAGGTTTAGGAGGAGAAATCAAGGGCTCTTGAATTCTCACAGCTGGAATTCAGGGCTGGAAGTGCAACCCTCAGCCAGGGCAGGCCCTTGAGGCCAGTACTGCTGAGATGGACAGAGTATAGAGATAGATTCCAAAGGCTCGGCAGGGAAGAACATGCCAGAAGAAGGTCCCAAATCCCACCCGGGCTCAGGAAAGGGCGCCCAGGCTTTTTGTTAAGTTCCAGGGACAGCCCGATGGACAGGCCAGGGCTTTGCACGTGAAGAGAGTATACAGCTGAGGAGGGGGAGGCACGCTCGGAGAAGAGCTACAAATTCAGTCCCCAAAGAAATCGTCCGCCTGACTCTGTTCTAACAGCTGCCAAGTCTCCCCCGTCAACCCCTTCTTCCCAGCTCCCCACCCCCAGCAGCTCAAGGAGGTGCTCACTCCTCACAGGAGTGGCTGAGGTCAGGGTGTACTGGGCCCCCCAGATGCCAATGGGATCCACTTTATCCCAGGTTACATAACCGCTCAGCAGCCGCCAAAGTCTGAACTGAAATCTGAAAATGGAAAAGGCTCCAGCAAATAAATTCCAGGGGCATTAGGCAAATGGCCCTTTTAAATCAACAATAACTTTCATTTTTCACACAGACATGATGAAAAGGAGGTGATATAGAAAATGAAGAATGGATCCTTCCCTGATCACAGAGTCAATCCTCGGCAGAACCCAGGGTCCTTCTGAAGTGGGGGGTGGGAGGGGCTGCCAGACTCTCCCACAGGCAGGACCTCCCCTCTGCAGGGCAGGGTGGGACAGCACAGAATGGGACGATGGGCAGAAGGGTGAGGACTTCCTCAGTCTGAGCCATGCTGATAACCCAGGGCTGCACAAAGGGAGCGAGTGTTTTCACTGGTGGACTCTTCCAGAAACTCTGCGTTTACTAGGACCAGGGGTAGTGGGGGAGGGGGTGAGGGGGCAAGCCTTTCAGGGGCTGGCCCAGACTCACCAAGGAGGCCCTCTAACCCTTGGAGCAGGGGGTTAGGCAGGCCCTGCTTCTCCCCCTTCCCCCACCCCCAGAGGGCCCATGGCAGAGCTGCAAAGGGGCATATCCCCACCTCAGCACAGAACTCCCGAGGGCCTCTTGCTCTGAGGAAGGCTGCCCATCTGACACCAAGGGCAGGGCAGGTATCTCCTGGAGGGTGTCCAGGGTCACAAGCAGAACCAGGGCTGGTGTGGCTGCAGCTCAGTGTTTGGGCTTGACTGCAGCGTCCACAGGAACAGTGTAGCTCCAGACCAAGCCCTGAAACCCCACAGGAGCCAGGACTGGGAACTAGTTAGAGAACACAACCCAGCCCTGCTTCCTGTTGGCTCCAACACACCCCCTCACTCCAGGGCCTCCACCCTGCCCTCCGCCCAGCCCTCCTTCCCGTCTTCCTGTCCCCTGGCCCCACTCACCAGAACAAAGCCAGCCAGGAGACCAGGGCCCCACGGTGGCCTGGCACAGGCCCTGAGATCCACGGGTAACTGGCTTAAGAAGAAAAGAGCACCCACAACCTTCTCCATGCAGAATTCCCACCAGCAACGTCACTCCTTTTTTAAAAAAAGGGGATTCAGAATATAGTGCATTTGATCATAGGCTAGAGGCAGGACTTTGGGGACTTGAAAGAATGGGACAGGGCCTGGTGGCTAGGGGTGGGGAGGGTCACGTGACTGGATGGGAGCAGTGAGCCTGGAACAGGAGGTGGGGGGAGGTCTGGGGGCCCAGACTGATAACATAGAGGCTCCCTGTGAGCCCATGCTCTGCACCAAGCCCTAGGAAGAAGGCAGCGAGGGTCATGTCACACCGCCCCAATACCTCGCAACTGCCCCGTCTCATTCAGGATAAAAGTCAAGTTCTGTCAGTGGTCTGTCTGTCTCTAAGGCCCTATGTGATCTGGCCCGTCACTTCTCTGACTTCATCTGTGATCTACACACACACCCTCCTGGACACTCCTGGAGAAACAGGCACTTCTGCCACTGGGCCTTTGCACTGGCTGTTCCCTCTGCTTGGAACGCTCTTCTCTCACATCTCTTCCTCTTTCACCTTCTTAAATTGTTGTTCTCGTGAGGCATACCCTGTCCATCTTATTTATAATTATAGCCCACCTAGGCAAGAACAAATCCCTTTCCCTTATCGATTTTTCTCTCATAGCATTTATCAGTTTCCAGGGATTATCTGTCCTGTGAACATTCCTCTCTGTATCACTGATAAAAGGAAGATAACCCAAGAAGTGACAGATGAGGGGCATGCTCTGACCCTCCCACTGAATGTTCACTGTATGCTCCAACATGGGTCTGTGTCCAGACAGGCAGAAAAGTCTGTTTCATGTTCTAAAACAAGGAAATGCTGCTCTGGCTCTGATGTCGCAAGGCTGCCCAAGGCTTGTTCCACGTGACTGACTGGGCTATCAGGGGAAAGGGCTATCATTCTCTCATAGAGGATACACTTCTTACCTTGCAAGGATGCTTTGAATATTGCAAACTGTCTGATAATAAATAATAAGCTCTCAATAAATGATGGTTAGTACTATGTTTTATCACTGTAACCCTAGCATGTAAACACAATGCCAGGCATCTTGTAGGAATTAGTAAGTGGTCATATGCATGGACAGGTAGATGGACAGACAGATGGACAGTCAGCAGATGGGTAGGTAGATTCTTGGTTGGAATCTCTAAAGGATATTATAAACTATCTAGCACATAAAACTCCCCATCGAATAATGGTTCACTCAACATTGCCCTTAAACTGAACCTCAAATACCAGGGCATAAAACTCCATTTGTCTTCAGAAAGAAAAACAATAGCAGAAAGCTTGGAATTCATCACTGGATTTAGGACTTGAGTTTAAATGTATTCTCCCAAAGCATGTGCTGTAAGATCATGTGCAAACAGTCACAAGCTCAGCTCTAAAAGGTGCATATTTCAGGGTTCATGCCACATGGGTCTCATTACCCACCATGGCCTCATCTCTGCCCTTGGACATGGAGAACTTTTTTAATACCACTATTGTTGTTTCAATGAATTGAAGCTCAAATCACAGTCAATACTATTTTAATGCAGAATGAGAAAATAGATACCACTCTATTTTCCCTGATAGACAATGAAATATATGCTAAATCAGGGTTGCTGATAAATCAGCTTAAATCCAAGGTTTCACAGTGGCTGAGAAAAATGTGCTAACACTAAAACACACGGGCAGCACAGCTCCCCAGCCCTGTGAGCCCCTGGGCTTGTATTTTCATTCACTGGTGTCAGAGATTTTGCAAAAGGCAGAAGTAAGGGTGTGGACTGGGTACGGAGAGAATTCAGCTTAGCCTTCAAGACATTTTGTTCCTGAGCGCTTCATAGAAGCAATAACCAAAGGAGTTATAAATTAACAGGCAGTCCAGGATCTCTAATTAAAAATGAGTAACACAATGGCTCCCCAAAATGTGTTAATTAATAACATTTGAAAATCCCCCTCCCCAAACTCAGCACACAATCACAACGTATTTGATACCAAAAGCTGCAAAGTCATCTAGTATCAGAATGGTTCTGTTTTCCAGGCATGGTTTCCTGCAGAACTGCCACAGAAATTTCAAACAGCATTTTGAAAGGGAGACTTCCTAACCAGCAAGGAAGAATCAGCCCAGCATGTCCTTTTTAGGAGGGAACATCTGTGCTCCCTCTCCGGAGAGCAGTCAGTTGCCTAGAGATGTCTGTCTGTAAGGAAGCCCGCCGCAGAGCTTCCTAGAAACTCTTATTGCACAATCCAGGGATGGGGTGAGGTTGAAAGAATCTTATCCTGACGTCATGCAGTGGTTCTCAAAGGATGGCCTAAAGGCTGCTTGCTTGTAGCCTTCATGTGTATAACATGACAACTGCTGTATCTCTGCTTCTGGTATCAATTAGGATATTTAACAAAAACCTGCTGGTGCCATTCTTTCCCTTCAATTCTGATCAAATAATCTCAGCATAGGCAATACGAGACAAAAACAAGTCCTGAAGTGGCCAATGTGGATAATGAGGCAAAATCTGGAATATCTTAGCAGACTGTACAGTGCTTTCTAAATGTCACATATTCTGAGACTTCCCTGGTGGGCCAGTGGCTAAGGCCCTGCACTCCCAGCGCCAGGGGCACAGGTTCAATCCCTGGTCATAGAACTAGTTCCCACATGCAGAAATGAAGATCGATGCTCTGGTGTGCCCCAACTAAGATCTGGTGAAGCTGAATAAATAATTTAAGGAAAAAAATAGGGGCTTCCCTAGTGGTCCAGTGGTTAAGAATCCACCTGCCAATGCAAGAAACATGGGTTCAACCCCTGGTCCAGGAAGATCCCACAAGCTGCAAGGCAACTAAGCCTGGGTGCCACAACTACTGGGCCTGTGCTTCTAGAGCCCACACTCCACAACCAGAGAGGCCTCTACTCGCCGCCAACTAGAGAAAGCCCACGCCCAGCAAAGAAGACCCAGCACAGACAGATATAAATAAACACATCTTTAAAAAAATAAATGTGTCACATATTTTTGTGTACTATCCTTACCAATATTGTCATCATTAGATTTCTTCTTAGTCAACAGACCAAAATGTGTAGGAATCATCAGCCAAGTGTAGTGGGTGGGAATAAAATGACTCGCCCAGGATTGCAGCTTGAAAACAGATTTCTAGGCCCCATTCCAGGTCCACTGAACCTGAATCACTGGGCATCTGAATTTTTAACAAAACATTATCTTGATTAGGGAAGTTTAGGAAATACTTCAGTGATTCTCCAACTCATTTGGGAAACTGAAATACAGAACCCTTTTTTTTTTTTTCCTGCTTAAAGAAACCAAATGCATGGCTCCGTTGAATAAGGCATAGTGGTGTTCATCAACCCTTTTCAAACTAATGAAGGCAATCATTCCTGGTGGGATTTACATTTAGTCTCCTTGTGTTGAGACTTTTTCTAGCCACAAACACTCACTACGTTCCCTTCTAGGAACGCGATGGGCATAAATCATATCTGTGAAATAAATTCCCCATGGAGAAAATGTTGTTCTTGAAAGAATCCCTAATTATTCCAAAGAGCATGCCAAAAAAACTCAGAGAAAAAAAAAAAAAACCTTCTCTACAAGGATTCTCTCTGATGAATGGACACTGCAGGTTCTTGTGAGAAACAATAAACCTTTGCTGGATAAATAAAGGGGAGAGAGGGAGAGCTTCCTGGTCTGAAATCCCATGGGGTTCTCAGGTAGAAGAAGTGACCAGAGTTAAGGAGAGAGGAAAAATCAGGAGCCCTGATACTCAACCATGTACTTAATGAGCACCTAATGTATCTGCGAGGGTCCTGGCCAGGAACAGATGGCTCTTATAAACAGGGAGAATGAGTTCAGGCAGGTTTAAAAGGAGTCACCCCATCCACACACACCCCTCCATTCTGTGGTAAAGTACATGAGGGCTAACGACTGCAAGGAGCTCTTGCACCCCAAGGTCTGAAGGTTACTACAGCCTCACAGTTATCAGAACTAGCAACCTGGCAGAAATGAGGGCCTTCTGCAGAGGGTCGTGGTCATACCAACCTGTGGGTGGGCATGATTCCACCCTCTTCTTCCAATGCTCCCTTCAGAATGAGCTCAACTAAAAGGCAGTGGGAAGGTCAGCCTCCAAGGGCACTCAGCAGGAAGAATGATGGAGCGTGAGTGTGGAGGGGAGAAGTGGAGACTATCCAACATACCCACAAAGGGCCAGATGTTGTAGTAAGCCGACCCTGATGGTCTTCAGCAGCCATACTGCCTATGGTAGACAGTGTCCTCCATCCCCACCTGGTGCTCACATACTTTTGCTATTGACTCAGAAATCCCTCTCACTAGATGCAAACTGTTTCCCTGCTGCCCTGATGTTGGGTTTGGCCAATGGAACAGATAAGAAGTGATAACACCCATGCTGAGCTTACCTCTCATGTGTTTCTGCCCAACCCTCCTGCACTTCTGCCTTCACCATGAGAAAGAGCCTGCCCCGGTAGCCCTCTACTTCTGGGAAAGTGAAAGGCATGGAGTGCAGCTTCCTCAGCTAGCCTTCAGACTTTCAGCTTGAAGCAGAACTGTCCAGACATCCCTCAGACCTATGAGACTGATAACTCCTTCTTCTTGTGTGCCCTGAATTGTGAGGTCATTTGTTACACAATGATAGCTGACCGATAAATCTGTACACCCAGGTGAATGAGCCATTTCAATTCAGGAACAGAAGCTACCAGGGTAGAGGGAAAGGTTGAGCTCAACTGATAGAGCCAGGTTCAACATGGGTTTAAAGGTCAGCAGTGCCCAGTAGGAAGAAAGACCATGTGACATTCCAAAGCTTAGATGGGGCTATCCTGACATTGGAGCCTATCTGTAGTGATACTATAAAAGCTTCTCCCAGAGGAACAAATATTTTGTTGCTTTTTAAATTTACACCTAGCCTTGCTCCAAAGAGTATTTAAGGATGCTTACGAAAATGCCCACAATGAAATAGACAAGTGAGAAATGATGGCCTGTGAAATACCCACCATAAACGCATCCTTCTGCTAGAAATGAGCAGCAAAGTTGCCTCTGAGCTTCGCAGTAGTGAAGGAAAAATTAGAAACACGATTTGTAGCATGAAGAAGGTACAGATAAGCCAGGAACTCAGATGGAGGACAATTATTTTCGGGAACTGAGATCTAATATACACATCTTCCTGGAGCAGGGCAGGGGGGATAAGACCCTGGGTTATGTAGTGAACAACGTTTTCATTAGAACCCTCACAGGAAACGCAGAATGCCATGATGACAATGACAATAATAACGGCAAGAACAGCCAGTGCTCAGAGCACTCGTCGTGCATGAGCAGATGTTTTCTAGATGCTCCACATACAACTGATTGACCCCTTTGCTTACTACCCTCTCAATGGCTGTTTCTCATCACGATCCATAGGAGAACTTCTTTTAGGGAAACAGCGATCTTTGCCCAGCAGTGTAAGGACTCCAGTATCAGCGGTGGAAGTCTAAACCAAGGATGTAGCTTAGAGCACTGCATGGGATTTGTAATGAGAAATGAGATTTGTAAATAAAACATCCCACTTCTAAATACTGGCAACTGCCAAAGTCTACACTGTGCAGGGCAAGAAACTGAGCAAAATCTGGCCTCCAGGCCACCAGTTTTCAATGTCTGGCCTTGAAATGGATGGATAGCGTAACCTTCAGAACCTCCACCATAGACATAATTAATATTATTATAGTTGGTAAATGTTGAAAGGCAAGGAGTGTGAAGTCTTATTGATGGACAGATTTGGGGGATGCTGACACTCCGTATATTGTCAAATATAGAAGCTTGAGAACTGCCTAGGCCAGGGGTGGGGCAGATATCTCTTCTGTGGGTTGTAGAGAAGGATGAAGACAGCACTCTTGCCCAGAAATGGGACAAAGAAGGTCCAGAAAGCAGGCTTTCAGCCTTCAAGATAATGGCCATCACATCATTATTTCTTCAACTACAGGTTGATTTCCATACATGGTGAGGTTGTGTGTAACCTAAAGATGAAATGATCAGACTGTCTCCACTCTTCCTCAGACTAGTTGTCACCAATAGTGGCATCAGTCAGCATCACGGCCAATGTATTCAAAACTCTGCCACCCAGGCAGTCCCCACTTACTCTACTGAGAAAACCAGACCCTCCTTCCTTTTCTTAGGGGGAAGACTGGAGTGATGCAGGAGGCAGTAAGAGGGAGAGGAGAAAACAAGAAATACCGCATATATTCAGCCATCTTCCTCCCTTTAAAAACCAACCCCTATTTGGAAATGTTTGCTGCCTTGTCTTAAACAAGACAAGTGACCTCAAGGCCAAAGAAACAAAATCCCCTGCCTGTCTCGACGCAACAGGTTTCCTGACAAGTTAAACACAGCAGCACTTCAGCTGCTATTTTTAGACCCTATAAATTTTGTTCTTTTTCTCTCTGAAATATCCTTTACAGATTTGCCAAAGACTTTTAATGGGCTGCAACGCATAACCATCATTTCACAAGTACAAAGTCCTTGTTACACGCTTGTTTGCTGTTATTGTCATTATTTTAGGAATATACTCATACTCATAAAACACGTACACGGTTTCTTCCTCGGAGGGAAGGTTGCCTGACCCTAACTGCCCCCAGGGTCTAGATTATGAAAAGGAAGAGGAAATACTACCACCAAATTGATTTCCTTCAATGAAAAACTAAGAAGTGAGAAGGAAAGAACCAGGGCAGGAGTCACGTGGAAACCTCCCCCCAACCCAGGACAGTGTCTCTTGAAATGATTCAAAACTCAGATTTCCAGGTGCCCTCACCCCCTGAGATCTCCCAGGTAGATGCTCTGGGGTGGGGTCCTGACTCCCCTCTAACAGTCTTGCCACCAGTGTGCCCAGATTTGAGGAATGCTGCTCAGATTCTCAGAGCCTACCAAGCTCCTCTGTCCATGGAATTCTCCAGGCAAGAATACTGGAGAGAGTTGGCACTTCCTTCTCCAGGGGATCTTCCTGACCCAGGGATCGAACCTGGGTCTCCTGCATTGCAGGCGGATTCTTTACCATCTGAGGTATCAGGGAAGCTCCTTAGATTCCCAAGGCCACCTCAAACCCAGCTTTGGGAAAGCTTTCATTTTATTCTGACTCTGTTCAAGCAGACAGCACCAGTGAGGGGACCAGTGTCATCTAAGATAGTATCATGGTGACTATCCAGTGAGGAGACCACCACATTCCAGGCCTTGCTTGATTCTGCTCAACTTGCTTCCAGGAGTTGCTTCCTAAATGGGTAGATGGTCAGAGCACACCAGCTTCAAAGAAAGAGCTGAGCAGGACCTTGGCCAGCCCCAGGGTATTCTCTCATCCAACACACATGAGCCCCTCCTTTCTTCCAGGTACTCAGAGGATAGCCAGTTAGCACTCTGCAGCTTCTGTCCACATGTGCAGTCCCCTGCCAGGCCCTGGGATGGGCACCTCACCCTAGGACTCCTGCTTGATCACGCCCTTTCCTTCCCTCTTCCACATCTAAGACCTCAGCTATTCCTACCCTCGTCACTTCGCAAAGGTCCATCCCCCTTCTCCAGCGCTCTCCTCCTAGCTCGCCCATCTGCTTCCACTCTCACCTGCCCTCACCTCAATCCACTCTCTCCAGAGGCCAGAGTGATCGTATGGGAACATTTATCATGTCACTGCCCTGCCTTCCAGAGCACTGACATCAAATCCGACCTCTCAGCATGGCTTACATAGCCCAACCCAATCTGGTCCTCATCTGCCTCTCTGGGCTTTTCTTCATAGTTCATTCAATCCTTCAAATGACCCCCGCTCTGAAGTACGAATGAACGTCAGTTTACAGATGAGATTTGGGAGATTCAGGGAGGTGAAGTCACTGGCCCCAAGTCTACAGCCAGTGATGGTGGAACTGGAATTAACACTTGTCTTGTAGACATCGAAGCCCAGGCTCTTTCTATTGGACCTGAAGTGCAGATTCACCAGGTTCAAAACTGGAACCATGGCAGCAGCCCATGGCTCCTTGCGCACGTATTTCCAAAGATCAAACCTGAGTTGATTTGGGGAGAATAGAATGGCTGCACATAGGAGCACAACTGGAAAAAATGAAGGAAAAAAAGGGAAGAGAGAGAGAGAGAAAAAAGGAAGGGAAGGGAAAACAAGGAAGATGAAACAGCAGATGATATGACCAACATCTGAAACAGAATCACAAAACATAGCTGCAAACCTCCATCTGCTTTTGGCCTGCACGCTGGTAAGTTTCCAAGGCCAGAGGGTGGGGCCAGTACTGATTTTCCTCCGCTCCCTAGAAGCTCCAGGCCCTGCTGACATCACCCCTCCGGAGACCTAGCAGACAAAGTGAATCAGCCGGTCACATGGTGAGAGCTCACCAAAGACACTGTCCAGCTGAGATGTCCAGTTCAGTCAAAGTTTCCTTCCCTCTGCAAGCAAAAGGGAAAGCCCTTCCTTTCAACCTTTCTGATTTTTCCCATCCACTTAATTCTTTTTTTAACGTGGTGGAACATAAATTGACATAACTAGATGTTCAGGATTCCCTGCCCTTTTACAGATATGAAGTACTGACACAAGGTTTCTCTGCCAACTCTGATCTTCCTCTACTTGTGAATTCAAACTCAAGCAAAAGAGTCAAAAGGGATATTTTCCATAAAGATTTCTCCCTGACTTTCTACGAACGCTGACTAGTAGTGAAAAGCTTCTCTCCTGTCTCTGTAACATCTGGAATCAGAGAGTATAAACACATGTTTACTAACAGTGCCAATTTTCATGACCCAGATTTTTCCAATTCTATTAATAACTATCAGCACCTCTATCAATATCACATATTAAACTGATAATTATGTAAAAGCCCTCTGCAAAGAGGTTAATTTTTGAAAAATGCTTGACAAGAAATCATTTATAAATGCAGATCCATAGGGAGATGGGAGGTTGGGAGGGGGAGGGACTAAATTTAATTCAATTCAGCAAAGACAGGCTGGGAGCTCACCATGCATACCCCTGGAATGGTACCTATAAATAGTACAAAGAGGAGATGGACAAGCTCAGGGCTCCCAGAGAACTGGGTCTGATAGGAGGGTCAGATACTACATAGGTTGCTAGGAGGCTTGGCAGAGCACGCTGAGGTCCACACACAAGGTACTTTCACATATGCTGGAGTACAGCAGAGACTGTCATGTGCCAAGTGACAGGCATCATTTTCCAACCTCCCTTGGAGGAAGAGGTAGTCATGGGATGCAAGCAGAAACTATCACGAGTCTTCTGGGAAAGCTCCTCAAAGGGAGACCACTTAGCTGAGACACGCATTCCTTTGTGCTTTTTTCTCTTCCACCTGTCTTCCATCTGGAATTCGGATGTGATGGCTGGAGCTCCAACAGGCACGTTGGGTCATAAGGTGGCTTTGGGGCTGAATGATATGGTCCGAGGATGATGAGCCAGAAAGAGAGAAGGCTCCTGGATCCTGGATGACCATGAAGCCACTGGCCCTGAACTTCCTTTGTACAAGAGGAATTAGGAGAAAGGCAGGCTTATGGGGGGGCTCGAGGGTGATGGGGCCGCTGGGGAGGTCACCCCAGATATAAGAGCACAAGTTCTCAGAACTTCCCTTAGGGTAGGGATGGGATACTAAACGATGAAGGACAGTGGGCAGGCATGAGTCCTCTGCTCTTACAGGATCTGACTTTCACTCACCAGTTACAATCCACCACCAAACGGCCTCCCTCTTCCTCCCCCATCTCTGCTTGCTCCTCCTCCTCAGCCCCAGATGATGGATCCTTGGCTACATACAACTGAACCCCAAGAACGGAGGGAAAACATCCTAGGACCTTCCTTCTTACTTTCCTTTCCCCCTCCCAGTGCGATGAGGCTTTTCCCTGCAGCCCTCAGGGACGTGGGCACAGAAATAGACAGGGACATACCAGAAAGAAATGGCCTTGAGATTATGGATTATCCACCTTTTTTTTTTTTTTTAAGACAAAAGGATGCCAAACAAAATTTCTGATCACATTTTAATCCAAATTGGAGTGCTGGGCTCAAGCCTGGGAGACCAGTCTCTCTTGTCTGAACTGGCAGATGCAAGCAAACAAGAAGGACAAGGGACCACTCTGGGCAAGGATGTGTGATCAGGAAGCTCTCCTAAGGGCACACCAAGCCAAGACTGAAGAGGGGGCAGCTGCCACCCTCTTAGAGAAGTCATCCAAAGTAGACCAGCCTCTACTCGTTCCCCCCAAAAGTAGCAACATCCAAGGAGGCAGACCCTTCTGAAGGAGGTATGCTTCCCCACCCTGCCAGCTCTTAAGACACATAAATCCTTACAGGATGAGCTCATCCAGAATGTCCCAGTGATGAGTTAAAATTTAGGACCACCAAGCAGGACACATAAAAAGTTCCAAAATCAAACATTACCCCCCACCACAGGAAACACAAGTTTTTAAAGAGCAAAAGGAACAGGAGTCAGAGTATCCTCCCACTAAACATTTCTTCCACATGGAGATGTAGCCCATCTTTCCCACTCCCCCACCCTCAATTTTTTTATTGAACTAAAAATACCCAACTTTATTAAACATATTGGGCCTAAGATTAAATAGCAAGAATTCTTTCAAATGACATTATTTTTTAAAAGTAAATAATGACCAAGGGATAGAGAATTCCAGATTTTTCCAATACAACATAAAGATGACAGCTCAAGATAATACTGAAGGCCTGCGGGAGGAAAGACCAATATGAGAGTCATCTGGAGCCCTATTTATACTCCAAGTGACACTCAAATGACTAAACAAAAAAGCGTCTGTGTTCCCACAAATCTAGTTAGATTTCTCATCTTCCGTGCACTTAGCCATCACCCCACAGGAAGAAGTTACAAAGCTGCACGGTAGATGTGGAAATGGAAGGTTTTATTAATTGTTCCTCTTGAATTACAACCTAATTAAAAACAGAACTGAAAAAGACAATTCAGAAGAAGCTTCAGGAAAAAGACTGGTTATTCCAAGATTAAAGAGGTCACTGGGAAAAAAAAGTAACCTTTCCAGCCATTACGCATGTCATTTATTCATGCCTTTTAAGGATACATTAGAAATGAAATGGTAGAAAGGACTGCAAAAGCCTGACTGGATGATACGCTCGAGGCAGACAAAGCTGGTTCTATCGTTAGTTCTGGAGCTTTGTACGGTCATGTTCTGTGGGTCTCTGGGGAGCCCAAGGCCACCCTCTTTGCCTCCAAAGGACACAAAGAGACCTGCAGCTCTCAAAACCGTCAGCTATGAGAGCATGAACACCCTCTGGCTCAGACGAAGCCAAAATCATCACTTGGTTTTTGTGAGCATAGTCACTCAACGTCCAGCCAGGATTCCTTTTACACTCAAGAAAATGAAAACAATAAACTGAAGCTGGAGGCATCTCTACCCAAAGAAGAAAAGGGAAACCAGGGCAGTGAGGCTGAGAAGCTCAGCCACATGCAACTACTGGGCAAGGGACTGCCCACCTCATCCACAGGGCAGTGGGATGGGGGGCACCTCAGGAAGCCAGTGACCTCACTGGACATGGTGCTCACCTCTCCGCTCTTCCCACCCCCACTGCCCAGCTGCACTGGGTCAGAGGAACATCACCCCGGGCCCAGACTGCCCCCAGGATGAGGTCCTGAGGGTCAGGGACCAACCTCTGTCATTCAGACACGCGGGCATCCCAGCCATACCTGTGTTCCTGAACTCCTGAGCCAACTTCATTCTGTAATTTCTCCCTCATACTGTTTTTTTCTTTCACAAGTTTTCTTGGAGAATACTTGATTTACAATGCTGTGTTAGTTTCAAGTGTACAGCAAAGTGAATCAGTTATGCATATACATATATCTACTCTTTTTAAGATTCTTTTCCCATATAGGTCATTAAAGAGTATTGAGTAGAATCCCCTGGGCTATACAGTAGGTTATTAATTAGTTAACTGCTTTACATAGAGTAGTGTGTATAGGTCAATCCCAAGCTTCCAATTTATCCCTACCTCACACTGATCAGAATGGTCATCATCAAAAAATCTATAAACAACAAATGCTGGGCAGGGTGTGGAGAAAAGGGAATCCGCCTACACTGTTGGTGGGAGCATAAACTGGTGCAGCCACTACTGAGAATAGCTGCTGCTGCTGCTAAGTCACTTCAGTCATGTCCGACTCTGTGTGACCCCATAGACGGCAGCCCACCAGGCTCCCCTGTCCCTGGGATTCTCCAGGCGAGAACACTGGAGTGGGTTGCCATTTCCTTCTCCAATGCATGAAAGTGAAAGGTGAAAGTGAAGTCGCTCAGTCGTGTCTGACTCCTAGCAACCCCCTGGACTGCAGCCTACCAGGCTCCTCCGTCCGTGGGATTTTCCAGGCAAGAGTACTGGAGTGGGGTGCCATTGCCTTTTCTGGAGAACAGCATGAAGGTTACTTAAAAAACTAAATGCAGGGACTTCCCTGGTGGCCCAGTGGTTAAGAATCTGCCTTGCCAATATAGGGGATGTGGGATCCCTGGTCAAGGAACTAAGATCCCACATGTTTCGGGGCAACTAAGCCCAGCATAGAACAAGTACTGAGACTACGTGCCACAATGAAGAGTCCACACATTGCAATGAAAGACCCTGCATGCTGCAGCTAAGACCTGAGGCAGCCAGAAATAAATAAAATAAATATTTTTTAAAAAGGCTAAATATAGAACTACTGCATGATCCAGCAATCCCACTCCTGGGCATATATTTGGGGGGAAAAAACATAATTGGAAAGATCCATGCTTTCCAAAATTCATTGCAGCACTACTCACAATAGCCAAGACATGGACACGAAATGTCCATCAACAGTGGAATGGATAAAGAAGATGTGGTACATATAGACAGTGGAGTATTACTCAGCCATAAAAAAGAATGAAACGATGCCATTGGCGGCCAACATGGATGGACCTAGAGATTATCATACTGAGTGAAGTGAGTCAGACAGAGAAAGATATCATGTGATATTGCTTATATGCTTCAAACTTCTTTTCAAGCAAGAACGGTGGCTGGGGCCACATGCCTGGCTCTCATGGGCACTCCTGCCCCATGAAGCCTGGCCCCTTCTTCAGTCCCCACCTCAACTTCTCCAATAGGACTTCTGATAGACAGTGACAGTGAGTGGGACTTCTCCTGCCCTGTCTCATGTTGAACTGAGATCCCTCATAACCAAATGGAGAGCTCAACATGTAGGCACAACTTCCAACACGTGCCCACTTTCCCTCAGTAAAGGGAAAAAACAATTGGGAGTCCCCATCCACAGGAAGTGCATAGCAGGAAGGCTATGCGTATTCCTATCAAAAGACATTAAGAGGTTGCCCCAGATCAAGGTCAAATTCAAACTTTTCTGCCCCTTGCTTCCTCAACATTGTGACCTGCTGGAGAAGGGCTTTGTCACCTTTTGTCCTTCCTGGAGGAGAGGTCCTTGAGACAAAGATGTGGCCTGTTTGTTTCTCTCACCCTGCCCTGGGGACCAGTAGGTACTGCACAGACAGAAGCAGAATTAAAGGCCCCTGAGCGCCCGCTGGTTCTGGACTGCCAGGCAGTGAGCTTTCCCTGGGCACAGTTAATGCTCCTCTCTCTTCTTTGGACTCTAGGTTTTTGGGGGTGGGGACATATTATTTTCAGATAGTAAAAAAAAAAAAAAAAAAAAACTAGAGAACTTTCCTGGAGGTCCAGTGGTTAAGACCCCTTGCTTTCACTCTAAGGGGCAGAGGTTCCATCCTTTGTCAGGAAACTAAGATCCCACATGCTAAATTGCAAGGTCAAAGAAACAAAAAAAATTGCACCCATCCCCCTCACCCTATACTTAATTATGACCACCTTGATCTTTTATCAGAATAAAAAATAACTTAAGTTTTAATAACTTGCTTCCATGGTGCTCAAAGCATTTTCCAAACAGCCCCCACCCACTCTGAGGAGCAGACACTCACTGGTTGGGATGGTCCACACAGGGCTTTTCTGCAGCTGTGCTTTGTCACCCAGGCCTGGAGAGCCCCAGAAATTCAACAAAACAGTGCAGCTCCGAGCGTAAGCAGCCAGGCTCTGGGGTCAAACTGGGTTTGGGGCCTGCTTCGCTGCTTTCTACTCATAAGAGCTTAGGCAAAGTCACTTGTCTGTCTGGGCCCCAGTTTCCCCGTGAATAAAGGGGGTGATGACAGCCAGTCCTTCATGGGGCTGCAGTGAGGACTAGCAGAGAGCTGGGTAAAGAGCTTCTAGCGGTGCCTGGATGGGGCGAGCATTCAGCAGCTATTAGATATCATCATCAATGTTATTTCTGTGACTCGCATTATGTTCAGTGGGCTTCTCAGGTGACTCAATAAAGAACCTGCCTGCCAACGCAGGAGACACAGGCTCGATCCCTCGGTTGGGAAGATTCCCTGGAGAAGGAAATGGCTACCTACCCAATATTCTTGCCTGGGAAATTCCATGGATAGAGGAGCCCAGTGGCTATAGTTCATGGGGTCGCAAAGAGCCAGACACGACTGAGCAACTGAGCACGCGTGCACACACAGTACCTTCAATTACCCATAAACAGGAGACAGCAGAGAAAGTCAAAGCAAACAGGAACCTGAGTAACACACCAGCAGATGTGGGTCTGTGGACCACGTCGTTACACACCTGCTGAAGGCCTGCTGGCCACCTGTGGACCCCTACTCCTCATGGTGCTCTGAGCCACCTCTATGCCCAGGAACAGGATATGCTAGAATCTGCTACTGCAAATAGGAGTGTAGGAGCGTGAGCTACATCAGAGACACGTGGTGAGGGTCTAGGGCTGGAGTGACAGCAGCCTCCAGTGGCATCAACTTCCTTTCCAGAAAGAGCCTCACCAACGGAAATCCTTTACCAAATGTCCAAAAGCAACTGTGTCTAGCAGTCTGACTCCCTAGCCTTGACTCAATGTCCCTTTAGAGGAGCTGAATCCAAGGACACAGTCCCTGTGCAAAAACACCCTTGAAGGCAAGTCCAGGGCGAGGTCCTCTGGAAGGTTCTGAGAATGTGCTCCAGCACATTATTGTAAGTCTGGAATAGTGGCTTCCATTCGGCTGGGGTCCCAATGCCTATGTAGACCCACTCTCCACTGTGACCTCAGACCTGCGCTTCCAGGAGAGGGGAGTGGATCTCCACCCCTGTGAAACCCTTCCCCGTGCACTGAAGGGATGCAGCTGCGAAGCCTGTGACCTTAAGAGGTCTGCACAGTTAACTGTCCCCACTCTGATGGGCAAGGGCCGTAAAACATCAGAGATCCTTCCAAAGGCTTCATAAGGAATCCACTCTGGGGCTAAGAAGAGACAACTTGGAAGTTTAAGAAAAGGTAACTACATCCCAAGGGGAATTCAACAGCTTTATAGCTTATTGGTTGAAATCCTGAGTTTTAATTTCAGATTGGATCTTAATGGAGTAATCCTTGGCTGCAAGAACTGGATGAATATAGAAAAACAGGAAAGAATAATAGGGAAAAAATCAGCAAAGGTGACTCTTGGGACTGATATTTTATTGCACCAGGCTTGATCCGAACGCAAAGGTCAAAAAGCAATAGGATTTTACTCTTTACTTAACCTGGAGCTTCTCCAAGTATTATTCGAAGTTAGGTCGTCCTGAGGATATGAAGAGGATTCAAAAATCAGAGAGCACTTACTTTGGAGGGGAGTGGCAAACAAAAAGGAAATACACTGTTAACAGTCTTAAAAGAAATACCTACCCTATGAAGAATCCCAGCACTGAAAATAAACTTCACATAAATGTAAAATAAACTTTTACGAGCAATCTTCTCCGGGTGCTGATATTTTTTTCTTCCCATCTGACTTAAATACAAGCCAGGCAGGATGTTGACTGAGGTGAACTTTTCACTTTTAGATAGTAAATGGAATGTTGTAGGTCCTGTGCTAAATATAAATAAATCTTAAAATGGTCTTCAATAAGGTCAAATTCTCAACAGGATGAGACTGACTATATGCAGTGTCCAAGACTTCTCATGCGAAGTGTGCAGAAGGCCTGCTTACTCTGCCTCACTCCAAGGCCATCTGCATAAATATCTGTGGGGTGGCTGGGCTTCCCTGGTGGCTCAGATGGTAAAGAATCCACCCGCAATGCAGGAGACCTAGGTTCAGTTCCTGGGTTGGGAAGACCCCCTGGAGGAGGGCATGGCTACCGACTCCAGTATTCTTGCCTGGAGAATCCCATGGACAGAGGAGCCTGGCAGGCTACAGTCCATAGATAGGGTTGCACAGAGTCAGACACAACTGAAGCGACTTAGCATGCATGGTGACCCAGAATCCCTTTCTTCCCCCAGCATCACTTTCTTCCCCCACTTGCACCGTGTTCAAACTGACCTGACCATCCACTCAGGAGCCTCACCTATGACCCCCTATTCTGAGAACACATCACATTCTCTACTGTCAGTGTAAACAGTCATCTTCTTTTTTATAGTGCAGCCTTGATACTCCTCCCACTGAGTGGTCAGCTCTGTGTTCCTTCCCCTTGAATTTGAGCAGCTATGACTGCCTTGATCAGCAGAAGTGATGTTCTGTGACCATAAGACTAGACAATAAAAATGCATGTGCTTCCACTCAGCTCTGTTGAGACTCACTCTAGGAACAAGGCTGCCATGCTGGGAGGAAGCCCAGCACCTTGAGAGGCCACAGGCAGGTGTCCTGGCTGGTAGTCCACCCAAGGGTCCTGCCCCTGCCAGGTGCCGGCCAGACATGTGAGGGAAGATCCTGGACCTGGGCATCTCCCCATTGAGGCTCTAACAAGCCCTCCCCTTCTGCTCAATCTGAACAACCCACAGAGTCCACGAGCAAAATAAAATAGTTGTTTCAGACCCTGAGGGTTTGGAGCAGTTTGTTATGCAGTAAGAGTAACCAGGCTACCACATCTTCGTGAAGAGAATCACAAATTTGAATGTGAAGCCCAAGTCACAGTCAAGCCAGGTGGCACACACATGGGAAAAGGCTAGGCCAGAGGAGGAGAGGAATTTACAATCCCACAAGTGGTTTAACTTCCCAGGAGCCTGGGCCAGTCACTCCTGTGAAGTCTTCAGTGTATGAACTATAAAATGGAACTGCTGCTGCTGCTGCTAAGTCGCTTCAGTTGTGTCCGACTCTGTGCGACCCCAGAGCCGGCAGCCCACCAGGCTCCTCCGTCCATGGGATTTGCCAGGCAAGAACACTGGAGTGGGTTGCCATTGGGTTCTCTGATAAAATGGAACTAACAGAACCTAATAAGACCTTGTAGGGATCACATGAGACCCAGCACACAAAGGCTCTTTGATGCGTGAGGCATTATTAATATCACATGTGAGGTCCTTTCAATATCTCATATATCTTCCTTTTAGACATATGAATCCCATGACTACACACAACCTGTAAAGGTCTGCTGAAATCGTAGAATGAGATGTGGTGATGAAAGCAGCAGTAGGTAAAAGCTCAGATGAGGCTTAAAAATTTCCTAACTGTACCAGTTTTCCTCCTTCCAGCTGACTCTTCTCTAGTAGACTGGTAGCCTCTAAAATGGGTAGGTAGGAGAAGGAAATGGCAACCCACTCCAGTGTTCTTGCCTGGAGAATCCCAGGGACAGTGGAGCCTGGTGGGCTGCCGTCTATGGGGTCACACAGAGTCGGACATGACTGGAGCAACTTAGCAGCAGCAGCAGCAGCAGAAAAACTACAAATTCTATTCCTAAAAGTGTGCATACACAAACAGCATGCTTTACCGGTGTTTCCATGGCTCCAGGTTTACAGTGACAATAAAAGGTGTTGACTTTTTCTGTAAGTGCAATTCTAATTGTGTGACATGCGTTACCTTATTTAGTCCTCCTAGAGAAGGCAACTGGAGAAGGAAATGGCAACCCACTCCAGTGTTCTTGCCTGGAGAATCCCAGGGACGGGGGAGCCTGGTGGGCTGCTGTCTATGGGGCTGCACAGTGTCGGACACGAGTGAAGTGACTTAGCAGCAGCAATCGTATTAAATAGGTTCTAATATTAGCCCAATTTTATAGGTGAGGAAACTAAAGTACAGGGAGATCATATCACGCAGTGACAAGGCAGCAAAACCTGAATTCAAACAGCAGGCATTGTGAAGCAGGGCCCCACACTGACCACTGCACCGCAAGGCTTCCTCAAGGCAGTCTTTTTGAGGGTAAAACGTGAACTCCCATTCAGTTCACTTCCTATCTAATCACTGGGAACTTATAATACAAAGTCCTCTTAATAATATTCTACCACTCAAACCACTTTAAAGAAATACAAGGAAATGATAAAAAGGACTTTCAACTCGAACGCAGCAAAGACACATTTTCTCTTCCACCTGAACTCCATGTCTGAAGTACCTGTTCACGTATGCAGAGTTTCCAGACATGTTTACACCTCAGGACCCAGCAGCTTCCCGGCGGTTATTCATGGGCCACCTTGTACAGCTCAGATCCGAGTGATATTCTGAGGCAGCACTCAACAGGTTACCCAAATAACTTATAAACCCCCAGGAGTCCCTCCAGCTCAGAAGCCATGTGGCAGGCATTTGGTTCTCTTCTCTATCAGAAAATGCTGTGTCATTAGATGCCCTTTTGAATTTTTGAGACTGAAGGACAAGCAGAAGAAATGAATGAAATAAAGAACACTGGGTCCTTGGATGGTGAGCTGTGAACGGGACAGGACGCTCCCCTGTCATCTTCCAGCTGTGGGATCTGCTTGGCTGCCTCATGTCTACAGAAGCAGTAAGCAGATCCCCTCCTCACGATCCAGATCTCCTTTGCAGTCTAGATCAAAGGACCAGGGGCATCACCATCCCAGGAAGCAGTCAGAAATGCACCTTCTAGCTCCCACCCCAAACCCACTGAACCAGAAACCGTGTTTAACAAGTCCTGCAGGTCATTCTGCTACCCACTAAAATATAAGAACCATTCATCTCAAGTGAGAGCCACAGATGTGAATCTCACAGCCACATAAGGGCTCTGGTTCACTTTGGCTGAGTCCTGGTCCCCTCTCTGACTAATGTTTACACAGTACTCCCAGCCCCTTGAACCAGATCACACTCAGGACCTTTCTGAGGTTTCCAGGTGGTTTCGTGGGATGGACTCGGCCTTCTTGTCTAATCGTCTTTATCGATCATTTCATTCATCAAAGCCAAGCTCCAGGCAACACAGGTATGGTCTTGTGAGACCCCCAAGCACAGCTCAGATCTTGCATGCTCCCCAAAGCTTGTAGACAACTCACGCTGTGACACGCTGCGTCCAGTTGACCACCCTGCCCAGGGCTGACCCCTGGCCAGAGAGCAGCTGCTCTGGACACTCCATGCTGCTGTGTACCCGCTTCTGCCCTTAGCAAGTGCCTTTGATGAGATGTTTTCCATCAGCCAGTCCTCCCAGGGTCCACCCACTGGGCCTGTTCTTCTGCTTTAATTATCACATCTATATGAGTAGTTGATTTGTTTGACAAAAGTTCGATCAATTCTTACCACCAAACTGACAGATTATTTTATAAATCAAAACTGATGAAGTGATCACTGTCTACAGTGGTCCGATTTTCAAGTTAAGGAAAACACTTATACTTTATAGAAATATAAAATAAAAACTTAAAATATTATCACTCTCAAATTGATATTTACTTCTCAGAAAAAGTGGGCCTTGTCTCTGTCCAGAACCTGTTTCTTAGGAAATTGGAGAGCACGATGAATCTACTACGCAGGAGGCCCACTGCTGCTGCATACCATCCTAGCATCCAACGCAAACGGCTGAGCCCTAATTTGAACCACTGACTCAGGGCTTTCTGGTTCTGTCCACCTCTCACCATGGGACTCTCATAACTTGATTCTCACCCAGCACTATTTTGGGGATATTCTTTCCTAACATCATCTCATCTCTCTACTCTCCACAAGTATTTCATTTCATTCTCATTTCCCTTTTGCAATTAAAAAGAGAAAAGACCAAAATAATAATCCGTATTTTCAGAAACTAAAGGAAGCCCTCAAAGGTCAAAGTTTGCTTTGGTGAAAAGGTCAGATGTTCTCAGTGGTCCTCACCGAGCTCAGTAACAGAGGTAGATCTTTCTCCCTGAGCAATCTACCATGTCCCCTGACTGGACTTCTAATGAAATATCCTAAAGCCCATCTGATAGATAATACCAAAGGGTGACAGAAAGGGGAAGGGAGCTACCTGCTAGACACCAGCAACCCAGATCTAGCCACTTCCAGAAACACAGTTTCTGTGTGGTTCCAAAGCAACCTGCAAAACAATCGGGTCCCCAAACTGCTCGCTGCAATTCACAGCAATATCGTACTGCCACTCCTGTCCCAAAGGGTCCCTCCCAGCAAGAGATCCAGTGTGTGAATCTTCTGGACACTCAACATGTAAGAATAGCAACAGCCAGAATAGCACACGGAACTCCAGAGCTGTCCAGCAAAAGCTGCCAAGCACGTGAGAGGTGCATCCTGTTTGGTCTTTGCTGGACCTCTCAGAGGTGCTCAACCAAGGCCATGAGTGGCCAAGCCCAGGGAAGAAATGCTGAGACTCTGGTGGGGGTGGGCGGTGGTCAAGGCAGTGGCTTTGGGACGTGGCAAAGTCGCTGGCCAACCCTACTTCCAGGGAGCTAGTTGTTCATAACTGCATGATCCTCAGAGAGTTGAAAACCTCTCACGGGCATGACTCACAGATACACATTCTCCAAGAAACCCTCAGCAGCACCAACATTTTGTTAATATTATAAGTTAGAGGCCAAATCCAACCTGGCTTCACGCTCAGCAAGTACTTGGTCCCCGGGAGCCCACAGTCTGTCACACCGAGGTTTCCCCCATGCATACAAACACCATGCCACAGGGCCTTTGCTCATGCTGTGCCCCTACCCCCAGCAAACACCAACCCATCTCCAGTGACTCAGTTCCTCTCTCAAACTTGCATCCTTCTGGCCTCCTGGCCTTATTGTTGTTTAGTCGCTCAGTAGCGTCTGACTCTTTGTGACCCCATGGACTGCAACATGCCAGACTTCCCTGTCCTTCACTATCTCCCAGAGTTTGCTCAAACTCATGTCCTTTGAGTTGATGATGCAATTCAAGCATTTCATCCTCTGCCACCCCCTTCTCCTCCTGCCCTCAGTCTTTCCCAGCATCAGGGTCTTTTCCAGTGAGTCAGCTCTTTGCATCAGGTGGCCAAAGTATTGGAGCTTCAGCTTCAGCATCAGTCTTTCCAATGAATATTCAGGGTTGATTTCCTTTAGGATTGACTGGTTTAATCTGCTTGCATGCAGTCCAAGGGACTCTCAAGAGGCTCCTCCAGCACCATGGTTTAAAAGCATCAGTTCTTCAGCACTCAACCTTATTTATGGTCCAACTTCTTTATCACAACCATACATGACTACTGGAAACACCATAGCTTTGACTATACGGACCTTCACCGGCAAAATGATGTCTCTGGCCTTGTAGCTGTTAACAAAACTAACCACTCCCCGCCCTGGGTCTCTCAGCACTCCAAACCTTGTGTGTATTATGTCCCTTATTTACATTCTACGTGTTCGTTTGTATCATCTTCCCCACCAGATGCTGGCTTGTGTTCATGGTCTTATTCATCTCTGTATTCCAAGGCACAGAACAATGCCTCCAGTACAGAGCACCAGGATTTAACTCATATGAGCTTGTTAGACCAGAGCTCACGAAGGTGATCATTTGGGCAACTGCATCAGCATAGAGTATCACCTGACTCACAGCATAACCAATGTTACCTGCTAACTCTGCCAAAGCAATTGAGAGAATCACAAGATTTTAAAAGAATAAGACACTGAGGGACCATCTGCACTAAGCTCCCTCTTGGTGCTGGGCTGGGGAGCCTAAGGCTCATGCTTAAACACCTCTAGTGATGAGAAATCACTACCTCATGAGATCGGCAATTCCAAAGAACACCATAAACCACCGATGATGAACACATGAAACCCATCCTGTTCAGATCTCTCTCCTCTGTGACCAAGCTCTGCTCAAAGTGAAAGTGTTAGTTGCTCAGTCGTGTCCAACTCTTTGCAACTCAATGGACTCTAGCCTGCCAAGCTCCTCTGTCCATGGAATTCTCCAGGCAAAAATACGAGAGTGGGTTGCCATGACCTTCTCCAGGGGATCTTCCCAACACAGGGATCAAACCTGGGTCTCCCACATTGCAGGCAGATTCTTTACTGTCTGAGCCACCAAGGAAGCCCTTAGGTCTGCTGAGCACCATGGCTAAACCACCTTAAAATCCCCCGCACTTATCTCACCAAAGTGGAGCTAAAGTAGGTGACTCAAGTAATTGTGCTGAAAATAGATCATTAGTTTTGAGCTGAGCACTCTTTAAAAGAACGTATGGCATTACACCAATGTCAATTTCCTAATTTTGATTGTATACTATAGACTGGTGAGGTGTGATCACTGGGTGAAGGCTACATGAGCAGTTTCCATACCATTTCAACAGCTTCTTATGAGTCAAACTATTTCAAAATAAAAGGTTGTTTAAAAAGGATCATACATGTACACACGTGTATATACATATACCCATGTATTTATGTACATATAGAATGTATTTTTAATAATTATATGTGTGTGTATATAGAGACAGACAGACAGGCAGACACAGAGAAAGAGACAGGGGGAGATGGGAGCCAGGGTCACTGCCCTGGGCTACGTGCCCATACAGGACTGCTTCGGACATGGACACAAGATTTTTCTGGCCTTTACCGTCTATAAGAACCTAAAAGATGTGACTAATGCCATTACCTCCATGGTCGTGCCCTCTCACCCATTCTTTTACACATCCTGAGACCAGCAAAATCCGACCAGTTCATCTGCCAGTCTTCCTAACCCCACCCCACATCCACACACTCCAGACACAGTATGAGGCAGGTTCCCACATATGAATCAACTCAGCCTTTAACCAGCAGCCAAGGTAACACTCCAAGATCCCTAGGAGACCACGAAGTGGGAAGTAAGCAAAGCCACAAGGAGCACCCCCACCATGTGCTAAGCCCTCCCTGGGGTGCTCTGCAGCAGTTCCCTCCTTTAATTCTCACTGCAGTCCTATACTGTGCCCGTTCCACAGGAGAGAAAAACCGAGGCCCCCGGGAGGGAGGAATGTGCCTCAGGTCATCGGGCTGGTGAGTGCAGAGATGGAAGTCAGCCCCCAGCTGGGTGCACACTCGGCGCTGGCTCATGGCAGGACCACCCCTGACCAAGGATGCTGGGTGGGTTTTCAGAAGCCCAATATCCATCCTGTTTTGTACAAACCTGTTAACTTCACAGATGCCTTAAAGGCCAACACTCGTTTCTATCCATCTCTGCTGCTGCTGCTAAGTCACTTCAGTTGTGTCAGACTCTGTGCGACCCCATAGACAGCAGCCCACCAGGCTTCCCTGTCCCTGGGATTCTCCAGGCAAGAACACTGGAGTGAGTTGCCATTTCCTTCTCCAATGCATGAAAGTGAAAAGTGAAAGTGAAGTCGCTCAGTCGTGTCCAACTCTGTGAGACTCCATGGACTGCAGCCTACCAGGCTCCTCCGTCCATGGGATTTTCCAGGCAAGAGTACTGGAGTGAGGTGCCATTGCCTTGTCCTCTACCCATCTCTAGAGATGGTGTTTTTGAACATCTGTTAAGTCCAGGGGCTTCTTTTAGTCCCTGTCTCCTTGTTAAATCTAGGTGGGGATGGGTGTAGCTGGAGAGCCAGGCCTGGAATTTTGCTTGGAGCTCCAAGGTCCTTCAGTGAAAGCACGAGGGCACACCAGCACAGTATTTGCGTGGTTGGCATATAAGAGATGTCTGGTGAAGAAAATGGGCAAGTATATCCAACTTGGTGAAGCATCACAATTTTTAAAAAGACATCCACTTATCCAGTGGCTGTTTCCTCTTGTTATAAATCAGCAATAATTTAATGATGGGGAAGAGGAGTGTGGGTCACATTTTCTTCCATTAAGACCAGCAATCAATCAAGCCTGCTAACAGCCCAGCTAAATTTAGCATGAGATATAGGCTTTCAGAAAGTCCTCTACAGTGTGGGCGGCCACTAAAAATATAACAAAACAATGAAGTCACCAGAGGATGGAGAGAGGTCTATAAATGGCGGGGACCCTAGAGATTAGTACTTGGGCCTGCTGTACCTTTAAACAGGTCTTATCAATAAGAAAGACCTAGAGAAAAGTCTCTAGAGGTCATCACTAAGCTCTTCCATTATGAAAACATAAAGCTGAAGAAGAGTATCTGTGTGAGTAGGGAAAAAAGAAATAGGAACAGGTGAATCCAAATTATTGGGAGAAAACTCATCTACATGGTAGCAATACTTCCTAAGCTTCAGGACAAAAAAAGCACAGTCAAGTACATCTGGGAAACACTGAACATGCAAAAGAGGGAAAGTGTATCCCTCTTGTGAACACTGACTTCGAAAAATTCTGGGAGGTCCTCCAATAAAGAAACATATCCAACATTAAACACTATTTTCCATAATCTATTTGAGTACAGGCCTTTGTTTTCTTCTTGAATGTAAAACCTGTTACCATCCTGTGAGGGTGGGTGGGTAATGCTTTGAGAATGCTCTCATAAGGGATGAATATACTTTATGTAGTCGATATAATTAAATAGGCCCTTAGCACCCTGGATGAGAGGGGAGTTTAGAGGAGAATGGATACATGTATATGTAAAATGAGCTCCTATGCTGTCCAACTGGAACTATCACAACATCGTTAATCGGCTATACTCCAGTATAGAATAAAAAGTTTTTAAAAATTGCAAAGCAACTATAAAAAGTAAAAAGTAAATAAAATAGGCCCCTGGGTGTCATCAAAGACTGTTGCATAAAAATGATCAGTTCGTGCGCTGCTTCTGCCACGCAGAAGGACCAACAACACTGGGAACTGTCAGGAAAGATGGCAGAAACCAACTCAAGCCCAGTGTCTTGGGCACAAGCAGGACTTTCAGATGAGTGCGATGGACTTGTGACCAAAGCCAACATCAGAAGGAACACAAGCAGGTGTAACACTGACCCAGCAAAGCCCCGACAGGAATTCATCCTCCTGAACCCGACAGCCAGGTGCTGAAAGACGCTCACTGCAACACGATAGCAACAGGGAAATGAGGAAGAACTGAAAGATTCAATGGCAGGGGGTGAGCAGAGAAAGTGTGGGCACATCCAGAATGGGGAAGTGGGACTCTCTACCACAGACCCCTCAGTTCCGAGCCAGGCAGTGTGGGCTGAGCGCCACCTGTACCACAGGCCCCAGGAAGGGCTGGTTGAAAATGCGCTGATTCAACCCCAGATCTCGTTACCCTAAACTTCAGCAGGGAATTGCTGGCAACTCTCTGAAGGCAAATGGAGAAGCTCTCGTGTGATGACTTAACAAGCAACCAGGCCACGTGGTCTGACAGGTATTCATCTACTTTTAATTACAATCCCACAAAATATTTTAATTCACATCTGTTCCACAGCGTCTTGGACAACACAACACAGAAATCAACTCAAAATGAATCACCAGCTTCATGGTAAACTTAGCAGTCAAGTATCTTGGGCATATGTTCACCCTGGACCTAGTCCAGCTCCTTCTAACAGTCAAGGAACATTTTACTGAGCAATCAGTCAATGTCAATTTCCATGCCTGATGATGGCAATACAGCAAGAAATGAGACAGTCCTTGATGTCAAATCTTACAAGCTTTCAGGAGCTCTTCAGGGATCTGTCATTAATAAAATTATCCCAAACCTCTCTGAATCCATTTCTCTTTCTCACTCATACTGCCTTGGCTGTAACCTAAGTTTAGGAATCCTTTTGGTTCATTAATTGATAAGTAGGTAAAAGACCCTGATGCTGGGAAAGACTGAAGGCAGAAGGAGAAGAGGGTGACAGAGGATGAGATAGTTGGATGACATCACCAATTCAATCGACAGGAACTAGGGCAAACTCCGGGAGATGGTGAAAGACAGGGAGGCCTGTCATGCAGCAGTCCACGGGGTCACGAGAAGTCAGACATGAATTGGCGACCAAACAACAACAAGGGGCAGCATGTATTGTAAGTTAACATGTTTCTCACCAAGCGGACGGGAAGTGAAACATCAAGCCCAGGAGAGTCCAGGATGAAAGAGGAGCGGATGTCAGATTCAAGGGGGCTGCACGGATAAATCTCAGCGTGCAAACCAGACCAACAAGTACTGCCTCATGGTCGAAAAGTCAAGGCAGCGGTCGTACCAGCTGAGAGGGTGAGACCAGCCAGTTTCAAGGACTGCCATCCATTTGACCTCCTTGTTACAGGCATCTTCCCTGCACTGTTGATGGGAAGGAGAAAAACTGGCTGCCTTGAATTTCTTCTCCTTCCCTCTCTCTGACCTCCGGTAGGGGGATGGCTAAAAGGTCAGACACAGAGGGAAAAAGGAATAAAAACAAAGGATGGATACTTCACTGATGGAATAAAAAACTGGAGACCCAAAGGGACTGAGGATGCTGAGCCCTGGAGGAAACAGGAAGGAGCGGGGGGCGGGGGGGGGGGTGCCGGGACAGACAGACAGACGCCTATGGCTGCCCAGGGCAGGACAAGGAAGGGGTGCCATCACATGAGGTGGGCTCTGGTTCAGCACATGGACAGGCTTTTGCGTGATGTGCACCTCCCAGTGCTGGGTGGGCTGCCAAGCACGGTGGGATCCTCCTCCTACAAGCAGGGTGGCCAGAGCCACAGGACACCTGGAGCGGCCCCGTGCACTCTTCACGGCTCCCCGCTCTGAGAATTGGGAGAACCCCGCCAGCGGAGCAGCTGGAGGCAGAGGAGCTGAAGGCAGGCCAAAGCCGCCTTTCCCAGGCGCTCCACACAGGTGGGGAGCAGGATTTGTGGCTCACAGGAAATGCTTGCATCCTGACTTCAACCCAGGAAACACCGAACCAGTAATAGCGCCCACTGACTTCACGTACCTTTTGTCCCCTCCAAGCCCTCTGAGTGTTAACAGGCCTGACAAATGAGTCCCTGGAGGTCTGCACTTGTGCCCGTGGGCAAGGACCACAGACACGAGAAACACAGGCCTCTGCCACCCCTAGGATTTCCTCACTCATCAATTAACTCCCCACCGCCATCATGACCCTGGAATCCCTAACAGAGAGTCTGATCAGCACAGGCTCACCAGCACTAACACCTCAGCTGGGAGCCACAATGCAGACATTGTCAGCAGTGGGATAGTGATCACTGTGACTCCCACAGGCTCTGAAATGCTGGAAAGATTCCACAGATCTTCATCACCACACTATGGGCACGTGGGCTTCAGGAACCCCAGTTTAAGACATTCAGAAGCAGGCTTTCTAGTCCAAATATGAAAGCATCCTTTATGATATTAATATGTTTCTCAGAACCACAGGTGACAGAAGCTGTACTTTTCCTATTAGTTGATGAAGGACATGTGTTCATGTATTTGAATTTATACTCAGGCCCCTGAAGCCACCCCAATGTCCCCAAAGGAATTAGGTTTGGCTCTAACCACTGCGCCCACTTCTCCCATGAGGACATAAAGTGCAGCTAAGACACATAGCGGGTTTCAAAGACCCAGCACCAAAAAGAATGTAAATAACTCACTGATAATACTTGCCTTGATTAGAAGTTGATAATATTTTGATATACTGGGTTCAGTGCTATTAAAATTAATCTTACTTGTTTTAATTTCTTCAACATAGCAACTAGAAAAATGTACCATTGCAAATGTGGCCCCCAGTCCCTTTCTATCGAACAGACTGGCTCTAGAGTTTCCTCTCTGGGAAAATTCCTTCTTCGCGACAGAAGTCGAGGAGGCACCTCTGCCTTGGGGCCTGAGCACCCTTCCACCTAGCCAAGTTCTAGCACCCAAGCCAGGAGGCAGCCCAGGGAGCCACAAGGCTGACTTCCGACACAGCACGACTGCTGTGTGCCGTGTTACAGATGATATAGCCTTGACCCACTTCCTGAAATTGCCCGGGTCCCTCCCTCACTCCTTCCAAGGCAGGTCCAGTGGTCTGGGAAGGTACATGATACAACGCATACATGTGGCTCCACAATCACCATCTGCTGGGTCTCTGTGGCACATAAGAAGCTAACTCACAAAGGACTAAAAAGAGGCGGGGAGGACACCTGTCCGGAAATTCTTGCTCAGGGCACTGACTGAGGACTCTTACGTCTGTGTCTGCATATTTTCCACTATACAGAGCTTAGCACTTTATAAGCAAGGTCTTGTTATAGCCTCACACCATCTCTGTGGAGTAAACATCTGGGCCCTGTATTAGACTTACACCCAAGGACAGAGCTTGTCCAGAAAGCAATTCCTTGTTTGTTTTTAAATAAATGATGCCAAAATGGTTATGCTCTGTATGTGTGTGTGTATGCATGTGCGTGTGTGTGTATGTTCATAAAGTCTCATCCACCAAATTCTTTCCAGGATCAGAAGTTTGATTCATTGCATCAGACAAAAAAATAATGGCTCCTTTGAAGTTTGATCCATTAATTCCACTCAACCCTTGAAATGGACTATAAGGAAGAAATGACATATAGAACCTAATCACACATTATAAATTACCTATACCTCAATTTTTAAAAGTCTTCAAGTTGAAAAAAAAAAAGAAGAACCTGATCAGTCACTTGACGAGCATTTGGGGAGCCTAGTTCATACTATGCCAAATATCCCGGACCCAAAAGAGCCAGTAATCTAACAGGAAAGGCTAAAAACTAGTATGAAAGTGTCATGGCTGAACTGTGTTCCCTCAAATTCATATGTTGAATTCGCAACCTCTTGTACCTCAGAATGGGACCAGATTTGGAGAGAGGGTAATTAAGTTAAAATGGAGTCTTTAGGGTGGGCCCAAATCCAACAGGACTGCTATTCTTATACGAAGAGGAGATTAGGACACAGACGAGTACAGAGAGAAATCAGCAGGAGGACACCCGGAGAAGGCAGCCATCTAAGGCCAAGAAGAGAGGCCTCAGGAGAAACCAGCCCTGCTGACCCCTCGACCTCATACTTCCAGCCTCCAGAAGCATGACAAGTAAACTCTGTTGCTTAAGCCACCTCGTCTGTGGTCTTTCTTATGATGGCCCAAGCACCAAGTAACACTGGTGGGGAAAAGGCCCACATCTGAGCCCGCGGACGGGAAGAGAGAAGAGTGGTTGGGGGTATCAGGTGGCAGTGGCCAGCCGTTTTGCAGAGGGAGCCTCACTAAAGCTGGACCTAGAGAGGGAGGTAAGATCTGCACTGGTGAAGGTAGGGGAGGGCAACAAGAGAAAAAGCAAAAAGCCTGGAAGGCCTGGGGCTGCCTGAGGGGCCAAGTCACAACTTCCATAACAGATGCCCCAGCAGACCAAGAGTTACTTGAAGGCAGGGCCAAGTCCCGCCTTCTCCATCTCCCCAGGGCTCTCCATCTCTTCATTGTCTGGCACACAGTAGGTGCTCCATAAATGCAGTGGCATACATAACTTCTCATCCAAATCGGAAGGCTTTGAGAGGGAAAGTGTTACCAACAGTGACCATGTGAGACAACAAGTGCACACCCGGGCAGAGGTCAGCATAGCAGTGACGCGTGCAGAACTGAACTGAAATTAGAGACAAGTGGGATGAAGGGCAAAGTTGAGGGCTGAGATGGTGCCTGCTATAACCTGCCTGGGTAAAAAATGCATGTGACCATCAATTTGCTCATAGGAAGAACCCAGATGATCTCTAAGCTGATTTCTCATTCTCTGTTTGCCCCCAAGAGATGGTGCCAAAAAAAAAAAAAAATCATAATATTCTGCTTAATGGACTTCCCTTGTGGCTCAGCTGGTAAAGAATCCGCCTGCAATGCAGGAGACCCTGGTTCAATTCCTGGGTTGGGAAGATCCTCTGGAGAAGGGAGAGGCTACCCACTCCAGTATTCATGGGCTTCCCTGGTGGCTCAGATGGTAAAGAATCCTGAGGAGACCTGGTTTCGATTCCTGAGTTCAGAACATCCCCTAGAGGAGGGCATGGCAACCCACTCCAGTATTCATGCCTGGAGAATCCCTATGGACAGAGGAGCCTGGTTGGCTACAGTCCATGGGGTTGCTAAGAGTTGGATACACCTGAGCGACTAAGCACAGCACAGCACATTCTGCTTAATAAAAGCATGTACTTCAAGAAGCTCCTAGTCTTTTTGAAAGAGAAAGATTTCTGACATGGTCATGCCCAAAACACTCCAGTGAAGTTAAACAGAAATACTGAAAGACTTGTGCTCAGTAAACTGACTGCTGACATTGTCCTGCAAACAATAGTCAGTGAGGGAACATGGAAGAAATCACAGCCTGCACCAGCCCTCTCATGAGAAATGTACTCTCTGTTACTAAAGCATCGGCATGAGCCCCAGAATCGCACAAACCAGAACCTATGTTTTCTAGCTCCTTGGTTCTCAGAGTGTGGTCCATGGACCGGCAGCATTGGTATCACTGGGGAGCTGGTTAGGAGCCACATCAGGGCTGAAAGAGGTCCGCAAGTGGCGCTAGTGGCACCCGTCTGCCAATGCAGGAGACATAAAAGACGTGCGTTCAATCCCTGGGTTGGGAAGATCTCCTGGAGGAGGCCATGGCAACCCACTTGACAGAGGAGCCACACTTGACTGGCAGGGTACAGTCCATGGAGCCGCAAAGAGTTGGACATGACTGAAGTGACTTAGTACACACGCATGTGAGTGACTGGTGTGCAAACTGCACTTGAAGCAGCCTTTGTAAACCGATTCAGCAGCTCTGACACGCTCTGTTCCAGGTGGAGGAGGATGTCAGCTAGGAGAGTTGTTCTCTTCCCACATTTATTTCTTGTTTGCTCCATACTTTTTATTTTCTCTTCACCATCTGTTTCTATTCATTTTTTAAAAATCCCCCAAACACCTATGTAAAGAGTCTTGATCCATCTCAAACGCAGAGGCAGCCAGGAAGAGTAATTGATTTCCGGGTTAAGGAGAAGGGAAAGGGGGTCCGGTGCTCACCAGATCCCTACTAGGAAGTCTGTTTTATTCCCACTGTCATATGAGGAAGTACAGAGGCACTTCCTGAGGCACTTGCAGAACTCACCTGAGACCCCATGGCTGAGCACAGATCAGATCAGCCCAGCCTGGCACCCTGCATCCAAGCAAGAAGAGTATACTTCATGTGCTTCACAAAAGGAAGTTGAAAAGGAATCTCTCCACCCAGTACTAGCAAGAGCATCAGGATCCAGGTGGCTCTTACATCCTAGAAGGCAATTCTCTGATATGTCTCAAACCTTAAAATGCCTTCCCTCCTGACCCACCAATCGTATATACCTCCATCCTCCACACTGCCACTTTTTACATAGTTTTATGCCACAGAGAAGAAAACAGAAAATATCAGATGCAAGACTGTGACGCTCCTGAAATGATCAACTCAGGGTGAGCCACCCAATTTTCTCATTTCTAATTCTGCTTCCCTCCTCCCACGATTATGGCCTGTGGAACTCTGGAGAGAAAGACCAGGTTCCATGGCACTCTTAAAACTCAGGTTTTAATCAATGTAAGTGCAAAGGGAAACAGTCCTTTTGACTTCAACCCAGTTATTTATGTTTCTACTTGGCTCATGATATTCGATCTGTAAATGACTGTGTCCTGGGAAGACTCTATATTCTACTGTAACAGAAATCTGCACTGTCCAATATAGTAGCTACTAGCCTATATTTAAACTTTACATTTAAACTTTACAATTAAAAGTAGAAATTTCTCAGTGGCACTCACTACAGTTCAAGTTCTCAACAATCATATGGGGCAATGGCCGCCACATTGGGCAGCGTAGATATGGCACATGTCCAACATCACAGAAAGTGCTACAAGACAGTAAAGCTCTACACAGTGGAAACTGACATTTCCCAACCTCCCTTAGCTGCACTCCCAAGCTGCACAGCAGTGTGCCACAGTATGCTTCCGTTTGTGTAAAACACAGCTTTGTGTATTCACTTCAAGTTCTTGGAAGACATGTATGAGAAATTGGAACTTTGGGAGAGAAATGGGGGTGCTGAGAGACATCCTTTCTTTCTATAACTTTACATACAACTTTAAAAAATGAGTAACTATGTGCATATATTATTGATTAAAAAAAAAGTTTTAAAATGACCTTCTCCATCTAAGGTCTGTATCCTTTTCCCCAAAACGTACAACTTTTGGGGGGCTATTTCTTTGACTTATCAGGATGATTAATAAGAGATTTTATCAAGAGATTTAAGCATTTTTTTCCAGATAAAGAAGAAAATCTTGTGGTTTTCCTTTCCTCCTCTTCCTCACATAGAGGTTTTCTTTACTCCAACTTAATCCTTCCTTGTGCAAGCTAAGTCATTTCAGGTCACTCTGCAACCCTACAGACTGTGCCCTGCAAGGCTTCTCTGTCCATGGGAACTCTCCAGGCATGAATACTGGGGTGGGTTGCCATGCCCTTCTCCAAGACATCTTCCTTAACTGTTTCTTAAACAAGAAAATAAAAGCCTCCAACAGCACTGAAGATTGACCTTCGATGGATCCAAACACTCCTCAGACTCACAGTCTATCATGTGACTGAAGCTGGCCCTAAGGCATTTTTTTGGATGTGAAAATGGAAAACAACTACAACACCTGGGCAGACCCCAAGGAGTGATCTCCGAGACTGCCTGCTGGCTGGTGTGCTGCCCACCCTTTGCCAGGCCAGGACCTGCGGCAGTTTAAGGTCTCAACTCCCTTGCAGAATCCTCCAGCAACACAAGAAAACAGCCTCCTGAACATCTGCAGCTACTCAGAGAAGCCAAAGTGCTTTTGTATTCCCTTGTCCAGTGTGGAGTGAGTTGTGTGTGTGTTTTTTTTTTTTAACATTAATCCTGTTGTTGGCTCCCTTAACAGTGTCTGACACGTGATTTTGCTAACCAAAGGTCTTCTGGAGGCCTTTGGAGGGGGTCTTGGATCTCCACAGTTGGGAGTGAGGCAGCTGACCCCTTATTCAGCCTTGCCTGGGCTTTTGCACCGCCCTTGTATAGACTCAAAACTATCACCCTCTTTTTCCTACTCCTGAAAAGGCTCTGGCCTGATGGTCAGACATGACTACCTGACCTCATAAAGGGCTGGCTCTCTGAAGGGTTTGTGCAGAACTTGAATATAAACCAGCACAGTCACCATCCAGGTAAATACAGAGACCAGAAAACCATGGAGTGATGCAGGAATATAGCCATGCTTCCAAAACTTTCCACTTCATCATCTCATGCCATCATCTCCCAATCTGAGGTACAAGAGAGGTGAGAAGCCCCACCCTGCAGAGAAATTCCTTGTGACCACAGACTCCAGCCGACCTAATTGGCCACTTCAGCATGGCTGGGTCTGACAAGCATCTATTTCATGCTGCTCATTCCCAAAGCAGGAGTCAGACAGGAAGCTGATGGCAATCTCCCTGGAGCCAAGGACACTGTTTGGCTGAGGATGTTTAAGACATCATGACTTACTGAGCCTTCAAACAGAGACAACCCTTCAGCAGGCAAGAGCAAGAAGTTACCGCTAATCAAAGCAGGGCATAACCAGGGTTTAGGGCTTCCAAGATGGGGTTCACGGCATGGTTTCCCATGGCGTACTGTCCAGGCTCTAAAAAAGGACCCACATATTGGGAAAGTTACTTCGCAGTCAATATTCCGTTAGTCCTTCTGATTGCATCAGAGAGAAAGTTCAGCCTGGTGCCAGCATGTCTTCAATACCTCCCCAGCACTCTATAACTTCCCCTTTGAACACACAGGAAGAGCGGGTCACTTCTTCAGAGACTTCAGCAAATAATGGAGCCCACTTACAATTCAATGACATTGTTGCATCCTCAATGTATTTATGTTTACAGCTTCTCTCTCTTTTAGCAGGCAATAATCGGTGTTCTACTTACAGGAGTGTACAAATTATTTTATCTGAGTCAAAAAGCCAATGGGAAAAAAATAGGAAATACAATACCACAGGAGGTATATGTTCAAGACCAAAAAAATGCAAAAACCATGCAGGTGGTAGGTGCATGGTTACACATGGAGATAAAACCAAGTCCTGTGATAACTCGAGTGCCAGAAATGCTGGGTGAACACAATAACTAAGGCTGGAGAAGGCAATGGCACCCCACTCCAGTACTCTTGCCTGGAAAATCCCATGGACGAAGGAGCCTGGTGGGCTGCAGTCCATGGGATCGCTAAGAGTTGGACACGACTCAGTGACTTCCCTTTCACTTTTCACTTTCATGCATTGGAGAAGGCAATGGCAACCCACTCCAGTGTTCTTCCCTGGAGAATCCCAGGGATGGGGGAGCCTGGTGGGCTTCCGTCTATGGGGTCGCACAGAGTTGGACACGACTGAAGCAACTTAGCAGCAGCAGGTAAGTGTGAGGGGCATGTTCCAGAAGAAAGGGGGTCAGTTTACCTTGACAAGAGCCTAGGGCACATGTGAAGTGATGTGGAAATACGGCTGGACAGGGAAACCGAGGCCAAGTGATGGAGTGCCCTGAGGCTGAGAGGAGCTGTGTGGATCTTCACTGGTGACCATGGGGACTCACAGAGGTCTCTAGACCCTTTCACTAGTAGAAGGGGGCCATCCCCCAAACTGGGCTAGTTTCAGGGAGGAGTGGAGACACACTGGGGCTTGTGGACTCTGAGGGAGAGATGCCAAGGAAGCGGCTAGAACTGCCTTGGCTCTGCTGACCAAGTGAGGCCCTGAGAATGGACTCACACCCCCAGGAGGATGCAGCTTACCACAGAATTAGGTACTGTCTTCCCCGGTGGCTCAGTGCTAAAGAACCTGCCCGCCAGTGCAGGAGACGGAAGAGACGTGAGTTCAATCGCTGGGTTGGGAAGTTCCCCTGGAGGAGGGCATGGCAACCTACAGCAATACTGTTGCCTAGAGAATCCCACAGTCGCAAAGAGTTGGACGTGCCTGAAGTGACTGAGCACACGCACACGGAGGCCCCACAAGGGCCGAGAATGGAACAAAACACAGGACAACACAGCGAGTCTCGGAGGCAGGTGTCCGCCAAAGCAGCTTTCTGTGATCCAGATACTTATCACCATATATGGGCTGAAAACTTCAGGGTGAAAAGAAGGAACAGGGGAAAAAAAGATTGTAATAGGCTTAAAGAAAAAAAGAAAGAAAAAAAACCCTAAAGATAGCCTAAACAAAACACACCCAGCCCCTCACGCCTGCCTCCCTGTCTGCATGCCATATGGCATGAGATAAGCGAGAATGCTTTTACCTCTCCTCCTTCACCGTCTATAAAGCCCAGCACCAGCCCCACGGAGAAGGCTGCAGGGTGCTCTCAGGCCCTGCTGCCCTGAGTGGCCCCCCAGCCCCCAGCCCCGCTCCAGGAGGTGGCCAGGCTGCCACTTCCTGCCTCCAGCACCACAGCCCACCTGGGCCCCACAAGGGCCACTGCCTTCCCAGCTGTTTCCCCACAACTGGAGAAACCACAGGCCAGGCCAGCTGAGCCACAGCACAAGCAGCCAGCCAGCCCAGTAGCTTTCACCTTCGCTGGTCCCTCTGCCAGTCCCCAGGGTCCTGTGCAGTGGTCCAGACAATGCCTGGTAGGAGGAAACTTCCCACAGGGCTATAAATTATCAAGCCACCTCAAGCATCTCCTGAGCCACAAAGGCATCAGAAGCTTCTGCCTTCCTGATTGATTCTGCCACCCCTGTCTCCTGGCATGACAAAATGGCCAGGAACAGCTATGTTCCAAATTTTCTAGATGCCTAGTTCACTGAAGCCCTGCTCTCTTACTCTTCCCTGCTGCTGCTGCTGCTGCTGCTAAGTCGCTTCAGTCGTGTCCGACTCTGTGCGACTCCAGAGCCAGCAGCCCACCCACCCATCCCTGCGACTCTCCAAGCAAGAACACTGGAGTGGGTTGCCATTTCCTTCTCCAATGCATGAAAGTGAAAAGTGAAAGTGAAGTCGCGCAGTCGTGTCCGACTCTTAGCGACCCCATGGACTGCAGCCTACCAGGCTCCTCCATCCATGGGATTTTCCAGGCAGGAGTACTGGAGTGGGGTGCCATTGCCTTCTCCAAAAAAAAGACCCAAATAATCCCATAGAGGTACATGCCTGCTCTGCACTTCTGAGCCCTGCCCTCATCCTCCAAACTCTTCCGACCACCATCACAATCTCTCTTCTTGTTAGTCATGTTTTGATTGATGAGTTAAGTACCACTCATGAGTTAAGTACCACTCATGGGACAGATTGGAGAGGCAATGGCACCCCACTCCAGTGCTCTTGCTTGGAAAATCCCATGGATGGAGGAGCCTGTTGGGCTGCAATCCATGGGGTCGCTGAGAGTCAGACACGACTGAGCGACTTCACTTTCACTTTTCACTTTCATGCATTGGAGAAGGAAATGGCAACCCACTCTAGCGTTCTTGCCTGGAGAATCTCAGGGACGGGAGAACCCGGTGGGCTGCTGTCTATGGGGTCGCACAGAGTCGGACACGACTGAAGTGACTTAGCATAGCATAGCATAGCATAGCATGGGACAGAAGGATATCAGTCAGATTGACTCTTCCAACTCGATGCCCAGTTAAATCTGAATTTCAGATAACTTATCAAATAAAATTTTTTTTTAATTTTATAGACAAGTATATCCGATGCACTATTTGGGATATACTTTTATACTAAAAATTAGATTTGTTGTTTATCTGAAAATTCAGTTCAACTGGAAATCTTATATATTTATTTGCCAGGTCTGATAAACAGCCTTGGGCAACTCTGCTCTTCCCTATTTAATCCTCAGAAGCCACCACAGAAATGGTCCTGCCTCTGGCCTGCACCTCTTTATTGCTGTTTTCTGAGTGCTGTCTGCAAAGGTCCTGTAGGCTTTGAGAGGCTCTGTCTTGCAGCCAAGACCCCGGTAGCTACACAGGAAGGGCTAACCTCTCAGTCAAAGCAAAAAGCCACAAGATTCCTGAAGGAAAGTATCTGTAGAAGAGACCAGCATAAGGAAGCCCAGGGGGACATCCCTGGTGGCTCAGTGGTAAAGAATCCACCCGCCAATGCCAAAGACACAGGTTTGGTCCCTGATCCAAGAAGATCCCACATGCCACAGAGCAACTAAGCCCTGTGCCACAACTATGGAACCTGTGCTCTAGAGCCTGGGAGCCACAACTTCTGAAGCCCTCGAACCCTGTATACAGCCCATGCTCCACAACAAGAGAAGCCACCACAACGATAAGCTCACATCCAGCAACTAGACAGCAACCCTGCTCGTCACAGCTAGAGACAAGACTGCAGCAATGAAGACCCAGAACTTTCATAAATAAATAAATGTTTAAAATATTAACAAATAAGGAGCCCAAGAGAAGACATCCCACCTCCAGGGAGTGTGAAGACACCAAGTACAAGCCCTTGAAGGCCTGGCAGTGTCTGACACGACAGCCTCATACCCCCAAGTGTGATCACGAGCCAACATCATCTTAGACCCAGAGGGGTGGGTGGCCCCTTGGCTTAACAAGAGCATGAACTGCTTTATAAAAGGCCTTCACCCTTATGGCCAAGGGCAGCTGGTCTGGGCAGGCCCCAGCATGAGTTGTGGCAGGAGACAGAGCCCAGCCCCACTGACAAGCATCTCAGGGGCAAGGACTCAGGCTCTGGGCCAGAGTGCCGTGGATGTATGGGGCACTCTGTATCTACAAGCCAGAAGCATGTAGAAGCAGCTGTTACTCTCCTGATCTGGCATCAACAAGACAATAATAGAGGGACACTTCATCTCCAATCCATAGACTATTTTTGCTATCATCCAGAAAGCCACTGGCTAAGAATAACACGTTGAACTACATGTAACTGCCATTTTTATAAGTCAAGAACGTTAGAAATTGGCAATTACATATGATCCAACCAAAGAATAATAATGCCAAGTGCCTGCAATGTGGCAGACTCTGTGCAAGGCCCTTTAAGAGTATTTCATCATATGATACTTAATCTTAATTCTGTGACTACCTTTCAAGGCAAGAGATGCAGAAACTGAGACACACAGATGTCAAACCAGGACACACACCAGGTCTGTGTGACTCCAAAACTACATTCATCTTACTGACCATGTGGTTGGGTCATAGGGGTCCTTCCACCTCCTATATGTTGTCTGTCTTTGCCTAGGGAGTCAGTGGCTGGACGTTCCTGCAGCACCGGGCACCAGACTCCAAACTTGATAATATCTGTCTGCACACAGGCCTCTCCTTAAGTAATCAAAGCCTGGTCGCCAGAAACTAGAAACAAAGTATACTTAACAAATAATTTCAAGAGGAGAAAAACACTTTGAAAGATTCTGTAGAGTGAGGGGGAAAGGGGCCATAACATACAGCCCTAAAATAAATAGAAAGTAATCAAGAGAGAAAAATCAAAACAGCTATAAAACACCTTAACCATGACTACAAGGTAATAGGTAATGAATCGCTGATAAAGGCATCAGGTACAGTGTGATGCAGCACCACTGCTGATCCAAAGGCGTGTGCTTCTGTGGCTCTCCTCTGAAAAGATTACTGAGCCTCATAGAGGAAGGAGGACAAGAAACCTCCCAAAAGAAGAAGGCAAGGCCAGAAAGCGCCGTTCTCAGAGGCGAAGACCAACACAGGAAGATCAATAAAGAGCTGCCCGACTCCACTTTAAAAAAAGAAGAAACAAATGTTCTCCTCCTTGTAAAATAAAATTTTGAAAGAGCATACATAATGCAGAATAAAAGTTTCCACCAGTTCCAAATGAACATCTCCAGAGATCAATGTTGGAGGAAAAAGCAACTGACCTTCACGTGGGCCACATAGTGATGACACGTCTCCTCCAAGTGCACCAGCCGCAGCTTCTCGGAGACCTGACCCACGGACTCTCCCAGCAACACGAAGTAGACCCTGGGCAACTGGCTCTTCTCTTTTTTGGCCACATCAGCCGTCAGAACATAATTCAGGCCTGCCAATGAATAAGGTCAAAATGTGAGTGAGGACACACACAGTCGCAAGGCCCCCTCCAGACACCCTTAGAGGGCCGCACACTCACTTCAGATGATATGCAGCCCTCTGCTGCACAGAGGACTGACGTCAGGCAGCCCTGATCAGTACCATCTCACAGAGAAGTATGCAGCCAGGGCCCCCCACCCCCACCCCCCAGAATCCAGAGAGACCAGGCTAGCCTGCCTTCCTGGGGATTCTCTGGGTTTCACACATCACAGATCCCCCTGATTTAAACCTCATGAGTTATCAACTGAGCCGCCAATATACACATCAGTGGTTAGCTGTATCCAACACAGTTAGTGTCATAAAAAGCAGCCATCACTGCAAACCTACAGAATATTAAGAGAAGCTACTGAAACTCCTAGGCTTCCCTGGTGGCTCAGAGGTTACGGCGTCTGCCTGCAATTCGGGAGGCCTGGGTTCAATCCCTGGATTGGGAAGATCCCCTGGAGAAGGAAATGGCAACCCACTCCAGTACTCTTGCCTGGAGAATCCCATGGACGGAGGAGCCTGGTGGGCTACAGTCCACGGGGTCGCAAAGAGTTGGACACGACTGAGCGACTTCACTTTCACTGCAACTACCAAGGTTATGTGGAATACTGACGCCTATAATGAAATGGGGCATATGCCCGGGGCATATGCCAACACAAGGGAGCTATCACTCCCCCGCAACAACTGACTCATCACACAGACGAAGAGCAGGGCTCTACAACTGCTGTATCTATTGGACTGTGGTTATCTGTGGCCCACTGAGCTGGGCACTGTGTAGGAATATGAGACACATCAAAGAACAACACGGGCAGACCCCCTGCCCTCATACAGCTTTTGTGCAGGGAAACACAGAGGAGGCTGAAGCCAACTTCATTCCCGGGCCGCCATGGGATGGGACCACAGGGTTTAATGGTGCCTACTGGTTCAACAAAATCATGATCGCCGTGAGGTGTGTATTGAGGTGCACCCCTAAAAAAAGAAAACCTCATCACCTGTGCCTCGGGGTGTCATGCCAGGGTGGCAGAACCTATTGTGACAAAATGTGGGACTTTAAAACATGGTCACAATACAGAACACACGTTGGATAAACCCCAAAGTTTTCAGCTCCATTATTTCAGTTTGTCAGCAAGTATGTGACATGTGTTTTATTAGGTAAGTATGGCTTTAGTATCAACAGAATTCCATTTCACAGCTCTTCTGTACCACATAACACTTTTTTACATAATACTATGTCTTAGCTGCTTTGTGGATTCAGGGGAGCATGGCATTTTTAAAGTGAGAGAAAAGGAGTGTCTGTCCTTAGAATGACCAGATGAGACTGCTGAGCAGTGGGAAAACAGATGATACAGCCCCTGCCCTGGCTTCACACACAAGCCTCCTAGTAGCTGGGCTCTTGTACCCCAAAACAGTAGCTTCACGCCTGCCAGCATTTAACTATATGAGCTGGGGCCGCGGGGATGGCTCTGCCTTTTAATAACATCAAAGGGATCAGCCACTAGGGAAGGTATGAAGGGGGAAAGTGACCTGGATAGGCATTCGGCAGCTGCCACAGGGCGTATTTTTGATGCATTTAATGGTTTTCTTGGGCCTCTGCCATCTCAGGGACCTTGCTGGGCTACGCCAGCAGATTCCTGGTCAGCAAGGGCAGGTCTGCCCCAGCTTGTTTATGTCAGGAAATAGCTGATTTCCAACGTGAAGCTGGGTCACAAGAGGTACCTGAGACCCGGATGGTGATATTATTGAAAAGAGAAGAATGCATACAGGAAAGTACTTCAACAGAGAAAGCACAGGAGCCTGCACAAGATTTACACAGCGCTCTGACAGCAGTGGGGCAGGCAAGGAGGTAGGCTCGTAGAATGTGAAAGCTTTCAGGCAAGCCCAGGGACCAACTCTATCAAGACCCTCATTTTTTCAAATGAGGAACTGATGCCCCAAGAGGGAACAAGTAAAGCAATTATCCTCCAATTAAAAATAAATAATTTTAAAAAAAAAAAGGGCTGGGGGGAACAAGACTTGCTCCTGGCCACAGAGCGGAATCTGGAGCTCTCCTCAATCCCCAGTGTTGGGCTATTCCTATCACAGTGGTTTTTGGTACGTTTTTACATTATTGGATCAAAAACTCACATTCTTTGAATGCACAGACAGCAGAATCAAACAAGTATAGAGATCTGGAATGAACGTTGGCCAATTTACTTTCTCTTGATCACAATTTCCCTGAGCAACAGCCAAGCAGTAAGAAAGAATAAGTAGAAATGAAGTGAGTTTCCAAGTTCCATTTAGCAAGGTCAGGACAGGAGATGGGGCAGTGCTGAAGATGAGCCAGAAGACCTTGCTAAATGGAGTCCCCTCTGCAGTCCCCATCCGGCCATCCCGCCAGGTGAGGGAGCCACAGCTGCCCTTCCATGGCTGGGCGTGAAGGGTGACCATAGAGAGAACAGCGCATTTGAACCATCTTGTTAGCAATGAATGGCCAAGCCCAGAGAAAATCGGGTGGAAATGAGCACAGGAAGACAGAGAAGATAGCATCAGTGCACCACCCACATCCTCTTGGCTTTTATCATTCCTCTGCTGTCCAACCCAACTTCTAAACTGCTGGCACCCGCAACCCCTTTTCCCAAGGACTTTGGTGGCCCCACCCATTGGAACAGCCAGCCAGGAGCACCAAGCACTAAAGCCCCTGTGACAGCCCTCAAGAAAGCGTGACCCCAGCTCCCTGGTCCCCTGGGTGGGGTAACTGTGAGGTGTGTCTACTCTGGCTCCCAGGCTTCCCCAGCAGGCTTCCATTCTGGCAGTCCTGTTAACAGAGGTAACAGGTTCAATAACACATGCTCTATTCTGCTGCCGTGATGGTTTCTGGTCAATTTGACTAAGCCATGGTATTTGGTCAAACACCTATCTGAATGTCACAGTGAAAGTACTTTTTAGATGAGGATGACATTTACATCAGTTAGCGCTTAGTTGCTCAGTCATGTCTGACTCTTTGTGACTCCAGGGACTGTAGCCTGCCAGGCTCCTCTGTCCATGTGGATTCTCCTGGCAAGAATACTGCAGTGGGTTGCCATGCCCCGCTCCAGGGGATCTTCCCAACCCAGGGATCGAAGCTAGGTCTCCCTCATTGCAGGTGGATTCTTTATCATCTGAGCCACCTTCGAATAAAGCAGATTACCATCCAGGATGTGGGTGGGCCTCACCTAATTAGTTGATGGTCTTAAGAGAAAAAGACCAAAGTTGCCCCCTAAAAGAATGAATGCTGCTTCCAGACTGCCTCTGAGCTACAATATCTTATGCTTACATATACAGTATCCAATAGCCTCATGATTCTGTTTCTCTGGTGAACCCTGACTACTGCAGCTGCCTTCCCTTCCTGTCTCATGGTGCTGCTTTCCTATTGGTATTTCCTGGGATCCCCTCCTGAATCAACAGTGTGCATTCAAAGCTTTGCCACAGGCTTTTACTCTTGCCTGGAAAACCCCATGAATGGAGGAGCCTAGAAGGCTGCAGTCCTTGGGGTTGCTGAGGGTCGGACACAACTGAGCAACATCCCTTTCACTTTACTTCTGCAAGAATTTGAATTAAAATGGGGCAAGTCCAGAAAACAGAATGAATTTGACCCTCCATATGTGCCAAGAACTGTGCAGATATTTTACAAACATCAAGCTTAGTCCCCCAAAACCCTAACTGGCCCAATATATTTCTCTTGCAACTCAAGCAAGAGGAGAAAGAGCTCTGAGTCACTACCCCTGATCTGAGGACCACAACTGCTGTTCTGCTCTGGGCGGAGTGTACTCATGCCAACAAGCTCACCTATCAGATATTTCTAAAGTGTGAAAGTGTACAATCAGACCAGATTCATCTGATTCACCAAGTGCAATCATTTTGGAAACATTTCATCTTTTGAACTGCCTACTCAGAGCTTCTCCCTGATTTAAAATGTACTTTGGTATTTTAAATTATACAATAAGAAGTTAGCAGCTTATCAAATCTCTCTTTTACAACAAAACCAAGAGACACATCATGGGAAACCCAGCCTGAGGGAGGAGGTAGCTATTGGAGTGGGAAGAAGGACAGATCATCCTGACTCTGAGCTCGACCCGTGGTTTTTAAACAGCTCCCACCCCAGGTGTGTCTAAAAGGAAGCCCCCCCGCCCCCCACAGCCCCAGGCAGCAGGGGAGATGCTGGAGAAACAGCTGGGCAGCTTGCTTGGCTCAGCAGCCCGCCTTGTGGGAAGATGGGAGCATCAGGTTGGCAGAGTTGCCAATGGCCTCCCCAGCTCAGTCAGCCAGGCCCAGGGAGGCGCTGGTTCTGATTAGGGCCTGCTCCAACAGCGCACATCACAGCCTCAGCTCTCCTTCTGGCAGCCTGTGTCCCTGCCATGTCGAATGATGTCATCTTGATGGAAAAGCTGATCTGCCTGGAGTCATGCTTCCAGCCTCCTCCTTTCCCTACCCCCCAGCTGGTTCCCCAGGGCCCCCCACAACGGCCCGGGCCAGCAGCAAGCCAGCTGTCTCTCATCAACGTGGCTCTGGTCGCTCCCGGCAAGTTTTGATTCATTCCCATTCTCCATTAGAACATGATTTTCAGCTACAAAATTCTACCAATAAATCCTCCTTCCAGACTTATTCTGAGCTTCCCTTCAAGTTTTCCAGGAGACAGGGGAGAAAGAGACTGTTTCTACTTTCCTAACTTTTCTTACCCTCCCCCCAAGCAATGAGGTGGTAATTACAGTAGGTTCCCCTCTCCTCACAGAACATGGACTTGCCTCATTATCCTATCTCCATGCTGCTTGAGAGACCAGAAGGAGCTCAGAAAATGTTTTCCATGTGCAAACGCTCTCCGGAGTAAAAATGCACCCCAAGGACCGGAGGAAGGGTCTGGGTACAAGCTGCCTGGTGTCAACCCCATTCCTACCACTGGCTTGCATGACCTGGTGCCATTTCTCAGGACCTGGCTGTACTGCCTGTCTGGGGGCAGGACAAGCCCCCTGCTCACTCTCAGCCTCACCAGACTGCATGAGAGCCATGGAAACATGCGGGTGCCAGGTCAGAGCACAGAACACAACCGCTTAGCGCTCAGCCCTGCCTGGTTTCCACCTAGCTTTCCGGAGATAGTCCAGAATTGCCTGCTTGAGTCTCAGCCTCTGAGGACTGACACGTGCGTTTAGGCTTCAGCCTGGCCAGCAAGTTAGGTACAGGCTTGGTCTGCAAGTAAGGAGCAGAGGCCTCTTAGGCACAGCCATCACCTGCCTTGCCTATGGCAGCCAGGAGGCTCCCAGGAGCCTCACATTGCTCCCCAGGCCAAGAATGAAGATTAGTAAGACCCGAGATGGGCTGAACTCTTGTATTAAATGGCTTGATGAAACGTTATAAATGTGTTCTGGGGGCTGCCTAAATTGGGCATGTTGTCTGCAGCGCAGGACTGCACTGGACCAGCCACACATGAGGGGAAAGACCTTGCCTGGTCCATTCCGCCCAAGAACACGGTCTGGCACTTCTTAGAATTTAATAACTATCTGTTGACTGAATGAGCCACACAGGAGTTTCAGTGACTCCCTGTGATGGGTTTAAGAAGCTGTTGCTCTGCTTAGCTGGGGCAAGGACTCTGCAGACATCATTTCTGTCTTGCCTGTGGCTCTCTGGGAGACCCTGCCAAGATGGAGAGCTTGAGGGAGACTGCAAGCCTGCAGGAGGGGAAGGGACTTCTCATCAGCTTAACCCAGAGACCGTTTTCCAGGTAGCTGCTTCCAACAGCAGTTAATTCTCATTTCTTCCCCCACCTACCCCCGGGGAGCCCTAGAGCCAGCCTCACTGCAACTCTGAGATATACCAATGGCACCAACCTCCGAGGTTTAGATGTCAGGTCCACAAGGTCCCTTCTCCAAGCTTACAGGTTCTGATGACCCCAAGCAAGTGGTCCACTCACATATAACATTTTCCCTTTGTTGTCCTTGACCAAAGGTTCTCACATCCTAGCCAGCTGCAGGTTTGTTAAAACCTAAGTTGCTGGGCCTTACTCTTAGAGTTTCTGAATCATGCAGAATTCACATTTCTGACAAGATTTCATGTGCTGCTGTTGTGGCTGGTCAGGAACCACCTTTAAGATCCTTTATACAGGCCTACAAGCAGCTTCCTGCAGTTACTACAAGGTCCTCCATGACCTGCTTAACTGATTCCCAGCGTTAAATTCTCTCTGTTAAAATAACTGGTGTGGTTTCCGTTCTCCTGGATGGACTTTGCTAGGCTGTCATGGGGGTCAAAGGAGAGTCGCCCCCATAGAGAACCGCTCTATTTCCCATAGTACCACCAGAAGCCATAGTGGCCCCTCTAGTGGCTTGGGTCACCAGCTGGCCCTGAATGTCCTGTGCCCAAGCAGGAGCCATGGGTTTTCCATTATAACACAGAAAATGAGGAGGCAAACAGAGTCCCTTCTCTGTGTGTATACCTGAGCTCCCCCAGGTCCCGAGGGAGAGAAAAAGCTAAAGTGATGACTATAAGTCAACTGCTTACAGTCCCCCCAAAACATTCTCAGGGTGGTCCACAGCTGAAGATGCCAGCTTCTGACAACTGTTCAGAAGTACCGAGCACTCCACTGGGCACCTCCTTATTGCACTGCCCACGCTGTCCTGTCCAAACACAGCCATTCTGCTGACAAACTCTGCTCTGGATATGCAGACATTCAGACGTGACTGGAAGATGCCCTCTTGCCAAGCACGCCACGGCCAAAACAACCACTAACATGTTCTTGCATCTTCCTCCAGCAATGAGAGTGAGGAAGGCTTGTAACCGGAGCTCCAACCCCAGGCTCCCAATGCAGAGGCCTGGGCGATGACACTGAGCTGGCCAGCACCAGCTATTGGGCCGGGAGGAGAGCAGAGGATGTCTGTGCACTGAAGGTATCCTCATCTTTCCTGCATCTGGAAACTGGGGACCTGATCTTCCTGATGGTGCAGAACCCTGGGGAAGCTTTTATGGAGAACTCTACCCACATCTGTATCCACAGGGCTACTTCAGCGCCACCATCACAGCTTCTCATGGTTCCCTCCTCAAACCTTCTATATTCCACTGCCAGCTCATTAAGGGGCAGATTTCTACATTTCTCCCTTTGCTGCAAAAACTAAGCTATCGCTCATTTCTCTGAATGCCAGGGAAAGGGCCAGAAAATGCCAAGGATAGATAACTTCCTGCGTTGCTCTGCAAATACTCAAATTCTCCAGTTACCATCCTCTTTAAGCCTGACTCTTAAATAAATGTGTACAAACATCCCCTTAGACTGTCAAGAGATACTGGATTTCATCAAGACCCCATGTGGCAGATGGAGAGTAAAGAAGTGACATGTAGTACTGGGGAGGAGTGCCTGCTCAATGCTCCACACCCTAAAGCGGACCTTAGCCAGGTTTCTGCCCCTGGGGGCAGTACTGGATGCCATCCAACAGCCTGTCTCTTCCATCACCCCACCACTCAAGGGCCATGACTAGCCCAGACCTACATTATAATTCTGCTTGGAGATTACCAAAAGAGGCATTGATGACCAGGGTCACTGAAAGGGGCGCAGGTGACTAGGGTCTATGAAAGGAGTTTCAGTGACCAGGGTCTATGAAAGGAGCCCCATGACTAAGGTCTATGACTAGAGCCCCAGAAGGAGACACTTGCTGGGGGCAGCATGAGAAAACACCCACATCTCCTCTTGGCTCAGCCCCTGAATCTACGAATTAGAGTTTGCTCTCGTACTTATGTCATATGCTCTGAAATCACTCTTGATCCAAACTTGCATTTTGGTTTCTTCTCCTCTGTTCCTGCTCTACCAACTTACCTCCATCTTCACCACCACAGTGATGTGGTTAATGAGTCTGAAAACTGTGTATGCAGCTTCAGGATCAAAATAGAAACTCTTTCTAATTCCCCTTAAAAGCTCCATGAGGACATGGCTGGCTCATGCAGGCACACAATAAATATTTGACAAATGAACACACGCATGAACTATTAACTGCTTGCTTTTCTTAAGAGTTCTAGAATAGAATAGTTCTGCTTATTTTTAAATACACACCAGAAGTAATCTTCAACTCAACAATTCTTTTAAAATGCTTTTTAATGGAGTCCAATTATATCACGAGTTGATATTTGATAAAGGACATACCATCTAATTAGGCAGAGGATATATGAGTCCCAAGACCATCAGACTATTTTTTTCCCCTAGAGACTGTGGTGCCTTAAACAATTAGGGAGGTGGTAGGAAATTGTTTTGGGAAAGCAATAGTATCATCAGACCAGAATTCAACTTTGGCTTCACCAAGAGCTGTATGAGCTGGACCAAGTATCTTTCTCTCACTGGATTTGCACACAAAAAGTTTGTTAGCTCTCTCTCACTACCCAAGTTCCAAGTTCACAGTAAATTCATAATCAATTTTGAAATTTCTGAGTTCTTTTTCAAAAATCCATAAAAAATACAAAATTTCATGAGTTTATTCAATCCACCTGAAGATCAAGAGAAATGTTGATGAAACAAGTCAGAACAGCAGTCTCCAACCTTTTGGCACCAGGGACCAATGTCATGGAAGACAATTTTTCTATGAACTGGGGTAGGGGAAATGCCTTGGGAATGATCGAAGAGAATTACATTTTTTGTGCAGTTTATTTCTATTATTATTACATCAGCCCCATGTCAGATCATCAGGCATTAGATCCCAGAGTTTGGGGACTCCTGGCCTAGAAGGACCAGCATATTGTCATCTAAGGTAGAGCATTCAAGACGCAGCTGGGAAACTGACCAGTGTGGGCACATGTGTCCTGTGTGTCTGGGTTCCCACACACCTGCACTCCGGAGCAGAGCATCTCAAACTTCAATGTGTACCAGCATCCTGTGGGGATCTGACTGAATGCAGGTTCAGAGTCTAGAACAGGGCCTGTGATTCTGCACGTCTAACAAACTCCTAGGGGATGCTGACACTGTTTGTCCAAGGACTACATGTAAGGAGGGAGAGGAGACACTCATGACATTAAAATTGTCTGAGAAAGTCAAAGAATCCAGGTCCTTAATGGTGGTGCTGTGGGGTTTAAAAAAAAAATTTTTTTTTCATTTCCCTGGAGCTCTCCTTTCTTTTATTCTATCAGCCTTTCAAGTAAAAACGAAAGACTTCTTATCTGCACAACTGCTCCAGATTCACTTCCTTCAGGTGATCACACACTCTGACTTCTAAGCCACATTGATCCCATCTTGTTCCAGGGCTTGATCCAGTCTTGGAACTAAGCCAGCAAGTCGACCTCCCCTTGTCAGAGAACTGGCAGGGACGGCTGCCAGTGGCCAGGGTTTTCCTGCCTCTCCTCCATCATCTGAAGCTAACAAAGGCAGCTCCCTGCCTTTTGGAAGCCTGAACCTTTGTAAAACTCAGCATGCTAATCTCACCACTCATCCTGTCTCTGATTCCATAGTAAAGAGCATGAGCCCTCAACATATGGCTGGTGCTGCAAACTCAAGGGAGAGCCTCCAAAGTCCCACTACTTTTTTTTCCTAACTACACAGAATGTTTCAGAAGGGCCAGGCTACCCACTGCATGTCCACAAGACCTACCACCTATCCTACCCGTGGCCCAGTGAGGTTTCAGTATGGTCCAGGGATATTTGGAGAAAGGATGCTTAGAGTCAAATATTATTCTGAGAGCTGGAGGTTGAACTGAATTGGGAATATAATGGTAAGAAGAGCAGAGGGGGAACCTCAGGGAAAAGGGCATCTAGCCTGTGGACCCGCTGCCTGTAAACCCAGCCAGCTGGCACTTCAGGAGGGAACTCCAAAACAGCCCCTGGTTGCCCATGATCCCACAATCCCACTCCAGTTAGGATGGCTAATGCGGAGCCTTGACTTGGTCTTGTGTGTTACCTATTTCTCCCGGAACGTGTTTGCCGTGGAAGCTAAAGCAGGCGGTGACGTTCAGGCAGTTCACAGGCTGCTGGCCGTCATGACACTGAGGTGCCGTGATGTTGATGGAGGCGGGGAGGAAGATGGAGACATCCACCGTGATGACGGGTCTTGCCCTACAGGTCAGGAGGAACCAAACAATAACTAAGCCAACAGGACAAATCATAGGGCTTCAGCCCAGCATGTGAGTAAAGTATGAAACAGCCTGAGTGAGAGAAAATGGCCAGGGTGCTCTGCAAATCTTGTTCTCTGGTCTCAGCTCATTTCCTAATAAAGAACAGTTATCTTCCCAATAATAAAGGCCAGCTAGTTGTTAATAAAACACATCTGGTTGAAGCCATAAATAAACCACCAGATGTTGAGAGATTATTTTAAAATTTCACCAATTAACTTTTGATTTCCATTTTATTAGGAAGATAGGAACAGATTTAAGCGGTGTCCCTACAGGGGGATGCTGTGACTCAAGAACAGATGCACAAGCATGAATTCCCCAACTCATTTACTGCCATTACTGCCATGAACTGCAAACTCCCATCCTGAAACCTTCCCTCTTCATTTATTCCCATCAATTAATTAAGCACTTTTTCCAAAAGACCTTGATGAATGGGGTCCCAGCTGGTAACAGCAAAGCATTTCAGAGCTGAAGAAATCACCCTTCCTAATAGCTGGACCAAATGAAACCCAATAAACATGCACACTCCTATCACCGACAAGGACCACCCTCCAATGCTTGATGGATGGACGACATCATTGCTGGCCTTCCAGGGACTCCCCAGGGGCCCCCTATTAGAAGCAGGGAGTGAATCACACCATTCTGCTCTGGTTGCAAACATCTGCTGAGGGAAGATTCACCTAAACTGTGGCTTAACCTTCTCCCCTCCAGGCCTCACAAAGAGACCCTTTTACCCCCAAGGAGCCCCAGCCTTCACGCCACTGGGGTGATATAACAAGATTAAGGGGCTTTAGCAGCTTGAGAACAATGACCTCACTTGTGTTCGATGATCCAGCAAAGAGCGCCCAGGGGGACAAGACAGATGGGAGCCAGGACCAACACCAACTCAGAGAAAAGAAAGCATTAAGGAAAACCTCGAAGAAGAAAGGAAGCAAGGAACTGCATGGCCCAGATGGAGTTAGGGGATTTCACTACTGCCAGCACTGCCTTGAGATGTGGCTTAAGAGAAGAAGAATTGTGACAAGTGGAAAGGAACTACGGGCAGACCCAGCTGCAAGTCTAAGAGAAGTCAGACGACAGCAATGCCTGGAAATCCAATATCTGGTTTCCAGCTTCCTTCTGGGTTCATCCTTAGAAGATGCTCAAGTGTTCTTTAGCACCCCAGCACTTGGATTTCTTCCTTCTCTGTGTCCACACCTCACCTCACCTACTAAGGCCACTGTCCATGTCCAAATTCATCCCACCAGCCTACAGGCCCTCCAAGGGCTGGGATCCTGCTGAATTCATCCTGATATTGCCTAGTGAGTAGGTGTTCAAAAACTCTTGTTAAATGAACTCATTTACAAAACAGAGTCACAGACACAGAAAACAAACTTATGGTTACCAGAGGATAAGAGGGCAAAAAGATAAATTGGGAGATTGAAATTGACATAAACACACTGCTGCTGCTGCTGCTGCTAAGTCGCTTCAGTCGTGTCCGATTCTGTGTGATCCCATAGACTGAAGCTCACCAGGCTCCCCTGTCCCTGGGATTCTCCAGGCAAGAACATTGGAGTGGGTTGCCATTTCCTTCTCCAATGCATGAAAGTGAAAAGTGAAAGTGAAGCCGCTCAGTCGTGTCCGACTCTCAGCGACCCCATGGACTGGAGCCCACCAGGCTCCTCCGTCCATTGGATCCTCCAGGCAAAAGTACTGGGGTGGGGTGCCACTGCCCTCCCCATAAACACACTACTATATATAAAATAGATAACTACAGTCTTTTGGACTCTGTGGGAGAGGGCGAGGGTGGGATGATATGGGAGAATGGCACTGAAACATGTAAAATATCATATGTGAAATTAATTGCCAGTCCAGGTTTGATGCATGATACAGGGTGCTCGGGGCTGGTGCACTGGGATGACCCAGAGGAATGGGATGGGGAGGGAGGTGGGATGGGGGGTTCAGGATGGGGAACACATGTACACTCATGGCAGATTCAAGTCAATGTATGGCAAAACCAATACAGTATTGTTAAGTAAAATAAATAAATTAATTAAATTAAAAAAAATAGATAACCACTAAGGACTTAACTACATAGCACAGGGGAATTTTACTCAATACTCTATAATGAGTTATATGGGAAAAAATTTTAAAAAGAGTAGATAAATGTATATGTATCACTGACTCACTTTGGTGTATACCTGAAACTAACATAACATTGTGAATCAACTATATTCCAATAAAAATTTAAAACAACAACCATCCTTGTTAAATGAAATCTCTCTAGTCCAAGGAATCAAAAACTACAGGAGGGGCCAAAGTTTTGTCAAACAGACAGGGGCACCAGCAGAGCCGGAGTCCCCTCTGTGAGACTTCACCTGCCTAGCACATGTCCTGCCAGGCCATTGTGCAGAAGCAGCCCAGCCCTCCCACCATCCCAGGGCCCCTCACTGGGGGAAATGCCTGCTTCCTCCTCCCAGGATAGAGCCTGGCAGAGGAAGGTGAGGTGAGCAGGAAGCAGAAGTGAGCGGTACAGACAAAAGGACTTCGATGAGGGTTGTTAAAAGAAAAGAAAAAATAGAATCCTTTGAAATGACAGGCCTTCACAAGCACCTCTCCCTCCAACATCCATCAGATCAGTTCCCCCAAACCTTTTTGTTTCAACTCCAAGTATTGTTTCAGGACCAGGAAAAGCCCAGAAATCTTTCATAAGCCTCTCTGATCACTTCCTCCGACCTTCCATGGCATAACACCAGAAGCCTGTCACCCTAACACCGGACCTGCCCTCTTGAGCTAATCCCAGAGAACAAACTTCCTGAGGGCAGAGTTGGGCCAGCCCACACCCTGGTGGGGGCGGGAAACTGGGTTTCACGGGCTGAGATGAAAGCAGAGGGGACCCAAGGGCAACACTGCAAATGCATTGAGACTTTAAAAGAAGCTGGTGACTGGAGTGCTTTTTTTTATATTGAAGTATAGTTGATTTACAACATTGGGTTGGCTTCAGGTGTAAAGTGATTCAGTTAAACATATATACAAATGTGTGTATTCTTTTAAGCTTCTTTTCCCTTATACATTACTATAAGATATTGAGTAGAGTTCCCAGTGCTACACAGTAGGTCTTCATTGTTTTCTATTTCATATCTACCAGTGTGTATATATTAACCCCAAACTCCTAATTTATCCCTTCCCCCACCTTTCCCCGTTGGTAATCATAAGCTTGTTTTCTATTTCTGTTTTGTAAATAAGTTCATTTGTATTATTTTACAGCTTCCACGTATAAGTGATATCATATAAGATTTGTCTTTTTCTATCTGGGTATGATCTGAGTCTGATCACTGAGTATGATCATCTCTGCTGCTGCTGCTAAGTCGCTTCAGTCGTGTCCAACTCTGTGTGACCCCATAGACGGCAGCCCACCAGGCTCCCCCATCCCTGGGATTCTCCACGCAGGAATACTGGAGTGGGTTGCCATTTCCTTCTCCAATGCATGAAAGTGAAAAGTGAGTGAAGTCGCTCAGTCGTGTCCGACCTTCAGCGACCCCATGGACTGCAGCCTTCCAGGTTCCTCTGTCCATGGGATTTTCCAGGCAAGAGTACTGGAGTGGGGTTCCATTGCCTTCTCCAATGATCATCTCTAGGTCCATCCTTATTGTGGTAAATGGCATTAATTCACTCATTCCTATAGTTGAGTAATATGCCATAATGTGTGTGTGTAATACACACACACACACACTCCACATCTTTAATCCATAGAATACTTCTTTCTGATAGTTCTCAGTTTAAATTCTGATATCTAATTTGATCATGGTATTTCACTTCCAGGTAGGTAATAAACCCAGTCAGGACACCCTGGGACACGATCTTACTCCAGTGACCCTGGCGTTTTGTAGAGTCAGTGCTGCCTGCATGGCAGAGACAGGAGGAGAGATAAAGAGCCTACACCCTTGGTGAAGGTGTTAAACCACTAACCATCCCCAAAGTAATCCATTACTCCAGGGAGCTAATTCACGTCTTAAAGTGAAAGTCCCTCAGTCGTGTTCGGCTCTTTGCAACCCCATGGATTATAGAGTCCATGGCATTCTCCAGGCCAGAATACCGGAGTGGTAGCCTTTCCTTCTCCAGAGGATCTTCCCAACCCAGGGATCGAACTCAGGACTCTTGCATTGCAGGCAGATTCATTACCAGCTGAACAACAAGGGAGGCCCAATTCACCTCTACCTAGTTGAAAACCAACCTCAGAGAGGTTTTCTCTTAACTGCAGTCCAAAGCATTCCTAACCTACATGCTCTTGACTCTCCCCCTTAGAGCAGAACAGGCATGCTGTATATGGTGTGTGTGAGTGTTTGTGTGTGGTACATGCACACACGGGCATGGTTTCCTGGCTCTCCTCCATTTTCTGGTCTCTCTAAGACCCTAAGGTAACTCCAAGTCTATCCCTACTTGCCTGTCAGCAAAGTCATGCCTGGGATGCCCCCTTAGCTTCATCAGCCAGAGACTCCAGACTCCCAGCTCACTGCTCTCAGCCACATGCAGCACATCATCAAAGGGTGCCAACCTGCCCGGTCCCCTGGACACCCTGGGCAATCCTTCTGCCTGCTCCTCCCTCTCTGAGGGGCCCCACCTTGTCTCTGGAACCTTCCCTGCTCACCCTGAGCCCCTCACACTCCTGGAAGAGACCTGAGGTGGTCACCCTCATCCACATCGCAAACTGAATCCTGCACTGAGCCCAGTCCCCACCCACAGTCCGGACACCAGACACTCCCTTCCTCACCTCCCTAGTCCCTCTTCCACCTCTCCTCCTCCCTTCCACCTCTTCAACCTCTCCAGACCGCGAGAAAGGAAGGGGGTCAGGGTGAGGTTTAGACAGATGAGGGTGAAGCTGAGGGTCACTTTGGTCCCGCCCTCCAAACACCGGCTCTGAACCACCGCCATTCCCACTTCCCCCTCTGCAGTCAAGCTTCTGGAAAGAAGGTAAGGTACTGTTTTCCTGCTTCTCCTCCTCTCACCCACCCACAGCCATCTGGCTTCGGCCATTGACTTCTGCAGACCTGCCACAGCAAGAGCACCACTGCCCTCTCACCGCCAGCTGCAACCCCACTTGGACCTCACCCTCCCCGGCCTCTGCTGAGCGTGGCACGCACACCCTCTGACAGGGCAACCCTGCTCTGTTGTCCTCACGGCATTTACCACAACCTAGAGTTGCCTCCTTTTTTAAACTGATAAGACTCCAGGTCATTTGGTTTCCTCACCCCTAAAATGAGGCTCCTAATCACCATATCTCTGTCATGGAGTTGTTAAGAAGACTAAGGGTTAAAACGCAGGGGAATCCCTGGTGGTCCAGTTGTTAGTACTTCACTCTCACTGCCAAGGACACAGGTTCGATCCCTAGTTGAGGAACTAAAATCCCAGAAGCTGAGAAAGTGTGGCCAAAAACGAAATTTTTTAAAAAGGAGTTCAAATATATTCTTCAAAAAACAGACGAACAACTGCAGTCTATTCAGTCAATGGAACACCACTCAGCACCGGGAAAAAACTGCACAACACACAACACAGCTGCGTCTCAAAAAACATCAAATTGAGTGCAAAAAGCCAGAAACCAAAGGGTGCATACACTCTAGCTCCATTTATATGAAATTCTAGAACTGATCCAGGGGGACAGAAATCAGAAGAGCAGTCATCTGTCAGGAGATGCGTGTGACTAGAGAGAGGCAAGAGGACACTTCTTGGAGTGACAGAAATGCTCTTCATCAGGATGAGGGTAGCAGTTACAAGGGTGTGCACACTGGGCAAGACTCATCAAGCACCTGCCTAAATCGTATGCAGATTATACCGCAATGCGCAAAGCAACAAGAGCGAGGAGTCACTACACAGCAGGGCTTAGACAGTGCCTGGCACAGGTAGGTGCTTATCAAATGACAGTTGTCTTCTTATTAACTGTGTTGGTTGCTCTCCACAGTACAGCAGGGCTTCCCTAGTGGCTCAGTGGCAGAGAGTCTGCCTGCCAGTGCAGGAGGCACAGGTTCGATCCAAAAAGATCAAACCAGTCAATCTTAAAGGAAACCAACCCTGAATACTCATTGGAAGGACTGATGCTGAAGCTGAAGCTCCAATACTTTCGGCCACCTGATGCAAACAGTCAACTCATTGAAAAAGACCCGGATGCTGGGAAAGACTGAGGGCAAGAGGAGAAGGTGGCAACAGAGGATGAGATGGTTGGATGGCATCACTGATTCAATGGACATGAACTCTGTCCAGGAGACAGCAAAGGACAGGGAAGCCTGGTATGCTACAGTCTACGGGATCATGAAGAGTTAGACACGACTTGGCCACTGAACAACAATGAAGTACACCCAAATCTGACGCCCAGCTGCATTTCAACAGGTCAATGCACAGGGCAGATGAATGAGGGAATGGGTTACCGTGAGCTCGGGACCCCTAGACACCCCTGGCATGGTTGTCTCGGTTGTCTGCGGACCTCCTCATCCGCACCAGTGATCCTGGCTCTGGTCCTAAAGTCTCCTCTCTCCAAATGCTCCCAGCTCTTCTCCTCTGTGGACTCTACATCTGTCCCTGCTGGAGTTCATCAACCTCATCTGATTCTACCCTTCATGCCAGGCTAGGGTCTGGGGTCTCCCACCCATGGGTAACTGCCTTGCTTTACATTTACACCTACATGTGACGAAATCTCTGGAGAGCGTTGTCCCTCACAAAAGAGGACAGAAGACGACAAGCCCCTCTGGGTTGGAGCCCACAGCTGCAAGCTTATAAAATACAAGGATGATGAAAAAGCAGAACCCATAAGATATGCCTTAACCCAGAAGCTCCTGGTTTGGAGAGGGCCTGGTTTCCACTAACAGCAGCCGGGAATGTGTTTTATTCAAGGGGAATCCTGAGAAGCCAGAGCACACTGTGCGGGAGTGTGAGCAGAAGGAAAATGACTTTGTGAGGCCACCAGCTAGAGCTTTGGTCTCTCAAGTCCAACCACAACCATCTGTAGCCATGAAAGCTGTTCCACCTGAGAAAACACCAATGCAGAGAATGGGGTGATAAAGGAGAAATCCAACTCTATGGAAAGTAAAGGATCCATCCCTCTGGAGGAGGAAATGGCAATCCACTCCAGAATTCTTGCCTGGGGAGAAGGCAATGGCACCCCACTCCAGTACTTTTGCCTAGAAAATCCCATGGATGGTGGAGACTGGTAGGCTGCAGTCCATGGGGTTGTTAGAGTTGGACACAACTGAGTGACTTCACTTTCACTTCACTTTCATGCATTGGAGAAGGAAATGGCAACCCACTCCAGTGTTCTTGCCTGGAGAATCCCAGGGACGGGGGAGCCTGGTAGGCTGCCGTCTATGGGGTCGCACAGAGTCGAACACGACTGAAGTGACTTAGCAGCAGCACCATTCTTGCCTGGAGAATCCCATGGACAGAGGAGCCCGGCCTGCTCCAAGGGTTACAAAGAGCAAGACATGACTGGGCATAAGCATAAAACTGAACACTTAAACCAGGCACTGTTCTAGCTCACTGAGCTCACATAAAAACTTAGGATATTCAGTGAGGTGAGCACTATTGCCTTTTTAACAGGTAACCATCCTAAAACAGAGGTTACCAGCCTTGCTCAGGAAACTTACCTCATAAGGGCAGAGTTAGGGCTGAACCCAGGCCACCTGGCCCCAGAGTTTCCACTCTCAACCTCAAAACTATTCTGCCTCTTCAACAATGTAATATAGGGGAAATGCCATATTAAATTTATTCATTTCTTTCCAACATGATTGGCCATCTTAAATTAACTCTCAGGAATTAAAGAAGGAAAGAATGAAAAAGAAAAAACTTGAAAGCTAAAGGCCCTTAAGGCTAGGTATCTGATAAGAAAATATAATCCAACTCTCTGTTTAGACCATTCTTAGAGTAGTTATCATCTTTTCTAAATCTTTAGAATATGTATTATCTATACTGCTCACATAGCACCTATCACATATTGTATTATATTGATAATGTTTTGTGATGTATTTATGGCTTGATCTAACTAATCCCCTTGATTCAGAATGCCTTAAATATTATGTTTCCCCACAATTTTCTGCCCATTGCAGTGCTCAATAAAGAAGTAGTGGATTTTAAAAGTATCAGAATCTCTGGAGTAACAGAGTCACTTCTGGCTCAGGAACTTTACACTCAATCTTGAAAATGTAAATCATCCATGGATTTTCTGAAAGACAGTTCTGGCTACCGCCAATTTGACAAAGCCTGCAAATAGCCTTTGTGGGTAAGTGTGCGCAAGGCAAGTAACTTGAACAACTTGATGTTTTTCATCACCTTGAGTTAACTGGTTCCCTTAGAAGTTCCTAAGCCCCCATCTGAGGTGGTCCCTCCTTCCAGAGGAGGCTGTGTAGCCCTGAGGTAGAGACTCAAGAGAAAGGCCCTGCTGAATGAGAAGAATCCAGGGTGTGGAACTCCATGGCCTCTGGGATCCCTTCCAGCTCTAAGATCCTACTAGCCTATTTTAGAAAGTTCTGCAATCAGGTTGTTAACAAAACCTAAGAGTTGGCTCCCACTCCAAAGTGTAATTCTGCCTCCTCTGACTCATACAGACAGAAATACTTGGAGAGGGTTCGTGGGTGGGACGGCAGCCCACTGGCCTTTGCAGGAGGGATCCAGATGGCATGGGCTTCACAGTGAACTCAAGTCCCTCACCCTCTGCTGTCAGCAAAGAGTAAGGGGGCAGGAGGCTCCCAGTTCCTAGGGAGCTGGGGACCAGGAGGTGGGGAAGTGGAGATGAAGGCTGTAGGTAGGGATGAACAGATGGGACAGCACATTCATGGAAAGGGCTGTTCACAGCAAAAGGCAGAAACCTCTGCTTAGAAGCTCCAAGAATGCTATCCTCACACACGTAAGCCACTCAAGGCCCACCAGCCAGAAACCCTGGGATACAGGATAACAAGAACAGGGAAACAAAGGTAGCATTCACAATTACAGAGCACCTCCACATGCAAGGAACAGGGCAGAGTGATTGCTGATGGGTGATAAATAAACCCCCTGCACCACCACCCCTCCCCACCCAATTCCATCCCTCGCCCACAGAGAACCGAGAGGAAAGAGAGAAGCATCTCACCTTAGGAGAACCACACTGTCCGACATGAAGGCTCCAACAGTTACATCTGAAAACCACAAGTTTACAGATTTAGAATCTTGCTGAAGCCCATCTCACCCACCCGCTGCCAAGGTGCTCCAACGTGATGGAGGCCAGTCTCAAGGTCAGGGGCTTGTAATGGCTTTGGAGGAGCTAGAGCCACACTGTCATGTATGGCGGCCCATCGCCAGGTGTGGCGGCTGAGACCCCAAAGGGTTCTGGTCTGTACTGAGACGTACATGTAAGACAGAAACTCATTTCAAAGACTCAGTACTAAAAAATATTAACTATTTCACTAATAAAAAATTTTTGTACTGATTGTATGCTGACATGATAATATGTTGATACATGGGGCTAAATAAAACATTATTAAAATTAACTTCATCTGTTTCTTTTTATATCATTTTTTTATGTGGCTGCTAGAGTGATTTAAATTACATAAGTGGCTCACATTATTTCTTTTGGACATTAGGGATTCAGAGGGCAGATACTTGGAATCAAATGACTCCTGGGAGAAGCTCTAGGTACTGCAGAACGTGAGAACTGTCTCCATTCCACCCCTCACACTATGTGACCACAGAGACTCTGTGTCCTTATCTGCACAATGGAGATAATGATCCCTAATGTCTTCTTCAAAAGCTGACAGCATTTCGTAATATTTACATCAGAATACATCTATTACATACTTGCTCAATATAATAGTTGCTGCTGCTGCTGCTGCTAAGTCGCTTCAGTCGTGTCCGACTCTGTGCGACCCCATAGACAGAAGCTCACCAGGCTCCCCCGTCCCTGGGATTCTCCAGGCAAGAATACCGGAGTGGGTTGCCATCTCCTTCTCCAATGCATGAAAGTGAAAAGTGAAAGTGAAGTCGCTCAGTCGTGTCTGACTCTTAGCGACCCCATGGACTGGAGCCTACCAGGATCCTCCATCCATGGGATTTTCCAGGCAAAAGTACTGGAGTGGGGTGCCATTGCCTTACTAAACCCATTAAATCAGATATGAAAATCAAAAAACTCATGAAAATACTTGGCCAACTACAAATCAAGACAAGTGTTAGTTGGTAATGTTTATTCCTAAATAATTTTAATTTAGGAACTGTTCATTTATGCAACAGTTCTTTGCCTTTTCTCCCCTCAAGTATAATAAAACGCTGCAGCCCTGCAGTCCCCATGACCACTTATAGAACCAAGCATCTTAACTCAAAAGCGTCTGAATCCCTCCATCTACAAATGCCCTCAATTAGGAAAAACAAACAGCGTATCCATGGACTGCAGGACTCTAAAATCCCTGCCCTTGGGTATGCATGTTAATTTTGCTATTTTCTAACAGTCTTTTTTTAATTGCCTGGATATTTGAACATAAAAGAATCTAATGCACTTGCCATTTCTCTTATGAAAAACTGCAAGGTAAGAAATCCACGTGTGTTGTGAAGTGTGACCACACCTGCTCACTGTGCAAATACAGAGGAGCAGCCTGAGTCCTCATTCACACTACAATGTGGTCTCTGGCACCCTAAGTTCTCTGAAGCTCAGCATCCTTGTCTATAAAAGGGGAGATGCCTGTATCTCTACCTACCTATGGGGGAAACTTTATAATGCACATCACACAGGGAAGTAATGGACAGTATTGTTTAGGGACAGCCACAAATTGCCCAGAATAAGAACTGCTTAAAGACTTAGGATGGTCTACAGGAAAAAGTGAAGAAGTCAAAGTGAAAGGCGCTCAGTTGTGTCTGACTCTTTGCGACCCCAAGGACTATACAGTCCATGGAATTCTCCAGGCCAGAATACTGGAGTGGATAGCCTTTCCCTTCTCCAGGGGATCTTTCCAACCCAGGGATCAAACTCAGGTCTCCTGCATTGCAGGTGGATTCTTTACCGAGTAAGCTACAAGGGAAACAGAGCTCAAAACTGGCCCTTTTCTGTTCCCACTCCTCCTGGCTCTGCAGATTTACAAGGATGATCAAAACTCCTGTCTGTGGGAAACTCTGAAATTCAGTACCCTGTACAGAACTTCATTCATTTTCACAGATCCTTCTGAGGCATTTTAAATGGAAAGAAACATTTTCTCAGGCTAGCACAATGACCTACAGTTTCAGGGAATTTTTTTCTGAATTCCACGATGATTTGGGATTTTTTTCACGTCTTCTCTTTGCTTCCTCACCTTGCCTATTCCATCCCCTTCAAACAGCAACAGGTCCTCTATTCCATTGCCTAGTCGATTTCACCTAAGCCGGATATGACTGAGGATTGGGGTTTGAAATCGTACATTTTTACTCAATTAGCCTCAACCACCACAAGGCATTAATTAACCCTGAAGACAAGCCAGCCAGCCTTGAATGGCAAAGGTCTATTTTCTGTGTCAGGGGAAGGACATGGCTTTCTTCCCGCTCCAAGGGTTTCTTCAACACTTGTCTTGTGTGTGTGTGTGTTTGGGGGATGGTGGGGTTGCTCCTTCTCCCCTATCAAGAGGAAGACACCTCCAAATATGCTTAAATATTACAGAAAACACGAGGTTTCACTCCTTATATTCTGAATGTGGAGAGGGCTTTTTGTCTTCATCAGAAAGACTTGCTGCCACAGAAATCACTACAAAAATCCACCCTCCTGGTGCTTAAGCCCTTTAGAGCAGATCATTTTAAAACTGAAAAGGAAATTGATTTTAACACTACTTTCATCTTAAAAAGCAAACACCAAGCAAAACACCCTGTTCTACTTGTGTGAATTTTTCTAAGCCTAAATAGATGTGACCACACTCACCAGACTGGTTATCTTGGCTTATCTCACGTGTCTTTCAAGAAAAATAGCTTACCAGGATAACTATTTCCATCCATGTCAATGCCTCCTGATATGGACTGACCAAACATCCGCAGCACCGGACTTATCTTCCGCCCCGACAGCTTCTGCAACAGATAATAGGGAGACTGAGCCACCGGAAGGAGCATGGTCACAAGTAAGAACCCGTGACTGCTTTAGCCCAGCTTCTCTCAGACACTTGGTCTTGAAGTTGGTCAAAGAAAAAAAAAAATTGTAGTCTGAATTTGATCGGGGGCTTTAGCAGGCAGTCGTAGACCCCACACTCCTTTATTAGTACTTGTCTGAGTCACATGTCACCATTTACAACTTTTTCTCAGCTCGGTGCTAATGAACAAACTGCCAGATGCGTGTGTTCGTGTTTTGATGTATTGAATGAAGCTCCAAATGGATTAACGTCAACTGCCATTTCTAAGGGAAGTTCTGTTTTGTTTTCATACAGGTCTAGCTGGCTGGAATCCTCAGAACATATCTTCCTCACATCGCTCTACCTAAACATGTACTAAACATGGAACACTCCTAAGATGCACTGCGAGCCCAGTCCTAGGGAGACAGGAATCAACACATCTACCTAGAAAAGATGACCACATGGAAACTACCTCTCCATCAAGCCAACCAGATGTGCAGGCTCCTGAGAATCACAGACAGGATGAAACAGCTCTACCTAGTACATCTAAAACGCCATGGTCCTGAATCTTTTGTAAACTGAAGGAAATTTAAAAAAAAAAAAAAAAAAAATCAGCTGAACCTGCCCTGAAAGGCAGCCTTCAACCAACCATTCAGCACTGACAGCTCTTCTGCCAGCAGGCCATACCAGCATCTGTACTTATCTCTTCTTCGTCGTCAAGCCCAACCTGTGCTAACACAGCACATGCTGTACTGGTTCAAGAATATTTACTGTACACCCAGCCTTTGTCATACACCCATGCATGTGTGGCACAGCTCCACACAAAGATGCCAAGCTTTCCGAATCAGGAAAGTGCCATGTTCTGGGATCTGACCTGTTATTTCTTCCCTTTCTCTAAACAGTCTCCCTGGTGAGGCTTCCCTCCCAAGGCCTTCATTGTGGATGGTAAGAGAAATGCTTTGTATTCATGCCACACAGAAGCCTCCATGTCAAAACCAGGTATATACATACCCAGGGCTCACTTGGAACTTTCTTGCCTTATCCTGTTCCTTCCTGCAAAGAAGTCACAAGTATGGGGAGGCGGGGGTTTCTATAGGACCTACATATGAGATAGCAGGGACTTCCCCAGCAGCCAATAATTGCAAATAACTCTCCTCCTGCCACCTCAGTGAAACCATCCAACAGGAAGTGTGCACGCATTAAAGTAAAAATCAGAGCACTGTAGGAAACACTGAGGAAAAGATTCTCGCTGACAGACAGAGTCCTATGTTCCCCTGTGGCTCTGTCTAAACAAATATGCATGTGCGTCTGTGTGTTTCCTAAAAGCCACATTTTGAAGCCGAGCATCTTGCTCTGAGGTCCAAAGACGTGAGCAGCAGCTTGCCCTGAGTTTGCATTTCTGAGGTATGCTGTGGCTGGGACAAGCGGGGAAGAGTGAAGGGGTGGTCCTTTTGGGGGTGGCGATGCAGGCTTAAGTTATCCCACAGACATCTGCAGGCCATTATGCCATAAAGCCAGGAAGATAAGTCCACTTGGTGCTAATAACTCTAAATGAAAACCAGGAGCCTTGGGAAACCTCCGCTTCACCAGCTTTACATGCGGTGTCCTGATGGCAGGAGAGAGATCACAGGGGCCGCCGGGACATGCCCGGGGGCTCTCAAGTTGAGAAAGGCACGGGAGGATCTTAAAATCAACACTTTTCATGGTAAACTCGAGGAAGAGGAATGAGTTACAGAGTAATATGGAAAAACTTCAGACCCCGATCTCACAATGTATCCAGCAGAAATAATACCAATCTGGGCCAAAGAAAAGCAATCCCCTTGCCCAGACTTGTTTCTGATTTCCTCCTTTAGTTCACCCACACAATGCCTGCTCTGTCCAAGCCTGGGCCCTGGACAATCTGGCATTAAAGGATTTATTTTCTTCTTTTAAAATCACGAAACTTATCACATATACATTAGGAGCTGGGAAACATGTAATCACCGGTTGCTCCTTCTCTTTTTTTTTTTTTTTTAAAGAGCCCCAAACCACTTCTCTTTGTTAGAGCTAACGAGCCAGGCTGCGTGCTGACAAAGGCAGGACGGATCCAGCTGCTGATCCCTGCTTCCTATAAAGACAATCCGCGCTGACCACAAAATGTATACTTCAGTTGTCTGCAGGGATCCCTCCCAGCAACACCACAAAACACGGGAGGGCTGCGGGAGGAGGGGAAGCGGGGTCTCTCAACTTGTAATCGCCTCTCTATGCAATTAGCTTCCCAGGTCCAGCAACAAGCTTCCAGGAGGAAGCGTGGAGAGTGACCTCGATGGCTGCCCAAAGATGGCTACTCCCCGGACGACTTTCAGCTTGTGACAGTGGGAACAGAGCCCCCTGACCCACAGTAGAGCAGCCCCTGGGGACGGATGTGGCCCCCACATTTCCCCCAGAGGCCTCTGCCTCCTGCTGCATCAGCTGAATCCCCTAGGAGTTTATTCCCACCATTACTCATTTCTCACCCTAATCATTGCTGGCTCAGATGGTAAAGCGTCTGCCTGCAATGCAGGAGACCCTGGTTCAATCCCTGGGTCAGGAAGATCCCCTGGAGAAGGAAATGGCAACCCACTCCAGTATGCTTGCCTGGAAAATTTCATGGACGGAGGAGCCTGGTAGGCTACAGTTCATGGGGTCGCAAAGACGGACTTACTCATTTCTAATGCACGGAGCATGGTCCACGTAGATGAAGGCCCCTTGGAGTCAATATGCCTCCCAGCAAAATAAGCTTCCTTAATTCTGTTTTCCAATGGAGCTTCCCTCAGTGTTCCTTTTTCTGATGTGGAGTTGAGGGTAGTGGTTGCAATAAGAGGGTTGGGAGTTAGACTGGCAAAGTCTCAGTGGCCAAGTTGCTACTTCCTAGCTGGTGATGACAGGCAGGTCAATTCACCTCCCTGGGCTAGAGTCACTTCATACAGGAAAGGTGGATGACAAAGGTGCCCATGTCACATGGCTGTGATGAGGACTGAAGGTAAGACAGCAGAGCAGGCACTCAGGAAGCGTCCCTGCTCTCACCAGCACCTCCCTTGGCACCTGTCTCCTGCTGGAATCACAGAACCAAGCAGAGGGCCCAGGAGAGGGAGCCTGGGCTCAACTGGCAGCCAACCAACCAGCCCTTGACCCTCAATCAGCTGACTCTTACCTGCTGCAGGAAGCACAATTAGGAATGCACACACTGAACTGAACTTGTAGGTACTGCCCCTTAAAATCAACTTGTAAAGTCTTCCTACCTAGAGGCTTCCATACATGGACAGGTTTCAATACTTCCTATTTCATTTTATAGAACATTTTTTAAGAAGAGGACTCAGTTCAGAGTTTGGTTTCCTTCCCGATATTCAAGATATGCGGCAAGTTTCTTGGGGACGAGAAGTGTCCGCTTGAGTAAAAGGAGGCGAGACAGTAATAAACGTTCAGGAAATCAGTATGGGCTGATTGGAAATTTCTCGATGTGCGCTCAGTCCCTTTCTGTTGCTGACTCTCTAGAAGAACCCAGGCCTGTGCCACTCTACACACAGACATCCACAAACATCCTGATCATGCTTCTGTCCAGAAAGGGACTTCCTTTTTTCCCAGGAGCTAGGCTTGACACCATCAGCAAGATTGAACTTCAAGCAAAAAAACAGAACTCGCCACTTCCACATTCCCAAGTCCAGGGGAACGAGGCCAAGGCTTTGACAGTTTTAATGCCAGTTGTGACCACAGCCCCGTGAACAGCTTTCAGGTCCCTCCTCCATGGACCATTGTCATTCTAGGTCATATTTTACAGGATAATCCGTTGGCTCAGCATAGCTGGTTGACAAAGCAGTAACCAGAAAAGGCAAGCCTCCTCTTCTTTCATAAACCACTCTAACTCTAGCTAAGAATTTGGATATTATCTTCTATAGGCAGAATGCCTCCCTAGATATGAGCAAACGTGGGAGTCTATAAATATGTTCAGATTTAAGAAGCAGTAACCTAGATAGCATATTCAAAAGCAGAGACATCACTTGGCCAACAAAGGTTCGCCTAGTCAAGGCTATGGTCTTTCCTGTGGTCATGTATGGATGTGAGAGCTGGACTGTGAAGAAGGCTGAGCGCTGAAGAATTGATGCTTTTGAACTGTGGTGTTGGAGAAGACTCTTGAGAGTCCCTCGGACTGCAAGGAGATCCAACCAGTCCATTCTGAAGGAGATCAGCCCTGGGATTTCTTTGGAAGGAATGACGCTAAAGCTGAAACTCCAGTATTTTGGCCACCTCATGCGAAGAGCTGTCTCATTGGAGAACACTCTGATGCTGGGAGGGATTGAGGGCAGGAGGAGAAGGGGACGAGAGAGGATGAGATGGCTGGATGGCATCACTGACTCGATGAATGTGAGTCTGAGTGACCTCCGAGAGCTGGTGATGGATAGGGAGGCCTGGCGTGCTGCAGTTCATGGGGTCGCAAAGGGTCGGACACGACTGAGCGACTGATCTGATCTGATCTGATCAGTGGTTTGCGTCCTTCACTGGAGGAGGTGAAGGTGAAGAAAGGAGCAATGCTGGGTGTTATGTGTGTCTGTAGAATGAATGTATGAACAGCGACCAAGACATTCGCATGCCAATTACCATGGAATACTGAGGGACCATCCCCCTGGCATCACCGTGATAGATGTACACTGCTCCCGAAAAGTCATCCTCTTTGGGTGCGCCAATGGCCACATCTGGGGGAAGAAAAGCAGCTCTGGGTTAGAAAAACCATGTGGAATAATTTAAGAGTGGATTCCCTAATTCCTGTACGATGTCTAGAGAGTTCTTGATTGTTACTTGTTCAGGCATTAAACTAGGCACACGATCTCTTAGCAGCAGAAAAAAGAAAGTAGAAAGAAAATTATAGAAGCTGAGAAGAGTTTAGAACCAGAAAAATTTCTACCTCATCTTCACAGGATAAATTATTAACTTGTACAATAAAAGGATGTGAATATCAACCACCCACCCTAATGTCTGTCCATCAGAGAAGAGAGTTCCATAGACAATGGTTAGTGCATAGCTGAAAAAATCAACTCTATCCTTGGGTAAAAGAATTATATAAAACAGTATTCACTTTATAAGCAAAAAAAAAAAGAAAGAACAAAAAAACTCTGTGTTACGCTCACAAACTGACAATTCCTGGGACAAGGCTGAGGTCTTTCTCCCTTTCTTCAATTTGCTTCTAACAAAAAGTCATGTGTCTGTAGATGGGAAGTCAAGGGTGAGGGGCATCACCCACCCAACCTCAAGCAGAGGTCCCCAATATCTGAATGGAGCCCTCTATGGCCAGTGGAATTATGGTTTCAAAGGAGCCTGGATGCCCGGCCTAAGGCCCATCTTCCACCTTCTGCCTCAGCCCTCCCCACCAGTAATGTGGCCACCACCAGTCCTGGTGTCTGAACCCGGCACATACAGTGATGGGAGGACGTACTGAACAGACCAAAGATCATGCATACACACCTCCACCCCTCCCAAAACTCACACCTTCAGTCAGTCCAGCGTGCTCTCAGAGCATCATGGAGCATCAGAAGCTCAGAAGCAAGAAGGGTTTGTGGCAAGAAGAAGCTGGTTCAGACTTGGCTGCCACAGAAGCCCCTAAGCACTGAGCTGATGAGGAGGGATTTCACAGAAGCAAAACTCCATCAGAGTCAGGGCTCAGCCTTGTGTCTACATGGAAAACATGGTTTCACAGGTATTTTCTGCCTCGAGTGCATGGACGGGCCTTCCCTTGGGCAGGTAGATCCTGGAGCACCCACACCAGGGCAGGTAAGAGGACAGAAGCCAGCTCACTGACCTGGGAACCCGTCATCATCCAGGTCACCCAGGCTGGCGATGCTCTCCCCAAAGTGTGCGTTGTAGGCACCGTCTCCGCTCAGGGTCAGCTGCTCCTCCAGGACTCCCTGGGAAACAGGATGGAAGGAAAACGGAAAACAAAACAAAAACAAACTGAACAACCAAAAAAAGAATGAAAAAACAGAGCTGGGAATGCTGCCCTCCCCCGCCGCACACCCATGGACAGGAAACACCTGGGCAGAATCCCAGGAACCCAAATGTCCCCCCGATCCATGGGCGAAAGGAGCCCCTTCCACATGGGCGCCATGGGGGTCTCTGATCACCTGAGACACATTTTAGAGGGAAGGAGACACACTGTTGGCCAATGACTAAACCTCTCCCAGTCCTAACACTCTCCACCAACCTATTTACCTGCCTACCTGCCAGTCCTCACGGTCTCCTCTCCCCACAGTCTCCCCAAAGTTGTTTTAAAGGAATACATATTTTCATGTCTGATCTCCTATGCCTTTGCTACAAGTTTATAAAGCTGTTTCGCAGGATCTATGTATTAGTGATCTTGACAGAGGGACTCAGGGTCCAGAAAAACCGACACCCAGTAGTTCTCGGTTAAGGGGTGAAAGCAGTGACAACAGGACACAAACCCGAGCCCACTTTGATACCTGGCTTGTGTTTCTTGAGCAAACACCAACCAACGGAGGGCAGGGTCAGTGGTGATGGTGGCAGTCAAGGCCACACCCACTTTGCCCCCAAATTGTTGACACGTGACCATCAGCGTGTTAACACACAATCTAATGTTTTGAGGCACAAGAACGTCTAACCCTGCTCCTGCGTAGAGGCACTCAGAGCAACGGTACACCCACAAGCCATCCCAAAGTTTTCGTTATGACTAAATCTTTTTTTCCATTATATACAAACACCTTTCAAAAAATAAATATGTGATGATTTCTTAAGTCAGTGAAACCCCCACCCCACAACACAAATATGCACTGATTTCCTCCCATCAGCATGGTGAAGCGGAGAAACACTGATTTCTGGCATGTACCAGGCACTGTATCTTCCCATCCTCATTTAAATCACACAGTGACTGTATATGGAAGACCTTATGACTCTGCCCACTTCATAGATAAGCAAACTGAGCTGCTGATTTCAAGCTGTTTGTCCCCATCACACAGGCTATGTGTGTAAGTGGGAACACCAACATTCAAGAGCAAGTCACCATTTTTTCCCACTGCTCCACACTGCCCTGAAACCTTTCATCACATAGGACGAAGTTCAACAGAAATAAGCATACCCTGGTACTCTGGTAATCCCAAGGCATTAAGAAACATCGGCTGGCCACAGGTTGTGTGGGTGCCATGTGCCTGCAAAAAGTCTGGGGAATGATCCTGCTCATACATCTCATGCCCTGGGGCTGTTGGGCTGGTCACCTTATGGCCTGACAAGTTCACACCTGTGCAAACACCGAGTCAGTCTCCTGCAAACACGGTGGCTAGCAGCCACTGAATGCTGACTGTTCTAATCTCCATAAAGACTGCCTCACTTCTCCCCTTCCTGCCCTGTCTCCCTTCCTGGAAGGTCAGTATAGAAGCAGGTGCCATTGCAACAGGTACCAGGAGGCATCTCCCCAAAGAGCTTGCAAACATCCAAGAAAGTCCAAGGCTCTAACATTCCCTGGCTCTTCTTTAAATCACTTCCTGTCTTTCTGGCATCTGCCCACCTAGCTATAGCTAAACACTACCACCCCCTCCCAATGAGGATTACTTAACTAACTTAACATCTTAGTCACAGCTTAAAAGTACACTTTTACTAACTTTTTTGATTATGAAAGAATTACATTCTCACTATTTGTAGAAAGATAAAACTAAATACCTACCCAAGCATCACCACCCAGAGCAATCTGTTATTAACTTTATGTATTTTGTATATTTTTAAAGGTTGATTGTATATGCAGTTTTTATCCTGCTTTGTCACTGATTATCTCATAAGCATTTTCTCAAGTTAGCTAAAAGGCTGGTGGTCACAGGATTTGTTCATTGAACCATTTCCCTTGTGTTGAATACTCTTTCTTCTAGATCCTGAAAAGATTCTACTTTCTCTTTGGTTTCTTGCTCCACGGGTACACTGTAGTCCCTCAGCTTCTGCCCCCACCCACCCTCCCCTGTGCTGCAGAGACATCTTTCTGACCCAACCATGTTCTTTTCCCAGTTCTGCAGATTAAGGGACATCCTGACTATAGCCCGTGGCCACTGTGCTGGTCCCCATCTAACCCCCACCCCCCCGCCAAGTGGCACCATGCTGAACTGTGGTCCCACTGCCTGACACCTCAATCTACGTGGCCCAGCTCCCAGCCCACTCCCACCTGTCTAACTCCTATTCTTCTTCAAGGTTCCTTCCAGCATCATGTCCCCTGAGAAGGCTTCTCTGTGTACATACTCCCAGGGAGGTGGCATAACCTAGAGATGAGGCATGCTAACTCCAAAGTCAGTTTGCCTACGTTTCAAATCTCAACGCCACTGCTTTTTACCTGTGGTTTGGGGCAGGTGACTTAATCTGAGCCTCAGTTTTTTCACCTGAAAAATGGGGAACCCCTGATATCATGTGCATATGTCATTGAGATCATTCACAGGAAGCAAGAGAAACAGCTCCTGGTACACGAGGAGCACTCAGTGCTAGTCATTTGGGTATTTCTGGGCCCCGGTATGTCTGCAGTCATCACACTGCATATAACTTTCCATAGATGAAACACGGAGCTTTCTGAAGGTAGGAAACAGGTCTGTTCACCTCCTCTGGGTGATGGGTCTCAGTCACTACTCCTTAGGCCAATGTCTCTTTTCCTCACCCCATCCACACGTTGCCCAGCTCTGTACTCACATTTCCTTTGTTGATGTAGACGGTGACCTGCCCTTCGTCCCTGATCTCAGAAAACATGGGGGCCCCCACCAACAGGTCGGAGAGGCCGTCAGTGTTCAGGTCAACTGCGCATAAGGAGGAGCCGAAGTAAGAGCCCATCTGCAACCAAGTCGAGTTGCGACAAAGCGTTCAATGTCTGCCCTCATACACAGGGCCCCCGCCTCCCTCCAGCCCCCCAGCCTGACAAGCATCTGCTCCTGAGTCCCGCAGAGGCTGCGCCAGCTGCGCTGCCCGGAAAGCAAGAACGCTCGGGCAACAGTGGATCCCAACTCCCCACGCCTCCTGGCAGCCGTGTGGGGACCCCTGTCAATGGGAGACCCATGCCACCGACTTGGAGTCCCACCAAAGGGGAAACAAATGGACCAATCCCTGGAGCACAAGGCTCTGCTTTTACAAATGCAACCTAAGCCTGCAGACATAGGTTATAGCCATAATAAAAGTGCCTCATATATCAGACATTTGACAAGGCCAAGCAAGTTAGGAATATGGAATTTCACAACAGAAGGCAGGCATGAAAATAAACTGTTACATGAGAAACAGATTACCCTCACCCAGTCCTGGGCAGAACTGAAGACTGGCTAGGAAGGTGTGAGCTGAAGTAATAGAAGAACGTACAACTCATAAGATTATTTGATGAATGAGGGAATACAGCCAGGTCATACTGGCTTGATCATGGCTCTATCCAGTACCTGTTATTTGATTTTTTTTTTTTTACCATTTTTTAAATAGAGGTATAGTTGACATACAGTGTTTAGTTTCAGGTGGACTGCAAAGTGACTCAGTGATGGATTATTCAGATTCTTTCCCATTACAGGGCATTACAAGATACTGAATACAGTTCCCTGTGCTATATATATAGCAGGTCCTTGTCGTTCATCTATTTGCTGTATAGTAGTGTGCATATGTTAATCTCAAACTCCTAATTTACCCCCCTCCGCCTCCCCCTCTGGGAACCGTAAGTTTGTTTTCTAAGTCTGTGAGTCTGTTTCTGCTTTGTAAACAAGTTCATTTGCATCACTTTTTTTAGACTCCACCTATACACGATACAATGCAACATCTGCCTTTCTCTGACTCAGGACCTGTTATTTTAAATCAGGGGTCTCAAATGCACAAGCCGATGGGATCCAGACGGGTGATATAATAGGAGTAAGAGAAAAGCACATGACAGCACAGGCGCGCTGGCCGGTGACAAGTGACGCTCAGCCCATTTGTCTAAGAAATAACAGAGGGTGGTGGGGACCGCGGCGGATCAGTCCCCGGGCCCAGCCAAAGGAACAACTTCCACCCAGGGGAAGTCAACTCCTGACTGACCCAGAAAAGGCTGCCTGTCTCATCCTTTAAGAGAAACTGAAGCTCTAAAATTGTATTTGAATTGCCTATTTTTAAAATGCTGACAACTAATTCATATTAAAAAATAATAAATAAACATACCATGCAGACCAAATGAAAATTTTTGTAGGCTGTGTTCTTTCCAAGGGCTGTGACCTCTGTTTTTAATTTAAAAAAAAAAAGCTATCCTTTTAAAATAAATGTTTTCAAGTAAAAGGGCTCTGGTTTTACAGACATGAACAAGCATTTTCTTTTGCTGTTTGTTGGCAGTTAACCCAGGGGAGTTCGAGAGAGGTGGAGGGTACTTTGGTCCATTTCCTGCAACTTGGCCTGGGACAGGACTCAGAAGTCCCTCTCCAGTCACGTGTTAATGCCACTTCCACCCACTCCCACTCACCCCTTCCCAAGGGAGAAGAGCATGCGGGAAGTTTCAGAGTCATGGAGGTGGGGGCAGAAACCAGCTGATGGTCACCAATTCAGTGGCCTTGCCAATATCTCTATCTTGACTTTCATAAGAGAAACCGCTAAGACCCAGGCAAGGCCATGAAGACCGAAGTTGCTGGCTGTTCTCTCTGGCTGAGTCCCAGGGGAACTATTTGTTTCATTCCAATGGACTATTTAACTTGGCATCTTCGTCGGTGTTCAATCAGAAATCCCCGTACGTGAAGTTTCCTATCTAAGTTTTGACATATAAACACTTCACATGCTCAGTTAACACAATAAAACTTGGATATGGCAATGACATGCTTTGGGGTGCGTGTTCCCAGATCAGAGCTCTCCCAACAACCTGGAAATGTGGGGATACACGTGGTGCTAGTGGTAAAGAACCCGCCTGCCAATGCAGGAAACGTAAGAGACGCGGGTGCAATCCCTGGTTGGGGGAGATCCCCCAGAGAAGAGTATGGCAATCCACGCCTGTATTCTTGTCTGGACAATTCCATGGACAGAGGAGCCCAACGGGCTACAGTCCATGGGGGCACAAAGAGTCGGACACTATTTCAGTGACTGAGCGTGCACGAACATGTCTCTATTAGCAACAGAACTGCACGTGTATTGGTGATGTCTTATGTGCACCTGACAAAGGATGCCAACCAGTGAAGACCAGAACCCTTTGGGGTTTTGTCTCTCGTACGGTAAGGCCAGGAGACAGAACTCTGACCAGATTCTGGTCACACAAAAGCAGAAGTGGACTGGGGGTTTCCTGAGTCAGAACCTTCCTTTAAGTGTGGCTCCAGACACAGGGGTAAAGCAAAGACATCCTTTGAAAGTCTGGGGTCATGTCCTTTCCCGCTGTAATAATGGAGAAGTCAGAGGGACAAGAATTTCTCATTTCTTTTGACAAAAGCAGAATAAGACATCTAAAGGGAGTAATGGTCTATTTGAAAATCAGCAAGATGATGACAGGGGTACAGCTGGAAGATGGTGAAACAAGAGAGCACAAAGAAGGATGGATGCCACCGCAATTCAAGGAGAGGGCGAGAAGAGCCTGGAGGAAAATGAAGAGCAGCTCTGAAGCTGGGAGGGGAGACAGCTGGCCCTTGGTCCCCTCCTCAGGAAGCCCTGTTGTGTCAGAATGAGGACACTTGAGCTGATCTGCAGGCTGGTCTGTGCTGGAACCCACATCATCACATCCTCAGGAAGTTTCCCTGTCATGCCACCACTCTCAAATCTGCTCCCCCAAACCTGCCCACAACTCAGGCAGAGATGGGCAGCCATGACAGCTATCATGCAAACCAGGAGGGTTCTGAGAAAGAGAAAGGGCACAATTATGGACAGCTGGTTATACCAGGACGACTAGCATCAACTGGGTCTGTCCTGGGCGCAGGCAGCGGAGGTAGGGACACACGGGGAACAGAGGGGAGGCACAGTTACCGCTGAACCTGAAGACACTCTAAAAATGGGGTGACGGGGTTCAAGGCCCACAATTCACTTTAAAGAGTCCTTAAAAGATAGTAGTTATGTAAGGTGACAGATAGACATGTAAGGGAGAAGGAATCCTTAATTTCATGCTTTCAAGCCCAACATACTGGAAGGGGAGGAAAGGGAGGGAGGGTTTTCCACAGGAAAACTCACCCACTGATTTTTTTTTGGAGAAAGAACTAAAACGTTAGGCTACATTTACCCCTACTTGCTCTTTGGAACTCTTTTTCTCAGAAACGGCATGGGGGTTATTTCTTTTCTAACTTTAGAGGTGCTTGGAAATCCATTTTTTTTTTTTTTTTTTTTTTTTTTGCAGAATCACTCACAGACTTTTTCCAGTGTTGTTGCTTTGGGGTTTTGGAAATGTTAAAATAACACAGGCCAGCATAGTTCCCGGGGGAAGGCAGCGCTGCTCTCAGGGAAAAGCTCGCAGAACTGGGTCGGGTGATGTACGTTTTATTGAAAAGGTTATGACAGTTATATACTAAGAATACACATGAAGGCTGTTAAAACTGCAAAAAAAAAAAAAAAAAAAAAGCTCTACTTGTGAGTGGGACTTTTGGAAGTCAGAATGTGATTCCCCAGCAGAACAATATGCGATGGTGCCAGGCTGGCAGGAGGCAGGTGTGACACAGCGGGACCGGAACTGGGGCGCGAGGCCCACCCAGGAAGGAAACAATCATTTTCCACGTGCCGCCCCCCACCCCCGACTTTTCTTAGGGTAATAAATAGGAATGTCAAAAGGTGATTCTACCTATCTCCTCAAATCTCCCTCCCAAGTCCCAGATATTCTGTGCTTCTTCCCAGAGCTCACTAAGGCCTCCACCAAGACAAGCCTCCAAATCACCCCCTTCACTCCCTGCCTAAACTTGCCTCCTCTTGGTGCAGCCGGTCTCACCAAACAATCCTGCCAGCCGAAACCAGGCTAAGGTGTGCACCACTGATAAGCCCATGAAAAAGGGTTCTTGTTGATCAAAGGAATCTCTACCTGGCTTAATTTCAGAACATGGTACAATATAATGGAAACTTACTGGAAATGGGGAGGGAATTAGCAAGAGGGTAAGGATAACATGATGACACAGGCAGATAAACCTTGCCAGGACTAATTTCAGGGCAGCCTTCCCCAGCTATTTCTATTTCAAAGTCCTAAAAGGAACCGGGTGATGTTTGTTTGGTTTTTGTGGGGCAACGGTCCCTATGGCAATGAGGGCAGAGGGCTCAGGATGTGAGAAGGAGGGGCAGCTTTGGGTTGATGAGATAAGGGAGAGGGAGAACCACTTATGTGCAGGCCTCCTCTGAAGATAATCGGTCATATATCTGTACTCAACAATGCCTGATCCTTCTAGAGTTGGGAGAAAGGCAGATAGAGAAGGTCAGAGAGGCAGAGAGATAAAGGCAGAGAGAAACAGGGCACACAGTCTTTCTGAGGAGTATCTGAACCATGGACAACCTTTAAGACTTCTGTGCTATAACTTGGTCATGTACAAACTCATCTTGCTACCTGTCTCTACAACACGCACGAATCCAGGATTCTGCAGGTCACACACGATGCTGAGAAGGTCAAGGCTCCAACATGCAGTAGAACCAACATGTAAATGCAGGGCACAGACAGGCCTTTAAGCCAACTTTCTAAATAAGAACTGATGCCCATATGATGACACCTCACAAACAAACAAAAAGACACTAATCCCAACGATCTCACCTTTTTACCTGAAGCTTGAAAAATCTTAATTAAGGTGCCTGATCTTCGGTCAGCTCTAAAAATATAAACCTATGGAAGGAAAAAGAATCCAGGTAAGAAGCAAGCAATGACCAGGTATTTATTAGCATTCTCCTGGGGGTCCTATTTAAATGCCTGAATAGACACACAAGTTTGTCTACACTAGCTGATGACTAGTTATTTTAACAACTTTACAAAGAAAGTATCCTTTAATCCTGAGGCAGAAATCACCCCCATGCCTCCTGAACCACATCATCTACGGAAGCTGTGCCTAGTAAGACCCGAGGAGCTTCCAAATTGCTACCAAAAAATCAACTCCTGGGAGAAATATTTTCTTCCTTGAAACATTTCCTTCACTCCAGTTAGTTAGGGCCTTAGCAGGTGTCACAATAAAGTCAGCACTTGGTGTCTGCAGTAAATGGGGTCCAGAACCCCTGGGATACCAAAATCCATAGATGCTCAAGCCTCATATGTAAAACAGAATAGTGTTTGCATATACCCTATGTAGTCATCTCTACATTACCTAGAATATCTAATACAATATAAATACTATGTAAATAGTTGCAAATATAATGTATAAATACATTTGTACAGCAAATTCAAATTTTTCTTTTTGGAAATTCCTAGATTTTTTTTTTTCCTATTTTCATTCACGGTTGGTTGAAACCACAGGTGTGGAAATACAGATACAGAGGGCCAACTGTGTAAGACAGAGGGGTGGATGGGAGTATTTTAGACAAAGCAGTTTTCCAAAGTGGTTCCACAGAACATTAGTTTCATGAGATCTGCTTGGATAAATATGAGTTTGGTTTGGGAAATGACAGAATTAAACAAATGCCTTTACTGGGGACCTTTCAGAGCCTTTAGCATCGGCATGTACACCGTGAATCTCCACCACAGCGAGGACTACTTACACAGAACTTCCTAAACAATATGAGTATATAAGCTCTTCTCCAAGTGGCATCTTAAAGGAAGAGCAAATGTCCCATGAGAATCAATTTTGGGGAGCCTCCCATGGGGTAAGGGATCGCCATCTTACTGCAAATGCTTTCTTGCCCTGACACCAGAAATGATGACCACCAAGATCCTGGAGGCCAGCGATCCATCCTGAGGTCCTCAGGAAGCAAGTGTGTACCAGTTCCCACGCCTGGGAACATGGAACGATCGTCAGCTTTGCTAACTATGACCAGCTTCCGCAGTGCCTCTCATGTGCTCTGGCTGAAAGCAGCAGTCTCACGTTTGTCTTTGTTAACTAGATCCTCGGTGCCCTCTGTCCGCTTCTACCAATTTTAAGTACCACTCTCATCCTAGACTCGACAGGGACTACACAGTTATCTCAACCATCTGAAGAAAAGACAATACAATTAGATCACGTTTTCTTGACTGGTGATTTAAAACCAACTGGTGATTTAAAATCAATTGGTGATTAACACATGTATACTTGTGGCGGATCCATCTTGAGGTATGGCAAAAGCAATACAATATTGTAAAGTTAAGCAAAATAAAATTTAATCAAATTGCAAAAAATAAATAAATAAAATCAATTGGTGATTAACAAAAAAAAAAAAGCTGTTGTCAGCACCAAGGCATCCGTATTACTGTGAACCGGGAGGCAGGCACGTTTGGCAATGCTACAGAGATGACTGGTCACACACAGCTCCTCCCAGAAGAGATTATCCATATGGGGACAGCTCTTGGTTCTGTCCCTCCACCACGTAGAGGAATTCATGTGGCTCAGAAAGACCTATGCCTTGCCTGAAGTTATCGGAGTTCATTTGTCCACCTCCCCTGTACTCAGGCCCTGGATTTTTATCAGATTTCATTTGCAAGGAAAATGACATCTGTGTCAACAGAGAGGGAGGCACATGCCCCAGAAACATGAGCGGCAACTTCCAACTCCTGCTGAGGAGGACCCGGGAGAATAACCCTCAAGACCACCCAGCAGTCACGCCTCATCTGCTGATCAGACTGACATCCTAGCTGAAGGCTCCAGTTAACAGTGGTCTTGGTCCACCTGGGCCTCTCCAGAATCCACTTTTCCAAGTCCATGGAGATACAACCAGATTCTATCATGTGTCCACCCCTACAGATTCAGACTAAGGACCCCTCCTCTGTTCAGTCTTACCTACAGGACAACTACAGAGCTCATTAAAATGCAGATTCCTGACTCATCTAGTCCGACTCAACTGGATTTCCTTTAGCCTGGAGCTAAAGATCCAACAAGCACAGTTCTCCATATCCCAGGCCCCACAGATGCCATGATTCCCAAAGGGATTCCGACTGCCCTATATTCATGGAGTCTTTTCTACACTCTGGACAGACAATTTAGGGAAACACACCCATATATTCCCACTCTATCTTTTGGGCTGAACCAATCTTGTTCTAAAACATTGGAAAAAAAAACAAAAAATATGAGAATCTAGGCCTAAAAACAAAGAAATCCCAAAGATATCTGGGACTAGACTTGGCTCCATTAAGTCAAATTTTGAAAGGGTTTGGGAAAGGGGAGGGTTTGGGGTTGGGCAGCGCTAGGTACCATTTCTTTGGTGGATGCCATGATGCCAGGGGTCAACCCTAATCATTTCTCAAATAATACCGAGTCAGTCGTGTAAAACATTCTCAGATGACAACATGTAGAAGACAGAGAGGTCTGGAAGCAGTGTTCACACTCTGAAGAAGCTTTCAAATTAAATTCTCAAAAGAAGCTGAGTGAAGACAGGTGATTCAATATTTTCTCATTATCCAGCAGCATGTTCACATCAACATGAGCTGACAAATCTCTAAAAAGAGGCAGTACGCTTCCCCTCCTGACCCCACGCTAGTTCACACACTTTCCTCCTCACCTTTCCGATGCCTTCGTCCTGCGGGGCACCTCCTACCACGTCAGTGGAGGACACGTGAGAAAAGTGGCCGGCAGTAACTGCATAGCCTGCAAAGGACAGAAACCAAGGATGAGCTTGAGAAAGAAGAAAAAGACCCATCAGAAGACAGTGTCTCTCAAGCATCCTTTATCTGGACAATTATGATCCAGTTATTCTTTGAACATAAACTGCATGTGTGCTTAGTCGTTAAGTCGTGTCTGACTCTTCATGACCCCATGGACTGCAGCCCACCAGGTTCCTCTGTCCATGGGATTCTCCAGGCAAGAACACTGGGCTGGGTTGCCATTTCTCCTCCAGGGGGTCTTCCTGACCCAGGGATCAAATCTGAGTCTCCTGTGTCTCCTGTACTGGCAGGAAGATTCTTTACCACTGAGCTGGGAAGCCCCAGGAACAAATGGCAGCTGTCAGCCTTCTCACTGTGGAATGGCTCATCTCACAAAAAGACACATTCACAAGGACCCAGGGCAGGAAAGAGTGTTTTCTGAGTGTCCTCTTTTGAACAGGTGCTATGCCAAACTTCTACACCTGTTTTTTTTTGTTGTCATTGCTCCTTTCTGAAATATAATTCTCATACAGTAAATTACACACATCTGACGTGTATAATTTAACAAGTATGGACACATGGACATAAACATGCAGTCACCACCTAGAGTGACTATAACCACAGAATCATAATCCCAGAAGGTTCCCTCTTTCCTTCTCCCAATCACTACCCGCTACAGGTCATTCCATTCTGACTTCCATCACCATGCATTACTGTGCCTGTTCTAAACGTCATTCAGTATAACATCTGCAGACTTCCCTGGTGGCCTGTCGGCTGAGACTCCACGTTCCCAATGCAGGGGGTCGAGGCTCGTACCCCCATCAGGGAACTAGATCCCACATGCTGCAAGTAAGATGTGCATGCTACAATGAAGAGTTGTCACAGTACAACTAAGACCAAGCACAGCCAAATAAATAAAAATAATTATTTTAAAAAAAAAAACCCTCTGTGAGGTTTAGCATATGCTGCTGAGTATAGTGGCAGTTTCTTTTTATGGTTGAGTATGTTCTCTTGTATGACTATGTCATAATGTCTTTATTCTTCTAAAGCTGGGCACTTGGGTTGCTTCCTGTTATTTCAACTTTATTGTGAATAAAACTGTTGTGAAATTCTTACACAGGTCTTCAGATGCCACTGTCTCTAATCTCCCAACTCTGTGAGGAAGATATGGTTATTTCTTTCATTTCACAGATATGGGCACGGAGACTAAATGTGGGTAAGCAACATGTCCGAGATTACTCAGCAAGATTCAGATCCAATCTGTGTGTCTCCCAAGCTCCTGTCATGAGCTGTTACACACATCCCTTCCTAAGAAAAGGGAGAAAAACGCTTACAGTTGGAGGGTGGATAGACGGGTAGCTGAGCAAAGAATCTGGAGGCAAAAAGAATCTAGAAGTAAAGGTAAAAGTTGTCTGAGCTTGGTCTCAGCGCCTCCTGTTTTCTGAGAACCCTGTTGCAGCTAAAACCCTGTACAGGTTGCCACATATTCTCCAAACCTTTTCCTCAGCCGAGCTATGATTGTAAGATGCTTGCATTTTGTGTAATGTCATATTATGATCAATTCTTACTCACCGGGTGACTGATTTCTCTCAGGCTGGAGGTTCATATTCCCTGACAGCATGATGAGTGCCCACAGAGCTTCATGTGACCCTGTGTGCATGAGCTTCTAAAGCATGAGGGCCTCTGACGGGCACACGGGGAAGAGCCACAGGCCCCAGGGCTCAGAGGGGCTAACCCTGACCCTGAGGTCGTGTCCAAACTGGGCTCTTTCCTGCTTTCTCGTCATTCTCTGATCTAATAAACGTGCGCTGCCCCAGGCACTATATACCAAGATCTGGAAATGTCAGCTGACTCCCCTCCTCAAGGAGCTCCCAGTCCCAGGGAGAGGTAACACCACTGGACTGTGCTGTCTGCTGAGCACCTAGACTCTGGGCTCAGAAAGTACAGGCTCAAGCCCTGCTCTACTACTGATGAACCACGGGACTTTGGCAGATTATATGACTTCTTCACCTCGGCTTCTTTACCTATAAATAACGGCTGCCTCATAAGATTGTTCCAGGAATTAAAAAAAATAATATGCAGAGCCTGACATGACATGGAGTAAGTCTTCAATAAATGAGAGCATTAACGAGCTGGAAACATAGAACAAAAAATGTCTCAAAGACTCTGAGTAAAGTTCTCAGAGCCTATGTTACTGGCTAAAAAACTTGTAGTTAGAAGCAGAAAAGACAAGTCAGCGAGTTCCTCCTGTCAACTAACAAGTGAATCTCTATGCAAACGGCAGTCAGGGGCTCCCCCAAATTTGAATTAAGTGCAGTAAGTGAAAAAATGTTGTTTTCTCATCATTAGGTCTTGCTAAATTTAGCTTCATTCTCAGCCCAGAATTGCAGCATTTAGGGCCTGAATTAAAGTAAACAGGCACGTCAAATTGTCTTATACACAAGCAAAGACAACCCCTCTCTGTTCTCTAATAAGCATGGGCTTGTCCCGGGTCATTCTGGCCTGGTGGCTACTCACGTAAGTTGTGTATATTTTCCTTCCAGAGGATTAAAAGGGTTGAGAAATAAGAAAAGTTTTTCTGAGCCTTTAATTAAACTTTAGGATTGGGGTGCCATCTGTCATGCTCATGTCTGGTTCTTATTATTTCTATCTGCAAACAGTCTTGTGACCAGGAAGCAGAGACCTCACCACAGGAAAGACCTAGAAAACCAGAATTCTCTTGCATTCATCTTGTATCTAATCATCTGAACCCAAGCATTTGCTACAATAAGAAAAGAAAATGCTTGCTTCTTTGGAGGTTCAACTGTCAGCTTTTTAATGAAATCACACAGTTTGAATTCAGTCCCCTCTTTGGTTCTCCTATCTGCCTTCTGTGTGTGTGGCTCAATGTTGAGGTATCCTGGTTAAAAGTGCAACTAACTAGAACAATAGATGCAAAAGCCAAGGAACTCTGCTTCCCACCAGGAAAGCGGTCACTGGCAAGCTTGGTGGCAGTCTCTCCCACTTTCCCTTTCCTACCTGTCATCCCCCTGAACTACTCACCCAGGTAGGTGTACCTCCTGTTCATGATCACTTCATCATTCAGTTTGAAATAGGTGTTGTCCGTGAGGTTCAGCACTTTGACTGTCCCAGACCAATAAAATGAGCCTGGGGCACCCATCACCACCAGCTCCTACGAAAGAGAAACCCAAAGGTGAAAACAGAAGGAAACTGAAGAGGGGATAAAGCAATGTGGTGAGAGCCACAATCACAACAAGGAACTCGTAATAAACTAAAGATGCCCCACCAGAACTTTCTTTATGAGCAACACAAAAAATTCACATTTATATTATTGACAACTGCTAAGATATGGAAGCAACCTAAATGTCTACCAACAGATGAATGGGTAAAGAAGATGTGGTACATACAGACAATGGAATATTACTCAGTCATAAAAAAGGACAAAATTTTGCCATTTGCTGCAACAGAGGCCATTATGCTAAATCAGATAAGTCTGACAGAGAAAGACATTATTAAGTCTTTCCTGCCCCTATAGGAAATCCTTTCTCTTTTATTATACTTTCTAAACTATCTACACCATAATAAGAAAGAATAAAAATTATTTTTCAAACCAAATCATTGATTTTTCATTCAACAATATTTATTAAGCATCTTTTACTAGGTAAGAAAGCTTATACCAGATCCAAATATCATTCAAGTCCCTTTCTACAACATTCCCTGGGTAAGACAACATGGAAATGTACAAAATACTTTAGAAAATACTCTGTCCTAAAGGGGTACAATAAAGACAGGTACGGGCCTTCCAGGCTCATGGAGACTCCAGACGCTGTACAGGTCACACCGCTCGTGGCTGACACGCACCCACCCACCCCCGGCCTCTAGAGTCCCCACACTGTTATGCTTCAGAAACATCATTCCTGGCTGACCCTTCCCTGTAGAGCTGAAGCTGCTGGTTTCCAATGAGTTCTCAGATGATAGAACCTGCCCGAAGAGGTCTAAGTTCCTGATGACAATTCACAAAGTGACACTGAATTCCAAGAGTAAATGTCTGAAAACAGAGCCATCTAAACAGAACAGCAGAGAGAGGAGGACAGAGAAGGCAGAAAGAAGAGCATGGGTGTAGCGGCAGCAGCAGGACAATACTTTAAGCAACACGTGTTTCGTGGTCAATTTGGGTGACAGCTTTAACAAAGCAGCATGTGAGCATCACTGGAAAGAAAGCCACTAGACTCCAGCCTGAACGGTTTGCTCTTGATAGTTCAGGACGGTGTTGACTAAGAATGACCATTGAGAAGCACTTCATTTTAAGGTTCTAAGATCCTATCTGGGCTTCCCTGGTGGCTGAGATGGTAAAGAATCTGCCTGCAATGCAAGAGACCTGGGTTTGATCCCTGGGTCAGGAAGATCCCCTGGAGAAGGGAATGGCAACCCATTCCAGTACTCTTGCCTGGGAAATCCCACGGACAGAGGAGCCTGGAGGGCTACTGTCCATGGGGGTCACAAAGAGTCGGACACAACTGAGTGACTAACACTTTCACACTTTCACTTTCATGGGTATCTCACTGTTTTATAAAAATATATCACTTTCTGCACTTAGGATACTTCTCTAGGAAAACACAAGCAGTGAACTCACTCATTCTCCTTTTACTTATCTGTTCTCTGTAAGGGACTGTCCAAGTACTAGCAGGGGCATGAGAAAGACAAATGATCATCAGAGCAGAGAGCTTTCTCCTTGGCCCTGAGCTCAGGAAGAAGTCTATAATCAGTGCCCAAACACCGGGAGCACTGAGGGTCATAATGAGCAGTATCCCCAGTGCCAGCTGTACACACAGCGTAGCGCTTTCTCCACCGGCAACCTTTCCTGAACCAAAGCTCTGAGCATCACCAGAGATCTGAAAGGCTCTTCAGGACACCAGGCAGTGGAGGTGCTGCTTTCTGATAATTCAGATCAATCCAGGGTAAAAGCTAAGAAATGTACACTGAACGTATCACTGCATTATCACTGCATCCCCTCTCTCAAACATTATAAAGAGGATAAGACAAAGCCATCTCTCTCCTCAAAAACATTTAAAACAAAAAGCATTTGTGTTTTTCCCCCCTTTCCTCTTAGTGTTCACGCCCCGCTTCTGCCTGCAGTTCAAATTATTAATAGATAAACTGAGGCCCAGCCTGAGACCCTTGGGGCTGGGGGTAGGAAAACAGTGTCTCCGTGGGACTCCCTCCTATTTGGCTTTTTCCATCTGCTGTGGGTGCAGCCTGGGCCCTTTTGCCCCTGTCCACAAGTGCCAGGAAAATGTGATCAATGCTTGGCTCCTCACCACCCAGGAAATAGCCAATACAAATGTAACACACAGAAGTATGAGCTCCTCCAAAAGTCCAAGGTCACCCCTGCTGAAATCCCATCAAGAATCAGCGTGGGCCTTTCCACAAAGGGCAGAACCTCCCAAGTACCTGGAGCTACCCAAGGTTTACTGCTGCTACTGCTGCTAAGTCACTTCAGTCGTGTCGGACTCTGTGCAACCCCATAGATGGCAGCCCACCAGGCTCCCCTGTCCCTGGGATTCTCTAGGCAAGAACACTGGAGTGGGTTGCCATTTCCTTCTCCAGTATATGAAAGTGAAAGGTGAAAGTGAAGTCGCTCAGTCGTGTCTGACTCTTGGCGACCTCATGGACTGGAGCCCACCAGGCTCCTCTGTCCATGGGATTTTCTAGGCAAAAGTACTGGAGCGGGGTACCATTGCCCAAGATTTAAGCTGCAGGCATTTCTCAGTGCCCTACAGATTGGCACAGGCAGGGAGGCAAAAGAGTCCTCAGGATCTGTGACAAAAGTCTATGCTGAACTAATTTCTACCCAAATGTCTCCAGGTTCTCATGGTGGTGTCCCAATGCTGGCAGGGCTGGGCTGTCTTCTCACACTGCTTACAAGTATCTATCTCTGTTATCCTAGGCTGCAAAAATAAACATGTTCCCAGAAAGTTCTCTTCTTGTCCTCAACGCTGGGCTAAAATTCATGTGGTGTCCACGGCTCAAACGGCTTTGATAACCAGGGTCACTGATCTTCAAGACAAGCAGTCGCCTTGAGCCCAAGAAGTTTGGGACAACAGGGCCATGACCGGAAGGCCACAGCAGCACATCCAGCTTGGGAGGCAGCTGCCCATCCTGTGCAGGGAAGGCTCAGCTCCCAGTGAAGGCAAACCCAAGTGACAAGGTCAGCGGGAGGGCAGGAGAAGGGTGCAGGGCTGCCTGACCCCTTCAACCGCATTTCCTGCTTGGCTTCAACAACTGAAGTTCCAGAAACAAGAGAGTCCGTGAGTTCAAAGACCTCCTGTTTAGGGAGTGCAAAAGCCTGGGAACTGAACCAAAGGCCAAGGGCCCCTGTGGCTGGAAATGGCGTGGCCAGGTCAGGACTGAGTCCTCCAGACCCTGCCCCCCTGCAGCACTCCACGCACCAGCACCACTGCTCCCCATCCACGCTTCTGCTGGGCTCAAGAGCCCAGGGCCTGGGATCCCAACAGGTCCTCTGGTTCCTCTGGGAACCCGGAGCTGGCACAGCCCCCTGCTTACCCTCTGCACCCCTGAACTTCCTTCTCTTCACCCCCCAGCCCCAGTGTCCTAGTCCTTCTTGACTCTCCAGCTGGAGATACCCACTCCCCAGGACTCCTCCTCCCCTCTAGCTCCCCACTACCATCTCTGATGAATTCTCATTTCTGCAATGACTTGACTTTATCCTCCCACTGTCTAAAGGAGGTATTCTACACACATACACACACACACCCAGAGTCCCCCAACCCCAGACCCATGCTAAGCACACCTGTGTGCTGTGCTTAGTCATTCAATTGTGTCTGAGTCTTTGTCACTCCATGGACTGTGGCCCACCAAGTTCCTCTGTCTGTGGAATTCTCCAGGCAAGAATCCTGGAGTGGGTTGCCATGCCCTCCTCCAGGCGGTCATCCCAATCCAGGGATCACACCCAGGTCTCCCGCATTGCAGGAAGATTCTTTACCATCTGAGCCACCCGGGAAGCATATCTAGTCCCCTCAGAAACATACTAGGATTGGCCAGATTGAGGCTACGTTCTAAAAACGGTCATGCGGCCATACCATCCCATTACCGCACGTGGCACATGTCTAAGGCAGACCCCATGGTTTGCCTTTTCCAATGGGTTCTTTCTTGGGCAGCCCCCTTTCCACTGGTACCACCATTCCCCAGAACCCTGGCATAAAACCTCCTTCCTCCACCCCACAGTCCTCTGCTTGCCCAGCCCACTGACACTGCCTTCACATTCTCTGACTTCTGTCATTTGTGATTCCTGAAGCACCCCCTTCCCCAAGCCGCCCTTTTTTGTGGCAGGACCACATCACAGCCTTCAACCTGGCTTCCCTCCAGGCTCCCCCACTTCCAGACTCCTGGGCACAAGACCAGCCCAAATAGTCTTTCTTACAGCACGGCCACTACCGTGTCTGTCACCTGCCTGCAAACTTACAGCAGTTTCCTGTTGCCGACTGGGTTGAGTCGTTCTCACTAGATCTTGCTGGAGGAATAACAGCCACAGAAATTGCACCATCTAAATGCTCACTGAGATGGAAGATGGTGACCTTGGCCTACAGCAGGATGGTATTTCAAACCAACGAGGATAAAGAAACTGTTTAACAAACCAGTATCAGAACAACCAACCACACACTTAGGAAAACAATGTTCATTTCCCTCATATAATATTTGCAAACATAAATCCAAGATGGATTAAAGATATATTTTTTAATCTATAAAAGTGGCATAACAAAATACAGGTGACCATTTCACACTCTTAAGATGGGGATGACCTTCCTAACAGAGAGGTCTAGAATCAAGAAAAAGATTGTTAGATCTGACGAAAGATGAATGTTCACTGTCTGTAAAGGAACCATGTGTGTGCTAAGTCTCTTCAGCTGGGTCCGACTCTTTGTGACCCCATGGACTGTAGCCCACCAGGCTCCTCTGTCCATGGGATTCTCCAGGCAAGAATACTGGAATGGGTTGCCTTGCCCTCCTCCAAGGGATCTTCCCAACCTAGGGATCACACCCGTATCTCTAACATCTCCTGTGTTGGCAGGCAGGTTCTTTACCACTAGCGCTATCTGGGAAGCTGTGGTGTGTATTTTACTACAAAAAAAAAAAAAAGCATGGATACAAGGAGACAAATTCAGGGCCAGTGTATCTCCAGCCAATGACCATGGCTCTTCTGAAGGGTGATGACAGTGGTGATTAAAGCTGTCATATCTGGGACGTACTCTGGAGGTTAAAACAACAAGGCTGTGTATGATTAGAAGTAAAGTAAAAAGTACTTTTTTTTTTTTTTTGGCCTGAGCAGCTAGCTGGATGATGAGGCCACTTACAGAGCCTGGCATGGAACTTTTCCGGTGGCAGACCACCATAAAAACAAGAAATGAGGAGCTGATGTGAAGAGTAGACGGACAGTGGGTGAGAATCACATGAGAAAATAGTCCCTAAACAGGGGCCACCAGCCAAAGGTCATGATCCGACAGAAAAGATCATAAGAATTTGAAGTCATGGTCCTTCAGAAACTGGGAAAGGGGATGGTTGGGGCTGTGCAGAAAAACTGAGTCTTTCCGCTAAGGACAAGGATCGCTAGGAGGTGATGTCTGGATGCTTAATGTAGCTTCACACCTGCTGGCAAGAAGACATAAACTTAACTGGGCCTTGTCTCTCTCCCACCCTCTTGAATCAATTCCTTCCATAGGTCTCAGAGTCAAACTGACTCCTGGAGAAACCGTCCGAATGGGGGTCCAAATGGGCCAGCTCACCCACACTGCGCCATGGCCTCTGGCCAGCAGGTGGCCCAACCAGTTTCAACTTCCTTCCCTGGATGTGAGGACCAGAATTCACACAGAGATCAAGGACGGGACCAGAGGGCGTGGGGGGGATCAGAAGACCCAGCTCAAAGGGCCCCCGAAACCCCCATTAGCCAAGAAATGAACACCCATGAGAGAAGAGTGGCCCAGAGATACCCACCTCAGTGAAGAAGCCCGCTATCCCGGCCTGGCAGGAGCCATGCTCCTCTCCGTACTTCTTCTTGTACTCTAGAGGGGCGGGGAGGGAGAGAAGCAGACCACAGCCTCGTCAGTGTGTGCCAGGCGTGTGTGGAGCAGCCCGGCGCGCTGGCCACGGCCCCGTGTGTGGCTGTGGGCAGGGCCCAGGGACGCCGTGCAGACTGGGGCGCAGAAGGAAAGTCTGAGGAATCCACCAGACCTCAAAAATCCAGGCTCTGGGGCCATCAGGTAGCGAGGCTGCCAAGTGCCCTGATGGACTTCCTTTACATGTGGGAAAGGAGGAGCGGCAGCCACCGTAATTAAGTGGGAGGCTGGTGACAATTACTTCATTCAGCCCAGAAAGGATGGGGAGCCCCAGGAGGAAGGAAGAGCTGAAAACATGACCCAGAAACAGAATGATGTGGCCATCACAGTGTGGAGTCCCCTGGGAGACAACGAAGCCTCCCAAAAAGACACTGCTTCCAGCTGGAGGCAACATGCCTTCCTGCCCTTAGAGCCCAGGCGCTGCAGGAAGAGGGCATTCTGCTGGACCGGCCGCAGCACACGGTGACACCATCACTCTGAACTCCTTGTGTGGAAGGAAAAGGAGAGACCTCTCCAGGCCAGAAGAAAACACACGAATGGGTTCTCTTCCTCCGCCTATTTCCTCAACTCCCAATACTCCAACCCAACAAACAGGAACTCTGTTGCTACTGTTTCATATTTCCCTTGGCATTTTAAGTTTAGCAGGTTCTGGGCACTGTACCAGCTGTGCTCACACATCATTTCATCAATCCCTCATCCCTGGGAACGCGTAGGGCCATTTGTAAACAAGTGAAAGCCCCAGAGGCTCAGAGAAGTTAAGTGACTCCTCCGAGGTCACACAGCCAATAAATGGCAAAGCCAGATTCTACCCAAGTTTGGCAGACTGGGAAATCCACATTCTTTCACCTCTGTGACTGATCAAAGGTTTTGCAAAGTGAGTGGTTACATCAAACCCAGAAGGTGACTTGCCATTTGAAATAATGACAGGGGTAAAAACATAGAAATGGAATGATGTCCAGCTTAAGTGATTAATTACCTGTGAAACTGACTTGGCTGGACATAGACTCAGGGCAGCCCCTGGGCACCTTCAGGTCTAAGCTACCCAGTAAAACAACCCAGTGACCCCCTTCCCCATGTCACTCCCCGCCTCCCCAGGCTCCTGACAAGTCTCTGCTTCCATTAAAAGCAATATAGTTCATTCTGAAACACAAAGTAAATAATACAAAGGAACAATGAGGCTGTGATTGCAACACTGTGCCACTTCCTGCGGCCCAGAGTGTGTCCTGGAAGAGAAGCGGGGGACGGGCTCAGGGGAAATACACAGAGGAATTCAGTTTCTAACAACACTCACCACAGAGCCTGGTAACATTTTCCAGTAAGTGGCCATTAACCAACTGCTAAATTACAACGGAATGTCAATGGAGTTACTCCTCTTCCAGGAGAGGGCTAAATCAGTTCCTTCTGCCTTGTCCTGTTATTACAAAGAGAACTCATAGCCCTGACAGAAAGCAACCCAGTGACATGGAACGCAACCTCTCAGCAACATCTTGTACCGGGGGCCGGGAGCAAGGCTTAATGCAAAGTCATAAACAGATCCTGCATCAAACTGTATGATGGCAAGAAATCACAGAAATCAATAATAAATCGTATATAAAATAGCACAATGGCAAGAAGGATCAGAATGCCCCAACCGGAACAAAGAGTCACACTAAATGTGGAAGGTGTGGCAAAAAGCACATCCACTCACTGACTCTAGGGTTAAACACCCAATCCTAAGTCTTGGACAAACAAAACGTACCAAAGAAACTCATATGAGCTGAAGGAAACTCCGGTGCAGGACACAGGAGTTCAACCTCATAAATTTAGCACATGAGTAGGAATTACATGGGAATCTTTCATGCTTTAAAGAAAGCAGTCTCAAGGTCTCTTTTGTGACAGGGGCTCCAAAAACAGACAGAAAAACTTGTCTTTCTCTACATCCCCAAACTCCGCTGGTGAGCTCTGAGCCAGGAGCAGACCCCAGGGTTCCTGAGGTAGACCACAGCCATTCTGGGATCTGGGAGGGGACCAAAGACCAGCAGGGGAAGCCCTTTGACCAGCACCCTTGCCTCAGCCAGTATCTTGGCATCATTCAGAGGCCAGCCCGGCTCCCTGAGCTGGGAGAGCCTCTTCCAAGGTCTGTGGACCAGAGACACAGGCAGCAGGCACCATCACACAGGTTCCGATGGTCCTAAAACCCCAGGGTCTATACCTGCCTCCTCGGGGATGCTCTAGAGAAAAGAATCAACCACAAGGGGCTCATGACTGGTACTCAAGACTTCTGATGAGAGGACAGGTCATGTTCTGACTGTCCAGAAATGTCTGAACTCTGGTTAACCCCTTCAACCTGGAACAGGATCCAGTCCTACGCTTCCACACTCCAGGCCCCCTCCCGACTGCACCACACTCTTCAGCTGGCAACTGTAGCAACTCCAGTCTAGCAAGGCTCCACTGGGATGTGTATCTGACATTTTACATCTCACAGCTTTCCAGAACCTTCCAGAACCCCTCCTCAAGCTTCTCTGCCCAGGTGATCTTGCAGGTAAAGTGATCCCCTTTCTCCATTTCAAAATGTATTCATCACATAGTTTATTCAACACCAAGACAAGTTCACTGATCTCAGTGCCTCTAATACCAGCCCTGTACAAGGTATGGTGTGTGCAGGTGAGGCTTTGCCAAGGAAAGGGGTGGACGCTGTTGTCTGTGCCGACACAAGGCCCTGAGCAGAGAAGCAAAGGGCCCAGCACACTCCTCCAGACACTGAGCACCTCAACTCTCCAATCTGCTCACCTTTGACCTCTGTGCCCTCTGACCTTCCAGCCCTGCCCTCTGATCTCCACCCCAGCCTTGCTTGAAGAGGAGCTGTGTCCTGGGTGCCAGGAACCCTGCTTCTCCAATGGGTGCCATCACTGACCCGGGGCCCTGAGGATGATGGTGGGGATGACTGGAGCAAGTCAAGGATGCACAGCATGGATTTTTCTGGGCTTTCCAAACCTAGGTTGGTTGATTCTACCTTGGACAATACCATCTCCCTCTTAGGCTGCAGGAGGAACTGGAAAGAATACTCAGAATCAGTTCTTCAGTCCCTGCCTACCCCCTTGGCATGATCCTCCATGCACAGTCCTCAAAGATCTGAGAACACAGATGGGATGACCACGCCCAGCACTCCTGCGACAAAGTGCTCTTCTTCTAAAAGTCAAACTCCTGTGAAGAAGTGACGTGAGCAGCCTTTACACAACACTTCAAAGTTCAAAGTTATTCCTGACCAACTACATCTTAAGACTAGCTACCATTGTGCAAGCACGGCCACTCAAACCCCAAGTCAAGTTCTGTGCCTGGCCTGCCCCTTTTCAGTAAAAATCAAACACCCACATTGTGCTGGCCTATCAGATACTCAAAAATCCTGATTCAGCGAGAAGTGATCTAAGAAAGTATCTGTAAAGTGAGCAAGGCCATACAACAGATAAACTAGCAGCGGCGCAGCGGTGGCCCCTGGGGCCTGGGCTTAGGCTACGGGGGCCTTCCCAGGAGGCACTGAGTCCTGGGCCACAGCATGCTCCAGTTGTTTCCACTCTTTTGAGTGTTATTTCCATGAGTTAAGGATACCACTGTTACTTTAACCTGATTCCTTCTGCAAGAAAAAAAGAAAAAAATATATATCAGATCAGATCAGTCGCTCAGTCGTGTCCGACTCTTTGCGACCCCATGAATCGCAGCACGCCAGGCCTCCCTGTCCATCACCAACTCCCGGAGGTCACTGAGACTCACATCCATCGAGTCAGTGATGCCATCCAGCCATCTCCTCCTCTGTCGTCCCCTTCTCCTCCTGCCCCCAATCCCTCCCAGCATCAGAGTCTTCTCCAATGAGTCAACTCTTCGCATGAGGTGGCCAAAGTAAAATAAGATATGGCATCCGGTCCCATCACTTCATGGCAAACAGATGGGGAAACAATGGAAACAGTGAGAGACTTTATTTTCTTGGGCTCCAAAACCATTGCAGATGGTGACTGCGGCCATGATATTAAAAGATGCTTGCTCCTTGGAAGAAAAGCTATGACCAACTTAGAGAGCATATTAAAAAGCAGAGACATTACTTTACTGACAAAGGTCCATCTAGTCAAAGCTACAGTTTTTCCAGTAGTCATGTATGGATGTGAGAGTTGTACCATTAAGAAGGCCAAGCACCAGAAAATTGATGCTTTTGAACTGTGGTGCTGGAGAAGACTCCTGAGAGTCCCTTGGACTGCAAGGAGATCAAACCAGTCAATCCTAAAGGAAAATCAGTCCTGAATACTCACTGGAAGGACTGATGCTGATGCTAAAGCTGAAGTTCCAATACTTTGGCCACCTGATATGAAGAGCTGACTCATTAGAAAGGACCCTGATGCTGGAAAAGATTGAACGCAGAAGAAAAGGGGACAAGAAAGGATGAGGTGGTTGGATGGCATCACCGACTCAATGGACATGAGTTTGAGCATATTCTGGGAGTTGGTGATGGACAGGAAAGCCTGGCATGCTACAGTCCATGGGGTCGCAAGGAGTCAGACATGACTGAGGAAAGGAACTGAACTGGTAATATATATCAGTTCAGTAGAGTCGCTCAGTTGTGTCCGACTCTTTGCAACCCCATGAATCGCAGCATGCCAGGCCTCCCTGTCCATCACCAACTCCGAGAGTTCACCCAGACTCACGTCCATCGAGTCAGTGATGCCATCCAGCCATCTCATCCTCTGCCGTCCCCTTCTCCTCCTGCCCCCAATCCCTCCCAGCATCAGAGTCTTTTCCAATGAGTCAACTCTTCGCATGAGGTAGCCAAGGTATTGGAGTTTCAGCTAGCATCATTCCTTCCAAAGAAATCCCAGGGCTGATCTCCTTCAGAATGGACTGGTTAGATCTCCTTGCAGTTCAAGGGACTCTCAAGAGTCTTCTCCAACACCACAGTTCAAAAGCATCAATTCTTCGGCGCTCAGCCTTCTTCACAGTCCAACTCTCACATCCATACATGACCACAGGAAAAACCATAGCCTTGACTAGACGAACCTTTGTTGGTAATATATATAAATATATACAAATACACAATAAAAATAAAAACGTATATATAATACATAAATATATATTAATATTTTATATATCTTGTTTATATAATACATTAAAATATTATATATATTATATACATTTATATGTATATATAAAGGGCAGGTTGAAGTTTCTCTCTAAACCAGTTCTAAAACATAGGCCTTTCTTCAAAAAAAAAAAAAAAATATATATATATATATATAATGTAGGGCAATCTATCATACCCATATGCTAGAAAGCTTGCTTTTGCTTGTCAGCACCTGAGAAGCAGGAGAGCCTCTATGAGAAGGGGTGGGTGTGGAGACAAGGGGCTGCCCCACCATAATACAGCTAGGTCACACGGCCGTGTTCCGTGGACAGGTCCAGGAAGCACAAGGTGGAGGGCTGGGACAGGACCGCCAGTCTCCTGAGTTCCCAGGAAGAACTGCCCCTGCACACACAAAGGCAGTGGGCCACTCAGTCTCCACCCACTCAGCCTCCAAATGCCCTCAGGACATGGCTGGGCAGAGAGGACCACAACTGAAAGTCTCCTTCCTCTCTACTATAGAACAAAACGTGTGTCCACCTCGAAGCAGCAAGAGAGAACTGGGCTTGGCAGGACAGCAGCACACAGATGCTGTAACAAACCTGACTGCTAAACTCAATCAGGGAAGCAAGGCATGGTGGCCTAGGCATCCCTTGGAGGAGCTGGGAACAGGCTGGAAAGCTCTTTCTGATGTAGGTGGGCCTGAATTACGCAGCCTGCGTCATACACTTTGATTCATTAAGATGTATGGCTCCTCCAGCTTAAAAATGGTAGTATTTTCCCTTGGTTGAGCTGCTGGTTTCACTAAACCCTATCTAAACAGCAGGCAATTCAGAGAGGAAAAAAATACTGGTTTCCAAATGTTCACAACCCGCAACTTGATGCATGGAGCTTACACTAATGAATTTAATTCATTCAAGAATTAGCCTGGGTGGGGTCGCTTCCTGCACTCTTCTCAAAACACTGGTGGGATAAAACCAATCCATTGAAAGATCAAGATGTACTATACAGTGTAACATATATTCTTCCTACTGAACTCTTCCTTTTATCCATTCGAGAAAGTTTCATCTTAAAGCAAGTCTTTTTAACACATCAATTTAAAAGCTATCACTCCATAGTTTCTTAGCTCAGCCATGAAATAAAATTTCAGATGGAAAAAACTGCTTTCCACTCTTCATGTCTAAATTTTTGCTCAATTTCTGAGTGAATACTAACCAAATTATAATAAAACAATTTAATTATACAAATGAACTTATATACAAAACAGAAATGGGGCTTCGCAATGGCTCAGTGGGTAAAGAATCCACCTGCAATGAAGGAGATGCAGGAGACACAGGTTTGATTCCTGGGTGGGGAACATCCCCTGGAGGACAAAAATGCAACCCACCCCAGTATTCTTGCCTGAAAAATGCCACAGTCAGAGAAGCCTAGCAGGCTACATACATACAGAGAGGCCTAGCAGGACCCATACAGTCAATAGGATCGCAGAGAGTTGGGCATGACTAAGACATCACCAGATGGTCAATACTGAAATCAGGTTCATTATATTCTTTGCAGTCAAAGATGGAGAAGCTCTACAGTCAGCAAAAACAAGACCAGGAGGTGACTGTGGCTCAGATCATGAACTCCTTATTGCCAAATTCAAACTTAAATTGAAGAAAGTAGGGAAAACCATTAGGCCATTCAGGTATGACCTAAACCAAATCCCTTATGATTATACAGTGAAAGTGACACATAGATTCAAGGCATTGGATCTGATAGACAGGGTGCCTGAAAAACTATGGACAGAGGTTCATGATATTCTAGGAAGCAGTGATCAAGGCCAAGAAAAAGAAGTGCAAAAAGGCAAAATGGTTTTCTGAGGAGGCCTTATAAATAGCTGTGAAAAGAAGAGAAGTGAAAGGCAAAGGAGAAAAGGAAAGATACACCCATCTGAATGCAGAGTTCCAAAGAATAGCAAGGAGAGATAAGAAAGCCTTCCTCAGTGATTAATGCAAAGAAATAGAGAAAAACAGAACAAATAATTTCTCAATTTGTATGGAAATACAAAAAACCTCGAATAGCCAAAGCTATCTTGAGAAACAAGAACGGAACTGGAGGAATCAACCTGCCTGACTTCAGGCTCTACTACAAAGCCACAGTCATCAAGACAGTATGGTACTGGCACAAAGACAGAAATATAGATCAATGGAACAAAATAGAAAGCCCAGAGATAAATCCACGCACATATGGTCACCTTATTTTTGACAAAGGAGGCAAGAATATACAATGGATTAAAGACAATCTCTTTAACAAATGGTGCTGGGAAAACTGGTTGAACATTTGTAAAAGAATGAAACTAGAACACTTTCTAACACCATACACAAAAATAAACTCAAAATGGATTAAAGAGATAAATGTAAGACCAGAAACCATAAAACTCCTAGAGGAAAACATAGGCAAAACACTCTCTGACATACATCACAGCAGGATCCTCTATGACCCACCTCCCAGAATATTGGAAATAAAATCAAAAATAAACAAATGGGATCTAATCAAACTTAAAAAGCTTCTGCACAACAAAGGAAACTAAGCAAGGTGAAAAGACAGCCTTCAGAATGGGAGAAAATAATAGCAAAAGAAGCAACAGACAAACAACTAATCTCAAAAATATACAAGCAACTCCTACAGCTCAATTCCAGAAAAATAAATGACCCAATCGAAAAATTGGCCAAAGAACTAAATAGACATTTCTCCAAAGAAGACATACAGATGGCTAACAAACACATGAAAAGATGCTCAACATCACTCATTATCAGAGAAATGCAAATCAAAACCACTATGAGGTACCATTTCACGCCAGTCAGAATGGCTGCGATCCAAAAGTCCACAAGCAATAAATGCTGGAGAGGGTGTGGAGAAAAGGGAACCCTCTCACACTGTTGGTGGGAATGCAAACTAGTACAGCCACTATGGAGAACAGTATGGAGATTCCTCAAAAAACTGGGAATAGAACTGCCTTATGATCCAGCAATCCCACTGCTGGGCATACACACTGAGAAAACCAGAATTGAAAGAGACACGTGTACCCCAATGTTCATAGCAGCACTGTTTACAATAGCCAGGACTTGGAAGCAACCTAGATGTCCATCTGCAGATGAATGGATAAGAAAGCTGTGGTACATATACACAATGGAGTATTACTCAGCCATTAAAAAGAATACATTTGAATCAGTTCTAATGAGGTGGATGGAACTGGAGCCTATTATACAGAATGAAGTAAGCCAGAAAGAAAAACACAAATACAGTATACTAATGCATATATATGGAATTTAGAAAGATGTTAACAATAACCCTGTTTATGAGACAGCAAAAGAGACACTGATGTACAGAACAGACTTTTGGACTCTGGGACCAGGAGAGGGTGGGATGATTTGGGAGAATAGCATTGAAATATGTATAATATCATGTCTGAAACAAGTTGCCAGTCCAGGTACGATGCCTTATAACGAATGCCTGGGGCTGGTGCACTGGGACGACCCAGAGGGATGGTATGGGGAGGGAGGAGGGTTCAGGATGGGGAGCACATGTATACTGGTGGCGGATCCATCTCGATGTATGGCAAAAGCAATACAATATTGTAAAGTTAAGCAAAATAAAATTTAATTAAAAAAAAAAAAAAGAAATAGAGGAAAACAGTAGAATGGGAAAGACTAGAGATCTCTTCAAGAAAATTAGAGATACCAAGGGAACATCTCATGCAAAGATGAACACAACAAAGGATAGAACTGGTATGGACCTAACAGAAGCAGAAGATATTAAGAAGAGGTGGCAAGAATACACAGAAGAACTATACAAAAAAGATCTTCATGACCCAGATAATCACGATGGTGTGATCACTCACCTACAGCCAGACATCCTGGAATGTGAAGTCAAGTGGCCCTTAGGAAGCATCACTACAAACAAAGCTAGTGGAGGTGATGGAATTCCAGCTGAGCTATTTCAAATCCTGAAAGATGATGCTGTGAAAAGTGCTACACTCAATATGTCAGCGAATCTAGAAAACTCAGCAGTGGCCACAGGACTGAAAAGGTCAGTTTTCATTCCAATCCCAAAGAAAGGCAATGCCAAAGAATGCTCAAACTACCACACAATTGCACTCATCTCACGCTAGCAAAGGAATGCTCAAAATTCTCCAAGCCAGGCTTCAATAGCACGTGAACCATGAACTTCCAGACATTCAAGCTGGATTTAGAAAAGCCAGAGGAACTAGAGACCAAATTGCCAACATCCATTGGATCATCGAAAAAGCAAGAGAGTTCCAGAAAAACATCTGTTTTATTAACTACGCCAAAGCCTTTGACTGTGTGGATCACAACAAACTGTGGAAAATTCTTAAAGTGATGGCAATACCAGATCACCAGACCTGCCAATTGAGAAATCTGTATTCAGGTCAAGAAGCCACAGTTAGAACTGGAAATGGAACAAAAGACTGGTTCCAAATAGGAAAAGGAGTATATCAAAGCTATATATTGTCACTCTGCTTATTTAACTTATATGCAGAGTACATCATGAGAAATGCTGGACTGGATGAAGAACCAGCTGGAATCAAGATGGCCGGGAGAAATACCTAACCTCAGATATGCAGATAACACCACCCTTATGGCAGAAAGCAGAGAAGAACTAAAGAATCTCTTAATGAAATTGAAAGGAGAGTGAAAAAGTTGGCTTAAAATTCAACATTCAGAAAATTAAGATCATGGCATCTAGTCCCATTACTTCATGGCAAATAGATGGGGAAACAATGAAAATAATGACAGATTTTATTTGGAGGGGGCTCCAAAATCACTGCAGATGGTGACTGCAGCCATGAAATTAAAAGATGCTTGCTCCTTGGAAGAAAAGTTATGACCAACCTAGACAGCATATTCAAAAGCAGAGACGTTACTTTGCCAACAAATGTCCATCTAGTCAAAGCTATGGTTTTTCCAGTAGTCATGTATGGACGTGAGAGTTGGACTATAAAGAAAGCTGAGAGCTGAAAAATTGATGTTTTTGAACTGTGGTGTTGGAGAAGACTCTTGAGAGACCCTTGGACTGCAAGGAGATCCAACCAGTCCATTCTAAAGGAGATCAGTCCTAAATATTCATTGGAAGGACTGATGTTGCAGCTGAAACGCCAATACTTTGGCCACCTGATGTGAGGAGCTGACTCATTTGAAAAGACCCTGATGCTGGGAAAGATTGAACGTGGGAGGAGAAGGGGATGACAGAGGATGAGACAGTTGGATGGCATCACTGACTCAATGGACATGAGTTTGGGTAAACTCCAGGACAGGGAAGCCTGGTGTGCCACAGTCCATGGGGTCGCAAAGAGTTGGACACGACTGAGCAACTGAACTGAACTGAAGCAACTAAGCACGCACAAAACAGAAATACAGAAATAGACTTACAGACATAGAAAACAAACTATAGCTACCTAAGGGGAAGGGGGTAAGCATAAATTAGGAGTTTAGTATTAACACATACACACTACTTACTATCTGATCCATGAAATTAAAAGACGCTTGCTCCTTGGAAGGAAGGTTATGACCAACCTAGATAGCATATTCAAAAGCAGAGACATTACTTTGCCAACAAAGGTTCATCCAGTCAAGGCTATGGTTTTTCCTGTGGTCATGTATGGATGTGAGAGCTGGACTGTGAAGAAGGCTGAGCACCGAAGAACTGATGCTTTTGAACTGTGGTGTTGGAGAAGACTCTTGAGAGTCCCTTGGACTGCAAGGAGATCCAACCAGTCCATTCTGAAGGAGATCAGCCCTGGGATTTCTTTGGAAGGAATGATGCTAAAGCTGAAACTCCAATACTTTGGCCACCTCATTCGAAGAGTTGACTCATTGGAGAAGACTCTGATGCTGGGAGGGATTGAGGGCAGGAGGAGAAGGGGACGACAGAGGATGAGATGGCTGGATGGCATCACTGACTCAATGGATGTCTCAGTGAACTCCGGGAGTTGGTGATGGACAGGGAGGCCTGGCGTGCTGCGATTCACAGGGTCATGAAGAGTCGGACACAACTGAGCGACTGATCTGATCTGATACATAAAATAGATAAGAAGCAACAAGGACCTACTATATAACCCAAGGGACTATACTCAATATTTTGCAGTAATCTTTAAGGGAAGAAACAGAAAAGCCTCAGTTTTCTTGTCTGTACAATGGACATAAGAATGGTTACTCCCTTATGATGTGATTATCCAGTAAAATCAAAAATGTTAAGTACCAAGCGTAATACCTGGAACCCAGAAAGCGCCTGCTTGAAAAATAGCTGGTAACTCTCAATCTGTCAGTGTCTCTAAAAGGAATAAAGCTGAAGATATCCATCACATAGCAATTTTAGAAGAGGAGATTCATAACATTTGAATATCTATAAGGAAAAGGTTAGATGACAGAATTTAAGTGGTCAAGAATTCCACACAATGTATGGAAACATGTTTGAAGTGTAGAATATTTTTGTGCCCAAAATAAGAATTCTTCATACCAAAGGAAAAGCTTGACGGGGCTCCTTGATCCCAAGAAGTCAATGCAAGAGATGTGGCCTCCTCGTCTGGCTCTAGCTGTCCCCGCTGGTCACCCTCCAGCTTCCCCTCGCAGGGTCCTTCTTTGCATTAACGGCCCATAATACAGGACTGCATGTGCCTTTTTTTAACTTGCTGTATTTACTTAAATGAGATAATGTTTATGAAAGCTCTTTGGAAACCATAAAATCCTATGTAAATGTAGAGCTCTTTATTTAATAAAAATTTATGGGTCTTGTTCTTGAATTTTTAAATGGATTAACTTAGCCTTTTACGGTTCTCCTCAAAACAAAAACACGACAAAACAAAACCTCAATTGCTTTTCATTTGTAAATGGACCTTGATTGATTTGTATCCCCTGTGGAGCCACAGGCCACAACATTAGAAGAAGAATCTTTGCATCTCAATAGGGGATCTATTTATTTCCTTCTCTAGAAATGATCTCTGTCATGAGAGATGCAAAAGAAATTAGGAATTAAAGGCCTGGCCACCCCCTGATAACAAAGAAAATTGTACAGAAATCTTGGGAATCCATGGGACCATTTTAAGGGACAGTAAAATTGGACAGATTAAGACCCCAACCATTCCAAACTTGAGAACATTTAAATATGGTGTAATTTAAATTTTAGATCCTCTACATAGAAGAGGAGCACTTATCAAGCAAATAAATTGTGCAAATAAGATTTTCAAAGATATTTTTAAAAATATAATATTTTCAAGGAATCTTAAAATCTTTTTAGCAATACCCAGCTTTCTACCTTCCATTATTCATTAAAGCAGGATCACTGGACATCTTCTGTGAAGACTAAAGGACACAAAAATACTATTTAAAAAGTTAATTAGAAAATTCCCTTTTACTGAATGCTCACTCTGAGCTAAAAACTGTGTTTAGTTCAGTCGCTCAGTCATGTCCGACTCTTTGCGATCCCATGAACCACAGCATGCCAGGCCTCCCTGTCCATCACCAACTCCCAGAATTTACCCAAACTCATGTCCGTTGAGTCGGTGATGCCATCTAACCATCTCATCCTCTGTCGTCCCCTTCTCCTCCTGCCTTCAATCTTTCCCAACATCAGGGTCTTTTCAAATGAGTCAGCTCTTCACATCAGGTGGCCAAAATATTGGAGTTTCAGCTTCAACATCCATCAGCCCTTCCAATGAATACCCAGGACTGATCTCCTTTAGGATGGACTGGTTGGATCTCCTTGCAGTCCAAGGGACTCTCAAGAGCCTTCTCCAACACCACAGTTCAAAAGCATCAATTCTTCTGCGCTCAGCTTTCTTTATGGTCCAACTCTCACATCCATACATGACTACTGTAAAAACCATAGCCTTGTTAGGCCACATTATATACTTCAAATATCTCTTTTTTATTTTTTATTTTTGGCCACACCGTGCAGCTTGTGGGATCTTAGTTCCCAGACCAGATAACCACAGAGAAAGCAAAATTCTAACCACTGGACTGCCAGGGAAATCCCAAATACCTCTTTGTGTGTGTGTGTGTGTGTGTGTGTGTGTGTGTGTGTGTGTGTATTAGTAATAGGGATTAATCTCTCCATTTTACAGAGGAGGATACTGAGGTTAGTGGGGGGCGGAGGGCAGCACGGTCTACCCAAAGTCACCCAATCAGAAAGTAGGAGCTATGGGTTCAATCGTAGGAATGAGTGAGGGGTAAAGTCAGATTCTGAAATTAGATCTAATATACAGTGGTACCCAACTGCATTCATCAGTGTTTGATTTGGAATATGTTTTGTTAATTTAGGTGAGCTGCTCCCGGATTACTTCATATTAGTGAGAATAAAATGATGACTTGTTTACAGACCTCTCCTGCCAAGCTCTGGCTTCTTGCCTCCATGGACTTGAGGGCAAAGGATGAAAGAAATCCCTGCACTTGATTTTATCAATGCACTAACTTCACTCTGGGGAGTACTAAAATCCCATGACTCAGTTAACACTAACTAAGGTTTTAGTGTGTGCCCTTTAATTTACAAAGAGTTGTCCCCGCCTGTCATCCCACTAAACTTCTCATTTTCTCACACATGTTGATAAAACCAAACCCCATATGGTAGTAATGATGTTCTCACACCAAATGAACGGTTTGACTTAGGGGTACACTCCATCCGCTTCTTTTGCGTCCTAAATTCATTTTTGTTTCCAATTCTCTCTACATTTCCTGGTTCCAAACAGAATATTCTGATAGCATTTCCCACCCAATGAGAAACAGGAAGCACCTGAAGAGCCAGGAGAAAAACGAATCTGTGCCAAACCAAAGACCAACTTTTTAAGAATTAAAATGTTTGAGACATTGTAGACAGGTGTCCACATTCTCAGAGGCTCTCCAGATTAAATCAACCTTCTGACCTTCTGGAGAGAACATGGCTGACCCTCACGGAGACCCACAGTTGGGCCATGATTAGAGAAGAGTGTGCAGTCGTTCTGAACACTTCTCCCTGCATTTTCGCAGGGGCTTCCCACAATAACCCTCAGAGGTAAATGCAATGGAGGCATTACCATATCCATTCCCACAGAGGGTCCCCCTAGAGTGTGAGGCCACAGAGGCAGAAGCCTGGGAGATGGGGCCACGCCCAGCCCGACCCTTGGGTCTTTCCACTCTTCCTGCCCTGCCCAGCATCCACCATTCCTCTTTTCCATGGGCCCCAACAGGCTGCCAACTCTAGGCAGGTCTCTGTCTTTTCAGTTGCAAAATGAAATAATCCTGCCTTAACGCAACCTTGAATGTGGATGCAGCCTGCGTCCTTGGAGGGGTCCCCAGCCATCTACATGGGCACAGAATTCTCTCCTCACTCAGCTCTGCCACTTTGGAGACATCATGTTCCAATTCTGTTTTCCTCTATAGATGGGGAACTTCTTGGGTTTTATCCATCAGGTATTTAGCACAGGGCATAAAAGGTATTCAGTACTTAATAAAACTGCGTGGACTCTATCCCTGGTAGAAAAATTAGTCATCCTACAGTAACTAACAAATGCTTGCTTGGCAAATAGTATATTGCAAATTGTCGTAGCTGTTGTTCAGTCATTCAGTCATGTCTGACTCTTTGCAACCCTGCAGCGGGCCAGGTTTTCCTGTCCTTCCCTACCTCCCAGAGTTTGCTCAAACTCATGTCCATGAGCCAGTGATGTCATCCACCCATCTCATCCTCTGTTTCCCCCTTCTCCTCTGCCCTCTATCTTTCCCAGCATCAGGGTCTTTTCCAACGTGTTGGCTCTTCACATCAGGTGGCCAAAGTACTGGAGCTTCAGCTTCAGTTATCGGTCTTTCCATTAGCAGATGTTATATTAGCATATATGTGCTTATTAGCACATACAATCTTCCCTCCGTATCCGTGAGGGATTGGTTCCAGAACCCAGGCAGATACTACCATCAGAAGGTGCTCAAGTCCATCTATAAAATGGCAGAGCACAGCTGGCCCCTCGCGGCCCTGGGTGCAGAGGGTCAACTGTAGTCCTTACTACCTACCTACCTACCCTCCTATCTGTCTGTCTAATCTGCGTATGCCAGCCATTGCTCTAGGAACTTGTAAGCTTTAACTTAAACCTCTCCACAGCCTCATGAGGTAGGTTAAGCACAAGAGGCTGTCACTCATCTGAAGTCATGGCATTCGTGAGCGGCAGAGCCAGGACTGGGGCTCTGGGCCCAGAGTCTTGTGCTCTTAGCCACTACACTACTTGGCCTCCTCATTGTGCAGGGTGTAACTAAAAGTGGGCCTGAGCAAGCCACCCCACATCTCTTGGCATCAGTAAAGACAAAGAGGCCAGGATGAGTGATATCTGAAAGGTTCCGTCAAACTCCAAAATACTTCCCTTGCACTTCACCACCACATGATTCCCTACCTGGAATAGACAGCTCACGGTACTTGAGTTTTTCTACATTAAGAGAAAATGATGGTTGCCTTAAGTTTAGACCACAAAACAGGGAGATGGAGATCCCAAAGCTGGAGCACAGGCAAGGGCCCTAAGTGTGGCCTGCAACACCCCACCTGCCAGTCCCTCTTCAAGAGAAATCTGAGCATCTGCCACCCCTCACCTCTTAAAGGACCAAGAACTACAGAGACGTTCTGTTCAGTCCCCCATTGTTCTAAGGGGCTGCTTGTACCCCAGTGGTCCCCACCTGGTCCCACCCCATACTCCCCTCTCTGGGCACTGAAAGACTAAGGATCCTGATGTGTGTGTGCCCAGAGGGGAAGGAAGCTCGAGCAGAGGGCATGACCACTCTGCTACTTCCCTTGCTGGTTCCAGCTGGTCATCATTAAGTCAAGGATCAACCACAGAAAAGAGTGATTCTGGAGACTGGAGCCCATCACTCAGCCACTGTTGCACAAGGAATGTGGGTTCCTGAGATGAGCCTGTGCCAGTCAACTATCGTCACATAAAAAACAAGAAATCTTCTTACAAACAATGACAAGCATTTATTTCTCACAAGCATATCTACAGGTCTGCTAGGGTTTGGATTACTGGGCTGGCCTCTGGCTGCATGTCTGGGGTTTTGTCTGTTACACATGTCTCCCTTCTGGGACGAGGGAGTGATGGAGAACACATTCAAGGTGATGGTCTGAAGTACCTGGAGGGGTGGGTGGAAATACATGAGGCCTCCTTAGGCCTGGGCTTGGAGCTCACACTCTTCTGTGAATGATGGACACGCACCGCAGACGTGACACCCTGCCACCTGGCCCCGTACCACACTCCTAGGCTCACACAGGCTTTCACACTCCTGCCAAGGTCAGCCCAGAGCCTCCAGCAAAGGAGACAGGCAGGTGCTCTTGAGAACACTGACACCCAAAACATCCATGTTCCCCTCCCCTGGTGACTAGACCCTTGGGACGGTTCAGTCACCCTCTCTTCTTTTGAGAGGGTTAATGACTGGCTCCTATTTAAAGCTCATTTAAACCAGAAACACCAAAACACAAACAGAAATCCCCCCCACCCCCCAACCTCTGGGGGACAAAATGATTTGCTGAGGTCAGACAGATGCAAAACTTAAAACCCAGCTCTATGCACCATTTGCTGTTTGAGTGACCTCTGGCAATTAAACACATCCTCACCTGTATCCAGGAGAAAGGCGACACAGAAGCCCACTCATAGGAGCCTCCCAGGCCCCCTCAACACTTCTGTGACACGGCCTGACTTCCACCTGCCAGCCAGCGCCCACATCTAGAGAGATTTGCTCAAACTCATGTCCATGAGCCAGTGATGTTCATGTCCATGAAAGCCTGGGGACTTTCCCTGCCCACATACATGGCAGGGCAGGATGCCCAGTGGATGCAGACCCAGGTCCTCCTCCCTCAGGCAGGAGAACTGGGAAGCATGTGTCCTGTGCTGGCCCTGAGACTGCATCCCAGTGGCCTAGCCTGGTAACTCATGGGGAACTTCCACACATGTGCTGCTTTCCCCTTTCTCACTTTCCTGCTCCCCACTGGTGTTCTAGAATAACTTTCAAAAGCAGCTAACCCAAGTGAAGAAAGATACCAAGTTTGCATGAAATAAGAGAATATATAAAAGTGCCCAGGCCAACCACATTCTACTACTGACTCACTCACCCCAACTGCCAGATAACAGATGCTTTCAAAGAGTGAGCCACGGCAGCTACATGCATACGTGGACATGTGATCCCAGCTCCCTCGCCTAAGGGCTGTCCTCCTGCTTTCTGACACCTGTGGGGGTGTACAGAGGAGTTGCCAGGGGTGGCAACGTGGCCCTATTTCACAACATACCTTCTGGGAAAACCAGAGTCCTGGTTCTATTGCATAACTAGCTGAGCTCAATCCCCACCACCTCCAACAGTCCTACCAACTCTCTCACTATTCCCTAAACTTACGAGGTACCCAGTCAGCAACAAGCTGGGGCGGTCAGGACACAGTCCTGGCCCCTTGTCTATATCTGACCTATCCCTCGCCCTCTTGACTGATCACATCATCATCCATTTTTCAGATGCCCTTATGACTGTGGCAGTTCTGAGATAAACAGGGCCAGATTTCAGCTGCCTGGCATGTTCCTACCTGATAAGATGCTCACGTGGGATCAAAGAAAGGGTCCCCCTCAAGGAGCAGAGGGTCCATGCCTCCTGCAGGGACCCAGCTTTTCCCAGGGCCCCTCTTCAATGGCCACAAAATTGGAAACGTGGGAAAAGCCAGGGAGGCCCAGGGGAAAGGTGGCCAAGGGCTAGTGGAGATTTCTGTCCAAACAAATAAATTAGGGAGGGAATTAAAACATAAACAGCCCAGCACTTAGCTCACTTAAAATTAGGCTAAGAAAACCCTGAGAGCACAAGTTATAAAACTGCAGTAAGTGACACTGAATCCTTAAAGCTCAAATTCCGCTGAGCTAAGTCATGATTTCAATGGTCCCAAGCCCAGGCATTAGAAGCTTCTAAGCAGGGAGGCTGAGAAAACATTTTCCTTCCCAGACTCTAAGCGCCCCTTGGTGAGGAGCTCTCAAGACCACGCTGAAGGTGCACCCAACTCTCCGGCATCTGCCAGAGTGTGAGGACTGGCTGAGAAGGAAAACCAGACTTGAGATGTCACAGTGACTGAACCCTGGGCCTTCTCTTCCCTCTGTCTCAGGACATCTGTCCACGGGTGTGGCCAGGAGCTATCTCAAGAGTCTTGGGAGCTGCACGGAACTATGGAGACCATCTGAGCCAACCTCTGAATTTTCAGGGGAAGGAAACAGGCCCAGAGAGGGAAAGCAAGTTTCCCAAGGCTGCACACCATCTGGCAGTGTCAGGAAACTGAGAGGCTGGTGAATTTCAGTCTGAGACTTCATAAAGCTTGGGGAGTACCATGGGCTCTGTGGCACAGATGGGCAAGGCTGGGGAAAGCCTGGAAATGCTGTCCCTTTCCACCTTCCTCAGACACCTGATCCTCAGACATCAAAGGGCCACCCAGTGACATGGTGCAGCCCTCCTGTTGGAGTGTGGAAAGCAGCGGGGAGTGTTTGGATGGTGGTATGGAAATGGGTGGGGGTTGTCTGAGATGTGACATGGGTTGGGGGCAAGGGAGGATCAACTGGCACTCACCTTCATAGCAAGGGATCAGCGTCCTGCCTTTGGCCTGGAGGTTGGACGGGATGATGTAACAGAAGCCGTGGGGCAGGATGTGGTCTGTTTCATAGTAGATGTTCTTCCAGCGGTGGGCACAGGCCTACGGGACAGAGAGGTTCAAAGCAGGACAGTCAGGCCAGGAGGTCACAAAGCAGAGCCCAGCAGTACCAGGCAGTTCTGTGGGAGGAGAGCAGCATAGAGGGGCTGGGAAGCTACGTTCTCTCCCACCCAGCCCCTGCGCCGCGCTGGGCACCAGCAGACTGTGGAAGCTTGGTCGGGGGTGCCCCTGGGAGGCAGCAGACAATCAAGAAACATATAAACAAATGAGGAGCATAACAAGTGCTGGGGAAAAAGGACACGGGGTGATGGGCTAAGAATCTAGGAGTAGGGAGGACAGTTTTCACCTGGAGGCCAGGGGTGGCGGAAAGGATGAGAAAGAGCCAAACAGCCTGGGCACAGAGGGAATATCAGGAGCAATGGAGAAGAAGGCTTGCAGGGTCAGGAGAAAGAAAGGCGGCCTGTGGGGCTGCTCTGGGGTAAGCTAAGGTCAGAGAGAGGATAGGGGCAGACCCCAGGGATCTTGCAGACCTCAAGGATGACTGTGACTTTAGTGGATGTGCCAATGGAGGGTCTTACACATGTGAGTGATGTGGTCTAACTCACAGCCTGGAAAGATAACTGGGCTGCCGAGTGGTGACTGTAGGTAGGTGAGGGTGGAGGTGAGCATCTAGGTGAGAGATGCTGCTGCCTGGACCAGGATGGGGGCAGTGGAGAGGGGAGAAGGGGGTGACCTCAGGATGCAGAGCTGGAGCTAATGGGCCTGAGGATCAAAGGACATGCTGAGAAAAAGCTAGAGACAAGAGGTGTTGCTCTGCCCACAACAGACCCTGACCTTCACAGCACCACCTGCTTGGCCAATGGAGCAGTCGCTGGCCTCCATCAAACTTGAGGCCCTTCAGAGTCACCTGGAAGTGAGTGAAGTCGCTCAGTCGTGTCCGACTCTTTGCCACCCCATGGACTGTAGCCTACCAGACTCCTCTCTCCACCTGGAAGAGTCACCTGGAAGTCTCACTAAATCACACAGCACTAGGCCCCACCCCAAGAGCTAGCTTGCCCAATCTGCAGGGCCCTGAGACTCTGCATTTTAAACAAGCTCCCGAGTGAGCCGAGGCCACTGATCTCTGGCGCACCTTCAGAAGTTCCTTGTCAGGTTCAGGGCAAAGAATTTGGTTGAACCATAAGAAACTGCTGATGTGTGACTGTTTTATATGATTAATCAGAAGTAAATGTTTGTTGATGGTCTTTTGAAGTAAATTTACATACATAAAAATGCAAAAATCTCAAGTTTACTGTGCACAGATCTCAAATGTACTTGTTTGTCAAAGCCATCTAAATGAGTTTTGACAAACACCTACATTCCTGTAACCAAACCCTTAGCAAGACGGAGAGCATTTCCATCTCACCAGGATGGTCCCTCAGGCCAAGAAGTGGCCTGAGCACCCCCCAAAGAGGTGACAACTGAGCAGAGATCTGAAGAAAGTGAGGGAGCAGCTGGGAGGGGCCCTGAGATGGGTAAGAGCTTGGCATGGGTGAGAAGATGAGACCGACCCTCTGGTCATCTCTGGGGTGGCACGTGTCAGGAGACACCAGGAGGGAAGACAGTCCTGGGAGCCAGAAGCGAGAATACAGATGCACATCCATTCCCACCAGACCTGGACAAACCCAGCCTCACATTCAGATGCACACACAAGGCTGGTGAGAAGCCAGACTGCTTCCTGCAAAGCCGTTTACCCTGCCCAGCCCTCCCCATTGCTTGGGGACATTCACACTCAGTACGGTTATCAGGTTGCTACACTCTAGCCAACAGATTCACTTTCTTAAAATACTGCATTTTAAAGTAATCAGTTTTTAACTTATTTGTTCGTATCAAACACACTGTTTCTATAGGCTGTTCGGCATTCAATTTTCCCAGGTGGCACAGTGGTAGAGAATCCACCTGCCAATGTAGGAGATACAGGAGACCTGGGTTTGACCCTTGGGTGGGGAAGTAAATGGCAACCCACTCCCCTGGAGTAGGAAATAGTGACCCACTCCAGTACTCTTGCCTAGAAACTCCCATGGACAGAGCTGCCTGGCAGGCTACAGTCCACGGGATCACAAAGAGTTGGCCACGACTGAGCACACAGGCAAGCAATATTCAGAATTTACACAGCCCACATCTGACCTCTTCTGCAACCCTGGAAGGTGGGAAGATGTCTTAGAATTCCCATTTTTCTATATGGGAACCCTGGGTTTTAGACAGTGTTTTGCTCAAGTTCCAGAGCTGGTAAGGGCTACAAACAACATGGAAATCCAGATTTCAGAATCCTCCTTGTCTCACTCGAAAACATCAGATCAGATCAGTCGCTTAGTCGTGTCCGACTCTTTGCGACCCCATGAATCGCAGCACGCCAGGCCTCCCTGTCCATCACCAACTCCCGGAGGTCACTCAGACTCGCATCCATCGAGTCAGTGATGCCATCCAGCCAGCTCATCCTCTGTCGTCCCCTTCTCCTCCTGCCCCCAATCCCTCCCAGCATCAGAGTCTTCTCCAATGAGTCAACTCTTCCCATGAGGTGGCCAAAATACTGGAGTTTCAGCTTTAGCATCATTCCTTCCAAAGAAATCCCAGGGCTGATCTCCTTCAGAATGGACTGGTTGGATCTTCTTGCAGTCCAAGGGACTCTCAAGAGTCTTCTCCAATACCACAGTTCAAAAGCATCAATTCTTCGGCGCTCAGCCTTCTTCACAGTCCAGCTCTCACATCCATACATGACCACAGTAAAGACCATAGCCTTGACTAGGTGAACCTTTGTTGGCAAAGTGATGTCTCTGCTTTTGAATATGCTATCTAGGTTGGTCATAACTTTCCTTCCAAGGAGTAAGCGTCTCTTAATTTCATGGCTGCAGTCACCATCTGCAGTGATTTTGGAGCCCAGAAAAACAAAGTCTGACACTGTTTCCACTGTTTCTCCATCTATTTCCCATGTAGTGATGGGACCAGATGCCATGATCTTCGTTTTCTGAATGTTGAGCTTTAAGCCAACCTTTTCACTCTCCACTTTCACTCTCATCAAGAGGCTTTTTAGCCCCTCTTCACTTTCTGCCATAAGGGTGGTGTCATCTGCATATCTGAGGTTATTGATATTTCTCCCAGCAGTCTTGATTCCAACTTGTGTTTCTTCCAGTCCAGCATTTCTCATGATGTACTCTGCATATAAGTTAAATAAACATGGTGACAATATGCAGCCTTGACGTACTCCTTTTCCTATTTGGAACCAGTCTGTTGTTCCATGACCAGTTCTAACTGTTGCTTCCTGACCTGCATACAGATTTCTCAAGAGGCAGATCAGGTGGTCTGGTATTCCCATCTCTCTCAGAATTTTCCACAGTTTATTGTGATCTACACAGTCAAAGGCTTTGGCATAGTCAATAAAGCAGAAATAGATGTTTTTCTGGAACTCTCTTGCTTTTTCCATGATCCAGCGGATGTTGGCAATTCGATCTCTGGTTCCTCTGCCTTTTCTAAAACCAGCTTGAACATCAGGAAGTTCACGGTTCACATATTGCTGAAGCCTGGCTTGGAGAATTTTGAGCATTACTTTACTAGCGTGTGAGATGAGTGCAATTGTGCGGTAGTTTGAGCATTCTTTGGCATTGCCTTTCTTAGGGATTGGGATGAAAACTGACCTTTTCCAATCTTGTGGCCACTGCTAAGTTTTCCAGATTTGCTGGCATATTGAGTGCAGCACTTTCACAGCATCATCTTTCAGGATTTGGAATAGCTCCACTGGAATTCCATCACCTCCACTAGCTTTGTTCGTAGTGATGCTTTCTAAGGCCCACTTGACTTCACATTCCAGGATGTCTGGCTCTAGGCCAGTGATCACACCATCTTATAACTCCCAATTCCCACCTAAGAAGCCATCAAAACCCACCCTTTGGAGCAGGTCAGGTAGCTATTGTCCTTACAGCCTCCCCAAAGGTCTTAGGACCCCAGAAACGACCTCTCTGAGGTTGAACGGGATGCCAAGGCGAAGGCTGGACGAAGGGAGTGGGGCTCTCCAGGACCTGGGTATCCCCGAAGTCACTTGATGAAAAAAATCACTGCCTGCCAACCTCTCTGATTTTCATCCCTCCAAGCAAACCATCCAAGGGCCACCGACAAGGCCACCCCCTATCCATGAGAAAGCGAGGGAACTCTGAGCGGCAGGAAATCTCAGCTTTCCACAGTCTGCCTCTTGCTCTACGACAATGAACGTGAAAAAACAATCTCTTATTATTCCTTGTACTGCAAACCACCTCCATTCCTCCCCATTCGGTGCTGCTCAGTGCTTCTAACACATCTTGATAGACTAAAATGATGTCAAGCAAGAAGCTAAACAAAGCTATCATTCAGTGGATAATCACTCCATTCCACTAAGTTTTTATTTTTATTTCCAACTACATTCTGATTGCTTCCAAACTTGAATCGCTTACCATCCAATTAGCTGGTAAATCAGTTATCTTTTAGTTTATGGATTTGGCAAAGCCCTAGGGCTTCCCATGTTTTTACTGTATTTATGGGTTAGAGGGACTGTAAAGGGAGGTGGGTGTTTGTCATGGTGCACACTGACTCTTATGAGGATGGACCTTCTATATTTAATGTCCAGCTTATTGCCTTTTTTTTTTAAGTGCTATAAAGTATTTAAGGAGTGATCTTGGGGAATTCCTAGAAGAGCCAAAGATTCACAGCAAACTAAACTAAAATTAAGGCATTCTGTGAGGTCAGAGATCAAAGTGTCAAAGGCAGTTTGCATGTAAGAAAACAAGGAAAAGTGTCTCTGAACATAAATTACAGAAAGAAAAGACTGTTTAGCCCTGATTATCCTTCTACATACACACATGTCAATCTGACTCCAACATTAAGAAAAATTCCTAGGGACTGTCTCCAAAGCATTAAAATCTCTATCAATCTTTCCAAATGAGTTCTTCTGTGAGAGAGAAGGGTTGGGGGCAGGGAGGAGACAGGGACCTCCAACAGGAAAAAGAGAGCATCCTCTGGAAACAGCAAGACTTACTCCAACTCAGATTTCAGAAAAGTATAACAAAAGGGGGAAAGGTCTAGGACCACCCCACATCTCAGCATCTGACATATTTCAAGTTACAAGGGTTGTTTTTGCTACCAAAAGAATAAGAAAGAAATAAAGAAGCAATTTATTTTGAAGGCCTTTTTGTGGTATGACAGTGTCCTTCCTGGCTTAGGGGGGCAGGTTCTGGGCCCCTCCAGATGGCTCTCCCGCCACCCCACCCACCCTCACCATGCACAGATGACCAGAGCTTTTCCCACACCTCAGGTCTACCCAGTACAGTCAGGAGCAGACAGGCCATCAGCCACTGAGAAGACAGGGTGCAGGAGATCAGGGCCCTGATACCACAGATTCCACCCCCAAAGCAGCTCCCCTTCAAACGGAGAAGAGTGTGGCCTGGAAGGCCCAGGGAAGGTGACTTCTGGGGTTCTGGGAAAGTCATTCTGAGAATGTTTACCTCCTAAAAATTCATCAATATATATACAGCTGGGGAAGGGGCGGCAGGAGCCACGTCGGGCCGTGAAGGTGGCAAGATAGATGGAGAAACAGTGGAAACAGTGTCAGACTTTATTTTTCTGGGCTCCAAAATCACTGCAGATGGTGACTGCAGCCATGAAATTAAAAGACGCTTACTCCTTGGAAGGAAAGTTATGACCAACCTAGACAGCATATTCAAAAGCAGAGACATTACTTTGCCAACAAAGGTTTGCCTAGTCAAGGCTATGGTCTTTCCTGTGGTCATGTATGGATGTGAGAGCTGGACTGTGAAGAAGGCTGAGCACCAAAGAATTGATGCTTTTGAACTGTGGTGTTGGAGAAGACTCTTGAGAGTCCCTTGGACTGCAAGAAGATCCAACCAGTCCATTCTGAAGGAGATCAGCCCTGGGATTTCTTTGGAAGGAATGATGCTAAAGCTGAAACTCCAGTATTTTGGCCACCTCATGCGAAGAGTTGACTCATTGGAGAAGACTCTGATGCTGGGAGGGATTGGGGGCAGGAGGAGAAGGGGACGACAGAGGATGAGCTGGCTGGATGGCATCACTGACTCCATGGATATGAGTATGAGTGACCTCCAGGAGTTGGTGATGGACAGGGAGGCCTGGCGTGCTGCAGTTCATGGGGTCGCAAAGAGTCGGACACGACTGAGCGACTGATCTGATCTTATCTGATCTGAAGAAGCAAGCCAAGGAGATGAAAGAGGAAGATAAGGCATTCAAGGAGAAGCAGAAGAAACTCGCCGAGCTAAAAGCAAAGGCTGTGGGGAGAGGCCTCCTGGCCACAGATGGAATTAAGAAATCTGGCAAAAAGCAAGTTGTTCCTTATGCCTGAGGCAATGAGGACACTTAGTTGCATTCCTGTTTAAACATCTGGATGCCCTGCCACAATATCTATTGCCACCTATAGCTAGAACGAAGTGTTGTCTTGGAAACCATTGTTCATTTAAGAATAAACTTAAAAAAAAAAAAAAAACTATAAAAAGAGATGTATACAGATGATTTGGGGCATTTTTCTGCATGGATGTTACCGCTCAACAAAAAGTTTACTTAAAAAAAAAAAGAATCAGGAAACAAAGCAACAGAAGTAAATGCAAAGTATATCCTGTGGCTTCGAAACAATGGCCAAGATGAAACGTGGTGAACAGATAGACAGCAACAGCCCTGACCCTTGGAAAGGAAAACAGCCAAGGGACAGAGCTGGAGAACACCGCTTCCTCCCAGAAGTCAGCTAGTTGCTGTGTTTAGTTGTTGCCTGAGCCTTGCAGACTCTGCCGAAAAACAGAAAGGTCAGACTTGAACACTGTGAGCTGCGCTCCCAGGTCGAAGAGACAGCTCAGTGCCCATGCTGGGTTTGTTGGGTAGTTATTACCAGAAGTGACTTTCCCCCTATTTCTTAAACTGTCATCTGCACATGTGAGGTGTAGGGTGAAAGTACAAGGCGAAGGGGCCTCTAATCCCGATGCTGTGTCCATGTGTGTTATCACTTGTTCCCTGGGGTGACGGAAGGACCACAAGGTGGTAGATGCGAGACTGGCAGGCACTGAGCTAAGGGCAGCCTGCCAGACAGGCCCAACATCCTGGATCTCGCCAGAGCTGGCTGGTGGGTCTGTGAACCAGAAAATGCCATTCATTATCAAGGTATTTAACACTCCATCGCAGCTTTCAAACTCTCTATCCGTTCTTTACTTTGAAATCAGCATCAGATGCTACTTTCAAAAAGAACTATCCCACCTCTCCCACTTCAAACGCAACCTTGGAATCCAATATTATGTTTCTTGGGGATATAGGTGTGAGGCCAACACCCCCAGACAACAGAGTTCTCAAAATGTGATTGAATAAAACATATCTTCCTGTTCTTAATTTTAAAATAAACATTTGCCTGCCAGAAAGTTTTGACAGGCAGAAATAAGACATGAAAGAAAAAGCAAATGGATATGAAACCTTCAAAACAAAAATATGGACTGGGTCACCCTTCTTGTCGCCTAATGTCATCTGTCATTTCCAAGGGGCATTTTACAGCCTTTGTCTCATGCATCCATCAGCTGCTTACAGTCAGCCACCAAAAAGAGATGGCAATTGATTCGGTTTCTAATTGCTTTAGTACTGACACTCACTCCCTACATTAGGACTTCCCTGGTGGCTCAGATGGTAAAGAAGCTGTCTGCAATGCAGGAGACCTGAGTTTAATCCCTGGGTCTGGAATATCCCCTGGAGAAGGGAATGGCTACTCACTCTAGTGTTCCTACCTAGAGAATTCCATGGTCAGAAGAGCCTGGCAGGCTACAGTCCATGTGGTCGCAAAAAGTCAGACATGATTGAGTGACTAACACTATCACTTTCTTTACATTATTCAAACACACTTTCAGAAGCCACTCCTTAGAGAGACCTTCTCCTAGAGCTGAGAGTGGAAAGGGTCGAAAATTTGGTCTCTATCCCCAAGTGGTTCCCATTAAAAAGGACAGAAGGCAATGGCACCCCACTCCAGTACTTTTGCCTGGAAAATCCCATGGATAGAGGAGCCTGGTGGGCTGCAGTCCATGGGGTCGCTAAGAGTCGGACATGACTGAATGACTTCACTTTCACTTTTCATTCTCATGCATTGGAGAAGGAAATGGCAACCCACTCCAGTGTTCTTGCCTGGAGAATCCCAGGGACCAGGGAGCCTGGTGGGCTGCCGTCTCTGGGGTTGCACAGAGTTGGACACGACTGAAGCAACTTAGCAGCAGCAGCATACGCACAAAACAAGTCATGCACATAAGACAACAACATAACGCTGAACTTCTGATGACACGAAGATGCTCAGCTTATTCTTGACAACACCATCACGGTAACAGGCATCATGGAAGTGGCAGAGTCTAAACCAGGGAAGACAGACAGACCTGGGATAGGCCTTTCCTGACAAGATAGCATACGTGCAAAATCCATGAGAAGAACTCAAGAAAAAACAACCCAATTTAAAAAATAAGCAAAGGACCTGAAAAGACATTTCTTCAGAGCAGACAGACAAATGGCCAACAAGCCCATGAGAAGATGCTCAACATCACTAATTATTCAGTTCAGTTCAGTTCAGTCGCTCAGTCGTGTCTGACTCTTTGCGACCCCATGAATCACAGCACACCAGGCCTCCCCTGTCCATCACCAATTCCCGGAGTTCACCCAGACTCACATCCATCAAGTCGGTGATGCCATCCAGCCATCTCATGCTCTGTCGTCCCCTTCTTCTCTTGCCCCCAATCCCTCCCAGCATCAGAGTCTTTTCCAATGAGTCAACTCTTCGCATGAGGTGGCCAAAGTACTGGAGTTTCAGCTTTAGCATCATTCCTTCCAAGGAAATCCCAGGGCTGATCTCCTTCAGAATGGATTGATTGGATCTCCTTGCAGTCCAAGGGACTCTCAAGAGTCTTCTCCAACACCACAGTTCAAAGGCATCAATTCTTCGGTGCACTAGTCACATCCACAGCTGGGTATTGTTTCTGCTTTGGCTCCATCCCTTCATTCTTTCTGGAGTTATTTCTCCACTGATCTCCAGTAGCATCTTGGGCACCTACTGACCTGGGGAGTTCCTCTTTCAGTATCCTATCATTTTGCCTTTTCATACTGTTCATGGGGTTCTCAAGGCAAGAATACTGAAGTGGTTTGCCATTCCCTTCTCCAGTGGACCACATTCTGTCAGATCTCTCCATCATGACCCACCCATCTTGGGTTGCCCCACGGGCATGGCTTAGTTTCACTGAGTTAGACAAGGCTGTGGTCCTAGTGTGATTAGATTGACTAGTTTTCTGTGAGTATGGTTTCATTAGGGCAATACAAATCACAGTGAGATACCACCTCATACCCATTAGGGCAGTTCCCACACGCAAAAAAATAAAGTGTTGGCAAAGACATGGAGAAACTGGAACCCTCCCCTTGTGCACTGCTGGGAAGCATGTAAAATGGTACAACCACTGTGGAAAACAGTAGACAGGGTCCTCAAAAAATCCCAAATAAAACCACAATAAGATCTAGCAATCCCACTTCTGGTTTTATATTCAAACCAACTGAAAGCAGGATCTCCAAGAGAGAGTTGCACACCAATATTCACAGCAGCATTATTCACAATAACCAAGACACGGAAGTAGGACTTCCCTGGCAGTCCAATGAATGGCGCAGGACCCCATACTTCCACTGCAGGGGGCAGAGGTTCAATCCCTGGTCACAAAAATAAAATCCTACATGCCACGCAGCATGGCAAAAAAATTTTTTAAAAAAGATGTGGAAGCAACCCAAATATCAATAGATGAATGGATAAAGCAAATGTGGTATATACATATAGTGAATATTATTTGGCCTTAAAAAATGAGGAAATCTTGCCCTATGCTTCAATACGGATGAAACTTGAGGACACTATGCCAAGTGAAATAAGTTGGTCACAAAATAGACAAATATCTTGTGCAAATGCGATCATGCAGTATGTACAGTAGCTGAACTCTTAAGGAAAGAAAGTTGCCTGGGAATGGGGGGAAGAGTGAGGCTGAATTATTCTTCAATAAGTTTAGTGTTTATTTTGCAAGATGTAAAAGTTCTAGAAGTCTGCTGTACAACAATGTACACATAGTTTACTATACTGTACACATAACAATAGATACCACGGTAAATTTCGTGTTGGTTTTTAAGATCTTTTTTGATGTGGATCATTTTTTAAGTCTCTATTGCATCTGTTACAACACTGCTTTTGCTTTATGTTTTGGTTTTTTGACCCTGAGGCATGTGGGATCTTAGCTCTCCAACCAGAGACCAAACCTGTACCCCTTATATTGGAAGGAAAAGTCGTAACCACTGGACTGGCAGGAAAGTCCCAACTTCATAGGTTTTTTTTTCTTTTAAAGATGTACTTTGGTTTTTGGCTGTGCTGGGCCTTCTCTAACTGCCATGATCAGGAGCTATTCTTCCTTAAGGTGCGGGGGCTCCTCATTGCAGTGGCTTCTCCAGTTGCAAAGCATGGGCTCCGGGCGCACAGGCATCAGTAACTGTAGCACGTGGCTCAGTGGTTCTGCCGCATGGGCTTAGTTGCGCTGCTGCGCGTGGGATCTTCCCAGACTAAGGATCGAACCTGTGTCCCTTGCATTGCAAGGCAGATTCTTAACTACTGGACCACCAGGGAAGCCCTCAGGTTGCTTTTGACCACAGTACAAAAAAGGCACAAGGAAAGCAGATGCTGTTGGATGCCTCTCCTTCCCCACCCCCGACAGAGTAGCTTCCAGAATAGATGCTACAGTAATTGCATAAAACATACAATTCATCTGCATACAATGAATTAGAACAGGAGCATCACACTCCAGCTAGTCCTTTCCAGCTTCCTTGGCTCAGTGGTCCCCCTGATCCTCACCGCTCTTCACGTCCACACAGCCCCTCCCGGTACTCTTTTGCAATAATGCAGAACCCTCCAGGAAGAAGCTCTTGGCCACATGGAGGTCATCCTTCCATGTGGAGGGGAAGTGTTTTCATGGGAGCAGCCTCTGCATCGAGGTTTGGAGCTCTAGGGGACTGTGTACTGGGCTGCCACTAGACCCCCATCTCCTTTGTTCTGAATACTGACCTCAGGCCACTCTGATTTATGGATGGATCAGCTTCTTGTCTTCCTTCCGACAGGATGACAGACAAGCCTCCTGGGCCTGGTCATGCAGTCAGGGTCAGGCCACCATGTCTGGGGGAAGGCAGATGTTGGAGAGGGTCCAGGGCAGTGGGTGACAGTGATTAAAGGGCTGGAAACCAAGGCAAATGCTGGGCTTGGGGGCTCCGCATGACCCACAGTGTCTAGTAGGGAGGCCCTGTGATGCTGGCGACAGCATCCAGCTGCTTCCTCTCTCCCCAGAGGGGCCCAACAGGGAAACGCCTGATTTGTGCTGAGAAGCAGGCAGAATTCAGACCAACAGCCCTTACCACTGAGAAGCTGAACGCAAAACGGGCTCCTCAGAGAGGGGTCAGAAACACTCTGCCTAGATCCTTAAGGAAAATCTGGTTTTCCCTATGGATTAAATATACGTGAAACCCCCAGCTTTACAGCCTGTGGCCCAAAGGAAGCCCTCCAGAAATGGCAGCTAATATTATTTTCCCTTCTTGATCTCATGCCTTTATGACAAAAACATTTATATAGCTTCCAATAAAAGGTCTACGAAGTCAGAAACATAAATACATGTATACATGAACACATGTGCCAGGCTCTTCAATGAAACTAGGCATGTTAAGAACTTGAGTGTTATACCTCAAGAGAAAAGTGTAAAGGACAAAAGTGGACAAAACAAGACCTCTGGGTCAGTTACAGATTCTGCTGAGGCCACGTTTCCCCTGTGCCAGCCGACACAGCAGCCAGTGGACATCTGTGACTACTGAGCACTTGCAATGTGGCCAGAGTGACTGAATATTTTTTTTTTCACGTGGACCACTTTTAAAAGTCTTTATTGAATTTGATACATTACTTCTGTTTTACATTTTGTTTTTCTGGCCAGTAAGGAACATAAGAAAATGATTGGGATGACAAATGTTCTATATCTTGATGGGTAGGTGGTCACACAAGTGTGTATAAATGTCAAAACCCAAACTGTAATCTTAAGATCTGTGCATTTTACGGAAGGGCTTCCCTGGTGGCACAGTAGTAAAGAATCCGCCTGCCAATGCAGGAGACTCAGGTTGGATACCTAGGTTGGGAAGATTCCCTAGAAAAGGAAACGGCAACCCACTCCAGTATTCTTGCCTGGGAAACCCCATAGACAGAGGAGGCTGGGGGCAGTGGGGCTACAGTTCATGGGGTCACAAAAGTATCAGACACAACTCAGCAACTAAACAACAACAATTTTATGTAAATTATACCTCTATTTAAAAAGATATCCACAGGAAAATGCTTATGTAATGATCGAAATTTATTAATACAAAGCACTTTCCACATACATTTCATTTGCCCTTTTTCAATAGCCACATCTCAGTACCCTGGAATAGACATTATTAACACTTGACAGACAAAGAAAATAAAAAGACGAATCATTTATCCAAGCAGTCTTCCAGAAGAGGCAATTTCAAAGCCATGCCCTTATCGCCATGCCATCCAGCTTTGCAAAGGGGTCAAAGTCATTCATTTCCAGGCTGCCACCCCGTCCCCACGGATCCCCCAGGAGGCCTTACCAGCACACGGCCATCGGCCTTGGGCTGCCGCGCCAGGCTGACCCCCATCCATTCATCATCTCGGTCTTCCCGGCAGGTCTTCCCACAGGGCACGCCCCGATTCTTTCCTGGAGGAGAGACAGGAAAGTCAGACCTGGATTGAGGAACGCTGTTGTCTACTTTCCAAAGGGCGGTCTACAACCCACGCGTTTGTTACTGTCCCTGAAAGCAAATCCCTGTGCCCAGTGAGACCAGACAATACAAGTCAGGGGTGGAGAAAAGAAAGGTTTAGTGCAGGGCCCTGTAAGGAGACAGGTGGCTCGTGCCTTAAAACCCCAAATTCCCAGAAAGCTCTCAGCAAAGGCCTTTCCTAGGAAAGGTGAGAGAGGGGTTGTGACAAACTTCTTGGTGTCAGATGCTTTGTTCCTGAGGACAGGTCACAATGCTCCCATAAACCTCCACCCAAACCAATGTTATTCTCTATTCTGACAAGAAAGGACTCAAGTCCCAAAACTCAACTCTCATCCTCCGAGGTCCAGGCCTGGCTATGAGGAGGGGTCCCCGAGCAGGCCTGTCCCCCTGCCCAAGCGCTGGTTCAGCCCCCAGCCTGGGTCCTCCTGCAGCGTCCAGCCCAGCTGAGGAGGCGGCTCTCAGCCCCAAGCACCCTCAGGGTCAGAGACCATCATCGCTGAGGGAGCCAGGCACCCAGCACCCCTTAGGCCGCCCAAATGGGGGCTGGGTTCCTCAGACTTCAATCTAGGGAGACGCCCGCTGCCATTGCGCTGCAGAAGTCAGGGGAGATTCCCCGCCTCCTCCAGGGGGCCGGTGGACCACCGTGACGACAGCTCATGAGGACACAGCCCTCAGCCTGTCCCTGGGGCCCCGCCTCACCTGCTGCCTAAGGCTGAGGGCCTGGAGGGTAGGGGAGAAGGCCAACGTCCGCCTCTAACCACACTCTCCACAGAGAAAAACACTGCCCGGCCGACCATTGGCGGAGCGTGACCTCTAACCTTCGCGCAAAGGGTCTCGGGGAACAGCTGCACGCCCGCGCCTACCACATCACCAGCCCGTAAATGAGGAACTTGCGGCAAGATGTAAATTGACTCCACCATCATGTATGTTGTTTAATTCGTCCGACTTTTTTTCATAGCAGGACTTTTCACCAACGAAGTAAAGCACTGATGTATATTACAAAGTAAGCTCCTTAATTTGTTATGGAACTGGAACAGCCCACAAACCAGTCATGGAGAATGCCATGGACCCCTCTCCTATTCTGCTAAAGAGAAGCATGACAATTCCTCATTTAATGAAAATAATAGAAGATCTTGAGGAGAAAGCACTTTGGCAAAATAGAGGACTCAAAGTGATGACTTACGTAAAATAACTGCTACTTTGAGAACCAACTCTGTGCCAAGCAGTTCTGTGTATTCACTTCTATTATCCCATCAGTCCTCTCGAGGTAATCCATGTGAGGTAGCTATCATCCTTCTGATTTTACAGGTGAGGAAACTGAGGCCAAAGAGGCTCTGAGACATCCAGTAAGTCCCAACAAGAAACAGGCAGAGCTGGGCTCCGAACCCAGGCAGATCTGACGTCCAAAGATGATGAACTTTCCACCAGACCAAGGGGGCTTTTAAAAACACCTATCAATCATATCTTTGCCTACTTAAACCATAAAACCTAACATCGCTTTTAATGGCCTTCCATCTTGTATGTAGAACAGAATCCTAACACCTTACCCCAGTTCACCATGCCATCATCCCTTGCTTCCATGGTCCCCTGCTCCCCATTCCAGGGATGCTGGGCTTGCTCTGGATTTTAAAATGCCACAAACTTTCCTCCCATTGGAGATTCTGCCTCCAGCACCTGCCCAGCTAAACGCTGGGGAAGTGTCAAAGTCACTTCCCCAGACCCTCCAATCTAGATCAGATCAAATACTCACCTCCCCTCGTCTCTGATCTTTATTTGTTTTAATGTCTCTTTTACCTACTAACTGGTAAGGCCCAGGATAGTAGGATCTTTGGTATATCCCAGTGCGTAGGAAGTAACAGGTACTCAGCATATGATGAATGGATTGGTGGATGGATGGAAGGAAGGAAGGGAGGGAAGGAGGGAATGAAGGAGAGACGGAAAAGTGAGTGGATAGTTAGGAATAAAAAGAGGATAGCATGAGGGTGCAGAACCCATCCCCATCTTGGCAGTGAAAAATCTACCCACCTCGAGCCATGTCCAGTTCGGTGCATCTCCGGTCTGGGTTGGTGTGGATTCGGCACTTAAACACAGCCCCGGGGGACTTCACTGAAGTGCTGTACTTGGAATCCGCCTTTGGTGCACCCACAAGGACCCTGCACATCAAGAATAAAGGGCATTCGGTCACAATCCAGTACCAGGCAACTGCAGCCAATGCTAAATCCTCACCCAGTCATGAGTGTGTTGTCTGAATGCTCTCTAGGAGACATTCCCAGCATTATATGGTGCTGAGGGTGGTGGTGGCAGGGAGAGAGGCAGAAGGAAGGGCCTCCTACTGTGAACCCGTCATGATTTTAACGTGCCTAGAGAAAATCTGAGTTTGCTTGGGAACACATACCACCAAAGGGTTCCTATCCAGAATGTATAAAGAATTCCCCCAAATCAACAACGAATAATAGACCAAAGACTTGAACAGATGCTTGACGAAAGAAAAGTGGCCAATAAACATGTGAAAAGATGCTCAGCTCTATCAGTCACCAGAGAAATCCAAATGAGACACCACTTCACATCCTCTAGAAGACTAAACTCAGAAAGACTGAAACCAAGTGCTGGCAAGGGTACGGAGCACCTGGGACCCTCACCCTTCCTGGGCAGAGTGTGAACGATCACAACCACTTAGCAAAACAAACCAACAGTTCCTAAGAAAGCTATACAGGTGCTTGCCCTCAGACCCAGCAACCCGCTTTCTAGGAACATACCCAGCAGAAACGCACACATACGTCTAAAGGAGACACACACAAAATATTGGGTCTGTAATGGCCCCAAACTAGAAGAAACCCTAAGAGCCATCAATGCTAGAATACATAACTAAACTGTGGTGTAGAAACAGAATTCTATACAGCAACAAAAAATCAATGAACAGTCAACTGCAACCTCCTGGACAAATCTCACAGACATTGAGCAAAAAATAGAGGGGACAGTAGTGCCTGACTCAGTGCCTGAGTCTGTTTATCTGACATTCAAAAGCAGGTGAAATTGAAGGGTGGTGTTAGAGGTCAGGAACACACTGACCTCTCGGGAGAAGAAGTAGGGGTATAACCAGGAAGAAGGGCTTCTGGATGAAGGTGCTTGAAAATGTTCTCTTTTTCAAACTGAGTTGTGTTTATACAAATTTGTGAATAATTTAAAATTGTGAAAATTTATTAAAAATTTTATGAATAAACAAAAAATGAGAAGTTTAGAAATGCCATTTCTACTGTGTCCCACTCTTGCTCCCCACCCCACGATATGTACCTTTAGGGTGACAGGAAAGAAGTAGCAACAGTGTGAAATTATAAACCACAACCTCTAGCCCAAGGCACACCAGAGCTAAATGAGTTTGCCTACAACAGGGCAAGAACGTGGCTGTACGTCCTTCATCTTGAACCAAAAAGCTGCCCTGAGGATGTTGCTGCTGCTGAGTTGCTAAGTCGTGTCCAACTATTTGCAACCCCACAGACTGTAGCCTGCCAGGTTCCTCCTAGCCCGTGGGATTTTCCAGGCAAGAATACTGGAGTGGGTTGCCATTTCCTTCTCTGGGGGATCTTCCGAACCCAGGGATTGAACCTGCATCTCCTGCTTTGGCAGGTGGGTTCTTTACCACTGAGCCACAAGGCAAGCCTGCCCTGGAGATGAACCATCATCCCCAGCAGGACCCTACTCCCCAGAGGAGAAGAGCAAGACATGCCAAGACGACAGAGAGACACATTTGGGTATAGAACATGTTACAAAAACAATTCTGACCTAAAGTTTTGTGCCTAGTTTCTGGAAAGTAGTCAATGGAAGAGCTGTAGCAGAGAATACCAGGCACCCTTGGTCAGGCACGGCTGGCACTGAGCTACAAGGACCTGTACAATGAAACTTTAAACAATCCATGCTCATGCTTAAAGAGCAGACAGTGCCAAGCCACTCGCTCAGCAGAACGAGGGCCTATATCTGATTCTGTGAGTTGACTTTATCTCATGCAGCTCGGAAAGGAAGTGCAATTCCCCTGCCAAGAGTATCAGGCATGTTATGAGAAAGCTCATGTCCCACTGGCCTGGGAACGGAATGCATTCTCCTTTATGCATCTCTGGACAAGGTGACTAATAGCACAGGTTAGAAGGACCTTATGCAGCCCCCCTAGAGCAACAGAAAGCTGAAGCAGGCTCCTCTCACTTGTTTCTGAAAGCCACCTTCATCTTGGGATCTCAAATGTTCATCCCAACCCTGGTCTCAGAATGACACTGCTCCCCTCTGACACTCCAGCTGAGCAAAGGGGTGCAGATCCTCAGATCAGACCATGGAGGACTGAGACCCTCAGATGGTCATTCAGCAAAGGCTGGCAGAGCCCACAAGGGACACCACCCTAATCTGCTCAGAGACATGGTGTCAGGTTCATAAGGAGGTATGTGGGTCCCTGTGCTCAATCCTTCAATCCCCAGGGAACAGGAAGGGTCTCCTTACTGGAGCCTTTCTTTCCAGCTCAGTCTTAGAGAGTCTGTATATCTGATCCTGTGAGGAACTGAATCACACCACACTGAGTGTGAGAGGAGCCAGGCCCCCAACAGTGGGGGTTCCTATAAAGCTGCCTGCTGCTGCTCAGTAGCACCCCAGGATCTCCGCCCCCCTCACGACCCCGCACCTAGTGCTCCCGGGGCAACTCCCAGCCTCAGTCTCACCACGATGGGCCAGAGCTGCAGGATCCCAAGCAGAAGCGGGGCTGGAACCCACTGCCTCTGGAAATCTTAGCAAGCACTTTCCTGAGCATGCCACGACACCTCCATCACCCACACGAGGGCAGTTGGGCCGATCCGTGGCTGCTCTCAGTCAAATGCAGAATGACCCTCTGAAGGAAACTCCAGTGAGAAGAAAGCCACATTAAGGGATCAATTTCCCCCCTGGCTTTGGGGGCTGAGCTTTGGAGTCACCAGAGCCAGCTCTCTCCAATGCTGGTTGTGTTTGCACAGGTGAGAGGAATTAGTAGTTTGCCATCTCTATGCTGAACACCCACCACCCTTCCACAAGGCAGACTGCAGGAGCTGCTGCTGCTAAGTTGCTTCAGTCGTGTTCGACTCTGTGCGAGCCCATAGACAGCAGCCCACCAGGCTCCTCCGTCCCTGGGATTCTCCAGGCAAGAACACTGGAGTGGGTTGCCGTTTCCTTCTCCAATGTATGAAAGTAAAAAGGGAAAGTGAAGTCGCTCAGTCGTGTCCGACTCTTTGCGATCCCATGGACTGCAGCCTACCAGGCTCCTCCATCCATGGGATTTTCCAGGAGCTGGGGAACGTCAAATTCCTTCTTCACTCCAAAAGCCCCATGGGACAGGGCTGGGTCCAGAAATTCCCACCAACTCCAAATTTATATCAGCACAGTGAATAAATGCTAACTGCAATAGATGCTGCTAAAAAAAAAAAAAAAAAAAAAAACTCAAGAACTAAATAGGGGGAGAATTCAACATGTACAAAGGAAGGAAAATGGCTTCAAGAAACAATGGCAGGGGACTTTCCCGGCAGTCTAGTGATTAAGACTCAGCATTCCCAATGCAGGGGTCACAGGTTCGATCCCTGGTTAGGGAACTAAGATCCCACATTCTATACGGCACAGCCAAAAAATAGACCTACGTTTAAAATAAAAAAGAAAGAAACAGTGGTCTATTTCCTCTATTGGGTATCCAACCTGGAAAGCTTAAATCCCAGGATGGATTCTCCCAGCTGAGAGCTGAGACAGAGAAGCAAAAATTTATTTCAAAATCTAAAGTTGGAGAAGGGAGACTTCCCTGGTGGCCCAGGGGTTGGGTCACCACACTTCCACTGCAGGGGGGCACAGGTTTGATCCCTGGTCAGCATACTGGGATCTCACATGCCATGTGGCACAGCCCAAAAATAGAGAAAGAAAAAAAAATGTTGGAGAAAGGACCTGCTGAATCATACTTTCCTTCGAAGCCCAAGGTAACTCTATGGTTCCAACAACAACGGCTGATGAAGCACCCGATTACCACTGTCTGGTTCAAACTCTTAACCAGCTGCTTGGAGGAGGAGGTTTCTTCCCCCTAAATCCTGTATAACAGGAAATGAAGCGAGAGATAAGGGGGCATGTGTGCACACGTGTGCCTGACATTCACAGGGTGGCTCGAGGGAGGACAAGCCTGTATCTCTGTGTTTACAGAACATCGTGGCTTCCTCCACAGCCTGGCACTGCTCTTTACCTAGGCTGCAGGCCAGTAAGGCTGCTCCACAGGCCAGCTAATGAGCTTGCCTCTTCTGAAGTTAATTCAGCTGGCTATCGGCCAGGCTGATCCTGAGAGAGAGGACAGAGTTGAGGGCATGCCACTGAAAAGATGACATTGGCTTTTTTTTCTCGCTCTGAGTTACACAGACATACCCTCCCCCCAAAATCTTTCCTAGCACTCTTGATAAGACAATAAGATGCTTCTTTCTTCTGTACAGTTACCATCTCAAGGAGCTGAGCATCCCTGCCAACAGGCTCCCCAAGAAAAATCATCTGGCTGCTTTGGACCTTTGCTTGTTACTTCAAGTTGCGGTCCTCAGAGCAGCAGCCGGGGAAACAACTGGGACAATAAGGGGAAGGCAGAATCTCAGGCTCCAACCCCTTTCCACTAGATCAGAATGTGTTTTCTGGGTCTTCCCTGGTGGCCCAGCGGCTAAGACTCCAAGGTCCCAATGCAAGAGGGCAAGATTCGATCCCTAGTCAGGGAACCAGGTCCCCACATGTTGCAACTGAGAGTTCAAATGCCACAACTAAAGATCCCTCATGCTACCACGAAGATCGAAGATCCCGCATGTAACAAATAAGACCTGGCGTAGCCAGACAAATAAGTAAAAATAAAATAAATCTTTTTAAAAAAGAACATGCATTTTTTACAAACTCTCCAGGTGACTTCTAAGAAGGGTTCTAGAACCACCTACACTGATTACAAACAATCACGCTCATCTGGGGCCAGGATGAACAGATGACCCCTGAGAATCAAGCTCTCCTCTATCCCACTCCCAGTTAAAGATGCACAGAAACTGCCCAGGCACTTCCCTGAGTCTCCTCCTTAACTCAGAACTCAGGTTCCTAATTACAAGCACCACCAGCCTGTATTGGGCACGGGGAGTGTGCAGATGTTGGGCTAGGCTCCCTCTGGGCTGAACTGCATTTCATCTCCACCACAAGCCTGGGGGAGGCACTGATATTATTCCTCCTTTACAGATGGAGAAGCAGGTGGCCACACGAGGCCATGGCACTCACCTGAGCCCACAGAGATGCCAAGTGCAGCACGCGCCCTGGCAGTCAGGTGCAGTGCCCACTCCCCTACTCTGCCCTCCCCACATCAGCCGGAAAGGAGGACAAGGGAGCCGACAGGTGCCAGCCGCTCACATGTGTGACCTTGTCTGGAAAAGTCATCTGATGCTCTGCAGGTGGCCCTGCACTGAGACTCTGTATTGGAGGCTCCGTCCCCAAAGGATGAAAGGAGGCCTTTCTCCTCCCCATGAGGCTGAACTTCACTCACTTTCCCGCTTTCCCAGAATATTCACTTTGCTGGTACAAAAGTGCTGCCCAGAGGTTAGCCACTACCACCCCCTCACCCCACCCCGCCCCACTGCTCCAAAATTTTATTGAAGTAATGTGTGCATGTGGGCTCAGTCTTGTCCGACTCTTTGCAACCTCCATGGATTGTAGCCCCATGGACTGTAACCCCCACAATCTGTAGCCCTGGGTTCTCCAGACCAGAATAGTGGAGTGGGGTCCCATTTCCTTCTCCAGGGGATCTTCCCCATCCAGGGATCAAACCCTCGTCCTGTGTCTCCTACAGTGGCAAGCAAGTACTAGCTGACCCCCCGGAGAAGCCATTATTTACAGTTGACTGAAAATGTTTTGTTAATTTCTGCTCTACAGCAAAGCAACTGAGCTATTCATATATAATCCTTTTCATTTTCTTTTCCATTATGGCTTGTCACAGGATATTGAATATACAGTTCCCTGTGCTATACAATAGGACCTTGATGTTTAGGAGAGAATAAAAGCAAAACATTCTCTGGTGTAAATTGTACCAGTGTATTCTTAGGTCAGTTTCCCAAGGCATTAGAAACAAAAGCAAAAATAAACAAATGGGACCTAATCAAACTTACAAGCTTTTGCAACAAGGAAACCTAGACAAAATGAAAAAACAACCTACAGAATGGGAGAAGATATTTGCAAACAATGCAACTGACAAAGGATTAATTTCCAAAATATACAAACAGCTTATACAACTTAACAACAACCAAAAAAACAAGCAACCCAAACAAAAAATGGGCAGAAGACCTAAATAGACATTTCTACAAAGAAGACGTACAGAGGGCCAATAGGCACATGAAAAGATGCTCAACATCAATAACGACTAGAGAAATGTAAATCAAAACTACAATAAGCTGCCACCTCTCTAAATGAGCAGTTCATGCACCTATCTGGAAATGTGGGCCCATCTGTTCATCTGCTAGCCCCAGCCATGCTCGTGGATTGTCTGATTTCCCATCTGAGGCAATCCTGTCGGGCAGCATCTCGTGTGTTTCACTGAGACGATGGGCACACTGCTCATGAGTGGCAGGGCTGGTGTTTGAACCCAGGGGCCCACACCCAAAGGCATGCTCTTTCCAGTCCCTCTGAACTCCCTCCTATGTGGCAGTTTAAGTACGCTCCATTTTTCCAACACAGCCACTTCCTTGGTTGACCCGTGTCGGGGGAAGCTGGTCACCAGGGCTCCCATCCAGCCACCCATCCAGCTCTGAACCTATCCCTCACCCTCTGAGAGCAAACCACAGGTCAGTTCCCCAGGGACACAGGTGGCAGGAAAGGGTTGAACCACAGCTGCCTCCTTGGGAAGGCTTGGAACGGACACTGTCCCCAAGGTTTCCTCTCTCCCACAAATACCGCAGCAGTGATTCCGCAGGGCGAAACTACAGCCAGATCAAGGACAGCAAGTGGGGATTAAAAACCTTAAACCCATTAGGTCTGCTTTCAGGCATTTGATCCCCAAACCAAAACTTCCCCAGGGACCCACGTTTTAGTTACAGGAGTGGAATTCAATCGCTGCATGTTCACTGCACCTCAGGGAAACCCCAGGAATCACTCCCATCCATTCCTAAGCAAAACACAGCCAGGACTGGATGAGCCACAGCCAGGAAAGCCACCTGACCACGCCAAGTCCTGCACTCCCTGAGAAGGAAACTGGTGGAATTCCACGACCAACAGGGAAAGAACAGAATCACAGGGAGGGGCCAGCCTCGGAGAGGAATTAACCCCCGCTGGCCGCCCTGGATGGGAATAAAGGGTCCTCAGAGGCTGCTGCCAGGGGCTCAGGCCCTGGTAGATACACCCAGAGACGGAAACATGGCAAAGAGCTGAGGTTTTCCTTCCCCACCTGAGAGCATCAGGTAGACATTAAAATCTGAGAGCCAGAGCACGATGTAGAACTCCGGAGACCTGGGTCTTGAGGTCTTCCTGTTGGTTTCTTGAGAAAATTTTTCTTTTCTAAGAAAAACAGGTCAATACTTTTACATTTACTTTTTTTTTTTTTTTGGCTAAAATCCTCACCAGCTCCTTGGAAGTGTGGATCTAGCTCCCAGACTTATCTGGATGCTGGCATAAAGGACAGGGCTCCCCAGAATAGGAATGGCTTCCAATCTGCTCTCTGAGAGAAGGAAGAGCCATGCAAAATGACAGGTTTTATCACACACTTGTCAGAATGGCCATCATCAAAAAATACTGCAGATAACAAATGTAGAGAAAAGGGAACCCTCCTACACTGTTGGTAGGAATGGAAACTGGTGCAGCCACCATGGAGGCTCCTTAAAAACCTGAAAATAGAGTCCCCATATGATCCACAATTCCATTCCTAGAAAATAAAAACACTACTTTGAAAAGATACATGCATCCCAATATTCACAGCAGTATTATTTACAATAGCTAAGACTTGGAAGCAACCTAAGTGTCCAGCGACAGATGAATGGATAAAGATGTGGTATATATACAATGTGATATTACTCAGCCACAAGAAAGCAAGCAAATGGCAAAATTTCAAGAACATGGGTGGACTTGGACGGTGTTATGCTCGGTGAAATAAGTCAGAGAAAGACATATACTATATGCTATCACTCGTGTGTGGAACCTAAACCATAAAACAAACAAATGAACATAACAAAACAGAAACAGACGCAGATACAGGAAACTAGTGCTTGCCAAAGGGGAGAGGGAAGTGGGGAGGAGCAAGACAGTGGTAGGAAACTGTGCGTGTGTTAGTCACTCGGTCATGTCTGACTCTTGCGACCCCATGGACTGTAGCCCACCAGGCTCCTCTGTCCATGGAATTCTCCAAGCAAGAATACTGGAGTGGGTAGCCATTCCATTTTCCACGGGATCTTCCTGACCTAGGGATTGAACCCAGGTCTCCGCATTGCAGGCAGATTCTTTACTGCCTGAGCTACCAAGGAAGCCCTGCTGCTGCTGCTGCTAAGTTGCTTCAGTTGTGTCCAACTCTGTGAGACCCCATTAGACAGCAGCTCACCAGGCTTCCCCCGTCCCTGGGATTCTCCAGGCAAGAACAGTGGAGTGGGTTGCCATTTCCCTCTCCAATGCATGAAAGTGAAAAGTGAAAGTGAAGTTGTGTCTGACTCTCAGCGACTCCATGGACTGCAGCCTATCAGGCTCCTCTGCCCATGGGATTCTCCAGGCAAGAGGACTGGAGTGGGGTGCCATGGCCTTTTCCGAGGGAAGCCCTAAAGTGGTACAAATTACTGTACATAAAATAAATAAGCTACAAGCATACATTGAACAGCACAGGAAATGTAGTCAATATTTTATAATTACTTTATAAGAAGTATAATCTATAAAAATATTGAATCACTATGTTGTACACTTGAAACACATGATATTGTAAACCAATTATACTTGGATTTTAAAAAGATTTTTTAAAAAGTCAGGCTTTACAATCCCACAAGTCTCCTATTAAAGTAGCCAACTCAGATCTTTGGAAACAGACATACGAATAAATAAGCAAAAATGCAGACTGATGCTGGGCATGACCAAAATTTTACAGACGATACATAATAAAGAGCATCTCATTCATTTCTGTATGGAGTGCTGACACTCAAATTTTGATAAATGAATGAATCAAGAAATGCTCTGAGAGCAAAATTTTAGCATCTGAAGTCAGGATGAAGATCATTAGCTTGGAATGCTGGATCAAATAAACAGGAAGAAACAGCTACTCAGATTTATCCAGGTTCTACTACGTGGTGCATGTTATGTTTCAGGCTTTGCAGACATAATCTCATTTAATTCCCCCCACAATGTCATGCAGTACCAACTCTCCTTGTTCCTCTTTCACAGAGGAAAGACTGAGGCTCAAACACCTGAAGCAACTTGCTAAGAACACACAGCTTCTAAATGGGGGCGAAGGCAGGCCAGCAGGGCCACTGTACATCTCAGCAGCGCCCCTGCTACGGCTCGGACCACAGATTTGATTGTTGCTAGGGAACCAGGGGCCAAAAGGAAGGCAGAGTCAGGAAGGACCTCACTCCCCTGGAGCGTAGAACGTCCACTTCAGAACCCGAGCTGATGGAGAGGTGGTGCCAGGACCCTGCGCACTGCTGCCCTTGGGGGGTCTGCACACAGCCAACTCTGCTCTGGGGTGTGTGCGTACTGCAGTATTTCCAGGCTAGACAGTCCAGAAGGGCTGGGAGAGCTTCAACACACCAACAGATGAACTGAGATGGAATAAATTCATCCCATGCCTTTTTGATGCTGAGGGGCAGCCGGTTTGCAAGGGGCAGCCGGCAGACCTAAATCATCTTTGCTGTCATACTGCTGGCCATTTATACAGAAATTCTGAGTCTGAGTGGGTTTCTTTAACAATGTTACAAATCCAGGGGTGAATCCTGAACACCAGCAGAAGTGGCATCCTTCCCCATATACTCTCCAAAGGAAACTTTTTCAGTAAGCCCTGGGAGCCAGGAGCACTCAAGGGAGCACATGGAGGGAGGGAAACCCAGAGAGGTTAGGATGGATACAGGGAATATTCCAGAACGTTCCATATTTCCTAGGACATATCTGTCCTAACTGTGACCTAGGGTGAGCACAGACCCTACAAACATCCCTGGCAGGATGACTGGTCCCTCTTTGCTGAGGGACTGAGCATCTCTGGAAAGCAAAACCCCAGTATCTCCACACAGGTAGCCAGCAGGTCCTGAATAAACATCTGCAAAGGATGTCATTGGTAAGCTTCCAGAACCTTCTCAGGAAAGCAGGGCAGTCTCACAACACAGATGTCAGAGGCAAAGGTGCAGGCCTCAGTTCAACTACTCTGTCCCTCCACGCCTCAGTTTCCCCCTTGTGAATGAGGCTACAATGACGATTAGCTGAAGCAACTATCAGATCAGATCAGATCAGATCAGTCGCTCAGTTGTGTCCGACTCTTTGCGACCCCATGAATCGCAGCACGCCAGGCCTCCTGTCCATCACCCACTCCCGGAGTTCACTCACACTCATGTCCATCGAGTCAGTGGGAACGTTAAGTGAGTTAATACACGTGAAGCAGGTAGAACGGTACTCAACATGGGCTAAGCCATCAGCAGTCCTGTGGCTGCCACTGCTACAAATTTAAACTCGTAACACGAGTCCCAGAAAAGCAGAAACTGGGGACCAAGTGACCCTGTGGTTTCAAAGACTGGATTCTCACCAATCTTGGATTCGCTTTCACTTCCTAAGGCTCCCTCTAGCAAAAAAAAAAAAGGTGATGATCAAACACTTTTCTCTGCTTTGGCCTCAGTTCAACTACTCTGTCCCTCCAAATCCACATGGCTTAAGGCTTTGTGGGCTACAAGATACCAGGGTTGCGGCTCTGGTCAGTGGCTCAGGATAAGGTGGGAACTCTCTTCCTCCTCCGCCCCTTGGCTATGATTTCCCTGAGGTCAGGAAGAGGCCCCCCGCAAGTCTGCTTTGGGGCTCATCCTAACAGCCCAGAATCCCAGCACTGCCCTGGCTGATACAGCAGGATGAGAAAGAGCACAGATTATCCCAGCCACTCTGCCGGCTGAGGGACGCACCTCACGCGGCCCTTCACACACAACGGGCTCCGTGTCCACCACTGAGGCCTCCAGCACCTTGTGCCATCCAGCTCCAAAGGGACAGTGAGCTGCCAGCTGCCAGCTGCCGCCCCTTCCAGGCAATCAAGCTGAGGCCAGGCCTTCCCCAGGCAACCACGAGGACTGACTATGATCATATGAGGTGCTGGGGATTGGGGGTGCCCCTGTTGAGTTGGCTGAGACTTTTTCTTACTGATTTTTATTGAAGTATAGTTGAATTAAAACATTGTTAATTCCTACTATAGAGCAGTGATTCAGTTGTGTGTGTATATATATATATTATATATATAAACATTCTTTTTAATATTCTTTTCCACTATGGCTTATCATAGGGTATTTTTTTAATTGGAGGACAGTTACTTTACAATGTCGTGTTAGTTTCTGCTGTACAGCAATGTGAATCAGCTGTTAAGTATACTTTTATCTTATTCCTCTTGACCCTCCCTCCCACCCCCTCATCGCACCCATCTAAGTCATCACAGACCACCAGGCTGAGTTCCCTATTCTATACAGCAGCTTCCCTCTAAGTTGGCTGAGACTTTTATCAGGCCCGCATCACCGTCCGAGGCTTTCCCTGCCCAGTTCTGGTTCATCTCCCCTGTTCTTTCATCCGCCTTACTCCCCATAATTCTTTTCAACTCCTATCTCTGTCTTAGCATCTGCTTCCCAGAGGACACAGACTGAGCGAGGGCCCCAGTGCACACTGATTACCCAAGGCTGGAATGGACCCTGGTCAAGGCATGTAACTCCGTGAGCCTTACTTCACCATCTGGCAAACTAGACACAGGTCACCACGTGGTCTTGAAGATTCCCCTAGAGACTATCACACTTGTGAAAGATTGGACCTCTTGCAGATGCCCAGCAAGTCCTATCTGATGGGGTCATTTGTTTCGATTTCTTAAAATTACATTTCTTAAAGTTTCAAGTTAAACCCTTGAAAGCAAGTGGTTTCTGAGAACACCATGGCTGCTTTTAATAAATGTGACAACGGCATCCTCCGCAGACAAATCACAATGGGAGTAATCAGAAGGAGACCGTTTCCTGACCGGCAGCAGCTCGCTGGGGACTCAGAGCTGGCTGGGACCCGGCCCTTCACACTCTCACACTCTGGGCTGTTAGAGACTGGCTGGAGAGAGTCTGTCTTCTTGCCCTGGAAGGTTCTCTCCAGAGTGTGACAGCTGACTCTGCCCCGGCCAGTGTTCAGCACTAGCTCAGGAAACAGCACCCTCGCCAGCTTCTTGAGATCTTCAGGGAAATGTCATGGAAACCCTCAAGGGATGCTGTCCGGGGCCCCTTAGATCTGGGGCCTCATACACGTGTCATCTCTTCTTGAGCACTTTGAAAAAGCAGGCAGTGCAGGGCTAGTAAGAACCTGGAACAAGATCTGAAAAAGCTACTTCCAGAAAACCCAGATGGGGAAGTGGGGTTACAGCCTGGCCTGAGAGCTGGGCAAAGACCCCGCCACAGAGGTTATGAGACAGCCTGGCTGCCACCAGCATTTCTGGGTGCCTCTGCACAAAGCCAGGTCAGGGCGGGGAACAGGGCCCATGGTCCCACCATCCCCCTTCCAAAGGTTCTATCTTTGTGGGGCTCTTTTCTGCCCATCAGAACTCCCCCTGCCTGCTGGAGGACCTGCCCTCCCACATCGGAGCCCACATCTTATTTCTGCCTGACGTACAAGGCGAGAAGCCCACAGTCTTCTCATCCATCAGGCTGAGTGCATTTTTCATTCTTGAATCCCTAGCCCTCAGCACAGAGCAGGCACTCCAATGTTTGATGGATGAAAAGAGGCTGCCAGCTATTCAGTTTTAATTAAATTTAAGCTCCCTCATTTCAGTTTTAATACTCAGATATGCAGAGACTGACTTTTTTTTTTCTTGGTTACATCGTTTTTGGATCTCTATCGAGCTGTTTAAGACACAAGTCAGGGACTTCCCTGGCAGTCTGGTGGTTAAGACTTCACCTTCCAATGCAGGGGGTGCCAGTTTGATCCCTGGTCAGGGAACTAAGATACCACATGCCTCATGGCCAAAAAATCAAAACATAAAACAGAAGTGATATTGTAACAAATTCAATAATAACTTAAACAAAAAAAGACACAAGTCATTGCTCCAAACAAGCACTGGAACTCTCTGCAATGGTGAAAATGTCCTGTGTGCTGTTCAAAACAGCACCTGCAAGGCACCTGTGGCTACTAACACGTTGAAATGTGGTGGTGTGACTGCAGATCTGAATTCTTCATTTGCCTGCATTTTTTTTTTTTTTTTTTTTTTTTTTTGCTACACGGCATGGGATGCAGAATCTTAGCTCCCCAATCAGGGATCAAACCCATGCCCTCAGCAGTGAAAGCATAGTCTTAACCATTGGACCACCTGGGAAATCCCTGGTAGTAATTAATTTAAATGGCAATCACCTGGCTTGTGGCCACTGCACTGGCAGTGCAGAACCAGCCAGCTTGTTCTCTTAATTCTCCAGCTTCATGCAAATGAGAGAATGCCATGTTCCCCTCGGCTCTGAATCGCCTCCTGTTCCTCACTGAGTGATGCTCAGAGAACCTTAACAAAGCGCAGTGCCGGCGCCTCTTCCATTTCCGAGCACTTGCTCTGGGCCGGAGCACAGCCGTCTTGATGTGTCCCGGGAGATGGGGCAGGAAGCACGTCTCCAGAAAGGAAGCCAGGGCACCCAACCGCCTCAGACTCTGGGGCGTCTGGGGCCCAGAGGAAGGAGGGGAGGGGAGGGTGTGAAAGAACCCCGTTCCGGGGCCTGGACGCCTGCCGGGCTGCATGTATTTATCTCACAGGGTGTCACAGTTGTCTGCCCTGCAGCTGAGGGACTGTCCATGTCTACAGGAAGGGGACAGAAATCTGCTTTGTCCGTGTTCCCTGGTACCTTTTGCTTGTTGTTCAAAGGGGGCGAGAAGAGCCGGGGGTGGCAGGTTTGGGAAAGGACGCTAGCTCAGGGCAGGCAGACAGCGATCACTGGGAAAAAATAGAAGCCGAGTTCCTTGCATGTTTGGATCCAAACTGATACCAGCGACAACTATCACGCTCCCTGGGGTACTGCGGTCCACCTGGCTACGGGGACAACGCTCACTGCCTAGAGCTTGCGGCAGAGGCCACTCAAGCCACGCCCTCGGAGAGAGGCGGGGTCGTGCTCAAGCCACGCCCTCGGAGAGAGGCGGGGTCGTGCTCCGTTCTCAATGCCCCATGACTGCAGGTGCAGGATGCAGGGTCCGTGGCTCAGAAGGCAAGCCCCTCACCACAACCCCACACACGGAGAGCTAGGACTTCCGGTCAGTGACAATTCTGGTTTAAAAACGAAATGCTCAGGATGCTCAGTTATGGGGTTCGAGAAGACGCGCTAGTTCTGCTAACAGAGCATATGCGGGAGCTCTGTGATGTGTGCCTGGGGGGCCCTCGGTCTGGGAACCCCTCCTCTCTGACCCCTGCAGAGCCCCCACTCTCCCCGCCAGGCAGCACTCCCCTCCCTCCTTACCTTACACAAGACAAATCCTCCCACCTGTAAAAAGGTGTTTAATTAACATGAAGCAATACTATTAAACCATGAAAGACTGAATGAAGAAGCTAAAGAATAATTTCTGCTCAAGAAGAAAGATGGAAGACATAAGGTTTAGTGAACACTGCCTTCTGTTCCATTCAGAGTTTCAATACATGACTTTTACCTCCCACACCCAACCCAACTCTCTGTCATCTATTTTGAAGTCTCCTTCATGTAGGTGGCTCTGCTACCTCATTGGACTGGAGCAACCCTCTGGTATGTTATTCCACAGTTAATACATCCTCCTAAAGTTCACATTTCAGCTTCATTGGCACTATGGAAACTCAGAGAAAATGCCTGAAAGCCTCCCTCCCTCTCGGACGGAGTGATTCTAAGCCCAGGAACTTATGCAAAGGAAATAATTAAGGATGTCCGCAAGGCTTTTGTTAGAAGGATGTTTACCCTGCTGCTGTTTATAATCGTGAATCATTGGAAACAACTTGCCTGTCCCTCAAGCAAAGCTAAAAGATCCAGGATCCAAGGACTGCCTGGTAGGTAGAGACCAACCATCAGTCACTAAGTCAATCAACAAACCCCAGAGCTGAAAGTTAAGGTAGGGACCGAGTAACAGTTCCAGATTCCACAGGGCCTGAATCCTACAAATATAGGGCAACTACCCTTAAGAAAATAAATACAAAATTATGAGTACAGAATTAAGCACAGGGCCTGGGTAGAGGCCTATGCAAGTGGGAGGCCTTAGGAGGAAGTTTCATGATTATCACAGTAAGTCTAGCCTCTAAAGATAGAAGGAAAAGAAAGAAGAAAATAGGAGATGCTGGAAGTCTCTTCCTTCAAAGGCCATGGTATACCAAGACTGGGCAACCCAGTCAGCAGAGAATAATGTTTAAGGTCTAAGACCAAGAAGCAGGAGAAGGGAGACAAGATGCTTGTCGGTGGTTAAGTCGCTCAGTCATGTCTGACTTGTGAGCCCATGGCCTGTAACCCACAAGGCCCCTCTGTCCATGGGATTCTCCAGGCAAGAATACTGGAGTGGGTTGCCATTCCCTTCTCCAGAGGATCTTCCTGACCCAGGAATCAAACCCGGGTCTCCTTCATTGCAGGCAGATTCTTTACTGACTAAGCTATGACGGAAGCTCAAGATGCTTGGAAGAAAGAGCAGCAGGATACAAGTCAAGGAGAAAAGCAAGAACTAATACAAAATCAAGGCAGTGTGGAGTTGAGGAGAGGCAAAGGAAAAGTTGCTTTAAATAGATCACAGGAGGGATTAGTTGATACTTGAAAAATTATAAGGACAAGAAGTCAGATAAAAAGAGCAGGCTGTTGGGTGACTGGGATTCTACTATATGTAAAATAGGAAATTAATGAGAACCTACTGTAGAGCATAGGGAACCCTACATAATACTCTGTGGTGACAGAAAGGGGAAGGAAATCCAAGCAAGAGGGGATATACATACACGTGTAACTGAATCACCTTGTGTACAATGGAAACTAACAGGACACTGTAAAGCAACTATACTCCAAGAGAATTTAATAAAAATAAGTCTTGGAGATGTAATATGCAGCACGGTGACTGTAGTTAACAATATTGTACTGCATATTTAAAAGTTGCTAATAGAGTAGTAAGTCTTCAAAGTTCTCATGGCACACCAAATTGTAACTGTGTCTGATGGCAGATGTTAGGATGAACTTATTGTAGTGACCATTTCATAATATATATATATATCAAGTCATTATGCTGTACACCTGGAATTAATGTTATGTGTGAATTATATCTCAATAATAATATTAAAAAAGAATAAGAAAAAAAAAGAGCAGCCCACTCAGTGTAAGAAGCGAAGAGAAAGCTTTTGAGACCAGCAGCCTGGCTGTGATGAGGGGCTGCTGTGAATCCCTGAAATATCTGCCGCACTCCACTGACACCACGGCCACTAACCAGCATGACCCTCCATCCTCAACCCCTCTCTGCCACATACCCAAGGTCTTTTCCTGCACTTGCCAAATTTATTCACATCACACAGGCTTTCCTCATCTCCTTTTTTTAAAACAACGCAGGCTGGGAACATCCCTGGTGGTCCAATAGTTAAGACTCTATGCTTCCACTGCAGGGGGCCCAGATCTGATCCCTGGTTGGGGACCTAAAGATCCCACATACAGTGCGGCTTGGCCAAAAGACTTTAAAAAAAAAAAAAAAAGCAGACTAAACTCTTTTTCCCTACTTGCTCTGAGCTAGGGCAGCTTCCACCTGTGGCCCGTCCAAGTCCAAGAGGTAGGTCCTGGCAGCTCTCTGTACGGTTAAGGTCCTCTCGCATCAGCAATGCTTCAGCTTCCCCGCCTGCCCCTCCTCAGCAGCCCCTGCCCTGACTAGTCCTGTTTTTGACAGCCCTCCCCACACGCTTTGTGCCAGGGTCACACAGTCCCGGAGCCTAGCCTCGGATTCTGGGGTGTGATCTCTACCTGCTCCTGCCCGGGCCACCTTCTCTACCAAATTCAAAGTCCACAGGGGACACTGAGCACACGGGAGGACACAGAAAAGGTGTCAGCCTGCCCTGCTGTCGAGGGGGGATTTGGCAATCGCAGGAAATGACAGTTGGCCTTTAACTCAGGAACTGGGGTAAACAGTAGGGAAGGAGATGGGGAACTGGGCAGGAGCTACACAAAGACCTTCAAAGCTGGTTCTCCTGGAGGCAGCTCTCCTAAACATCATGATTGTTAAAGGGCTGGCAGGTCACAAAGTTCCTGATTTTCCAGGAATGCTCAAGACTTGAATCTACTAACCCTCCCAGTCCCATCAGTTTCTGTCCAGTTCCAGGGGGAACTGCAAGCTGAGCACAGAGGAGGTCTGACTTTGCCCTTCCAGCCTGCAATCCCTAAGGATGCTCACAATAAAACCAGTCCCGGACTAGCTGCCGCCTAGGCCCCCACTGGGGAACTATCCACCCCCTAACTCTTTGAGGAGTGCCTGGCCCCTCCTGTGGTTGTTTCATTTGCTCTTAGGCCAGAGGAAAGGGCCAAGGAGAGACCAACCTCCCTGGTCTTCTTCTCGGGGGTTGGCCACTCAAGCTCTGTGCCCCTTTGCAGATGGTGCCTAATGAGGAGAGCTCTCAGGCGGACATTCAGGGGGCAGCTGTCCTCCCGGACCTCTATACAGTGCTTGTCTCCAGGGCAGCCGCCTCCATGTGTGGTGAGACCCAGGCCGCCCCAGAAATCACTCACTAGCCAGCCCTACCGGCCTTGTCACTGAGTGTCCTGGATTTTCCCCCTTCCCTGCCTTCCAGACCCTCTCGGCTTGCTTCCCCAGAGGGCCTGATGAGTCTGAGGACCACTCAGTTGGCATCTCCCCCAGGTACACCGAGCCCACTCCCCCCTCGCATTTCGCGGTTACACTACTTGCAGAGGCAAAGCCGGCAGGAGAGGCTTAAACCGGGGGAGTTGCGGGGGGCGGGGGTGTCACCAAGAGTTCTCGAAGCTGAGAATTCTACCGGTCACCCCGGAGGGGGACGTTCGAGGTGCTGGCCCGGCCTCCGGAGCCCCGTGGAGGCAGAGGAACCAAGTTACTTCGCGCCCCTGAGTTAAGCCGAGACTGCCTGGGAGGGCGAGGGGCAATATCGGTGGTTCTCCCACCCGGAGAGGCGCCCGGCCCCCTCCGCCTGGGGAGCCCACCGGGTCGTCCGGGATCGGAGACCGTGTCTTCCCTCGTCCCTTCTTTTCCTAGGCGGCCGGGCTGCGCGCAACGGAGACATTTAAATCGCCCCCTCGGGACGGCGGCGTGGAGAGGCCGGAAAGGCGGCGGCGGCGGCCTCGGGGCTGCAGCGGGACCAGGCCGGGCCGGGCTGCGGTCGGGGTCCGGGCCGGGAGGGCACTCACCAGCGCGTGTTGTCGTGGAAGTGCTCCAGCACCGCGTAGCCGAAGAAGGACCCGGCAGGACCTTGGAAGCGCACTGGGCGCTGCGGGTCCAGGTTGTAGGCGCCCGCAGGGGTCCCTGCAGCCACCAACGCCAGGAGCAGCGCGCGGAGCCCCCCGGCGCCCCTCTGCGCCGCCGAGCCGCCCATCCCCAGCTGGCCGCCGCCCTCCCCTGAGCCCTGCGAGCAGGGCGCCGAGCGCGCCGGCAGAGGGGCCGAGGGGGTCCGCCGACGGCCGAGAGGCTCCTGGGGGCCGGAACTCTGCGCTCGGGCTCAAGCGGGACGCGGTGCCGGGCTGGGGGCGGTGGGCCGAGCGGGCGCCGTAGGAGAGCACAGGGGCGGCCCGGAGCGGCCGGCGTCCTCTGTCCAGCCGAGAAGTGTGCGCGCTCGGAGCGAGTGGGTCCCGGGCCGGGCGGCGCTGGACTGCGGAGAGGCGCGCCCGCGGGGTGGGCGGCCTGAGTGGCCGCCGGCGGAACGGCGCAGCAGCGCTCCCTGCGGGCCGCGAGCCCGGCACCACCTCCCGCGGCCGCGGAGGAGCCCAGAGACCCGCCCCAGCGCCCAGTGTTCCCGGAGAGACCTGGGCGCCGGGTACTGAGGCCACCCTACTTGTATTTTGTGTTTTTACTCTTTATTTCTTGTTATGTCTTTGTAGGAACCATTAATTTTATTAATTTTTTAAGAACCCACTTTTAACGTTAATGATTTTATTTCTGTAATGCATTTACTTTCCAATTTTAAAATTTTATTTATCAACTTGTTTTTACCTTTCTTTTCTTCCACTTTTTCTAGATTTGCAACATTTTTCTCTAGTACCATGAGATGAACGCTTAGATTTTTAGCCTATTTTTCTTTTTCTAATATATGTATTACTTGTAATATGCATTATATATAAAATATTATATTGCTCCTTGGAAGAAAAGCTATGACCAACCTAGACAGCATATTAAAATACAGAGAACTTACTTTGCCAACAAAGGTTTGTCCAGTCAAAGCTATGGTTTTTCCAGTAGTCATGCATGGATATGAGAGTTGGACCATAAAGAAAGCTGAGTGCCAAAGAATTGATGCTTTTGAACTGTGGTGTTAGAGAAGACTCCTGAGAATCCCTTGGACTGCAAGGAGGTCCAACCAGTCCATCCTAAAGGAGATCAGTCCTGGGTGTTCATTGGAAGGACTGATGCTGAAGCTGAAACTCCAATACTTTGGCCACCTGATGCGAAGAACTGACGCTGATGCTGAGAAAGATCGAAGGCAGGAGGAGAAGGGGACGACAGAGGATGAGATGCTTGGATGGCATCACTGACTCGATGGACATGAGTTTGAGTGAGCTCTGGGAGTTGGTGATGGACAGGGAAGCCTGGCGTGCTGCACTCCATGGGGTAGCAAAGAGTCAGACACTACTGAGCGACTGAACTGAACTGATGACACATGTGTATACACACACACTAAATTTCCCTGAGCACTGTGAGAGCTGTAATTCCACAAGTTCTAAAATGCTGAAAATATGATGACAAATGTAGGCTTTTGTTGTTCAGTCACTAAGTCCTATATGACTCTTTACCATCCCATGGACTGTAGCCTGCCAGGCTCCTCTGTCCACATGCTCATAAAAAAAGGTATGAGGGAGTTCCCTGGTAGCCTAGTGGTTAGGATTCTGTGCTTCCACTACTATTGTCCAGGTTCAGTCCCTGGTCAGGGAACTGAGATCCAGTGAGCCACAGATCATGTCCCCCTGACAAAATAGTAACAATAATAGAGATGAGGAAACTAAGGCACTGAGGCTAAGTGATTTATCTGAGTGTCCCAGGATGAACAACAAGGATTCAAAAAGAGGTCTGAGTGGGGAGGGGGCAGAGATAATATGGGGGTGGAGGGGTGGGAGATACAAACTATTAGATGTAAAATATGCTTAAGGATGTATTTTGCAACATGGGGAACACAGTCAATATTTTATAATAACTGCAGTGTAACCTTTTGAAATTATATTAATTTTTAGAATTTTTTAAAAGAATGGACATAATCAAAAAATTGATAAAATATAAAACAAGTAAGCAATAAATAAAATTAATAATACCCCCCCCAAAAAAAGAGGTCTGGATGTTTACCTGAAACGTTAGTTATGGCTACAGTTAAGATTGTGGGCTATTCTTGCTGACTTACGCATCATCTCTCCATCTATCTTCCTACTTACCTATCCACCATCTATCTATCCTTTTGTACTGCCTAAGTTGTCTACAGAGAGCCAGCAATGGGATGTAGAAGATGCTCTATCCATAAAGCTAAAGCATTCATCAAAGTGAAATCCTGTTAGAATAGCCTGGCCTCTGTTGAGGGGCCGAAACTCACTTGCACTCCCAGCATAGGTTAAGGAGACCAGCCAACCTATGGAAGAGAGTTATCCTCACCATATTGTCAAAGAAGGGAGAGAAAGCAAAAGGGCCAGGATCATTCACAACCTGATAATCATTCTCTAAATGATTGATATTTGGCTTACTATGCTTCTTGATATTAATTCTTCAAAAGTTGCCTGACCTTATTTTTTTATGTAAGACAAACTACATTTCCATATGGTTTTGAAATCCGGAAAGTTCATAGGAAGGGCAAGTACTATCACCAAACCTTCAACTATAATAGCAGGCAGAGATTTAAGCAAATACTTTACCACTGAATTATTTCATATGCCAAAACTCCCACTGTTATTATCAGGTGCAATATTTCCAACCTGTTTCCATGCTCAAAACAATGTTTTTTTCCAGAGATCCAAATTTAGTGAAACTGCTTTAAGTAACAACCATCAGTGTTAGAATAGGTAATGCCACATTTTTAAAACATGTCTACAGTTCAGTTGCTCAGTCATGTCCAACTCTTTGCGACCCCAATGGACTGCAGCACGCCAGGCCTCCCTGTCCATCACCAACTCCCAGAGTTCACCCAAACTCATGTCCATTGAGTCGGTGATGCCATCCAACTATCTCATCCTCTGTCATCCCCTTATCCTCTCGCCCTCAATCTTTCCCAGCATCAGGATCTTTTCAAATGAGTCAGCTCTTCGCATCAGATGGCCAAAGTATTGGAGTTTCAGCTTCAACATCAGTCCTTCCAATGAATACCCAGGACTGATCTCCTTTAGGATGAACTGGTTGGATCTCCTTGCAGTCCAAGGGACTCTCAAGAGTTTTCTCCAACACCACAGTTCAAAAGCATCAATTCACTGGCACTCAGTTTTCTTTAACCATGTCTTACCTCAATTTAAATATTAAGACTATCATGGCACTTTTAAGATAAAAATTTTTGAATGGTATTTCTAGGTTGTGGTTTAGGGCAATGAGTAAGGAGCTCTGGTGCTTATAATCCCAGTGTGGTGGGTTGTCAGATGGATAGCCTGTAGACGGTGCCAGGACAAAACCCCACAGCCTGGGTGGCTTAAACAACAGTAATTAATTTTCTAACAGTTCTGAAGGCTGAAAGTCGAACCAACATCAACTTGCCAGCAGGGCTGGTGACTGGTGGGAACTCTCCCCTTGGGTTGCAGCCAGTCACCTTCTTCCTATGTGTCATATGACCTCTTCCTCGTGTAAATGCATGGAGAGAAAGCCAGCTCTCTGATGGGTCTACTAATCCTATGGGGGAGGGGCTCCAGTCTTATGATCTCATTTAACTTCAGTTACTTCCTTACTTGGAATACAGTCACACTTGGGGGTTAGCACACACAAATTCTGGGGGAACACATACCTTCAGCTGTAACATCATATAGGTCACCTAGAGAAGTTACTAAACTCTCCAAGCCTGTTCCCCTATTTGTAAACAGAGGATCACCGAGGTTGTTGTGGGCTTCAGTGACATATGCCTTGGAAAGCACACTGTACTGTGTTTGGCACATAGGAAGCAAGTGATAAATGACAGCCATTTAATATGATGATGATGATGATGCAATTTATTTTACTGTTAGAAATAGCTGTATTTGGAGTAAAAAATAAAAAATTCAAAAGTGTTCTTAAAGCAGCTTCATGGTTAAGTGGGCAATTTTAGAGCCTTCTTTGGCTTAAAAGTTCAAGACCTTGGCTTCCCATGGCCTGGCAGCTATAACCTCATCCTCCTATCAGTGGCCCACCCCAGCTGGGCTTCCTTCTCTACAGTCACTTTTGTAAATTGTCAAATCTGCCTCCAGATTTGACAAATTGTCAAATCAGCTTTCCAGATGTGAGCCATAGTGGACGCTCCTGAAATATCCTCCTTAGTGATTTCCTGCAGCTGCTACCCACTGTTCTGAGGGTTTAAATGCAGTGTGTGCAATGCCTGTGTGTGTGTGTGTGTGTGTGTGTGTGTGTGTGCATGCATGCGCACACAGATACCTTTCCTCTGTGCTCCTAAAAGGCTTCTCTGATAGCTCAGCTGGTAAAAAAAAAAAAAAAAATCTGTCTGCAATGCAGGAGACCACCCCCTCCCCACCCTGCCATTTCAATCCCTTTCATATTGTTATTAACTGCTTGCCTCACTGGAGTGCTCTCTGGAAGGGCTGGCTTCACTGGTTCAGCTCAAACACTCAGCAGCCTGCGAAGGAATTAGAGCTTGGAGGGGCGCTTCCTCTTTCTGTATCATGTGGCATCACCTGAGGGTCCCAGTGGTACTCACCTGGTGGCAGAGCCTCTCTGAAGGATCCAGCACACCTTCACACACGTGGCTGGTGCTTTGCTGGGAATGACTGAAAGTCTGAGCTTGGCTGGGACTGTCAACAGTGACACAGACACATGGCCTCTCCAACAGGGACTGCTGCTGCTGCTAAGTCACTTCAGTCGTGTCCGACTCTGTGCGACCCCATGGACTGCAGCTCACCAGGCTCCCCCGTCCCTGGGATTCTCCAGGCAAGAACACTGGAGTGGGTTGCCATTTCCTCCTCCAATGCATGAAAGTGAAAAGAGAAAGTGAAGTCGCTCAGTCATGTCTGACCCTTAGCGACCCCATGGACTGCAGCCTACCATGCTCCTCCGTCCATGGGACTTTCCAGGCAAGAGTACTGGAGTGGGGTGCCATTGCCTTCTCCGTCTAACATGGACAGAACTGTCCAAAGTTTCATTTGTTAAAAAATGGTCACATGTTCCCCTCTGGTGGTAGGACCTGGTGAACTTTCCCCAACATGCAAGCAGCGAAGATACAAACCAAACTGTCCTGACAACAACTGGCATATGTGGTCTGTACTGGTGGCCTTTCAAATACTGAGATTCTTCTACAGACATGAATGTTGCCCACAGGTTCCATTCAAGTTGGATAATAAAGCATCAGTTACAGTCTCTCCTCTCAACACAGGTCTCCAGGAATGAGACAAATGAGGTTTGGATCCATAATAAAGTTGGAAAATCAGAAGGGGTTTCCTTTTAGATAAGAAATCTTGAAAATCCCTGAAACATGGAAGTCAGTCTACTCAGATTTTGAAAGGAATCTACGCTTAGGCACACATGGGTGAGGACTCTTGCTTAGAAGAGGAGATTGGGCAGTGGTTCCATTGATGCTCAAAATGTGAAGGTACCAGACAGCAAGACAATAGCAGCTTGGAGCTCCTAATGGGGCATGAGCAGGGACACCAGAGTAGGAGCTGTCAGGCCAGCATGCCCTGTCCTGTCCTCACTGCCCCTGGGACCAAGCAGCAGCAGTAGAGCTATCTGCTTCCATGTGGGACCAAGAAGGATGAGTCTTTAGACAGTGTCCCAGGGGACTGGATACACCAGGGACACGTGAGGAGTTCCTGCCACCAAGAGAGCGCCCTCTTCTCCTGGAGGTGAGGGGAACAGGCAAAAGACCAATCAACCAGGGTCCTCAAATATGACATCTCACCTAAGTATCAAAAGCAAAAACGATGTCACCCTCTTACTGTAACAATTATGCTGAGGAAACAAAGCTCATAGACTGAGCTGAACTGAATAACTGCTCTTCTAAAGGAGATGCAAGATTCAGTTCAGTTCAGTCACTCAGTCGTGTCCGACTCTTTGCGACCCCATGAATCGCAGCACTCCAGGCCTCCCTGTCCATCACCAACTCCCGGAGTTCACTCAGACTCATGTCCATCTAGTCGGTGATGCCATCCAACCATCTCATCCTCTGTCGTCCCCTTCTCCTCCTGCCCCCAATCCCTCTCAGCATCAGGGTCTTTCCCAGTGAGTCAACTCTTCGCATGAGGTGGCCAAAGTACTGCAGTTTCAGCTTTAGCATCAGTCCTTCCAATGAACACCCAGGACTGATCTTTAAAATGGACTGGTTGGATCTCCTTGAAGTCCAAGGGACTCTCAAGAGTCTTCTCCAACACCACAGTTCAAAAGTATCAATTCTTCAGCGCTCAGCTTTCTTCACAGTCCAACTCTCACATCCATACATGACCACTGGAAAAATCATAGCCTTAACTAGACAGACCTTTGTTGACAAAGTAATGTCTCTGCCTTTGAATATGCTATCTAGGTTGGTCATAACTTTCCTTCCAAGGAGTAAGTGTCTTTTAATTTCATGGCTGCAATCACCATCTGCAGTGATTTTGGAGCCCAAAAAAATAAAGTCTGACACTGTTTCCACTGTTTCCCATGCCATGATCTTAGTTTCTGAATGTTAAGCTTTAAGCCAACTTATTCACTCTCCTCTTTCACTTTCATCAATAGGCTTTTTAGGTCCTCTTCACTTTCTGCCATAAGGGTGGTGTCATCTGCATATCTGAGGTTATTGATATTTCTCCCGGCAATCTTGATTCCAGCTTGTGCTTCTTCCAGTCCAGCGTTTCTCATGATGTACTCTGCATAGAAGTTAAATAAGCAGGGTGACAATATACAGCCTTGATGTACTCCTTTTCCTATTTGGAACCAGTCTGTTGTTCCATGTCCAGTTCTAACTGTTGCTTCCTGACTTGCATATAGGTTTCTCAAGAGGCAGGTCAGATGGTCTGGTATTCCCATCTGTTTCAGAATTTTCCACAGTTTATTGTGATCCACACAGTCAAAGGCTTTGGCATAGTCAATAAAAATGATGACTGATTTGATTTTTATTTTAAATATTTGATCATTGAAAAAAAATTCAACATATAGGCTGAATAGTAGAATAGGTTGACAAAGAGTAAATCTGCAAGTTGTAAAATCAAACCAAGAATTCTTCTAGAAGGTACCTAAGGTTTTAAAAATATGAAACAGAAGTTAAGAAATGTGGAATATAAATTGGACTTCAGTGGATAAACAAGGTCCTACTGTAGATCCAATATCCTGTAATAAACCATGATGGCAGAGAATATGAAAAAGAATGTGTAACTAAGTCACTTTTCTGTATGTAGAGCAGAAATTAACACAACATTGTATATCAACTTCAATATAATAGATTTTAAAATAAATAAATAAATTGAACTTCACCAGAGTTAAAAACTTCTGTTCTTCAAAAGACATTCATTATTAGGAGAATGAAAATACAAGCCCAGACTTGAAGAAAATCTCTGCAAAGCAGATAACTAGTAAAAGACTTGTATCGATAAATATTAAAGAACTCTCAAAACTCAATGATATGAAACAACTCAAAAATATACAAATCATTTGAAGACTTACTAAAAAGATATATAGACTGTAAACAAGCACATGAATACATATGCAATATTATTAGTCATTAGGGAAAGGCAAATTAAAACTGTAAGAAAATCTGTTATCATGGCATGCCTATTAAGATTGCAAACATTTCAAAGACTGAGTATACCAAGTGCTGACGAGGAAGAACCAGAACTCTCATCTACTGCTGCTGGAAATGCAGAGCGGTGCAACCAACCTGAGGAACAAATCAACAGTTTCTTTAGAATTAAACCTGTACCTACCCTATGACCTAGCCCTTCCACTCTGAGGTATTTATCCAAGAGAAAATGAAGCTTATGTCATACAAACACTTGACCACAAATGTAATCACTGTATGTACACACACACACACACACACACACAGTGTTTCTCAAGTTTATGTGCCCATGACTCCTTCTGCCTCCTCACCTATTACCTAGCTTGCAGAACCATAGCATATGCAAAGAGACCGACCTAGGACCCATCCTAGCTCAGCTCTCACACTAGCTCTGTGCCCTTCAGTAAAGTGATCTGCTCTTTTAAAACCTCAATTTTCTCATCTGCAAAATGGAGCTGGGGTCAGGACTACAGTAGCAAGTGTCAAACTCCCACCACATATACGGTCGTAAAAAACTTTCCCAATCCAGAGACTGAACCCACGTCTCCTGCACTGCAGGCAGATTCTGTCCCATCTGAGCCACCAGGGAAACACCCCACTCCCCCAAAAAAACTTTAATCCATCAATCATCCCAGAAATCAAACCAATCATATTGATAGTTTCCCCAAATGCATTTACTTTATTTGGAATTAGAGAAACTAGCATTCAGTCATCTGGAATCCAAAGGTCCAAGAGGAGAGACATCGAAGTGCTTAGCACTGACTGCCCCACAGGCCCATCTGCTCTGCATTAGCTGGTTTTCCTATGTTTGTTATTTCTGGTGTTAAATCTCCTCCAATTCTTGTGTGAAAAGTTCGGACGCACAATAACCTCTTTATCACATTTTCAAAATCTGGGCCTGTCCTGGAAAGTTTACACCTTTTCTTGTTGCCATTGTTTTCATGTGGATTTGGGTTTCTGAAAAAAGGCACTTGGAACACTTTACTGGAAATCCTTCTGTGTACGCTGGATGCAGACAAATCTCGTCGAAGAATGAAAATGAGATGTCAGAGGAGTTACAACCACACCACGTGGTCTCTGTCTTGTTCCTCAGCTGTGGTCTTGCAAGGAAGACCCGGGGCTGAAGCTCGTGGTCAGAAGTCTACGGCTGATCAGCCCCCTCCCTCAGCCTCTCTCCTTTGGGGGTGAAACTGAATAATACCAAAAAGAGAAAGAGACATGCCAATGTCAGGATATGGAATAAAAAAGCACACATAACTATGTAAAAATATGTATAACACAATAACAATACTGGGGACCATTCACTGAGGATTATTTGTGTGCCACGCTTCATTCACTAAGTGCTATTTAAACCTCACAATAAGCCTATGAGTTAGGTACAGAATTTGTGAGGACTCTGAGGCACGAGTGACAGAAAATTCACCTCAAGCTGACTCATAATATAAAGGGATATTTACTGGGTATGTCAGTTAAAAATCCTGAGTTAGTTCTGGCATCAAGTGAGACTTGATTCAGCAACTGCAAAGAATAGCCCCAAGGCCGCAGATTTCTCCTTTTCCTCCCTGCCTTTTCTTGTCGGCTTTCTCTTTGGAATTCGTGCAGTCAAACCAGAAATTCCAGGATTTCCCAAGATGGCAAAATGAGAAATCAAAAATCCTGTGACAGAAATGAAGAATCCCTCTGATGAGAGCAGTTAGTAGACTGGACATGACTGAGAAGAGATCCTCTGAGCTGGACGACATGTCAATAGAAACTTCTCAAATTGAAAATTCAAAAGGGGAAAAAACGAAAACTGGAGGAAAAAAGGGAACAGAACAACCGGAACTGTGAGACAACTATAAAATGTGTCACATACATAGAATGGAAGTATCGAAAGGAGGAGAGAGAAAGGAGCAGAAGAAAAATGTAAAGTAATAATGAAACTGCCCCCAAATGAATGTCAGACAGCAAACCACACACAGATCCACGAAGACCAGAGAGCACCAAGAAGGAAAAATGCCAAAAGAGGGAAAGAAAGGGAGAAAAGACAGGAGGGAGGGAGGGAGGGAGGGAAGAAGGAAGAAAGAGAAAGAAGCCCCTGGGAGCAGGCTGAGGTGCAGAGACAGCCAGGGCTTACCTACACACTGACTTGAGATCAGTTCGATAAAGTGTACACCTTAAAGAAAAAAGAGAAACCCTACACATCTGTGCCTGCTCAGTCGCTTCAGTCGTGTCTGACTCCTGGCGACCCTATGGACCACAGTCCACCAGGCTCCTCTGTCCGTGGGATTCTCCAGGCAAGAATACTGGAGTGGGTTGCCAGGCCCTCCTCCAGGGGATCCTCCTCCTGGGGATCTTCCCAACCCAGGGATCTAACCTCTGTCTCTTTGTGTCTCCTGCATTGTTAGGCAGGTTCTTTACCACTATCGCCACCTGGGAAGCCCTCCCTACATCCAGACGTATCATATGCAAACTGCAGAAAACTCAGTGTTAACGAAATAGATGAGTCCAATATCAGAGGTGGAGACTTCAGCACCCCTCCATCAAAAACGGACAGACTCAGCAGACAACCAGTAAGGATGTGGCTGAACTCCGCAGCACCAAGAGCCAATCCCGAAAGGGAGACCCGCACAGCAGGAGACCTAGAGCAGGGAGAATGTTCCATGAGTGGGCCCCGGGGCCTGCCCCTTGGGAAAGGCTGCCTCAACACTGTTTCCTGGGCCTATGGCCCCACACTCTGGGGGTGGTTCCTTCTGTGCTGTCCTTGGCCACTGGAGGCTCTGCCCTCCCTGGGGCTGTACCAGGTCACAAACCCTGTGCCACCTCCGAGACTCTCTTGATGACATCCTTCACCCGCAGTTCTAGGAATCCACCCTGAAAACATCCTTCCAAATCACAAAACACAAGTTCAAAACACAAAGCATATACATAAGGTCATTCACTGCAGCCCTATTTGCAATAGCAACTCAACTGGAAAGAACTCATATGTTTGTCAGTAGGGGTCTGGTTGAATAAATTACATCCATGCAATGAAATTCTGATGTAGCTGTAAAAAGAATGAGGAAGTTTTCTGTGCACTGGAGTGATCTCCACGATATATTGTTCAGTGGAAAAAAAAATACACAAGATATAGAACAATACATATAGTATTCCAACTTTGGTGTAAGGAAAAAGGAGAAATACATATATGTGCCTATTTTTGCCAGAAGAAACACTGAAAACTGGGGTCAAGTGTCAGAAGGGAAATGAGATTTCTCTAAGGATACCTCTTAATACTGTTTTGACTTTGAACTGCATAAATGTTTAACATATTCAAAAATAAAGTTACATCAGAAAGGAAAAAATGCAAACCCCCAAACTGAAGGGAGAGATCTAAGGATCCAGTGACCATTAGGAGCTGGCGAGGAGACACAGAAGCCTTTAACTGATATGGGGGTGATGTGGCAGGAGCAAGTCTGGGGGACCAGGATTCAGCCTGGGACAGGCTAAGGTTGAGCTGCAATTACACAACCAAGCAGAGATGCTGCACGCGCAGTTGCGAGAGTCTGGAGACCAGGGAGGAGATATAAAGTGAGCACCACTGGCACGCAGCGGGTGTTTAAAGCCAGGAGACAGGATGAGATCACCGAGGGGATGCAGATAAGAGAGAGGAAAGGCCTGGAGCCTGAATCCCAGGGCCCTAGGTTGTCAGCGGTCAGGGAAAATGAGGATGTCCCCACCAGCGAATCGGGAGGTGGAGTGGATTCCAAGTGAGGGGAAGGTTTCCTACAAGAGAAAGGGGCCACGTGTTTGAATCAGATGAGACCCAGTGAGACCACCTGCCTGCGCAAGGGTCCTGGCCAAGGGCGGTTTCCAGGGAGGAGCTTAACGGGAATGGAGGCAAACAGGTCAGGGACAGTGAGTGTAGTTCCCTCTTTTTAAAGTCTTTTCTCTAAAGAGGCAGGGAGCAATGGGGCGATAGGTGGGGGGAAGATGTGGAATCCCAGAGCTTTGCCTTTTGAGGCAGGAGCGGCTGGTGAGGGTTCAGCAGTGAGGGAACAACACAATGGCCAGAGAGAGGGTGTAATAACATAACCTCTACCAGGAGGGAAGTACTCCACAAGGAGGACTAGCCTCTGGCTCTGCCCGTAAATGGCCACAGACCTGTGAGTGGCTCCTGTCTACGAGGGACAATCAAAGTGAAACCGCCTCCATCAATCAGCACCCGGATTAGATATGAATGGTGGAAGCCTCGCCAACCGCAGCTATCAGAGCTTCCTGGGAAGATCTAGGGGGCTCTTGAGCCCCCATGTGACTCTGAGAGCTTCCGCCAAGCCTCTTTGCAAGCAGTCACATCGCTCACACACACCCATCCAGGGTCAGAGGACAGGGGACCCCACAGAAGCCATTGCCGCTGGCAGCCAGAGCACCACACCCAGGGCCCGGACAAAACCAGAGATGGGAAGGCCTGGGATGAAGAAGCGTCTCTCCCTCTTTCTTCACAGCGGTGCCTTCTGCACGCTGGCCTGACCCGGTGACGTGCTTGGACCAACAGAAGGCAGTGGAAGCAACAGCACGCAGGAAGGGAGCTGGGCCTTATGGAGGCCTGTGGGCTCCCACCGCCCTGAGCCCCCTGCTGCGCTGCCTGTGAACAAGCACGTGCTCCCTGCTGGACTCGGGGTGACCACGCAGCAGAGACCAGACAGCCTGGCCCCCGGACCAGCACGTCTCAGCAGACACAGAGCTGACTCCAGGTGCACGTGTGAGCCCAGCTGAGATGGGAAGAATGTCCACCAGACACAGCCCAAAGGGCCAATACACAAGCATCAACTGACACGTCCAACTGATCTCCACTGGTGACCAAGGAGAATTCAGCCACTGCTGTTTACAGCATATCTTTGGTGAAGAATTATTCAATGAGACTTTAAACCTCTGGGCACAACAGAGTGTGGGCTGAGGCCAGGCATGGGAATGGAAGGCAAAGGCCTGAGGGAAGGACCGACATGGGTAGAGTGGACCCCGAAAGTGCACAGCACAGGATGGCACAGCTGGGCAGCTCTAGATCTGGCCTGCGACCCCACACCTCTGCCCACCAGCCTAACACATACAGGCCTCAAGGAGGTAGATTCCTGGAGCTCACATGACCAGTACAACCCCAGATCACCTCTCCTCAAGAGGTCATAGGTCCCTGTCGACCACAGTCCACCACACTCTCCTGCAGTGTAGAAGCTCTGAGGAGGAACAAGGTAGACCTTCAAGCCAGTCATCCAAGGGGCACCCTGCTGCCAACACAAGTTGAAAAAAGGTGCAGGAGAATCACAGAGGAGAACAAGGGTTTCACTTAAATCAAGAAGGCAAAAGGAGGGCTTCCTTGGTCCCCCAGTGGTTAAGAATACTCTTTGCAATACAAGGGATACTGGTTCAATCCCTGGTAGGGGAAGATCCCAGATGCCTTGGGGCAACTAAGTCCCAGCACCACAACTACTGTGACTGCTCTCTGGAGCCTTCAAGCCACAGCTACTGAGCCTTCACATCCTAAAGCCTGAGCACCACAACTCCATGTTCACTGCAACTAGAGAAAGCCCAAAAGCAGCAATGAAGACCCAGTACAGACACACAAGTATTTGAGGAAAAAAAGAAGGCAAAATGAGACTTTAGACCTGAGATGGAGGATATTGAGGATTGTGTTAATGATTTAGTGTGAATTTGAAAAGGCCCAGGTTTGGACAGAGAAGGCAATGGCACCCCACTCCTGTACTCTTGCTTGGAAATCCGATGGGCGGAGGAGCCTGGTAGGCTGCAGTCCATGGGGTCACTGAGGGTCAGACATGACTGAGCGACATCACTTTCACACACTGGAGAAGGAAATGGCAACCCACTCCAGTGTTCTTGCCTGGAGAACCCCAGGGACAAGCCTGGTGGGCTGCCGTCTATGGGGTTGCATAGAGTCAGACACGACTGAAGCAACTTAGCAGCAGCAGCAGCAGGTTTGGAAGGTTTGAAATCATTGAGTCCAGGGTTCAAACCCTGCCTTCCAGATTACTGGCCTGCAGCTTTCTGACATCCACGGTGACCCAGTTTCCTCACTTCTGGCTGTTATGCAAGTTAAAGGAAATAAGGCATGCACACATGTACAGTGAGTCAGCCAGGGCCAATTCATCTCCATCCTATTGTTCTGAAACCTGAACTCTCAACCACCGCTTCTGATGAGCAAACATGTTTCAACGACCATCATATCTGCTCTGTCTGCTGAGGGCGCTCTTTCTCCCCGCCCTCCCCACCCCATCTCTAGTTATGAAATTCTAGCATATTCCATCACTCCCAAGGAAAGAACCCAACTGTATATCATCCATCACAAGACCATGAGGCAGGCATCTGACATTTTCTGATCCTTGCTCATTTTCTTGTGTAAGCTATCTATCTTTGTCATGGCTCCATAAAGCTGTTTCAACTTTTAAAACAACTAAGTCAGTCAGTTCAGTCTTTCAGTTGTGTCCAACTTTTTCTGACCCCATGGACTGCAGCACGCCAGGCTATCCTGTCCATCACCAACTCCCAGAGCTCGCTCAAACTCACGCCCATACAATCAGTGATGCCATCCAGCCATCTCATCCTGTGTCATCCTCTTCTCCTCCTGCGTTCAATCCTTCCCAGCATCAGGGTCTTTTCTAATTAAGTCAGCTCTTTGCATCAGGTGGCCAAAGTATTAGAACTTCAGCCTCAGTATCAGTCCTTTCAAAGAACATTCAGGAGTGATTTCTTTTAGGATTGACTGGTTTATATCCTTGCAGCCCAAGAGACTCTCAAGAGTCTTTTCCAATCCCACAGTTCAAAAGCATCAATTCTTTGGCACTCAGCTTTCTTTATGGTCTGACTCTTGTATCCAAACGTAACCACTGGAAAAACCACTAAAGGTGAACCCTAATGAGTCAAGTGGGACAACAATGCCTTCACCGTCTGCTGCTGCTGCTAAGTCGCTTCAGTCGTGTCTGACTCTGTGCAACCCCATAGACGGCAGCCCACCAGGCTCCCCCGTCCCTGGGATTCTCCAGGCAAGAACACTGGGGTGGGTTGCCATTTCCTTCTCTAATGTATGAAAGTGAAAGGTGAAGGTGAAGTCGCTCAGTCGTGTCCGACTCTTAGCGACCTCATGGACTGGAGCCCACCAGGCTCCTCTGTCCATGGGATTTTCCAGGCAAGAGTACTGGGGTGGGGTGCCATTGCCTTCCTCGCTACACCGTCTAGGAGGGCTTGAATGCTGTGAGGAGGAGATACTCCATGAATGCTCCTTCCTCCTCCGTCTTCCCACTTAAACAGGAGCAGTAAGCTCTGCGGCTGCCCTGGAGTGAATCTAATACTAGTGTGTGTAAAAGAGCAGAAGGCAAATAGTCTTATAAGAGTAGAAGGAGGGAGAGGAGGAGAGAGCAAAACAGAGATAAAGAATCCAAGGGTAAGACACCAGTCCTGCCCACTCCCATGTGGTGCAGAGGTGGCCCTTTCATTCAGGGACACAGCTGTTGAGCAAACAGATCTAAAACACAAAGGGACACTCATTCAGGCCGTGAGGGTGATCCACCTTGTCCTCTGACAGTCACTGAGGGACTGCCAGCCACTGGGAACCCCAACAACAGGAAAAAAAAATCACAAACAGAACAACTATCTGCAGAGAAAGTAAGAGCTGTAGGATAAAGGAGGGGGAAAGAATGTAATTCCAATTAGTATTTTCAAAGAGATTTAAGAGAAAGTTTTCATTAGAAGACTAGAAAGTGAAAGTGAAGTCGCTCAGTTGTGTCCGACTTTGTGACCCGATAGACTGTAGCCCTACCAGGCTTCTCCGTCCATGGGATTTTCCAGGCAAGAGTACTAGAGTGAGTTGCCATTTCCTTTTCCAGGAGATCTTCCAGACACAGGGATTGAACCCAGGTCTCCCACATTGTAGGCAGACACTTTACCATCAGCCACCAGGGAAGCCCCCATTAGAAGACTACTTCAGTTTAAAAAATTAATACTGAAATTATTAACATCACAAATATAGAATCTTGAGTTCAACTTTAATTTCATTAATTATGAATCTACAAAATTTCAAGCAATTATTTTCAGGTTTATGTAACTTCATTAAATATCCTTTGTTTGAAATTACTATATTAATAAATGTATTACATTTGATTTTCTTTATAAGCATTTCATTGAGCTTCCCTTGTGGCTTAACCAGTAAAGAAACTGCCTGCAATGTAGGAGACTTGGGTTTGATCCCTGGATTGAGAAGATCCCCTGGAGAAGGGAAAGGCTACCCACTTCAGTATTCTGGCCTGGAGAATTCCATGGACTGTACAGTCCATGGGGTCATAAAGAGTTGGACACGACTGAGAGACTTTCACACACATAAGCGTTTCATGATTCACATAACTCTAAAAGCTCCCAAGTACTTAAATAATTCATTATTTGACCAAGGTTGATAAATCTAACCGATAAAACTTAATATCTATTTTGGTATCTTAAATATTCCAATATTATTTATAAGCTGAATAAAGTTTCAGCTTAAAATCACAAATTTAAATCAATTCTTCAATCATATGTTTTAAAATGAGTCCAAGGCTAATTTATTAGCTAACTTAATACGCCAATTATCTTAAAAATACAAATAACCCCAAAAGATTAGGGCCATGGATTTATTTCAACATTTACATCCGATTCTAAATTCAGAATCATCCTAGAGGACAATCATGTTCTTTCCAACAACTCTGGGCCAAGCCTGAATGTTGGATTAAACTCTGGGAGCCTTGGTTTACTCCACCTAAATTTGGAGGTGCCCACTGGAGTGAAGATCCCCGTTGACCCCGTGTGATCAGATGTTCAGAAGTTACAGGAGACTTGGTGGGCTGTGCTCTTTATGGGCCAGAGTCCTGCTTCCCTGAGAGCCCAGGGTGTTGTCTTCTAACCCTCAGGCCCAGCCCTGCCCTTGGCCCCCAGATTAGGTCTCTCCCAGGGCTGCTCACTGGGGAAGACACCTGGATTTTCAAACCCACAGATGGGTGCCTCCTACCCTCCTCAGCTGAGTACCTTCCCCCTTCCCAGGCTAGGCCCCTAGACACGCCAGCAGCAGCCCAGTGTCTTCATTGGCCCTGGGAGCAGCCCCCTGCTCACAACTGGTCTGGACTGAGGAATAACTGTCTTACTGTATGAAAGAACAATCAGGGCCAGAGGAAACGCGTATAGAATCAGAAGGCAACTCCAGGACAGAAGGAGAACAGAGAGAATCAAGCCAGCAGGGGCAGCCCAGGGGTTCACACTGAAACAGAATCTCTCTGGCTACAGCCTTGCAATCTGTATTTTAGAATTTCAGTGGGCCATTCTAGTTTGAAGAGTTATGAAATGTGGGACCTAAATTTAGCACAAAGCTTCCATGTGGCCAAAGGGAAAAGGGAAACATGTTACGTGATACCTAAAAGAGTTCTCATTGTCCAGAAGAGAAAATACATTCAAACTTTCCCTAGCACTTGTCTATAAGTGAACTTCTTACCTATTGGTGACCCATAGTTGTAAAGAACATATAATCACTGATTCCCTTAAGTTCTTCCTTATGGGGGCCTTTGAGTATCGCCCAAGGTACAGACTGAAACTGATGAGCAAAAGCACTTATATAGGGACCAAGGAAACATGGGGTAAGGGTGCTCTTCTTGTTGGTCTGAATACATCCAAAGAGAAAATCTGTTAAAGGTTTGTGGATGGCAGAATTTTTTTCAAACAAAACCTCATGGAGAACCTCAATATACCAAACAAGTAAAAGTGGAGCAGCCCTGAGAGGAGAGGAGGCCCAGAACCTCGTCCTTTCGTCCTGCCCCAGCTCTGCAGGGTTCCCTGAAGCATGTCCTTCCGGGAAACACGCTTACACTTGTGCCAGCAGGCAGGTTGGATGCCCTGTATGAACTCAGCTGATTGGTAGCGACTGTACTGAGCTGAGAAGTGTTTTGACAAACTGCTTGCATTCAGCTCCCCAAATGGTCACCTGCTCACTGCATTCACACCCTTATAAATCCTTTCTGAATCCTCCTCTTGAGAGATGGTGTGAATTTCCCCACCTCTGAATTCTGAGTTTGGCCCAGGTTGTGATCTAAGTGGAAGCTTCCAAAAGGGTATGCAGGTTGCCATTTTTGCTCCTGTATCTAAACCTTTGTTACCGGCAGTAGAAACTGTTGAGGCTAGACAAGAATTTGAGGCAAGGCTTTAATGGGACTCCTGCTGTGGCACAAGCGAACAGAAGTAAGTAACAGGTTCCCTTGCTCCCAGTGGCTGGCCGGTCTCTTAGATGGGGTGGGGTGGGGGGGGGACGGTGGTTCAGATTGGTGGGTCAGGCCGGAGGGGTGGCTTAGGTGGTCTGCCCACCCCCTTGGTGGTGCTGTGTGCAGGGGCCACGTGTGGGGCCCGGCTTTGCTCCCAGTACCTCACAAGTTTGTGTCTTACTGTTCATAATTTGTCCCAACTGCAAATACACACAGTTTCCTCAGTCCCTTATAGTTTCCTGTATTCTGTTGCTCAGGGAGAGTTTGTCCAGGTGCAAATACTGCAGCAAAGGGCCCGTGATCCCACCCTGTCTCAGATCCCTTGCCTAGTGAGTAATGGCCACACCAGACCTGGAAGCCTGGCAGGCTGGCCCCAGAGTCTGCATTCTTAGCCAGCATACTATGTTGCCTCTCCAAGAGATTAGGCAAATTTATTAAGCTCTTTGGAGCTTTCCCAGGTTCTTTCCCTGGGCCTAACCTAACCTTCAAATCTAAGGTGACTCAATCCCCTCCTCCAAAAAAAATCTAGGAAAGTAGGAATGAAAACAAGGAAGAGACTCTTTCTAGCTGTACTCATTTCTCCTGGTGTGTCCTGATCCACTATGATGTATGTGACAAGTAATTGGTTCCTTAAAATATTAATATTTGTGATGAACTCACTTATAAAACAAGTGAAAACAAAGCCCTGGCTCTGATCATAACTGTCTTCTTATCGCTTCCTGTGTTCCCATGTCTTCTTGAGAGAGAAAGAGGTCTTTAAAATTTTTCCCAGTCTTAAAATGTTTGTTTTTAATTACAGAAAAAGTACTGGTACTTTGTATCTTCTTTCTTAATTCACTTGTTCATCCATTTATTCATTTATATTCAATACACATTTATTGTGTGCTTATTACATATTCCAGGTTGTAAGGATACGACTGTAGACAAGAGATAATGAGCTTGGCCTCATGGAGTTCTCATTCTAGTACAAAGAAAATAATAATTTTTACTGAGGGCAGGCAATACTTGATGCCCTGAAAAAAACTAAAGAAGGATGAGGAAATAAAGATTCCATGGAAGTGACCAGGGAAGACCAGTTATAACCACTATTATGAATTAGCTGCTAATGCTTCTAGTTTATATCTATTAAAAGTGAATGTTAGCTGTCACCAAGCACCAGGGTGAGCTCCCTGCATCATACAGCACATTCCCACTGGCTATCTGCTTTACATGCATCTGAATGCAGAGTTCCAAAGAATAGCAAGAAGAGATAAGAAAGCCTTCTTCAGCGATCAATGCAAAGAAATAGAGGAAAACAACAGAATGGGAAAGACTAAGGATCTATTCAAGAAAATCAGAGATACCAAAGGAACATTTCATGCAAAGATGGGCTCGATAAAGGACAGAAATGGTATGGACCTAACAGAAGCAGAAGATATTAAGAAGAGGTGGCAAGAATACACAGAAGAACTGTACAAAAAAGATCTTCACGACCCAGATAATCATGATGGTGTGATCACTCACCTAGAGCCAGACATCCTGGAATGTGAAGTCAAGTGGGCCTTAGAAAGCATCACTATGAACAAAGCTAGTGGAGGTGACGGAATTCCAGTGGAGCTGTTCCAAATCCTGAAAGATGATGCTGTGAAAGTGCTGCACTCAATATGCCAGCAAATTTGGAAAACTCAGCAGTGGCCACAAGATTGGAAAAGGTCAGTTTTCATCCCAATCCCAAAGAAAGGCAATGCCAAGGAATGCTCAAACTACCGCACAATTGCACTCATCTCATACGCTAGTAAAGTAATGCTCAAAATTCTCCAAGCCAGGCTTCAGCAATATGTGAACAATGAACTTCCTGATGTTCAAGCTGGTTTTAGAAAAGGCAGAGGAACCAGAGGTCAAATTGCCAACATCCGCTGGATCATCAAAAAAGCAAGAGAGTTCCAGAAAAACATCTATTTCTGCTTTATTGACTATGCCAAAGCCTTTGACTGTGTAGATCACAATAAACTGTGGAAAATTCTGAAAGAGATGGGAATACCAGACCACCTGATCTGCATCTTGAGAAATCTGTATGCAGGTCAGGAAGCAACAGTTAGAACTGGACATCGAACAACAGACTGGTTCCAAATAGGAAAAGGAGTACTTCAAGGCTGTATGTTGTCACCATGTTTATTTAACTTATATGCAGAGTACATCATGAGAAATGCTGGACTGGAAGAAACACAAGTTGGAATCAACATTGCTGGGAGAAATATCAATAACCTCAGATATGCAGATGACACCACCCTTACGGCAGAAAGTGAAGAGGAACTAAAAAGCCTCTTGATGAGAGTGAAAGTGGAGAGTGAAAAGGTTGGCTTAAAGCTCAACATTCAGAAAACGAAGATCATGGCATCTGGTCCCATCACTATATGGGAAATAGATGGGGAAACAGTGGAAAGTGTCAGACTTTATTTTTCTGGGTTCCAAAATCACTGCAGATGGTGACTGCAGCCATGAGATTAAAAGATGCTTACTCCTTGAAAGGAAAGTTATGACCAACCTAGATAGCATATTCAAAAGCAGAGACATTACTTTGCCAACAAAGGTTCACCTGGTCAAGGCTATGGTCTTTCCTGTGGTCATGTATGGATGTGAGAGTTGGACTGTGAAGAAGGCTGAGCACTGAAGAATTGATGCTTTTGAACTGTGGTGTTGGAGAAGACTCTTGAGAGTCCCTTGGACTGCAAGGAGATCCAACCGGTCCATTCTGAAGGAGATCAGCCCTGGGATTTCTTTGGAAGGAATGATGCTAAAGCTGAAACTCCAGTATTTTGGCCACCTCATGCGAAGAGTTGACTCATTGGAGAAGACTCTGATGCTGGGAGGGATTGAGGGCAGGAGGAGAAGGGGACGACAGAGGATGAGATGGCTAGATGGCATCACTGACTCCATGGATGTGAGTCTGAGTGACCTCCGGGAGCTGGTGATGGACAGGGAGGCCTGGCGTGCTGCGATTCATGGGGTCGCAAAGAGTCAGACACTACTGAGCGACTGAACTGAACTGAATGTATATGTTTCCATGCTGCTCTCTCCATTCATCCCACCCTCTCCTTCCCCCGCTGTGTCCACAAGTCTGTTCTGTCTGTGTCTCTATTCCTGCCCTGCAAATAGGTTCATCAGTACCATTTTTCTAGCTTCCATATATATGCATTAATATATGGCATTAGTTTTTGTATTTCTGACTTACTTTATTCTCTATAATAAGCTCTAGGTTCATTCCTCATCAGAACTGACTTGAATTCATTCCTTTTATGGCTGAGTAATATTCCATTGTATGTATGTAGCACAACTTCTTTAACCATTCATCTCTGACACCCTAGAAGGGGTGGAAAGTTCAAGAGGGAGGGGACATATGTACACCTATGGCTGATTCATGCTGATGTGTGGCAGAAATCAACACAATATTATAAAGCAATTTATCCTTCAATTAATTTTTAAAAATATTTTTTAAAGTGCATATATCTGGAACAATATATAGAATTCTTCAAATCACTAAATAATACACACTAAATATATACGAACTACAATCACATTGTATAAGAGACTGGCTTCAGGGAGGATGGAGCAGACATATTTCTCCTTAAGCTTCCTACTAAGTACAGCTGAAAACCCTGGGCACTGTATTAATATATAAAACAAACCTAGAAAGACCTGGAAAGTGGAGTTGAAGAGGCAGACTGGTCAGGGCACTGGGTCCTGAGGCATGACATGCCATGAGCTTCCTCTGCCTTGTATACGGCAGACTTGGAACTGAAGAAACTGGCTATCTGGAAACACTGGATGCTCAAGCGAAGGACCAGCGAGGGGCAGCCTGGCAAGACAGAAAGCTTTTAGACAACCACCGCTCTACTCCAGCCATACACAAAACTTCCAGCAAGAAACAATGTGACCTGTCCCCAACCCCTGCTAGCAAAGGCAGTGGGGAGCTTAGGGCTCTAACTTCCTCCAGGCTGTAAGGAGGCACCCAAAGCTCATGCAGGGTGATGTCAGAGGAGGCTGAGCAGCAAGCAGGGGTAGGAGAGGAGGCCCAATAGAGAGTGGACTTTCACTGCTGCGGCTGCTGCTGCTAAGTCACTTCAGTCGTGTCCGACTCTGTGCAACCCCAGAGACGGCAGCCCACGGTAAAGAGGTCACCCTCCTGTGCTGTCAGTAGAGGTCTAGTGGGCAACTATTAACTCGACACCCCCATCCAGCAGTGATGAGAACCTCCCCACCTTTGGCGTCAATGAAGGCCTAGTAGAAAATACGGACTTCTATCCCATCCTTTACCTGACAAAGATTCTAAGGCAGCCATCAGACATGTTCTTCAATGAGCAATTACAAACACGCTTGAAGCAAAGGAACACAACGTCTCTGCAAAGAAATGGAAGATATGAAGACCTGAGTGGGAATTTTAGAACTAAAAAATACAATCATTCAAATTAAAAACTCAATGGATGGGGGACTTCCCTGGTGGTCCAGTGGTTAAGACTTTGCCTCTCAATGCAGGGGTGTGGTTCAACCCCTGATCACGGAGCTATGATCCTGCATGCCTCACAGACAAAAACCAAAACATAAAACAGAAGCAAGATTGCAACAAATTCAGTGAAGACTTTTAAAATGGCCCACATCAAAAAAATAAATCATCATAGTAATAAAAGCTCAGTGAATGGGTTCAACAGCAGAAAGGAGGGGACAGAGGAAAGAGTCACTGAACTTATAAATAGAACAAGAGAAATTACTCAATCTCAAAAACAGAAATCAAGCTGGGGAAAAAGAAAAAAAGAGAGAGCAGGGCCTCTGGGACTCGTGGGACTATAACAAAGCATCTAAGCTGTCATTGGGGTCCCGGAAAGAGAGCAGTAAAAGAGGGAAGGGCTAAAAAAAAATACTCAAATAATGGCTGCAAAGTTCCCACATTTGGTAAAAGACATAAATCTGTAGGTTCAAGAAGCTGGGCAAAGATAAACCTAAAGAAATCCACACCAAGATATCACAGTCAAACTTCTAAAAACTGAAGGCATCACACTACCCTGCAATCATTTTTTCTTTTTTTGCAGTGTGTCAGTTTTCACTATGTTATGCTAGAGTAGGGCTTCCCTGGTGGCTCAGATGGTAAAGAATCCACCTGCAACGCAAGAGACCTGGGTTCGATCCCTGGGTTGGGAAGATCCCCTGGAGGAGGGCAGGCCACCCCCTCCAATATTCTTGCCTGGAGAATCTCCATGGACAGAGAACCGTGGCAGGTGACAGTCCGTGGGGCTGCAAAGAGTCGGACATGACTGAAGTAACTTAGCACGCTATAGTAACAAATGACCCCCAAATCTCAGTGGATTATAATAATAACTACTTATTTCTTACTCTTGTTACACGTCTGGTCAATGTATCACTTATCCCAGGGCCCAAGCTAAGGCAGAACTCTGTCTCATGTCTTTATCATAGTCTCATGACAGAGATAAAAAGGCAATGGGTGAACTATGCAAGGGCTCTTAAAACTGCTGCTCAGATGTGGCAAAGTCAGGTCCACTCAAAACTCATTGACCAAAGTCATACAGCCAATCTCAGTGTTTAGGTAAAGAAATGTACTCCACCCACTCTAACAGTAGGTACTGTGAACTCAGATAACAAAGTATGCAGATGCATGATCCAAATACAGAGAGGGAGAGAACAATTGGAAGCAACAATCTATTCCACCACAATCTGCTCACTGGGTCATAAATATTCATTTCCTTCCTGACTGCCCGTCAAATACATTCATCATCTCCCAAAAATTTCCCCAAAGTCTCACCCAATTGTAGCATCAAACATTATATCCAGGATGTCGTGAGCCACCCCAGATCTTGAGTTAACTTTTCTTGGAAACCTGTGAATGAGAAATACAAATTATCTGTCCTACCCACCCCCAACATACAGTGGTGGGATGATAAAAAGGGGCAGGGAAACACACTACACATTCCCCATTTAAAACAGCAGGGCATGGGACTTCCCTGGTGGTCTAGTGGCTAAGACTCAGAGCTCCCAATGCAGGGGACCCAGGTTCGATCCCTGGTCAGGGACCTTGATCCCACATGCTGGCACAGTCAAATAAATAAACATTTTCCAAAAAATAAAATATAGGGGAGGGTGGCCCAATCCAGGTGTGTGGTAAGCAAGAAGCAGCCTTCCTGCAGCAGGGGAATAAGCAATGGGAAAATTATAAGATATGTACCCATACCCACAATTTAACTCTTCAGAGTAAAATTTTAAATGGCCGTATTGTTTACTGAGTGCCGTATATTCACATGTTTGGTGTTTGGACACTTCCGAAGAACTTAACAACAAAACCTGATTGAAGAGGATTTTAAAGGAAGGCACAAGGGAACTGTTATTACTACAGAAACAATGGCTGGAGTGTGGAAGGAAGGCCTCTGCCTCGCCCACACGCCCACCTACACCCCCACTGTAGCACCACTGCAGGCACTGCTATTTCAATGCATCTTTGACATTTCAGATCTGAGTGAAGCTCAGTTTTGAAGTAGTGCTCTTAAGAGTATACTGATTCCGAATGCTCGCTCACACATCACATCTTTGGAATGTTTAGGGAAAGAGTGCCAGACAAACCTGGCACACGGTCTTCTGAAGTGTGTCCGTGTTTGGCAATCAAAGGTTGTTGAGAGAAAGACAGGTTGGTCCTGGACTGTTCTTTCCAGTGTGCTTACAATATGGACAGGCAGATCATCATGGAGTACGGAACCAAAATGACTATCCTAGATGTTCAACAGTAGACAACATGGTGTTAAATGATAGCATCCTGAGGATAAAATATCATGCAATTAAAAGCAGTTTCACAGAAATTTTAATGGGCCTTAATATAAATAGAATTATAATTGTAAGCATGTATACACACACACACACAGCCTATTCTCCCGTACAAGCTTTGACACATTAGAAAAATACTCCATGATTAAATGCATTAAGAATCTTTCCAAATACTTAGCAATTCAGCTCTCTTGACAAACAGTTCCTCATTATAATTTACCCAGACAGAACATAAATTCTAAACTACTTTGAAGAGATTTCAATTTAGGAAAAAACACAATAAGCACATTTCATACAGTAAATAAACTTTATTTTTCTGTTCTGAGATGACATTGCCAACAGTCACAGATCTGCATACGATACAGTTATGTATTGGCTATTTACAATTTACAGTAGTATTTTTTCCTCTTAAAAATATAAGTACAAAAGCTAAGTAAACAATGAGGTACTGCCATTTGGATTTATCATATGTCAGAGCTTAAAGATCTAGTCTTTAGCAAATATTCAACAAATCAATCTGGATAAAATAGTCAATTAAATGCTTTAATTTATCAGAAAAAAATCCACTAAATTTCACCTCAAAATGTATTGCACAAGTCTTTAAAAAAAAAAATCACCCTAAAAATAAATAGGAAAGTCAAGCAGTTCTTTAAAAAGAGGGATAAAAAGAATGGAAGAAAGGAACATGAAGTGAGCCCATAAATCAGGTTAAGTTATTCAAAATATCTTTTAAACAACACAAAACTCTTCCCAACAACAACAACAAAAAATTGATAACCCCGAAAACTATCATTGTTTCTCCACTGATATAATAATCTATTTTAAAGGCAGTCTGCAATCTTTCCGAGGGCCAATGTCAGATTTTTCTTGGTCTTCTGGCTACAGGAAGGGCCCTGAATACAATTTCGTACTAACAACAGCAAATGTGCACAGTTTTCCAGGTCTGTCCAGCATCACTCTCCCAACTTCTTTAAGATGAAGGTCGCAGCCATGACTGGAAAAGAAAACGGATGAGGAGAAAAAAGAAATGAAAAAAAAAAAAAAAACTTTTAAAGCTAACTTTTTGGGAGATTTATTTTTTCAAGTTAAATTATATTAAAATTATATTCTATAGTCTGAAGACTGAAGTACAAATATTCTAAATATTAAATCCTGAAGGAATCTTCTAAACATTACAGTCCTTAGAATGATCTTTTTAGTCAGCAGTCCTGAAAGTAGTATTTGTATATGAAATCAGAAACTGCAGCCTTACAGCACGTACCAAAGGCTGCCAGGTCATGATTAGAGAAAGCCAGGAGTAAGCGTGCTAGCACGGGAGAAGCCTTCAAGGATGCAGGCTAGATTTAAGAGGAGAAAAGGCTTTTCCTTCTTCTCTACTGATGTTTCTATATATTACAGTTCTCCCAGGATGCTAGGCATAGCAGCAAGGGATAACTGCCTTTTGGTTTAAAAAAATTATGTATGCCTCATCTGAAATTAACAAACTTAATTTTAAAACCTTAATACGCTTATAAGACATGATGTTAAACCTTCCTAATAAGATTTCTCTAGATAAGATTCTAAAAGCCAGTGGTCAAATCAAGTATGAAGTTAAAAATGCATAAAAATAAACCACCAAAGATCATTAAGTAACAGAGAGAGTCTTTCAGTTCTAGAGAAAGTAATAAAGTCTTCCCAACTTTATTATAATCCACCACTCAGGATATACTTTCAAGAGTTTACTATTTATTAATATAAAACTCATTCAACACACGTTAGTCCTAGAAATCTAGAGAAGATAAGAAAAAGATCTCCTGTAATATTTAAAACCCTTTTTCAGTTATTATTTTCAAACATGAGCTTGCACTGTTGCAGGAAGAGAAGTTCATGTGTGATTCAATAATGTTGCACAATGTCAATGTCATGAGAGACCAAAAAAAGGCTGGGAGGACTTTTCTAGTTCAAAAGAGACCTGAAGAATATGACGACAAAATGCAATCTCCCAATGGATGCTGGAATTTTAAAAATTATGAGACATTATTTGGCAAACTGGGAAATGTGAGTATTTACTATATATTAGATAACAGCATTGTGTTAATATTAAATTTCCAAACAGTGGCAACTGTATTGTGAGTATATAGGAAAAGGGTCCTTATTCTTGAAGATACTTAGTAAGATATTTGATTTATGTTTGGCAAGTAACTGTTAAATGCTTACAAGCACAAGGTTTGCAAGCAACTGTCAAATGTCACAGAAGAGAAAAAATATATATGGAGAGAAAGCAAGAGTGAGAGTGAGAAAATCTGGCAAAATGTTAATAACTGGTAAATATAGGTGAAGGGTGTATGAGTGTTTACTTAAATTTTACAAATCTTGCTTGAAATTTTCTAACTGAAAGTTGAGAAGATAAATTACCAATCAACAGAAATGCTACATGGTAGCATTTTAAGTAATAAATGATGCTATTTAAATGTGGTAAGGAGCATGATACAGTATTTATAATATTATAAACAAAGGTTAAGGTGAGGACTTACTGAGTGAGATATGGGATTTACGTGACTAATGATAACTTTAGACAATCACCAAAACAAGTTAACTGATACACATTAAAAATAAAAATGAGATTCAAATGTAGGCAGAAAGGATATTTGAACTTAAAAGGTTAAAAAAATGCTGTATATTACATTTAAAACTTGATACTGTTAGTTGCATGTTAGTTCAATTAATAATCACAGAGAATCTTTAATTATAAGTAAGCTCTACTGACTGTGATTCAGCTTGTCACTTGTGAAAATTCACGCAAAGTTTGAGATAAAGACATACCCTAAATTTTTAGCGGGTACTAAATCATGCTAATAGCATGGATAATATGTAGAAGTGATGGGAGGGGTGTTTAAATGTGAGGATAATCAAGTGTATCCAAACATTTTAGATGCCTTCACCTTATTGTACTAACACATTAATTAGAAACAGCCACATTCAATTAAAGCAGCTGCCTAAGGGTTTCTTCAGGACAAATGTGTTATTTTGCTATACTGTATGCTCCCGTGGAGCAGGAAATGGCACCCCACTCCAGTACTCTTGCCTGGAAAATCCCATGGATGGAGAAGCCTGGTGGGCTGTAGTCCATGGGGTCGCTGAGTCGGACACGACTGAGCGACTTCATTTTCACCTTTCACTTTCATACATTGGAGGAGGAAATAGCAACCCACTCCAGTGTTCTTGCCTGGAGAATCCCAGGGACAGGGGAGCCTGGTGGGCAGCCATCTCTGGGGTCACAGAGAGTCGGACACGACTGAAGCGAGTTAGCAGCAGCAGCAGCAGTGCTCATTATTTCAGACTAGCCTGACTCTAAGCAAGCTGTGTAATATTCTACATTCTGGATTTTTCATTTCTCTCATAATCTTTATTAACTTTGAAGACCATTCTCAAGAAATAAAAGACAAATGGGAATATAAAATACATAAACATTTTTGGGGGGATTTTTGGGCAAAATTTCGAACAGCAATTTTGAAACTTTCAATTGCTATTTAAAGAACTAACATTTCCTAGAATTATATAACATTGGTGGTGGTGATTATTAATCTATATATTAAAGCAAAATTAACAGAAAATTCCTGTATTAACCCATAGCATAATCATATTTTCATTAAACAAAAGAAAAAAGAATTCCAGTAAAATGGTTAGTATCATGCAATACATTTGATTTTTTGCACAAAAGACACAAGACATATTATTCTTCACTCACCACATGCTAACTAAGCACAGACTGATGGTTTACTCAGAAGATACCACTGCGAGGTGAAGTATACTACAAAGCCAGGAAGAAAAAAAAGCTTATTGGGTTAGTTTTAAGACTTAACATAACACAGAGATTATATGTGTTTATGAACTTCAAAGGATTAAACTGAATGTACTTAAATTTCTCACATATCCCCAAACCAAGGAATCTATAATCGCTCCCTCCCAACCTAAATAACTATAACACTACACAGTGGAGATTTTACTTGGAACTTAAAGAATACAATTATAGATTTACTTTATACTTAATTACATATTTATATGCTAGATATAATTAAGTCATGATTATTCGGTTTATAAACGGATTTGTTTCATAATTCCACTCAAGCATACATTACAATTTGATTTACATAATTTCATTTTACCACCAAAAATTTGGGGGGAAATGTTGATGAACATGAATACAGTGCATCCATACATTGAATTTCCCTCCTAAAATATGTTAATTTTATCAATGAACAACTCTCTTGTAATTCAACACTATATTAGAAAATGGTTTCAGGAATGATGACTCAAACCAAAGTTTGCCTTCAAAGGGACCCAACCTCTGCAAATACAGTTTTACTGTAGCAACCTTTTGCAATAAATTCAATGTCCTATTTAACATGGTCATAATCCAAGATTATTAACTGACTTCCTAGTTTGCTTTAAAACAGTATCAGCAAAGACAGGAATTGTTTATAAGATCTGAGCCTACTCTTAGTGTGACCAACCTTGGAAGCATCACTTTATTTATAATTTATATTTAATGTGCAGTTAGTAAGAAGCAACAAAATCAAAAGACAAACTAGAAAATATTATTTGCAACACACACAACACAATAAGGCTAACATCCTATTGGAAAACTTACGGGAGTATGCAAAAAATATATATATATATGTATGTTCCCTGTGTCTATGAATGTTAAGTATTGAAAAACTAAAATAACCTACATGTCTATGGATAGGATATTGATGAACTCAACTGGAGGACATCCATATATGAACCAATCAAAAGAAGAAGGTAAATCAGTTTGTAATGAGGTGGAATATAAAAATAAGTGATAAAAGCAAGCTGTTGCACACTCTCATTTTTATAAAGTCAAATGCCTAAATGATAGAGGAATAAATATAATTATGTAATTATAAAGCTGTGGATGTTCACACCACCAACAGCAAACATGATCTTGTCAGGGTGGAAAGAGCTGGGAGGCAGAAGATCATCGAGGTCTCCCTTTCTAAGCAATGTTTCTGCATTGTCTGCAGTGTTTCTTGCAATGATCACATACTATGTAATCTGAACAAAATTAAGAGGCAAAAACCACTTTTACGATAACAAATACATGGTCTACAGGTGCAGTATTTTTCACTATGCATCGGTTTTATGTGCATCTGTTTCTTGAACCCACCTTGCATGCAGCTACAAAGACCATGCAAAGGAAAACGGAAATGTCCACTGGAATGGAGAATGTTTATACCTATTGATGCTGAAAAGTTCTGATGGTTTTATTAATTCAGAGGAGATTTTTTAAAAAGAACTCCAACCAAAGGGAGAGAAGTGAGAAACACTAGATACAAGACTATGCCCAGAGTAACGACTGATGGAGGATATGACATGACACAAAGGATCAGCATGAAAGCAAGGCAATAACAAGGTCAACAGAAGGTCGGTCTTTAAAAATGACCAGATTAAATGGGAAATGAAAACAAGCCAAACTTTATTCAATAGAATAGAAAAATTTTCTTTTAACAGAGTCAAAGAAAATAGCCATTTAGTTTGAACATGTATTTAAGTTTGCTAGCACTCTAAAAGAACCACTTTTTAAATAACAAAAGAACTTCTCAATCCCAAGAGATCATTTAGCACCTCATTTTAAAATAAACTTTCTTACTGTAATTATCCTAAATAAATAAGATTTTCTTTAAAGAAAAAAAAAAATTGATGGTGTAAGGGCAGTCTTACTCAATTAGACAATGAGATAAGCTAAACACTGGCGTATTCACTATTGCTCCCATCCTGAAACTCAAACTACTCTGGCCACTTAAATTACCTAAACCATCACAAAATCAAGTATCAGGCACAAGATGCTAAAAACTGAGAGGAGTAAAAAGGCTGCCTTAGGGGACACAAAGCTATGTGCATCTGGCATATGTCTTTAACTTCTGACTCCTGCCTATAAGACCATTTTTTCTCACTTGAAAGAACTTCAAAATTTACAACTAACTTAATACTTCAGAGGAAAAGAAACCTTGCAGATAGAATAATCCAACATACTCATTTTGCCAAGCAAGGCCAGAAATATGAAAAGTGTTTGTTTGCTCAAAGTCATCCAGGGGCTGAGCTGTTGAGCACTAGTTCTCCCCACAACAAAGCTGCTGACACTCGAAGGTACAGAGACTGGAGATGGGGCATGGCTGGAGCAGGTATCCTTCCCATAAAGTGATTTGACTGTCATACTGAGTGAGATCTTTCATGATTTATCTTGAACATTATTAGTTTACCTTTCCAAGTCTCATTTTCTAGGAAAGACTAGTCCTACCCATTGCTACATGGTGACTAAGGAACCAGCCCCACCAGCCCCACCAGTCCCCCCATCATTACAAAACCCCAGCTGGGGCAGTAAACATACTTTGGTTCTTCAACAATCCTAGCAAGATAATGTTAATTTTGTGAAGAAACAAAGACTCTGTGAAGAAATAAGTCTCAGAGATTCTGAGACTTGTCAAATGAAGGATTAGAATTCCTTCTCTCCACATTGTGATCCTTAAGTAAACAGACTTTAATTATGCTCAGCAATGTAATCTTACTTAACAAATAATAGTTTCTCATCTACAAAGTATGTTCTTGAAATTAGGTTAAACTCTGAAACCACTTACTAAACAATAACTGTTGAATTCTGTAGTGGGGTTTTTCAAAGACTATAAAACTCACTGAGGGAAAGGGAGATACATATGGTACAGAGGTGCTATACTGAAAAATACCTTATGAGCAGTCAGGGACAGTTTTTGATCCATGCCAGAAAGCAAACTTATAATCATTAGGATTATAAAGCAAAGGTTTTAGACAGTATCCCTCCTCTGCTGCTGCTGCTGCTAAGTCGCCTCAGTCGTGTCTGACTCTGTGCAACCCCACAGATGGCAGCCCACCAGGCTCCCCCGTCCCTGGGATTCTCCAGGCAAGAACACTGGAGTGGGTTGCCATTGCCTTCTCCAATGCAGGAAAGTGAAAAGTGAAAGTGAAGTCACTGAGTCTTGTACGACTCTTAGCGACCCCATGGACTGCGGCCCACCAGGCTCCTCCATCCATGGGATTTTCCAGGCAAGAGTACTGGAGTGGGGTGCCATTGCCTTCTCCATCCTTCCTCTGCTGTTGCTGCTGCTAAGTCGCTTCAGTCGTGTCAAACTCTGTGTGCAACCCCGTAGGCGGAAGCCCACCAGGCTCCCCCGTCCCTGGGATTCTCCAGGCAAGAACACTGGAGTGGGTTGCCATTGCCTTTTCCAATGCAGGAAAGTAAAAAGTGAAAGTGAAGTTGCTGAGTCTTGTCTGACTCTTAGCGATCCCATGGACTGTGGCCCACCAGGCTCCTCCATCCATGGGATTTTCCAGGCAAGAGTACTGGAGTGGGGTGCCATTGCCTTCTCCATCCCTCCTCTGCTGCTGCTGCTGCTGCTAAGTCGCTTCAGTCGTGTCCGACTCTGTGCGAACCCATAGACAGAAGCTCACCAGGCTCCCCCGTCCCTGGGATTCTCCAGGCAAGAACACTGGAGTGGGTTGCCATTTCCTTCTCCAATGCATGAAAGTGAAAAGTGAAAGTGAAGTCGCTCAGTCGTGTCCGACTTTTAGCGACCCCATGGACTGGAGCCCACCAGGCTCCTTCGTCCATGGGATTTTCCAGGCAAGAGTACTGGGGTGGGGTGCCATTGCCTTCCCCATCTAGTATCTGTTAAATAATGCCAACGAGGATGTGGCCCACACTGTCAGCACAAAGTGCAATGCACCATCTCTCAAGCGTCCCAATTACTAACAGACAGAGGAGGGAATTCTGCAATGTAGTGGGGTTTGCTTGGTTTACTTATACCAGCTTTGTAGTCCTGAAATTTAAAATAACAAAGCAGTCAACACTGCTGATTTTAATAGAGAGGAAACTGTAGCTGCAGTTACAACAAATTGCATAAATGACCCATCTGGAACACACATTTAAAGCTAAGGTGACTAAGTAACTTTAAAATGATTATTTAAAAACGTTCTAAAAAGCTTTGCTTTCTACACATATAGATGTCTTTCTACTGGATACTTCTACAGAAAAAGAGGAGTCACCATTCTTAGCAGTGCTTCACTCTCATCAGGTACAGCTCATCAGAGTATGAAGTTAGTTGTGATTTCTTTAAGAGATTTGTTAAAAAACAATGATTCCCATCATTCATTTATGAATGACAGTGACCTTAAAGCCAATGGGACTTAGGCTTCCACTTTGTCCATATAATCTTAATTTTCCATCAAATAAGGAAACAATCATGAATGACTCTATCAAGTACCAAAAATCTCTTTATATTGACAAAAGTTTATAATCAAAATGATGTATATGCAATTTCTGAGATCTCCTTCACTTCATGCTTACTATAACATTTCAAATTTCCTAAGCATCTACTTTTATAACTTGAATTATATTACATAACCATGTCTTTTATTCATGTATGAATGAATGGATGCTTTTCCCTCTGCCTAAAATCAAAGATTTCAAAAGGTCAACAACCATACCTTCCATGTCTTCAATTTTCCTATATTTGCCATAACAAGCATCAATAGAAGAGTCAATTGAACTCATTTATTAAGCAAAAGAGTTAACTTATATGCAGAGTACATCATGAGAAATGCTGGGCTGGAAGAAGCACAAGCTGGAATCAAGATTGTCGGGAGAAATGTCAATAACCTCAGATATGCAGATGACACCACCCTTATGGCAAAAAGTGAAGAGGAACTAAAAAGCCTCTTGATAAAAGTGAAAGAGGAGAGTAAAAAAGTTGGCTTAAAGCTCAACATTCAGAAAACGAAGATCATGACATCTGGTCCCATCACTTCATGGGAAATAGATGGGGAAACAGTGTCAGACTTTATTTTTCTGGGCTCCAAAATCACTGCAGATGGTGACTGCAGCCATGAAATGAAAAGACGCTTACTTCTTGGAAGGAAAAGTTATGACCAACCTAGACAGCATATTAAAAAGCAGAGACATTACTTTGCCAACAAAGGTCCGCCTAGTCAAGGCTATGGTCTTTCCTGTGGTCATGTATAGATGTGAGAGTTGGACTCTGAAGAAGGCTGAGCGCCGAAGAATTGATGCTTTTGAACTGCGGTGTTGGAGAAGACTCTTGAGGGTCCCTTGGACTGCAAGGAGATCCAACCAGTCCATTCTGAAGGAGATCAGCCCTGGAATTTCTTTGGAAGGAATGATGCTAAAGCTGAAACTCCAGTACTTTGGCCACCTCATGGGAAGAGTTGATTCATTGGAAAAGACTCTGATGCTGGGAGGGATTGGGGGCAGGAGGAGAAGGGGACGACAGAGGATGAGATGGCTGGATGGCATCACTGACTCGATGGACGTGAGTCTGAGTGAACTCTGGGAGTTGGTGATGGACAGGGAGGCGTGGCATGCTGCGATTCATGGGGTCGCAAAGAGTCGGACACGACTAAGCGACTGCACTGAACAGAATGATGGATGAGAGTGCTTAAAATAGTAGTGGAAGTCTGGGGCTTTCTTTCTGAGCAGGTCAGCCTCTGGGATAAGTAATTAGGAAGGATCAGTCACCAATTCTTCCCTATCTAGAATGAATACCACTTTATTCATGAATAAACAATGTAAAGTTTTGCAAAGATTGCTTTTCAGTTAAACTCAAGAAAGAAAGAAACTTTTCCATCTGTCTTCAAAGGTTTTTTGTGTTTTTTAAAATTTTATTTATTTATTTTAATTGGAGGCTAATTACTTTACAATATTGTAGTGATTTTTGCCACACATTGACATGAATCAGCCATGGGTGTACATGTGTTCCCATTTTACATGATTCATTATTTACATGTAATCTAATTCGAATAGTTTCTTTCAAGGCAAAACAATCTAAGGCTGCATGTGGGGGACTGGCCAGGGCCGGGGGCCGGTACAGGATGAGGGCGAATGTCCTACCACATTGTCAAAGCAGTGACTTAGGATGAGCCTATACTATATTCCAAATCCTGACAAACTGCAGCCTAACAGTAAGAGGAGAGGTTGGCCATACCTCATCATCACGTAGTGGCTACAGGAGAATGAACGAAGATTTAAAAAAAAAAAAAAAACATTCTATTTACTTCATTTTAAAATATTTTCTTAAATATCTGGACCATAATGACAGAATCATGTCAACAGGCTCAAACTGCATTGGAGATTTTGTTTTCATAAAGACAGTTGTTGTACTCAGTGAAGAGGAAAACCACTCTGAGTGAACTACAGGTTACAGAATTGGATGTTTGCTAGAATTTAAAAACAACATTCTCTCTAGTGATGAAGGGCATACATTATAGTTACCTACTTCTTTATCAAAAATACCTATAAACAGAGCTAACTGCAGAGGTATGACAATATTTTTCAGACCACTAGATACCAGGAAGAAATGTTTTACGAAAAAAAAAAAAAAAAAAAACATAATTAAAGGCTAGCCAGAAGAGCTGCAGTTGTCCCAGAAAATAGATAACACAGTATACAATGGAGTTGGGCCTAAAGTCAGGGATGCTGGATGACTTTAAAGGACGCCAGGAAGATGTCAGAGTACGCACTGGGTCAAAGAAAAGGAGCATCAGAGGGGGCTGATAAGTGCCCGGGGGGTTAGCCTGTAGGATAAAAGCCTTCCATCCAGGCCATCTCAGGGTTTTTGGTTGAGTTCCACAGGTTAAAACCAGAACAGACCTGCGACCCCAAAAGAAAGGGCGATTTGGGCTCATGATAAGCCAGAATGTATTTAAGACACACATAGTCTGTAGAGATAAGATGGTATTCTTTGAGGTGTAATTACTTATTGACTTAGTCCTCCTTACTGGAGACACTCAGCTGTGGGCTAACTCATCACTGAAGAGCAGATCTTTGTCTGCTTTAAATAGGAGAGTACCAGAAGACCAGCACTATCATCACAAAATAGGTAAAGAAACTGTGAGGAAGATGTGCGAGTCCTGCAGGCTACCAGCAAGACAAGAAAAGACACAAGAAAGAGAAAGTTAGGGGTCAGACAGGAAACATCAGGGAGTTCATACTCTGCTTAGAATGGATCTTATTCTAGTATTGGTGCAGGACAAAAAGAAGTCAGGCAAGGGGAATTTTGTATAATTTATGAAGTGTGTATTTGTTTCATTTCAATCATAGCTGGCTTCGCACAAAAATTTCCCAGTAATTCAGTTATCTATTGATATTTTCCCTTGTAGGGTATAGGCCAAAAGCTAAAAAATGCTTAAATTCTTTCACTCAGAATTATTATATTTGGAAATCAATTGAAATAGATTTAGGAACTATAAATCTACCAAATACCTACATCATGATATAATTTGGTTTAAAAAAACTATTACTCAACATACCAGAACAAATGCCTTTTCTGTCCTTCCCAGAAAGAGCCCAAGTTCCAGAAATTTCATACAGCTCATGTAAGTGTCAACCTCATATATATTATTAAATAAGATTGTTCTTTCCTTGAGGGCATCCATTCAGATTTGCCCTCAGTTTAATATTCATAATGTAGTTTCATTTTTCAGGCTATACTACAATAAAGATGAAAACTTTTAAACTTCTCTTACCAACTCAGTCTTTGTAAATGAGACAGAATGTAAACAGACAAGATAAAGTCGTCTTCTATCTGTAGCCTATACTTAAAGCTTACCATGAGTCGAGCATCTTCTCTTTCCAAAATTTTCTGGGTCTGATCATCAGGGAACTTCAGTACAGTGGTTATAACCTTTGCCATGGTCTACAAGAGAGACAGGAGACAGTCACTAGGCAGCAGAGCAGACGGCTCTCACCCCATTCTGACATTTTCTGCCAGTGGGATTCTTTAGTGCTCTCAATGGAAGCCACGACCAAAGAAGTATGATGTGAAGGTATAGGTCAAGGAAGTAACAGTCAATTACAGAATTTCAATTTGAAAGGACCCTTCACAATGCCTGGGTTGATATTATTTTAAGAAGATGTATTCACAATAGCATGAAGCTATATAAAGTTCTAATGTTCTTGGCCCTTTGTCTTATTAAAATGAAACTTTATTACTCATTCATTTTATAAGGTTTTTTATTTGTAGAAATCTATCTAATAAGTGATGTATTGCCAAAACATATGCTCTAAATAATCAGAATTAGATACTCCCAAGTTCAGCTTGAACTAAATCACATCATATATCTCATAAACATGGGCTACTGCATGAACATGAACATGCTTATAGGTATTTTTTTAAGACATGCAGCACATCAGCCTAATAGAAATACAAATTACATTTTAAATAAACACAAGATGTTTTGTTTGGTAGAAAACAGGATGAATCAAAACATTACACATGGTGGCTTGCAAAACAAGATCATAAACTGTGCAGATCTAAATAAATATACCGTAAGCCAGACTGTCACCCATAAGCTCGTGGAAAATTCTCCTCAAAGGCTGAAATTCCCTATTTTGTACCAAGATGAGATGGTTTGAGGGAGACAGAGAGGAAAGAAGATACCGCTTATGAAATAAGTAGGATAACAAGGTCAGCGCTCACATACAAATTCAGGTACTAGTGCTCTGTTGAGGATGAGGAGCAGTGCTCCTTACTGTAGGGCTACAGAGGACGGGGAGGCTCACCCAGGAAACTGACTCTTAACATTCTGTGTTCATAGTTACATGACTGTGCATGTGTTCTGGGCAGACTCAGGGAGGGAGGGAAGTGTGACTGCAGAAGGTCACGGAGCAAAAGATGACATAATATAGTTAACCAAAAATTTTAGGAACACACAACATTAGGAGAAAAGCATAATTATTTCCAGGAAGAATGGAGATGTTAGAAAAGAACTAACATTTTTAAAATTCCTATTATGTGTTAAACCTAGGCAAGGCACTTCATGTATTTCTAATACTTATTTCAACTAACAGATCAACTAACACTATTCTTCAACGCCAAACCATAAAGAGCAAGATTTTAGTGTCTGACTCTCCTTCCTTTATCTTTGCCTCTGCCAGCTTGGGAGAAGGCTATGGCACCCCACTCCAGTACTCTTGCCTGGAAAATCCCATGGACGGAGGAGCCTGGTGGGCTGCAGTCCATGGGGTCGCCAAGAGTCGGACACAACTGAGTGACCTCCCTTTCACTTTTCACTTTCATGCATTGGAGAAGCAAATGGCAACCCACTCCAGTGTTCTTGCCTGGAGAATCTCAGGGACGGGGGAGCCTGGTGGGCTGCCATCTATGGGGTCACACAGAGTCAGACACGACTGAAGCGACTTAGCAGCAACAGCAGCTGCCAGCCTGATGATCAAAAAAACCTTTAATACAACTTAGTTCCTGGAGAATACCAAAGGCATTTTACAAAAATCCTCACCCTTTAAACTGTATTGCCTAGATAGAATAGAATCTTCTGTGCTAAACTGACGTTAGAAACCAAGCATATATGTGGCATGAAATGGCAAGAGATACAAGCAGTAGCAACTCTTTCAATATTCTTTTTATTAACACTCTGTAAATTTAGCTTATCAGGTTCGAAAAACCCCAAAGTCCATTTATACCCATTATGAAACCATATATATGCACTTATGCACAAGCATGTCAAAAACAAGAACTGTGGCTAGTTGCCTCATCACACTTCTAAAAACATTAAATGGGAAACCCACCTCTAAACTCATCAGCGATTCTGAATTTGCAGCTTGTTACCCAGTAAAGACTTACAGCTCTTCCCTTGCTTTAATGGAAAGCCCAGGTTCTCTGCCATACCATGGGAAAGAAATCAGCCTGTCTACTCTACATACAATATCCTCAGGCCCTGGGAAGTAAGGAAAAGTTCAAATGAGCCACCTGGTTTAGAGTGGCCTCTCCTACCAGGTTTTCCTTAGGGAGAGAATTCAATAAAGGATAGAATGAGAAACACTTTGTATTGAAAAGGAGAACAGGCTGAATTTAAGTACCAAAAATAGCATAAAGGATCAAAATCCAAGGGAAAAAAGTGCCAGGACAGAAGAAAGAGTGGAGTTTACTTAACTTCATACTGTAAGAATGTGTATCACACATGTGGTCTTTAAAAATCATCTGCCTCATAAAGTACGGAACAATGTGTGCAAAAGCAGATGAAGAAAGACAGGTGGGATGACATACAGATCCTACTGGACAAGAAACAACAGCAGATGATGACCAAATCACAAAGGCCATTAATGTATTCTGGCTCATCCTAAAACCACAGCCTGGTCTCCATTTCAAATTCTTTGTTAATATACAGGAACTGGGCAAATCAACAAAAGAAATGTCTAAAAACAGACATCGTGTCTATTCTTGAGTGTGTCAACCCTTGCTTGAAAATTTTCAGGGCCACCCTCCAATAACCTACAGGTGGAATTCTGAAATACTCCAGGCCGTCTACACCCTGCAGCCCTAAGCAGTCACTTCCACATCACAGAGGCAGTGCTTTAGTTGGAGCAGTCTCCCTGTCATTCCAAAGCCCACACTTACTTTCCTGTCTAGGACTTTCTGTCTGGGCTTTCCCCCTCTCTGAGCTCATCTATCAAAATTTATGCCCCCTTGTAAAGGCCTGTATACACACCTCTTTCCCCATGAGGCCCTTGACCTCCCCAGAAGTAAATATGGGGATGCTGCTTTTCAGAGCCCTTGCTACACTCTGTATCACACTGTGCCTAGTGAGAACAGCTCCACCTGCCCACTATATGGTAAACAGCTTAAAAGTAGGGATGATATCCATTTTCATCTCCAGATTCATCATGGAGATAAACATCAGGCCACATACAGTAAGTGTTCAATAAATATGCAATAAATTAAACTGAGTATCTACTACAATTTTCAATACTGACTTATAAAATGTGATGGCAGAATGAAAGACTACTCATTCTTAGTAACCAGGAAAGCACACTGAATGCTGAAGATACAGCTCACACAGAGCCTCCTCAGCAGAGATGCCTAGCTGCCTGGGCCTCAAAAACATCCCTTATAATATAAGCTGTCTCCAGGTCACAGCCCAGAATAACTGCAGAGCTCCGAAAGCACAGGCGAGACCTGGCTGAACTGGCCCCACCCCAGAAGGTAACTGCTGCTGGGCTGGGCCTTTCTTTAGGAATCAGACTCTGAAAGGATCTCACCCCATACATGACTGCAACCTCCAGGACACATAGGCTGAGGCAGTCACACTCTCATTTCATAGACTGAGAAAAGGCTAAATAGCTAATTTAGCAACAACTCTGGGATCACAGCTTTAGACTCACAAATACACCAAAGGAGCTAAACTTCTGACAGGCTATTTTTCTTAAAGAAATGCTTTTCTCCCTTCCCTGCAATAACAAAGTAAATTTACCTAAGCCACCTCAAATACAGGTTGCTATCCAACAAGGGGATAGTAACAGAAAGTTACATTTCATTAACTTTGTTTTTTAAAGATAAGGAGAAAATTCAGTTTTAGCTATCCTTTGAATTAAAAAAAAAAAAGTTCTTAAGATAAAAATGCACTGAATTACAGTGAATTAATACATCCATCCTATGATGCACATTAAGGATCACACTGGCTATTTCTTTAACTTGAACTATCATACATTGAAATTAGATTTCTGTTGTATCAAGGATTCAAATTATCTCTAGCCCTGTAATTCCTGATGTTTAGCAGAATCTACAACCTATAAATTCTTAATATTCTCTTAAGAGATTTTTTATATCCTCATTTTTAGGTCTTATTTGCCAAAACAACCCCTGAACTGTCTTAATTCCTGAATTTAGCACTTAGTAACTCCCACAAACCCATAAATTAAAACACTGATTGACTGTTTCTTAGAAACTCATTATCCCATTCTCAGCTAACATATGAGGACAATGTAAAAATTCATGAAGGTAAAAGTTGAAACAGTATCAAAAACAGAAACTGCTTCAAATGAAAAATTTTGTTTTAAGAAAGGCTCATGAATTTCCCTAAGTATATTTAATTCAATTAAAGATGTATTTACAAAATGTCTAATATAAGGCTTTTAAAAACACTGCAGGGATACAAGTAACAATAAGACTAGACTCCACTCTACAAGGGACCTTATAGCAAATTTAACATTCTAGAAAACAAATTAACCAAGCATTATTACCTATGCAGTGTGGTCATTTTTAAATGATCAATATTCTATATGTACAAGACGAACTTTCTTACACTGACCAAAGTACAATATTTCTAAATACCCCTACATAGTCATTCTTTTTTTTTTTTTTTAGTCATTCTTAATTAGGACCATTTCCAATACTATCCACACTACCCTTAAGTCTCCATGAAAATGAAATTTTGTCACCTAATCTTAAGATCTAAAGTCAAAAATAGCCACGTGCTTCATAAAGTATTAAGTCAAAGAAATTTTTATCTTTATTATTTAGTATCAACAATCAGTACTTTTAAATTAATATTTTATAAATGTAACAAATATAAGCAAGATTTGCCAACTCACTTTTGCAAACTCAGAGCAATAACATAATTACCTATTGCCTACTATCAGCATATATGGTCTGCTAGCAGTAAACACATGACATCAATATGTTTATTAAAAATGGGATACATTTCCTTTTAAATTAAACCATATGACAAATCACCAGACACGATTTATACCTTAGTCTCACGACCCATCATATACTCAAAAAGCACTTTGCGCAAATACTCAAACTCGGTAGGTTCTCCAAAGAGCGAGACATCAGTATGGTATAAACTGCCACCTGTCAAACAAACAAACAGATTAAACTGTAAAGAGAAAACCAGATAAGCTACTTAGCACTTAAAAAAAGATAAACTAAATCACAAAGTAACAAAGAGAGAGGCTTTACTCTTGTATCAACTGTGTTGTATTAGATTGCATTACTATATGTATATATATTGTATATTATAATGTATATAGCATTCCAACTGGTATTTTTCCTTTAGAAGAGAAAACAAGTATTATTGCAGCAGTTTTATTTCTCACATCTTCCCCCTCCTCCAAGCCTTGCCCCTCTTCAGCTTCATCTTTCTGGCATAAAAATTTAAAAAGACAAGGCCTAGTGAATACAAAGATTCCTTAAAACCAGTATTTCTCTCCCAAATACTATGTGGTTGGCTTCAGATAGTCTAAGATGACTAAAATGAACAATTATTTTTACTTTGTTAAGGAGTTCAGTAGCTCGTCAGAACTGGACATGTAACAACAGACTGGTTCCTAGGAAAAGGAGTACGTCAAGGCTGTATACTGTCTCCCTGCTTATTTAACTTATAAGCAGAGTACATCATGAGAAATGCTGGGCTGGAAGAAGCACAAGCTAGAATCAAGATTGTCGGGAGAAATATCAATAACCTCAGATATGCAGATGACACCACCCTTATGGCAGAAAGTGAAGAGGAACTCAAAAGCCTCTTGATGAAAGTGAAAGAGGAGAGTGTAAAAGTTGGCTTAAAACTCAACATTCAGAAAACTAAGATCATGGCATCTGATCCCATCACTTCATGGGAAATAGATGGGGCAACAGTGGAAACAGTGTCAGACTTTATTTTTGGGGGCTCCAAAATCACTGCAGATGGTGACTGCAGCCATGAAATTAAAAGACACTTACTCCTTGGAAGGAAAGTTATGACCAACCTAGATAGCATATTCAGAAGCAGAGACATTACTTTGCCAACAAAGGTCCGTCTAGTCAAGGCTATGGTTTTTCCTGTGGTCATGTATGGATGTGAGAGTTGGACTGTGAAGAAAGCTGAGTGCCAAAGAATTGATGCTTTTGAACTGTGGTGTTGGAGAAGACTCCCTTGGACTGCAAGGAGATCCAACCAGTCCATTCTGAAGGAGATCAGCCCTGGGATTTCTTTGGAAGGAATGATGCTAAAGCTGAAACTCCAGTACTTTGGCCACCTCATGGGAAGAGTTGATTCACTGGAAAAAGACTCTGATGCTGGGAGGGATTGGGGGCAGGAGGAGAAGGGGACGACAGAGGATGAGATGGCTGGATGGCATCACTGACTCGATGGATGTGAGTCTGAGTGACCTCCAGGAGTTGGTGATGGACAGGGAGGTGTGGCATGCTGCGATTCATGGGGTCGCAAAGAGTCAGACACGACTGAGCGACTGAAATGAACTGAAACCTAAAAGCACTGAAGTTTAAATCAAGTTTTCTAAACTGTTTTGAAACATAAGGTAGATAAAATAACTTAAATGCATTAAGTAGTAATGCCATTTTAGTGGTTTTCAAATACTCTGATTCAGTATCTTAAAGACTGTCACAAAATATATAGTTCATCTATTAGATCAAGCTCCATTTCAATTTAAAAATAAAGAATAAATACAGTTCAAGTATATGAAATCACAATATGAAAAACTTTCATCTGAATAAATTCATAATTCTGTGTTATGTGAAGTCTAAACTCGCATTCACTTCCAGCACAATGGCACACTGCTGCTGCTGCTGCTAAGTCGCTTCAGTCGTGTCCGACTCTGTGCGATCCCACAGACGGCTGTCCCTGGGATTCTCCAGGCAAGAATACTGGAGTGGGTTGCCATTTCCTTCTCCAATGCATGAAAGTGAAAGTGAAGTCGCTCAGTCGTGTCCGACTCTTAGCGACCCCATGGACTGGAGCTTACCACGCTCCTCCGTCCATGGGATTTTCCAGGCAAGAGTACTGGGGTGGGGTGCCATTGGCACACTAGGCAATCTGAAAAGCCTTCTGCACTAAGCACTATTTAAAAGCACAGCAAAGAGATTAATGTGCAAACTCAACCAGATTGCTAGGGCTGTTGACAGGAATAAGGGAACTGATAGACAAACTGTTTTATAACAGTGCCTAACACCTAGTAATATATGTATGTCAGTTATTAAAAAACTGTACATGTGTGTTCATTTTACAATTTAAAACTGAAAAAAAAAATGAAAGTATGAAATCCTTAAGTTGAAACTAAAAAAAAAAGAATCAATACTATATTCTTTATGTACTGCTGGGCACCAATTTAGCAGTTCTGTGCTAAGAATCACACATGTTGACTTAGCTATGGAAAACAGTCTTTGAAGCAAGAGTCTTCTCTGCAATGAGCCATAGGAAACATCCATGTTGGTTTTCTCTTCTTTTTGAAGTGTGTTTTGGAAAGAATCTAAAGCAAGTCCTTGTTTAATTAAAAACTGTATAATATCTTATGCTATTTCATAACAATAAGTAAGAACTTTCGAAAACACAAAAGAATGTGAAATGGCTTAGATTCATGCCTAACTGCCTTACAGGAAAAACCAAAAAGCTTTACAAAACATTTAGCAAAATAAAACTACTCTTAATACAGAGAGGCTGTGCAACTGAGAATGGCAAATTGTTACAAGATTTTCAAAGTCATGACTATCTCAAGGTAACAACTACGTAAAGATTCAAGCTCATCTTCAGAATTCTTTGTAAGCAGCATACATAATTTAAGTCAAGACAAGTATACTTCTAAATCATCCTTCGCCACTTTGAAATAAGTTATTTTTATGAAATTCTTTTATCCTTAAATTCTGGTTTAAATATAGCAATTAGTATTACTATAATTAGTAAAAACAAAACAAAACCAGAAGCATTTAAAATATGTAACTCTGTGTTTATATGGGTACATGCAGTAGAAATTATGAATGTTTGCATATACACAGAAGAGTCTGGAAAAATATACATAAATCATAAACTAGGTCCATGTGGAAAGTGGAGAACGAAGTGGGAACCTGCAGTTTCACTTATACATGGCAACACTGATTTTTTTCCAAACAACAAATACACATTAATTTTGCTTTAGATTACTATTCTTCTTTCCATAAAACTAGCTGTTACTGATGAATTTACATATATTCCTTCTAAAGAATGAGATTAACAAAGACAAAAATAAAAATCATCCAGAAGTCCCCCAACACAAGATACGCATGGATAACATGATGAGAGATCACTCCTACCTTTGTAAGGTGTCCCTACAGTTGTTGCATATACATTCTTCTCATACTTCTTCAAACGATCTTCTAAATTGTGAATCTAAAAAAACCAAATATTTCAATCACAAGATTCATATGGAAATAATGTTTAAAAAAAGACTGCTATAGCCACTAGATTTTTTTAATGTGCAATATAGAATATAGACAAAAAGAAATTAATACATATGGTTCCTTAGATATGATACCAAAGGCAGAGACAACAAAAGGAAAAACATCACATTTCTGTGCCTCAAAGTACATTATCAAGAAATTGAAGACAGCCCACAGAATGGGAGAAAATATTTGCAAATCATATATCTATTAAGATACTCATATCTAGAATATATAAAGAATATTTACTAATTCAGCAACAACAAAAAACAATAACCCAATTAAAAATGAACAAAAGACATTGCCCTAAAGAAGATACACAAATGATAAGATGCTTAACATCATCAGTCATTAGGGAAGTACAAATTATAATCATAATGAGATAGCACTTCATATCACCTAGGATAGCTATAATCAAAACACCTGCTGGGGAGGATATGAAGAAATTGAAATTCTTATACTTTACTGATCAGAATGTAAAATAGTTTCTACAATGTAAAACCATTTGAAGGCTTTTCAAAGAGCTAAACAAGTAACTTCCGGGTGATCTAGCAATCTCACTACTGAGTACATAACTCAAAAGAAGGAAAGAGGTGTTCAAACTAAAACTTGTAAACAGTGTTCCTAGCAACACTATGCACAATCGGCAAAAGGGAGAACAATCCAGCATATTAAGAAGCAGAGGCGTCACTTTGCCAACAAAAGTCCGTATAGTCAAACCTATGGTTTTTCCAGTTGTCATGCACGGGTGTGAGAGCTGACCATAAAGAAGGCTGAGCACCGAAGAACTGATGCTTTTGAATTGTGGTACTGGAAAAGACTCCCGAGAGACCCTTGGACTGCAAGGAGATAAAACCAGTCAATCCTAAAGGAAATCAACCCTGACTATTCTCTGGAAGGACTGATGCTGAAGCTTCAATACTTTGGCCACCTGATGTGAAGAGCCAGCTCATTGGAAAAGACCCTGATGCTAGGAAAGACTGAAGGCAAAAGGAGAAGGCGGTGGCAGAGGATGAGCTGGTTAGACAGCATAACTGGAGCTGGTTAGATAGCATCACTGACTCAATGGATACAAATTTGAGCAAAGTTCAGGAGACAGAGAGGACAGGGAAGCCTGGCATGCTGCAATCCATGGAGTAAGAGAGTCAGACACGACTTAGTGACTGAATAGCAACAAGAAACAATCCAAACACACATCAACTGATGAACACACTGTAGTGTCATCCATACAATGAAATATTATTACTCATGAGAAAAAGGAGTGATGTACTAACCAATATTACAACATAGATGAACCCTAAAAACACTACGCTAAGTCAAAGAGGCTAGGTTAGAAAGGTCATGTATTATATGATTCTATTTATATAAAATACTCAAAATAGGTATTTTGATTACTTGAGCATGCCCTGGAGGAGGGCATAGCAACCCACTCTAGTATTCTTGCTTGGGGAATCCCCACAGACAGAGGAATCTGGTGGGCTATAATTCATGAGCTCGGAAAGAGTCAGACACAACTGAACGAGTAAGCACTATATAAAATACTCAGAATAGGTAAATCCACAGACATAAAAAGCAGATTAGTGGTTGTGAGATACTGGGGAGAAGGTAATGGGGAATGAATGCTTAATGGGTACAGGGTTTTTTCTTTTGAGGGTCATGAAATGCTCTGGAACTCGAAAATCACGATGGTTTCAGAACACTGTGAATGAACTAAATGTTAATTAACTGTGTACTTTAAAATGATTAAAATGGTCAATTTTACGTGTTTACTACTATAAAAATAATCAGTACAAAAACTGTTATGCTAGGACAGTTTGAAGACTTGCATGTGCTAAGAGAAGGGAATTTTAAAGCAGTAAACTTGAGATAGATGAGAAAAGCAAAAACACTAGGGAAAAAAAATAATAAGGTAACACTGGGACTTAGTATCTATCTTTGGGAATTTTTTAAAAAATATTATGAAAAGTTTCAAACATACTCAATTACAGAAAGTATACTACAGTTAATGCCCATCACCTAGTTTCAACAATTATCAACATTTATATGTACATATGAATTGTAAAAAACTGGATAACTCCTAAAGACTTAGTCTTCAAACTCAGCCAGTTGACTTAGGTCACTCTTCCTTCAGAGTGTGGAAAAAGACTAAGTATCATGCACCACAGGTATACAGAAACTGGCGTCTGAGTGCCTGTGCCTCCTTCTAGGTGTACACACATGATCCTACTTAAATTTAATCACTAGATACTGCTACTGCTAAGTCGCCTCAGTCGTGTCCGACTCTGTGCGACCCCACAGACAGAAGCCCACCAGGCTCCCCTGTCCCTGGGATTCTCCAGGCAAGAACACTGGAGTGGGTTGCCATTTCCTTCTCCAACGTATGAAGTGAAAAGCGAAAGTGAAGTCGCTCAGTCGTGTTCGACTCTTAGCGACCCCATGGACTGGAGCCTACCAGGCTCCTCCGTCCATGGGATTTTCCAGGCAAGAGTACTGGAGTGGGGTGCCTTGCCTTCCCCGAATCACTAGATAACATATGGACAAATAATATTAAACCAAGACACTATAACCACCAGGAAAAAGCAGTAAAGACTGATGTTAATGTATTTTCCCTCTGATAAAAGCTTCTTTTATAGAACTTAAGTCATTTAAATTAAATACAAACTGTTATCCAAAATGTTAAGCACTAGAATAACATGATGCAAATGTTCTTGTTTAAATATACGTGATCACAAATTTATAAAGATATCCTCCAGCACTTTCAGATTTAGAAATAAAATTTCCTGTGTGAGACAAGATTGGAAAACCAACTATTAAATGAGTATTAAATCAGTTCTTTTTAAAAAATGAGCTAAATGAGTTCCAAGAATATACTTATATAAATCAAGGAAGTCATTTCAAAATAAAAAGCATCAATTAGACCTGTACCTGTTCTCTGAACTCCTGCTCTTTCAACTTGGAGTCACTGATCAGAGTAGTCTTCTGTGCTAGTTGCGTCTAAAAGAACAAAAAGTCAGAATTGAGACTATGGGTTTCATCATTGCTTGGACACATTTCTATACTGCCTAGTAAGTTTTTCCTTGTTAAAACAAATCTCTTCATATTTTAACTTAAAATACAGAATGCTCCTGAAAATGGATTACCTTCACTCAAATTCAATGAAAAATCAGTCTTACCTGTAACTCCATAATTGTTACCTAAAAATGGAAAAGAAAAAAAAAAAAAAAGAAGTAAGTCCATGCACTAAAATCTACAAGAAACAACAAAATGGAACAATACGAAATCACAAGGAAACAAAAATTCAGTGTTACAGTCTTAAGAGAGTGGTCAGATTTGAGATGAGACAACTTTATCTACTTGCTTTTAAACCTGGTCTGTTTTGCTATATAAACTATTACAATGTAAACATACATGTGTGCGCTCAGTTGCTCAGCTGTATCCCACTCTTGTGACCCCATAGACTGTAGCCTGACAGACTCCTGTCCACAGAATTTTCCAGGGAAGAATACTGTGGGGTGTTTCCATTTCCTCCTCCAGAGGTAAATATACATAAACACAGGTAAACACCAAGAAAAATGACTAGAAGGTCACTTGTGAAAAGAATGATGACCACTTGGGAAAAGAAGACACCCACCAGGAATGGTTTATCTATATACATCTGTATTATCTGACTTTTTAACAATATATTTATCTATTATTTGTACAATTTAAAAAAACTAAACACAACACATGGGCTCTTCAGGGAAAATTCTAAAGGACCATTTCTGGGAATCCACTGTATGCAATAATCACAAATTATTTCTAACCCAACTCAACACTGATATATAGTTCAAGACCTCTCAGAAGCACCAAAGATGCTCAAGAATGAAAAAAATAAAAATTCAAAAAGAATAAAATAGAAAAACATTTTTTAGAGCAGGAATAAAAATTAAGGATATTCTCTCCTTTCCTATACTACAAGTTAAAGGACTCAAAAGACCTGAATATTAATTTCACAACGTTTCAATACTCTGGCATCTTGACACAGGTCTCCAGGCCACTTTATACATTAGTACTTAATTTGATACTGAGAAGAAGAACACCTTAGAAAGTATAATACATGTATCCATCTCATAGGAAGCAACATTTCACAGTACCAAGTACATTCAAATAGTGACCAAGTGGCAAAAAATTTAAAAAATAAAAAAAAGTAACTATTAAATGTAAATAGTAGCTACTGAAGAAAGACAGGAAACTCGCTCGTTGCTAAAACCCAGAATCTGTGCACCAAGGGGCCCAGTGGTCTTGCTGTTGTTATTTAGTCACTCAGTCTCGTCCAGCTCTTTTTTGACCCCATGGACTGTAGCCCGTCAGGCTCCTCTGTCCATGGGATTTCCCAGGCAAGAATACTGGAGTGGGTTGCCAGTTCCTTCTCCAGAGCCATTTATAAAGTCCTTTTCTCTCCATTTTGGAAAACTGATCCATGAAACTGGTTATCTAGAAAATTACTATCTGGTCACTGACTTCTGTGATGAATCCTCTATAACTCTGGAGGATGAAGCCATGAACAGTGTCCACCTCTCCCATGGCCCTCTTGACAGTGCTATGAAGATCCACTAGATGAGTTAGAACATGCCCTGGCCTCTCGAATGAGGGCTCACAGCCCTGAGGATATGCATTTGTTGGGGTGCACAGCAGGTCAAGAAGCCACAGGGTAAACATGGTCCATCTTTCATAGCATCATTTTTACTTAAAGACTGGGATTATAAAAAACCCTAGATATGCAGTGCCAGATCTCTTTGAATTGAGCCCAATTTTCCAAAATAATCCCCTTGCATCTACAACGGAGGAGAAAACATTGTTTTTCTCAAAGGTATATAACGAAAACCATTTTTATGTGACTACAAATAAGGATATTATAGAGTAGAATATATAATGTGTATGAATTTTTAGCACAAAATATAAAAATCTAAAACTGAGATATATTCTATGGATCGTTTTTGGCTCTGCCCCAGGGCTACGAGGTTAACTGTCCTCTGCTGTCCTTTCCACAGGGAAGCCTGAGAAGCTTTGGTATCAAGGAAACACCTAGGTTTTAAAGTCTGGCATAGTGGATTTATAGTCTCAATACAACATTTACTGTGTGAGCTCCGACATTTTATTTAATCTCTTTGAAATTTAGTTTCACACTCTATAAAGAGAGGCCACAACTTCTCTCTTTAAAGATTTTTGTTAGGGTTAGATGAGGTAGGTGTGCATAGTAGGAGGCGAGTCAACAAAAATGACAATGTTTTCAAGGACTGAGTAAAGCCCAGTCCAGGTCCCCTCACTTTATCGCTGCCGGGAGTCTCCTCCTGCTCTAGCCTTTGCTGGTATTTCTTCTGCAGGTCCTCAAATTGAGTCTGCAAGTCCATTACTTTTGCAGTCATTTCTTCTTCACGAGCCTTTGGAATAAAAAAAAAGATATATATGTTAACAAACATCTCAAAAACAATGCAGTAAAGAAGCAACATGATATTGCAAACTACCTCTGGGGGAGAAGCAAACACCTACATATTTTCTGAAACATAAACCACTATTTTTATTGTCATTCATTTCTGTGCTCTGAAAACTTCTGTTCATGCCTCACTTTTAACTCCAAGCCCTTTTTAAAGCTGCTCATTATTCCTAGGATCCCTTTTCCCACCTTTAGTCCTCTTATCCCCACCCCATAAAGCTCGTCAAGCTGACCCTTAAACTAGGGTTCCCAGGTTTAAGCAACATTGAGGTGTGTGATAGCATAGTGACTGACCTATAATACACAATCTATGTTTTAAGACTTCCATACTAGGATTTAATTTCCAGAAAATATCCAATATAAATTAGCTTTATACACACCACAACTCAACTAGCTAGACAGTTACTGATCAAAAGAAGTATGGATTTTTTCTTCCCCCAGCTCCTTGGGATGGGCTGCTCAAGTCAAGATGGTTCTCTGTCCTAGTTAGCAAACCTGCACACCCCCTACACATCAGACTGAAAACCACACCAGCTCTTCTTTGGAGTAAAGTGTTCAACTATAATCCATTTCTGAAGGAAAAAAAAAACTGTCCACTGTATCAGTAACTAACTAATGTAAGGTATCCACTTGCCTTGATCTTGGCAGAACACAGACAAGGCTGCAAAAGTAATACGTCACTTATTGGTTGAAAACTCCTTCTTACAAACTTTGGCAGACAAATCATCCTCTTCTGTTCTGACTGCCCTGCTAAAAAGCCTGCCCATCCTAACGTTTTTTCATTTGTCTTGATAATTGCCATCATTTGTTGTACAAAGCAATCCAGACCACTCCTTGCTCTTATAAATTTTGCAATAACCTTTGTGCTAAAAGGACATTTGGCGTTGGAATATTGATCAGATTTGAGTAATGAAGACAGGACAAGTGTTTGCTGAGTAAGAGGCTAAACAGGAAAACAGCCACAAGCAGGTATCTGATTTAACAGAAGCTGACTTGTCAGAACCAAGAAATGTCATCATTCTCAAGAACTGGTCCAGAGGCACAAAATAAAGAAACGAACCATGAGACACCTCAAAAGTCTAAATAACTTGTCATAACTTTTAATTTGTCGTGAAAATTCAAACAAATAAAAAAAGACCGAAGCCCTTCTCACAACACAAGCGAAGCAGAGGTCTCTGGTAACTAGCCTCCGACATCTGACATGGAGGCACTCGAACATAGCCTCCACCCCTCACACACTACTGACCAGAAACTACTGTACATCTATAACTGCTCACAGTTGTGGCTTATTCACTGTTTTTATTCTACCATCACATATACTGTGTGGATGCCTCATTGATGTGATCCAGCTTTGTTTGAAAGATCACCTCTACAGCTACGAATTTGGTTAGGCTCAGATTCTGATATGACAATTAGCTACGTCTGACATTTCCTTTGACAGCTGGGAGAAACCAATCTGGAGCAAGCCCACTAAGAATTAGAAAAGAATCCTTGATATGTCATTTCTAATTGAAGAAATAGCTCTGTGGTTTCCTTTGTAAAAGCTTTTTGTCTACTTCAAGGAAGGAGGGGGAGCAATATTGCTTACTCTTAAGTAAAAACAGTAAGAAAAACTAAGTATTTATACATATACATGGAAATTATGTTTGAAAGACTATTATGCCAAAGCCAAATCACTAAAATGTGCTAACTGTCAAGAAGAAATCAGTCTTGTATCTAACATAGCTGTAGGAGCTCCTCCCTCCCAGTGAGGCTGCTCTGAGGTTGGGAAGGCAGTCAGCTCCCTTACTTGTCAGACTCAATTCCTTTCAGATGTCACCACCATCTTTTCCCAAATGAATGCTCCCTTGCCTACCAGGTGTCACTGCCTTCAAATTCACCAAGTGTCTAGTATGTGCCAAGCATTTGGCTAGGTCCTCAAGACTCGAGATGGATAGCAAGATCCCTGGCCACAAGATACTCAGAGTCTAGGGGAGAGGACAGATACATTAATACATTCCTACACACATATGCATGTATGATAAAAATGACATGTCAAAAGGAAGTAATAAATATAAATAAATACAGAATATCAAAGGAAGACAGGTGCAATTCACTCTGTTTTAAAGGGCTGCAAAAAACCTAAGTGAAAACAATATGCTGCAGAAAAGCACATTCAAAAAGCTAACTTTGGGGCAGGACTGGGAAAAAAATAAGAATTTTTCTTTTCCCAGTCTGCGTAAGGAAACACAGGACTATTACATAAGAGACTAACAGTCACCTGTGGAGGGAGAAAGGGAACAGGTCACAGAATACAGAGAACAGGGTGGGTGCAATTTTCATTAGGGACCATCCTCCAAGTATACTTTTTATATTATTTTGATCTTTAAACCATGGAACATATTTGACTCAATTTTTTTTCTAAATACAAGTTGAATTTAAAATTTAAAAAACTATCCAGAGAGAGATGACAGCCAGCAGTACTAACTCATGAAGTGTGAGAATGAGCTCTTATGGCTCCAGGAAAAGCAGGAGCAGAGGTGAAATACGAGGAGGAAGGAGTTAAAGCTGAGCTCGGCTGGACCATAGACTGACCCAGAAGAGGGGCTCCAGGACAGAGGGAAGACACTACACGTGTTCAGGGCAAGGGATATGATCCCACCTTTATTTCCAGACAGACAGTAACTCTGATAGGAAGAGGTGAAAAACCAAGAGCAAAGAAACCAATTGGGAAATTAATACAACAGGCCAGACCAGATGCAATACAGCAACCAGGACCGTGGAAGAAGTAGTGGAATTAAGAGGAGGGGAATGTTCAATGTGATTCAATGAAACACTACAGCTGAAAGCCTGTTACATGTTGGAGTCCATGCTGGAGATAACACAGTTAAAGGGAGAAAGGTTCTCTCCTTAGGAAGTCAGGGAAGATAAACAGATTCCATGTTCTAAAAGGTGTGTGGATGTGGACGCGGATGTGTTAGGGGCTGAGAAAGACAGGAGGCATGAATCAAGGATGACAAAGTTCTCAGCTTTCTCCAATGGGGAAGCAACTCTAAGAACATGAGCTAAGACAGTAAAGGCAGGAAAGTGAAACTGTCTCTGTGTTCCACTTTGCTAGTAACAAATCCCACAATAACTTTAATGGATGACAGAAACACAGCATTCTACAATGTCATCATTAAGACAAATCATCGATCTGATAACAGCTTTTTTAGAGGGAAAAAACACTACTACATAACACATACAAATCTCATATAAAACTCCAATTCTGGAAATTTTAAAATGGGAGAATGGTAACAGAATATATCTCAAAACCAAAGCAATATGGTGTGTGCTCAGTATTGGTAATACTAATATCTTTTAGTTATATTTACTCTTTAAAAAAAAAAATCTTCAAGACAGAGTATGTATTTGGGTGTTTGAATGGGGAGTGCTGATTTAATTACCAAGTCAGTCCTGGAGCTGGCACTGGAAGTCTGAGGCCACACTAACACAGTAGCTGCTGTATAGGAGGTATGAGCACTTGAAATGTGGCTATTTCAAGCTGAGACAGGCTATACATGCAAAAATACACCGACTCGCAAAGAATTAATATATATATATGTTAAATATTATATATATATGTATCATTTTTATACTGACTACATTTTGAGATGACAACGCCTTGGATATAATGGGTCAGTTGCCATATTATTAAAATTAAATTTACCTGATTCTTCTCTTTCTAATGTGGATACTAGAAAATTTTAAAGCCCAATTGTGGCTTGCATTGTATTTGTAGTGGAGAGTGCTGGTCTAAGGTACAGGAAGGGGTCTGGGGAAGAGTCCAACCGACTCCTCTGGCCCATCCTCTACTTCCTGTCTCTACTGCTCTACTGCTCCAAGCCTGAAGCTGGGGGGACCATTTATTTCCTAGTAAACACCACATCTTCCAGAAGGAACCATACAGAGGTCAGCTGTCACCTGTCTCCCTGTTCACTGACCTACCTACAGAGGTGTGCTGTGACCTGCAAAGTCCACCCTGTGCTACTGGTCCCCTGACACACACATTCAGAGACAGAGAGAGAGTTCACAAAAGGCAACAGTATAGCTCTGGCATGGTCTGTCCCCTGCACATGAAGCTCCCTGACTTAACTACCCATGACATATAACTGTTCTTTTCCCAAGTTCCTTTCTTAAAGAGAAGCCTTTACAAAATACATGAAACTAACAGTCAGCGCTCTACTACTCGCTTTGTAGTTTTAAGGAAATCATTGAACTCTGCTGAACTCATTCTCCTCCTGCAAAAAACTTAATAAATAAACCACAAAAAAAAGAAAAAACAGAAGGTAAACCTAAAACTAGCTTTAATGTATCTTCCAATCCCAACATTCTCTAAGCATTCAAGAAACAATGATATTTTTTAAACCTCTGCACACATATACTCTAGGGAAGTATAAAAAATGTGAAATTATTCAAATTTTCTTTCATACTGAAATCTATAGCTCAAAAACTATATTAAAAAATCACCAAAGAATTGATTCTTTTGAACTGTGGTGTTGGAGAAGACTCTTGAGAGCCCCTTGGACTGCAAGGAGATCAAACCAGTCAGTCCTAAAGGAAATCAACCCTGAATATTCATTGGAAGGAATGATGCTGAAGCTGAAGCTCCAATCCTTTGGCCACCTGATGTGAAGAGCTGACACACTGGAAAAGACCCTGATGCTGGGAAAGACTGAAGGCAGGAGGAGAAGGGGATGACAGAGGATGAGATGGTTGGATGGCATCACCGACTCTATGGACATCAGTTTGAGTAAGTTCTGGGAGTTGGTGATGGGACAGGGAAGCCTGGTGTGCTGCAGTTCATGGGGTCACAAGGAGTCAGACGCGACTGAGTGACTGAACTGAACATTTATATTCATGTAACATACCCCAGAAATTTCAGCTTTTTCAATTATATTTAAAATTACTATTATTAGAATCTGTTCCTGGCTCAGACCTCTACTGCTGCCACAGCCAGACTAAGGCAGGATTCTCTGGTTTACCCATTCCTAATCATCAAATGGTTCTCAGCACATTGTGAACTAAGGCTTGCAGTAACTAAAGAATGTGCACTCCAAGAAAGAATAATTTACATTGTTTTATATTCAAAAATATTCTGGAGTGTGAATACTCACTAGCATTTGTGGCTTATCTTTATACATAAAAATGACAACACTAGTCCACCACTAGTAGAATAAACAGTATACTGAATTTATCTTTCAACTGCATATAAAAGATCTGGCTGATGTATTCTTTTTTTTTCATCTTTTTCCTCCCTTGAGATCAACAAAAACTATGCAAATTGAGTAGCGATGAAATAAAGTTAACTGGCCCTCCTGAAAAGATCCCAGTTAAGCTCATACACACACTAACTGTCTTAAACACAAACTCTCAATTCTTAGTCTGCCGATCTCACAATTTCATCTGAATCTGGGAGACAGAAGAAAATCCATTCTTCCCCTTATTAACTCACTGTTGCTTCAAGTATGCCTGGTAAGCAGACACTGATCAGAAAACTACAAACCTAATAGAAATCAAATAGACTCCTCATAAATCTGCAAACAATGGAAAAATACTAATTTGAATAATATTGAACTCCTCTCCCCAAAAAACCCCTCTACATTAGAAAAACAGGAAATCTGACAGCCCAATCTTCTTTAGCACTACCATGAAATCTATTTCACCTAAATTTCAAGAGAGAGAGAGAAAATAAGGTACGTCAAGGATTTCTTCATATCTTTTCGCCGTTCTTTTTAGATCATCTTCTTTCTCTGCAATTTTTTTATATAACTGATTCGTCTCTTCTTGATGGCTTTCTAAAAGTTCAGCCTCCACTTCCTGGGCTTTATCTAATCAATAAAAAAAATGGACACATACAAGAAAATATATTAGGTAAGAATTAATATCTATATCCCAGTATCATAAGAATCCTTATTCCAAATTATCAATAAACTTGATTAAAATCAACTGATCAAACTGATCAAATGTATCCTTCTCAGGGAGCAGAAGTGCCTTCATCAGGTAATAATCAGCTAATGCTTTCTGGTTCTTCCACTTGCTCCTTCCCTCTGAAAGGCAAGTCACTTTCAGCAAGCACAGTTTCCATCAGTGAACTTTCTTGGGCAAGAATCATTTTGTTTCTACTGTTTACAATTACATAAAGCACTTAGCACAGTGTGAAAAGAATAAGCTTAAATTATAAATAGCCACTGCTGACTGATTCTGATTTGGTTTTTACTGAATTCAAAAGTTCACTTACCGATGGTCTCCTTTATGGTCATTTCCAGTTCCTGTTCCTTTTGTGCCAGCTGTGTATGAAACTCTCTCATCAGCTGTTTTAATGTGGAATTGTGCTTCAACTCAAGATCTTCCTGCTCCTGTCTGAGTACCAAAATATGAAGAGCTAACTGTTGTCATACAAAAAAAGCAGTGCATATAGTCTGATCTCACTGGTATCAACCATATTTAAGGGTGTGTGTGTGTGAGAACGCATGTGTGTGTCTGCAGGCACAGAAAACTTCTGGAAGGCTAAGTAAACTATGATTAACTCTAGGGAATGGTCCTGAGGATTTGAGAATTTTCATTTTCCACTTAAAATTACCATATACATCATATACATCTATATAACAACATTAATACTAAAAATAATAAAACAAAAAATAATTACTGGGTTATGTACCTAATAATCATCATCTCATACGCAAGGAAAGGGTTTTTTGCCCCTTAAATAGACATGGAAAAACACTGCTTCTTGCATGCAATTGCTTTTATTTCTCTTCAGTATTTAACTTAACTCTATTTATGCTTGATACTACCAAATTTAGCTTATGAAACTTAACTGTATTAAGACACAAAAAAGATTTCATTAGGGAAGATTACCTTAAAAATAATCATACTGGGGGGAAAAAAAACTTACTTGGGGCTTCTCTGGTGGTCCAGTGGTTAAGACTCCCCTGCCAATGCATGGGACACAGGTTTGATCCCTGGTCCAGGAAGAACCCACATGCCTCGGAGCAACTTAGCCCATGCACTACTAACTACTGAGCCCACCTGCCCAGATCCCGTGCACCACAACAGGAGAAGCCACCACAATGAGGAGCGCATGCACCGCCTCTGCCCATGGCAACTAGAGAAAGCCTGCACATAGCAACAAAGACCCAGCACAGTCAATAAATAAATAAAATAAATAAAAGCTTACTTGATTTTCTCTTCCATTTCTTTTTCATACTCTTTCTTCATTATATCCAGTTCTTGCTGATGCTCCTTCCGCAGCATTCGAATATCTTTCTGCAGTTTAACCACCTCCTGGCTCAGCTTCCGCTTCTCCTGCTCCGCCCCTGCTAATTTAAACTCCAGGTCATTGTGATCGGCCTCCATGTTACTAAGCAAGCTGGGCTGAACCACGTGTGATGTGGACTTTCCTTCAGCACTTTCTTCCAAAACTTCTGTGGGTTTACTTTTTCCATTCATCTGTTGTTGTAGAGCCTGTAAACTTTCAAGTTTTGAGGTCAGCGCTTCAATTTCAATTCTGTGTCCTTCCCTCTCTCTCAATAAGCAGGAATCCAGCTCTTTTATTTTTTGCTCCAAGATCTGACAGGTCAAGTCCTCCCCCTGGAGTGTTTTCTGGACATTGTCAACCACATTTTCCAAGTTCTGCTTTGCCCCTGTGTTATTTTTGTCTCCTTCTTCTTCCAAATGCTGGGAAGAAACCAAGGAGTGTTTCTTGTTTTTTCCTTCAAGTTCTTCTTGAAACTGATTTATCATCACTCGATCCTCATGTTGTTTTGCTTCGGCCTGTTCTATCTTTATTAAGAGCTCCTGGTATTTGCACTGTATTTCAGAATGAGAGGAAATTATTTCTTCTTTTTCCTGCTCCAGCCTCTGCACTAGCATTTCCTTTTCAATTAAATTTCTTTGTAAGACACCGAGTTTTTCTTCACATGCATTCTGCGCACAGCCTTGGGAATCTGCTTCTTCTTGCTCAGTACACACTGCCACATTTTCTGACAATGTGGGTACAACTGACGTTTCTGATTGTGGTGAACTTTCCGCAGACTTCAGTTTTTCTTCCAAGATGTGAATTTCTCTGTCTCTTTCCTGCAGTTTGGTAGTTAGCTCACTCAGATGGCTTTCTTTGTCTTTTCTGTATTGCTGTTCTTTCTCTTCCATTTGTGATAACAACTGCTTCTTGATAGCAGCAATCTTTTGTTCAGCTTTTTTCTTCAGTTCTGCTAATTTCGCAGCACCTTCTAATTCAAGTCTATCTTCCAACGCTTTTAACTCTTCTTCTTTGCCTTTCACAATTGAATTCACATGTTCTAATTCTTTCGTCACAGATTCAAGTTCAGATCTCATGGAAGATGCTTGCTCTTCAAGTCTTAAGACTTTTTCTTCAGCCTCTTTAACCCTGTTGTCCTTCTCTTCTCCTAACTCTTGGATGTGCTGGAGTTTCTGAATCATTTCTTTCTGTTCACTATCCTTTTGTTGATGGAAATTTTTAAGAACTTTATTTAAGGACTCAATTTCAATTGTTTTCTGAGCAACATGCTCCTCTAATTCCACAATTCTCACTGTTTGAGTTTTTAACTCAGTCTCTAAATTAAAATCCTTTTTCTCCATCTCACTCTTCTTATCTTCCATCTCACTCTTTAAATATTCAAATCTTTTCTTTTGCTGATCAAGGTCCTCCTTCAATAAAGTTAACTGCTCGTCCTTTTCACTGGTTTCCTTTGTTTTTAACTCAAGCTGTATCTGCAATTCTTTACTAGTATTTTGGTACTGTGTAAATCTTGACTGTGCTTTCTTCTTCCACTCTGAGAATTTGATGGACAAGTGATCTGCCTGTTCCAAAGCAGACGTCTTCTCTTTACTCAGAGTTTCAACTTTCAAAGATAAATCTCGCACTTGATCCAGCAATTCCTGCTGTGCTTCATCATGTCGCTTACTTAGTGATGAGATGGCTGCTTCTTTTTCAGCTAGGCTGATGCTATTCTGAAGCTGAGCATTCAAATCAGCTAGCTGTTTACTAAGACTGCTGATGTCAGCTTTTTTTTTCTTTAAGCTCTTCTTTCATCATGGTGACAGCATTGATGTTTTCTGACAACTCTTTCTTCAACTGTGTGATACAAGATTCCTTTTCTGAAGCAGCCTGTTGCTGATTTCCTCCTTCCTTCTGTAAGGCTTCTTTTTCTGTGACAAGACCTTCAATATCAGCCTTCATGCTCTTAATCTGACTTTCTTTTTCTTCCAACTGATGTGCAGCATGTTGAAAAGAACTATTTAGTATATTTTGCTCTTCTGTTAGCTGTCTAAGTTGTGCTTCTAATTCAGAAACCTGGCAAGTTTTGCTTAGTAGTGCCTCCTTCACTTTAGCTGTGTGCTGTTGACAATGGGAGATTCTGGAGAGAATGGCACTGATTTTACTACTGCTGATGTCGATGAGCTCACTTGTTTTAGCCTGTAGTAACGCTTCGGTTTTCTTAGAGTAAATGTCTAGCTGAACCACTAGCTCCTCGGACAGTTTTTTGAATTCCAGGCTTTTGTCCTCTAGGCTTTTCTTACTGCTGTCGTGTGAAGATTTCAGACTCTGGAATTCTTCATCTGTGGTTTTCAGCTTCTCAGTAAACTCCAAAACCTTGAGCCTGTCTTTTTCTGCCAGCATATTCAGTTCAGCTACTTGCTCTTGAAGAAAAATGTTTTCCTTCAGAGAGCCATTCAAGTCAACCTCCAGCTTTTCAAGTTCAGCTTTTAGTTTAGCCTCATTCTGTGTGAGAGAATCCACGAGAGCAGCATTCTGCTTCAACTGTCCCTGTAATTCCTTTAACGCGGTGTCCTGTCTAGCACCCTCTTCCTTCAGCCATGCCATTTCCTTGTTCATCTCTTCTTTTTCACACCCAAACAGGAGCATCTTTTGCCTCAGTTCTGCTACCTCTTGTTCTTTCTCCTGTAACCGGATATCATGTTTTTCCTGAAGTTCTTCAGCTTGCTGACTAAGTTTCCGCTCCCAGACTGCTATGACATCATCGAGCTCTCGCCTGTGTGCCTCAGTGAGACTTTCTATTTGCTCCTTTTGGTTTGTCTCCAGTCTTGACACTGCATCATTGATTCCAGCTGAGTTCGCCTGTGCCATTTCCAAAATTTTGGCATTGAACTGTTTTTCTTTCTGACTGAGCTCCAGAGCAGTATTTTCAAGCTCTTTTTTAAGTTTGGCTTCCTGATCCAACAATTTCTTTTTTAACATTTCTTGCATCTCCTTTGCTTTCTGCTTAATTTTTTCCATCTTTTTCTCTTGATTTTTAAATTTGGCTTCATATTCCTCTTGCAAAACACGAATACTGTCCTCCTTGGCTGATAATTTCTGTTTGAGTATTTCTATTTCTTTGCTCTGGGCCTCTCTCATTTGTAAAATAACATTTTCCTTTTCCATTAAGAGTTGCTTTGTCTGTTCCTGCTCTGTGCTGTTATCTTTAAGTTGGGATTCATAGAGCTGGGTTAAAGATTTCACTTTTTCTTCCATTTCATGATTCTGTTTTTCAAGCTTCTGCAGTAGATCCTGCACCTGCATTTTGTGAGTGTCTAACTCAGCACAAACATCCTTCTTTTGAGCCTCAACTTCAGCTACCTGTTTGATAAGAAGAATTCTTTCTGTTTCCAAATCCAACAACTTCTGCTGCAACTGGGCCAGCTGCTCCTCATGGACTTTAGCCTGCTCATGCATTGTGTTCTGCAGTGACTGGAAAAGCTCCAGCTTAGTCGATGCCTGCTGGAGTTCCCCTTCAGACCTTTTGATGTCTGCCTCTAAACTTTCCACATGGGCCTGATGTTCTTTTAAATGCTTGTCCTTTTCCTTCAGAAGAAGCCCAAGTTGGTTAATTTCATCTTTTAAGGCCTTTTCAGTTCTCTGGATAGAAATCTCTTGTTCTTTAATGATATTGTCAACCTGTTGTTGGTGATGATTTTTCTGTTCATCCAGCTTGGCCTCTAATTCCTGCTTCACTCGATCCGCTTGATCTTTTAGTACAGAAAGTTCTTCTTCTAGCTTGTCACGCGTTTTTAATACTTCCGACAGTTCAGACGATAATGATTCCAATTCTGTTTGCTTCACATCAAGCTTTTCTAAAGTCTTTTCGTTCATTTCTTCTATGTGGGCCTGAAAGAGTGTCTCTCTATCTTTCACCAATGTTTCTTTCTCTTGCTCATACTTTTCTCTAAGTTCTTCCATTTCAGTCTGATGCTGCTGCTTTAGGACTTGGAGCTTTTCAGTCCAAATGTTATCTTGCTGATGCTGCAGACTTTCCAATTCTGTCTTGTGTTTTTCAACCATGATTGTAATTTCTTTATTGTGCTTATTTTTTTCAGCTTCCAAATGAATAGTTAAATCTTCTGATTGATTTTTATTTTCTTGCAAGCTTTTTTCCAAAGAACTTTCTAATTCGAGAATTCTCTGTTAATGAAAACAGATGTGTTTTTAATTTATTAGCAATGATATACATGACATGATGTCTACACCTCCTTAAAAATTACAATTTAGATAAACAATTTTGCATGTCATATCAAACACCAGAAAAGACAAAGAATCTGTGCTCGGTTCCTAAAGGAATCATGTAATGAAAAAAAAGATTCTTATTTTTTACACAGCTCATAATTTCAGATTCTTTCTATTTGGGTAACTATCTTAACTATCTACTTTTCAAAACCATTCTGAATGGATAGTGGGGGGAGAGGGAATGATAAAATAGATAACAGTAATTGTTGGTTGAAAGATGAGTGTTTTTTTCTGTTTTTAAAAAGCCCTATTATAGTATTCTAATGCAAAAAAGCAAAATGGCTGTCTGGGGAGGCCTTACAAATAGCTATGAAAAGAAGAGAAGCGAAAAGCAAAGGAGAAAAAGAAAGATATAAACATCTGAATGCAGAGTTCCAAAGAATAGCAAGAAGAGATAAGAAAGCCTTCTTCAGCGATCAATGCAAAGAAATAGAGGAAAACAACAGAATGGGAAAGACTAGGGATCTCTTCAAGAAAATCAGAGATACCAAAGGAACATTTCATGCAAAGATGGGCTCGATAAAGGACAGAAATGGTATGGATCTAACAGAAGCAGAAGAGATTAAGAAGAGGTGGCAAGAATACACAGAAGAACTGTACAAAAAAGAGCTTCACGACCCAGATAATCATGATGGTGTGATCACTCACCTAGAGCCAGACATCCTGGAATGTGAAGTCAAGTGGGCCTTAGAAAGCATCACTAGGAACAAAGCTAGTGGAGGTGATGGAATTCCAGTTGAGCTATTCCAAATCCTGAAAGATGATGCTGTGAAAGTGCTGCACTCAATATGCCAGCAAATCTGGAAAACTCAGCAGTGGCCATGGGATTGGAAAAGGTCAGTTTTCATCCCAATCCCAAAGAAAGGCAATGCCAAAGAGTGCTCAAACTACCGCACAATTGCACTCATCTCACACGCTAGTAAAGTAATGCTCAAAATTCTCCAAGCCAGGCTTCAGCAATATGTAAACCGTGAACTTCCTGATGTTCAAGCTGGTTTTAGAAAAGGCAGAGGAACCAGAGATCAAATTGCCAACATCCGCTGGATCATGGAAAAAGCAGGAGAGTTCCAGAAAAACATCTATTTCTGCTTTCTTGACTTTGCCAAAGCCTTTGACTGTGTAGATCACAATAAACTGTGGAAAGTTCTGAAACAGATGGGAATACCAGACCACCTGATCTGCCTCTTGAGAAATCTGTATGCAGGTCAGGAAGCAACAGTTAGAACTGGACATGGAACAACAGACTGGTTCTAAATAGGAAAAGGAGTACGTCAAGGCTGTATATTGTCACCATGTTTATTTAACTTATATGCAGAGTACATCATGAGAAATGCTGGACTGGAAGAAACACAAGTTGGAATCAAGATTGCAGGGAGAAATATCAATAACCTCAGATATGCAGATGACACCACCCTTATGGCAGAAAGTGAAGAGGGGCTAAAAAGCCTCTTGATGAAAGTGAAAGTGGAGAGTGAAAAGGTTGGCTTAAAGCTCAACGTTCAGAAAACGAAGATCATGGCATCTGGTCCCATCACTACATGGGAAATAGATGGAGAAACAGTGGAAACAGTGTCAGACTTTCTTTTTCTGGGCTCCAAAATCACTGCAGATGGTGACTGCAGCCATGAAATTAAAAGACGCTTACTCCTTGGAAGGAAAGTTATGACCAACCTAGATAGCATATTCAAAAGCAGAGACATTACTTTGCCAACAAAGATTCGTCTAGTCAAGGCTATGGTCTTTCCTGTGGTCATGTATGGATGTGAGAGCTGAACTGTGAAGAAGGCTGAGCGCCGAAGAATTGATGCTTTTGAACTGTGGTGTTGGAGAAGACCCTTGGGAGTCCCTTGGACTGCAAGGAGATCCAACCAGTCCATTCTGAAGGAGATCAGCCCTGGGATTTCTTTGGAAGGAATGATGCTAAAGCTGAAACTCCAGTATTTTGGCCACCTCATGCGAAGAGTTGACTCATTGGAAAAGACTCTGATGCTGGGAGGGATTAGGGGCAGGAGGAGAAGGGGACAACAGAGGATGAGATGGCTGGATGGCATCACTGACTCGATGGATGTGAGTCTGAGTGACCTCCGGGAGTTGGTGATGGACAGGGAGGCCTGGCGTGCTGTGGTTCATGGGGTTGCGGAGAGTTGGACACGACTGAGCGACTGATCTCTGATCTGATTACTTTTATAATTTAATTTTGAAAGAAAAATAACGTATCTGGCTTTTACACCAAAAATTATTACTTAGAAGATGTTTTTCAAAATGAAGGACCTTACATCTAAGTAATTTACCAGATTTTACCAAAGTAGTTTAGAAAAAGTAATAGTAATGGTAAAATATTATTATCTCATGAAAATATCAATCTCGATTGAAGGAAAAAGAGCTAATTAAGGCAGAACCAAGGAATATCAGAACTGGAATGGTATTAAGACATTGTCAGATCCAACCTCTTCATGTGACACGTAAGGAAATTAAGGTATAATTAATTTATAAAGCTAACAAGTGAAAGATGCAGGCCTTCTGAGTACCCATTCCCCTTGACTATGCCACCTTACAAAATGTTGGAAGTGGGCTAATAAGACACAGTTTAGAAATATGCATAAGAACTGAGACTGTTTCACCATCTAAATCAGAGCAAAAAGGCTTAAAAAGTCTAAGTAGTATTAATTTATTCCTAATAGGTCACATATTGAAAGAAGAGAGGGCCCTAAAAATGGGAACACTGAGATAGATATACTTATCTGCTCATCACAGGACTATTTTTTAATATGGGAAAACGGGAGAAAAAATAAGTGTAAAAGTAGAGCAACAGGGTAACTAAACTGATACAAACAGAAAATGAATTATGTCCAGACATGGCATGAGATGAAGGTGAAGAGGTAAGAAGGTGTCAGGGCAAGTGCTGCCTACAAAAGGAGGCCTCTTCCTAAGGATGAAGGTGAGTAAGCAGTGGAACAAGGACGCTGCACTGCTTACTGAGGGCACAGAATTGGAGTGAGTGCCTGACAAATACAGTCAACCAAAGGCAGAGAGTCAGGAGCACCATGAGGCAGACACCAAACCACTCCAACAAATAGCTCTGACCATCTACAAATGGAGCGTATGTATGTGTGCATGCTCAGCTGCATCCTGACTCTGGGACCCCATGGACTCTAGCCCACCAGGCTCCTCTGTCCATGGGATTCCCCAGCAAGAATATTGGAGCGGGTTGCCATTTCCAGGAGCACACGTATATGTGTATCTAAACAAAGTCTTCGCTACAACTTTATATCGACTGTAGAGATAATAAGAGTTTTCATGTATTAATACAAGTAACCCCACAGCCCGGGGCCCTGAATAGTGTTTAAACTTACAGTTCTGTATGTCTCTGCTTCTTGCTGAAGGTCCCGAAGTTTATTTTCACTCTCTGTGAGGATTGCTTTCTTCTGCAACTCTAACTCTTCCAAGGCCAACAATTCTTGCTGATCTTTTTCTTGAGTGATCTTCAAATATTCTGACTGACTTTTTTCCTGTGCCAAAAACAATCACACCACCTTAGACCCGTGTAGATCTTCAGCGTTCTCAAAGCACTGCCACAGGACTCATTCATTTCATTTGATCTGCACACCAGACCTGTGAGGCAGGCAGCATCGTTGTCTCTCTCTTCTCACAGTCTGGTCTGCAGAAACAGGGCATAGTGGCTTTTCCAGTATGGTCTGGCCAGTCTTTGCCACAATTACAACTAATATGAAAAGTTTTGTTTCCAGTAACCCTACTGTGCGAGTGCATGCTAAATAAGTCACTTCAGTCATGTCTAACTAGCCCACCAGTGTCCTCTGTCCATGGGACTCTCCAGACAAGAATACTAGAGTGGGCTGTCACGCTTTTTTCCAGGGGATCAAACCTGTGTCTCTTATGTCTTCAGCACTGGCAGGTGGACTGTTTACCACTAGCACCACCTGGGAAGTGTGTCTACTATGTATTCACTACTTAAAATGCTTTGCAAAAAATCACTGAATGTGCAGGGTCACATAATTGTCACTACCACTTCTCTAGAGTTTGATATTTCTACTCTAGGCCATAGACTTATATAATTTATATAAATTTAGGCTGTAAATTTATATAATTTGTGAGAAATACCTTACTATGATAGGGAATCCCACATGGAAAAGCTAATCAAAATGAGATTACATGTGAATACACGGATTAGATCAAGGAACTCTAAAAGCCTATACAGCTCCTAAGATCCGGCCCATTTCACTCTGGTGAAGTATATTGCTTTAAGAAAAGATTTTGTACCATACTGTAAGCAGATTGATTTTTTAAAAATTAGTTTCTATAACATCAATTTTGAAACATCATTTTAAAAATACTAAACTGTTTAACATAAACTATAATTTTTTTTTTAATCAAAAATCAGTAAAATTTTCCCTTTAAGCATTTTTATCCTTGTGACAACAGACATGTTGGGGGCCATTTAGGAGATTCTTAAGATAACTTACATGAAAATAGTTCATGTAGAAAAGATTCGTACAGTTTTAAAGAACTACTAAAAGGTATATTTATGAACTGGTCAAAACAAAGTTTCTTCTTTTTTTTAAATTTTATTTTTTAACTTTACAATATTGTATTGGTTTTGCCATATATCAAAATGAATCCGCCACAGGTATACATGTGCATGTGTTCCCCATCCTTAACCCTCCTCCCTCCCCATACCATCCCCATTTAAATGCATTGCCATCTATGCCCATAAATATAAAAGAGAAAATGCTAATAGCCTGCAGAATTGACTCTCAATGCCAAACTAACTTCTTTGAGAAACTAGGTAGGAAGGGGAGTGGAAGGGGATGAGCACGTGTGCAAGTATGTGTGCTTCATGTGTTATTTGTGTCCTGCGCTCACTAGTCGGAGTATGTCTGAAATTGTTGATTCCCAATGTTCAGAGTCCAGTGCCCCAATTGTGTGTTACTTGCTCAGTCATGTTCGACTCTTTCGCAACCCCCTGGACTGTAGCCCGCCAGGCTCCTTGGTCCATCAGATTCTTCAGACAAGAATACTGGAGTGGGTTGCCATTTCCTCCTCCACTTACAGTGCCCCAATTACTCCAGCATGAAAACCCACAGCAGGTCTTAATGACAAGAATTTTTAGCACCATCCCCTGCTTCATTTATGTCCCTAGTGTCTCACTTTGTTCCTTTCATTTCCATGCTACTATTTTAAATTTATGCTGTCCTGTTGTAATTTTTAAGTACTCTTGTAAACAACTTCAAATCCTTTTTGGACCAACAAAGAATACAAATATGTGCCCATACAGATGTATATTTCACAACCATGAACTAAACCCCTAACCTCAACCAACAGTACTGTAAATCCATGTCTCTTGGCCCCACAGAGATTACAGAACTCCCTGACTCAGTTCAAGGATCACAGCTGCTGGAAAGCCTCAAGAGCCCCAGGTCCAAACCAGAGTGAAAACAGAAATGTGGAAAAGGAAGGAGATGAAAATTATAAAAACTATTTCTCATCCTTTTACACTAAAAGTATTTTTTAATTATACCTATTATCTTATGGATAATAACTTCATGTAAAAACAATAATCTACATTTTTGGCATTAATACTTCTTAAGTTAACTTATCTAAATAGGCTTTTCACAATTTAAGTAAAATATTTTTTGTTTCAAACTTTCAAATTATACTATGCCAACAACTCTTTCTTATCTTTGCCTTTTTGGTTATTGTTTTAGTTAGTTCAGCCAGTTTTTTCTTATTTTACTTTATATTTTTTAACATCATATAGACTGAAAATTACTGATATCATTCTACTTAAAAGGAAAACTGCATATGTGCTCAGTCGTGTCCAACTCTTTGTGATCCCATGGACTGCAGCCCACCAGGCTCTTCTGTACATGGGGTTTTCCAGGCAAGAATACTTGTTCCTCCAAGGAATGTTCCCAACCCAGGGATCAAACCCAAATCTCCTGTGTCCCCTGCATTGGCAGGCAGATTCTTTACCACTGTGCCATCTGTGAACTTGGTCATTTTCATTCTGTCCTCTTTAAAATGCATTCAAGCAAACTTTCTGAGCCTTAAGCTCTGATACATTCAGTCTGGTATCTGATATCTATCAAGACATTCTTGCTAAATTATGCAGTTGCTGGCCAATTGCTTCAATTAACCTATCCTCCCCTTTATTTCCCCCTAATCACAGCCTACAGCCAGGGTGAGAGGAATGATCTACAAACAAACTGATTAATGAAAGCTTGTTAGATGAGCAAATTTAGTTTTCAGACAGTACTAAATTAACAAATTCTGACAGCCTCATTCCTGCCTACAGTCAGTCTCTCTGCATCCTCAAAGGTCAAAGCTGAATGTAGCGTGACCTCAACCTAGAAAGCAGGGGTGAGGGCGTGACAACTTTATAATAAGGGAAAAACAAAATACTGTAGGTACTTACAAGAGCTATTCTCATTTGCTCCTGAAATTCTGTTTCTTGGGTCTGAAGCTTCTTCGTCAGTTCCTGCTCTTTGCTAGCCAACTCCTCTTCATGAAGCTTCTGTAATTTAGCAATTTGTTCTGAAGATTTCTGAAAAGCAGCCAAATAGTTAAAAGTGAAACATCCAGATAAAACATGTCACTCTACAACAAAATAATACTTTATTATAGTTCAATCATCAAGCTAAAAAATTCCTAAGAGGAAAAATCAGAACGTATTTCCCACATAAATCAAAAGTCACCAAATTCTTGAGAGTCTAAAGAAAAACCAGTAAAGTGTTGCTCCTCATTTAGGACATGAAGAGCTGCAGCTTCAACAGGCAATCCTATGGGGCTGAAGCTCCAATTCCACATCTTACAAAGATGTTCCCACCAAACAAAATGGGGAAGTAAGGGGAATAACGATTCGTTCAGAGAGGGCGCTCCATCATGGGCAAGGTGCCCTGATTGCATCCGTCTAATTATGCCTACCTTTCCAGGCATGTACTACTACTTACTAAAAAGTTTAAGTATTGGTCTTGTTCTTTCTTGAATAGGAAGACTCAAATTTTATAAAAATGTCAAACTACCCTAAATAAATTCAAAAATTTAATAAAATCAAATAAAACTACCAAGCAAATGAGGGAAGGCCCACTGGACAAAATAAACATGGAATAACAGCCAATCTCTTCTTAACATAAGAGCAGTGAGGAGGGGCTATTAAGCAGTAGAACAATGTAAAACTACAACATATCGTAAAACTAGTATTAGTGCAATACCAGCATATGATCAGACAAAGCAGTGGAATAGCACAGAGAATCCAGAAGACCCATACACAGCACTACAATAATTTAGTATGTAATAAAGGTAGTATGGCATGTCAGAAGGGAAAACACAGGTTATGAAAGAAATGATTTGAAGACTACTAGGTAGTCATCTGGAAAAAATTTAGGTTGGATCCCTACCTCACTCTGCACACTAAATAAATTTTAGTTGGATCAAAAATTTAACCATAAAAAATGAAAGCATAAAAGTGTCACATGAGAAAAACACTTTTTTTTTTACTCAATTGAGACTGTCTTAAAGCAGAACAAAAATTTGCTAACATTTAAGGAACAGAAAACTTTTCTGCATATTGCTCCCCCCCAAAAAGACAAAAAATGATAAAGACAACAAATTGAAGATTATTTGGATAAAAGTATCTGTCTCCAAGGGCAAAGTCTTACTATAAATAAAAAACTTTAGTAAGAAATAAGTAAGAAAAAGTCCAACAGTCCAAGAGGAAAAGGAGTCAGGATTTGATCAGGCAACTCAAAACAGAAAACTATAAATTCCATGTAAACATACAAAAACATGTTTGTCATATTGGTAAGAGATATGCATATTAAAACTACAATGACATCATTTTTAACTTAGCTCATAAAGATTTTTAAAAAGTCAGGTAACAACATCTTTGTCAGGGCAGGAGGGAACATATTCTAATACTTGAATATAAATGATCCTCCATCAAGCTTGTAGCAACTAGGCAATAATTTAAAATATACCTAACTTTTGCCTGAGTAATATTCCACTTCTAGGAATCTATTCTAAAGAAACAAATGTTAGCGAATATGATAACGATATTCACAATTTCCAACAATAAAAACTGAAAGTCTAAATATCTATCCATCAGCACAAGACTGATAAAATTATGAGCTATTCATAAAATGAAATCCTGAGCTGTCTTTAAAACAAAAGGGGCATCACTATTAACTCAATAACAAAGAACAATAACCAAGACAGATGATTAATTTGGAAAAGTAAAATACAGAACATTAAAAATAACATGCCATCTTTTATTTAAAAAAAAATTAAAGAGAGGGTTAGAAAGCAAAAAAGAGAAACTATATGCAGGGATTATCTCTGGGAAGTATACTTAAAAAGATACACATTCATTTCTTTATCAGAATACTTTTTTCCTATATCCTGAACATCATGAAATGGACATGGTCTAAAATATAAATTACTCTTCTTCACTGCAGAGAGTGTAGGAAAAGTATAAGACTTAAGTTTCAAAATTGCTGTAGATCTAGAATTATCTGCAATCTAGAATTATTCTTACTTTCATGACGTCAACAACCTCCTGCTTCACGCAACTTAATTCCTGTTGAAGTCTGACACGTTCCTCCTCACTTGCTTTTTCAATGGCTTTTATTTGCTCATCCATTTCTGCTTTCATTTTTCTCCGTGCTTCTTCTGTTTTTTGGGCTGTACTCAGGGCTTTCTCAAGTTCCTCAAAAGCTATAATGAAAACAGCAGAAAACAAGTATCTCAAGAAATACTATCATTGAGCTAAAGTGTTCGACATTCAATCGATGGGAACTAAGAGCAGCAGCAGCAGGACATGTTAAAAAACTCATCACTGTTTAAAGCCAAGAGGTATTTGAGTGGTAGTTCAACAAAGCCACAAGAAAGGTCCAGTCACTGAAAGCAGTCTGTCTTTGAGTTCTGGATTCAGATATTAAGATGGCTTATACTATATGAACTTAGGCTCAAAGTTGGAAAAAATATTAAATGACTAAAGATTTGCCCCACTCTCCCCACAAGTGTCATTATGGATAGCAAATTCACAGAAATGAATACTTGTACCTACTTCTGTAGCATATAATTGCAATTGCTTCTTTGTCTGCTATGCAAACTCTTGTCTATTATCAAAAACTAGGTTAACACTATTGTATACTCACTGGGATATTTTTAAGAATGAAAAAATTATTCTTTGACTAATCGTATTTTCAAAACAGAAAAAAACCCTCTTAACCATATAATAAAAGCAGGGTTTTTTCCCTAAACATTTACTGGCTGAATCACATATTTAACCAATGTATTTTGATATGAAACCCACAACTTATGTAATTAATGTAGCTAACTAGTAAGAAATCTGTTCCTGATTCAAATGTATACAAAAAGGCACTACTAGCAGGGAGTTTTGGGGTGAAATAAGTAAGAATACAGGCTCTGCAAAAACAGTTACCTAGGCTACAATAGTAAGATCTGTAAGGACAGCTCACCCAGCATCAAACAGAATCTGATAGCATGGGTACAAGAGCTGAGTAACTAGACACGGAAAATACATGAGTGTGTGTGTTTATGTATACTTGTGTATACATGCGCGTGTGTGTGTATGTATGCACGTGTGCGCTGTATATGTGTGTGAACACACACACGTTCTCTCTCCCCCTTTCTCTCTCTACTGACAGAACAATATCCTGTTAAAATCCTAGTGCTATTATCATCCTCAACTATTTTCTTCAGTCCTCAAAGAATAGAAGACTCCCCTTTACCAAAAAGAACTATAAATAAAACATCAATTTTCAAGATGGGTTTTAATCCTTTTAAGAAATAAATATTAAGGGTGACAATTAATTGACACATGCAGTATTTTCACTTTCAGTGGTGTAAGAAATGTGGAACTTTAGCTGATGATATCCCATAAAAAAGCCCCTTCATTAACTACAATTTCATTTAACAGATAGTGGTTTTCGCAAACAAACTGCATACTAAAGACAAACTTGTATTCTAAAGCATTTTCTTAATGGTGAAGTATAGCAGGTATAGAAAAAGGCAACAGAAAAGTGGAATTCTGCTAACAACTGGGAAACACAACTTACTTTGCTTACTACCTTAAAAAATAATACTTCTCTGGCAATCATACATTTGATATTAAAAAAAAAACAAACCTATCCAACTTATTCATTTTATATACCCAAAGTATAAAACCATAGCTCAAATAAGGTCTAAATTTTAAAGGCATATTAATTAAGTTCAATTATTTTTAAAGATTGCCTACTCCAACTTCAGTGATATTTGCCAGAAAACACCAAGATGATAATCCTTAGACATAAATATTCTGGTAAATGAAATATTTAAAGGAATATGATGTATTTGTTTTAGATATTCTTTTACTATAAATTCTGGTGTCCAACATAAATAAACATCTCTTGCTCATAATAAGAAACTAGTTTCCTTGTTTCTCAAAAACCAGTCAAGTGAAGTGATCAATTACAAGAAAGAAATCTTGTAACAGGGTGCGTACTGCTTAAGTTTGAGTTGAAGGCTTACATCTGGGAAAGAAAAACATGGAAAAAGGAATGATGGTATTTTTTAATGTTTGGATGTCATCATCATCTTTTCATTACAGCTAATATTCAGCATATAAGATTGTAGCTGAGCATTTCTAAGCACTTCACAGAAATATCTTAAATCAGGCTCTAGAGAACCTGAAGATAGTTATGATATTCTTCCAGCAAGACTGAGTTTTAAATGAAAAGCTTCTGTCAATTAAGCAAAACAAAACTGTACATAGTCAATTCCAGAATCCAATACAGTATAAAAACAGATACAGGGCTCTCACTTTCTTAATCAACAACAACAAAAATCAATGCCACAAAGTTCCTTTTGGATATAATTTTCCAAAAGTTAATCTTCCTAACTATACTCAGCAAATTTTAGTACATTCTATATGGTATTGTAATTTTAGTGTTTAATACTCCAAAACAGTTAAGTCACTTGATTATCCATCATATAATGATTAATGTAGGACAGATCTGGTTCCAAAGTTCTCATCTAAATTTAATCCTTTCTTCCCACGCTCTGCCACTTTGTCAAAAAACCATGTAATTTTATACCTAAAAGGACACCTTTGCGATTTTTAATTCAACATCTTCATAGAAATGTAAGAACTGAGTCCTCTAACTTTTCCTTTGGATGATAAATCAACTTAACTATACAGGGTTTGAGGAACAATCCTTACCTTGCATTATTTTTTAAAACTAAGAATGCTGGCATTGATCAGGCTCAGTTGACCAGTAACATACCTTACTGAACCAGAATTTTTTGAACCAGTTACTGATGGCTTCTAACTCTCAACAAAATTCATCATGTTATTCTTTTGATAGACATACAAAAACTCACTGCTTTCCATCTCCATCATGCTTTATGAAAATGTTAAGTCCCCCCAAAACAAAATTTTAAACAGGCAGCAAAACATGTTTCTATATCCATGTACAGAAAACTTATTTCAAACACATTCTACACTGCACCACAAATGAAGCCACTTCCTTACAGGAAGTCTGCCTCCAAAAACGAGTCCCATTTCAATGCTGAAGGAGGATATGCTGAGAGCCTACTTACTAACCAGAAACAGCTCACCTTCTGATCCTGCGACCACTAGATACAGTAAGTGGAGTCCATGGCCTGTAATATTCTAAACGCGAATTCCCCCTCCCCTTTCCAAAAGCAATCTACACTAGGATTTTAACGTTGAGTACTAAAGAGGTATGTTCTGAAGGCCTATGTAATTTACCTTCCAATTGCGAACAACATGAGTGAGTGGGGACAAAGAAAGCATGCATCAGCCCCAGCTGACGAGCCTTCTGCCAACATGCAGGAGTGCGCGGGGAAACCGTGGCCACAGCACACATCAACGGGAAGGCTAAGCACCAGCTGCCGCCAAATGTTGCAAGAACACATGGTGTTCTTCCAAGGCAAAATTCAATGTATCTCAGGCAATTTTCATTTTCAAACAAAAACCTGTGAAAACATTTCTATGAAAAATGTAATATACTTTAGGAATAGTCTTCTATCAGTTACAAACACAGGGCAGACCTTTTACTGCCAGCTCCTCGCCTTCCCCTTAGACAAGGTTCTCTTACATCCATGGGAGGTATAAAAATGGACAAATGTTCACTATAAGAGTTACATGAGCTCAGTAATCCAACCATTCATTCATCATATATTTATTAGATGTTTGCCATCTGTCAAGCATATGCTAGGCACTGGGTGATATCAAGGAAGTATTTCACAAAGACAGTTGAAGTTATAAGGTGTGTGTGTCGGGGGTGCAAAGTATAAAAAACTAAGCCTCAGGCTAAGCTAGGACAATTGTGGCATTTGCTTTTGTCACTTCAGCATCCTTCTCCACACCATCCCCAAAGTCCTAACCAGTCATATTAATAACAGCAAATGCCAGAATTCTGAGATTCTAGGCAGTATTACTATTTGGTAGCACTGTCCTGGAAGACACTTTATGACAAAAATAACAAGACCCACTCTATTCCCCCTATGGAGAATAAGGAAAGAGGCAGAAAAGTGGAAAGGCTGGCAACCTCTAGATTAACTAAGAAGCTGAATAATAACATCAAGAATGAGTAAGAAAGCCAGTGCCTATTTCTTTATCCCAGCAAAAAGCTGCTAGAAATGTATGAGGTGTTAAAAAAAAAAAAAAAAAGCTAGTACTACGAAATGAATAAAATGCAAATTAATAAAAAAAAACAAAAAAAATTCTTATTTATCAGAATTCCCACCCAACCATCAAGCCTCTTTTGTGAATAAAAGCAAAAGTCTAGAGCAGCAGTTTTCAAAGTCTGATCTCAAAATCCTAGAGTCCTGAGACTCTCTGAGGAGCTATGAGGTCCTCCTTTTTCCAAATACTTATCTGCATGAGGGCAGATGTTCTTGATCTATTTCAACCAAATTAACATATCGCAACAAACTGAATGTAGAAACAGGCATGAAAATCCAGTTATCTTCTACTAAGTTAAACAATAAGATAAGCAAAGATGTAAAGTAAGGTTTTTCTTCACACTAAATTGTGTTTGAGGAAATACAGGTAGTTTTCATTAAAGCATTTATACTTACATGTAATAGGTTTTTAACTGTTATTTTTAAATGAACTATTTTTTAAATTTCTTAGCTTTGATTTCTAATATAATAAACACCAATCCATATTGCCCACATAATAAAAACTCTTTGGACTCCTCAACAATCTTTAAGAGTACAAGGAGATACTTGTGTCTAAAAAGTTTGGAAACCACTGGTCTAGAGTTTACATAAATTAAAATAAAACAATACTACCACCCAGTGGCATAAACCTGCTAGTGCCAATACTTATAAGCTGGGGCCTTCAGAAATCTAGTAAACAATCATGTTTTGCAACGGAAATCTACTTTTCAAGCCACTTCCCAAAATACATAACAAAATTCACTCTAACAGATTAACTATGCTTTGACCTTTAAAGTTTTTACAGATCTATCCAAATTTTCACATACTCCTTACATTAATCATGCAAATTTATCTATCAAATATTTTGAAAACTTCAGGATGACCTTGAAAAATATTAGGCTAAAGCTAAGTAAATTTAATTAAACTGAAAATATGATTCTGTAATAAATGTGTTCCTCTAGTTGCTGATGCTTTCTAGTAACAGTGACAATTGCCAGGAACAGAAATAAGTGCAGGGTGACAATGACTTTCCAAAGATTTGGATGCACAGCTACTACTGCAGAAATGTATCAAGCACCTACAAATATATGATTATTAAATAAACAGCCTATATTAAAATCTAATGCCACTTAAAATAATAAAGTTTTCCATCAGGTATTCATTCAGTGCCAAAATGTATACATACTATTTGCCTAAAATGGCACTCTTAAATTCTACTTTAATTCCTAATTTTTTGCCTGAGAAACATGGAATTTTCTTTGTAAAGCTTATACTAAGTACCCATGATAAGGAAAAAAAACAGCCCTTACCCCAGTCCTGTTCATACAAGGCTTGGGAAAGGCACCATGATTCACTTATTGGCATGTGTGGATGCACAAAAATAAGATGTTTCGTGAGACTTAAGACTCCAAGAAAACTCTGTGACAAATTATCAGCAACTAACAAAACACTTAAATACACAAGTGATTTTTGTTTGTTATATAAATATGCATAAATCTTACATTGTTTAAAAATAAACTATTTTAAAGGGTTCTTCAAATAAATATGTTCCACTGAATGCCTTTGGCATTATCAAGCTTATACTATACAAATGAAGGGAAAAAAAACAAACAACAACAACACACAACTTATTTCCTGAACAAACACATGACAATAAAAAAGCAGACAATGTTATGAGTTAATCTACATTTTAAAGTGCAGCCAATCATATAAAACACAGAACTTCAGGAGAAACAGGGGACACGAAAAGGAAACAGGGTTTATGAAAGTTAATTCACTCTGGAAACTTTCCTAATCCAAGCAGAATATTTTACTCATTTTGCAGAACTGTAGGCAAAAACAAAGGGGAAGGTGTTAATACTACGATGTGGGTTTTCTTTTATAATGGCTATATTTAAATAACTTAAAAATAACTAACAAAAAAAGTAGAAATTTATGGGTCAGACTTTATCCTGAGAAAAAATTCAAAGATGGAATAAGCTATATTATAAAGTTGTTATAGTATTATTCATAATAATGAAATAATCTAAGTGCTGATCAACAGGGAGATGGTTAACGATGTACATGCATTCTGATAAAGCCATTAAAATATGTTAGTACATTAGCAACATGGAAAACTTCTCCTAATATAATGCTAAATAAAGAAAAGGGAGCATACAAAATTATATGGACAATTATGATTACAACTATATAAAATAAGGATTATGAAAAGACTAAATGGAAGTGTACTGAAATAACAGCGATGTGCTTTCATTTTCTCTATTTCCCAATTTGTTTTTTGTAATATACTACATTAATGATTAGCCAGCTACTCTACCTCCTATTTCAGCTAAAAACATACACACATACAAAATAGCCAAGACTTAGTGTGAACTTAACATTCTGTACAGGTGCTGAACTGAAGAGATAATATTCTAGACAATTAGTAATAATACCCAGCACTTAAAAAAACACCATTACATATTTAAGCTGAATCACCAGAATTCTCCAAATTTAAAATCTGGTCACTTGATGATATGACCATCTATTTTAAAATAACACCTAGAAAGGAATACTATCAACAATGTTGTATAATGCTTGTAACAAAAGTATTTATTTTTTGGCTTTCTTTATCCACTGAAATAAGTAATTTTAACAACATAAAAGTGCTACAGTACTGTACTTCAGAGAAAACGTCTAGCAGTTCCACTGTAGAGCTGAACTGAGTACTACAGGCCAATACAACATCAAGCAGGTGTGTTACCATGTACCCACAGTCTATGTATTTTATGATCAGATCAGAACAGATCAGTCGCTCAGTCGTGTCCAACTCTTTGCGACCCCATGAATGACAGCACGCCAGGCCTCCCTGTCCATCACCAACTCCCAGAGTTCGCTCAGACTCACATCCATCGAGTCAGTGATGCCATCCAGCCATCTCATCCTCTGTCGTCCCCTTCTCCTCTTGCCCCCAATCCCTCCCAGCATCAGAATCTTCTCCAATGAGTCAACTCTTCCCATGAGGTGGCCAAAGTACTGGAGTTTCAGCTTTAGCATCATTCCTTCCAAAGAAATCCCAGGGCTGATCTCCTTCAGAATGGACTGGTTGGATCTCCTTGCAGTCCAAGGGACTCTCAAGAGTCTTCTCCAACACCACAGTTCAAAAGCATCAATTCTTTGGCACTCAGCCTTCTTCACAGTCCAACTCTCACATCCATACATGACCACAGGAAAAACCATAGCCTTGACTAGACGGACCTTTGTTGGCAAAGTAATGTCTCTGCTTTTGAATATGCTATCTAGGTTGGTCATAACTTTCCTTCCAAGGAGTAAGCGTCTTTTCATTTCATGGCTGCAGTCACCATCTGCAGTGATTTTGGAGCCCCCAAAAATAGTCTGACACTGTTTCCCCATCTATTTCCCATGAAGTGATGGGACCAGATGCCATGATCTGAGTTTTCTGAATGTTGAGCTTTAAGCCAACTTTTTCACTCTCCACTTTCACTTTCATCAAGAGGCTTTTGAGTTCCTCTTCACTTTTTGCCATAAGGGTGGTATCATCTGCATATCTGAGGTTATTGATATTTCTCCCGGCAATCTTGATTCCAACTTGTGCTTCTTCCAGTCCAGCGTTTCTCATGATGTACTCTGCATAGAAGTTAAATAAACAGGGTGACAATATACAGCCTTGACGTACTCCTTCTCCTATTTGGAACCAGTCTGTTGTTCCACGTCCAGTTCTAACTGTTGCTTCCTGACCTGCATACAAATTTCTCAAGAGGCAGATCAGGTGGTCTAGTATTCCCATCTCTTTCAGAATTTTCCACAGTTTATTGTGATCCACACAGTCAAAGGCTTTGGCATAGTCAATAAAGCAGAAATAGATGTTTTTCTGGAACTCTCTTGCTTTTTCCATGATATAGTATTATTCTTTTTAAAATCAGAGACACTCAGATTTCCTTTGTCCTCCTATGTATGAGAAGCATCGCAGTTTGTCTAGAAAAACTGTGAGAACCAGTGCAATAGAGTGTTTTCCAAGAAAAGCAGTGAGGAATGTTATTTGAGCTGATTTGACCTCCCGAATAAGTGTGCCCCCAAAATTAGTTATTTGTCTGCAAATACCCACATGTCAAGAACCGCTAAATATATAAATTAATTTTTATAATAAAAAATGCATTGGAAGAGTTCAGCTTCTTTGATAATTATTTTATGTACATATTTACTTCTAAAAATCTTAACCACATGGTCAGCTTTTATGTGTTTAGCCTTCGAATTTTAAATCTAAGAGAAAGACAAACACTTAACAGAGAAACTAAATTCTCCAAGAGCCAGATGATGTTTATATGCTACTACAGAAACTCTACTTCCTTTACAAAGACATTTTCTTACTTTTAGTACTAAATTTGGACTTTTCTGTTAATTGGAATAATCACTTATAGGTGAACCAAGAACCATATTATATTTGAACAATTCTATTCAGACTAAACTAAAACCATTAGATAAAATTCAGTTGATGCACAAAACTAAGTTTCATTATAGATTTTAAAGGACAACATCCTCCATATGGAATCAGTATGCTACAATTTTCTATCATAAACCAAATAATTATGACTACAAATATAATTTCAAAAATATCTATAAAAGCACTAATTGTTATCCAAAGACTTTCCAAAGTAAATATTTCTATTAAATAACTATAAATCTTAATTCTCTCTTTAAGTATTTATTAATTTTAAATACTTTGACAGTACTATAAACAGATATGTTTTTTAACTTATAGGCTATGAAATATTTATAAACATTTTATGAAAATCATATTTAAAGACAAAACACATAAAAGGTACAAACTACCATGTATAAGCACAAGGAATATAGCCAATATTTTGTAGTAACTATAAATGGAATACAACATTTAAAAATTGTGAATCACTATGTTATATACCTAAAACGTGTATATCAACTATACCTTAACTAAAAAATAAACAAAGACAAAATATATCTGAGTTTCAGAGAAGTAAGAGAAGGGGGGCTATATTACAAAACAGTTGACTGCAAGAGCAGCCTGGGAAATTTTTATTCTACATATGAATTAACTGTATGTTTCACCTGCCTTTTCATCATTCACCCCATTTTATTTGTTATTCATAGGTTTCTATCCCCTCACCAAGATACACCTCAATTTAAAAAGGAAATGAAACCCTTCACCAGCATTATCTTCTCTCAGCTGGCTACAACAGTCAAAAAAGCAATCCTAAAAATGAAAAGGGTTGACGTGAGAAGCTCAGTCTTTGCAGTAGGTTCTTCTGTTCACAGAAACCAGTGTTTAACAGCATCTAGCAAGTCTCCAACTGCTTCCAGGAAGTTGTTAGAGATTATAACCTGAGAGATTTTTCTATTAATGTTCTCTAAAGGGAAATCTTCTTAGGTTTAAAACAACTGCAAGGAGATATTTTGGAGCACATCTAGTGTGAACCAACTACCCCTCTCATTCAGACCCATTCCTCCCCTTAAACCTTACAATCTGGTTTCTAAAATCATTTCTGAAGCTGCATTCTAGGAATTGAATCCTCATGCAAATTAAAAGAAATTTTAAAAAATCTTCATCCCACCTTCTGCATTTTTAGAAATGCCTCCTATATTCCCAAGAAGCCTAAGTGTCCACAATTCCTATGCTGTCCCAAGGTAACTTTTCCTTCTCATTTACTTCTCTTCACCAAATGCAAGATCTCTATGTTAAGAGCACAGACACCAGATGCAAAATGCCCAGATTCAAATCCTGACTACCCATTTAGTTTCTGTGGGTGAATCTAGGCAAGTTACTTAACTTCTACCTTCTTGAGTTTTCTTGTCTCATTCCTTATTTGTAAAATGAGAATAAAAGTAATACACATGTCATAGAAATTTTAAGGATTAAATACAAATACATACATGAGTGCCTACAGGCAAGGCATTCATGACAGAGCCTTGCATAAAGTAACTGCTGGCCATCAGCAGCAGGAGCCACCACTGCTGCTGCTGCCAGTACAGCAGTCTTTCAGGGATTTCAGCCTCTTCTGTAATTTGAACCATAGACTTCAACCTTAGGCTAATGACTCCAGAAAGATGCTCCAATTTCTTATTTCCAAATTTCTACAAGTCAATTCCATTTGGAAAGCTCATAATTGGCTTAAATTCAGAGAATCTAAGCAAACTTATCATTTCACTCCATTCCTCAGTGTCCCCATTTAGACTTCCTTTATTCTGGTGTCAGGTGATTCATTCAGTCTCCAAACCTTAAATCGCTGATATCTTCTTAGACTCCTACTTTTCTTCTGCCCCTTCAAGCTGGCTGGATACCAAATTCTGCAGAATCAACCCCTCCTCTTCTTCCCAGATCCACCATCCTAGACAAGGCGGCCAAAGCTCTCAGTTCCCAAAACCTGGGTTTCTACCTTTGCTCTTAAGTTCAACTTTGCACTTCGTTTCTTTTCTACATACAAAACCGGTTTCCATCACATTTATACTTTCCTGTTACTGGTTCCTAACATGGAAAACACACCAAAGTCTAAACTCAGCTACTCAGTATCTTTACAGACTTTAACAGTCAGTTTCTTCACAATCCAACTTCATTTTCCACTTCAGCAAGAATGATTTCCAGCTGACACACACCACCTGTGGTCACTGTGCCTGCCTATGATCTAGAATCTGAAATGTGTGTTGCCCCTGCCTGTCTGTGTAGGCCCATTCTATTCACTATCTGAGGTCCAACTTAAAACTCCCATCCTCATTAACCTGAAGGTCCCATTCACTTACTCTCACCCCTTTCAAGCACCACTCCTTTCTTGTCTTGCATTACTCAGTATCATACCCTGCTGAACACTGTGCTGGTCTTAACACTTCATAGCCTAGCATTTGTTGGGTCAGAACATAATGCTGCTATGTATAATGCTGAATTATACCATCATTCTCTTAAAAAAAGCAAACTGTATCTTATACTTTTTGTTTATCCTCAAGCATCCATAAGGTAGCAGTTATTTAGTATGTACCACACTGTGCCTACCTGGGCTGTTTCAAAATGTACACCTAAATTTTGATAGTCCAAGGCAGTGGTCACCAAACATTTTCCACAAAGCCAGATAATAAATACTGTGGCCTTTGCAGGGTTCTATATAATAGGCCAAGCATGAGCTGCATTACCAGCACAGGCCATAGTTTACCAAGCCCTGCCTCGTCTAAGGAACAGTCTACTGTGTCTTTATAAAGAGGCTCTAGAGTTGAACGTTTTTATCCATATTTAACTAATTTTTCTAAATGTTGGTTAGTCAAGCACTTCACATGACTTCTGAGTTCCAACATAAAACAAGTAACCCCTGATTTCTTACCAGCTCTTTCAGACTTTTCTTTCTGTTCCCGTAACTCCTCTCCCTGGGTAGTCATCTGTTTGATGCGACTGCGAAGTTGGGCAATTTCTTCTTCTTTCATTTCCAGGGTTTCATGCATCTGACGTTTTGTCTCTGCTATTACCATTCCCTAAATAGAAGTGCAGACTCTAAAGCGTTTGCATAACAAAACTGCATTATTAAGCGCACGCAACAAACTTACTTTCAAGGGCAGAAAACATAATGTTTCTTACTAAGTAGAGCATAAGAATTATTTCAGTATTTCATAAACTTAAGTCTGTGTCCTGACTACACTATGTACTACAATAACTTCAGTTACCTGACATATCAGGGTATTTTTAATATAAAAATTGTTTTAATAATAGTTTCAATCTTTAAACTGTTAAAAATACATTTTAGTTAAAAGATGCATAAGCTTTTCATAAATGCTTACTATAATTTTCCCTGTCTTAGTAAACAGTTAACAATAAATCAACAAAATACAGCCTTTTGTACTTGGCTCACAACCAACCATGATTACTACACTGCACTCTAATATAGGGGAAGACCCAAAGGCTGCCAAGAGTATAAGGTCACTGCTGCCATACTGGATGGACCGAGACTGTGGTACAGATCTACCTGGTTTTTCTCTTTCCTCTTGTGACAATCTCTGGTCCCAACACCACTCCTTATTACTGTCAGTGGGGCAATCCCATTCCTCCAATTTGCTAACTGTCTTCCCACTTTCTGGATAATCTACACAAGAAATGAAGGTCGCTGGGGGAAATATAATCAAACAGTAGATGTTAAATCAGTCATTTGCAACTAACAAAAAAAAAGTGTAGTTCAACTTGTCTCTTGAAAACTAAGACTCTGTGACAGCTAGTTTATGATATTAACAAGAGTATTACCTTACTTCTAGGGTTTGTCAACTCTTGCTTTAGAGTCTGACTCTTTCAGACAGCTAATATTAATGAACAGATTAAAAATCAGGTAAGAGGGGCATTATTACACAAATTTTAAAACAAAATTGTGAGCCTTCAGTTTCCTCAAAAACCAACTGACAAGAGAGATAGAAAGAGAGAGGAGTGGAACCTATAGATTTAAAAAAGCCTTAAGAGTCACAACATCAAACTCAAATAAAAGAACTTCATTTGGATTCTGCGTCACAAAAAAGAGCAAAAGCGTATGAGACAAAGGGAAAATCTGAAACTGCTGAGATAGTTGACTGTTATCAAGGAATTGCTATTAAATTTTTAGATGTGATTATAATAATGTCATTATATTTTTATAAAAATAAAAATAGTCCTTTATTTTAAAAGATGTATTAAAATACTTATAGAAGAAATGATAAGATTTCTTAGATTTGCTCTAAAACAATCCTGGGATGAGGATACTGGCAGCTGGGAATATACACATGAAACAAAATTAGCCATGAGATGTTAAGCGTTGAAGTTGGGTGATGGATTCACAGGAATTCATTTTATTAATCTTTGTATTTTCTATAATAAATTTTCTCAAAAAAATTTTTAAGCAAAGTCTTTATGACGTTAATGGAATATAATCTAGTAAAGTGGACAGAATGAAAAGACTGACAATAAATTTCAACAGCAGAACAGCTCTGACACTTTCTTAGTCATATGGTCACTTAAAATCTGTAGCTTTAATACCAAACTAAAGAACATGGTGGATGGTATAGAACTAATTGGAAGCTACTTTGAAAAAAAAAAAAAAAAAAGGCCCATGAACTTGGCACTGAAAGACTTTAGTCAAAACTGTTTGTTCATGAATTTTTTTAGTTGTCTTTGCTGTCATAGTTGAAGCTACTGTCCCAACTCTAAACTGCCAATCTCACCTATACACTGTAAAGTTTATTTTCAGAAATTTTTATTTATGCTAATGTATATATTACCACTGCTGTACTTTCTGGGCAATTTATCTGAGAGGTTAATCTGTTTCCATTATATTTGAAAGACAATACTTATATCATTCACATTTAGTAATGCCTTAACGTAACTAATTTAACTTTTCTCTAAAAAGTAGTTATGTACTATAAACAAATTTCTTTTCCAACAGCATTCTAACCTAGAAATCAAAATGCTGACTGGATCAAGAAATCGCAGATTCAGCTTCACATGATACAAAACTAATAGTTATATAAATCTAGAAATGAAAACAATGAGGTTTTTTCATGGAAGCAGGCATAGTAATTTTGGAAAGCAGAAGTCTGAATGCTTCCAATTGCTTCCAAAAATGAACTGGGGCGGGGGGGACCCTCGACAAATTTTAGTATAAGTTTTGTTGTTTTACCTTATCTTGTTCAAGCTGTTCAATTAAGTTCTTTGCATCACGCAACTGAGTGATAAGTTTAGTCTTCTCAGCCATATGAAGCTCCTAAAAAAATTTTAAAAATTCATTTCCATCTCTAATAAAGTTTCTTCTTATATGCGAACTCTAAACATTTTATCTAAATTTGAATACTCCTACAAGTCTAGTAGGAGAAGAGAACACAGGATGTGTCAAAAGGACGGGAAACGGTAGACTCCCAGGGCACTTGGGGGCCCTCTCCACGCTGTCTACGGAGGAAGGGGCAGGCCTTCCAGAGGAGGTGCAGGCCGCGCTGGGGCCTGCAGATCTACCGTCACTGGGCTACGGTAAGCCACACTCATTCGCTCTTTTACCTTCATCTTCTCTAGTTCTTGAAGTCTTTCATCCAGTTGCTCCTGCAGGGCTTCTTTCTCACTAGTTAACTGCGCACACTGTTCCTTATGTGACCGAATGGTCTCCTTGCAGCGCTGTAGCAGGTTCTCCTGACGCTTAACTCTCTGCTGAAGTGCTTCCACTGCTTTAATAGAAGCTCCATCTCCCACTGTCAACAGTAAAGCAGCATAAACAGGGGCTGTCAGTAAAGAACCTGAGGACTCCCCTGGATTCTGTTAGTGCACAGGAATGTATGCTCATCCCAACGCTTTGCTATGCTCTGAGCCACTCAGGGAAGAGAGGGACGCCCTTCCCAACTTCTACTTTGCGGCTATTTGTGTGATCTGTAGCTGAAGGAGTTGAGCAGTACATTCACCTCTTCCGTGGTTCCACCCCAGCCCAAATGACACACAGCACTCAAGAGTTAACTAATGTCAACTGAATCCATCCCCCTTAAAAGACAGTTTCATGGCCATCTTTCACTCTTTGCCAGTGCCCTCTGTGTCTCAGTGCCTATAACAAAATGATCTGTAAAGTATTCCTTCCAAAGCATTCTCATCTCATCCAGAGAGGAGTCCTGGCATGTAAGCTTTCTCCACCTCCTTACATTAATGAAACAGGCCAGGGAGTTTTTCAAGAGCCCTTACAGGCTGGCTGCTCAGAGTGATGGCTGTTCAGCTCTTTGCTCTGGTGCTGGCTGGACCAAAAGTTTATCATCAGTTTCTTTGCAAGGAAGCTAGTAAATAAAAACTGGGAATTTTACTGAATAGATAGCTCAAAGTCTCTAAGACTAGGATGGACTATAATTGGATTTTTAAACAGAATTTAACTATTCTTTCTTTTCATTTAGAAAGCAAATAATAGGGCAAATACTGGGATCTTTTAAAGTAGAAATATGTAAGCAGTATTACTTAAAAACAAAAAGAGACAAATAATGACAAAGAGCATATTCCTTAATCTTGAGTAGACCTGACCTTTTATATGAAGTCTAGCTACCATTCTCAATAAAACAGTATAATGTAATGAATTTCAATGACAATGCAAATGTATGCTACTCATGGACTTTCAAGTAGTAAAGCAATTACTTACTTTCTCCCAAATAACAATAAACAGAAAGCCCAAAAAACCATCAAAACTCTCGCATCTGTTAAAAACAAGACAACAGGTCCAAGATGGAGGGTTATGTTAAGCCCTAAGCCACCAAACTGAGACTTAATTACAGTTTTGACCTCTCCCAGAAATGGAATCTTAAGCCAGTTCAGCAGGAATCACCTGGTCACCGCTAGAGAGGTCACGTGCCTGACACACCCCTGCCTCCTCCAAAGGAAAGGGACCTTGTCACAACCAATCCACTCTTTGCTACTCTAACTTCCTTGTTCCACTCTCTTCTGTCTATAAAAGTCTTTCATTCCTTCATTTTGTACAGCTCCCAGGAGCTCTTTTGAATCTGCTAGAGGAGATGCTGCCCAATTCATGAACCACTGAATTATGCCAATAAGATCTTCTAAATGGACTCAGTTAAATTTTGTTTTTTAATGCATCTTTCTAGAAATATGAGGGTCAGGGACATTTTACTTCTACCTCAGTCCATGTCTATTAGTTCTTGCCCTCGAATCTCTCAACATCCTCCTCTAGTTTTTGTTTGTTTTTTTTAGAACAAAACTTTATTTACAAAATCATAACTTGGTCTGTTTTGGTATCACTACTGACAAAATGTCTTTGGTTGAAATATAAGTTAAGGCGACAGACTGATTTTAGCAGTTCACAAAACAAGATACCAACACTATCCCATTTTCCTATTCTTGTGTGCCTCTGAATACAGTTAAACAAAACAAAATTTAAAAAAACCTTTATAATGTACAATGGCTTCAGCAAACCACTTCTTTAATTTTTTTTTTCTATTTAAGTGTTGGGATTGAGACAACTAATCTAAAATTTTCTATTTACAGAGAAAGCTCTAGAGAATGGGATAACTTAAAGATGGAGGTTAAAAGGCTTTCACAATACAATAGCCATATGATTTTATAAGAATGTAAATAAATAATATTAGTGAACAGTACATATTGAAAATTTTCTGACAAATTCATTTATCCAGCATCATGCTGAGGAATCAAGAGGATTTCTCCATACATTTTAGAGTTTTATTTTATTTGCTTATTCACAGTCTTACTCCATATTAACATAGTTATCGCCAATATAACATGCGATAACCAGTACCTCCTCTAGTTTTTAACTGAACCTCCTGACAAGCTGAAGCTTACCTACTGGCTCTACTTCACTGTCTGTGTTCTCTTTAGTGACACCTTCAGCCTCTGGTTCCATCTGAGGGAGTGGTTTTGGTAGATCAGCATTCATTGGGCCATTTCGTAGCCGCTGCTTCAGCAAAGAAACCTAAAAACAAAAAGTTTTTCATTAGGGGAAAAAAAAATTATGTCAGTAGTACTTTCTTTAACACAGAGAAGGGAAGAGTAAAAGGTATCATTTTTGCTATAATGGAAGGAAAACAATAAAAGTAAAAATTTATTCCTAATGCAACCAATTTTGGTATTTTCAGTGATATCTTAGCCAGAAGACACAACAAATCAAAAATTATCCTTAAAACTAAATGAGTTGAAAAGCAGAGAGTTTTAAAAATAGGCCTTTAAAAAAAAAATCCAGAACCTATCAGATATCCCATCAAAATCCCTTTATTTTCCTTTATCCAAAAATTCCACACTTTTTTTTAACCTGAGTCTGGAGAACACTGATATACTGATCTTTTTCCTCTAAAGATGCATCAAACTCCTCCTGAAGATGTTTTTTTGCTTGTTGGTCCATTTGAAGCTCCTAAAACATAAAGGATTCACAGGCAGTTTTCAGTATAAAACAAAAAATATGAACCTGAAGTTTTCAAAACTTAAAAACTGATCAACCCAGACTATATTACTCTTAAGGTATAAGCAACAATAATTAGAGAATAATTAGCATTTAAAACAGTAGTATTTACCTCAACAAATAATTCTGTTCTTTAAAGAGTATAAAGATCCAAGAAGAGAAAACATACTTTTAGACCTTAATCACTGCTGAATTAACAATTCTGTACAAAGGATTTAAAAAATGTTACTTAAGATAAAGGTAAAACTTTATCCTACTTTAAGACATCTTACTGCCCGTGCTATCTTAAACTCACTTGATCTAAAACTGAATTGTTATACAGTAAGTACCTATATAATCAACAGAGCCTTCCTTTTTCCAATACATGAAAATGATCAATTGCCAAAATCAGAAGTTTCCTCAAATGAAAAGGTTGACCTACTGGATCACCAAACAGTGATATTTCAAGTTCTTGACATTACTTAAAACGCTGCTTTCCTCAGGTCATTAAGAGCATTCCTAACTAAATCCAATGGTCTTTACCTCTCCACTCAGTCTCTAATAATTACTTCCTTAAGTGAGGTACCTGCTTTCTGCAGGTGCAGAGCTCCTCCCTATAGTCCTGTATTTTAGTTTCCACCATGTCCTCCATTGATTCTATCGGCAGCTATCCCTCTGGGCTCAGTTTCAAGTCCTCTGGGCTGTTTCAAGTCCTCAGGGCTTCTCCCTGACACCTGCTCCTTTAGAATGCTGGAGATTAACACCTGGAACACAGTGGATATTCCATCCAAACCCCTCTCTTTTTCTAGAATTCGTACTTTTCTCATTCTCTAAGCTCAAAATAGTCAAAGTCATATTTTATTTATCTTTGCCGATCTCTGCATATAACCAAAGCCTTTCGTTACTTTCTCCACAATGTTTAGGTCCTTTTTCCCCAAACATAACCATAATCCCAATCTCTAATAATTTTGAAGATTAATTTCCTTCAGTAGGCTTTCAGAGAGAATTCTTACCTCAAATTTTCATCTGATTTAATCCATCCCTCACACAACTCTAGAAACTTCTCTTCAAACAATATTTTCAAGGACTCATAAGCAACGCCCTCTTTTTGAATTGTTTCAAATTTACTAATTCTCAAAATGCAGAGGTACCAACTGTCCTCTCTTCCCAACACCCACACAGCCTCGAGGCCTCCCAGCACAGGGACTGCTCCTCTCACTACTGGCGTGACCTTCCCCCACAGCTGGAGTCTCCAAATGCTGGTCTTAAGATCAAGACAGGTTTTTCTTAGATCTAAAGATCTTTCATCTAAACAACTGTACCTTATCCTGAGACTATGTCCTTCCTAATTGTTTGTTATTTTAAAAAAATATTTCTTTTACGAAATAATGACAATAAAAGAACCTAGTTCCTCATTCTCAATGTCCTCATTTGAAAAAAATAAAAGTAGCCCTATGACAAGTCTCTGGTCCCCCATTTCTGGAAGGAAATGAAAGGCAATTTCTCAGTCCATGAAATCCCAAAGTCTGGAAAGCCACTGTCCCCCACAAACCTGCATAGGACAATTCTTTAGTATGGAACAGCTGTGCATCTCCTTAATAGCAATGCAGTCCTTTACTTTCTTTAAAATTCATTTCTTTCAAATAATTTTCTGCTGCTGCTGCTGCTAAGTTGCTTCAGTCATGTCCGACTCTGTGCGACCCCATAGATGGCCGCCCACTAGGCTCCTCTGTCCCTGGGATTCTTGAGGCAAGAATACTGGAGTGGGCTGCCATTTCCTTCTCCAATGCATGAAAGTGAAAAGTAAAAGTGAAGTCGCTCAGTCATGCCTGAATCAGCGACCCCATGGACTGGAACCTACTAGGCTCCTCCGTCCATGGGATTTTCCAGGCAAGAATACTGGAGTGGGTGTCATTGGCTTCTCCGAAATAATTTTCTACTTTCTACCATACTAGATACCAGCCCACAAAAGCTTCTGTGATTTATATTAATATGACAGTTTTCAGGTTCTGAATATTTTTGTCTCATCTTAAGAAGTACTTGCATACAATGGAAACAATTTTTAATCATGTCCCCTCCTCCTTCCTCTTGCTACCTTATTCTACCACTAAAAACTTCACAAATAATAGAGACCACAGTTATAAAGGAACTGTCTACTTACATCCTGACTACAGCCTACAGGGTGGCTAGCCAGTTGTCCACCACCACTGTAACAGGGTCCCACGAGTTCCAGAACTGGACCCAGCACCAGGGGTTACTTTCCACTTTCAGAAAGTTCTTCTGATTAGGTCCTTGGGGTCACTAAGAACAACCCTAATCCTTCTTCCATGTGACACTACTTCCAGACTCTGAAGCCTGATTTCTCTCCCAATAAATCTCCTCTCCACTATCCTCTAACTCAACAAATGATGCTGCAATTCACTGTCACCCAAGCCAAAAGTGTTGGGGTCAATCTTGACTCCTTTCAATCATCAGCAAACGCTCAAAGTAATAGCAAGTCTGGCCATTTCCCACCACTTCTGTCCCTGCCACCACTCCTACCAGCACTGCAGCTGTAAGACCTGTTAACGGGCTCTCACTTCCATTCCTGACTCCCTATAATGAATTCTTCAGAGAGTAACCAGTGTGTGACCACCCTCTAAAGGCCTCACTCAACCTTCAATCCTTTATGCTGCTTTATTTCCCCTAATAGAACTGTTTACTACCTAACAGTGTGTTATATATGTATGCATATATGTATGTGTGTCTATATCTTACCCACTAGAAAATGAGTTTCATTTGGTCAAAGACTTTGTCTTATTCATCCTTATATATTTGGTATCTAGGAAACTTACCTTTGATGTAAAGCTACACTATTTGAACTTTTTAGCACAATAATAAATGGCTCTGTACCATTACTAAACATAACAACCAATTCAATAATTGTCCTATTGTTGGGCCATTTGGACTGTTTGCAAATTCGGGCAAATCCTGGAATTAACATTTTTATGCACAAGTTTTATAAGATCTTTCTGATTATTTCCCCAGGTATTCTGATGAGTGAAATGTATCAGATACCTTTAACTTAGAAAAACCTTTTGGGTAAAAGTTCCGTATTATTTGTCCCGCAACAAAGTGCTAAATGTACCCTCTTTTCTAGTAATAATGGAAAGTGACTGAGAAGAAACAAAACCTGAACTCCTACTCAGCCCAAGACTCTACATTTCTAGTTTGACCTCTAAGACATGGCACAGAAGTGTTAATATTCAGAAAACCATGCATAGGGGTCAGAGGCCATGCAGTGGAGAGGCTGGAGGAGGTGCGAATATAACAGCTGGGCATCTTTTCTTTCTGGTGAACATTAACTATACTTGTAGAACAAATATACCCCAAGAGCTAAAAAAAAAAAAAACGAATGTATATATTATGCTTTATGATCTAACAGCATAGATATGGAAAAGGATTTTTTAAATGTTGGAAGGATCGCAATAGCATATAAAAGTGCATTTAACTAATTTCAGTAATCATAATTGATGATGATAGTATTCAATTCAGTCGTTCAGTCATGTCCGACTCTTTGCAACCCCATGGACTGCAGCACGTCAGGCTTCCGTGTCTATCCACAAATCCTGGAGCCTACTCAAACTCATGTCCATCGCATCAGTGATGCCATCCAACCATCTCATTCTCTGTCGTCCCCTTCTCCTCCAGCCTTCAATCTTTCCCAGCATCAGGGTCTTTACCAATGAGTTGGTTCTTTGCATCAGGTGGCCAAAGTACTCGAGTTTCAGCTTCAGCATCAGTCCTTCCAATGAATATTCAAGACTGATTTCCTTCAGAATGGACTGGTTGGATCTCCTTGCAATGCAAGGGACTCTCAAGAGCCTTCTCCAACACCACAATTCAAAAGCATCAATTCTTGGGCACTCAGCCTTCTTCACAGTCCAACTCTCACATCCATACATGACCACTGGAAAAACCATAGCTTTGACTAGACAGACCTTTGTTGGCAAAGTAATGTCTCTGCTTTTGAATATGCTGTCTAGGTTGGTCATAACTTTTCTTCCAAGGAGCAAGCATCTTTTAATTTCATGGCCGCAGTCACCATCTGCAGTGATTTTGGAGCCCAGAAAAATAAAGTCTGACACTGTTTCCACTGGATGCCATGATCTTAGTTTTCTGATTGTTGAGTTTTAAGCCAACTTTTTTCACTCTCCTCTTTCACTTTCATCAAGAGGCTCTTTAGTTCTTTGCTTTCTGCCATAAGGGTGGTGTCATCTGCGTATCTGAGGTTATTGGTATTTCTCCTGGCAATCTTGATTCCAGCTTGTGATTCATCCATGCTGGCATTTCATATGATATACTCTGCATATAAGTTAAATAAGCAGGGTGACAATATACAGCCTTGATGTACTCCTTTCCCAATTTGGAACCAGTCTGTTGCTCCACGTCCAGTAATAACTGTTGCTTCTTGACCTATATACGGATTTCTCTGGAGGTAGGTCAGGAGATCTGGTATTCCCATCTCTTGAAGAATTTTCCAGTTTGTTGTGACCCACACAGTCAAAGGCTTTGGCGTAGTCAATAAAGCAAAAGTAGATGTTTTTCTGGAATTTCTTTGCTTTTTCAATGATCCAGTGGATGTTGGCAATTTGATCTCTGGTTCCTTTGGCTTTTCTAAATCCAGCTTGAACATCTGGAATTTCATGGTTAACATGCTGTTGTTGAACCCTGGCTTGGAGAATTTTGAGCATTACCTTGCTAGCATGTGAGATAAGTGTAACTGTGTGGTAGTTTGAACATTCTTTGGCATTGGAATGAAAACTGACCTTTTCTAGTCCTGTTGCCACTGCTGAGTTTTCCAGATTTGCTGGTATATTGAGTGCAGTACTTTCACAGCATCATCTTTTAGGATTTGAAATAGCTCAACTGGAATTCCATCACCTTCATTAGTTTTATTCGTACTGATGGTTCCTAAGGCTCTCTTGACTTCACATTCCAAGATGTCTGGCTCTAGGTGAGTGATCACACCATCATGGTTATCTGGGCCATGAAGACCTTTTTTGTATAGTTCTTATACATATTCTTGCCACCGCTTCTTAATATCTTCTACTTCTGTTAGGCCCATATCATTTCTGTCCTTTATTGTGCCCATCTTTGCATGAAATGTTCCCTTGGTATCTCTGATTTTCTTGAAGAGATCTCTAGTCTTTCCCATTCTATTGCCTTCCTCTTTTTCTTTGCACTGATCATGGAAGAAGGCTTTCTTATCTCTCCTTATTATTCTGTGGAACTCTGCATTCAAATGGGTATATCTTTCCTTCTCTCCCTTGCCTTTCACTTCTTTTCTCTTCTCAGCTATTTGTAAGGCCTACTCAGACAACCATTTTGCCTTTTTGCATTTCTTTTTCTTGGGGATGATATTGATCACTGCCTCCTGTACAATGCCATGAACCTCCATCTGTAGATCATCAGGCACTCTATCAGATCTAAACCTGTGAATCTATTTGTCACTTCCACTGTATAACTGTAAGGGATTTGATTTAGGTCATACCTGAATGGTCTAGTGGTTTTTCCCTACTTTCTTCAATTTAAGTCTGAATTTGGCAATACGGGGTTCATGATGTTATTTCAAGTCTATGAGGTTTATAATACTGGGATTAAGGCAAATGAGCAATTTTGGATCTTCTCAATTATCATCAGTTCTTCCACAAATGAAGTGTACGGAAAAGAAAGGGATGAAGAAGACAAGTAGATTTAGAGAGACTTAAAAGATACATCAAAAATTTTTTTTACATAAGCAAGACTATAACATCTCAAGGTATACACTTAGGTGATAAAACCTTAAAAGAAATACAAGGAAATACATTTAAGTTAGCATAGCAGTTACTTTTGGAGAAAGAGAAGGTGCTGTGATGGGCTGGGAAGCACAAAGGAGCTCTTGGATGGCCAGCAACATTCTACTTCTTGACCATGGTGATGGCTACACAGTGGTCACTACATATGTGGAAGTTATATTTTTGTCATGATTTTCTACATCTATTATAGTTTATGATTAAAAGATGGTAAGATGATTATGATAAATGATATAGCAGAGACCTAAAATGCTGTTCGCTAACCAATTTAAGCCAATATTTTCCAATCTTCTTAAGGTAGGATCAGAAACAGAAATTAGCAAAGCATGACTCCAATGATAAATATTTGCCTGGATATGATAATTTATTGTAAAAATTACACCCTTCCTCCCAAATTACAAGAAACATAATTTTTGTTTTACTTCACCAAAAAGGTAAAAAGGTTGTTGATTAGGAAAGAACAAAAAGAAGCCTAAACTACCTAAGAGACAAGTTAGCCTTAGAAGTTGTCACTGACTGCCTATGCAGGCAAATTATACTCTATTGTTAAATAAGCCATTCTTAAGTCATTACAGGAACATCTTGGAGATACAATGGATTCATTTCAGACCAATACAATAAAATAAGTATTGCAATAAAACAATACTTGTGGTTTCCCAGAGCATGTAAAAGTCATGTTTACACTATTTACACTAAATAACTACTTAGTGTACAATAGCATTAAAAAAGCACATACCTTAAATCAAAAAATATTTTATTGCTAAAAGATACCATCATCTGATAACACAGGGTTGCCACAAACCTTCAATCTGTAAAAATGTAAGATCTCTGAAGCACAGTAAAGTACAATAAAATAAGGTCTGCCTGTAATTTCACCAACATGTATCTTAGGGAAACCACACAAATAAAAACTAAAAGAACTGACCCCTGGTCTTGTAAACTGATCTAGCTGATCTATAGTTTTCACTATAATGGGGTACATATGAAACTATCCCAATACATAAAACTTTTAGTGCCAATACATAAAACACTATTCTCAAAGTACTATTCTCAACTTACCTCTCTTAACTCTCCAATCCTCCGAAGTGCTTTATCCTGACTCTGACTTAATATACCCTTTAATTTAAAAGGAAAAAAAAAAAAAAAGCTGGTTCAAACAATCACATGACATATTAATGAAAATCAAGTTAAAAAGATCACAAATCACTGAATTTTATTTCCAACACTCTTTACTTCTACAACTATGCAATCATAACTCTCTCCTGCCACTTAGTGGTAAATTTATGTACATCTAGAAACAAAAAAAAAAACAGACAAATCAAAGAAACACAAGCAAGGTACTCACAGAACTTAGGAATAAGATGACCTTTTGAGAATGAGTTTATGGGATATTAATAATACAATAGATTAAATCAAAACTATCCCCCCACTTCTATAGACCACATGTTTAAGAAATTATCAAATTAAATACTTTATGTGTAATAATCTAATTTTCACACTAGTTATGGACAATTAGAATAGTGAAATCAGCAACAAATAAATAACTGATGTTACTATTCTCAACTGGTTATATTCCAAACCAAAGTCATATAATTTGATGTTGTACTCAAAGCAGACTATTATTAATGGTAAATTAAATATTTTAAAATAATATAATGGGGAAATAAGGTTTACCAAAACTCACTTTACAAATAACTTTTTGGTTACACAATTAATGTCTCTAAATGGGACAAGACATTAAACTGTTTCAAATAACTTCTACAGTAAGAATGAAGACTATCTGCATTTTATAAATAACAGCACCATCTGAACTGGAGTGATATTTCCCCTTAGCTCTGACATGTGAATTATCACCTGGGACGCCTGCTGGGAAATTTCTGGCCATGAACAGGATGACAGAGAAGGGCAGAAGTAAGTTACCAGGAGAACTATAATCACTCCTACTCTCCACACACTTAACCAAGGGCTTTATAAGCAGCAACTTCAGGAAACAGAAGAGAGGATGCTTATTTCTGGACCCTGATATAAGGATAAGAAACAGATGTCTTCAGGTATTTGAAAGTGAAGTCGCTCAGTCATGTCCGACTCTTTGCAATCCCATGGACTGTAGCCTACCAGGCTCCTCTGTCCATGGGATTTTCCAGGCAAGAGTACTGGTGTGAGTTGCCATCTCCTTCAAGTTGTATATTTATCTACCAGTAAAACAAACATGCAGCCTACAAACTGACCCACCAGGAAACATACTTGAGAGAGGCAAGCAAGTTAAATCCAAACTTCTTATATACTGCATACTCGAGGAAGCCCATCCCTACCAGAGGCAAAAACATTTGAGATTTCTCTCATTCTCTACATCAAAATCCCTAATAGTAAAACAGGTTAAACACTTTGGTCATATGAAGAATTATTAAAAGCCAGGGTCTTACTACAAGATCCTTTCTAATTTTAAAATTACATATGAATCAATATAAATAGCCAATAAATCACTTACTTGTAGCTTTTTCTTCTCTCTATGAAGAGTCTGATAAGCTGTAACAAGCTAAAATAAAGAAAGAGTCACTAATAACATCAGTCATTCCTACATAAATGCAGTTAATTGTTCTAAACTCTGCTAAAATATCTCATTATGAAAGTCAAAAAATAAGTCAAAGGAGCCCTTTAATAGACAATTCAAGTTAATTAGATGCATATGCAGTTGAAATTAAATAATATAGGTAATATATTTCTAAAAAATAAAGTGTAACTTGACGATAAAAATACTAAATTACATTTGATTTCACCTAGACACATACCTCACATACCTAATTCATAAAATAGGATTAGAGCCCATCACCTAAAGACTACTCAAACTGTGGTCACAGATCAGTCTCACAAACAAAAGCATCACCTGGAGTCTGCTATTAATAGAAACAGAAATTCTTGGGCCCCACCTGACACTAACTGAATGAGAAGCAGAGGGAGGGTGGAGAAAGAGCAATGTGAGAATCAGAAAGCTACAGGCAACAATTTGCTCCAAAATTTTACTAAGAGGAGGCCAAAGGGCCTCAGCACCAGTGAAGGTCTTTAACTAGGTACTGCCACACACTACCTACCACCAGAATCCAGAGGAGCTAGGGAATCAAGAGTTCAGACAACAACAGGCGTAAAGACCAGGCCGTAACATGAATTAGAGAACATGAGGAGGAAATTTTCACATTAGCAAAAAAAAGTCATGCCCCTACCTCACAACATTTCCCTTTGTAGCCAGTCAACCTTCGTTCCGTCCTCCGCAACCACTGGATCAACTGCTCTTTGCTGAGACTGTCTAAATTCCCAAGTGAGTCTTCAGTCTCACTCTCCATATCAGAGGGTGGATCAAAGAAGGCAGCAATAGAGTCCAGGTCGAACCGATTCAGGGATTCTCTAGAAGACGTGCGTACCAAAGATTCTTTAGAGGAAGATCGGACTAGAGATTCCTTTACTGGACTCCGAAACAAAGACTCCACAGATGGCACCCGGAGTTGGAGCTTCTGTGCAAAAGACTGCGTGTCACTTGACTACAACCAAAACACAACAGAACATGGGGGTTAAAATGCACATTTAGACTTCTATTATTCCCTAATCACCAGCAAGAATCTGTTAAAAGCTCTAGCACATTTAACTTCATTTCTGACATTTTACACACTACACTGTTTGCTGAAAAACAAGAGATGCCCAGTTATTTCTGAAAAGGCTCTGGACCTTGAGTCAGAGGACTGGGGTGTAGGTCCCAGGTCTGTCACGGAGCAGTGGAATGACCTTCACTAAGTCACTTCCCTTCGGTTTGTTCGTCTGTAAAAAAGAAGGAAGCCATGCTTTCCCAGCAGACCTCACCTGTGCGCTGTGAGATTCATCCACTAAACTAAGATCCTTGGAGGCAGGGGCCAACAATACCACAGTGTACACCCAGGACCTCAAACGGGGATATGCACTGTGAGGTGTGAAGTGTGTGGCTGAATCTGGAGTCTGCCTGGAGGCGGCAGAGTCCTTAACACTTCTCAGGCAGGAGGTAGGTAACGCAGAGTGAGCCCATTTTGCTCAGTAAGAGAACACAAGGCAGAGCTGACTGGTGACGTTCGGCTCTGCTCTACTTACCACTGTCTACATGGAATAAACGTAAGCGTTACAAAATCATGAAGGGCAGTCAGAGTCTGAGCTCATGCACCTCTGCGGGGAAGAGTAAGCCTCAGGTCAGAAACAGTCATCAGATCAGATCAGATCAGTCGCTCAGTCGTGTCCGACTCTTTGCGACCCCATGAACTGCAGCACGCCAGGCCTCCCTGTCCATCACCAACTCCCGGAGGTCACTCAGACTCACATCCATCGGGTCAGTGATGCCATCCAGCCAGCTCATCCTCTGTCGTCCCCTTCTCCTCCTGCCCCCAATCCCTCCCAGCATCAGAGTCTTCTCCAATGAGTCAACTCTTTGCATGAGGTGGCCAAAATACTGGAGTTTCAGCTTTAGCATCATTCCTTCCAAAGAAATCCCAGGGCTGATCTTCTTCAGAATGGACTGGTTGGATCTCCTTGCAGTCCAAGGGACTCTCAAGAGTCTTCTCCAACACCACAGTTCAAAAGCATCAATTCTTCGGCACTCAGCCTTCTTCACAGTCCAGCTCTCACATCCATACATGACCACAGGAAAGACCATAGCCTTGACTAAGCGAACCTTTGTTGGCAAAGTAATGTCTCTGCTTTTGAACATGCTATCTAGGTTGGTCATAACTTTCCTTCCAAGGAGTAAGCGTCTTTTCATTTCATGGCTGCAGTCACCATCTGCAGTGATTTTGGAGCCCAGAAAAATAAAGTCTGACACTGTTTCCACTGTTTCTCCTCTATTTCCCATGTAGGGATGGAACCAGATGCCATGATCTTCGTTTTCTGAATGTTGAGCTTTAAGCCAACCTTTTCACTCTCCACTTTCACTTTCATCAAGAGGCTTTTGAGTTCCTCTTCACTTTCTGCCATAAGGGTGGTGTCATCTGCGTATCTGAGGTTATTGATATTTCTCCCAGCAGTCTTGATTCCAACTTGTGTTTCTTCCAGTCCAGCATTTCTCATGATGTACTCTGCATATAAGTTAAATAAACATGGTGACAATATACAACCTTGACGTACTCCTTTTCCTATTTAGAACCGGTCTGTTGTTCCATGACCAGTTCTAACTGTTGCTTCCTGACCTGCATACAGATTTCTTAAGAGGCAGATCAGGTGGTCTGGTATTCCCATCTCTTTCAGAATTTTCCACAGTTTATTGTGATCTACACAGTCAAAGGCTTTGGCATAGTCAATAAAGCAGAAATAGATGTTTTTCTGGAACTCTCTTGCTTTTTCCATGATCCAGCAGATGTTGGCAATTTGATCTCTGGTTCCTCTGCCTTTTCTAAAACCAGCTTGAACATCAGGAAGTTCACGGTTCACATATTGCTGAAGCCTGGTCATCAGCAAGAGCTATTCTCTTAATTAGCATATCAATATTAATGATAATGCATTATTTTGTAAAACGGTCATGGAAAATACTATAATTCAATAACTTGCATTATTTAAAGCAGCATTATTTTGTTCACATGACAGCAGTAAGTACTTAAGGTGTTTCCTAGAAACTCATTCTCATTAGTGCAACAGGGTCACTGCAAGATCTCAGAGATGCTAGGAACAAAATGCTCAGAGGAGACTGAGGCCATGTGCAGGCAAAGATTACAAGAAAACAGAAAGAGTGTCTTTAATATATAATAAAAAAAATCAGACCAGGAATACTTTATAGATTTTAGAGATTTAATAATAGTTGTTGGCAAGGTGTGAGTTAGCAGGGGCTCACCCTCTTCTTAAGCACAGAGATTTATCACAGATTAGTAACAGTAAAAACTGAAAACAACCCAAATATTCACCACTGGAGGATATATCAACTCCAGTGTATGTAAGGAGGTTCAAGACATACTGTTATTAAATGGGAAAACTCAGGTTATAAAATAACACATATACTGTGAGGTCGTTTTGATTTAAAGTAGTTACATATAGTTTTGAATCTGTATGTATGTGTACACAAACACCTTGAGAACCAGGTCGTTAAAGGACCAACACAAAAAAGTTAACAGTGAGTGGGTCTGAGTGGTAAGATTTTAGGTGATTTTTACTTTCATTTTTCTATTTTCGTGTACTTTGCAATTTATTCTTTCATAATATCCAAGTTTTACCTCTCTTCTGGGACAAGGTGGAGAAAGTCTTAAGGGAGAGGAGAGACCCTCATGCTCAAAACCCTGAAGACCCACTTTACACCTACTCCATTACCAGCCACTTGTGACCCACACAAAGAGTGCTTTTCAACTCCTACAGACAATCTCCTTGTAAACTGCCTTAGGACAAACAAGTGAGAAATCTGACTAGCACTAGAAGTAACTGTTATTTTAGGTGAGCCAGGGCTAATGAACAATGTCAAGGACATAATGTACAGAAGCTCGTAAGCTGGGTAACTGTCACATCTACTCTGCTTGGCAGGAAGGTGACTGACTGTCATGATTCAGCCTGTCGGGCTGCCGAGCAAAGTTGCCTAAGTTTAAATCCTGGTTCCACCACAATCAATGTTCAAGACGTGAGTCAAGTTACTTAACCTCACAAGTCTTGTTTCCACCTCTCTAAAACAGGGATGACAAAAATAATAATGATGGTAATAATACTATCCAACTCATAAGGATGCCACAAGGACTCAATGAGTTAACATGTACACACAAATTGCTTATAATGTAGCAAATATGCAATAAACATGGATTATCATTATTAGTATTAGAGAAAGAAGACTAAAAGACAAACTTTACTTAAGAACCATTCTCAAGCTTATGTGGCAGACTCTTCTGGCTCTACGATGCAGTAGCTTAGAGCACAGGCTCTGCAGCCAGACTTCATGGGTTCAAGTCTTCCTTCCACCACTGACCAGCAATATGACCTTAGGCAAGTTACACCGCCCCTCTATGCCTCTGTTTCTTCATAAGTAAACTGGGGAAAACAGCACTCACCTCCAAGGGCGCCCATGAGGAGTACTACAAGGACATGTGAAGCGCTTCGCGCCATGACTGGCTTGAGCTGTCATCACCAGATATCCAACACTATCCATCAAGAGATATCTAATCCTCCCTTCTTCCTTTCCACCAGACGCCAGTTTCGTTCAGACTAACTAACAATACAGCCAGGTTAAACAGTCACCTTCTCAAATACAAACCAAACCACAATGAGACACTACCACATATCCACTAGGATGGCTAAAATTACAACTATGGAAAACTCCAAGTATTGCTGAGGATATAAAGCCATCCATTTTGGAAAACTACTAGCATTTATTAACATTAAAACTAAACACATGTATACTCTGCGGACCAGCAGTTTGATCCACTGGAGAAGGGATAGGCTACCCACTCCAGTATTCGTGGGCTTCCCTTGTGGCTCAGCTAGGAAAGAATCCGCATGCAATGTGGGAAAGCCGGGTTCAAGCCCTCGGTTGGGAAGATCCCCTGCAGAAGAGAAAGGCTACCCACTCCAGTAGTCTGGCCTGGAGAATTCCATGGACTGTATAGTCCAAGGGGATCACAAAGAGTTGGACATGACTGAGCGACTTTCATTTCACTATATATCCAGTACAAATGCATAATTATGTTCAACAAAAGACATGCACTAGAATCTTATAGCAGCACTGTTCAACAGTGCCAAACCTGAAACTACTGTTGATGGTCATCAATAACAGACGGGAAAAATCAACTGTTGTCTGATCATTAATGGAATACTAGACAGCAACAAGAATGAAAGCTTAATAGCCACAAACAAGAATATACATGAATCTAACACTAACAGTATTAAACAAAAGAAGCCAGACACAAAAGAATATCCACTTCTGATTCTATTTACATAAACTCAAAAACGGGTAAAATTAATCTACAGTGTTAGAAACCACAACAGTAGTTAACCCCACCTCCGGTGTGAGAGGAGAACAGAAAGGAACACAACGGTTTCTGGGAAGCTGGTAATTTCTGTTTCTTGATTTTGGGTGCTGGTTAGAAAGCTGTGTTTGGTTTGTGAAAATTCAGAAAACTGTATATGGAATACATGATACTTTTCTGTATGTAGATATTATAGTGTGATACATTACATTGCAATTAAAGGATTTTTAAAATTAGCTCTGGGCTTCCCTGGTGGTTCAGTGATAAAGAATCCACCTGCCAATGCAGGAGACACTGGTTCGTTCCCTGATCCAGGAGGATCCACATGCCTCCGAGCAACTAAGCTGTGCCCCTATTAAGCCTGTGCTCTGGAGTCTGGGAGCTGCAACTACTGAGCTTGGCTGCCCTAAGCCTGTGCTGTGCAACAGAAGGAATGACAATGAGAAGCCGCACACCACAGCTAGAGGGCAGCCCCCGCACACCACAACTGGAGCAAAGCCCACTCGGCAACAAAGACCCAGCACAGCTACAAATAAAAGAACTAACAAAATTATTAAAAATAAAAATTTAAAATAATAATAAAATTGGCTTTTCCCAGACTCTGGTTCAGCCACAAGTGGGCTGTGTGCCAAAGCTCAGCCAATAATGGATACTACTGAGTGGGACTCTAAAGGATGGGACCTTCCAGAGTTTTCTGGCAGTCCAGTGGTTAGGACTCCACACTTTCACTGTGGGGGCCTGGGTTCAGTCCCTGGTCAGAGAACTAAGATTCCACAAGCCACACAGTACAGCCAAAAACCACGATGGAACCTTCTAGAAGAAATATTATTTTCCTGATAAGGAATGTGTCTTTTGTCCTATTGAGAATGGAGATGTATTTCCTGGAGGCCAAACTTGGACCTGTGAGGATGAAAGGCAGTGATGAAAATGAGAGGAAAAACGGAGGGCAGGACAGGAAGCCAAAGGGAAAAGGGTCTCTAACAACTGTCTCTAGCGCTTCTGCTACATGAGAAACTCAGCTCCCGCGGGCCCCAACCACTGCCAGGCTTCTGGCACCAAAGACATTCCCTGATTTATAACTCACTATTTTAAAAGCTGATGGGGATTAGAGGAGAAATGTATAAGGAAGAATAAATGAACACAGAGTTACTTTTTAACACCTTTCTGTCTCACCTGGCTGACCCTGTTTTCACTCCTCCTTCCTATTTCCCCAACAGTATTGTTCAGACCTTTATCCTCTGCCAGCTGGATATCTGTAGCAGCCTTCTGTTCTCCTGCCTCAAATCTCTTACGTACCAGTCTGCCGCTGTGTCACACAGTCACTAGGATTTTTAGGATTTCTTCCTAAAATATAATTCGGTTCATTTCATTCCAGTTCTTAATTTGAACTGTCACTTAATAGAAAGATCAAAATCCTTCACTTATGTTCAAGATTCCCACTTCCCAAGACCCATTTCTTTGAAAAATCACCCCTCCGTGAAACAGAAACTTAAGTTCTACTAGGTAACTTCCTGTTTCCTGAACAAATGTATTGTCTGTGTGCCTCTTACTATTGCCCAAAGTTTCCGTGCATATGGAAACCCAGATATCCTTCAAAAGTGAGCTCAAATTTCTAGGATTTCTCCCACCAGAAACTGCCTTTCTTAATCACTAAACACTTTACCAGGACCACTCCTGGAGCACATACTGCATTCTGACTCAACATTAGTTACTTACTCGCTGATATAACAACTAACTGTTTATGCCTTAAAACAACTACAGAGATAATACAGCACAGTGGTTAAGAACAGACTTCCGATTTGAATTCCAGCTTTACTACTACCTTAAGACCTCTGTTTCAATTTCCTCATCTATTTAAAAAAAAAAAAAAAAAAACTAGTAGATTGTTATGAGGATTAAATGGGCAAGAACATTTAAAATAGTGTCTCCTATAAGAAGCACTAAATATGTTTTCCTACATTGTATCCACTGCACACACAGCCTCACCCCAAATTTTATATTCTTTTAGGACAGGTTCCATATTCTCTCTTTCTGTAGCCTTGCCTCAGTGTTTTCCACAGTAGGTGCTTAGGACACCTTTGTTCAGCTGAACTTTAACCTGTAATATGATAATGATGATCTAATGGGAAAACCTGAAATACTCAATGATTGATCAAAATGATACATATTATTTTTTCTTATATAGTGTATCGTATTCTAGAAATCATGGGAAAGCATTAATACAACATCAGTAACACTCTACAATAACATTCATAAGCTTTATTCATAATAGAAAACTGCAAGCAGCCCAGGTGTCCATCAATAGGTGAATATCTACAGAATATTCATACAGAAACACTACACAACAACAGGTAGGAACAAACTACTGATAAGTACAAGGATGAGATTCCAAAAACACTCTGCTGAGCCAAAGAAGCCTTCCACAGAACAGTGTACTCTATGAGGCCACTTACATGAAAATCTAAAATAAGCAAAACTAATCTGTCGTACGGTGGAAAAAAATTAAACCAGGTTGCCTCTGAGAGGAGCACCAGAAGGGCACTTTCTAGGGTGATGATAATCTTCCATAACCTGTGGCTGGGTTTGGCATATACAACTGTCAAAACTCAGTCAATGCACATTTGAGGCCTGTACATTTCATTTTATATAAAATTCACTGAAAAAAGAAATTACAAACACTGATCTCTAGATAATGATATGCACACTAAATCATTAGTACTGTGGCCTACAACTTTGAAAGGCATCCAAAAAAATAAAATAGATTGAGGTACAAATAAAGGAATGAATATATGGACAGAAAAAAGAGTACAGTAATGCATTAGTGACAGAACTTAGGCGTTAGGTACACATATGTTCACTTTATAAAGTTCTTTCAACTTTTCTATATGTTGGAAATGTTTCATAACTATTGAAAATAAAATGAAAAGCAGTCTTTCACTTTTAGCAGTATTCAAAAACAGCAACGAAAATCTCAAAATTTAATTTTACTACTATAATTTCTTTTTTAAAAAATTAATGATTTTCAAAACCAGACTTTTTCCCACAACCTAAAAAAAAATAACAGCATATGAGAATGGCCATTTAAATTCCTACGTTTTCCTCTATTGAATTTAGCAAAATTCAGTTGTTATTTTTTTGTTGTTTTTGCTGAAGTTTAGTTGACTTGTATGAAACATATTGATTAGATATTTTTAAAAATTATGCACCAAAGTTATTACAATATTCAGTTCAGTTCAGTCGCTCAGTTGTGTCCAACTCTTTGCAACCCCATGAATTGCAGCACGCCAGGCCTTCCTGTCTATCACCAACTCCTGGAGTTCACTCAGACTCACATCCATCCGGTCAGTGATGCCATCCAGCCATCTCATCCTCTGTCGTCCCCTTCTCCTCCTGCCCCCAATCCCTCCCAGCATCAGAGTCTTCTCCAATGAGTCAACTCTTCACATAAGGTGGCCAAAGTACTGGAGTTTCAGCTTTAGCATCATTCCTTCTAAAGAAATCCCAGGGCTGATCTCCTTCAGAATGGACTGGTTGGATCTCCTTGCAGTCCAAGGGACTCTCAAGAGTCTTCTCCAACACCACAGTTCAAAAGCATCAATTCTTCAGCACTCAGCCTTCTTTACAGTCCAACTCTCACATCCATACATGACCACAGTAAAGACCATAGCCTTGACTAGACGGACCTTTGTTGGCAAAGTAATGTCTCTGCTTTTGAATATGCTATCTAGGTTGGTCATAACTTTCCTTCCAAGGAGTAAGCGTCTTTTCATTTCATGGCTGCAGTCAACATCTGTAGTCATTTTGGAGCCCAGAAAAATAAAGTCAGCCACTGTTTCCCCATCTATTTCCCATGAAGTGATGGGACCAGATGCCATGATCTGCGTTTTCTGAATGTTGAGCTTTAAGCCAACTTTTTCACTCTCCAATTTCATTTTCATCAAGAGGCTTTTGAGTTCCTCTTCACTTTCTGCCATAAGGGTGGTGTCATCTGCATATCTGAGGTTATTGATATTTCTCCCAGCAATCTTGATTCCAACTTGTGTTTCTTCCAGTCCAGCGTTTTTCATGATGTACTCTGCACAGAAGTTAAATAAACAGGGTGACATATACAGCCTTGACGTACTCCTTTTCCTATTTGGAACCAGTCTGTTGTTCCATGTCCAGTTCTAACTGCTGCTTCCTGACCTGCATACAAATTTCTCAAGAGGCAGATCAGGTGGTCTGGTATTCCCATCTCTTTCAGAATTCTCCACAGTTGATTGTGATCCACACAGTCAAAGGCTTTGGCATAGTCAATAAAGCAGAAATAGATGTTTTTCTGGAACTCTCTTGCTTTTTCCATGATCCAGCAGATGTTGGCAATTTGATCTCTGGTTCCTCTGCCTTTTCTAAAACCAGCTGGAACATCAGGAAGTTCACAGTTCACATATTGCTGAAGCCTGGCTTGGAGAATTTTGAGCATGACTTTACTAGTGTGTGAGATGAGTGCAATTATTACTGCACTACTGACTCTATTTCCAGTGCGGTACATTACACATCCCTATGACTTATTTATTTTATAGCTGCAAGTCTGTAGCTCTCAATCCCTTCACCCATTTCACCATGCCCCTACCCTCCTTGCCTCTGGCAACCACTACTCTGCTTTCCATATCTCATTTTAACAAAATATAAATTTAAATGAGGCAATGCATGGCAAAAAATTATAGCTGGAGAGACTGATGTTTTTGTCAATCTATGATAATCCCACTATCAGTAACTACTCACTGGTCTCTGGGCAAGTAATTTAAGGTTTCATGCCTAATATCTCATCTACACAATAAGAGGGTAATACTAGATCCTACAGTTATCCTAAACTGCCAAAACACTAGAACTATAGTCTAATAAAACTATTTCACAGCTTCTCAGATAAGGATGCAGAGAAGGCAATGGCACCCCACTCCAGTACTCTTGCCTGGAAAATCCCATGGATGGAGGAGCCTGGTAGGCTATAGTCCATGGGGTCACGAAGAGTCAGACACGACTGAGTGACTTCACTTTCACCTTTCACTCTCATGCATTGGAGGAGGAAATGGCAACCCACCCCAGTGTTCTTGCCTGGAGAATCCCAGGAACGGGGGAGCCTGGTGGGCTGCCGTCTCTGGGGTCACACAGAGTTGGACACCACTGAAGCCACTTAGCAGCAGCAGCAGCAGCAGTTAAGGATGAATGCTCATATACACTTGTTTTATAAACTATACTTTTCTCTATTACATGGTGGTATACACTAATTATTTTCAAATATCTAAGTTTTTTAAGTCTGTCTAAGGTAAAATGTCAACCTATGAATGAAGAGTCATTTTGATTAGCCGAATGTTATGTACCGATTACCTGAATTTTGTGTACCAAATTAAACTGAAAAGTTAACTACTGTCAAGTATAACAGACATTTTTTGTTTACTACACTTTTCTGCTCTTTTAGATAAAGACAGTGAGTAACCCTTTTTAATGACATCTCTGCCACAAGCTGTGTGCCAAAATCTACTGATTTACCGAAGATGATCTACCCAGTAGTAAGGGGGTCACAAGCAGCTACACTTTATAAACTCTTGGGCTTGCTTTCCACCATCTCTTCTACCTTGGTGTCAACTCTGATTTACTGCTCCCAATTACAGTAAGCATTCTACCTGCTTCAGGGATATTCATTGTTCCTAATTTACTAATAGCAACCAACAACCAACCTGTCAGAATTTTGTTTAAATGCAAACAGACTCTGAGCGGAGGTGTCTCCTTGTAACAAGAATTAAATGAGATCACGAACATAAAATGATTAACACCTGAGACACAGTAAACACAATAAACACAACTTTCTGAATATTACACAAGTTCATTCCTCACCTTAATCAAAACTTGAGTCTCTCCTGAATTTGATCAAAACATTGGTTGTTATTCATTCTAGTTTTTGCATTCATAATTATATTCAGTCTGTTTGGACTATTCTACAATAGAATAAGCATTCTAAATAATATTTTCTGATTAATATTCCTTAAAGATCACTGGATCTGTCCAGTAACATTTAGACTGATGCCTCCCAATATTTTACCCCTCCCTCAAGGCACTTGCAAGAAATTATGTATGTGTAAAAGGACTTGGGATTAATTGGGGATGTTTCAAGGCCCGGGGACTTGGCCCACAATCTGACTGGCCTCCCTGAAAATAATGAGGTTCTCAGCTCACAGGTAAACTGTTCATGGAGTTTGGGAAGCTAGACAATACTTTAGAATGTTTAGTCTGCATGATTTAGTTCATAAATCAGATTGTTGAGAAACTGCCCATGTTTGTGCTCCAGGTCCACAGAATCAGAAATGTTACTGCCCTACACTAGACACTCTTGAGAATAGCCAGGTTAATGATGAATAGTCAGTAAAGCCAAAAATAATAAATGTTCATCTCAGACACTGCTATCATTAAGATTTTTTTTAATGAATTTCTTTCTTTTTTGGAAGGAGTCAAAAGAAGGTTACATGAGTCCCACTCTCCAAAAAACTTTTTAAAGTCAAAGATAAACTTAATTCGCTAGTAATAAGATATTCTATATTATCATAAACTTTAAAAGAAATGCCATTTTATTCACATCCCCCTTCTAGAATATGTAACTCAACATGTATTTCAGTATAATTTATCCTAATGTTTTACAACTATAAAGTCAGTCTTTTTTTCAAAGTTTTATCTTCGGTGCCATTAGGTTTTTAAATGAGCAATAATGGAAGTTTACAAGACTGGTATATACATATATACATGTATTACTTTCACTTTAAACTTTTTCCAAGAAACCATCAACAAACTTGGATTTACCATACATACTGCATCCAGTGTTTGGACATCACTGTTTCATTGTAAAGTCAAATGCTAATAATATAGATTGACTGACATTGAGATCACTTGCTCTTTCTTTTAAATAACATTTAAAACAAACCTGAGGAGTTGTGGGTTCACTTCCATTAACACTGTCGGGAGATTTTGTGGCTTGGAAAGACGCATTCTAAGAAAAACAAAGAAACATTGTAAAGAGAGTATCAGAAAACTAAAGTTTTAAAACTGTTAAGAACAAAGGCCAAGTACCAAAACCTATTAGACACATTTATCTATTAAACAAAATTAGTAACTGCTCACTTATTAGAATTTTTTCATGCAAGGCAAAACTAGTATGGTAAGTATTTTAGAAAATTCATTTTGCTATTTTATCTGTAACTAAATAGCAAGGATTAGTATGTAGCAAAATTTATTTCAAACTAATCCCATGCCTCCCCGCATTACAATCACCCCAGTTTTTTCCCTCAATACAAAATTAACATCAGGAATTCAATCAGCAAAACTCATTCAAGGAGAAAACTATCCAGAAGAAGTAATGTCAATTGTTCCTTACTATTAAATACTATTTAAAGTTATTCGGGCTACGCGCTGAAAAATATCTTCCTAATAAGAAATGGAAATGCCTCATTCATTTAAAGCCACCAGTCTAAATGAATTGGTAGGATAGTTTTCAGAAAAAAACTTAAAATTCAAAATAATTTCTTCCACAATTGAAAGTTTTTTGTTCTGTTCTGTTGGTATAACAAATGTTCTAAGTTACACAGCATTCTACTTATTACATCAAACCTGTATGAGTTCCATAAGGTTTGATATTCTTCAAGATTGAAAATTCTACACTATTCATAATACACTGTCTAACTAAAATTAAACCTATAGAAGCAGCTCATGATAAAGTAACGTCCATGTTTTAAACAAAAGCATTCAACCAAATACTAGCCACTATGTTTTAGTAACTTGGTGCTTAAAAAGTACATTCCCCTACAACCTCTTAGGGCTAACCAAGAAAAGGTCAAATATATGATTCTTCTTATTCTTAAATACAAGTGGGGAAGGCATGCAACTTTTCACAAGTGTTCTCAAATTTTTGAACTCTCATAAGGTATTTGATACTATGAAATAATTAATTTTTGCTGTGATAAATGTACTATGATTATGTAGCTTTAGCCTTTATCTTTTAGAAATATATACCAAAATAGATAAGATTTCTGAAATTTGCTTCAAATAATCCCATGGGGATGGGGAAGACGGGTATCTACATATGTGATGAGGGCGGGAGGGGTATGGTTAGGGAGGTATGAGGGGATGGTATAAGGTAGCCATGAGTTATTATTTGCTGACACTGGACAATGGATATTGGGGGAAGGACAAGAAATCTTATGCAATTTTTATTGCTATTTCCACTCTTGCTATATGTTTGAATTTTTCCCTTATAAAAGTTTAAATACCTTGTCCCTCTAACATAAAAAGAGCTATCAAATTTTATCAGTCAAAGACACCTCCTTAAACTTACATAGGGAAGAACGGTTAGGGGAATATAGGAATTAACTTTTATCTTCCTCTTCTCTGCCATTTCAAAGAATTAGAAGCTGGATACATGGCATACATTTGTACAACATTATAATTAATGCTTTCCAGCCCAAAAATACCTTACACTACACACTCTAAAATAAAAGACTTATTTCAAAGAGATCAGCAAGTCTCTCTGCCAGGCAACTGAAAAGTAATTGTCTATGTGCAGTAAAAATGCTTTATATATACTTCATATTCAGTTGCATAGAATATTAAAAAGATGTTTACTCAAGACTAGAACTTTAATAAATAAAATTAAATGAATTTTATTTATCAAGGGAAAAAAAGGAAAGTAACTGACCTTTAAATTATGCAAACAAGAGGGCTCCATAAGATATTCTATTTTATGTAGTAAAAAAACCTGGTACATTATTGTGATCCATACAAAAACAGCTATTCTACAACTGTTTGAAATACCACTCTACCAAATAAACAGCATAATATTTAAAAACTTTTCTTTCCTGTACCTATATTTTAATTTACTTGCTATACTATATATCAGGCTCCCCTGGTAGCTCAGACGGTAAATAATCTGTCCACAAAATTCTTGCGGGAGACCCAGGTTTGACCCCTGGGTTGGGAAGATCCCCTGGTGAAGAGACTGGCTACCCACTCCAGTATTCTTGCCAGGAGAATCCCATGGACAGAGGTGCCTGGAAAGCACCAGTTCATGGGGTTGCAAAGAGTCAGACATGACTGAGTGAGTAATTGCAAAAAATACTATATATCTGAATAAATGCAAGACAACTAAAGAAAGTACTGAACTATGTTACCATGAAAATTTAAGTTAGGAATCTCTAGAAACAAAAATTACAGATATTGTCACTACGTATAATGCCTTCTTCATTTCTGCCCTGCAAATTCTTTCTCATCTTTCAACTTTCCAACACTTCTTATTTTGTGAAGCTCCCTATTGCTGGTCTAAGGGACCACATTTCCTATGTTTGTCTTTTCTTCTACAAAGCCTTAATTCTTTTGAATTGTTAAGTGTATTTGACATTTTTGTCTCAATACTAAACTACAAATGCTCAGAGAGCAAGAACCCTACAATTTGCCTGACTGATAGTAGAGACTCAGGGATTGCTTCTTAACCCCTTATGCAGCCCTTCTTTCAGTGCAAGAAGACTTCTGAATGCCTCCCGGACAGAAGCCCAAAGAACTAGCTCAACACATGTCAATACTCAACAGTCACCAACACTGTATCCTGGAGGCAACTGTGAGATAACAAGAAAATGTTTCTAAAGTGCATTTAATTTAAAAGTACACACAGGTTTCCTGCCAGATTTGTCTTCAATTATGATTTGCTACATCCTTCAACAATCACTTTTAACTGCTGTAAGGTTATACCATGGTTTTATGTGAGGAGAAATGTTATTACCTGAACAAACAAACAAAACTTAAATAAGATTATCACAGACTTTCAGCCTACTTACCATATTTTAAATAGTTCTAAAGCCTTCATTTTTAAATTATTAGCATTTTTTTGTAATAGGATAGGTATTCAATACAAATTGTTTTTATGTACTTATGGAAGTGGACCTAGAATTTTTTTTTTTTTTTTTTGGTCAAGCCTCCATTACTACTACATGAAGTGGAATATCATTTTATATTTTTAAAATAAGTTGGTAAGTTTTCTCTAACTGGGACTCCTGTCTCCCTCTCAGGACTGAAAACAGTGAGGTATAACTGGTAGCCCAGAACCAAGAAGAGACCACTATTCCTGAGAGCCAAGCTAAGGTGTCACAAGAACTCTCAGCTGCTTTCTTTTCTAAAACCAAGTTTAGAAGGAAGGTAATATAGGATTGCTACTGGCCACAAGTAGCCACCAAGTCTTTGCTGGCTGCATGAATAAGTATGTGAGTGAGTGCTTAGTCATTCAGTTGTGTCTGACTCTGGGACCCCATGGACTACAGACCGCCAGGCTCCTCTGTCCGTGAAATTTTCCAGGCAACAATACTGAAGTCAGTTACCATTTCCTCCAAGGATCTTTCCAACCCAGGCATCGAACCTGTGTCTCTTGCATCTTCTGCATTGGCAGGCGTATTCTTCATCACTGAGCCAAGGTGGAAGCCCCATGATTAAGTACAGAAATGTTTTAATTTCATCACCAGCTGCTTCATAAATTAAACCAACTCTTATTGTTTAAAAAAAAACCTCAGTCCCAGTTCAGTTGGTGTTCATTCTAACACCAAAAGCTAACCTTACTTGGCAATCAAACTTCTAACTTTTAATTTAAGATTCAAAATTGTATGAATTCAGTCAGCTGAAAGATAAAGAGGTAATTTTTTCCTTTCAAATATTTAATACACAGAAAACTGGTAGTCTCCCAAAATAAGATGCAACTAACTTGTTACAGTAGACTCCACCTGCCTACTCAATATTGCTTAATTACGGATTTATAAACAATGATTTTTTTCATTTCTAAAAATGTGAGTCACATCTCAAAATATTCTTGGCCTCCTACCATTAATAGAACAGAGATTCCTACCAATATATACCTCTTTTAGTTAATGAGCAAACATTCCCTAGGGAGGAAAACTTAAGAGTTCATACCAAGTAAAAGTATTCTTCGCTACATTAATGAAAACAGTGTTAAATTTTGTTGCTGTTAAAAAGCTAGCAAACACACACCAGCCATCAGAACTCAGCAGTTTACGCTCTGATTTGTTTAGAGCAAAGTTAGCAGCACAGCGCTGAAGATGCTTTGAGAAGTGGTCAGTGACAAGCAACATGAGATATGCTTCTAGAAGGACCAAATTACTCTGCTTCCCCACACAGGGAGTGCAGAAAGCGGTGGAAGGACTCACCACACTTTCAGTCTGGGTTTTAGGCTGCTTGGAGGAATCCAAAGCAAAGATAGTATACTCAGAGAGAAAAGCAGGCTCTGCTATCATCCCGGCTAGGAGCTGTCTCATTCAGGGTAATGAGCAGAGGCATAAACATAAAATAAAGGATGAAAAACAAATCATAAGGGCATGTTGCAAAGTTCTCATCCCACAAGCACACACAACACTCCAGTGGCCTTGCACTAGCACCACTCCACCCACAGAAACAGTAAGTTCCTGGGAAAGTTCAGGGAGATGAGCTGAGCTGTTCTGGACCTCAAAACTCAACTTTAAACAACTTGCTTATTGACAGACAAATGATGTATGCAACAGGCACCCTAGCACACAGTACATCTGGCAATTCAGCATTAAAGTCTACACCAATAAGAACAATTCATGGTAAAGAACACAAAGTCTTAAATACTGAGCTGCTCATTTCTATAGACAGAAAAAGACAGCATGGAAATTTTTGGGGCAGATAAACACACAAAACTTGAATCATTTATTTGTACTTATATACAAATAGTCTTCTCCAATACATACAGCAGAAATTTTTAAAACAAATTTATAGTAAGTTTTAAGGATAAATTCTATTATACTATTGATAGCTCTTTTGATATACATTCTTATCTGCATAATTTTCTTTCATAAACTGTATACTATATACCAAAATACTATCATGATTTAGATGTGTAAGAAATTACAATTAAAATGAACTTTTTGATGGTGGGGGTTACACAAACACACACAAGTAAAAAATTGCATTTCTAATTATTTTTCCCTACCTAGCCCATTTTGGGGCCTGCTTTTTTTTTTTTTTTCCCTGCCCACAGTTTTCTGTTGTTTTTCAGGAAATTATTATTACTTCATTTACCTTACTGAAGATACTTGTTTTTCAAAGTCTTGTCCATATTGCCCTTTTAATTATTTTAATTTCACCTGGAATAAATTGATACAGCCCAATTTCTGTTTTTATTGGTTGTCTTCTCAGCATTTCTCTTAGCATTTTCATTTACAGCCTTCTTTTCAGGAAAGCATTCCCCTTCCCCTTCCTTTGCTGCTCATCCCTCCTTATCCAGTCAGTCTGGCTCTCTGGGCCCCCAGTCTGGGTTTCCAGCCCCATAGCAACACAGAGGTTATCACAGACTCAGTCACTAAGCCCATGTGAGGTATGGTTCAGTTCTTGGTCACAAAGCCTCCCTAGAGACAGCAGCGTCTCACAATGGGCCACAGAGAGCTCTAGGCGTCAGCTGGGAAAAGCTTTTCTCAGCTGCCTTTCATGAGTGTCATGAGCCCCACTTTAGCCTCTGGCCTGTAGCACTGAAACAAATTCTGGCAGCACAGAATCCTTCCGGTCCTTCTCAACCAGCGTTCAAAGAGAAAATTAAGTCCTAATGCTAGACTCGAGGCATCTGCTAGCTAGCATCCACTGTTATGTCATGAATCAGTATATCCCCTATGTACTACTCTATCCTCTTTTAGGAAAGAGACCCTAAAAAGCTTTGGGGTTTTATTTTTTTGTCACACCGCATGGCTTGTGGGATTTTAGTTCCCGACCAGGGACTGAACCTGGGCCCCAGCACTAAAAGTGGAGAGTCCTAACCACTGGAGAGCCAGGGAACTTCCAAGAAGTTTAGAATCTTCTAGTAGCTCTACTGTGAGGAAAAGAGGCCCTGTTTCTATTTTCCTAAACTCTGTTATATATAGCTGTTGTATCAACAACTGACTTTTTTGAGTCAAATTTATTTCATTCTTATTTGCAGTAATGTATACATTAGGTACATAATACACTCAGAAAATACAAGAAAAAAAAATCCACTATAGCAGTATATGAGAAAATATGCAGTACAGACTGAGGTTAAATCATTTTGATCAAATCCAAGATCATAAATTACGGCCCTATTTTGTCTATATGGGTAATTTTACTAAACATAAAAACATACGGTCTTTAAACAGAAAAGACAGCAAAAAAAGGACAAGGTGTTTAATGTTCCCCAGCTCTAATTAGCACTGAAAAGACCAAGGCTATATAAAGATGGTAAAAACTAAAAGAAAAAACAAACCCACATATCAAGCCAGAAAACTGGGAAAGTAGCAACACAGATTCGAGGAATTTCTGGTAAAGTCTCAGGATACTTGAGACTTAAGAAAAATAAGTCATCAAAGATCAGCCTGCTACCCCAGTTAAAAAAAAAAAGATCAGCTTGCCACTGCAATCCTGAGGATGCTCAGTACACTCAGCAAGAGAATGGAACCAACTGGTTCACCATTTGTTTAACAGAAAAATACAGACTGAAGACTCATATTACTAATGTCAGAGATGGAAAAGGGAAAATTACTTCTGTGTTTACAAAATAAAAACGATTACAAGGCAATAACTGCAGGCCAACAAACTAAAGAACATGGTTGACATAAAGTACCAAACCTGATACAGGAAGAAACACAAACGACTAACAGAACTGTAAAAAGTGAAGAGACTGAATCAGTAAACAAAACATTTCTCATAAAAGCCCGGATCAGATGGCATCATTAGTAAATTACACCAACTGTTTAAAGAATTAATACTAAGCTTAATATATATATATATATATATACACACACACACATATACATATGTACACATGTATATGTATATATATATATATCAGATCAGATCAGATCAGTCGCTCAGTTGTGTCCAACTCTGTGACCCCATGAATCGCAGCACGCCAGGCCTCCCTGTCCATCACCAACTCCCGGAGTTCACCCAGACTCACATCCATTGGGTCAGTGATGCCATCCAGCCATCTCATCCTCTGTTGTCCCCTTCTCCTCTTGCCCCCAATCCCTCCCAGCATCAGAGTCTTCTCCAATGAGTCAATTCTTCACATGAGGTGGCCAAAGTACTGGAGTTTCAGCTTTAGCATCATTCCTTCCAAAGAAATCCCAGGGCTGATCTCCTTCACAATGGACTGGTTGGATCTCCTTGCAGTCCAAGGGACTCTCAAGAGTCTTCTCCAACACCACAGTTCAAAAGCATCAATTCTTCGGCGCTCAGCCTTCTTCACAGTCCAGCTCTCACATCCAAACTTGACCACAGGAAAAACCATAGCCTTGACTAGACGGACCTTTGTTGGCAAGGTAATGTCTCCGCTTTTTAATACGCTATCTAGGTTGGTCATAACTTTCCTTCCAAGGAGTAAGCATCTTTTAATTTCATGGCTGCAGTCACCATCTGTGTATATATATGTGTGTGTGTGTGTATATATATATATATAAGGGAACACTTCTCAATGCATTTTATGAGACCAATATTTTCCTGACACCAAAATACTGCAGACCAACAGACCAATATCTCTTATGCTGCTGCTACTGCTGCCAAGTCGCTTCAGTCATGTCCGACTCTGTGCGACCCCATAGAAGGCAGCCCACCAGGCTCCCCCGTCCCTGGGATTCTCCAGGCAAGAACACTGGAGTGGGTTGCCATTTCCTTCTCCAATGCATGAAAGTGAAAAATGAAAGTGAAGTCGCTCAGTCATGTCCGACTCTTCGCATCTTCGTGACACCATGGACCGCAGCCCACCAGGCTCCTCCATCCATGGGATTCTCCAGGCAAGAGTACTGGAGAGGGGTGCCATCACCTTCTCCAAATATCTCTTATGAATACAGACCCAAAAAACTCTTAAAAAAAAAAAAAACCTAGCAAACCCAGCAATATAAAATTAAACACCATGAACAAGTGGAACTTATCCTATACAGGGTTGGTTTAACACCTAAAACCAGTTAATACAGTACATCAAACAAACAGAGTAAAGGACAAGGTCACAGGTCAATCTCAAGATGCAAAGAAGGCATCTGAAAAAATCCAGCACTGCTTGATGGGAAGAACATTCAACCAACTAGGAACAGCAGGGAATTTCCTCAATATGAGAAAGGGAATATAGTAAATGCCATGTTAGCATCATACTCAACGACACAAAGACGGAACACCGTCCCTCTGAGAGGCAAGTATGTCTGCTTTCACTACTGCTCAACTGAAGGGTCTAGCCAGGGAATTAGGCAAGAAAATGTAATAATAATAAAAGACAGTAGATTAAGGGAAGATATAAAACTGCCTCTACCTCCAGATGACATGATCTTCTACAAAGAAAATACTAAGTAATTCACTAAAGGAATCAGAGAACTAATAAATGAGTTCAGCAAGGTTATAGGATAACAAGATTAGTAATAATTTATAAAAATCATATTTTTTTCTGTAGAAGAACAAGAACACTGAAAATGAAATTAAGAAAATAATTCAATGTATATTAACATTAAAAAGAATATTTGTGAATAAGTTTTAACAAAAGTAGTATAAAATTTAAGCTGTGAAAACTATGACATTTTTTGAAAAAAATAAAGACCTAAATACATGAAGGAGGGAAAAGAAAGAGAAAACAGAAAGTTTCCAATTACTTAAATCTGATAAGTGAAAGTGAAGTCACTCAGTCGTGTCCGACTCTTTGTGACCCCATGGGCTGTAGCTTATCAGGCTCCTCCGTCCATGGGATTTTCCAGGCAAGAGCGCTGGAATGGATTGCCATGTCCTTCTCCAGGGGATCTTCCGACCCAGGAATCAAACCCGGGTCTCCGGCATTGCAGGAAGACGCTTTACCGTCTGAGCCACCAGGGAAGCTCTGATAAGGATGGCACAAAAAGAAAAGTATAAACCTCTCTCTTTACAAACAGAGTCAGAGGAAATGTAAACAAAATAAGTATCAGACAACAACAGGATATTAATAATGCACTCTGACTAGTAGAATTGATTCAAAGAATGACCAACTGGCTTAATATCAGGAAACCTATTAATTTAATTCATGTTTTATCATTAGAGCAAAAGAAAAAATATGAGAACTGAGTAGATATCAAAGGCAATCTAAGAGGCATATCTTCTATTTTGATTAACTGACAGGGGTAGGTAGGTTATAATCTAACAGTCTAACAAAGAAAAAGCATATCCAGCTTTGAAAGTCAATCCATTTAGGGACAAAATAAATTCCAAACTTATGAAAAAGATTTCTCACCCATCACTTTGGAAGATAATTCATAATAATTCCTAAAGAACAACACCTTCAGAAGCCCCGAAACAAAGAATAAATTTCAAAAAAGTGCTTAGGACCTGTCAAAAGATGAAAGTATCAGGAATTCCTGTTAGGGGTCTTCACATGAAACGGTGAAAATTTTCTGGAAATACAAAGACAACTACTGAGGGAAGAGACGGCATTTTGTTTCTGAAAAATAGCTTATATCAAGAGAATAAGAAAGAAAAGGGGATATCTTTCTTGAAGCTTGGGAAAGCATCTAGTCCAAAGCAGCCTGATGCTTCATTATTTCCTTCCCTACAGTGTCACTCTTAATATAAAGTGTTCTGTCTGTGCTGTTCAACAGGTGGTGAGTATAGATAACACTTTTTCTTTTCTGTACAATAATGATCTTTTGTACATGATATACAAATTACAAGTATTTTCATACTTCTGAATTCACTTGCCCTTCACAAGAACCCTGTGAGAATGGATATTCATTTTACCACAGTTTAAAGCTGAGGCTTTGAGAAGTTAAAAGGAGGCTGCGTAAAGCCACACAGCATGTAGGAATGGAATCCTAGGATCCTTTTCTACTCCAGGCTTGTGCTGCATGTAGGGAAGCAAAAGAGCATACAGGACATGTGAACAGACATCTATTCACATAACAGAATCTGTCAAACAACTAAAACACTGAAGTTCAGCAGACAAAGACAGAGAGAGAGGTAACCCCCATGGGGCCATAATCCACGTAAGGCTCCATCTGCTTCCCTCCCCTCTGGACGGGACCTAGCAGAGACAGTGAAGCAGGCCACCCTGTCTTCCCAGGCTGCCCCCAGTAACAGCGCAGGAAGCGCCCACCACGTGCAAGGCAGCATGTGAGGAGAGGGATGTGCTGTGCGACTGGCTATCCCCACAATCCCAGGAGGAAGGCACTGCTGTTCCCATCCTACACGCGAGAAAATCTAAGTCACTAAAAAGTTAACTTTCTAAGATCCTTCAGCCAGCAAAGCCAGACAGTTCCAAAAATCACCCCCTTCTCACTCATCTATTCCAGGTATTACTCCAAACAAACAAACATGTTCTCATTTTCTCAGAGAAGTCTTCAGACTGAGCCATAAAAGGAACGTAGGAGTTACACCTGTTGCAATACAGATGCACCTTGAAAACATGAGGCCAAGTGAAAGAAACCAAATGCAAAAAGTCACATATTGTGTGCATCCACTTATGCGAAATATCTAGAAGAGCTAGTCCACATCAGCAGTCACCTGGGCTGGGAGAAGGGGAGAATGACTGCTTATGAGTAAGCAGTTTCCTCATGGAACTAGACAGATGTGATGGATGCACAACACTGTGAATGTAATAAATGCCACCTTTAGTTCACTTTAATATGGTAAATTTTATGTTATAGGAATTTTATCTCAGTAAAAAGAAAAATCTGAGTGGAGCAGAGGGCAGTGGAGCATTTGCCTAGTTAGCCCTTTACCTGATCCTACTCTATACCTGCTCAAAGGCACCAGTTCCAGAGGCAAAGATTCAACTCAGGCAACACAAAGGGGAAGGAAGCTTGTGCTGAGGGTCCTGAGGCTGGGCCTAGGAGCCCAGGAGAGAGTATCAGGCCAACTGGACAGATTCACCGTCTGTGCAGGATGAGATCCCAGAGCCCCACAGACCTCCGTGTCAGGGCACATCAACCTACTCCCCTTTGCCTTCAATGTCTACAATCATATAGATGACTTTCTACACCCCTATAAGGAAGCCTGGGGCTTCCCAGGTGGCTCACTGATAAAGAATCTGCCTACCAATGCAAGAGACACAGGTTCAAACCCTGGGTCAGGACTTCAGTATTCTTGCCTGGGAAATCCCATGGACAGCGGAACCTGGCAGGCTACCTACACTCCATGAGGTCGCAAAGAGTCATACACAACTCAGTGACAAAGCAACAAGGAAGCCTGAGGCACTGCTACCAGAGACAGATTTATTTAGATTTATATAAAATATTTACTAACACGGGAAACCAGACATATTAGGATTTTTCCCAATATCTGAGAAAAGGCAAAACATTTAATTGACCAGAAAATCAATGTAATGAAACCATTCTACTTCTCAAGCTTTCTAGATAACACAGACTTTATGTACCTCCTGAAGAGATGGACAAATAAATATTTGTACTTTGAATTAAACTTCCACATTTTGCTAAAAAGAAACTTAAAACTAAAAGTGAGGATCCCATCACTGACAGAGTATCCTTCACCTCAGAGGTTTAACAAAATGAAAAACCCAGGGAGTTTGGGAGAGAGCTGATGACTTAAAAAGATAATTTTATGTAATGTCCTTTTAATCAGTAACTTGATCATGAAATTTAAAAGTCCCTTATTTATTTCAAAACAAGTTGAACTAAGGTTTACATTTCACTTTGTGATCAAAAATATTTTTTAGAGTTGTTTAAAATGCTTTAGACGAAGTGATGATATTGCTTTGGCTGTCAACCAGAAACCACGTCCTAAGCTATACCTAGAAGCACAGGAGCTTTAGTACTGGAATATGGGGAAAAATTAAAAATAACCTTTAGCTTACTTAGCCTGCTATAAAAGAATGCTGAAACCATCCCTTTCAGAAAGGATTATTTTGTAAATATACATTCAATTTAAAGGTTTTAAAGTATCCTAGAAAAAACAAATCCTTTAAAAAAAGCAATAGTAGCAATCAACAAGTTATTTTCATTGTGTCAACTGTATGTAAGCCAATATACCATAATATCAATCAATATACTAAGTGTAGGAATGATGCCATTAACACTGACTGCAAAAGTGTTTTTGCTGCTCAATACTCTAGCTTTCATTCAAACTGGTTTCACATATAAACTAAATTCAACAACATTAACTTGAAATCTTAAAGTTAAAAAAGTGCAATATTGTAAATAATGCATAAGAAAATAAGATCGCAAAGAAAGTATGCATATACTTTATACTCATATATAACTTTGTCAGATTATTTAAATATATACACTAAGGACACGGTATACTATTAACTTTCAATGCAAAAACTACTATGAAGTTTTTATTTTGCTATCAACATCTACTAAATAATGGTTTTCAAAAATTATGTTTTAAAGTAATCATCATCAAGGCAGTTTGGAAAAAAATCTTTACAATTTTTAAATTTGCATACACCCTATGACCCAGCAATCCCATTCTTAGAAATCTATCCTACAGAATAACAGCATTGCAAATTATGCATGACATACAATTCTCAGTCCAACACTACTTAAAATATTGAACGGTTATAAAATTGGATTCATAATACTGAAACTTTTTCCAAACTAATCTACAGAATCCGTGCTGCTGCTGCTAAGTCGCTTCAGTCGTGTCCGACTCTGTGCGATCCCACAGACAGCAGCCACCAGGCTTCCCCGTCCCTGGGATTCTCCAGGCAAGAATACTGGAGTGGGGTGCCATTGCCTTCTCCAAGAATCAGTGCAATCCCAATTAAATTCTCTGTACACGTGCTTTTTGTTGTTGTTGTCAGTGTTGTGTTTTGAGTTTGTTTTTTTAAGACTTGAAAATCTGATTCTAAAATTTACATGAAATTTATATGGGAAGGTATAGGAATAACTAAGACATTCCAGAAGAACAAGGTGGCAGTGCTACAAACTGAATGTTTGGGCCCTAAACCCCAGTGATATCTGGTGAGGGTACTTGGAGGCAAAGCCTTTGGGAGGTAATTAGAGTTAGATGAGGTAAAAAGAGTGGGACCTCTATAATGAGATTACTGCCCTTATAAAAAGTGAAAGACAAAGAGAGCCGCCTCCCTACTCCTCCATTTCCCCCTGCTGCTAAGTCACTTCAGTCGTGTCTAACTCTTAGCGATCCCATAGACTGCAGCCTTCCAGGCTCCTCTGCCCATGGGATTTTCCAGGCAGGAGTACTGGAGTGGGTTACCACTGCCTTCTCCATTTCCCCCTACGTGCATGCAACAAAGAAAAGTTATGATAGGACATAATGAGAAGACGGCTGTGTGCATCTCAGGAAGAGGGTGCTCAACAGATACTCAATCTGTTGGCACTTTGATCTTGGGCTGCCCAGACTCCAGAACTCTGAGAAATAAATGTCTGTTTAAGCCAGCAATCTACAAAATTCTGGTTTTAAAACCAAAACAGGGAAGACCTGCTCTACACTGAAGGCAAGATTTAATATAAAATAGTTATGAAGACAGTACATGAACAAGTCAAAGACAAAGCAAACAGGAGAACAGAAAATAGAAACAAATCCACTCAAATATGGACACAATTTCTGGAGCACAGTAGAGCAGTGTGGAAAGAATCAAACAACTGGATAGCTACAGGGGGAAAACAGTGGTAGTGAAACTTGATCCCTACCTCATACCATATTGAAAAAACTCATTTCCAAGCAGAGTATAGATTCAAATGTGAAAGGTAAAACAGGATAAAACAGGAAAATACTCTCAAGGATAAGAAAAGAATACTGTGATAAGAAATGAAAAACACTAGCCATAAAATAAAATACTGATAAATTGGACTACATTACAACTAAGAACTTCTGTTCAAAGGACACCATTAAGAGAATAAAAGGCAAGAGACAGAAAGGAAGTAGATATCTACAAGGCATATATCCAATTTAAAAAACTCCTAAAGAGTCGGACACGACTGAGCGACTGATCTGATCTGATCCATACTGTACAAAAAAGAACTCCTACAAATCAATAAAACAAAGATAAACCAACAGAAAAATGAGCAAGAGCCTGAAATAAGCACTTCACAGAAGAAGTTATCAATACACAGATGAAAAATGCTCAGTCCCATTAGATGAAATACACAGATGAAAAATGCTCAATCTTATCAGTCATCAGAGAAATGTAAATTAAAACTACAAGAGAACATTACATACCCTCCAGAATAGCTGAAATTAAAGAAAACTTTCATAAACTCCTGGTAGGAAGGTAAAGTTCTACAACTATCCTGAAAAAGACAATAGGCATTAGCTTCTAAAGTGTTAAAACTACATATACACTTTAACCCAGTGGTTCTCCTCCTATAAGTACGTAGCAAAAGAAATGCACAATAATCTTCACAGCAGCATAATTTAAAATAGCCAAAAATTAGGCAACCCACAGGTTTAACTATAATGCTTACGATAGAAAGCATACTTAAGAGGTACTATTTAGAAAAAGCAGCAGCAGCATATATCAAAAGAGCAGGACGACGGTACTCTTCTGTAGGGGAGGGAGGAAGCACTACAGTGCCAGCAGTTTTCCTCTTCTTGACCTGATGGTGGCTACACGGGAATTCACTTCATAAAAATTCACTGATGTGTGCACTTTGTTTTACCTTATTTTCTGTACTTCTGGGACTCTTACAATCCTTCACAGAAAGAAAAAATATTGGAAAAAATCTAATCTGAGCTATTGTGTCAGCTGCATGTCACTTGGAATCAGTAGTTACTTCAGTGTTTCCAATCATAACCTGAAAATACGGGACTTCTCCCCGCATAATGCTGAACAAATTGTTATCACATCATTGTGAAAATTTCAAATATTAAAGGCAAAGTATATTATCCCCTCAAATTAAGATATTTAAAAAAAACACACTTTATAAAAGCAAAATTACTATTAGCAAAAAAAAAAAGTTACAAAAAAAGATCTAGGAATTAAATAATTGACATGTCAAAAAAATTTCCCATTTTTCTTATAAACAGAAGCATAATACGCTTCTTGTAAGTTTATTAAGGAAGAAATTCTAAACTTACCTCTCTGTTGGGTGTACCCTCATCAAGTGACTCTGTAAATGAAGACGTCCTGCTCCTGGTTCTCGTTGGTGTTGAAGAACTGGAGGAAGCCTAGATTAAAAAATTATTGCACAAATTAGAAAGACTACACTCGTGAGCACACCACATACTATACAGTCCTTTCTCACAGTCCATGCCCAAAGAACCCAGTAAAAAGAAGGAAAAGAGCAAATACATGGAAAACGAAAAAGGTAAGTGAAACGTCATCAACTAGCAGACCCAGGCTACCCACAGGGTCCTTGGTCTGATTCTGCCACCAACTTGAACTATGACCTTCACTAAATTAACTTTCTGAGTGCTAAAATAAACCTCAAAATAAGGTTGTGATGATAAAATTATTTTATTAGGGGAGACTGAAACCAGGTGAGAAGTATATGAAAACTTTCTACACTATCTTTGCAGCTTTCCTATAAATCAAAATTATTCCAAGTTCATTAAAAATAAGTTTGTCAATTCAATTGTGAAAGTGCCTTCCAGCTCTAATATTCAATTCTAACGCCTGTGGAGGTAAATATGTCTCTAGTCAAAGGTCTTACTTTGAGAATACTGTGCACACTACAGCCCAGTACTGAGATGCCAGTCCATTAGTTCTGTGAAGGACTGCAAGACTCCTACCACCCTTAGTACAAAAACATGTAGGATAAACAAGAAGCTCCAAATTGAAACTAGAGCCTGAGGTCCACTCTAAGGTGAGCTAAAAACAGTCCTAAAAATATAAAACCAACACTTCAAGATGCCCTCTCATCCGTAACAAGACAGGCCTTAACCCATCTACACAAAAAATAACGCCTTGATGTCTTACCCTTTTGTAGTCTGTATAGCACTACATAAATAAAAAGCACATAGTAAATATTTGTTAAAATAAATGAACAAATGGAACGTCCATCTGTCAAGTCAGTGTGTGCTGCTGTGTCTACGTTGGAACAGAGAGGTCACAACAAACAGTGTACACACACATACACACACACATATGTACATATTCAGTGTACAATTAAGTCTAACATTTCTAATCAACACAAACGTTCAGTAAATGGTGCTGGGACAAATGACCATCCATATGGGGTAACAAAATCACTCAGACCTTGAGTTTATACTTAAGCTATATTAAAGATTTAAATGATTTTTGGGACTTTCCTGGCGGTCCAGAGGTTAAAATTCCTCACTTCCACTGCAGGGAACTGCAAATACCGCAGTTCTCTGGTTGGGGAACTAAGAGCTGAATAAAACAGATTTTTATGTCAGAAGCAGAAATCAAAAGGAACAGTTTAATTGGGAGGAGGAGAAAACATCAACAAAATGTGACAAAAGTTAAATAAACTCTTTTTCTAAAAAGCTCTTATAAGTACTTAAGTCTGAACTCCAAAAACTCACCAACCTAGTCTTTTCATCTAGGGCAGGTGACCTGAGCTCGCCCGGTGAACATACCCACATGAGACTCTGAGTCATATATGGGCGGTATGAGAAAACAGACATGCAAAATTAATAAAGCTCGTCAGCTGGTAAGCAGGGAGACACAGAGCTTCCTGCAGTTACACACAAGAGCTGTGCACGCGAGATGCAGTGCACCGGACTGAGGCGGCTGCAACATTCTTAGTGCCGTCCCCCAGCTTGGCTGAGCAAAGCCATCAGCCCAGACTTTCAGGCCCTCCTTAAAATTCTGTAAGTCACCAACTATTTATTCATTAACAGATCCCTTTTCTGCTTAACTAGCTGGGCTGAGTTCTGTTGCTTACAACTTAGAATTCCAATACACACATACCTTCTAAAAGATGAACAAGAAAAATCAACACATGATAGAAGGAATGTGCAGAAGTTACCTTAAGGGACTCAACCAAGGCAAAAAACAGAAAGAGTAAGGCCTCAAAATTTTAAACAACAAAATAGTTGAATGTGAAATAAAGTTGAAGCCTTATCAATGTTTTAGAAGGCAAAGGAGCAAAGGAAAGATATACACATCTGAATGCAGAGTTCCAAAGAACAGCAGAGAGAGATAAGAAAGCCTTCCTCAGCGATCAATGCAAAGAAATAGAGGAAAACAATAGAATGGGAAAGTCTAGAGATCTTTTCAAGAAAAGTAGAGATACCAACAGAATATTTCATGCAAAGATGGGCACAATAAAAGACAGAAATGGTATGGACCTAACAGAAGCAGAAGATATTAAGAAGAGGTGGCAAGAATACACAGAAGAACTATACAAAAAACATCTTCACCACCCAGATGATAATGATGGTCTGATTTCCAACCTAGAGCCAGACATCCTGGTATGCGAAGTCAAGCAGGCCTTAGGAAGTGTCACTATGAACAAAGCTAGTGGAAGTGATGGAATTCCAGTTGAGCTATTTCAAATCCTGAAAGATGGTGCTGTGAAAGTGCTGCACTCAATATGCCAGCAAATTTGGAAAACTCAGCAGTGGCCACAGGACTGGAAAAGGTCAGTTTCCATTCCAATCCCAAAGAAAGGCAATGCCAAAGAATGCTCAAACTACCGCACAATTGCACTCATCTCACACACTGGCAAAGTAATGCTCAAAATTCTCCAAGCCAGGCTTCAACAGTACATGAACCATGAACTTCCAGATGTTCAAGGGATTAAGAAATTGGAAGAGGGCTTATATAAGGGAGAGGAACCAGAGATCAAATTGCCAACATCTGTCAGATCTTCCGGAGAAGGCAATGGCACCCCACTCCAGTACTCTTGCCTGGAAAATCCCATGGACAGAGGAACCTGGTGGGCTGCAGTCCATGGGGTCGCTAAGAGTCGGACATGACTGAGCGACTTCACTTCCACTTTTCACTTTCATGCATTGGAGAAGGAAATGGCAACCCACTCCAGTGTTCTTGCCTAGAGAATCCCATGGACAGAGGAGCCTGGTAGGCTGCCATCTATGGGGTCGCACAGAGTCAGACACGACTGAAGCGACTTAACAGTAACAGTAACAACAGTCGGATCTTCAAAAAAGCAAGAGAGCTTCAGAAAAATATCTACTTCTGCTTTATTGACTATGCCAAACCCTTATTATATGGACCAAAACAAACACTGGAAAATTCTTAGAGTTGGGAATACCAGACCACCTGACCTGCCTTTTGAGAAATCTGTATGCAGGTCAAGAAGCAACAGTTAGAACTGGACATGGAACAACAAAATGGTTCAAAACCGGGAAAGAGTGTGTCAAGGCTGGATATTGTCACCCTGCTTATTTGAGTTATATGCAGAGTACATCATGAAAAACACTGGACTGGATGAAGCACAAGCTGGAATCAAGATTGCCAGGAGAAATATCAATAACCTCAGACACAGATGACACCACCCTTATGGCAGAAAGAAGAACTAAAGAGCCTCTTGATGAACGTGAAAGAGGAGAGTGAACAAGTCGGCTTAAAACTCAACATTCAGAAATCTAAGATCATGGCATCTGGTCCCATCACTTCATGGCAAATAGATGGGAAAACAGTGGGAATAATGACAGACTTTATTTTCTTGGGCTCCAAAATCACTGCAGATGGTGACTGCGGCCATGAAATTACAAGATGCTTGCTCTTTGGAAGGAAAGTTATGACCAACCTAGATAGCATATTGAAAAGCAGACACATTACTTTGCAAACAAAGATCCGTCTAGTCAAAGCTATGGTTTCTCCAGTGGTCATGTATGGATGTGAGAGTTGGACTGTGAAGAAGGCTGAGCGCCAAAGAATTGATGCTTTTGAACTGTGGTGCTGGAGAAGACTCTTGAGAGTCCCTTGCATTGCAAGGAGATCCAACCAGTCCATCCTAAAGGAAACCAGTCCTGAATATTCATTGGAAGGACTGATGCTGAAGCTGAAACTCCAATACTTTGGCCACCTTATGTGAAGAACTGACTCATTTGAAAAGACCCTGATGCTGGTAAAGAGTGAAGGCAGGAGGAGAAGGGGACAACAGAGGATGAGATGGCTGGATGGCATCACCAACTCGATGGATTTGAGTCTGAGTGAACTCTGGGAGTTGGTGATGGACAGGGAGGCCTGGCGTGCTGCGAATCATGGGGTCACAAAGAGTCGGAAATGACTGAGCTACTGAACTGAACTGAGAAAACTTACGTGTGCTTCTGCGTGCTTAGTCACTCAGTCGTGTCTGACTCTCTGCAGCCCATGGACTGTAGCCCTGCCTGGCTCCTCTGTCCATGGAATTTTCCAGGCAAGAATACTGGAACAGGTTGCCATCTTCTTCTCCAAGGGATCTTCCTGAACCAGGGATCGAACCCATATTTCTTGTGTTCCAGCACTGGCAGATAGATTCTTTACCACCAGCACCACCTGGGAAGCCCCCAAAAAATGTATGACTAGAAGACAACACTGTGTTTAGAAAATGGGAAAGGAAAGCAGTCACTGGACAGTGTTTACCCAGGACTGAAACTAAATCACAAATATCAGAGCACTTCAGAAATAATTCTCACTGAGGTTGAGGGAAACTTAATAACCCTTCCCACCCACAGCAATGAATTTCAACTCATACCAGCGTCAAAGACTTTAGATGTTTCAAACACTACCAATATGACTGGGAGAAGCTCCATTTGTATCTCCTCTTATATGCTTAAATGTAGTATCTCCCTTAATAAAATGGCTACTGAGAGGGCAAAAGTTAGGAAAGTAATTAGTTTTACTAGGCCACAGGAAGTAACTCATAGCCAACCCTCTCTGCCGTGATTCCAACATCTCAAAAAAATTGGGGGGTTAATAACCCAGCTTTCCAAATAGTCAGATGTCCTCCAGACAAGGACGTCCAAATCACTTGAAAAGTACACCTCTACTGTGAAACTTCTTAATTGGCACAATGATTTCTCATATGAGCCTAATCTTTAACTGGAGCCTCATCAGCTCTGGAAAAATCAGCAAAATCAAATGTTGGGGTTTATGAAGTTAAAGTATAGATTCTAAGACACACTGCCCTCAGAAAAGTAGTACCACATGGCCAAGCTTGGCCTGATGGTTTGTAGGTCTTCCTCTGGAGTTGCAAAAGAATCACATGAGGGAATAGATGTGACTGCAAAGTATGAAAATATGCAAAAAAAAAACCCAATTAACTGTACTTGAGTATTTATCCCAAAGTCTTGCATCTTTAACAGCTATCCTCACTTTAAAATATATAAGGATTTACATTCCTTCAAACTAAATTTGTTCTAATTAATCCTCACAGCCATGAGAAATCTGAAGACAGATGTCTAAGCTATTTTTCAAGAAACCTGATGGTTATATCCAGGCTCACAATATTTTTATTGCCAACTGAATATTAATTGACCATAGCTCTCAATTTCATTATAAGAAAAAAAAATTTTAGTCACCGGGGTACTCAGAATTCGAAGATGACCCCAAATCACCCTCACCTTGCAAATATGCGATATCATTGCCCTGATGATCTTACCTTTCAGAGCAAAAAGGATTTTGCAGGTGTATTTAAGATTACTACTCGGTTGACTCTAAGTTAACTCAGAGAAAGGAGACTATCTGAATAGGACCAACCTAATCACACAAGCCCTTCAAATGAGTCCAGAGTCCAGCAGAAAGCAGAGAGGTACTCCTGCAATCCTGAAGGAAAGCAAAGGCCTGTGAGGGTCAAGCAGTGAGGAACTGTGGGCAGCAAAAGACAGTAAGAAATAAGGACCTGTATCCCACAGCCACAACCACATGAGCATGGACCAGGATCCTCATCGCCAGGTGAGAACACAATGTGGACAACAACTTGATCTTAGTCTTGGGAGGCCCTGAGCAGAGAAGCCAGTCATGCCATGCCAGACTTCTGACACACAGGCTGTGAAACATAACTGGGTTATTAGGCAGTAAGGCTGTGGTAATGTGTTACTCAACATCAGGAAATTAATGCAGTCACCTTTAGGAACAGTAGCCTTAAAGTTTAACCATCTTGAATTTATAACTTTAGATATCTGTAACTATCTGACAATTCAGCTGTCTTGAATACAGTAGCTCTTTATAGGAAAACTCTCAGATGATAGAGCCCCAATTGAATAAACTTTGATTAACATAGTTTTGACTAACATAGAATTTCTCAGTAATATGAATATCTAAGATTTGTATTATCTTTAGAGTGTGCTGTTCAGCCTAAGATTAATGCTTTTCAATGTCTAATTTTTTGGTATAGTTAAAATATATTAGATACATTTGATGTAATAGAGATTTAAGAGTTAGCGGCTACGCTTATCAACATTGTTCTTATACAGACAGCATGGTACGGTGAAAGCATTTTGGCTGGGTTGTGGAATCAATTAGAGGATGGGGATCAACTTTTTTTTTTTAATGAAGGAATATTTTGGGTCAAAATATGGCATCTTATGTCGTAAAGATGAAGATTCTATAAAACTTTCGTTTTAGAAGTGTCTGTGCAAAAAGAATGTAATTGTTGTTTAACTGCTGGTCCCAGTGAAAAAAATTTGAGAAACAGTGATCCAGAGAGTATTGGGGAAGCGGATGAGGGACTCAGAAGAACTGCGCGCTAGCCCAGATCTTGCAGTGTGCACCCTGATCCAGCCACATAAGCATTCTCAGCTTTTCACTTTCCTGTCAGGAAATTGGGGATAACTGTCCTCCATACCTCCATCTGTTTTAGCCTGTTACTAGTTTAGAAACTAGATAACTACATCTAATAGAATTGCAGACAAAATAAACATAAGGAAATTCTAAATGAGGGATTTTTTTAAAACTGTCCTTATTAATAACTTACATTAACTATGAAATATGAAGTTGCTGCTGCTAAGTCACTTCAGTTGTGTCCGACTCTGCGTGACCCCATAAACGGCCACCTACCAGGGCTCCGCCGTTCCTGGGATTCTCCAGGCAAGAACACTGGAGTGGGTTGTCATTTCCTTCTCCAATGCATGAAAGTGAAAAGTGAAAGTGAAGTCGCTCAGTCATGTCCAACTCTTAGCAACCCCATGGACTGCAGCCTACCAGGCTCCTCCATCCATGGGATTTTCCAGGCAAGAGTACTGGAGTGGGTCGCCACTGCCTTCTCTGAATACGAAGTTAGTGACATTAAAATTTTGGCTGCCCAGAAGCCTTTTGACACTACTTACTTCTCAAATTATAACCCAAGTAGACGATTGGCATTCTTACACAAGCTTAACATCTGGCTTCATTTCTCCCTGCCACACCCATGAGGAACCAAATCACAGCAAGGACACAGCCACAGACTCCTCCTCATCACGTACTCCTGAAAGTCTCTGCCAATCTACCTGACACCCCAGCTATAAAGGAATGGCCAAAGTAACCTGGAGTTAATATGTCACACAAGCCTTTATCTACTAGTTACAAAATTATTAGAACTTTCCATCATGTCGTTAGTAAAGTACGTTCTACATCCTGACATCTAAACAGTAGTGCCAGAAATGAAATATTGCTGCTTATGTTATAAATGTTCACCTCTCAAAGACAGCCCTTTAATATAGTGAAGTCAACTCATTCAAAAGTAATTTAAGGAGACTTCTAGTTAAAAATATGGTAGATGAACCAGTTTCTTATTTTTCTCTCCCTTGAAAAGAGTTGGGGCTTCCCTGGTAGCTCAGTCGGTAAAGAATCCACCTGCAATGCAGGAGACAGCTGGCGATGCAGGAGACTTGGATTCAATCCCTGGGTCAGGAAGATTCCCTGGAGAAGGAAATGGCAACCCACTCCAGTATGCTTGCCATGGGAAATCCCATGGACAGAAGAGAAGAGCCTGGAAGGCTACAGTCCATGGAATTGCAAGAGTTGGACATGACTTAGCAACTAAACCACCACCCAAAGAGTTAAATTTCAACCAATTTTCAGAAGAATGGGTGTGAACACAAGAATACTAAAGTGATAATACAGCTGAGGATACTACAATCCCATGGAGAAGGGAACACTGATAAGAAGCAAGCCTATTTTCAACTCCAGAGCCCTAAAAAAATTTAAGACTTCAAAGTTACAGTGCAAGTTATAATGAAGTTCAGAGGCAGGACCAAAATCAGAAAAAAATGGTTGAAAGATCCCCATGTCCCTGGTCCCACCTTACACAGCCTCTGAAAAACCAAAGGTTTATTTTTCTAGAGCCATTTCGGCTCCAACCTGGATGAAACCAAGCACAGTAAGACAGGAGTGAAGGGCAAGGTGTGTGACAATCTAGAGGGACTAATTAGGTGATATTCTGCACAGTGAACAGTGGAACCTCCAGCACAATGCTTCCAAAGCAGCTCGGCTTATAACCTGGCACCCCCTGCCCAAAAAACAAAAGGTTTCACTGGAGAAATCAAATGACATCTTAAAAATCTCAGGTTATCAACAGGTAGATATTTCTCCCGATAATAAAGCCAATTGCAGGCTATCACCCAGCAGGGAGTCCCAGTGTTGACCACATGATACTTCTAGATAGCATCAGATTTTTAGTTTCTTGCCTTTAAATATGGATACCCCAGAGCAGTCAGTAAAGAAAATTGCCAATGTAAGAGCCAACAGCAACAAAATCCACCAAAAAAAAAAAAAAATTAAAAGAAAACTTCAAAACAAAAGAAAAAAATCAGAGCTATAAAAGATATGTCAGCGGACTTCTCTGGTGGTCCAGTGGCTAGGACTCCACACTCTCAATCAAAGGGACCCAAGTTTGATCCCTGGTCAGAGAGCTGGATCCCACATGCTGCAATTAAAGCTGCCACATGCCACAAGTAAGACCTGGTGCAGCCAAAATAAATAATTTTTTTTTAATGTTAAAGATATATCAGTATAGCAAGAGCAATGCTATGAAAAAGCAAAAGACAGTAAGAAATAGCCTTTGGAAAATTTAAAAACAGAGTAGGAAAAATTAAAAATTCAACTGAAAACTAACATTATAGATTAACCATACTTCAAAAAATAAAGAAAACAAAAAACTCATTGAACAGTTAGATAAATTGAAGCAGCAAACTCTGAAAAATAGGACAAAAAAAGGAACTTCTCTGTGGTCCAGTGGTAAGACCCCACACTTCCACTTCAAATAGAACAAAAAACAAATAAATAAATTAAAATAGACCATGAAGAGTAAAAAGTAATAAATAAGAGATTCTATCCTGAAGGTACAAAAACTAACTGGTCTTCCAGAATAGAAGAGAAAAAACAAAGGAGAGGGAATTATCAAAGAAATAATATCTAAAATTCTCCAAAAATTTAAGCACAGGAGTCACCATACTTAGCGAAGCACAATGCAAAAATAAATCTACACAAAGGCATGTTCACCATAAAATTTCAGAAAACAAGAGAAGATCCTAAAGTCTCCAGAAAGAACACGGAGGACAGAGCTGGGAGGCTGGAGGAGACAGTGTGTTTTGTTTTAGCATAGTAGTCTTTTAGCAGAACTTTATCTTTTAAAACTACAGAATGTATTACTTTGATAAAATAAAAGCAAAATTTCATTTTAAATGTTTATTTAAAAATCATGAGTATCTAATATATCCAGTAAAAGGTACCCCATATAATTTAAAAGCATAATATACAGATTAAAAGATGATCTATTTCTCATCCTAATTTTGGTAACAAATCATAAGTGAACTGATTGTTATTCCCAACATTTTAGACACTAGCTACTGTTAACATCATCCATGCTAACTTAGTCAAATAACTCTATAAAATAAATAAAATAGAAAAATCAGACATCTTTACTAATCTAAGAAATATGCATTTGTTGAGAATTCATAATTTAAAAGACAAATATTTAAGATAAATGCATGTTTATGCAAAGAGTGGTAATTAGGTTACCAGTACAAGAATGCAGACTTATCACTGTTGACTTCTCTTCCTCCCAAAAATCCACTGAAATGAAGGATTTAAAAAAAAAAAAAGTAGAAAAGCAGATTAACTAAAACTCTAGAACAAGAGAGGGAAAATCATAAGTAAAAAGAAAACAAATTTTTGAAGAATAAAGGCAAAAGGATTCTAACTGGTGGGGAAGTCAGGGTAATGGGGCCCTAACTCCAAACATACACAGAAGGCAGCTCTGGGAGAGGCAAAGATACTTATTTCAACAGGGGGGCAGGGGAAATCATTTTATACACTAGAAGGGGAAATTACTACTCTCAGGAACGTGTCTCAGGTCTGTGAAACAAACAGCTACACCGGGTCAGCCTTCTTCAACCCAAACACTTCTCCAGACAAAAGAAACAGCCAAATACAATGAGTAACACCTTGGAGGAGTCAGCGCTCCAATTGCAGAGGCTGGCACCATAAAGCAGCAAGGTAACAACACATCCCAGTTTCACCACAGCAATCCCAGTCCTGCCCAGTCCACGTCAGTATAAGTTTCAAGATAATTACCAGTGTCCCCATTCATTAAGAATGTCTGGATAATAAATCACCCACTTTGTCTTCATAAATATAAACCAACAACTAATAAAAACAAGACATTTTTCTCAACAAAATTAAAAACAATATGACCAGTACGAATACATACAAGTATAACAACCTGGAACAATCTGATAAATCAAGGAACAGACTTTAAATGTGCATGTATATATAACACATAACATCCTGGAAAGTTTTGAGAAGCTCTAGTTTCCATTAAACCACAAGCTGCTGCTAAAAAAAAAAAAAAGAAAAAAAACTCAAAGTACCGTGGTTAAGAGAATGGGCTTTAGAGCAAGACTGCTTGGGTTCGTATCTCAGCTTTATCACTGAGTTGTGTGGTACGAGCTGTCTACACAGACAAGTTACTTAACCTTCCTTGGCCTCAATTTCTTATCTGTAAAATGAGGATAATACAAATCCATACCTTTTATTATTTCATGTATTAATTTAGATAATACATGCAATGCACCAAGAAAATACCTAGGTAAAAATAACTACCCAACGTTGACTAGTGTTAATTTGTGGAAATTAAATGTGATGACTAGAATAAATTCAATAGAAGCAGCTGAAATAAAAATCCGAAATCTTTCAAAGCAATAAAATAAACAGGAAACAAGGAATATATCAAAAGAGGGGAAAAGGATATAGAGAGAATTTATTTAGAAAGATTAATAAGATTTAAAAAAGAAAGAAAAGGGGGAGACTAAAAAAAAAAGCAAAGAAGAAAACTAGAAATTTTTTAGCATCAAAGAAAAAGAGAAAAGATTCAAAGATCAAGTTAACCACCAATACGGAAAAGAACAAGTTTGATTAGACTTTTCATTTGCACACAGGATGCTAGAGCATAAGGGAGAAATAAAGCCAACAGCCTGAAGGAAAATTTTCAACCTAGAATTTTATAATTAGTCAAGTAAATATTTACGTAAATGAAAACATCTTCCTAATATTTTGTGATTTAAGAAGTAAAGAAACTAAATGGTTAGTTAAAATCCTGTATTTTTATCAACACATTAACCGAAGTTCTACATCAAAGTTTCCAGTCTTGCTTCTCACCTGGGCCCAGGAGGACGCTTCTGAATTTGCTCACAGCTTCGGTGGGATGTAAAGTTATATATAATTTGCATCTATGTCTTAAGGTCTTTGAATATCACAACAAGCTCAAGAGACAAAGCTTCTCTCAGAAGTTTTCCCTCCAGTTTTTCCTATCAAACTAAGAAGCAGATGAAACAACTTTGTACAGCTCTTATCCTATTCAAGTTTCACAATGATTTTTTAAATTACATAAACAAGAACTGTTCTATTACTTAAAATATAAGAACTTAATGTATATTCTATATAAAGCAATAGAAATAGCCACTATATGCTCCCTGATCAAAATACAGATTCATAAACACTCAAGACATTCTGATTCTTCTGATCTAAATGTTTCTCTCTGGGAGCTACACTTTTTAGATTGAGGATAATTATTTTGCCAAGCGACATTTATAAAAAAAGACTATGTTCCCTCAGAAAGGGACTCTTTTCCCTGTTTGTGAAATTTTTTTTTATTCCTATTACACAAATTATTATTTTGAGACCCCACTCTAAAAAATTATAATCCTGCAAGTTTGGGGCGAGCCCACATTGTTTTGTTTTTTATTGTGGTAAAGTACACGCAACATAAAAGTTATCATTTTAAACATTTGTAAGTGGACAGTTCAGTGGTATTAATTATACTCACATTGTTGGGCAACCATCACCACTATCCATCTCCAGAACTTCTTCATCCTCCCAAACTGAAACTCTATCGTCATTAAACAATAATTCCTCATTTCCCCCTCCTCTCTTTAGCCACAGACAACCACCGTTCTATGTTTTGCCTCCATGATCCTGGCTAATCTCGGTAACTCACACAAGTGGGGTCACAAAATAGTCCACTTGTGCCGCTGCTTTTTACAATTAAATTTTAGTAATATCTGAGCGAGTGAGTGAGTGAAGTCGCTCAGTAGTGTCCGACTCTTTGGAACCCCGTGGACTGTAACCTACCAGGCTCCTCCGTCCCTGGGATTCTCCAGGCAAGAATACTGGAGTGGGCTGCCATTTCCTTCTCCAAGTAATATGTGAAAAGGGCTGCAAATGTTAAAAAAATATTTTTTATTCATGGCACTATATACAGCCTAAGAAATAAGAAAGTATCCTATATTACTCTTTATTAATTTTTATCAAATTTATTCTAAGGATTTAAATATATATATATATAAGTATAGATATTTGTTGTTAAAAAATTAAGTAAAACTTGATTTGAAATTGTTTAATTTTATCTTTAAAGTCAGAGTTGACCAATTGTTTACTTGAAATAATATTTGCCAAAGAAGGGTTCAAATAATCTCAGCTCCAAAGAGAAGTGATTAGGGACTACAAAACGGTGTCTTGCATTTATTGAATACTTTAAAAAACTGAAGGAACCCCAAAGTATTAATATCACGAACACTATCGTTATTACTATTACTGAAAAGTTTTGCAAGTATTGTGATGTAAATGGTTCATTTATCCCAGAATTATCAACACCTGACGACTCACTCTATTTGAAACATACCTGTCAAGCAATATCACCTCTGGAAATCAAGCTAAGAACCAGGAAATATGTACACAAGGGCCTCCAAAATCTCAAATCAAATGTCTCAATTTGTATTAATGCACTAAAATGCATTAAAGAATCCCTTAGGTACTTGCCCTTATTTTACACAAAATTTTAGAAATTCAGGGTCTTGTCTTGATTTAAAGCCCAAAGCAATTTAAAACCTGGGAGCAGACAGACATTGGGCAGATAACAGGGGAGGCTACAAAGTGATCAGGAAAACTAGACCGAGAACAAACACATAAAATCCTCCTGAGCAGGTAAAAGCAAATTGTCTTTCACACCCCATTACATTCCTGAGGGTATGGCACCCTCAACACAAAATAATTTATATTCAAAAAACAAGACATAATATTATACAAATTCAGGATCCTTTGCATGAGAAAACAAGGACATGTTTTATCTGTTACAAAAAGATTATCCCATCCAAAAATATTTGTTTTGCTTAATTCACGCTTGAAAGAAATCCTTAACTCTAAAAATAATAATCCAAAATTTCTCAACTTGAAGGGTTCTGAATAGTTAAGGATCAAGACAAGGAACAAAATCAAGTTTCTATCAGCAATTGATCACTAACAATTTACTTTTGCATTCTGGATAAATATATATATATATATCTCTACTCATATATACACAAATATATACTCACTATATATATACATATATATATATATCCACTATATATACACACACATATAGTTACTATATATATAGTCATCAAAAAGGATCGTTTTAAATCTTCTGTACACAAAGTGCTATTTCTTGCTCCGCCACGTACTGTCTTACCAGAGTCATCAACCCATACGAACTGGGAGCCCTAATGCATTACCTGTAACTAGCCCTTCTACCATGATTCTAAAGACAACCCTCGGGTTTCCCAAGTGGTTCAGAAGGTAAAGAATCCACCTGCCAAAACAGGAGATACAGATTCAATATCTAGGTCGGGAAGATCCCCTGGAGAAGGAAAAGACAACCCACTCCAGTATTCTTGCCTGAAAAATCCCATGGACAGAGGAGCCTGGCAAGCTACAGTCCATGGGGACGCAAACAAGTGGGACAGGGCTTAGCGACTGAACAACAACAAAGACAACCTCCCTTTGTTAAAGATCGATAGTAATTATTTTTCAAGAAAAAAAGATAACATGTACAAATAAAAAGCCAGCAGCTTGGAGCATGTCGTTCTTAAACTATTTTCACTATGTCATACTTTCCCCACAAAACTGGGATCACGCTTTACATGCTGTTTTCCAATCTGTCTTTTAATACTAGTTAGAGCCTACTACTCTGTGGGCTCTAACTCTAACTGTCTGACATCAGGCAAGTTACTTAATCTCTCTGAATCCCATTCAAGGTATGAAAGATTCTACCTTGTAGATTTATGTGACAATGAAACAAAATAACCCAAGCAAAATACCCAGCACAGTAAGAACCTAATCAATGCTGGCGTTTTTCTAAGGCTGCATAATAACCAACTAGATGACAAAACTTATCTAACCAATTCTCTACTGCTGAATATTTCTGACCACATTTTACCTATTAAAAACAACACTGAAGTGAAATTCCATGTGGCTAACTCAGTAATACATCCTGAGTTCTCTTAGAATTTTTAGAGGTGGCATCCTGGATCAGTGATACGTATAGAGTCCCTTACATTCACTGCTGTGCCTGTTTCCCCACATTTCTCCCCTCATTTTATCTTTTCTTTCTTTCTTACATTAACAGTGTTTTGTAAAATTTTTAAAAGCTCACGGTAAATGTAATATATTTAGTACTGAAAGTAATATATTTAGTATCGAAGTCTTAATCACTATTTACAATTCCCTTGGGAGAATGAACAAGTTTTCAGTACCATATTCTAATATACCTCAACCACTGTTTCACTCTACAGAAGCTCTAAATAAACTTCAATTTACAGTTTCAGAATAAATTCAATGCAATAGATGCTTGATTTAGTAGTTATTGGTCATTAGTTTTTTAAAAGTTGTGTAAGATAAGTGTTCTGTTTAAAATGTTTTAGAAATGCCTGCCAAGTAGTTAAAATTCAGCTTTTCGTGTAGACACTCTAAATCTGTTGAGTCTCAGAAAGGCTGGGAAGCAATTTAGCAGAAGCCCTCCTCATTGCTGAAAGAACCACGTGCTGCCGGCACCAAAACACACATTCACAGCTGCTTAGGAGACTGTTTCTGCTTCTTTAAATTAACACTACTAACGCGCCTCCTTTTTCCTGGAAATTGTCATTTCCTGAAGCAACAGCATTCGTGAAAAGCAAACATTAGCAAGACTCCTGAAGAAACAGAGCCGCGGACGCGCGCAAGCCCTGCGGGCCCCACATGGCCCGCCCCTCCGCCCGTCCCGGATCAACCCAGTTATGCGAAGTGACGAACTCGTGACAGCCTCGGGCACTGGACGCCGGCCACGCCGCCACCTCTCTCGGGTCCAGCGCTTCTGCAAGCACCCCGGCCAGGAATGGCTCAACCCCTGGCCCTCACGCCTGGACCAGGCTTTGGAATTAAGACTCCGTCACGGGCCAGGGGCCCCTCCGTTAATCAGTCTCTGGTCGGGGATGAGATGGGGGGACTTCAGTCCAAATGTCAGATATTACAAGGGATCCTGGTTTTCCCATTTCGCCCTCACTCCTGAGTTGGGGGTCTCGGACGCCTGGGGGAAACCTTCTGTATGGGTCAAAAATCATGCAAGATCAGAGTTCCTCTCACTTATTCTCAGACCAGGTTGGGCATCAGGGGTAAGTTAAAAGGTCAGGTGTCATAAACCCAACCACCCACAACCTACTCTCCAGAACGGAGTTCTGGGATGGGGGACCCGGGTCAGGACTCACGGAGAACCTGGACCGCCCTGAGCTCATTCCCCGGGAAAGATCTGGGGGAAGCCTCTGGTTAGAAGTCAAGGGTCAGGGCAGAACCTCCGCTCCCCTTTGCCCACGAGCCGGTGTCAAGGGTTGTCGGGAACCAGGGGAGCGCGGAGGCCATAGTACCTGAGTGGAGGCCAGAGCCTGCTGGAGCTGCTGCTGCTCCTCGCTGATCTTCTGCTTCAGTTTCTTGAACATCGCGCAAAGTGGGGTCCTGAGGTGGATGAGACCTGTGGGGCGAGTGCTCAGAGAAACCCGGCCGCGGCGGCGGCGGCGGAGGCTTCTCTACACCACAGACCGCGGGGGCCGGGCCTCGCCGCCTCCTCCTTGGGCTAGCGGGCCGGTCGAGACACTCGTCCTGCGGGTGTCGGCGTCGCCGCCGCCGCGTCTCTCTCTTCTGGGTGCCACCGGTTGACCTCGGCCCCCCATCCAGCCCCGGCAGCGGCGGCGGCGACAACGGCAGCAGGTGAGCAGGGCGAACAAGGCGCCTGCGCGGCCTACGTGGAGTTCGGCGAGGGAGCGCTACCGAGCGCCGGAGGGGACAAGCGGGAAGTCCGGCCCGCGCATGCGCGCTGCAGGGCGCTCCCGGAAGGTACGGGACTCCGCGCCGTCCACCTTCATTGCGCGTAGACATGCCCTCGGAGCCGAGGCGTGGCGTGGTCTGAGCCCTACACTGACATCCGGGCTGCGGTGCTGCGAAGTCAGGTGGGGAGGGTGCTGCTTCTCTCAAGGACCGCAAAGCTGACTATCCCGCCGCAAAAAACCTGTTGCGTGGGTGTGAGAAGAGGGGATCCGGCGGGCCTGCCGGGGACTGTGATTGACAGTGTGCTTCTGTTCAGTATTTGTGGTTTGGGTTTTCTGTCTTCAGTATCTCGTATTCCTACTGCTTCCCAGAGTGGCCCTTTTCCCTTTGCTGGGCTCTTCCAGGGGTCACGAAGTGCCTGATAGGAAGCTCTCGGGGTTCAGATATTTCAGGCTGATATAGTTTGGACATTGCCTGTATATAGTTAGGCTTCCCAGGTGGCGCTACTGGTAAAGAACCCTGCTGCCAGTGCAGGAGATGAAGAGAAGTGCTTCCGTTCCTGGGTCGGGGAGATTCCCTGGTGGGGGATATGGCAGCTCACTCCAGTATTCTTAAGAATCCCGTGGGCAGAGAAGCCTGGCAGGCTAGTCCATAGGGTCGCAAAGAATCACGGCTGGAGTGACTTAACGTATACACGCACACATGCTGTGCTTCATTCGTGGGGTCAGTCATGTCCGACCCTCTGCGACCCCATGGACAGAGCCGCCAGGTCTCCCGCATTGCAGAAGGATTCTTCACTGGCTGAGCCACCAGGAAAGCCCAAGAATACTGGAGTGGGTAGCCTATCCCGTCCCCAGGGGAACTTCCCGACCCAGGAATCGAACTAGGGTCTCCTGCATTGCAGACGGATTCTTTACCAGCTGAGCTACCCGGAAAGCCCCCACATACATACATACATACATACATACATACATACATACATACGTACGTATATCGTACGTACGAACCCAGTACGTACGTAATATATATACGTGAATACATACAAAAACACCAGGAGATAGTGGAGGGAGCAGGAGATAGTGGAGGAGAGGAGCTTCCGTCCATGAGATTGCTAAGAGTCGGACACAATTTAGCAACTGAACAACAAATACATGTATTAAAATATATAAATTACTGAATTTATTTTCACATATTCCTTCAAAAATCTTTATCATTCTAAGTGCCAGGTCCTTGGTGACCTTTCACAGGCCTTGACGGAACAAGTAGACAAAAAAATTGGTAACAATGGGGAAAAGTTGGGTCAGCTAACTTTGCCTTATCTTTTTTTTTTAAAAGATGGGAAAACTGCAAAATACATGTTCTTTCTGAATACACATGGACCAGTCACCAAGATAGACGATGTGCTAATTCATAATACAGCTTTCAGTTTCAAAGGATTAATAGCATATACTGTGTTCTTGGATCACAAAGTAATTAAATTAGAAATAAGTAGCAGAGATATCTAGAAAAATCCCCAAATGTTTGGAAATTATGCTGCGCACATCAAATAGTTGATGGTCCAAAGAAGAAACCACCAGGGAAATTAGAAAATATTTTAGAAGAATGAAAATGAGAACAAAGCTTACCAAAATTTGTGAGGTTCAGCTAACACAGTGCTTAGAAATAACAGTATGAGGTTCTTTTATTAGAAAGGAAAAAAGATTGGAAATCAATAATCTACACTTCCACCTTAAGAAGTTTGTAAAAGAAAAAAAATCAGAGTGAGTAGAAGGAATGAAATAAAAGATACTGAGCAAAACATTAATGAAATATAAAACAATAAAGAAGAAAACAACAAAACTAAAACTTTGTTCTTAAAAATGACTAATTGGTAAGCTCCTAGTAAGACTCATGAAGAGAAAGGAAAATACTAGTTATCAATATAAGGAGTTAATGATTGCTTATCACCACAGATTCTATAGATATGATAAGGGAATACCCGACAAATTTTCAAAATGTAGATGTCCTTCAGTCAATGAATGGATAAACAAACTGTAGTACCTTCTTACCATGGAATACTATTCTGACATCTAAAGGACAGAGCGCTGAAACAACCTGAATGGTTTTCCTTAAAGTTTCACTGAGGGAAATAAATGAGACCCAAAAGAAATCATATACATACATGATATACATGACAACCAAGATGGTTGTTCTCTTGCTCTCTACAGTACATCCCTGCTCGACCAGTCCCTGTCACACCTACACCCTACTCACACGGCTGACCTCTCTTAATCATTGACTTGATCAGTAAATACCTGCATACTTGTCCGGGGGCCCAGCTAGTGATTGTTGTCATCTCTAGATCAGAACCTCACGGCTAAGATAGTTTATCAAAGGGGAGATGATGGACATGCTCCTCTACTGGTTTACCTGATAACAAACCAACTGGAGGTCAATTCCCCCTATGACTGGTAACCTCCCTCTACTCCCCACCACCCCAATAGCGAGGACTAGTGCCATGTCTTGCCGCTCATTGCGGGGTGTCGATCCAAGAGCTTACTTCAGCCACATAAAGTCCCCGTTGCGTTAAACCTATGATGTCTCTGTTTTGCTGACTCCAGACTCTTTCTTTGGACTTGAGAGTGGGCAGGTACAAGCCTTGCAGGCCTGTGAGATGCAGCCCAACAGATTCCATTTATGACATTCTGAAAAGGCAAAGTTATAGGGAGGGAGAATGGATCTGTGGTTCTAGGAGTTTAGTAGGGCACGACTGGGATGGGGTGGAAATGGTATTAACTACAAAGGGGCAGGACAAGGGAATCTTTGGGATGATGAAACAGTTTGTATCATAACTATAGTGGTAGATGTACAACGTTGTGTGCATTTGTCAAAACCCAGAAAGCTATATACCACAAACACTCAACTTCAGTGCATGAAATGTTTTAATAAAAATTAAAAACCTGAGGCTCTGAATTTCACCGAAAGTAACACAGTTTGAATGTGGTAGAGGCAGCATCTGAACCCATAGTTTTCAGGGCTCTAAAGCCCGCGCCCACACTGCCACCCACAGTGCCTCTGGATCCCTTACCACGGAGACATACACTCCCACCGACACTGATTTTTCTATATTCTTCAATACTTTGCTCCAAAATGATCAACTGATTGATATCCAAGTGTCCTCAACAATATATATTCTTTCAAAATAAAAAAAGAAATTTTATTTTGTACATTGAGAGCACTTATCCACAATGTGAAAGTGCTACAGCTGTGTTGTTCTTCACATTCCAGTTTTGTCAACATTTGTAAGGGGTAGGGAGTATATGTGTATATACAGGATACATATGTAGGGGATATGTATCTACCAGTAAAGTAAAGTACCTACCAGTAAAGTAATGCTCAAAATTCTCCAAGCCAGGCTTCAGCAATATGTGAACCGTGAACTTCCTGATGTTCAAGCTGGTTTTAGAAAAGGCAGAGGAACCAGAGATCAAATTGCCAACATCCGCTGGATCATGGAAAAAGCAAGAGAGTTCCAGAAAAACATCTATTTCTGCTTTATTGACTATGCCAAAGCCTTTGACTGTGTGGATCACAATAAACTATGGAAAATTCTGAAAGAGATGGGAATACCAGACCACCTGATCTGCCTCTTAAGAAATCTGTATGCAGGTCAGGAAGCAACAGTTAGAACTGGTCATGGAACAACAGACTGGTTCCAAATAGGAAAAGGAGTACGTCAAGGCTGCATATTGTCACCATGTTTATTTAACTTATATGCAGAGTACATCATGAGAAATGCTGGACTGGAAGAAACAGAAGTTGGAATCAAGATTGTCGGGAGAAATATCAATAACCTCAGATATGCAGATGACACCACTCTTATGGCAGAAAGTGAAGAGGGGCTAAAAAGCCTCTTGATGAAAGTGAAAGTGGAGAGTGAAAAGGTTGGCTTAAAGCTCAACATTCAGAAAACGAAGATCATGGCATCTGGTCCCATCACTTCATGGGAAATAGATGGGGAAACAGTGGAAACAGTGTCAGACTTTGTTTTTCTGGGCTCCAAAATCACTGCAGATGGTGACTGCAGCCATGAAATTAAAAGACGCTTACTCCTTGGAAGGAAAGTTATGACCAACCTAGATAGCATATTCAAAAGCAGAGACATCACTTTGCCAACAAAGGTTCGCCTAGTCAAGGCTATGGTCTTTCCTGTGGTCATGTATGGATGTGAGAGCTGGACTGTGAAGAAGGCTGAGCGCCGAAGAATTGATGCTTTTGAACTGTGGTGTTGGAGAAGACTCTTGAGAGTCCCTTGGACTGCAAGAAGATCCAACCAGTCCATTGTGAAGGAGATCAATCCTGGAATTTCTTTAGAAGGAATGATGCTAAAGCTGAAACTCCAGTATTTTGGCCACCTCATGCGAAGAGTTGACTCATTGGAGAAGACTCTGATGCTGGGAGGGATTGGGGGCAGGAGGAGAAGGGGACGACAGAGGATGAGATGGCTGGATGGCATCACTGACTCGATGGATGCGAGTCTGAGTGACCTCCGGGAGCTGGTGATGGACAGGGAGGCCTGGCGTGCTGCGGTTCATGGGGTCGCAAAGAGTCGGACACGACTGAGCGACTGATCTGATCTGATGTAGGGGATATATATGTATAAAGCATTTGAAAGTGAAAGTGTTAGTCACTCAGTCGTGTCAGACCCTTTGTGACCCCATGGACTGTAGCCCACCAGGCTCCTCTGTCCATAGGGTTCTCCAGGCAAGGATACTGAAATGGGTAGCCATTCCCTTCTGCAGGGGATCTTCCCAACCCAGGGACTGAACCCAAGTCTCCTGCATTGCCAGCAGATTCTTTACTGTCTGAGCCACCAGGGAAACCCATATATTATATATATGCATACACATTTTGGCTGTAGCAAGTGAGAGATCTGGAGTGGACTGAAATACTTATATTCTTATACTGTTTTAATGAACTTCACTGGAGCACTTTGAAATATATTATGTTTTTAATGTTTATTTTCAAAAGAATATCTTTTGGCTACATTAATTAAAGTTATATAGGCACTACCCTGGCAGTCTAGTGGTTAAGACTCCATACTTCCAATGCAGAGGGCATACGTTCAATCCCTGGCTGGGGAACTATGATCCCATAAGCCATGTGGCACAGCCAAAAAAAAAATTTTTTTTATTAAAGTTATAAAACAGTTGGAAGACCTCCCATGAAAGAAAGGTCTTCACATCAGTATCTAAACTTAGACTATGACTCTTCCAGGAATTTAGCTTGCTCTCCAGCCTGAAGCCTGTCCTTAAAGAATTTTTCTTTGTTTGGTATTTTTGTTTTTAATTTAATTCCCATTGTAGGCAGAAGCAAGGACACTAAAGAAAACTGAAGGGCTGCATCTTATTACTATTGCATAACTAAGAGCCAAAAAGTAACTTTCCCAGGGTCATATGATCTCAGAGACAGAACTGGAAACCTATCTCAGGCCTCTTGCCCTTTATCCTGGCCTCCAGCTATAACCTGTTTCACATTCCCTTCTCTTCTGAGACACACCCTGCTCAATTTTTTAAAGTAGTTCAATTTAATTTTTAACACTTTTGTAGTTGTTTACAAATGTCCTAGGACTGTTTACACAGCTGATAACAGTTTAATGAGAAGAGTCCTTGGAAGGGAAAACCCAACACTGGGCTGAGTAAAAACTTATTCCAAGAATGAGGCCTCTCGGTAACAGAGAAGAGCTGAGAGAATGAAGGTGAAATGTCAAATTCCCTGTTCGTACTGAACAACTATGTGATAATCAGACTCCTAAGTAAATAAATTCAGTCTTGCAAACCTTTGAATCCTTACCTCATACTTAAGATACTGTGTGGAAGAAAGGGCTGGACAGTGTAATAAGTAAGCTCATAGTCAAATTACAGCTTTGCCACTCATTATTAACAGTTCTGTGATGGGGAGGAAATGACTGAACATCTTCATGCGTCAGCTTCTTTATCTGTAAAATGAAGGTGCATCATTGTATCCATCATAAATTTCCCATGAAGATTAAATGAGTACTTGGATAACAAGTTAGTAGCTTAGAAAAAAAAGTCAGATTTATTCCTCACATCTGAAAAATGAAATTATTAAAGTAGTAGAAGAAAATATGGGAGGATTTATTTTATAACCCTGGAGTGCTAAAGGCCTTCCTAAATATAACACAAAATCCAGAAACCATTACAAAAAAGGCTTATTTACATGAAAGGTAATTTTCTTATTCTGCGTGTCAAAAATGCTATAGAAAATTTTAATGCTTTAAAATAATGAAATATTGTGTAATTGCTCTATAGTAATGACATAACTATATGGATGAATATATAGTATAACATGGATGAACCTTACATAATGTTGAGCCAAAGAAAGCAAAGAAAAGAATATATACCACATTATTTCATGTAGGCAAAACTAACCTATGGTGTTAGACTTCAAGGGAAATACTGCCTTGGGGGCGTAAGAAAGGCATAGCAATAAGGAAGGAGATTTGAGGGGAGATTCTGGGGTTCTTGCCAGTTGCATTCTTTGTCATTGGTAATTATACAGATGTGTTTGAGATATTTTTGTTTCCTGATTATTGTGGTGGGTATCCATGTTAAAACTCACAAAAGCATACATCAAAATTAAAATTCAGTTTCACCCGATGTAAATTTTAAAATAATAACAGTTTGCCATGAAAACAAATAGGCATAAAATTAAAAAAAAAGAATGAGGCAGCTTATGTATACAGATTATGGGGAGATTGCAAGACATTTTGTTAAGTCAGAAACCAAAGTGGACTGTGGTGTACACAGCACACTATCATTAGTGTGATTAACAATTATATTCATTTATATGTGTGTGTTAGGTTAAATTGCACGAAGTTACTGAGTTTTAACTTCAAAAATAACAATGTCATATAGTTCAACATATGTATGTATGTATATTTGTAAACAATAGGTATTATAGAATATATCTGTAAAGACACATAAGAAACCAGTGACGTGATTGCCACCAGTGAAGGAAACAAGGCAGTTGGAAGTATCGGTTGTAGTTGTATCCCTTTTTATCCCTTGAATTCATCACCCAAGCATGGATTAACTATTCATTCAAAAATTAATTCTAATATGCAAAAAAAAGTAGGCAATGAGCAATACTTTCAAAATTTTAAAGAGTAATTGTTTTCAGTCTCAAATTCTCTTTGAGTCAAATAATTAATCAGTCGTGTATGTGTCCATAAATGCTTAGGAAAAATACTGAGGGCTATACATCAAATTATTAGCTTTGGATACATTAACTCTGAACAATGTAACTAATTAAAATGGGGAATACAAATTTTGCTTTTCACTCTGTGTGTTTCTTTATGCTTTGAATATTTAAGATGTATATATAAGACATAAAACCAAAGGTGTAGCTAAGCCCCAAAAGTAGGCACTGTACCCTTCTTGCATCTGTCTCAGAACAGGACATTAACTGAATTTGCAAAGGAAAACAGGCTCACTAAGTAATAGTGAGATGTGGATATTTTACTCCAGAATCTAGAATTTCTAGTCCAGATTTTCTAGGGGGAACAAAAGTCATGGTTTACATTGTATAGTGCACAGTATTTCACTCCAAATCATCTTATTAAATATATCTTTTCTCCTCAAACCACCCTACCTGCTGCCCTGTGGTCACATCTTAATCTCCCCATGCAGACCTCAGCTTTGTCTGACTCATTGTCTTCCACCAGCTCCAAGATCTCTGGGCATTTCGCCTCTCCTTTCCTCAAACAGAGCCTCCTCTGCCCCACCTCCCCAATCTTCCACCCTCAGGATGGAAATCAAACCTGGACAGGAGAGGCAATTGTTATAGGAAGTCGATTTTGCACTTAGCCAAAAAAGATCCTCTAGTTACTAGGCACTGTCTCATTAAGAGAAAGAGAGGCAATTCTAAGCACTAAGTCTTCTGTCACTGAAAATCTTGAAAGGATGATACTTGCAATTTAAGAAAATTAGAGGGGATTCCCTGGTGGTCTGATGTTTGGGACTCCACACTTGCACCATTGAGAGCCTGGATTCAACTCCTAGTCAGGAAACTAAAATCCTGCAAACCGTGCAGTCAAAAAGAAAACAAAAATTAGAGTTAAAAAAATAAGACATTTTACTGGTATCTTCTTAACCATGGAGATTTGTTATCAACACATAAGCTAAGGTTCTTTAGCTTAACCAGACACTAGGCTCCTATAGGAGTAGATGAAATAGATGAAAAGAAAATGAAATCGAATGCGGCATAATTAAAAGAAGCAGACTTGACTTTTCAACCCAGGGACCAAACAAGAGGTGGAACACATGTGACGGTCTGGGATGCTCACGGCTGCACCTTTTAGACCTTCAGAGAAGAAAGAGCGTGTGTGTCCACCTTCTACCAGGGGTCATTACCAACCAGCTGCTCCGTGGCTCCCACGGCAACCGGGAGGTGCTGTGTCATCCTCCCCTCACGCTGGGCAGACACCTGAGGCCTCTAGTCTCGGTCAAAAGCTCCACTCATCCCTCCTCCAGGCCAAGCTTCGTCTTCAGCTTGTGAAAGATTGAAAAGCAGAGCAGCATTCCTTCCCAGGGAGAGCTCTCACCTCAGATCACTCCTGGCACACCAGTTCCACAGCTCCCCAAGGGCACACCCAGGGGCCAGCACCCAGATTCCACCTCCAGAAGGACTGAGACACTTTGGTTCATGGGCGTGCACCTGTGTGGAGTCCCCACCTCCCTGCACTCTTGGACTCAGTGTCATCTGCATTTCCAGGCACAGTAGAATTCTAATCTCCTGTCTTGAGCATAGGACACTTGAAGGGTGATGGGATTCAACATACAAACACTCATGCGATATTCTGAATAAATACATTTTCTTTCTCTCAAACTTTGAGGCTTCCGTGTCATTACAGAATCATCTCACAAGATTCATACTCAATAAACTGCCCTCTCTCAGTGTCCCTGAAATGTGTAGAATCTGATTCTTTCTCCCTTTAAAGTGAAGTGTTAGTTGCTCAGTTGTGTCTGACTCTTTGCGACCCCATGGACTGTGCCCACTATTCTCCTTTGTCCATAGATTTCTCCAGAAAAGAATACTGGGGTGGGTAACCATTCCCGTCTGCAGGGACAGGCAGATTCTTTACCATCCGAGCCACCAGGGAAGCCCCTTTCTCCCCTTGAAAGGGCATTATTCAGAGTGCAGTGGCTGCTACTTGAACAGTCTTTGAGAGAAAAAGACCAGCCTCTCTTGTATCTTTTTCCATTTTGTATGAAAGAATTGCCTGTCTTCCCAGGGCTGAGAGACAGATGCAAGGCTGAGATGTAGCCTAGCAGTGTGCAATGGCTATGAAAATATTGACTTCTGACAACAGGCCCCAACTACCAACTGTGACAACTCAGCAGCTGGTTTAACTCAGATTATCTGTTGGGTACAACGCCTCTGACCCCTACCCCAGCAACTGCACAATAATACTGACGTGTTTGTTTTTCTTTTTCAGCCACACCCATGTGGGATTTTAGGGCTTCCCCCCGTGGCTCAATGGTAAAGAATCCCCCTAAATGCAGGAGACCTGGCAGGAGCTGTGGGTTTGATCCCTGGCTTGGGAAGATCCTCTGGAGAAGATGAAATGGCAACCCACGCCAGTATTCTTGCCTGGATATTTCCATGGACAGAGGAGCCTGATGGGCAACAAACAGTTCATGGAGTCAAAAAGAGTTGGACACAACTTAGCGACTAAACGATGTGCGATCTTAGTTCCTGGACAAGGTATTGAACCCACGCCCCCTGCATTAGAACATGGAGTCTTAATCACTGGACCACCAGGAAGTCCCCAGCATCGACTTATTTGTAACTTACGGAACAGATCTTTCTCTCTATTGCTGTAACTTTTCCACCATACCTAGGAAGGAGGACATTGAATTACAAAGGAACACACGATCAGAGAGATGGTTGTTAAGGGTTCATGACACCAAATGACTTCCCAGGTGGCTCAGAGGTGAAGAATCCACCTGCCAATGTAGGAGATGAGAGCTCAGTCCCTGGGTTGGGAAGATCCCCTGGAGAAGGAAATAGGAACCCTCTCCGGCATTCTTGCCTGGAAAATCCCATGGACAGAGGAGCCTAGGGGTCATTGGGGTCGAAAAGAGTCAGACACGACAGAGTGACCATGCACGCACGCATGCACGCATGACACCAACAGGCTGCCATTGCCTCCTGGTCTGCAGTACATTCTCAGTGCACCTTGGCCAAGTCAAGTAGAATTTGCCTGAAGCCAGGGTGCCAGCCTGCATGGTGGACTCCCGTCCTCCAGCCATATCCCTGTACATTCCATACAGGTATAGAGCCTGTAATGCTCAGAAGCTGAAGTTGAATGGTTCTATGAAGACCTATAAGACCTTCTAGAACTAACACCCAAAAAAGATGTCCTTTTCATTATAGGGGACTGGAATGCAAAAGTAGGAAGTCAAGAAATACCTGGAGTAACAGGCAAATTTGGCGTTGGAGTACAAAATGAAGCAGGGCAAAAGCTAATAGAGTTTTGCCAAGAGAACACACTGGTCATAGCAAACACCCTCTTCCAACAACACAAGAGAAGACTCTACACATGGACATCACCAGATGGTCAATACCAAAGTCAGATTGATTATATTCTTCGCAGCCAAAGATGGAGAAACTCTATACAGGCAGCAAAAACAAGACCAGGAGCTGACTGTGGCTCAGACCATGAACTCCTTATTGCCAAATTCAGACTTAAATGGCAGAAAGTAGGGAAAACCACTAGATCATTCAGGTATGACCTAAATCAAATCCCTTACAATTGTACAGTGGAAGTGACAAATAGGTTCAAGGGATTAAATCTGATAGACACAGTGTCTGAACAACTATGGATAGAGGTTCATGACATTGTACAGGAGGCAGGGATCAAGACCATCCCCAAGAAAAAGAAATGCAAAAAGGCAAAAATGGTTGTCTGAGGAGGCCTTACAAATAGCTGAGAAAAGAGAAGAGAAGTGAAAGGCAAAGGAGAAAAGGAAAGATATATCCGTTTGAATGCAGAGTTCCAAAGAATAGCAAGGAAAGATAAGAAAGCCTTCCTTAGTGACCAATGAAACGAAATAGAGGAAAAAATAGAATGAGAAAGACTAGAGCAACTGAACTGAACTGATAGAGCTTGAGGTTTGGTGGCAGAGGGGAGACACTGGTCCCACCCTACCTGCTGTTGCTGTTCAGTCACTCAGTGGTGTCCGACTCTTTGCGACCCCATAGACTGCAGCACGCCAGGCTTCCCTGTCCATCACCAACTCCCAGAGTGTACTCAAACTCATGTCCATCGAGTCAGTGATGCCATCCAACCATCTCATCCTCTGTCATCCCCTTCTCCTCCTGCCTTCGATCTTTCCCAGCATTAGGCTCTTTTCTTTTTTTTTTTTTTAATATAAATTTATTTGTTTTAATTGGAAGTTAATTACTTTACAATATTGTATTGGTTTTGCCATACATCAACATGAATCCGCCACAGGTATACACGTGTTCCCCATCCTGAACTCCTGCTCCCTCCACCTTCCTCGTACCATCCCTCTGGGTCATCCCAGTGCACCAGCCCCAAGCATCCAGTATCATGCATCGAACCTGGACTGGTAATTCATTTCATATATGATATTATACATGTTTCAGTGCCATTCTCCCAAATCATCCCACCCTCTCCCTCTCCCACAGAGTCCAAAAGACTGTTCTATACATCTGTGTCTCTTTTGCTGTCTCGCTTACAGGGTTATCGTTACCATCTTTCTAAACTCCATATATATGCGTTAGTATACTGTATTGGTGTTTTTCTTTCTGGCTTACTTCACTGTGTATAATAGGCTCCAGTTTCATCCACCTCATTAGAACTGATTCAAATGTATTCTTTCTAATGAGTCAGCTCTTCAGATCAGGTGGCCAAAGTATTGCAGCTTCAGCATCAGTCCTTCCAATGAATATTCAGGACTGATTTCCTTTAGGTTGGACTGCTTGGATCTCCTTGCAGTCCAAGGAGAACTAGGTAGTCCATCCTGCCTAACTATTCACTACTCTGGATATGTGTTGGCTTGGAATGGGAAGACAAAAGTTCTCAAACATTCTTTCGCCCTCAACCCCATTTTCTGATACCTTCTGTATCAGTCAAGGTCTATTCAGGAAAGCATAGTCTGTTCCACTGTCGACTTAAAAAAAAAAAAAAAAAAAAAGATGTACAAATTGAGAGTTGTGAGTTAAGTTTTATTGGAGGTAAAATGAGGACTGCAGCCCAGGCAGCAGCATCTCAGATAGCTATGAGAGACTCGTCCGAAGCGGCAGTAGGGGAGAATCAATATATAAGTTTTTGGTGAAGGGGGAGCACAGAGTGCCTCCCTCCACCCTGAACTCCCTCACAGGTTGCAGAAGGTCAACAACTATAGCAGCATGGGGTTCCATCTCCGTAGAGGCAGATGGCAAATGCCTTTGTTGTTCAGTCATTGGCAATGCTCTTGGTAAGTGCCAATTTTGTATTTGACACTAGCCATGGGGAACTCGGAGAAGGCGATGGCTCCCCACTCCAGTGCTCTTGCCTGGAAAAATCCCATGGACGGAGGAGCCTGGTAGGCTGCAGTCCATGGGGTCGCAAAGAGTTGAACATGACTGAGCAACTTCACTTTCACTTTTCACTTTCATGCATTGGAGAAGGAAATGGCAACCCACTCCAGTATCTTGCGTGGAGAATCCCAGGAACGGCAGAGCCTACTGGGCTGCTGTCTATGGGGTCGCATAGAGTCGGACATGACTAAAGTGACTTAGCAGCAGCAGCAGCAGCATGGGTAACTAGTTATATAGGTATTGGAAAAATTAAAAAAACAAACAAACAAGGAAGGCAACCTGGAGATTAGCAAGAGCAGGAAGATACCACCATCCCCCAGGGTTGGAGGAACCAGGGCAGGAGGCAGTGCTGACAGAGGCTGGGAGTAGGTTCAGAACCTCAAAGTTGGTGCCATCTTACTGCCTCATGCCCCTCCTCCCACTCTCAGTTTTCTGCCAATGCTTCCCCCTGGCAGCACCCAGTTGGCAAGGGAGCCTGAGAAACTTAGCTGTAGGTTAGCTGTTGCCGGAAGAGAGAACCCTTCCAGGGCCCAAGAGTGGGGTCTTATCTAACACTCGGAGGTAAATTGTCTGAGGGGACACATGAGCTGACAAAGCACAAGATTTTATTGAGAGGGGGTTTCCCGGGCAGAGGACAGCAGGGTAAGGGAGCCCAGCAGGACTGCTCTGCCACATGGCTCAGGTTTTATGGTGATGGGATTAGTTTCTGGGTTGTCTTATTAGTTTCTGGGTTGTCTTCAGCCAATCATTCTGACTCAGAGTTCTTCCTGGTGGCGCATACATTTCTCAGCCAAGATGGATGGCAGCGAGAAGGAGTCTGGGAGGGAGTCAGACACATGGTGTTCTTTTGACTTTTCCCAAACTCTTCTAGTTAGTGGTTGCTTATTAGTTCCGTGTTCCTCACTAGGACTTCCTGTCGTAAAATAACTCACACAAATGGTGCCTGGCTGGGGTGGGTGGTTTCAGTCAGTGTGCTTCCCAATACCAAGCGTGGAGTGTGGAGCTGAGGACAAGCTGAAAAAATGACCTGCACGTTCTGAAAAGGTTAGTTGTGCAACCATAAGAGCTCAGAGTCCTCTACAAGCAGACTCTACACTCTCAGACTGCCTTGCCCAGGGCAAAAGGCACAGAGAAAGGGAGTCAGGCATTGTCACCAAAGTGGGAGCAAAGACTTTACCTGGTGTTTACCCAAGGAGGTCAGGAAAGGTCAGCAGTTGCAGAAGAGCAGGAAGGAGGGAAAGAATCTGGAGAAACAGGATTAGGTAAGATCTGATTTGCATGTTTATGAGAGAAACCTGGTTGGGATTTAGGACAGGGCTTCTCAAGCTTGGAGAAGGAAATGGCAACCCACTCCAGTATTCTTGCCTGGAGAAACCCATGGACAGAGGAGCTTGGTGGGCTACAGTCTACGGGTCGCAAAGAGTTGGACACGACTGAGCAACTTCACTTTCACTTTCTCAAGCTTTATTGTACATACACATCACCCAGGGACCATTCAGCAGGTGGGGTGGGGCCTGAGATTCTGCATTTCTAGCAGGCTCCTAGGTGATGTTGATAAGGCTGGTCCATTGAACACACTGAAAGCAAAGATTTAGGGAGACTCTTGGCGTGCGTGTGTGCTAAGTCGCTTCAGTCTTGTCCGACGCTTTGTGACCCCATGGACTGTAGCCCACCAGGTTCCTCTGTCCATGGGATTCTCCAGCATGAATACTGGAGTGGGTTGCCATGCCCTCCTCCAGGGGATTTCCCAACCCAGGGATCGAACTATGTCTTTTATATCTCCTGCATTGGCAGGCAGGTTTCTTTACCACTAGCGCCACCTGGGAACATCAGGGAGACCCTTGAGTCTGTAGAAATACTGATTGGGATGATCCATGAAGGAAAAAGTTTTGATCCAGAAAGAGATAAAGACTATAGAAGAGGCAGTGAGCCTTTGAGTCCCAAGGATTTGTCTCTTGCTTCCAGAGTTTGGACAGAAGAGACCCAGGGATGCCTGTCCTTCTGGCCTTTGGCCATCCATCAACCTCTTTTCCACACGCAACCTCTGGGACTGTCTTCTCAGCTGTCCTCCACCCCCCGGGGAATAGCCAACACCTTTTGTGTGTATGTGTGTGCTTAGGCTCTTACGGACCAATCAGAAACTCTCACGTTCCTTAGACTTATTCCACCCAGGTGGAGGGTGCAACCTGCATCTTCAGACGTGTTACACCTACCTCTCCTTGGGTTTCCATTTCAACCACAATGATGCAGCTCTTGGGGGCATGGACCATTTCCTTCTCAAGTTGGTTGAGGAGAAGCTTGAGGGTGCCCAGCATCCTGGAAGATGTAAAATTAGTACAGCAGCAGCATCTTCTTCCAGAATGTGAGCAGCCATCGCAAGATGAGTTGGGTAAAAAACCCTGGAAGCCACCATGGTCCTGGAAAATCAGACCTTTTTGGATCTGCATGCCCTGGCTTCTGCCTGTGCAAACCCCATCTCTGTGACTTGCTGGAGAGCCACATTCTAGATGAGGAGGTGAAGCTGTCAGGGAGATGGGCGATCCCCAACTAACCTCTGCAGGATGGCCATCCCCAGGCTTGGTGAGTATCTCTTTGAAAAGCTCACCCTCTCTGACACGCTCAGTGATGTTAAGATCACAGGAGTACCAACCAGCTGCACTTAACATACATTAGTAATACAGCTCCCCGCTTCACTTGCTGAATCCAGGATTCCTATTACAACACTCCATGAAAATTAAATGAGCGTGGTAATGGCTTGAACCCTGTGGACTAACACAGTGAAAATATCCAAGAAGACCTAAGTATGGAGCTTGTGAAAAGCAGCATCTGGGACCATTTTTTAATGTAAGAAAAGATCTCAGGGGTGATTTTTGGCACCTGGAAAGCAGCTGCCACCAACAGTAAAGGCTAGCTATTTATCTTTAGAATAACTCTAGAGGCTGACATAATGGTCGGTCTCCAGTTAACTAACATCGATCGCCAAAGAAAAGAAAGCCTGAGAGGTGACAGACATTATGTCAGAGAAGGGACTTGTTGTTGGAGAAACTAAGCAGTGATCAGCTCCCTTTTATTGGTTGTGAATAACCTGATTTTTTTTTCTTTTTTTGTCAAGTGCCCGCTTAATTTCTTCATTGGATGTCTAAATAATTATTTCCAATTTAGTGTAACCAAAATAAAATTCTTGATTATACCTTCACTGCTGATGTACCTCCTTAGTTTTTAAAATTTTGAAGTATAGTTGATGTATAGTATTTTATAAGCAACAAGTGTATAACAGAGTGATTCACAATTTCTAAAGGTTATACTCAATTTATAGTTATTATAAAATACTGGCTAGGGCTTCCCTGGTGGTCCAGTGGTTAAGAATTCGCCTGCCAATGGGTCAAGGGTTCGATCTCTGCTCCAGGAAGATCCCACATGCCCTGAGGCAGCTAACCCCGTGGGCCACAACCACTGAGCCAGTGCTTCAGAGCCCACGAGTCACAACCCGGCGTGCCTAGAGCCAGTTCTCAGCAACAAAAGAAGCCACTGCAAAGAGAAGCTGGCACGCCACCAGAAGAGTAGCAACTAGAGAGAGCCAGAGCACACCAATGAAGACACAGTGCAACCAAAAATAAATAAATTCAAAAAAATACTGGCTACATGCCCTATGGTGTACAATATATGCTTGTAGCTTATTTTATACTTTTTTTTTGCCACACCTTATGGCATGTAGGATCTTAGTTCCCCAGTCGGGGATTAAACCCTCGTCCCCTCAGTGGAAGCTTGGAGTCTTAACTGCTGGACCACCAGAGAAGTCCCTGCTGCTGCTAAGTCACTTCAGTCGTGTCCGACTCTGTGCAACCCCATAGACGGAAGCTCACCAGGCTCCCCTGTCCCTGGGATTCTCCAGGCAAGAACACTGGAGTGGGTTGCCATTTCCTTCTCCAATGCATGAAAGTGAAAAGTGAAAGTGAAGCCGCTCAGTCGTGTCCGACTCTTAGCGACCCCATGGACTGGAGCCTACCAGGCTCCTCCGTCCATGGGATTTTCCAGGCAAGAGTACTGGAGTGGGGTGCCATTGCCTTCTCTGAAAGACTCCTGAGACGCTGATAACTGGGAGTGAACTGGTAATATCTTCCCTTTCTTTTTTCATACAAAACATTATCCCAGAGGATGGGTCAGGACAACTATCAAGAATAATCCTCCACAAATTATAAAGTCCATCCCTGCTCAGCTGTATCTTTCCCCCATCCTGCTTCCAGCCCCTACAAGTGCATGCTGAGGACACTCCCCTCGGTAAACCCTTGGAGTTGAAGCTCTGTGTCAGGCTCTGCTACCGGGGAACCTGACCTGAGAGAGAAGTACAGGATGATGAGAGCTCTAGAAAACTTATCACATGAGAAGATGATGAGGGAGCTGAAATACTCAGCCTTGGGGGAAATGTGTGGAAACAGGAATAGCAGATACCTTCAAATATTTAAAAATTAAAATAGTAGAACAAGGACAGGTTGGATAGAAATTGGGCCAAGGCAGAATTTGGATGAGCGTTAGAAAGAACTTTCTCATACTCAAAGCTTCCCAACATAGGCATAGACTGCTTTGCAGTTTGGCATCCTGAGTGGCAAGTATTCACCCAGAATCCAGGGGACCACTGAGTGGGACAAAGGAGGAGGAACCTTGGACCTGGGTGGGTGAGTCACTGGACCAAAGGCAAGGCTCTAGATGTTATTATTCTAAGGGCCACAAGATGGCAGCAGAGAACTCACTCCAAAGGCGACGGAATAGAAAATTCTGGTTCTTTTCACAGATTTGATTCGGGTCTTCAGATAGTCTAGGAGGCATTGTGTACAGTTATAAGCCCTTGTAGACTCATGACACACAAACTTGCGAAGTCAAAGCATTTCTCCTAAATCATATACTTTACTACTGGAAAAAATGATAGAAACGGGTAAACCCGATCACGAAGATTACACTGAATCAGGGTAAACACATTTTGTCGAATCTGATACTAATGATCTTGACCTGCAGATTTCTACTTCCAGCCATTGTGTACCTTCCAAAAGGGGACTCTGTGTTTGAAACAGACTTAACCAAGGGCCTATATGTTGGGCTTCAGTCTATGCTTGCTTGTGGTGTTCACAGAAAACATTCTCCACATTGCTAGGGGACCAACCTCAAGTCTACACATTCTCAAAAAATACAGGGATGTGTCAGTCTTTTCACGTATTTGGCCAATTAATTTTAGCCACTCTAATAGCTGTATACTATTTCATCATGGGTCTGATTTACACTACCCTAGTGACTTAATGGGAGAAGGCAATGGCACCCAACTCCAGTACTCTTGCCTGGAAAATCCCATGGATGGAGGAGCCTGGTAGGCTGTAGTCCATGGGGTCACTAGAGTCGAACACGACTGAGCGACTTCACTTTCACTTTTCACTTTCATGCACTGGAGAAGGAAATGGCAGCCCACTCCAGTGTTCTTGCCTGGAGAATCCCAGGGATGAGGGAGCCCGTGGGCTGCCGTCTATGGAATCCCACAGAGTCGGACACGACTGAAGTGACTTAGCAGTGACTTAATGGACTGGGAAACAGACTGTTGGAGGGCACAAACAGAACCCTGTGTGCACCAGGACCCAGGAGAAAGGAGCAGTGATCCCACAAGAGACTGACCCAGACTTGCCTGTGAGTGTCCAGGAGTCTCAGGTGGAGGCGTGGGTCGGCAGTGGCCTGCTGCAGGGTTGGGGACACTGAGTGTAGCAGTGTGTGCATGGGACCTTTTGAATGAGGTCGCCATTATCTTCACTACCTCCACAATAGTCTGGCCCCAGGTAAATAACAGGGAAGGAGCACAGCCCCACCTATCAACAGAAAATTGGATTAAAGATTTACTGAGCATGGCCTTGCCCATTAGAGCAAGACCCAGTTTCCCCCTCAGTCTCTCCCATCAGGAAGCTTCCATAAGCCTCTTATCCTTCTCCATCAGAGGGCAGATAGAGTGGAAACCACAATCACAGGAAACTAAACAATCTGATCAATGGACCACAGCCTTGTCGAACTCACTGAAACTATGAGCCATGCTGTGTAAGGCCACCCAAGACAGACGGGTCATGGTGGAGAATTCTGACAAAACATGGTCTACTGCAGAAGGGAATGGCAAACCACTTCAGTATCCTTGCCTTGAGAATCCCATGAACAGTATGAAAAGGCAAAAAGATAGGACACTGAAAGATGAACTCCCCAGGTCAGTAGGTGCCCAATATGCTACTAGAGATCAGTGGAGAAATAACTCCAGAAACAATGAAGAGGCGGAGCCAAAGCAAAAACAACACTCAGTTGTGGATGTGACTGGCAATGGAAGTAAAGTCTGATGCTGTAAAGAGCAATATTGCATAGAAACCTGGAATGCTAGGTCCATGAATCAAGGCAAATTGGAAGTGGTCAAATAGGAGATGGCAAGAGTGAATGAACTTCGACATTTTAGGAATCCGTGAATTAAAATGGACTGGAATGGGTGATTTAACTCAGATGACCATTATATCTACTACTGTGGGCAAGAATCCCTTAGAAGAAATGGAGTAGCCATCATAATCAACAAAAGAGTCCAAAATACAGTACTTGGATGCAATCTCAAAAATGACAGAATGATCTTCCAAGGCAAACCAAACCATTCAGTTTCACAGTAATCCAAGTCTATGCCCTGAGCAGTAATGCTGAAAAAGGTGAAGTTGAATGGCTCTATGAAGACCTACAAGACCTTCTAGAGCTAACACCCCAAAAAGATGTCCTTTTCATTATAGGGGAATGGAATGCAAAAGTAGGAAGTCAAGAAATACCTGGAGTAACAGGGAAATTTGGCCTTGGAGTACAAAATGAAGCAGGGAAAAGGCTAATAGAGTTTTACCAAGAGAATGCACTGGTCATAGCAAACACCCTCTTCCAACAACATAAGAGAAGAATCTACACATGGACATCACCAGATGGTCAACACTGAAATCAGATTGATTATATTCTTTGCAGCCAAAGATGGAGAAGCTCTATACAGGCAGCAAAAACAAGACAGGGAGCTGACTGTGACTCAGATCATGAGCTCCTTATTGCCAAATTCAGACTTAAATTGAAGAAAATAGGGGAAACCACTAGACCATTCAAGTGTGATCTAAATCAAATCCCTTATGATTATACAGTGGAAGTGACAAATAGATTCAAGGGATTAAATCTGATAGAGTGCCTGAAGAACTTTGGACAGAGGTTCGTGACATTGTACAGGAGGCAGGGATCAAGACCATCTCCAAGAAAAAGCAATGCAAAGGGGCAAAATGGTTGTCTGAGGAGGCCTTAGAAATAGCTGAGAAAAGAAGAGAAGTGAAAGGCAAAGGAGAAAAGGAAAGATGTAAGCATCTGAATGCAGAGTTCCAAAGAAGAGCAAGGAGAGATAAGAAAGACTTCCTCAACTATCAATGCAAAGAAATAGAAGAAAACAACAGAATGGGAAAGACTAGAGATCTCTTCAAGAAAATTAGAGATACCAACAGAACATTTCATGCAAAGATGGGCATAATAAAGGACAGAAATGGTATGGACCTAACAGAAGCATAAGATATTAAGAAGAGGTGGCAAGAATACACAGAAGAACTATATGAAAAATATCTTCATGACCCAGATAATCATGATGGTGTGATCACTCACCTAGAGCAAGATATCCTAGAGTGTGAAGTCAAGTGGGCCTTAGAAAGCATCACTAGAAACAAAGCTAGTGGAAGCGATGGAATTCCAGTTGAGCGATTCCAAATCCTAAAAGATGATGCTGTGAAAGGGCTGCACTCAGTGTGCCAGTGAATTTGGAAAACTCAGCAGTGGCCACAGGACTGGAAAAGGTCAGTTTTCATTCCAATCCCAGAGAAAGGCAATGCCAAAGAACACTCAAACCACCGCACAATTGCACTCATCTCACACACCAGTAAAGTAATGCTCAAAATTCTCCAAACCAGGCTTCAACAGTATGTGAACCATGAAATTTCAGATGTTCAAACTGGATTTAGAAAAGGCAGAGGAATCAGAGATCAAATTGCCAACATCCATTGGATCATTGAAAAGGCAAGAGAATTCCAGAAAAAACATCTATTTCTGCTTTATTGTCTATGCCAAAGCTTTTGACTGTGTGGATCAGAACAGACTGTAGAAAATTCTTGATGGGAATATCAGACCACCTGACCTACCTCTTGAGAAATCTGTATGCAAGTCAGGAAGCAGCGATTAGAACTGGATATGGAACAACAGACTGGTTCCAAATTGGGAAAGGAGCACGTCAAGGCTATATATTGTCACCCTGCTTATTTAACTTACATACAGAGTACATCATGAGAAATGCTGGGCTGGATGAAGCACAAGATGGAATCAAGATTGCCAGGAGAAATATCAATAACCTCAAATATGCAGATGACACCACCCTTATGGGAGAAAGCGAAGAACTAAAGAGCCTCTTGATGAAAGTGAAAGAGGAGAGTGGAAAAGTTGGTTTAAAACTCAACATTCAGAAAACTAAGATCATGGCATCCGGACCCATCACTTCAGGGCAAATAGATGGGGAAACAGTGGAAGGAGTGAGAGACTATTCTTTTGAGCTCCAAAATCACTGTGGATGGTGACTGCAGCCATGAAATTAAGACGCTTGCTCCTTGGAAGAAAAGTTATGACCAACCTAGACAGCATATTCAAAAGCAGAGACATTACTTTGCCAACAAACATCCGTCTAGTCAAGGCTATGGTTTTTCCTGTGGTCATGTATGGATGTGAGAGTTGGACTGTGAAGAAAGCTGAGCGCCAAAGAATTGATGCTTTTGAACTGTGGTGTTGGAGAAGACTCTTGAGAATCCCTTGGACTTCAAGGAGATCCAACCAGTCCATCCTAAAGATCAGCCCTGGGTGTTCTTTGGAAGGAATGATGCTAAAGCTGAAACTCCAGTACTTTGGCCACCCCATGCAAAGAGTTGACTCATTGGAAAAGACTCTTAGGCTGGGAGGGATTGGGGGCAGGAGGAGAAGGGGACGACAGAGGATGAGATGACTGGATGGCATCACCGACTCAGTGGACATAAGTTTGAGTGAACTCTGGGAGTTGATGATGGACACGGAGGCCTGGCATGCTGCAGTCCATGGGGTCGCAAAGAGTTGTACACAACTGAGCAACTGAACTCACTGACTGAGTGACTTAATAATGGAGCTACAACTTAACAGCACGTAGAAGACTAACCCTGCTCAGGAGACTCAAAGGAGTAAATAGAGATATAGAAAGAAAACCAAGAAAATGCATCACTTATGGAAGCCAAGTGGAGAAGTGAATCAAACAGAGAGTGGTCAATAGGATCAAATGATGACGGATGAGGTCTGAACATCGTCCTTTGGATTTAGTACCTAGAGGTGACTTTACCAAAAGATCTTCCAGTAGAAATTGGTTCCAGCTTCCAGTCTGTTTCCACATTTCTAGAGGGAGTCCCACTGTACTGCCTGCTTGGCAGCGCCCTTTCCTTAGGTGTCTGGGTCCCAGCTCCAGGGGGGCCCTCTTTAGAGTTCCTGAAGTCAAAGCACCAGCTGGTACCTATTTGCAGTCATTCTAAGTCCCTAGGGCATGTCCCAGGCTCTGTTCCCTGGGAAGCCAACCCTGAGATGGAGATTAGAGTGCTGACGCTTCATCGGGGAGTGATCTCAGGACTATCAACCTCTGGAAGAGAAGGGAAAGCATCAGGACCAGATGAGGGAGAATTGAGCTGTGATACACTCTCCACCAAGGCTCAGCCACCCCCACGGGGAGCTGTGAAAGGGCTTGGGCCTTTGGTGTCGTCTGCTCGAGCCCTAAATGGAGACATCATTGGATGCAGCCCATTCCTGGGAGAGGGGTGTGATCCCAGGTGAGGGGACTCCTCCCAGCTAAAGGCAATTCCCATTCATAGCTGAGGGCTGTCAGCCAGCACCACCCTGCAGCTTATTCCCTTCAGTCTTGAGTGGGGAATCTAGGTGGCATAAGCAGAATTCACCGCAAGGGTTTCTCCTCCAAGCCTCAATGTTCAATCACCCCAACCTCTTCCCTTGGCTTCTCACCTAGGTGTTAACGTCTCTCATCTCTCGATTACCTCCTGTCCCAGCAATTCCTCATACTACAGCCTCTCCTGCTGTTCCTGTTGCTGACAGATGCACTTCTTCCACCAAAGTGACACCTACGCTGTCAGGAAGGAAGAGGCAGGGTGAGAAACCCACACTTTTGGACTGATTTTGTGCCCTTTCGGCCAGGTTGCATATAACCTTGAAAGGTCAAGTTGGGAAACATCAGGGTGATGTTTTACTTTCAGCTCATTGGTACTCCCAGAGTCACCTACTGGTACAGAAATCTGGAGTGAAATAACCAGTGACCCCACGTCCTGCGCCCTCTGAGCGTATGCCCCGCAGGTAGGAACGCGTCTGAACTCTCGGAGCCCCTTCCAGTGTAACCCAGTAACTGCATGTCTGACCTACTAGGGCACTAAATGGCTCCCTCCTGATCTGAAAACGTTAACACAGTCACAACCTGAGCAGAAGCCTAACTTCACATAGAAAGGACTCAGGCCTGAGGCTCAGTGACTGAAACATGGTCTAATTGGGTCCTTTAAGGGATAGGAATGAATCAATGGTTTCTTCTCTCCATTTCAGGCTGCACCAAATCTGGTTTTCAGTAGAACTAAAATGCAAGAGACCCAGATCAGCATATCCTAAACAAACAGCTCTGGTCAGTTCATCAAGGATCCGTCAGCACATTTATGTGTAGACACAGGGGTTTCAGGAGACACGTCTGAACTATAATTTGCTGGTTTTCATCACCAGCGTTAAGAAGCAGTCAGAATACAGTTCGCTTCAGTTAGCCAGAGCACATTTTATTAATGAGGAAGGACGATGATTTAGATGATTAATTTCACAGGGGGAGTTTAAACCCTGGTAAGCACCACTCATGTACTATGTACTATGAACTTGATTACAAGGAAAAAACAAAACACAAATCATTAATACCAAAAAATCCCTCACTGAGAATAAGTCTCCCCACCCCACCTCCCACGACGTATTAAAGACTTCAAATCTAAAAACCTAAAACATACGTTACAACATTTAACATTAAAGCTCAAGTTTATCTTTTTAAATACGCTTTAAAATACACTGAGTGTCTTCTCTCCTTCCCTTGATTCTCCAGGTATGTGAAGAAGCCTTTTTCATTGTTTTTCTCCTCCAAGTCTATCGTCTTCTCTGTCCCCAAGCAGGACCAAGGAGGACTGAGTAGATGCTGAGGTTGTGACTAGGACATCTGCTCTGCAGCCCGGGTGTGCTAGCTCCGGAAGTGGTCCTCGCTGCTGGGGGGCACCTCCTTTTGTAGGTTTGCCCTGCTGGTCTTTCCAGCAGCTTCAAGCCAGGGATGCTGAAGGACCTGGTGGGCCGTGTAGCGCTTTTTGGGGTTTACCACCAGCAACCGGCTCACCAGATCTTTGGCAGCTGTTGGAATGATAGTACGATGGAAAAATGAGATGGATGCAGATGGTTCGGAGTTTTCCTTTTCCATACAGGACATAAGGACACAAACATCTGTGTTAGCAACAAGCGCTGGACCAGAGCACCACTGGCCCTCAGAACTGTCTGCCATGATGGAAACTTTCCACATCTGCGCTACCCCCTTGGGACTGCTGAGCATTTGAAATTCATCTGGTGCAACTGACGAACTGAATTCTTCTTGCATTCCCTTTTAATTCACTGACACTTAAATTCAAATAGCCCCATGCAGCTACAGGGCTACCATGTTAGACATGGAATCGTGAGGTCAGGCCCACCACTATCACCCATGGCGCCATCCAGCCCAACAGGACACACAGAGGCCATGAACCACACCTATACATATTTGAAATGTGTAAATCAAGGGAAAGATTTCACCTGAAAGGGCCCAAAGGGAGGAGGACCACACAAGCTTCTGCTCCACTCAAAGTACCTCTGACTTTCACCCTCTGACCTTCCCCCTCTGACCTTCCAGAGCCCCTGTGCCCTGAGGACGCCCCTAGAGACCTGACTATTCACAGGTAGCATAAGCATCTCCAGTCTGTCCGATTCATACACACGTCTGTATGTGAGATGGCTTTGATCTTTCCAAATGAGGATTCCACGTTTCTGATATTTTCCCAGTTCTGAGGTTCTTCAACTGGCTTCAAGAAAAGTATCTGGTGACTCTAACTGGTGGTGAGACTTACGTCTCAAAGCAAGTTGTGTGTTTGGGATGCTATGGAGATCTACACAAAGCTAGCAGGAAATAAAGGAAAGCTGAGGATGCGGACGGCCGAGGTACCGTAATGAGTTCTCTGGGTATAGTTTCACACGTCTGACCTGAAAACAGGCTCTGCAGTCAGATCCCAGAAGAGGTTCCGGCTCCCCATCCCCAACCCCCGCCCCGACCTGCCTGGGAAGCCCAAAGTCTCACCATCAGAGATATTGTCCCAGTAAGGAGCCAGGAACTCAAAGCGGCCGAGCTGGATGATGTTAAAGAGCTCCTCCTGGTCCCTCTCTGGGCTGCGGAATGGGGGAAGCCGCACAAGAGGATGTAGAGGATCACGCCTGCAGCCCACATGTCCACCTCCAGCCCGTAACCTGTGCAGTGGAGGCAGACACACATCATCTCTTGGCTGCCATCTTGGTACGGAGGGGGTCTCAAAACCACACATTCAGCCAACCAGACAACTCTGTGTATCCATCCTGATGTCTCTATTCCGTCAGTGAGTTCAAAATTTAATTCACCCCGTTCCCATCTCCCAGAGAGCTTTCTTTTCCAACACCCTGTTTTAGCTGGCATGAGCCCTACTGCCCTGGCTTCCCAGAGTTCATGTAGCCTTACTTGTTTTCTTTTTTCAAACACTTATTTCCTTATATATTTATTTGGCTGTGCCAGGTCTTAGCTCCAGCATGTGAGATCTTCAGTCTTCACTGTGGCATGGGAACCCTTTGTTGCAGCATGGAGGATCTAGTTCCCTGACCAGGGATCGAACCTAAGTCCCCTGCATTGAGAGTGCAGTCTTAGTCACTGGACCACCAGGGAAATCCCTAGCTTATTTGCTTTCTTTCCTCTCTGATCCAAGAGAGTAATGCCTCCATTAAAATGTCCATAGTCACTCACTACTCTCCTGTCACACTGTCACCCATTACCACGGCAACTCTGCTGGCCACACTGAGTTCACACTCGTTTGTGGGGAATCCACGCTAACCCTCCCCATCCAATTGCACTTCCCTCTGCTCTACTGAGGCTGGTTTTTCAAGTCTCTACCACCCAACTTCCATGCATAGGTTAATCTCTGTATCTTGGCTTCCCTGATGCATTTGCTGTTGGGATAAAACTCTCCCTTCTCCCTACCCCCAAGCTTATAACCCATCTAGAGCTTTCTCATCTTTAGCCATCATAGGTGGTTTAACTGATTTCTCCTGGAGTATAAGGATGGCTAATTATAATTATTCACATACTTGGAGCCATAAAATAATGATGAAGATGATTTCCTCGTATATCCTTTACAGAGTCTATCACTTAAATAGTCCATTGGACCCTTAAACAATATGCAATATACATATATTATTCATGGGGTTTGAATTGGGACCTCCTTTTCGTTTAATTGCAAGGTTAGAAAAGGAGTTTTAAAGCCAATTACCATAAGAACCGCTCCATATCTCTCACTTAGAGGTAGCTTTGGGTGAGTGGCTAAATGAGCTTGCTTGCTTGAGTTTCCCATTCAATTTTCCACCATCTTTCATCTCACTGTCCCACCAACACACACACACACACACACACACACACACTCTCTCTCTCTCTCTTCTCTGTACTAAGAGCAGGCCTGATGAGGAAAAAGTTCTCATGCTTTGGTCAAGGAGACATACTTCAAATATTTAATATATAAGTGCAAATGCAGAGGCAATCTCTGAGATTTTTAATTGCTTCATGTTGAAAAATGTGAAATTTAAATATGAAAAAGTAAACACTGGTTAATAAGCGAGTGTAACTCAAGCCATGTGTAACTTTTACCTTTCTCAGAGAGGATTTCAGGAGCTACATAAGTTGGAGTCCCACACACAGTAAATATAGGCCTCACCACATGCTTTGCAAGACCAAAATCAGCCAGTTTCAAGGTGGTAGATTTGTCCTCATTTCGCTGAACCTGTAAGAAACCAAAATCCCCAAACCACCAAAATTGTGATGAGAACAAAGAAGGAATAGAACAACAAACATAAAAATTCAGGACAAGCAAACAATAAAACACAGGCGCTTATAGATTAACCTGACATTGACAAATTCAACTTGATCTCAGTGACACTTGCTTACTAAAGAACCAATGAGTTAGATTTTCTCTGCTGTCCAATGTGGTAGTACCATATTGTCACAGATGGCTATTTATTTAAAATTAAATCAATTTAAATCAAATTAAATTAAAAATTCAGTTTCTCAGATGCAGTAGCCACGTTTCAAGTGTTCAAACACTGTCTGTGGCTAAGGGCTACCATATTGAACCATGAAAATCTACAACATTACCATCATGACAGAAAGCGCCATTGGGCAGCACTGAGTTAGAACAAGGATCAGTGATTTTTTGAGCAAGTGTGTGCATGCCTACTAAGTTGCTTCAGTCGTATCCAACTCTGTGACCCCATGGACTGTAGCCGGACAGGCTCCTCTGTCCATGGGATTCTCCAGGCAAGAATACTGGAGAGGGTTGCCATGACCTCCTCCAGGGGATCTTCCCAACCGAGGGATCGAACTTGAAAACTGCAGGTGGATTCTTTACCAACTGAGCCACCTGGGAATCCCATTTTCTGAACACAGACTAGCTTTAACGAGAGCTAGAAAAAATGCTGTGGATAACGCAAAATCTGAGCAGAGGGAAAAAAGAAAAGGAAGAGAAGTAGGAAATGGAATGAAAAAGTAGACAAATAAGCAGTGGAGGCTAAAATTATATGGTTTACCTAACAAACACCTCTGTCACGCTTCTTCAAGGCCAGGCATTGTTTATAACACATTGCTACTGCTAAGTCACTTCAGTCATGTCTGACTCTGTGCGACCCCATAGACGGCAGCCCACCAGGCTCCCCCGTCCCTGGGATTCTCCAGGCAAGAACACTGGAGTGGGTTGCCATTTGCTTCTCCAATGCATGCAAGTGAAAAGTGAAAGTGAAGTCACTCAGTCGTGTCTGACTCTTTGCGACCCCATGGACTGCAGCCCACCGGGCTCCTCCGTCCATGGGATTTCCCAGGCAAGAGTACTGGAGTGGGGTGTCATTGTCACGTAATCCTCATTGCAGTCTTGTGAGGCCGCTCACATCCCCATTTTACAGATGAGGATATTCAGGCACAGTGACACAGTAAATGGTGAGCTGCAGTTTGAACCCCGAACACTTGGGCTTTACAGTCTGTGCTTATAACTGGTGTATAACCCCAAATCTTCCAGCAAAGGGTTATTTCTATTGCAGGAAGCAGCACTTAGGGGGGCTGGAGGGCATTAGGCAGGGCTCTGGTTCTCCCTGAGCCCCATCAGTCCCACGGCACAGTGACACCCAAAAATGCAGGGCGGGCATCCCCCCACCCCCACCCCCCGATCTCCCCAGACAAGGGTAAGTGCTCCAAATATGCTTTGGTTTCTGCCAGAGAGCTTACATCTCTGTAAGCAGAATATGTCTTAACCACTGAGCCCGAGTCACCATTGCGCAGGCTAATCAATGTCTCCATAATTAACCTGACCTAATGGAATCAAGATTGCCCGGACAAATATCAATAACCTCAGATATGCAGATGACACCACCCTTATGGCAGAAAGTGAAGAGGAACTAAAAAGCCTCTTGATGAAAGTGAAAGAAGAGAGTGAAGAAGTTGGCTTAAAGCTCAACATTCAGAAAACTGAAGATCATGGCATCTGGTCCCATCACTTCATGGCAAATAGATGTGGAAACAGTGTCAGACTTTATTTTTCTGGGCTCCATAATCACTGCAGATGGTGATTGCAGCCATGAAATTAAAAGACGCTTACTCCTTGGAAGGAAAGTTATGATCAACCTAGATAGCATATTCAAAAGCAGAGACATTACTTTGCCAACAAAGGTCCGTCTAGTCAAGGCTATGGTTTTTCCAGTGGTCATGTATGGATGTGAGAGTTGGACTGTGAAGAAAGCTGAGAGCCAAAGAATTGATGCTTTTGAACTGTGGTGTTGGAGAAGACTCTTGAGAGTCCCTTGGACTGCAAGAAGATCCAACCAGTTCATTCTAAAGGAGATGGCTCCTGAGTATTCTTTGGAAGGAATGATGCTAAAGCTGAAACTCCAGTATTTTGGCCACCTCATGCGAAGAGTTGACTCATTGGAGAAGACTCTGATGCTGGGAGGGATTGGGGGCAGGAGGAAAAGGGGACGACAGAGGATGAAATGGCTGGATGGCATCACCAACTGGATGGACATGAGTTTGAGTGAACTCTGTGAGTTGGTGATGGACAGGGAAGCCTGGCGTGCTGCGATTCATGGAGTCGCAAAGAGTCAGACACAACTGAGCGACTGAACTGAACTGAATGGAAATCACAGATGTAGAGCTAAAACACTCTTCTGCTTCAGTCTGTGTGTGAAGACAGACAACAGCCCTAAAGGGGACCAGGAAGGTAATTATGAGAATAATTTACACTAGAAAATCTAATTTGGAAGGGAGGGACAAAAAACCACATGCTGACTTAAGTTTCCAGATGGGCCATCTTCATGAATCCCATTTGCTGGGTGACTAATGAAAAAAATCTGTGCCTTGCAAACATATGTAAATATTCCCAACCAAATGATCAGCAGTAAAAGCATGTGGCTGACTGAATACACCAAAATAAACCATGTACACCTTTGCAATATAACAAAGACGCCCTCCCCTTCCTCAAAGAAACCCCCTGATTCTAAAACCTGGCTGCATAACAGGGGGAGCAGATGAAACATGAAGGGGAGTCAGTCGTTCATTTTGAAAATTTTCATGAGATTTATTCTGAAAATGCATTATGTTAAAATGTCCATGTGCTGATAGACATATTTTTCAAATACCAAATCTGTTTTCTTAAAGAAAATATTTCATGGCTTTTTTAAAATAATATACTGCTTCTTGTCTCCATTGCTTTTCTCTTCAAGCCTCCAAATGATGAGACCCACAGCAGAAGCTGAGGGGTGGGTAAGATCTGCAGGGCTGTTTGTTCCTTGCAGAAAGTGAGATGCATCGTGTTTCTAATTCTTCTGTCTCCAGCCTCTGCTGTCATGAGTTATGTAACATTTCTCAGAGCTGTCAGGGTGACTTGAGACTTCTTGTTTACTTCACCTACAAGACCAGCCTAACTACATTTAAGCTCACACCCTGACAGTGTGAATTTTGTTTTGGGCTTTTTGTTTTCCAACAGGCACTTCACAATCTTGGCTTTGGAACCATTCTTATCTTAATCCTTAAATTCATATGAGTGACATCCTTCTGGAATAACTCTTCCTCCTAGAATTTGTGGAACTTTTTTTTTTTAATTGAAGTATAGTTGATTGTCTGCCCCGACTGGCTCAGCAGAAGAATCTGCCTGCCAATGCAGGAGACAGAGATTCGAGCCTTGGGTCAGGGAGATCCCCTAGAGGAGGCAACGGCAACCCACTCCAGTATTTTTGCCTAAAAAGAAAATCCCATGGACAGAGTCCAAAGGGTCGCAGGGTTGGACATGACTGAGCACACACATAAAGTTGATTGACAATGTTGTGTTAGATTCTGGTATCCAGCAAAGTGATTCAGTTACATATATATATTCTTTTTTCATATTCTTTTGCAATATAGTTACTTACAAGATACTGAATATAGTCCCTTGTGCTATACAGTAGGACCTTCCTGGTTAGCTATTTTATACACAGTAGTGTGTACCTGCTAACCTCAAACTCCTAAATTATCCCTCCTCTACCCTTTCCCCTTTGGTAACCATGTTTGTTTTCTATGTCTGAGTCTGTTTCTGTTTTGTAAATAAATCCATTTGCATCATATTTCCAACTCCACATATAAGTGATATCGTATTTGTCTTTCTCTGTCTGACTTACTTCATTTAGTATGATAATCTCCAGATGCATCTTTAAAAATATATTTTTTAAATTACAGTATAATTGCTTTATAATGTTGTGTTAGTCTCTGCTGTTCAACATGAATCAGCTGTATGTATACATATATCCCCTCCTTGAACCTCCCTGTCATCTCCCCCATCCCCACCCCTCTAGGTCATCGCAGAGCGCCCAGCCAAGCTTCCTGTGCGATTCAGCAACTTTCTTCCAGCTATCTATATTACACATGATAGAGTATCTATGTCCATGCCACTCTCTCACTCATCCCACTCTTTCCTTCTCCCTTCTTCTGTGTCCACAAGTTCATTCTCTATGTCTGAGTCTCTCTTCCTGCCCTGCAAATAGGTTCATTAGCACCGTTTTTCTAGATCCATACATACCGGTTAATATACCATATCTATTTTCTGCTTTTTGACTCACTTCATTCTGCATGACAGACTCTAGGTTCATCCACATCTCTACAAATGACCCAATTTCATTCCTTTTATGGCTGAATAATATTCCATTGTATATATATACCACATCTTCATCCATTCACCTAAATGTCTATGGACATTTAGGCAGCTTCTTGTCTATTGTTGCTATGAACATTGGGGTGCATGTATCTTTTCATATTAGAGCTTTTGCCTTTCCCAGATCCTTTGTGCATGAATGGGATTGCTGGATCATAGGTAACTCTATTCTTAATATTTAAGGAACCTTTATACTATTCTCCATGGTGGCCACAGACAATTTACATTGTGCAGAACTTCTGAAACCATCAGATTCTCCACCCAAACGGGCCACTCATCTAAAACATCCTCCCACCAGACTATCATTCACTTTGACTGAAATCTCAAGATGAAAAGATCCCACAGCTTCACGCGGCAGACCATACTGATTATAATCAGCTTAACATGTGAGGAGGTTCACCCCATGCTGATTCAGAATTTCATCCCCATCCCTGTTTTCTAAAATCTTCCCTCTGGGAAGGACACACCACTTCCAAAGATGGAAAACAAGTACCAGGACCCTCCCCCCAGGTCACCTCTGGCTTCTCTAACAGGCTCCCAGGTGGTACCTTCCTGGGCCATCCTTGGCTGAGGGCCCACCCACAGCCCCTGTGCCCACATCTGACCTTGCCCACAGCCCAAATCTCCATTTCTCTGCCTACAGGTCTATCTAAACTCACTTCTCTAGGTCACATTCCTTCTGGGGCTTGTTTTCAATTGCCCTCTAAGAGAGAGTGTTAGATATTACTTTATATGTTACTTCAACGACCGTTGATCCATCTAGGTTCAACATGCCTTTTCCCAGCCACAGCAAAGTCCCCTTCTTTGAATCCAGGCAATCTATATTATTTACAATAGCAGCCCATTCACATCTAGACTGTCTCAAAGATTCAAGAGGAACTGTTCTTTTTCTGAGCCATTAACAGCTTCCTCTCCTTCAAGGCACAGCAGTCTGGGTTTTTTAAATTAATTTTTGGCTGTGAAGGCACAATTTAAATGTGATCTTGCAATGATCACCTCTGAACAGCAGGTGGCAGCACAATACAGACCAAACAGCAAGCGGCTGCACTAAGAAAAGGGATTAAAAGCTTATTTATCTTCAACTTCTTACTTGATCCTTCCTGCTTCCTCTGGCCTTCTCCCTCCAAGTTTCTATTTCTAACTGGCCATGAGGACTGGAATGACTTTAAAAACCAATTCACATGGAAACGCCAATGTCTAAAATCAACTTACATGTCAACAGCAAAAAAAAAGAATGACTGAAACAATCAATGGGGATGAAATTTTCCCTGGGACCTGTCACATGACCAGCCTATGACACGCCTCTGGTTCTACACATCATCACTTCTCCGGCTCCTGTTTGCTTCTCCCAGGGCCCAGTCAACACTACACAGCGCATTCCAACCCCACCAAGGGAACACAGGCTGACAGAAGAAGCAATTAACACTGATATTTCTGCGAGCTGGAAATTCTCATAATTAAAACTTCGTTTGCAAGCTCTCAGGAGTCTACATAGCCCTAAAGGAAGAAGGAAACCAGCATCTTATCAGGAAATATGATCACTAGAAATAAAGTAAGCTCAGTAACACAGCCTTAAAATTTTACTCTAGGGCCCAATTACCAGATATAAATATTTCTGCTGGTGAGAACAACATGATAAGCTTGTTGGGTCCATTAAGAGTTCTTGGCATATTCTGGAAGTCTCTAAAGGCAGCCACAATCAGCCATGTAATCAAAGGTTGGTTCTGACATCATCACTCTCCCACTTGGCAGAGACAAGTATTGACACAGACAGTAGCCATCCATTAAAGGAAGAAACAATCACTTTGATAATACAAAGCGGAAGGCAAAATCAAAGACGACCCAAGAGCATTAATTGATGGACAGCAGTCACCATGGTGATATTTGCTAATATTAACTCTCAAAAGACCAGCCAAATTTGCAACATAATTATAATATCAGGAAATTTAGAGATGACACCTTTCTAAACCCAGATAATGAGCTTATTGTCAAATCCAACACTCCCCAGATCTCTTTCTGAAAAACCGCAATGCACCGATGCTAAGTAGTGTTGAAATTCTGAGAGTATGTTGAACTTCGAGTGCATGTATGCTTAGTCGTGTCTGACTGTTTGCAACCCCATGGACTGTAGCCACCAGGCTCCTCTGTCCATGGGATTCTCCAGGCAAAAATACTGGAGTTGGTTGCTATGCCCTCCTTCCTGACTCAGAGATCGAACCCGTATCTCCTGTATCTCCCACATTGGCAAGCCGATTCTTTACCACTGAGCCACCTGGGAAGCTCATGTTGATCTTTGCTGCTGCTGCTGCTGCTGCTGCGTTGCTTCAGTCGTGTCCAACTCTGTGGACCCCATAGACGGCAGCCCACTAGGCTCCTCTGTCCCTGGGATTCTCCAGGCAAGAACACTGGAGTGGGTTGCCATTTCCTTCTCCAATGCTTGAAAGTGAAAAATGAAAGTGAAGTCACTCCGTCGTGTCCAACTCAGCGACCCCATGGACTGCAGCCTACCAGGCTCCTCCGTCCATGGGATTTACCAGGCAAGAATACTGGAGTGGGTTGCCATTGCCTTCTCCCAGAAAAGGACAAACACAGTTTAGAAATGTGATAGGCCCATTCATTCAGAAAAATGCCAGCTGACAGATTATCCATAGGATATAAGAGATATTCCCCTATGCCACTAAATTTGGCTCAGATCTGTGGCTTTGTACAGCTTCTGAAGGGGCCACACCACCATGAACAAAAGCTTTTTATTTAAAAACAAAAAAAGTGGGCTTTCTTAAAAAACAGAAAATAGGGTCTAAATATTAGTTATGATTAACACCAGTTAACAACTCATGTACTAGCTTGAAAACATAGCTATGCTGCAGTTTTCATCTCTCTCTCTCTCAAGATACACACACACACACACACACACACTTCACTGCCTTCAAGGGCACTAAAACGTATATGAACTGAGATATAAATCCCTGAAGAGTTGCTGAATGACTTCTTTCAGGCAGTTAGCTTGTCCACACTAAATGTACTCCTTGCAGTTTTTCTATTTCCTGAAGCAAACTTCTTCATGCCATCTGCAAATGCTGACTTTCTTCATTTAAAAAATTGTTGACAAGTCAGTCCCTTAACACAAATGAGAGTCTCTCCTGCCCAAGAGATGAGCCAGCTTGACAACCTTGTTCTGGGACCTCACAGAGAATGATCCTACAGGGTAAACAATCTTACTCCACATCCTCAAGAACATGTATCACTGTTCTGATGATTTTTTAAGCAGAGGCCCAAAGTGTCCCACACCCAGGCCTCTAATCTGAATCCTTCCTGCTTACACAACTCGGTGAAAACAACAGAGGATCTATAAAGAACGCTGCTCTATCATGATTCCAAAGTGGCCACTGTAAACAGAGTGCCACACTTCACACACAGGCACTACTTGAGCTCAGACCCCAAAGAAAGAAACAGAAAGAAGCCAAAAAAAGGTTGAGGACACTCAACATGGACATGCAAACATGGAATTCTTCAAGATCTCCTTGGTGGTTCACTGGTTAGGACTTGGTGCTTTCACTGCTCTGGGCCCAGGTTTGATCTCTGGTTGGGGAACTAAGATTCTGCAAGCCTCTTAGTGTGGTCAAAAAAAAGAGGAAAATGAAATTTTTCAAAGGGAGATTTACTCAGTGGTAATTCAGATCACTCAGGCAGTTAGTCAGTGTTCTGCAATTCTATGAATTTAGGCAAAAACAAAGTTGTTTGATTGAAGGGTCAACAAGACCTCACTTCACCAGATAATTTGCTTGACTCACTCAGAGTTTCATTCTGCTTGTGGGAGCAATTTAGGCAGATGAATGTACTGGGATGATGTTTCCAGGCTGGCTCTACAACCATGAAATGAAAGGAAACAGGCTAATTCCCTGCCCCCGTCCCAGCAAAAAAAAGTATGGTTTACAGAGACCATTGTCTCCATCTTCTCCAGCTTCATATGCAGCAATCTGGCTTTGGAGTCTTCCTCATGGTGTGCACCATAATATCATACTTGTTCTTAAAATCTTAATAATGACACCAGCTGCCACTGATGGAAGGCTTGCTATTCACCAGGCAGCACGCTGGGGTCTATATTCATCCACTCATCCAACTTGTATTTATTGAATATCCACTATGTGACAGAACTGGTCTAGGTTTCATGGTACAGTCTGAATAAAACAATGTTCCTGCTGTCCTAGGACTTTCCAGGACGAGCAAAGAGAGAAAAGACAAATAAATATGAAACACATCAGGTGGTGATTGAGGTTACAAATAGGAAAGTGGAATAAAGGGCCAGAGAGTGACCATGTGAAGCGTGCTGTCCTAACGAAGCCCACTAGGAACACAACTGAAGCCCAGAAACATGTTCAGTTGATTGTCTCATCGCAACAAGCGAGAAGGTGCACCTTGGGGATCCAGGTGTCTAAGAAAGAGGGTGTTCAATGAACTAGTAAGGTCTGGGCTGTGCCAGCTAATTTGGGAGGGGATTCAAGAAAGTAGGATTTTGCTATGAATTGGATACTGTCAGGATGTGAGGGTAATTCTGTGACTGGGCATATTGGTAATTCTTATCTAGAAGGTGAGAAGAAGATGGGGCAGTGAGTCAGTCCTCAGGAAGGGAATATGTAGCCACACTTGTGGTCTGGACTATCCTGTTCTTATCTGGATTTGGACATCATGATGAAGAGGTCTTGCTTTTGTTTGGATCCACCAAATGGCTACCCACTCCAGTATTCTTGCCTGGGAAATCCCATAGGCAGAGGAGCCTGGTGGGCTAAAGTCAGTGGGGTCGCAAAGAGGTGGACTCAACTGAGCACACATCGTGGTCCCAGAGTGACCTTATTTCACGTGGGTGTTTGGGGAGATGGTTTGAATCCAAAACCTGAACAGCTGAGCTGTGAGTGGAAGGCCAGCTCCTGGTGGTCTCGGGCTAATTGTCCCTTTCCCGTGAACAATCCACCCTCAACCATACAAGATAGGTACATTCCTTTTCCTTTTCCTAAATGAAGAGACAAAGCCCCCGAGAGACAAAAGGGCTCGAGAGGCATCATGAGGCTCATGATGCTAGAGGCTCATGGAATCTGTTTCCTGACCAGGGAGGGAACCCTGACCCTTGGCAGTGAGAACGCTGAGTCCTAACCACTGGACCACCAGAAAATTCTCAGGACCAAGCCTTTTTAATTCCTGTGGCAAGACCTTTTCTTCAAAAGGGCCAGGGGGCTTTCAATGGGAGCATGGGCTCAAAGCCTACAGGTGAAACTATTATCAGCAGACACCCTTAACACCTAGGCCAGAAGATGTGCAAATGCCCAAGAAATGAAGTCCATGTGATCACTGTCCAAGTGAAAATACTCTTCTCCCAGGGATGAGGAAACATTTTCCATTCTGTTTAAATTGGAAGGCTACTTTCTCAATAATTTAATCAAAACCCATTTATTTCCACAACTTTTGAACTATAAGCAAGTTTTACATACTGGAACAAGTATGTTAAAAAAAAAAGACCATAAAGGTAATGTTCCAGGGATTTCCATGGCTGCCCAGCAGTTAAGACATCCTGTTTTTACTGCAAGGGGTATAGATTCAATCCCTGATTGGGGAACTAAGATCATGCATGCCACACTCTATGGCCAAAAAAAGGGAAGAAAATTTCTTAGTCTTAACAAATATGAAAATATAACATATCAACATAAAAAGTATATACATACATATATATAATATATATATGTATTATATATATGTTATGTTCTACAGGCTTCCCTGATGGCTCAGATGGTAAAGAATCTGCCTGCAATGTGGGAGACCTGGGTTTGATTCCCGGGTTGGAAAGATACCCTGGAGGAGGGCATGGCAGCCCACTCCAGTATTCTTGCCTGGAGAATCCCCATGGATGGAGGAGCCTGGTGGGCTACAGTCCATGGGGTCGCAAAGAGTCAGACACGATTGAATGATTTAAGTTGGGCAAGCACAGCGATGTTCTACAGTCCAAGGGTAACAAAATTGGTAACCATTCCTATGTTTTGTATCTCTCTCTTTTTTTTAATTAAAAAATCATTTTTGTCTGCACCTTGGGGAATGTGGGATCTTAGTGCCCAGACCAGAGAGAGCATCTGGCACCCCCTGCATTGGAAGCGTGGAGTCTTAACCCCTGGACCACATGGACGGGCCCTGTCCCCCTGTTTATCTTTCCTAACTGCCCTCTCCCACCAGGGCAGGGCTCACCAGCAGATTCTCCGGCTTGAGGTCCCGGTGGACGATCCTCTTGTCGTGCAAGTGCACCAGCGCCTTGCACAAGTCCGCGAGCATGAGGGCGGCCTCGCGCTCAGGGAACTTCACACTGTGGACGATGGCGTCGAACAGGTCCCCTCCCTGCACGTACTCCATGATCAAGTAGATCTCCGCGTCCGTTTCGTACACTTCGTGCAGTTTCACGATGTTGGGGTGAGAGAGGCTCTGGATGATGAGGATCTCGCTGTCCACCATGTCCTCCTTCCCCTTGAGCTTGGACTTGTCGATGATCTTCATGGCGTAGGCCTGCCGGGTGCCGCGGTGCCTGCACTCCTTCACCACCGCAAAGTTCCCGTCGCCGATCACCCGGCCCGGCTCGTACTGCTTTCGCACGTCGGCCGCCAGGATGCCCGCAGGCCGCCGCCTCCTGCCCGGCCGCTCCGCCTTGCTCTCCTTCGGTCTCGTCTTGGGCTCCTTTTCGATTCTGGCTGGAGGCTCATCGCGGGGAACCATCATCCTCCTCGCTCCGGACACCCCGGGCTTCTTCTCCTTCTCCGCCTCCTGCTCGTCCCCTCCGGTCCTGGGGAGCTTCTCCGGATCCAGGTCAGCGTGATGCTCCCTCCGGAGCCAGCCTCCCGGCTTGCTCCTGCCTGCGTTCCTGCCGTCTTTCTCCTCTCCGCGGGGCTGTGCTTCCCCAACGAAAACATCCCTCTTGGCCTTGGCTGCAGCCGGGGGATGACCCTCCTGGCCTCCGGGGTCTCTGTCCTCTTTCTTGTCGACGCTTTTGCTGGGTCTTCTCGGTTCCTGTAGGGGGTGCCCAGGACTGCTCCGGGGACCCTCCTTCCAGCCTTCCTCCCCACCCTGGGGCTTCTCCTCCGGGGACCTCCGGCAGCTCCTGGTCCTCACCAGCCTCTCCACGTCGTAGCGGGGGCACCTGCCCAGGTCCAGCTCGCTGGTGCCCAGGGACAGTCGCTCCCTCTGCAGGCCCTGCTGGAGCTCTCGCTCGCGCTTACACTTTTCACACCTGATCAATTCCCCCGACGTCTTTTCGATCTCCACCGCCAGGTGCTTCTCTCCACTGGCACGCCTCTCCAGGGCGGCATCCTTGGGCGCCTTGCTGCCAGATTCGGGTTCCCACTTCCCCTTTCCCCACTTCTTCGGAGTCCTTGCCCTGTCCTCCCCGGGGGTCTGCCCCTGGGGTCTGATGGCCGCGGGGGACCTAGCAGCCTCACAGCTGCTCTTGGTGGTCTCGGTCTCCCCACAGGGGTGACCCCCTTTCACAGCTTTGCTATAAAGTCTGCTTCTCAGCCTTGGAGAGGGGATCTGGCTGTGCTGCTGGGTCAAAGTCAGAGCCTGGGCTTTGCTGGGGTACAGTTCCTCTATAGCCACCTGGATGTTCTTCAGTGTCATCGGCTCTTTGCCCACCGCTATGAAGGCATCTCCTTCCCTGAAGAAATCAGACACACTCCTGATTTCCCGGCCTTTGAGGTTGAACAGCTTCCTCACGCGGTCACTTTTCCACCTGGGAAAGCCCAGGGCCTCTGAGACATCGGCCAAGAGCTGCTCAAAGGTTTGCACCGATCGCCTGTTGAGGAGCAGGGTGATCTTTCGGAGAGGGTGGCCGCCCACCTTGACCACCGTCACGACCCTGGGCTTCAGTGGGCTGTTCTCAGCGTGGACGGGGTGAAGGCCACTCTGGGGGCTGAACGCAGGCACCACAGAGCTGCGTGATCCCAGGAATGGTTTCTCCAGGCTCCCTCGGCCAGCAGGCAGCCAGGGGCCCTGCAGCTTCCGCTCCGTGATTCTCGAGCTTAAGCATTTTAGAGAATGTTCACAGAGACCTTGATGTCCTGTGGGGGGAAAAGGACAAAACAGTATTAGTCCAGTTGGTTCAAAGAGCCCTTTGACCAGCTCAGTTGGTAAAGAATCTGCCTGCAATGCAGGAGACCTGGGTTTGATTCCTGGGTCAGGAAGATCCCTTGGAGAAGGAAATGGCAATCCACTCCAGTATTCTTGCCTGGAGAATCCCATGGACAGAGGAGTCTGATGGGCTACAGTCCATGGGGCTGCAAGAGTCGGACATGACTTAGTGACTAAACCACCACCAAACCTTTACTAAGATTGTTTTCCTGGTGGCTCGGGTATAAACAATCTGCCTGCAATAGCGGGAGACACATGCAGGAGATGCGAGTTTGATCCCTGGGTCGGGAAGATACCCTGGAGAAGGAAATGACAACCCACTCCAGTATTCTTGCCTAGGAAATCCCATGGACAGAGGAGCTGGGAGAATTACAGTCCAATATGGTTGCAAAAGGGCCAGCCACAACTTAGCGACTAAACAAACAAACAAAAAAAGTCTTTACTAAAGATGACTGATACTGTCACAGGTTAGACATGTGCTTGTTGAGGATCTGCTTGAAACAGTGGAGCCATTACATGTGAGGTTTCCTGCCCAGTCTCCTTCAAGAGAGGCCAGGAATGCAGTATGGAGTGTGCACTTGGTGCTCCCCACCAAGTCCCCTGGGTACCAGGATGGACCACACCTGGGCAGCCCCTTCTAGGCAAGGCCTGACCCTGAAGGCAGCTCCCACTATCCTAAAGTGACCTGACTTTCAAAAATCTACAACTGAGATAAAAGGTTCAAAATTTGCTGCCCAGGAAATACCAATAAGAGGTCAGAACTTTCTGGAACCTTAAAAAACCCAAATCTTTTTTTTTTTCCTGCTAAGTCACAAAAGATTGTTGTTGTTGTTGTTTTTCAATTTAAAAAATAATTGAAGTACAGGTGTGATCTTAATATTTCTTTTGTATGATCATTTCATTCTGGTAGCAAAGGACCTCATGGGCCGAAATGACATGGTAGTCTTCTCCAAATGTGTTTTTCTCTCATTATCAAAAAAAGGAAAGCAACATTGTTAATCCACAATATTGTGTTAATTTCAGGTGTACAGCAGAGTGACCCAGTCACACACACATATATATGTATCTATTCCCTTCTGGGAGACAGCAATGGCACCCCACTCCAGTAGTGTTGCCTAGAAAATCCCATGGATGGAGGAGCCTGGTAGGCTGCAGTCCATGGGGTTGCTAAGAGTCGGACACAACTGAGTGACTTCACTTTCACTTTCCACTTTCATGCACCGGAGAAAGAAATGGCAACCCACTCCAGTAGTCTTGCCTGGAGAATCCCAGGGACGGGGGAGCCTGGTGGGCTGCCATCTATGGGGTCACACAGAGTCGGACACGACTGAAGCGACTCAGTAGTATTCCCTTCTAGATTTCCCCTTACCTCTAAAGAATTCAAATCTTACCCACCTCTTTGCCAAGAACAGTTTTCTCAGCTTGACTTTCAGGGTGAGGCAAGATGTGAAGAGGTTATAAGCACAGATCTGGATTTGAATCCTGGAGTGGCCACTGACCCTATTTGTGAACTTGGACAAATTACTCACAATCTGTTTTTTTTTTTTTTTTCATGTATTAAGTTGGAATGATAACACCTTCCTCCTAGGATTTTGGGGGAGAGTAAATGAGAAAGTGCTTATGATTCACTTGAGCTTGACACATAGTAATTGTCAGTTATTAATACTGTCCTTGTGATCTTAATATCTCTCTCGTATGATCATTTCATTCTGGTAGCAAAGGACCTCATGGGCCAAAATGACATGGTAGTCTTCTCCAAATGTGTTTTTCTCTCATTATCAAAAAAAAAGGAAAGAAGGAAATCAGAGTCATTTTATTCTTCAGAGCTTAATAATGAGAATGTGCTCATTCTCATGATGTTTCCTGATAAACTGAATAAATGAATAAAACAAGACTCTGTATTTCCTGGTCAGACATACCCAGCTTCACCTCATTTTATTGTGCTCCACTTTCTTATGCTTTGAAGATATTACACTTTTTATCGATTGAAAGTTTGTGGCAACCCTAGGTCAAGCAAGTCTATGGACACCATTTTACCAAATGGCATTTGCTCACTTCATGTCTCTGTGTCGTATTTTGGTAATTCACACAATATTTCAAATTTGGTCATTACTGTTATATTTGTCGTGGTGATCCGTGACCAGGGATCTTAGATGTTACTCCTATGACTCACTGCAGGCTCAGATGATAGTTAGCTTTTTTTTTTCCACCAGTAAGGTATTTTTAAATTAGGGTATGTACCTTGTTTTTGGCCGCTCCAGATCTTTTTTTTTTTTCTTTCCTTGAGCTGAACGCATTTATTTTTTTAATTAATCAATTTAATTGTAGGATAATTGGTTTACAATATTGTGGTGGTTTTTGCCATACATCAACATGAATCAGCCACGGGTGCCCACGTGTCTCCCCATCCTGACCCCCTCTCCCCACTCCCTCCCCACCCCATCCCTCTGGGTTGTCCCAGAGCACTGGCTTTGAGTGCCCTGCTTCATGCATCGAACTTGCACTGGCCATCTATCTTACATACGGTAATATACATGTTTCAATGCTATTCTCTCATATCATCCCACCCTCCCCTTCTCCCACATAGTCCAAAAGTCTATTCTTTACATCTGTGTCTCTTTTGCTATCTTACATATAGGATCATTGTTACCGTCTTTGTAAATTCCATATATATGTGTTAATATACTGTACTGGTGTTTCTCTTTCTGACTTCCTTTGCTCTGTATAATGGGCTCCTGCTCCAGGTGTTAGCTGTAACATGTGGGATCTAGTTCCCTGATCAGGGATCAAACCTGGGCCCCTGCATTGGAAACACAGTCTTAACCACTGGCCACCAGGAAAGTCCCTGTACACTGTATTTATTAAGACATAATGCTATGGCACACTTAATAGACTATAGTGGAGTATAAACATAACTTTTATATGCACTGCAAAATCAAAAACATTGTGTAACCCACTTCATTGGGATAGTCACTGTATTACAGTGCTTGGAAACTGAACTCACAACAGCTCCAGGGTACAACTGTACTTGAGACAAAAGTGGTTTAATTTTCATTTCTGCCCCAGGTAGAAAAGGAAACATAAAAATGATAGAATATGGGACTCAGTTAAAACCCAAGGACGGGCTGCAAATTATTAAAGTTGCCCTGCAGGACCCCTATGTCTTATCCTACACGCAGGAACCTGCCATTTAGGTTTCCTTTAAGAAGTTTTAAATGATTATTTTTAAGCGCCTCTAAATTGTAGCAGACACTCCAGTTTTGCCAGGATGGGCAATTTGGCCCAGCATATTGACAGAATGTTGTGGGTTTTTTTTTTTTTTTTTGGTTTTTAATTATAACATACAATCTGTTCTGAGATGATTTCCATCTAGACACATGTGTCTGATTAAATGACAAGTGTGCCCCTACTGATTCTTTCCACATGCCATGAATTTATAAGCTTACCAGTCACGTTTGCAGTTAAACTATTTATTTACAGAGGTCTGTCATTCCTTTCTTCTTGTAATCTCCCTGATTTGCCTCCGTTTTCGGCTGAGAAGGTTGATGCTGAGAGAGCAAGAGGAGAGGTCTCCAGGAGTTGCACTAGTTCCCCTTTCCTCAGGAAACAGGAAGGATGCCAAGAAAGGTGATCCTCAAATGCCCGTACACAGAGGGGCTGCTGCTGCTGCTGAGTCACTTCAGTCGTGTTGGACTCTGTGTGACCCCATAGACGGCAGCCCACCAGGCTCCCCTGTCCCTGGGATTCTCCAGGCAAGAACACTGGAGTGGGTTGCCATTTCCTTCTCCAATGCATGAAAGTGAAAAGTGAAAGTGAAGTCGCTCAGTCGTGTCCAACTCCTAGCGACCCCATGGACTGCAGTCTACCAGGCTCCTCCATCCATGGGATTTGCCAGGCAAGGGTACTGGAGTGGGGTGCCATTGCCTTCTCCGACACAGAGGGACTAAATCTTTTCATTTGTTTTCCTCAGGGTGCTTCTTACAGAGTGGGACCCCCAATACATTTGTCAGGCTAAGGAAAGGGAAAACATGTCTGTGGCTCAGGTGATAAAGAATCTGCCTGCCAAGCAGGAGATACAGATTTGATTCCTGGGTCAGGAAGATCCCTGGAAAAGGAAATGGCTACCCACTCCAGTATTCTTGCCTGGAGAATCCCACAGATGGAGGAGCCTGGCGGGCTAGAGTCCATGAGATCCAAAAGAGCTGGATGGGACTGAGTGACTAAACAATTCCAGGAAAGGTTCAGGGCAGAACCAGGAGGACAGGGAGCATTCCCTGAATATGTGAGGGATGCAGGAGAGTTAAGCATGGAAGGGGGTTCAGGAGGGGCCCAGTGGAAGTCCAGGAAGATCCCATCCCAGGGGACATACAATAGTACTCTTGGAGCAAGACAATCACTGTGGGTCACACATTCAGTGGTGACTGAGGATGACAGAGGCAAGTCATGATGAGAACTCAAGGTCTGAGATGGTGAGATTTCAGAGTCTGGGTATAGTGGTAGATGACTGGGCCTGGGGTATCCAGAGTTGGGATGAGGGAGAGGTGGCCATGCCCTGGGATGGCTGTGCCCCAGCTGGTTCCAGCAGACCCTAACTCAGAACACATCCTCATTCTTGGTGGTTAGGAGAGCACTCTGGGCTCACTCCATCCCTGAATCCAAGAAAGGCTCCACGGGCGTGGCCCCCATCCCAGAGCTCGGGCATAAAAGATGTGGAGACAGCGCAGCTCAGTCTCTGCCACACCACCATCACGCATGTGCAGCCCACTGCCCAGGTGTTCTCAAACTCCCTTAAAACCTCTGTGATCTAGAGCCAGAGTGAGAACTTGGAACCACTCCTCCCCAACATAACTAGGAGCTATAAAGGCAGCACTTCTGGTTTTGGCTGTATCATGCTACTGGGGAGTCCTGGGAAACACAACCTGTAGATGCAATTATTTTTTATCTTCTCTTCCACAAGCCCTCCTTCCTCCTTTAAATTTCTTAGTCCAGGGCAGATTTTTCTTCTTTAAAGAGAAAAAATCAGGAGATTCTGAATGCCTGGTCCATCGGCAAGAAGAGCAAACAGCCTGGAGAGGAAGAGCCTAGAACATCCCTGGGACCCTGGGTTCAATCTCCAGGATCAGCTCTATCACCCAAGGAAAATAGTGCCCTGAGGACTTTGGGGCTGACTATAAGCACTATAGTCCAGGACCTACCCAGATAACCTGACCATGTCCACGCATCTCCAACAACTGACAAAATCAATTAAGTAGAACTGTATAAAATTGCTAGCAGTTCTACCAATTACATCTCAGAGGATGGTTGGATGGCATCACTGACTCAATGGACATGAGTTCAAGCAAACTCTGGGAGATAGTGAAGGACAAGGAAGCCTGGCACGCTGCAGTCCATGAGGCCACAAAGAGTTGGACACGACTTAGCGACTGAACAACAAATGCCAATTACCTTAAACGGGAAATTTCATATGGCTCAACCTAGCACTATCTTCGGAGAAGGCAATGGCAAGCCACTCCAGTACTCTTGCCTAGAAAATCCCATGGATGGAGGAGCCTGGTAGGCTGCAGTCCATGGGGTCGCTACAAGTCGGCCACGACTGAGCGACTTCACTTTCACTTTTCACTTTCACACAATGGAGAAGGAAATGGCAACCCACTCCAGTGTTTTTGCCTGGAGAATCCCAGGGATGGCAGAACCTAGTGGGCTGCTGTCTACGGGGTCGCTCAGAGTCGGATACGACTGAAGCGACTTAGCAGCAGCAGCAGCACTATCTTGGATAATAACCCCTACTCTGTCTCTACACTAACAATAGTTAATCAAAGTAGGCATAGTAAAAATTAAGCATCCTCATTCCCAGTCCTCAGCTACCAGTTGGCAGTTTCCAGGAAGGGCACAGGAAAGGATGCCCTTGTGCCATCGTTTTTCTGTTAATTTCCTATAGCGACATAAACTGACCTCAGTTTGACAATACCACTGCTTTTGCCTCAGATGAATGTTTATAGGGTTTTTCCCAGCACCCATCAAGCCCATGCATGCAGCAGAACATTCTCAAAGCCACTTGTCTCCTTAAGAACCTACGGGAGCTCCTTATTATCATCTCTGAGGGTCAAACCCAAACACTTCAGCTTGACATGGAAGGTGCTCCCTCATCCAGTGGCACCTCACCCATCCCAACCCCACTCTACCTGGGGTGGGAGATAGATGGGCCCCTGGGCAGAGCAGATGGAGTTTGTCAAATGGAGTAAAATTGAAGCTTTGTTTTCCGCAGATGCTCCATGGACAAAGTTAATGGCAGGAGCTGAGCTCTGCTGGAGTAAAGAGATAAGAGGTCTGCTCATGAGGTCAGAGAAAACTCCCCAACTGCACACACACAGGAAGGCTCCTCAGGGGTCAAAAATGAGGGCGTGCCATCCCGTAATAAGTGTCGTCAAACCTCCCACTCACTGGCCTCTGCGCTGGAATCCATCTTGGCAAAAAAGCTGCTCATAAATATCGGGCGGGGGCGCTGGAAGGGTGGGTCCTAGAACAGGTCAAGTGTAGGAAAAGAAATGAAATTACTGGCCAAAGACAAACAAAGATCCAGAAGAACTGCCTGATATATATGATTTAACTGCCTCTTTACTGCATTCTTCCTCACTGGGGAGGGCGCCCATACCCCTTCTCTCCGGGTTGTATTTCTGTCTTGCTTCAGTCTTAAGCAAACACAATGTTTCTCTGGGTGCTCTCCCACATATTACACTGTATCTCTGATAATAAGCTTTGTACGTGTTTTTACAGTTTTTGCCTCTTTGAGAAATTCCTATTTCAAACGTGGCAAGAGCAAGGGGAACTTTGTTTCTAGCATTTTGCCCCTGATGGACTAGCGGCTGGGACTCCGGCTGTTCATCCAGGCTGATGGACTAGCAGCTGGGACTCCAGCTGTTCATCCAGGCTACCCAGGTTCAGGTCTTGGGCAGGGAACTAAGATCTCTCTTCAGGATGGTTCACTGCTGTCTTTCCGAGACGGCATCCTCACTCCTCCCACCCATCCAAGCCTCACCATCACATAAGACCTAAGACCTGCATCCACCACCAAACCCTCCCTGACCTCACAAGTTCACAGTCGTATCTCCCTCTTGTGAAGCTCTGTTCATTCATTAAAACAACGTTTCACATGAATGCTTGAGACCCTTCCTTCTGCACACCTCAGCTCACTGTTACTTCATCTTCAAAGGTGTAAATATTGCCCGTCTCAACTAAACTCAGCCTCACCAAAAGCAGAGACCATGGATTACGCAAACTCCCTTCCTCTGTCCCAGGATATATAATAAGCATGTGAGATTGGAGAAACCCGTTTCCAGTACTAACTTCAGCATGCATATCAGGTCTCAGGCTTCCGGCTCTCCTTGCAAATAATTGAGCGTTTCTAGTTTCCGCACTGGTTAGACATCCCACAACAGACCTTAACTAAATGAAACAAATGAGATGAAAGAAAATACGGTCACAGACATCCACTGACTACCAGGAAATGTGACAAGGTAGCGTTTGCCAAGGACAGATGATACAGGGAGGGAGTGTATTTCTTCAGAGTTTTGTGAAGCTTCCTTTCCAAGTTACACAAAGAATGTGAACAGGGGGTCTGAAGTGCTCATTTAAATCCTGGTCCTACCAGGCTCTGAGTAGCTGTGTGACCTTGGGAACACCATGTGACCTCTCTGAGCCCTCTTCCACGTGGGCTAACTCTGGCACCTTGCCTCTGTATGCTGTTTGGCATAGAGTGGGCACTCAACTGTATTTGTTTTCTTTCCTCTCCAACAGAACAGGTCTCATAACCTTCGGTTTCCTCCCAATCCACATACATGTCAAGGGCGAAGAGGACATGATGCTAAATGTGACTCGGCAGGGTGAATTTGTCACTTAAGTAGCGACTGAAACAGAAAACCAGTAGGGACAGGATATTAAAAGAAACACCCGGGCAGATTTAAGCATCCGGCTCCTGTGGGTAGATAAACTTCCTGCTCACTGATCCTAGGACTCTCTGGCTGGTCTGAGCCAATAAACTCAGTAACTGCAAGAGCATTTTGCTGTTATTACCTCTGATGGGTTTGGCTCCAAGCAACTGTGGCCTCCTCGCTGCTGCCACAACTCAGATGAATTAATATAACCTCGTTCCACAAGGGTCAGCTCTACACCTTTTTACACTGAAAAGTCTATCAAAATGACTGCAAGTCACATGAACCCAGTTTCCTATCCAATCATTTATCATTATTTTGTCCAGGCTGCTAATCATCAAGTTTAGGGTCAAGGAAAAAAAAAAACCACAATGAAAACATACTGCTAACATGAATCTTTTACTTATATTCTTTCATGAAAACAAAAGGAGTGTACCATTTCCTGCTGCTGCTAAGTCGCGTCAGTCGTGTTCAACTAACTCTATGCAACCCCATAGACAGCAGCCCACCAGGCTCCCCCCATCCCTGGGATTCTCCAGGCAAGAGTACTAGAGTGGGTTGCCATTGCCTTCTCCAATGCATGAAAGTGAAAAGTGAAACTGAAGTCGCTCACTCGTGTCCGACTCTTCGAGACCCCATGGACTGCAGCCTACCAGGCTCCTCCATCCATGGGATTTTCCAGGCAAGAGTACTGGAGTGGGTTGTCATTTCCTAGTCATTAAAAAAAAATGCGGTACATCTGTCTTTATTTGTTTTTGGCTCTGCTTCTGAGGCACGTGGGATCTTAGTTCCCCAACCAAGGATCGAACCCAAGCCCCCTGCCTTGGAAGCACCAAGTCTTCACCACTGGATCACCAGGGAAGTCTCTTCCTAGTCATTTTTAACCATAACCCAGAGGTCTAAATTACACCACAAAGAAAAACTACGCCTAAGCTCAGCATCCACTTTGGAATTCTCGCCTTGGCTCCTATAATAACACACTAGAAAAAGAAATAGGAGAATTATACCCAAGTTGCTATAGGACATAAATAATATATGATCACTTTTTAACCATTTACAAATTCTGAGTATTAAAAGAAATGGAAATTAGTGTTTTAAAACATCTGGTTAATAAGCAATGCAACAAAAAAAGTCCATGCAATGCATCAAATGACATGGAATCTTCCTTCCTAACAGGGAAGCTCCACTTGAAATTCTTTCCCTTTATCAACCTCTTATTCCTTGATGGTGTTAACAGACTGATTACTGGTGGCCTCAGTAGGCAGTGCTAAGAGACGATTCACTTCCATTCGTCTATGGGAGAGGGAGCGGAATTGGCTGAAATCATTTTCCTTTTCACTGAGTAATCATTTGTCCTGGGAGTTTTCCAGGGGCTGTTTGGGAACAAACTCATTTTGCTCATATGCAAATCTGAGGCAGGAGAAACATTTGCGAACTTACATTTGATTATGCAAACATCCCAAGGAGGGTTTTCCTAAACGAATAAAAAATTGGAACGCAGCCTTTTACTAAGCCTAGTTACTGTTTCGTAACTAGGAAGCCTGGGTAATGTCTGTATTGATCAAAGCTGGGAAAATCAACAAGGGTAAGGTAATAAAATAAAATGCTGCTATTTACTGTCTGTCATCACCAATGACACTCTAATGTCGTCACTAATTATTCTTTATTACCGACAGGACATCAGGAACAGAGTAATTAGAAAGACTTTCTCCTGCTCTCATCTCAGAAAAGTCCCAGGTTTGGGGTTCTCTCTTACCTGCTAAGTTTCTTGTGCCAGTTCCAAGTGCCTCCCAGCATGTTGGCACAAAAGCTCTCTAGGGTCTCTGGGTGAGGGATGTTTGCCAGTCCTTGTTAGAACAGATGCCTGATACATTTTTCCCAAGGTACTCGCTGATTTAATGATGACATTTACTGTCCCAGCTACCTTGAAATTGTGATGCATTTTATGCGGTGCCTCTGTTGTTTACAAGGGGATTCTAAAGGACGTGTCTTTCCTCATTTTAAAGCTCATCTCTGACCCCCTCAATATCTCTCATCCTCCCCTGCTCAGTTTTCTGGCTCACCCTGATCTGGCCCCATTTCATCAGCACGTCACAGTTCCCACTTTCTTCTCTGCTAGCTTTATTTTGTCTGAAGAATCCTCCTGCTTATGCAATCCAGCAAGTATTCTCCTCTCTCCTCAGACATCCAGATCATCCCAAGACAAAAAGGATCCAGGACTGAAATATGAACTTTTCCCCGTTGTCACTGACCTGGTTCCTTTGAGCACCCTGCTAAAGTGGTAAAACCAGCGGCTCCCATTTGGCAGGGCTTCTCAAATGCTAATTGTGACACCCCCAGGGACCATGTTAAAATGCAGATCCTAATACAGTCAGTCCGGGTGGAGGGTGGAGCTGAGATTCTGCAGCTCTAACAAGGTCCCCAGGTGATGCAATGGTGCTGGCCCCTGGACCACACTTTGAGAAGCACAGCCACTACATGGGAAATAGATGGGGAAACAATGGAAACAGTGTCAGAATTTATTTTTCTGGGCTCCAAAATCACAGCAGATGGTGACTGCAGCCATGAAATTAAAAGACACTTACTCCTTGGAAGGAAAGTTATGACCAACCCAAATCACATATTCAAAAGCAGAGACATTACTTTGCCAACAAAGGTTCGCCTAGTCAAGGCTATGGTCTTTCCTGTGGTCATGTATGGATGTGAGAGTTGGACTGTGAAGAAGGCTGAGCACCGAAGAATTGATGCTTTTGAACTGTGGTGTTGGAGAAGACTCTTGAGAGTCCCTTGGACTGCAAGGAAATCCAACCAGTCCATTCTGAAGGAGATCAGCCCTGGGATTTCTTTGGAAGGAATGATGCTAAAGCTGAAACTGCAGTACTTTGGCCACCTCATGCGAAGAGCTAACTCATTGGAGAAGACTCTGATGCTGGGAGGGATTGGGGGCAGGAGGAGAAGGGGACGACAGAGGATGAGATGGCTGGATGGCATCACTGACTTGATGGATGTGAGTCTGAGTGACCTCCGGGAGTTGGTGATGGACAGGGAGACCTGGCGTGCTGCAGTTCATGGGGTCGCAAAGAGTCGGATACGACTGAGCGACTGATCTGATCTGATCTGATAGAGAGAAGCTGCAGGTAGGGGGCACAGTAGAAGCGGTCAATGTAGGGCCCTGGGAACACCCTGGCAGCCAGAGGACAGCAAAGCAGAGGGAAGTGAGGAGTGAATCATGAATGGAGGAAAAACCAGAGCCCTGGTGCATCTGAGCATTCTGAGGATGCTCATCCCTGTGCCCCTGAGGATGAGGTGACATCCTCCCCAGGGGGGACCCTGAGGATGCTGGCTGAGGTCCTGTGAGAATAGGTGGGGCCGCTGGGACCCCAAGCTGGGCATTAATATTAACACGACCTCGTTTGCTCCCATGCTGGTGAGCTTCAGATATCTCAGTAACCTCGACAAATAACCTTCTCTCCACCCGCAGTTTATCCAGATGAATGCTTCTCCAGCATTCCGCTCGTTCCATCGCACGAAGCCTTCAGGCTCCTCTTTTTGCCCGCTGCTCTGTGTCCCACTATCGTCCGTCACGTCGGTCCTTCTCTGACATCCAATACCAGTTGGCTTTGACCGACGCTTCCGCTGCGGATAGCTTCTCTTTCAGGCTGACCCCTGGGTTTAATGTTTCTTCCAACACTCCCCAGCTCACCCACGTCTGGGGTATCACCAGTCACTCAGTAAAATTACAAGAGGGCACAGCTCCCAGGCCGGGCTGTGACTTCCTATGACCTGGATTTTTAATCCCGATTTGTTGCAGCTCAGAGATTCATAATAACCTTGACTGGGGCTGACGTTTTGCTTCTCTCAGGACTGTTCAAGGAGGCTCAAGGGGGTGTGTTTATTTGGAAAGGGAGCGCTAAACTACATCCCACCTTGGGGCCCGTCTCCAGCTGACTTGATCCTGCCAGACTTTGTATTTTCCTTCTTCTGTCTGGTTATCACACCACAGAGCCTTCACCGGCCCACTGGTCTCTACCCACCTGCGTCAAAACAACATCCAAACACTAGGCTAGACAGAGCTTTACCACACTCTATCCCTATAGGTGAGGTGCAGCAACCATTCTTTGTTTTTGCCACACTCCATGGCGTGTAGGATCTTAGCTCCTGACCGGGGATAGAACCCGTGCCCCCTGCACTGGAAGCACAGAGTCCTAACTACTGGACCACTGGGGAAGTCCCTGTGGCAATCATTCTAGAAGCAATTCCTCCACTGTCTTTTTTCTAGAGAGATGAGCTTATCTTACTCATTTCTGCATCTCTGTGCTCTGGTTGGACGGATCTCAGAGTGATGTAAAGACACTTGGTATATCTGTACCATCCACCAGCACCTCCCTGCAGACTCTCATTCCTCATTATCAGACGCATATGTGAGGGGCAGGCACAGACCTCCACTATCCGTTATTGGGAATTCTCTGGTGGTCCACTGGTTAGAACTCTGTGCTTTCACTGCCAAGGGCGATGGCTCAATCCTTGGTAGGGGAACTAAGGCCCCCACAAGCTGCACGGCACAGCCAAAAACACAAAAACAAAAGACCTGCCATTACTGTAAGCACAGAGGAAGCAAAGAGTTTGTGGATTCTTAGAAAGTGGTTTTTAAACGATTTTAACTTCTTTGTAAGACAACTTCCATGTGCAACATATAATTAAATAGCGAGCAAGTAAAACAATTCAAGAGTAAATGTTCCAAAAATATATATAGTTTTTATTCGTATATAGGAGAAATGAGACATTTGAAAAACACTGGGGCTGCTTATGTAAAATAATAATAAAGGAATATGATGAATAATTTTGAGCCAATAAATAAGACAACTTAACGAAATGGGTGGATTCCCTGAAAGAGATATGTTACCGAAGTCCACTCAAGAAGAAATAAATACCCTAAGTAGTTCCACTGCACTATTTACCTGAGGCTTATTTTACTTTTCTTGGCTGTGCTGCACTGCATTCGGGATCTTAGTTCTTTGAGTAAAGATCAAATCCATGTCCCCTGTATTGGATTATTGGAGTCTTAACCACTGGACTGCCAGGGAAGTCCCTACCTGAGGTTTAGATACACCAGACTGAGGAAGAACTTTATATAAATATTTAAGGCATGGTCATTACATGACTGGTTGGTTTTACTGGTAAAAATTCTCAGAAATTGCTTATATGAAAATATTCGTCTTTTGTAAACAGAAGCAATGTCATGGATCAATCTAAGAAAGATACAAAGAAGGATCTTAAGAAGGACCCTGTGTTGAAGGCAAAGGCCATGTAGGTGAAAAATCTGTGGGTATCAGAATTAAAAGGGCCAATAGTCCAACACCCTCAATTTTTAGACATGACTGTAGACCAGAGAGGTTAAGCAATTACCCCAAGCCACACAGCCAGCTACTAAGAACTGAAACAGACCCTGAATCTTTCTGAGCAACAGTTCAGACAGGTTTGGGGGAGTCATTTGTAACCATGGAATAAAGCAAAACTCATGGGATCAGCTAGAGGAAACAAAGCCTGACTCAGACTCATCAACAGGCAACAATGCCTGAGCAGAGCAGCCTCAGTTTAACTTTGCTCCAATTATTAAGCCAGCCAACATCCCAACTGGGCAAAATAAGGTCACCCAGTGTTCCTGCAGCTGGCAATAAACAAGTGAGCTCGTCCCTGATCCCTGTAGACAGGATGAGCTAAAAAAAAAAAAAAAAAAAAAACTCCCAAAAGTGAATTAAGATTCTAAACAAAGAAGAGTGATGCTGGGGGAAAACAGATTAAGGTATAACCTTTTCTTCCTTTAGGGAATTAAAACTGGACTTGGTTTTCCTCTCATTGGAAAGTAGGGAAGTCACAGTGCAGGGACTCTGACTGCATCCAGTAAGTATTTAATACTATAAAGCTCCAGCCCAACACCCAACCTGAGTATCAGAGCCACAGGGTCCTCAACTGCACCTCTGCTGGCAGAGGTGTTCCTCACTGCCAGGGGAGCCTGCACGGCCAGCACCAGGCCCCGCCTCCCAGGAGACAGGAGGTAAAGACAGTAACAAGACGACAGGCAGAAGGTCACCTACACAGAGGAAGCACTCAGTACCTCTTAGTTCAATCAGATTGACAACGGCGGCACCAAGGCAACAGCTCTCCTACTAAGAAGACCATCTCGGGACTTCCCTGCTGGTCCAGTGGCTAAGAACCTGGGCTCCCAATGCAGGGGGCCCGTGTTCACGCCCTGACTGGGGAATGAGAGCCCGCAGGCTGCAACCAAGAGCTGGCATGTCGCAACTAAAGATCCCGCGTGCCACAACCAAGACTGAAGATTCTGCAGGTCACAACTAAGATCTGATGCAGCCTGATAAACAAATATACATGTAAAAATGCCAGTCTCAGTGAGTAGAAACTTACACGGTTCCCTCAAACAGCCCGACTGCTACATCTAGGCCTTTTGAGAGCATCATTTACAAATAATTTTCACAAAGGCTGCTTCCTTCCAAGCCTTAATAGGGGTAAACCTTGGCAGCTCTGGCTTCTCCATTTGGGGTTAAGCTTCTTCAGGATCCCTTGTAATGCCATCTCTTGACACGTGCCCCAAAATATGTGATTTGCAGGGATGAAGCCTATTAAGTAAAAAGGCCTTGCCCGGCAAGATTCCAAACACCCAGCCCTGATGGCAAGCTTGTGGCAGACTGTCCATAAACAGGTATTGCAGGAATGAACCTAACAACTCCATAGTCGTTTTTAGGAAAACAGCCTCGCAGTCAAGTTCATAATTCTCAGAATGGCCCAGGTGATCAAGGCAATCCTGTACTCAGGATTTTTTTATCTGTTTCTGCCCCCAAATCTACTGACAGCTCCTCAGTCATGGAAGCTGCAAGTGCCCACTCAGACACCCTTACCAGGCTGCAGCTGCCACCTGCCAGCTCTTCTGATTGATGGGGATGGGAAGGGTACAAAGACAGGGCCCTTACCCCACAGGGACACCAGCTCCTTGAGGCACTGCAAGCCCCATCACTCCCAGCTGAGACCACATCCTTGCTTAGCTGCATCCCTTGCTCACCTTATTCCCCCACCTCCTTCTCCTGTCAGCCCTCCCGCCAAAGTCACCCGCACAGGAATCCCTACCTCAGGGTCCACATCCAGGGAACACAGGCCCCCACCACTGCCCCAAATTATGAGAGATCTTTACATTTGGTTATTTTATTTTGAGGGTAGAACCACACCGCAAGGCCTGTGGGATCTTAGCTCCCTGACCTGGATTGAACCCTCACCCTCTGCAGTGGAAGTGTGGAGTCCTCACCACTGGACCGCCTGGGAAATCCCGAGAAGTCTTTCAATTTTAAAATAAGAATGAGCACTAAGCGCTTTGTGTTTGGTGGCATTTTTCCAAATTCCTAAGAAGAAGGCATTCCTTCCCGAAAGTTTCATTAAAAACAAAAGGCGATTAGGATAAAAATCCACCATGCATGTTTTTTCCTCAGTTAACATCTTCACTTAAGAGCACTTGACACCCACACATTGTGTGTATGACCACAGGGAACAAGCTGAGACAAAAGAGGCCCAGTCTGCCTCCGAACCCACCCTTCCCCACCTCGACACTAACACTCCACTTGCCTTTCTAGAAAAACCCCTTAGCAAGGACACCCACTCTGTCCTCTGATGAAGAAAGCACAGGAAACTTACATCACCAGGCAGCCGCCGATGTCTTTGCTCCGTCCTATAGACAAAGCAACTGGGAAAAAAGCCAATAACTGACAAACCTTCCCGAGAACACGGAACCCGCAGGGGTCTTTCCCCTGGGTCTCAGACTTTTTACTTATCCCCCGTTTCTCCTTAATACAAGTATGGATTCCTGTTTTTCTTTCATGCTACAGGACTGCTTTGGCAAAGACAGTCTTTGAAACCAGCAAACCATAATAAAAAAAAACACAAACAAAAACCCCAGCAAACCTCCTCAGTTATACTGTTCTTGTAGAAAATGAGCAACACCTGGGAATTCTAAATTTAATATTAGTGGCATTAAAGAGAAAGCAGTGGAGGTTCTAAAAGCTGCTGCACAGCACACATAACCTTGCACTTGGGCACTTCCTCATAATGAGTTTGCTGGGGAGGTCTGCCACCCCTGGGCATCGCTAGACTCCACGTTCTACAAAGAAAAAGGAGCTTCCATCTAGTTCCTTTTTCCTTTTGAAATTAACATTTCCATGATTTTGGTTTTCTTAACTCAAACACAGTACATAAAATAAAAGGACTCCTTCTATTTTGTTTTACTTTAACCAGTCTGACCTGTCAGTTCTGTCCTGATTGTCACTGCCAATGGCCTCTGATGGCATCTTTTATTATCCAGACTCAAAATACAAACATGTTATTACCAACAAGGGGCAGTCGTCAAAGGGAAGGCTGCGATGTTGGAGCTACATGATGTCTAGGACCAGTCAGAGACACCTACAAGCGAGTTTCAAATTCTTGGGAGACGCTGCCTCAAAGAGAAAACACAATGACCCCAAGCTATTTGTTACAGCATCTGTAACTCTGCGCTTAGACTGTGGGTGGGCTCCGATGATTCCTACCAAATGCCCCGTTCTTTTGTATACCTTTTCTCTCTATCCCTCCTTCACTCCCTGAATTTTTTCTTTTTCTTTTTTTTTTTTTGACCACACCTCGCAGTATGTGGGATCTTAGTCCCCCAACCAGGGATCCAACCCGTGGAGTTCTAATCACTGGACTGCTCCAGGGAAGTTCCTTGAGTTTATTTCAACTCTAGCATATACCCATTTGTTTACTCAGAGCCACTTGGAAAGGCAATTAGGGCACAGGGAAGCTAATGAAAGCTGTGTGTTTTTTACCTCAAAATACAATTAGCTAGTGGTCAACTATAAGGCCAGCATTTTTAAATTACATATATTAAGTTTTCCTATATAACAACAACAATCAATTGGAAAATACAATTTTAAAGTAAGAACATACATAATGTTAACATACATATAATTCCTAGGAATGAGGTTAGCAAGAAATACATATGATCAACATAAGTGTTAGGCGGTCGGACTCTTTGCGACCCCATGGACTGTAGCCTACCAGGCTCCTTGGTCCATGGGATTTTCCAGGCAAGCGTACTGGAGTGGGTTGCCATTTCTTTCTCCAGGGGATCTTCCCAACCCAGGGATCGAACCCAAGTCTCCTGAATTGTAGGCAGATGCTTTACCGTCTGAGTCACCAGAGAAGCCCCCAAAATACTGGAGTGGGTAGCCTATCCCTTCTCCAGGGGATCTTCCCAACCCAGGAATCGAACCAGAGTTGTCTCCTGCATGGCAGGCAGATTCTTTACCAACTGAGCCATCAGGGAAGCCCATAAGAAAAATCATAAAACTGAGAGAGGAAATAGGATATCCATTTAAATAATGGTTCCAGAATGTGAAGTCCTAGTAGGTTAAACATATCAGTTCTTTTCAATTGGGATTTGTAGGTTTGATGCCATTTAAGCACTAATGCAATTTTTAAAGACAGACAAGAGGGAAATGGGTAATGAGGATAGTAAAATATATTATAGAGCTATAATTACAATGCCTTGGTACTTACACAAAAAGAGCTGAATTTCACAAAAAAGAAAACTGTAGCCCCAAAATAGATACTACCTCACATGAGAATTTAATGTATAATAAAGGATCATTACAAAGTAATTGAGAAGGGAAGGATTTTTATTCAATACTGGAACAATTGGATAATAATCTGGAAATGCAATGCACTTGGATTTTTATTTGACAAGCATGTACCAAAATAAACTCAAAGTGAATTAATTACAAGTCATAGAAAAACAAATAAATGGTACTTTAATATTAAGTACCAGTACTTAAATATTAGGTACCATCTCTTCAAGCCACTGAAGACAGAACAAGTTTGGAAAAGAGAAACATTAAAGATGATCACAGGTAAAAGATCCCAAGAGTTCTTATGTATCAGAAAGGATGGACTGACTTTAGTGATGCCACCCTACCCACAGGGACAGGGCCAATGCTGGGTGTCAGGTAGCAAGGTGCCTCAACCAGTCAATGCCAAGAAGCTCAGTGGCTACCATAATACAAGCTTCTTGCTTCTGTGAAATCCCACTGGACTGAGCACATTCCTCCATCTCAGATCCTCCCAGGTTGCTGCCATGGTGGGAGAGACACAGTGCTAGTGCCTGGCTCTTACTCACTCTCATGAGAAGTGACACACAGCACTTCCACCCACCCAAGCAACCCAAAGGGTGTTGGGGTGGACTATCCCCAAAGCAGATTTCGACTTGGGTTGGACTCTACCTAAGGCAGAGCCTGGGGGAAGGCTTTGGGTTGACTGGAGGAGGTGAGCCTGGGACATACTGGAGGAGGCAGAAGAAACGAGGCAGTAGACGAACATGAATGAGCAGGTCACTGCTGTGGGCAACCTGGCCTCAGCCCTGCTGGGAACCTCTGGGGAGAACAGGCAGAGGATGTCCAAGGGTTGGCCCACCAGGGGGACAGGGAACTGTGGTATGTATCTACCCATTGCTCCCATCAGTGGTTCAGGGCTGCTCCCAGGAGCACTAACCTCCCAGCACTTCTGGGCCAACCATGCCCCTTGCAGCCAGGGAAAGCCCTCCAATGGGGCTGCAGTGCATTGCAGGAAAAGCGTCAGGACAGGGGCTGAGGCAGTGCCATGCAACCATCTCATCCTCTCTGGGGGACTCACAGCATCTGCTAAAGAAAGGAAGATGTGGATACCTGGAGAGCACCAACTGTCTCTGCCACAGATGTAAAGACCAAAGCTCCAGAGGATTCTTCAGCCAATCTGACACCTACAGAGCATCTGAACGAAATTGAATGACCAGCTTCATCCAGTCCATTCCTGGAAAGACACTTCTAAAACCAAGGCTATTATTGCTGGGCGATCTGCTCCCCCAATCAGCCCTGAGGTGCAAAGATTCTCCCTGAAGATGCCCTGGACTAGCTTGTGGGTGTGGAGATGGCTGTTAGGAAAAATGCCCCACCAGTTCCTGGGGATTCTAAGCATGTTTGCATGTAGTATGTGGTCTCTGAGGGTGACTAGTAAGGACTAGCTTACAAACCACTGACCACAGGTTTCAAAGAAAACCAGCAAGGAAAGCCTGCCTGTCTCCCTGGAGGCCCTGGGAGGTGCTGCCATGAAGGTGACGCCTATGTAGAGACCAAGAGACAAGTGGAAATTTGTCAGGTGTGAGGACAGGGTGGATGCCACTTACAGCAGCTTTTTGCTCTTGTTGGTGCATTAGGTTAATAATTCATAAACACACACAGAAGTCGCTCAGTTGTGTCTGACTCTGCGACTCCATGGATTGTAGCCCACCAGGCTCCTCGGTCCATGGGATTTTCCAGGCATGAATACTGGAGTGGGTTGCCATTTCCTTCTCCAGGGGATCTTCCTGACCCAGGGATCGAACCTGGGTCTCCCGTATTGTAGGCAGACGCTTTAATAATTCATACTAAAGGGAAATACCAAGTTACCTTTCAAATGACTTAATGTGAGACTTCCCTGGTGGTCTAGTGATTAAGAATCTGCCTGCCAATGCAGGAGACAGGGGTTCGATCCCTGGTCTGGGAAGATCCCACATGCCATGGGACAAGTGAGCCGACGTGCCAGAACGACTGAGCCCGAGCTCTAGAGCCCTCGAGCTGCAGCTACTGAGTCCATGAGTCTGAGAGCCCACGCCCTGCACAAGAGAAGCCACCACAGTGAGAAGCCCTCGCTCCACAACTAGAGTAGCCTCAGCTCACTGCAACTAGAGCAGGCCCCCGCTCAGTGAAGACCCAGCGCAGCCAACATAATAAATTTAAAAATATATAAAGCCAACTTTTAAAATAAATAAATTAATTAATGCCAAAAACTTTCATTAATACAAGATTTCACTCCAGCCACCAGAGATTTGTTTTTGTGACCTTTTTCACGTGTGTGTTTGGGTGGCCTCATGTTCTCTGCCCTCCTCTGCCGCAAAACGCAGTTTCCGTCCTTCTCATTGCATAATTACCTAGACACCATTTAACCAGCACCACGCCTGCTCTCTCCTCAGAGAATTTTTTGAGCTTCCCTGTCCAAAAACACAGAGCAGAAAGTGAATCGCTGGTGCTCTTCGAAACTGAAGGCAGATCACCAAGCTCACATGATATGGGATGACAGCTTCAATCTCAAAACCATTCCCAGTTTTCTCAAACGATTATCACTTTCCTCCAACATACAGAAGCCAAAAAAAATGTGTGTTTAATTAGGCAAAATGTTGCCAGATCCTGGCAGATTCTGACCTTCTCCAATGGGTCAGAAGTGGCAGGCACAAGAGATGGGTTAACCTGGAACCTCAGAATGAACACTAATGAAATGTCCTGGAGAGGGAAAAAGGGACACCACAAGATGCGAGAGCTTCTCAGAAACTGGTTCAGGAGGGCTTTGGTTAGTTAGAAAAAGTGGGGTGATGGATGTGGCTGGACACAGTTTGCCATAATGCTCTTCTGTTCCTCCCGTGGATGCATATGGTCCTCTCCTGGGACAGCGGCACCCTCAACTTCCGCCATTCTCCGACCCCCACAACCAAGGGTCAGCTCCTTCTCCCAATCCTTTCCTTCACCATCCACATCTGGTCAATATCCAAGTCCTAGGAACTCCACTTCCTAAATGTCTCTCAAATCTGATGCGTCCACTCCAGTCCCTTAACTACTTGCTACCTACATGCACCTTCTCCCCCACCCCATTACATGGGACCTGAACCATCTGTCTCTGACCTTTCTTCCTACCTGTCCCCTCCCACACCCCTGGACAAAGTGATGTCTCTGAATCATAAAGTGGGTCATCCCTCTCCTGACTCAACTGAACAACTCCAGTGGGTTTCCACCTGTTTCTCGAATTCTTGGGAATCCTCAGATATACTCTAGGGGGTTCACAATTTTCCAAAAGTATTTTCTATTTAACTTTGTGCTTTCACTTGAATGATCCTCTTTTTAAAGATTATTACTAGAAAATCAACAGAAACATATTCTGGGTCATCTGAATGAGAATGTTATGACCAAGTGCTACTATATAATTCCACTCTGTATATTCTTGCATTTATGATGTAGCTGGTCACAAGAAATAGAATTATTATTTTAATATTATTTTAATTGTCACAGGCTAGTGAGAAAACAACAAATCAGACTTAATTCAGACAAAGGAAACTGAGAATGAGCCATCATATGACCTGTGTGGCCCGGCACACGGCATCCCAAACTCATGATAACCTGAAAAATCACCCAGAAACAGTGATTTCGTTTTAGCAAGAATGACTCCATCCATCACATTAAATTCATAGAGTTAATCTGAATTTATTCAATTTGTAGCTGTGTTGATACTTTATTCATACATTTGTTTTGGTTTTATGGTCACAAGGAAGCTCTAAATATGAAAAGTTTAGACATATCTAAGGCTACCACATATTTGAATTGCAGTGTAATAAAAATAATTTTAGCCACCACTAGACGCTCTAGCATTTTTTCTCCTTTAAATAAATTCACATATTACTCGCATTTGCGGGGAAGGCAATGGCACCCCACCCCAGTACTTTTGCCTGGAAAATCCCATGGACGGAGGATCCTGGTAGGCTCCAGTCCATGGGGTCGCTGAGAGTCGGACACGACTGAGCGACTTCACTTTCACTTTCACTTTCATGCATTGGAGAAGGAAATGGCAACCCACTCCAGTGTTCTTGCCTGGAGAATCCCAGGGACGGGGGAGCCTGGTGAGCTTCCGTCTATGGGGTCACACAGAGTCGGAAACGACTGAAGTGACTTAGCAGCAGCAGCAGCAGCAGCAACTCGCATTTGAGAAACTCAGGCCCTCAGAATGAGGCTTTAAGTTACCAAACACAGCATATATGGGAGAGACGGTGACATTCTCTGACCTTCCCATCCACACACCCCTCACCATTTCCCACCCCTCTCACCACTGGTTCTGGCCAATGGGCTACAACACAAGCACGACACATCAGCTCCAGGCCGAAGCACGGAAGAGCCGGTGAGCAACCCTCCCGTGATCTCATCCAGCACTGGGGACCACACAGAGGACCATTGTTCCAAACAGTGTGGCAGCAAGAGGGGAACGCTCTGTCAACTTGGCCTTCCACTGACCTACGAAGAATACACAGTGCAAGTAAGAAGTAACCGTTGTTGGGTGAAGCTACGAGGGGATAAATTTGATTTGTTACTGCAGCAGAGCTTAGCTTATCCTGACTTCACGAATGGCCATCTACCTCCCTGAACAAGCCGTTCCCATCATTCTCCACGCTGCAAACAACTTTTAGTTCAATGATCTGAACACACCAAACTGCTGCTTGGCACCTTACCTTTGCTCATACTGGTACTTAATCCTAGAATGCCATTCCCCACACTCTCTGTCCTCCTCCTCCTGCCATTGTGATTCACCCTTCAAAAGCTAGTCCAGATATAATTACCACCAGGACATTTTCCCCGCTTCTCCAACCTTCTTTCCCCCACTACCATTACCCATGAACTCTACCGAATGCTTTCTTGACGTGTGAGAATTACATGTTTACATGCCTGTCCCCACCCTACCCCCAAATGCACTGTTGCAACATCAGCGGCTTATTCATCTCCACACTGTCAAGACCACCACGCAGGAGAAGGAGGCAGCATTTGGCAATTCGGCCAGGAAAAGCTTCCTCCAGAGGACTTGTCCTAAGGTACCAGAAGAAAGCTGAGTTGAGATCCATCACTCCCCAGAGAAAACACTTTGCTGCTGCTGCTGCTGCTAAGTCACTTAAGTCTTGTCCAACTCTGTGCAACCCCACAGACAGCAGCCCACCAGGCTCCCCTGTCCCTGGGATTCTCCAGGCAAGAACACTGGAGTGGGTTGCCATTTCCTTCTCCAATGCATGAAAGTGGAAAGTGAAAATTGAAAGTGAAGTCGCTCAGTCGTGTCCAAGTCTTAGCGACCTGGACTGCAGCCTACCAGGCTCCTCCATCCATGGGATTTTCCAGGCAAGAGTACTGGAGTAGGGTGCCATTACCGAAGAGCAAAAGCGCCAGGAAGTCCCAGCTGTCTCTGCCCCAGTTCCAGACTAGACACGCGGGGTTCTGAGAAGCCTGAGCCATCCTCATCATGTCCGCAAACTCAGTGCTCTTTCAGCCCCGACTAAGGACTCAGACTTCACCTGGCAGGCCTTAGCCCAGGCTTTGGTACTCAAAGTGTGGTCCATACTTAAGAACTAAGTGATGGGGTTTCCCTGGTGGTCCAGTGGCTAAGACTCTGAGCTCCCAGTGCAGGGGCCCGGGTTCAGGGAACTAGATCCCACATGCCACAGTGCAGATTGAAGATCCTGTGTGCCATAACTCAGGGAAGCCAAATAAATAAATAAAAATTTTTTTTAATAAGAAGAACTGAGTAGCTAGTGAGAAAAGTGGAACCAGACCCCAGACACCTGGGTCAAAACCCACATTTTTAACAAGATCCCAGGTGATTCATATACTCTCAACATTTGAGAGGCACTAACCCAAGGTACCCAAACAGAATCTCTCCATCCTGACAGGTAACTTTAATAACCATACTTTTATACACTGATGTATGCAATTATATTGCAATAAAACTGAAAGATGAAAAATAATTCATAAAAAACACAACACTTTCTCATCATAATGATATCTGTGAAGTGTTTTATATCACTGAATTCTCAGAACAATTCACTCATGTCCATTTTACTGATGAGGAAACTGAGGTTCAGAGCGATTGAATACTTTGCCCATTATCACACAGCTCTGAAGAGTCAGAGTCAGAATTTGAAGGCAATTCTCCTTGACTCAAGAATTGTAATCCTCATCACCACACACTCCATGGCACCCTGCCATTCAGGAACAGTCTTCCAGATCTTCCAGCCTTCCAGAGATCTCCATTTCCCTTCACCCAGCCATACCCATCACTTCTGACACCACTACGCCTCTACATATACCACTCTCCCTAAGACACTGCCAGCTCTCCCTGGGCAATGATTTTATGGGCTTGGTCAATAATTGTTGATGAATCAATAAAAATATTTCCTCCTTGATCATCAGATAATCCTCTGAGGATGGCTGGACAATTATTATTAAGCTAAGAAGGTGAAGACACCAAGGTTCCCAGAGAAGTCCAATGCCTTGCACCAGGTCACCAGGAAGCCTCAGACCTCTGGGAATGGACCTGAACTCTCTGACTCCCAGGACAGATGTCTGCTTCCCCATACTTCCACTCTCCCTGTATTTCCCTCTTCTGACCTACATTACCAGGAAGTTAAAAACATCCTTCCCAAAGAACTTCCCCACATATGCATCTTCAAAAGGGGCTCTGTGTTACTGATAGATGGGCCAGATTTAGACATTCACAGGAGGCCACCACAGAAAATCCTGGAAAACTCTGGATACCAGAGACAACAGCCCCTTGGATGCAAAGAAAGGAAACGTCATCAGGCAAGAGCCTTCAGCTAGTGAAGCCTATCCAAGCCCCTCACAAGGAACCCAAATCCAGGCAGAGGCCCCTTGGAAAGCCAGGCTGGTGGAGACCCATCACCCTCCCTGGTCAGGTACCAGCCGGTCCCTGGAGTCTGGAGTCTGTGGTATTGTGACTCCACTGGTCAAGACAGCCCTTCCTTTCCCTTTATTGTCTTCCAAATGAAGCTAAGGGGACTTCCCTGGTGGTCCAGTAGTTGAGATTTTGCCTTCCAATGTAGGGAGTGTGGGTTCGATCCTTGTTTGTTCGGGAAGCTAAGAGCCTATAAGCCTCACAGCCCCAAAACCAAAACATAAAACAGAAGCGATATTGTAATAAATTCAATAAAAACATTAAAAAGCGTGCACATCACAAAATTTTTTTTAAAAAGAAAGAAGCTAAGACATTTACCCAGCTCCACATGTAACCAGAGAAAAGCAGCACACCTGCCTGAAGTATTCAAATATTTAGGAAAACATGGGAGGGACATTTCCCTCGAACTGGTTAAAAGAGGGTTGAGGGAAGGCAAGAGTGAGATCCTGTGGACAACGAAGCAACGCTCCATTTTGTTTTGCATTATGCCAAAGCACCATGCCACCCTTTGGGCACCCACCGAAGGCACCCAGATGAGATGATTAATGGGCTCTGACTCCCTGTTGGTTAAACTAGTGCCTGGGCACAGAGCTCCATCCATCAGGAGGCGCATTGTGAAAATTCTCACCAAGGCACTCTGCAGGCTAGCACAGGCTGCCCAGAGCTCATGATACAGTCGTACTCAAGAAATGTTTGGCTCGGTTCCCTAGCATCAGATCCCGAGACAGGAATTTCTTAGGAAAGTGTTTCATTAGCAAGTATCCCTAGGAAAAATACTGGTAGGGGAGTGAAGACGTGAGGCCAGAAAGAGAAGCAAGAGCAGCAATGATGCCTGGAGGTCAACGCGATGCCACTCTACAGTGGATTTCTACAGATCCCAGAAGCCCAGCAAAGAGGGTCTTCCTCCAACAAAGAGGAGGGGCTGGCAGCTGGAAATGAAAGCACCTGGGGCCCCAGAGTGCAGAAAGGGGACACTGAGTGGCAGTGAAGAATCCCTGACAGTCCAGGGTTCAGTATTCCTTTCTCCAACGTTCGCCCAAAACATGGCCACAATACCGCTGACTCAGTTATTCTGCAGCCTCACGAGGTTCTCATATTTCTTTTGGCTCACCCAAAAAGGACCTGGCTCAAAGACCTTTCAAACCTTCATGGAATGCGTTACAGAGCCTCTTTCAGAATTGTTTCCTGACTCTCTTCTTTCTCCCATGAAGCATTTTCTGTCATTACCCAAAGCAATCCAAATATTAAGCTGAAATGTTTTCCTGAAGTTGGGCTGCCAGGGAAACCCAACAGCCTTTTCCTTTTTTTTTTTTTTTTTTGGTTTTTTGCTTGCTAGGGCCCCTGCTTCTTGCCACCTTGCCCCTTAAGGATAAGCACAATACTTGGCTACTATTCTAAATGCCCCATTCGTTGTGTTAGCTCAACACTAGCTTGCAGATCACCACTATAAGCAATAAATGGACTAAGTTCACGGCTCCTAACCCAGCCATCAAGGCACCGGATCACCTCATGTCAAGACAATCGACAAGGAAGGACCCAGCTTCAACTTGACAGCTGTCATCTTGGACAAGACAGAAAGTAAAGGGAGATGGAATCCACAGTGGGGGCGGTGCGAGGGGGTGGGGGGGCCGGCGGTGCGGAGGGATGGAAAGATGACTGTTGACAATGAATAACAACTGAGTTCTCTCCACAACTTCTCACCCTCCCCTCTCCCAGCAGGCAGATAGCCCGAAAAGGTGTCTCCAGACACCTTTGCCCAGCCCTGTACAGCCTTCTCCCGTCTCACAACACCTCACTCCCAGAGTCAGACAGGAGAAGGCTGCGGAAATGTGGTCCTATATTTGAAATCATTGATGGGATATCTCACGAATTCATTTTCTTTCCTTTTTTTTTTTCTGTTCATGCCCCAAATGCTCTGCCTGGAGCCTTTTCTCCTGTGGTCTTTAGTTCTTCTGTGTGTTTCTTTACTTCTAAGGAGAACTGCCTTTCCTGTAGCCGGGTCACAGAGCTTCAGGAAACCTGGGTTCAAATCCCAGCTTGGCTGCTATCAAGCCATGTGACCTTGGGAACCTCCGTTTGCTCATCTGACAAATGGGAATAAATCCACCATCCTTATAGGTCTGTGGAGAGGATGAAATGAGGTCAACTCTAGGTAAAGCACCTGCTACGTCGAGATGCTCAATACAGATACAGGCCGGATTGCTCCCTCGCGGCTCCCCTCTCCTGCAGCCCCACCGCACCTTGCAGGATGTCCCCGCGTTTCCCAGGCCGGCCCCTCTGGACAGCAAGGGACAGGAACCCAGCTCGGGATAGCGTTAACCCCGAGGAGGCGAGTTTCAGCTGGTGTGGACACACACACAAGCACACGCGCGCGCGCGCGTATACACACGCGTACAAGCACTGCGCGCTTGCTCCAGGCACCCACGCGGGACCCGCACTGAGGCCCCGCTGCGCACGGAGCGGGGTCTCCAGTCCCGGAGACAGAAGGGCTCCCCCTATCCTGGCGGCGGCCCCGACCCGGTGGGCGCCTGAGCACACAGCACTTACCCGGGGCGGGCCGAGTGGGGCAGCCGGGGGCGGGCCGGGCGGGGGGCGGCGGCGGGCGCGGGGCAGGCGCGGCGGCGGGCATGGCTCGGAGGCCCGGACACGGGGCCGCGGCTCGACGGCAGGGCGGGCGCGGCGCTAGCGGCGAGGAACCCGCGCCGCGTCCTCCTCTGCTCGTTCCCTCCCGCCGCCCGCCTTGTGCTGCGCCGGGCGACAACCACGGGGAACGTCTCCGGGGGCGCCGGCTTAGCAACCGCGCGCCCGCCCCGCCTCCCTCCCCACGCCCGCCCCGCCCCGCCCAGCTCCTCGCCTGGCCCTGCAGGCAGGCGGGGCCCGCTTTGAACTTGCTCGCGCACCCCTTTCTTCTCCAGAGAGCGCCCGAGGTGGCGCTCGGGGACCCCTCTGGAGCCCAGCCTCTCCCCGCTGGCTGGGCGCGCCCTGAGCTAGGAGCTGTTGGGCTTTGAACCTGAGCCTCGCCCACGTCCTCTGTGGGTGGCGGACCAAAGGCGTTCCCAAGACCCGGGCAATCCTCACCCCTCCTGGCGGTTCAGAAACCAGGCTTCCCTCACCGATCCCTTCCCCCTACCCCATCCTCACTATGGTCATATACGGACCCCGCAGCCGCCCTCTGCGTGGCCCCCAGACTTAGAGACCCACTCCCAATCTGTTCACACTAGTGACCTCTAAGATACAGCTTGCAAACTGCCCTCCAGCCCCATGTCTTCCTGGTACCATCCAACGGCTGCTCAGTGCCCCCTGCATTGTTCTACCCCTTCCAAGCACACCACGCTCATAATCCCCCCCACCCCCACCCCCACTTGCAGAGATTCCCCCATGTCTGCAGTCACAATCCCATCTCCTCAAAGACAGCTCCCAGGCCCCTCCCGGGAGAGATGATTAACGCAGGGAAGACCTTGCTGGTGTTGGGGAACAGGATTTGCCGCTCCAAACGGTCTCTCTTCGGAATATTATTTTAAGCTGGTTATTTTTTGAGAAACAGCAGACAGGGGAAAAACTCTGAAAACCAAGTAGGAGTTACCCTTGTGTAAGAAACATTTATATTTGTAAAGGAAATCTCCGTTTATTAGATGTCTCCTTTACCTGGAAGAGAAGGGCCAAATCTCTAAAAATTCCTTTTTCCCCTCCTTTCATTTCTAATTCTTTACTGAGTCTTGTCACATCATTTCTGAGTTTTTCTTTTTTTTTATTATTATATGAAACATATATCGTTGTTCTCCACATTTTTAAAAGGAACTAAAATAGAGCAAGCATAATTTTCCAAACTTATTTGAGCACATAGTTATATTAATATATCACGAACAAATGGTTCTATACGAGGAATAAATGACAGCTCATGTGCAAGACCTAGAGAAAGATATTTAAAGAGAGATGATTTTCTCTTTATTATTATTATTTTGGCTATTTTGTGAGGTTTGTGGGATTTTAGTTGAACCTAGGAACTTGATGTGAAAGTACAGAGTCCTAACCACTAGGTCACCAGGGAATTCCCTAAAATTTCTAATCATTGGAGAAAGCAATGACAAATCTTCAGCACAACCTTCCCCCTTTATGCTGTGCTTTTCCTGGTAACCTCTACACCCTCAAGATCTTCTTTTGTCTTCAGCTGAGGATGGTATTTAAGGCGAAAGCTTTAGCCATTTGGAAAGCTACCCAGTTTTTCTGGGGCTCTCCCATGTACGTGTGTGTGTTTGCTCAGTCGCATCCAACTCTTTGTGATCCCATGGACTGTAGCCTGCTAGGCTCCTCTGTCCGTGGAATTTTCCAGGCAAGAATACTGGAGTGGGTTGACATTTCCTACTCCAGGGGACCTTCCGGACCCAGAGATCAAACCGCCATCTCCTGCGGCTAATGCATTGGCAGGCGGATTCTCCACCACTGCACCACCTGGGAAGCCCTCTCTCATGTATACCTGTTGTTAAACTTGATTTGATTTTTCTCCGATTAGTCTGTCTCATGTCAATTCTGAGACCAGCCAGAAGGTAGAGGAAAATTTCTTCCTTACCACCACCTACGTCTCCACATGGCCACTGACATGATCACAGCAGTGGTCTCGATTTTCCTTGATCCATCAGGTCACCGAATGGCCTTGTCTGGTGTTGGTGTTCTGTGAACTTGTTCATGTTGACAACACCTAGGCTGAGGACCAAGCCTGTTCCCAGATGTCAGGGTCTGTCTTCCTCTTCCTCACAGAGAATAAACACTCTAGGAGAAGGCTCTACTACGTTGGTTCAGCAGCGCCGAGGTGATCTTAGGACTAAATCTCTTTCTGTGGCATCCTTTAACATATTGCCTTCTCTCCTCAGACTCAGACTGTTGCCTCAGGGTCACAGAACGGCTGCAACAGCCTCTGGAAGCCACTGTGTGCAAAAGAGCTTTGGCTTCCAGCTCATTTGATGGCCACAAAGTGGTCATCGGGGACCATTTGCGGCAATAGTGAACAAAATGACAAATGACCTGCCTCCCAGTCACTCCTCTCTAGTAGGGACGAGCAAATAATGAAATAGCAAGTATGGTGATAAATGGAAAGGAGAAAACAAACAAGGAGAAGGGAATGGAGGTTGGGACTGTTGTTATTTTAGGTTGGGCGGACAGGAAGGGCCTCCCTGACAAATCTGAGCAAAGGCCTGAAGGAAGAAACTATCTTGAAATTTCTCTTGGCAGTAGGTAGCCCCTTGGCTACTTAAATATTTTCTTTTTAGAAGCCACTGCAGCCACTGTTCTTGACTCTATGATTTAGGAGTAATCAAAAGTTTCAAAATCAAAGTTTTAGGGAATTCCCTGGAGGTCCAGTGATTAGGATTCATACTCTCATTGCCAAGGTCCGAGGTTCAATCTCTGTTCAGGGAAATAAAATCTCATATATGCTATGCTATGCTAAGTCACTTCAGTTGTGTCCGACTCTGTGTGACCCCATAAACGGCAGCCCACCAGGCTTCCCCGTCCCTGGGATTCTCCAGGCAAGAACACTGGAGTGGGTTGCCATTTCCTTCTCCAATGCATGAAAGTGAAAAGAGAAAGTGAAGTCGCTCAGTCATGTCTGACTCTTAGCGACCCCATGGACTGCAGCCTACCAGGCTCCTCTGTCCGTGGGATTTTCCAGGCAAGAGTACTAGAATTGGGTGCCATTGCCTTCTCCAAAATCTCATAAGCCTCAGGCAAAAAAACCCCCACAAAAACTGAGTTTAGAAAAAGGTTTAACTTTTGTGGAAGAGGATTCGGATGACTTGTTTTTTCTTTCTTGTAAAAGCAACAGCCCAGCAAGATTTAATTACTGTCTACATAATCATTTATAAATTCATTAGATAAACGAATTAAACACATACAAAGAATAGCTTAGCTCAAGTTATCAGATTACCTCCCAACAGTGAGGGATAAACATGATACATCCCATTGAATACTGGAAGAAACTGTTACCTGCTCACTGAACACATATTCTCTTTCTGACTTAGTAACAGACCCCAATTTTTAGCTGAACACACTGCAGCCTGGAATAAAAACTAGATTTCCTAGCCTCCCTTTGTTACTGTACCAAACTGTGGTCGGCTTGCCTACTATGCAGCAAAGTCAGTCTACTGATACCAGGTTGTGATAAAGGAAAGTACAGTGTTTATTGCAGGACACCAGCAAGGAGAATGGGCCTCTCATTATCCAATGGCTGAACTTGCTAATGTCTTTCAGACAAGTGTTTTTAAAGGCAGCATTTGGGGTGAGGGTTGCAGCTCATGGGCTTTCTTCTGATTGGTTGGTGGTGGGGTAACAGGATATTTCAGGAATCTTAATCATCAACATTCTGGTTCCAACCAATCTGAGAACTGTGTGCTTGTGGTCAACCTACGGTCACCATCCTCCATTTGGGTGGGGGGCCTTAGTTTCTGCAGAGCAATGCAAAGATGTGCAGCAGATTGTTATGTATATTCCTTGAGGAGGAATGAGGACTGTTTTGTCACTGAACTACTGCTTAACCTATCCTACTGTTGTTGCTTGACTGCCTTTGCTTCTGCATTCCCTCACTTCCCTAATTAGTAACTGCTTGAGTCTGCTCTTTGGAACTCAAGAAATTCCTAGGAGACTAATGCCTTTTTGAAGGAACAGGGGGCACAGACGGGCTTTTGTACCCCAAAAGGCCCTGCGGGGACCTGCTCAATATTACCTTCCCCTATCTTTTCTTTTAGACTCCTCCAGCCTGAGAGGTCTAGGGGCAGGATAAGAAAGGGAATAAAACTTCAGAAAGGAACTTGGCAGGTGAACGCCATCTTAGTGGGGAGTTCAGACAGCTTCACTGTCTACCTCTCAACCCTCACCTCCTGCCAGTTCCCCAGGGAGGCTATAGGCTCCTGCTAGTGCAAATTCCCTGCTTTGCCTTGGCCACTGTCTCTTTCCATCCACTGTTCCATCTGCCCCATGTAGCCCTTACTCAAGCATCACCTCCTCACCCTAAGTAAACTGCAATGCACCTAACAAGTCCTAACTATTCTGTCCTCCCTCTCAGCGGAAGATAGGAAAGTAGGGTGTTGAAATGGCTGCATCGTGATCAATCTGGCTCCCCTTCAGTAATGACAACTGGCACCATTAGTGACACATTCCATCCAGCTGGTGATTCCTATCAACCTTGAAGTCAGCCAGAATGCCTTGGTTGGCTTGGGCAGACTCATCACATATGACTCAAGTCCACTCTGGTAGACGTCTTTCAACAAGGAAGAAGTCAGGGAATTCCGAGGCAGTCTAGTGGTTGGGGGCTTCCCAAGAGGCACTAGTGGTAAAGAATCTTCCTGCCAATGCAGGAGACTTAAGAGGAGTGGGTTCAATCCCTGGGTTAGGAAGATCTGCTAATGGAGGTGATGGAATTCCAGTGGAGCTATTTCAAATCCTGAAAGATGATGCTGTGAAAGTGCTGCACTCAATATGCCAGCAAATTTGGAAAACTCAGAAGTGGCCACAGGACTGGAAAAGGCCAGTTTCCATTCCAATCCCAAAGAAAGGCAATGCCAAAGAAGGCTCAAACTACCGCACAATTGCACTCATCTCACACGCTAGTAAAGTAATGCTCAAAATTCTCCAAGCCAAGCTTCAGCAATATGTGAACCGTGAACTTCCTGATGTTCAAGCTGGTTTTAGGAAAGGCAGAGGAACCAGAGATCAAGTTGCCAACTTCCACTGGATCATGGAAAAAGCATGAGAGTTCCAGAAAAACATCTATTTTTGTTTTTTTGACTATGCCAAAGCCTTTGACTGTGTGGACCACAATAAACTGTGGAAAATTCAGAAAAGAGATGGGAATACCAGACCACCTGATCTGCCTCTTGAGAAACCTATATGCATATCAGGAAGCAACAGTTAGAACTGGTCATGGAACAACAGACTGGTTCCAAATAGGAAAAGGAGTACGTCAAGGCTATATATTGTCACCCTGCTTATTTAATTTCTATGCAGAGTACATCATGAGAAACGCTGGACTGGAAGAAGCACAAGCTGGAATCAAGATTGCTGGGAGAAATATCAATAACCTCAGATGTACAGATGATACCACCCTTATGGCAGAAAGTGAAGAGGAACTAAAAAGCCTCTTGATGAAAGTGAAAGAGGAAAGTGAAGAAGTTGGCTTAAAGCTCAACATTCAGAAAACGAAGATCATGGCATCTGGTCCCATCACTTCATGGGAAATGGATGGGGAAACAGTGGAAACAGTGTCAGACTTTATTTTGGGGGGCTCCAAAATCACTGCAGATGGTGATTGCAGCCATGAAATTAAAAGACGCTTACTCCTTGGAAGGAAAGTTATGACCAACCTAGATAGCATATTCAAAAGCAGAGACATTACTTTGCCAACAAAGGTCCATCTTGTCAAGGCTATGGTTTTTCCAGTGGTCATCTATGGATGTGAGAGTTGGACTGTGAAGAAAGCTGAGTGCCAAAGAATTGATGCTTTTGAACTGTGGTGTTGGAAAAGACTCTTCAGAGTCCCTTGGACTGCAAGGAGATCCAACCAGTCCATTCTGAAGGAGATCAGCCCTGGGATTTCTTTGGAAGGAATGATGCTAAAGCTGAAACTCTAATACTTTGGCCACCTCATTTGAAGAGTTGACTCATTGGAAAAGACTCTGATGTTGGGAGGGATTGGGGGCAGGAGGAGAAGGGACAACAGAGGATGAAATGGCTGGATGGCATCACCGACTGGATGAACATGAGTTTGAGTGAACTCCGGGCGTTGGTGATGGACAGGGAGACCTGGCGTGCTGCAATTCATGGGGTTGCAAAGAGTCGGACACGACTGAGCAACCGAACTGAACTGAACTGAACATGTGAAGAAGTAAAATTTGGTGCCTTGCCGTACCTTCTCCATTTCCTCCAAAGACAAAACACAGAAAGGTGCTGACACTATAGCAGGAGTCTGTAAACATTTTTTGTAAAGAACCAGGTAATAAATATTTTTGACTTTGTGGGTCTGTTGTTTAGTCACTAAGATGTGTCCAATTCTTTGCGACCCCATGGACTGTAGTCCGCAAGGCTCCTCTGTTTATGGGATTCTCCAGGCAAGAATACTGGAGTGGGTTACCATTTTCTTCTCTAGGACATCTTCCCAATTCAGGAATCAAACTCACGTCTCCTGCATTGGCAGGCAGATTCTTTACCACTGGGCCACCTGGGAAGCCCTATGGTCTCTGTTACAACTATTCAAAAATAGCATAGGCAATATGTAAATTAATAGGCATGGTTGTATGCCAGTAAACCTTTATTTGTACAGATTGACAATGAGCCAGATTTGACTGCCCCATTCATAGAGTCTGCAAATCTTGCCTTAGAGCAGCAACTTTCCGTTAAATACAAGAGTCAGGCAAGGTCTGTCCACTTTCTCTCTGTTTATCTTTGAGGACAGCATTCCTATCTTGGATGACTTTCTATCTTTTATATTAAGATGAACAGAAAGAATTTATTTGAGGCCAACTGAATCACTGATAAGCTTATTTTAAAGTTTTATATAAGAGAATCTGAGCCCCTAACTTCAGAATTTACTTATCACATTCTCAGTTTTGGCAGGGTCCATACATAGGCATGAACCATGCATCACATTTTGCAAATATGCTTGTACATATGTATGGCTTTAACTTTGTGTGCCTCCGTGTTTTTTAAGTTTTAATTGAATTTGTTACAACGTTGCTTCTGTTTTATGTTTTAGTGTTTTGGCTGCCAGGCATGTGGGATCTTATCTCTCCCACTAGGGATCAAACCCATACCCCCTGTGCTGGAACTAGACTGCCAGGGAAGTCCCCTGTGACCTAGTGTGTTTTATCCTGGAATCTTAGGACTGGCTATTATTTACTTATTATCTCTTCTTTTTTTTTTTTTTTTTGAAGACAAGCTTGGTAATTCAAGAGAGATTACACATATTTTTGTGTTTCAGTCTGTCTTTCTCAAGCTTAAGCCCAGTTCTGTTTTCTAGCTTTTATACCTAATTATAGGCAGTGTTCTGAGAATGTCATGTCCTGTGGTGCTTGAAATCTTGCCCTGAATCTACTACTATACTGTGTGGGCAGGGGAATGTTTCGGACTTGCCTTTTATTACCATTCCACATTTAAAAATCATTTAGTAGTTTTGCAAATGAGTTTGTTTTTATTGCTACAATAGAGAAACAATTATCTGCATCTTGTTTTTACTGCACCAAGTGCCATATTCTCCGGCATCGGGAAGGCCCAGATGGCAAGTTTAGCAGACATTGGAAATAAACGGATTTGTTTAAAAAAGCAGGAGCTTCTATCCAGGAAAAGGGGTATTGCATTTTAGATATATTCCTGAAATCATGTCTACACACAGCTGACACAGTTAGCTGAAACAGAGTGGAGAGATTATATTCATCAACATCTTCCACGGGAAATCCTGCACTTTATCTTAGGCAAGAGTTTTGAATTCTTCGTTGTTTTTGTTTTCTGGACTTTTTTTTTACCACGTTGCATGGCTTGTGGGATCTTAGTTTCCCAACCAGGGATTGAGCCCTGGGCCCTAGCAGCTGAAAGCAGTGAAAGCATTGAGTCCTAAACACTAGTGTGTGTGTGTGTGTGTGTGTGTGTGTGTGCGCGCGCGTGCGTGCACACACGATAAGTTGCTTTCATCTTGTCCGACTCTTTGCAGCGCTATGGACTGTAGCCCGCTGGGCCCTTCTGTCCATGGGATTCTCCAGGCAAGAATATTGGAGTGGGTTGCTGTGTCCTCCTCTAGTTCAGATCAGTTCAGTCGCTCAGTCGTGTCCGAGTCTTTGCGACCCCATGAATCGCAGCACGCCAGGCTTCACTGTCCATCACCAACTCCCGGAGTTCACTCAAACTCACGTCCATCGAGTCAGTGATGCCATCCAGCCATCTCATCCTCTGTCTTCCCCTTCTCCTCCTGCCCCCAATCCCTCCCAGCATCAGAGTCTTTTCCAATGAGTCAACTCTTCAAATGAGGTGGCCAAAGTACTGCAGTTTCAGCTTTAGCATCATTCTTTCCAAAGAACATCCAGGGCTGATCTCCTTCAGAATGGACTGGTTGGATCTCCTTGCAGTCTAAGGGACTCTCAAGAGTCTTCTCCAACACCACAGTTCAAAAGCATCAATTCTTTGGCACTCAGCTTTCTTCACAGTCCAACTCTCACATCCATAGATGACCACTGGAAAAACCATAGCCTTGACTAGATGGACCTTTGTTGGCAAAGTAATGTCTCTGTTTTTCAATATGCTATCTAGGTTGGTCATAACTTTGCTTCCAAGGAGTAAGCGTCTTTTAATTTCATGCCTGCAATCACCATCTGCAGTGATTTTGGAGCCCCTCAAAATAAAGTCTGATGCTGTTTCCACCATTTCCCCATCCATTTCCTGTGAAGTGATGGGTCCAGATGCCATGATCTTCGTTTTCTGAATGTTGAGCTTTAAGCCAACTTCTTCACTCTCCTCTTTCACTTTCATCAAGAGGCTTTTTTAGTTCCTCTTCACTTTCTGCCATCAGGGTGGTGTCATCTGCATATCTGAGGTTATTGATATTTCTCCCAGCAATCTTGATTCCATCTTGTGCTTCTTCCAGCCCAACGTTTCTCATGATGTATTCTGCATATAAGTTAAATAAGCAGGGTGACAATATACAGCCTTGATGTACTCCTTTTCCTATGTGGAACCAGTCTGTTGTTCCATGACCAGTTCTAACTGTTGCTTCCTGATATGCATATAGGTTTCTCAAGAGGCAGGTCAGGTGGTCTGGTATTCCCATCTCTTTTCCGAATTTTCCACAGTTTATTGTGGTCCACACAGTCAAAGGCTTTGGCATAGTCAATAAAGCAGAAATAGTTATTTTTCTGGAACTCTCTTGCTTTTTTCATGATGCAGTGGATGTTGGCAACTTGATTTCTGGTTCCTCTGCCTTTCCTAAAACCAGCTTGAACATCAGGAAGTTCACGGTTCACATATTGCTGAAGCTTGGCTTGGAGAATTTTGAGCATTACTTTACTAGTGTGTGAGATGAGTGCAATTGTGTGGTAGTTTGAGCACTCTTTGGCATTGCCTTTCTTTGGGATTGGAATGGAAACTGACCTTTTCCAGTCCTGTGGCCACTGCTGAGTTTTCTAAATTTGCTGGCATATTGAGTGCAGTACTTTCACAGCATCATCTTTCAGGATTTGGAATAGATCCACTGGAATTCCATCACCTCCACTAGCTTTGTTCATAGTGATGCTTTCTAAGGCCCACTTGACTTCACATTCCAGGATGCCTGGCTCTAGGTCAGTGATCACACCATCGTGATTATCTGGGTCGTGAAGATCTTTTTTGTACAGTTCTTCTGTGTATTCTTGCCACCTCTTCTTAATACCTTCTGCTTCTGTTAGGTCCATACCATTTCTGTCCTTTATCGAGCCCATCTTTGCATGAAATGTTCCCTTGGTATCTCTAATTTTCTTGAAGAGATCTCTAGTCTTTCCCATTCTGTTGTTTTCCTCTATTTCTTTGCATTTATCACTGAGGAAGGCTTTCTTATCTCTCCTTGCTATTCTTTGGAATTCTGCATTCAGATGCTTACATCTTTCCTTTTCTCCTTTGCTTTTTGCTTCTCTTCTTTTCACAGCTATTTGTAAGGCCTCCCCAGACAGCCATTTTACTTTTTTGCATTTCTTTTCCATGGGGATGGTCTTGATCCCTGTCTCCTGTACAATGTCACGAACCTCATTCCATAGTTCATCAGGCACTCTATCAGATCTAGTCCTTCTACATGTTAAATAATATATAAAGAAGTTTTCTAGAAAAAATTCAAATTTCTCATTCTCAGGTTTGAAATAGACATTTTACTTTAATCTAACCCTTTGGGTTTCCTTAGAGAAGGCAATGGCACCCCACTCCAGTACTCTTGCCTGGAAAATCCCATGGGCAGAGGAGCCTGGTGGGCTGCAGTCCAGGGGGTCACACAGAGTCAGACACAACTGAAGTGACTTAGCAGCAGCAGCAGCAGTGGCTCAGACAGTAAAGAATCTGCCTGCAATGCAAGAGACCCAGGTTCAATCTCTGGCTCAGGAAGATGCCCTGGAGAAAGGAATAGCTAACCATCCTAGTATTCTTGCCTGGAGAATCCCATAGACAGAGGAGTCCATAGACAGGCGACAGTCCATGGGGTCACAAAGAGTCAGACACGACTGAGCGACTAATACTTTTTTGGTGTCCAACCCACTTGGGAGATTTAGCTCCTTCTCTGGATATTCTCAACAATCTCTACCAAAGAGGAGAAGCCCAAGGCAAGAGGAGAGACAAACATTTTTGAACCATCAATCAGGAGCTTCTGTAGAGGGACACCTCTTTTAAGCCCAGAACTCTGTGAGGTAGGGTCATTCTTGCCATTTTCTGAGAATGTGTCCTGTTTTTAAACACTTGAGAATGCCAAGAGTCGGAGAGCTTAAGAAACTCACCCAAGGTCACACAATAGCCTAATAAATTGCAGAGGCAGAATTGGAATCCAGGTCTGTATGATTGCAGTGCACATCCACCATACCTTGCTAGCCTGATCAATGTATCCATTTATTCATCCAATGAATAATCACTGAGCACTTTGTGGGTATTTGCTATGTTCAGTCTCTACACCAGAGCCTGAGGACACAAAGATCATGAAAAACAATGAAAAGGGACTGCCACCACGGTAAAATACATTTCAGATGGGATTGATGTGACCTCCTCCAGGTCAGAATCCCCTCAATTCATAATTTAAGTTTAAAAATTAAGAGTAACCATATCCTTCTGAAAGACAGTCCCATGATTGTATCTTCCTAAAAGATGTAGCATTGACTAGATCGCATAGACTGTTGACATCATGTCAGAGAAGTCATCTGACTCATGAATTAAAGCAATTTCTCAAACCAATTTAGTTCTTTAAAAATCTGGACCTTTGAATTTCTATTAACCACCATACCAGACCTGATTCTAGAGTCCTGTCGGTGTAGAACTCACCAGACTGTGATGACATATAAAGTCACTATTTCCTAGTCTCTAACTTGGGTGTCATTATTTTTTCAATGTAGTCTTGAGCTTTTTTTTTAATACTTAAAAGTTGAAAGTTCATTCTATAACCTTGACAGAGCATCTTTAGTTTCCAACAGCAGCTCTAGTTACTTAAGGGATGATTATATTATTTCTTTTCCTTGAATCTTCATGGCTATATGAAGCCTTTCATAGAATCCTAAAAGTGGTAAAGAAAGTAGTATTATATACATTGCACCTCTAAATGTTTTAAATGTAAATAGTGAAGATTCTAGTAAAAGCAGTAAATGTGAATCTGTCTGTGCTGGAACAAGTGACTAGGATGTCATTTCACACAGTCAGAAAGGTCGTTTGCTTATTTGTTTTAAAAAAGCAAGTAGGATGGGAATTCTCCAGACGTCCAGTGGTTAGTACTCGGCACTTTTCACTGCTGAGTGACCAGGTTTGATCCTTAGCTGGAGAACTAAGTTCCTGGAAACTGCACACGTGGCTCCCCACCCCCACCCCTCCACAAAACAAAAACAAAAACAGAATGAATAAGCAAAATAAATTTAAAAAAAAGTAAAAAAACAGGTAGGAGGTTTGACCGTGAAGATGTGAAATCTGATCATCACTGCATAAGCAATCTACTGACCCCTAATGCTCAAGAATTGTCTGTTTTGAAATTTTCAAACAGATGGCAGGAAGTCATCTATACCTTTATGATTCTCAAACTAAGCACAGTGACAGAACCACAGTTACAGGTAAGCCAAATTCTCCCCACCTGCCCCAGAATAAGTCATATGTTCCAGTGTGAAAATAACTGATTATTAATTAATGGTTGAAGAAAAGGACTAAGGCTCTAGGGCTTCTCTGGTGGCTCAGACTGTAAAGAATCTGCCTGCAGTACAGGAGACTCGGGTTCAATCTCTGCGTTGGGAAGATCCCCTGGAGGAGGAAATGGCAACCCACTCCAGTATTCTGGATACAGAATTCCAATATCCTCTTGCCTGGGAAATCCCATGGACAGAGGAGCCTGGCAGGCTATAGTCCATGGGGTCGGAAAGAGTCGGACACAACTGAAGCAACTAACACTTTAACTTCGCTTTACACTGGTGTGTGACTCGATTTTGAACTCCTTACACCAAGGACAGAAGTGGTAAGGACCTAACAGAAGCAGAAGATATTAAGAAGAGGTGGGAAGAATACACAGAACTATACAAAAAAGATCTTCATGTCCCAGGTAACCACGATGGTGTGATCACTCACCTAGAGCAAGACATTCTGGAATGTGAAGTCAAGAGGGCTTTAGGAAGCATTACTAAGAACAGAGCTAGTGGAGGTGATGGAATTCCAGTTGAGCTATTTCAAATACTAAAAGATGATGCTATTAAAGTGCTGCACTCAATAGTGTGCACTCAAAAGTGCCAGCAAATTTGGAAAACTCAGCAGTGGCCACAGGACTGGAAAAGGTCAGTTTCCATTCCAATCCCAAAGAAGAGCAAAGCCAAAGAATGCTCAAACTACCACACAATTGTACTCATCTCACATGCTAGCAAAGTAATGCTCAAAATTCTCCAAACTAGGCTTCAACAGTATGTGAAAAATGAAATTCCAGATATTCAAGCTGGATTTAGAAAAGCCAGAGGAATCAGACATCAAATTGCCAACATCCACTGGATCATCGAAAAAGCAAGAGAGTTCCGGAAAAACATCTACTTCTGCTTTATTGACTATGCCAAAGCTTTTGACTGTGTGGCTCACAACAGACTGTAGAAAATTCTGAAATAAATGGGAATACCAGACCACCTGACCCTACCTCTTGAGAAATCTGTATGCAAGTCAGGAAGCAATAGTTATAACTGGACATGAAACAACAGACTGGTTCCAAATTGGGAAAGGTGTACGTCAAGGCTGTATATTGTCACCCTGCTTATTTAACTTATACGCAGAGTATGTGATGAGAAATACTGGGCTGGAAGAAGCACAAGCTGGAATCAAGATTGCCAGGAGAAATATCAATAACCTTAAATATGCAGATGGCACCACCCTTATGGCAGAAAGCAAAGAAGAACTAAAGAGCCTCTTGATGAAAGTGAAAGTGGAGAGTGAAAATTTGGCTTAAAACTCAACATTCAGAAAACTAAGATCATGGCATCTGGACCCATCACTTCATGGCAAATAGACGGGAAAACAATGGAAACAGTGACAGACTATTTTGGGGGCTCCAAAATCACTGCAGATGGTGACTGTAGCCATGAAATTAAAAGACGCTTGCTCCTTGGAAAAAGCTATGAGCAACCTAGACAGCATATTCAAAAGCAGAGACATTACTTTGCCAACAAAGGTCTGTTTTTCCAGTAGTCATGTATGGATGTGAGGGTTGGACTATAAAGAAAGCTGAGGGCCGAAGAATTGATGCTTTTGAACTGTGGTGTTGGAGAAGACTCTTGAGAGTCCCTTGGACAGCAAGGAGATCCAATCATCCATCCTAAAGGAAATCAGTCCTGAATATCCATTGAAAGGACTGATGCTGAAGCTGAAACTCTAATACTTTGGCCACCTGATGGGAAGAACTGAGTCATTTGAAAAGACCCTGATGCTGGGAAAGGTTGAAGGTGGGAGGAGAAGGGGATGACAGAGGATGAGATGGTTGCATGGCATCGCCAACTCAATGGACATGAGTTTGAGCGAGCTTCGGGCGTTGGTGATGGACAGGGAAGCCTGGTGTGCTGCAGTCCATGGAATTGCAAAGAGTTGGATGTGACTCAGTGACTAAACTAACTGAACTGACAGCAAAAACAAAAGTAAATATCTTGTAATATCAATCACAGTAGTCAAGACAAAATTATGCCTAGAGGCAAAGCAGAGAGGGGTATTGCCAAAAGCCGTTACCAAATGACAGTACAGAAAGTCTTGTAAAATCAGTGAGAGATATAAGAAGAAAGAGTCGTCTATATGATGTGTGTGCGCACATAATAAAAGTTTCTTCAACTTAGATTGGGACAAAATGCTGCAAAATACAATCTCACTCTTGACCCAAGCATGGCACATTCACGAGGGGAACCTCTCAATGACTTTCATGTGCCAGGATGAGAGATTGTTTGGGCAGCTTTGTTGTAAACTGGAAAACAAGTGTTGAACCAGGGTTGATGGAACATCAGACACACATGAAGCAAAAAAGAGTGTATCTGTATAGTTCAGGGCCTGTTCCTGCAGGCCGATCCATACACAACTTTATTGGCAGAAGACAGGCAGTGACTGACCATCAGCGTGCCCTCTGGTCATTGTATCCGGTGGAGGGAGCCAGTGAAAATGAAAAACATGATCAACTCACAGTGACTTAACCTCCACTCTCTCAGCATGCAGTGAGAAGAAATGGGCCATAAGACTCTGTTTAGCATGGTTTGTATGAATTACATTCAAGTAAGACATCCTGGAATGTGAAGTCAAGTGGGCCTTAGAAAGCAGCACTACGAACAAAGCTAGTGGAGGTGATGGAATTCCAGTTGAGCTATTCCAAATCCTGAAAGATGATGCTGTGAAAGTGCTGCACTCAATATGCCAGCAAATTTGGAAAACTCAGCAGTGGCCACAGGACTGGAAAAGGTCAGTTTTCATTCCAATCCCAAAGAAAGGCAATGCCAAAGAATGTTTAAACTACTGCACAATTGCACTCATCTCACACGCTAGTAAAGTAATGCTCAAAATTCTCCAAGCCAGGCTTCAGCAATATGTGAACCGTGAACTTCCTGATGTTCAAGCTGGTTTTAGGAAAGGCAGAGGAACCAGAGACCAAATTGCCAACATCTGCTGGATCATGGAAAAAGCAAGAGAGTTCCAGAAAAATATCTATTTCTGCTTTTTTGACTATGCCAAGGCCTTTGACTGTGTGGATCACAATAAACTGTGGAAAATTCTGAAAGAGATGGGAATATCAGACCACCTGATCTGCCTCTTGAGAAATTTGTATGCAGGTCAGGAAGCAACAGTTAGAACTGGTCATGGAACAACAGACTGGTTCCAAATAGGAAAAGGAATGCATCAAGGCTGTATATTGTCACCCTGGTTATTTAATTTCTATGCAGAGTACATCATGAGAAACGCTGGACTGGAAGAAGCACAAGATGGAATCAAGATTGCTGGGAGAAATATCAATAACCTCAGATATGCAGATGACACCACCCTTACGGCAGAAAGTGAAGAACAACTAAAAAGCCTCTTGATGAAAGTGAAAGTGGAGAGTGAAAAAGTTGACTTAAAGCTCAACATTCAGAAAACGAAGATCATGGCATCTGGTCCCATCACTTCATGGGAAATGGATGGGGAAACAGTAGAAACAGTGTCAAACTTTTATTTTTCTGGGCTCTAAAATCACTGCAGATGGTGACTGCAGGCATGAAATTAAAAGACACTTATTCCTTGGAAGAAAAGTTATGACCAACCTAGATCACATATTCAAAAGCAGAGACATTACTTTGCCAACAAAGGTTCGCCTAGTCAAGGCTATGGTTTTTCCTGTGGTCATGTATGGATGTGAGAGCTGGACTCTGAAGAAGGCTGAGCGCCGAAGAATTGATGCTTTTGAACTGTGGTGTTGGAGAAGACTCTTGAGAGTCCCTTGGACTGCAAGGAGATCCAACCAGTCCATTCTGAAGGAGATCAGCCCTGGGAGTTCTTTGGAAGGACTGATGCTGAAGCTGAAACTGCAGTACTTTGGCCACCTCATGCGAAGAGTTGACTCATTGGAGAAGACTCTGATGCTGGGAGGGATTGGGGGCAGAAGGAGAAGGGGACGACAGAGGATGAGATGGCTGGATGGCATCACTGACCCGGTGGATGTGAGTCTCAGTGAACTCCAGGAGTTGGTGATGGACAGGGAGATCCCATTCATGGGGTCACAAAGAGTCGGACACGACTGAGCGACTGATCTGATCTGAAGATCAGTCAAGAAGTGTGTTTCCATTAAATTATGGAGAGGAGGATGAGGTTATAAAATTTTTTTTTTCCTTGTAACTGATATGTAAAGAAAGACCTCTTCTATCATTCCAAGTGGGCTTCCCAAGAGGCCTTAGTGGTAAAGAAAGTGACTGTCAATGTAGGAAGCATAAGAGACTTGAATTTGATCCCTGTATCAGGAAAATTCCCTGGGGGAGGGCATGGCAACCCACTCCAGTATTGTTGCCTAGAGAATCCCATGGACAGAGGACCCTGGAGGGCTACAGTCCATCGGGTTGCACAGAGTAGGACACAACTGAAGCAAATTAGCACATGATTCCAAGTGGCAAATGGCAGTGACATTTTCAGTATTTTAGAGATGGTTGAACTTCTCGCCTCAAAGCTAATGTATCACAATCGTAAATACCCAAAATAGATATCAGGGGAATTCCTTGGAGGTCCAGGTGGTTAGCACTCTGCACTTCCACTGCAGGGAGCACGGGTTTTATCCTTGATTGGGGAACTAATATTCCACATGCCACATGGTGTGGCCAAAAAAGAAAAAAAAAAAAGATATCAGAATTTCACAAGGAGGTTGAACTCTGGTATAAAAGACTCTAATCATCAAGTAGGAATTTTTTTCTCAATGTTTATTTTCTTCATTCATCAGAGAAAGAAGTCATTATATTATCAATCAGGTTGACAAGTCACATTCAAACACTGCACCAGACCATGAAGAAATTGTCTCAGAGGCCAAGTCAGTCAAAGGCAAGACAGGGCTGTAGGCAGTGTTCCACTCCGGGTTCAAACGTTCACCCTCCTGGGCTCCCCGGGCAGTGAAACTGTTGACCTAGCAGCCTCGAAGGATAGCCTTCAGTAAGAAATTGCTCCAGTATTCACAGCAACTAATGAAGGTATCAGACACCTGCTGGTGTCCTCTGCTCCTACAATTATGGTTTAGTAGAAGCAAAGAGTTAAAGAAGAAAACAACAAGGGAGTTATGATGGCCAATTATTGAAGCTGACAGTTAGATACTCTGGGGGTGGAGAAAAAACACTCTTCTTCTAGGTGATCTGAAACTATTGTTATTAATCTTGACTTTTTAATGTCATGCTTTGTAACATTTGAAAGTTGTGATGATTTTTTTTGAACTAAAGTTGGTAAATGGTATGATCTAAATTCCCATGGGTTGTTTAAATTTAAAAACAGAATAAATTATCAAATAAGCATATTAAAAACAAACAAAAAGCAACTGAAACAGCTCTTTTTGCAGTACAAAAGCAGGGCAGGGCAGTCATGGCCGAGTCTGAAGAGCCATTGTTCTGTGAGGAGTTCTGGTCTTTGTTTTCCACACTTGCACAGAACCTTCTCAGTTTGAAATCTCAAGAATTTTGCAAGTGTTCCATGAATCTTTAGACCATCCCACTTACACTGCGAGTGGGTGGAGAACAGGAGACCCAGGGAAGTGAAAGAGCCTCTTCTGTGTCAGAGACGAAACTAAGGATGAAAAAAAAAAGTCCTTAATTTTGTTCTGGTTCATTTTTAATAATGTCATTTGTGAAGCATTTTTAGCAACAATAAAATCAGAAAGAAAAAAACCCCAAACCCTCCAATCATCCCTAAGTTTCAGAGAAGGTAGAAAGTGTAGATTTTGGTAAAGCTATTTTCAGGAAAGCATTTAAAAAGCACAATTATCTAACAAAGCAAAACTGATAATTATATAATTCCACAGCATTTGGCAGCAGGATGACTTTTGTTTCAAGGAACGGGTGGGATTCATTGGATGCCTTCATGTCTGCAGAGCTTGGTGCCTCAGACTGCTAGAGATCTCTGGTGCAAAACAAGGTTAACATCAATCAAAGGTCTTGCAGGAACAGACACTATTTATCTTCATCTTTGGGAAAACAAAAGTTGAAAAGTACAAATGGAAATTACTGGTAATGAAAAAGTCAAGATATGGTTGAAAGAATGCTGTCTCTGAAAAATGAAAGCAAATGACACATAATCAGAGACAGAAGACTTGACTCCCAGAAAGATGGCACCTCCTACACCTTGAACTTTAAGAAGGGATCAGTAGGTCTTTGGAAGAGGTGTTGAGACAGGAACATGTTATGGAGAAATGATGAGCACACCAGGGAAACTGAGGCCACAGGCCTGAAGGAGACGTGAGAAACAGCAGAAAAGACAAAAGGGAGGCAGAAGGCAGAGCTCAAAGGACAGCATTTATTATCTACCCCCTGCCCCCGCCAGCCAGTTGTCCAAGCTCCTCCAGCACCAGCAGCATCCTAGTCAACCAGATGACTAAAGACTTTGGTCCTCTTTGCTCAGCCAAAACTTTCATCCCAAGCTCTGCTCTCTGACTTGACAACTGAAGCTAATGGTCCAACCAAACTTCTTCCTTAAGATATTGATGCCTTTGTGCTGTGTGCTCAGCTGTGTCTGACTCTTTGCAACCCTTTTGACTGTAGCCCACCTGGCTCCTCCGTCCATGGGATTTTCCAGGCAAGAATACTGGAGTGGATTGCCATTTCCTCCTTCAGGGGATCTTCCCAGCCCAGGAATCAAACCCATGTTTCTTGAACTGGCATGTGAATTCTTTACCACTAGCGCCACCTGGGTTACCTCTTCTTCAAGAGTTGCTCACAAAGCTGATGCCTTAATCCAGTCCTATGGGCTAAACTGTATCACCCTACCCCTAAATTCATAGGTTAAAATCCCAATTCCTAGTAACTCAAAATGTGACTGTGTTTGGAGATAGGGTCTTTAAAGTGATGATCAGGTTAAATAAGGTCATTAGGTTGGACTCTAATCCAGTAGAATCGGTTTCTTTATAAGAAGTAGAAATTTGGACACAGAGTTCCACAGAGGGAAGATCTTGTGTAGACACTGGGAAAAGACAGCCATCTGCAAGCCAAAAAGTGAGGCCTCAGGAAAGACCAAACTGCCACTGGCTTCATCTCAGCTGTGGAGCCACCAGAACCAAGAAAATACACTGCTGTTGTGTAAGCATCCTCAAGCAGACTAATATACCTGGTTATCATTAGTGGGGAGACAGCTCTAGTCACGAAGGCCTCTAGTTCTCCTCTCCTTAAGCCAAACATACTGTCCCCTCCCTGCTATGCAGAACTCCTTCTGCCCCTCCCTGACGACCCTACCCCACTCACCTACTCCCATCACTGCCGGGTGAAATAAAAAAAGGAGGTGTAGACCCTTCAGGTTGCAGGCTCTCACTTGACTTTTTAAAATATCTCCTATAAAAAGGGTAGACAAAACAGTCTTTGTCCCTTGGCAAAGACTGCTTCTCAGATATATTTGCGGATTGCAGTTCACTTGAACTAAACTGCGGTGGTTTAGTTCCACCTGGACACCCCCAAGCAGCCTGTGCATTTTTTTTTTCCTTTGAGTTAAACACAAAGAAAGAACAGAAGGAATGAGAAATTCAGCCACATGCACCTTCTCTCATGTCCTGACTCCTCTACGCACACACACACACACACACACACACACATGCACTCACACACACACACGCACACACACACACGTGTATCCTGCCTACTCACAGCTGGGCCTGGGAATAGGCCATGTTTCCTCCTCCAGCAGTCAGCCTGACAGACTAACATCTCCAGAGTCTACTTTTGTTCTAAATAGGATTTCTGCTTCTTTAAAAAATTTATTTGAAAATCCTTGATAGGAGGAAGATAAGAGTTCTTCCAGAAAGTGTTTCTATTACAAACCCAGACCTCCTTGAAAACTCTAACCTGACTTTTCATGAGCTGAGAGAATTGACGATCAAGGTCAGCCATCTCTCAGTTAATTCTGAGGACTCCGATGTTTGGCATCCGGAACTCAATCTCCAGGAAGACAGACGGCATCTCCTCACTTTGGTCCAGCTGTTCAGCCATCTCACAGCCTCCGCAGGGAAGCTGGGGGGCGGAGATAAAGTGTTTCCCCCTTACTCTGACCCAGAAGCTTTGAATAAAAGAGAAAAACTCACCAACCTGGTCTGTTCTGATTCCTCCTCTGTGAAGTCAGGAAAATTCCAGGTGACAGGCTCTTTCCTTCCTTCGGTTGTGACTGACCCTGTATTGTCCCCAGGAGTTCGCTCCTGGGCCAACGCGACCAGAGACACGGTGGGAAAGAAGCCCTGACGCTATCAGCTAGGAAAAGCGGCTTTGTGAGCAGTGATTAAAAAGGGGGGGCTCCCCAACTCCCCACTGCCAAATAACCATCTGCAAAGTGAGCAGTCAAAATAGTCAAAGGATTCCAGAAAACTGGAAACACGCTGACATCTATGTGAAGGAAAGCTGAAACGGGGAGGACATTGGTGGAATAGAAAATGGAAGAAGAGTGTTTTTATCCCAAGAGAACTACCACCCTGTCTATCTTTGTACAATTGAAGCAAACTTACCTGTGATCCCCACAGGCTGGAGAGGTGAGTCCTGAGGGGCGGGGCTACATGGAGCGCTCACAGCCTCAGTTCTCATCTGTATAATGGTGTGATCCCGACACCTGCCTCATGGGGTCGCTGTGGGTACTCACTCGCCTGAATGAGCCAGCAGGAAGGTACTCACTGCACAACAGTTATCTTCGGGGTTGTTTGCATCGTGTCAAACTCCAGTGGGGCTTCCCTTGTGGCTCAGTTAGTAAAGAATCCACCGCAATGTGGGAGACCTGGGTTCGATCTCCTGCTTTGGGAAGATCCCCTGGAGAAGGGAAAGGCTATGCACTCCAGTTTTCTGGCCTGGAAAATTCCATGAACTGTATAGTCCTTGGGCTCGCAAAGAGTCGGACATGACTGAACGACTTTCACTTTCACTTTTCAAACTTCACAGCTAGATGAGCGTATCTTCGAAGCTCAGGAAGGAAGCCAGGGAAGGTAGCAGGAAGATGTCATCGGTTGGGAGACTCAAGGGCAAGGATACTCTCGGGGAGTATACCTGCGCCAAGATTACTAGGAGGCAGTAGCAGCGTCAGGTGATAAAGTTCAAGGTGTAACTGATGGATGACCTTAGAAGCTGAGGTGCCCTCTGGCTGTAGATGCACACCAGTTGGATGGGGGTCAGTTGGATAAACAGCACGGGACAGAGCTAGACCTATGGAACCTCAAGGGGTGTCTCCAAGAGGATCCTTTCCTACTGGATTATCGTAGCCTCTTTTTTTTTAAGATTTTTTGACATGAACCATTTTTAAAAAATCTTCATTGAATTTCTTACAATGTTGCTTTCCTTTTATGTTTTGGTTTTTTGGCCCCAAGACATGTGGGATCTTAGCTCCTCCACCAGGGATGGAACCCACACCCCCTGCATTGGAAGGTAAAGTCTTAACCACCGGAATGCCAGGGAGATCCTTATCATCACCTCAATATCGCTTTGTAAGCACATGAGCGGACCAAGCATGCTCCTCTCTGACCACCTCTTTGAGCAACAGGTGTGTGCTCTCCTGTTCCTCTCTGTTTTCATCTCCAAAAATATCTTTACTGTTCTTTGTGACCACACATAGACTCCAAACTATTTTTAGAATTCCAGGTCTTACAGAGTACTCAAGATCACCACCAGCAGCAATTTGGAATTAAATTTTATTTTTGTTTATTTTTACTAATGTGGATTGAACCATAGAGCCTCCTCTTTAGCATGAGTTTTCAGGGGACAATTGATCTTCTCTGCATGTCCATGCCAGCGTATTTACATCTTTCTAAAACCTGACCCATATTCAAGGTATCCATCTGAAATTTGAGTTGTCTCCAACTCTGCACTTTCCTGGAGACTCTGGAAGTGGACATTTATTTGGGTACTTCCAGGAATGTTTCTCTAATGAAAAGCCCTAAAAGTAGAAACGCTGATAATATACATACAATGAAATATTCTTCCACCTTAAAAGGGAAGGAAGTTCTGCAGTATGCTACACAGGTGAAGCTTGAGAACCTTATGCTGAGTGAAATAAGCCAGTCACAGAAGGAAAAAAGCTGCAGGAGTCCACTTAATCGAGGTCCCTAGAGTGGTCAAAATCAAAGATGCAGAGTGGAATGGGTGGTGCCAAGGGCTGGGCAGAGGGGAAATGGGGAGTTGTGCGATAGGTACAGTTTCAGTTTTGCAAGGTAAGAAAGTTGTGGAGATGGTTGCACAATAGTGTGAATGTGTTTAACACGGAAAAGTAATAAAGATGGTAAATTGCATGTTGTGTGTATTTTACAATTAAAAATGATAACGAGAACCAGAAAGTAGAAATGCTGAGTCCAAAAATTAATACTGTCAGCATGCCCTCCAGGAAGGCTGTCCTGCTTTTGTTCCCATGGCTGTGGGTAAGCCCACCTCCCACATCCTCATTGGCAGGAGTGTCACCAAACTTTTCTCCACCGTGATTTGGTTTTGGCAAGCAGAATGGCAAAAAAAAAAAAAAAAAAAAAAATTGAAAGAGGACAAACACTCTCAACTTGAAGTGTAACAAGTGTTTATCTGGAGACTTCACTGACGGTCCAGTGGTTAGGGCTCCACACTTCCACTGCAGGGGCGCAGGTTCCCTCCCTGCTCTGGTAACTAAGATCTCCCATCCCAAGTGGCAAGGCCTCCCCTACCCCGCAGAAAAGGATATTTATCAGCTTGGTCCCTCCAGAAGCTCCAGAGTAGCCACAGAGAAAATGCAGGCTGCAGCATTCTGCAGGGTAGGGGTAAATCTCCCAACGATGCATCTAGAAACTCAGGAGTTATTCTCGTTGTCTTCCCCCAACCCACTCCCTAACCTTAAAATGATGACTCCAAATATCACAGAGTGGCCTACATACTTGCCTCAAACAGCTGTCCTGCAGAATCACAAAAACGTGGGCTAAAAATAGCCTCAGTCTCTAAAAAGGGTTGAGCCCCAGGGAACAAAGCCCTCATAGAAAAATATCTCCACTTCCATCCAGGCCACACAAAGCTGACCCAGCTCTGTCCCCGGCGCTCGTCATCCTTCGTGACCACCTCTCCCTGCCCTGGAAATAGATGCCTGGCATCTTTTTGCCTTGTTGGTCCCTTAAGGGAAGGGAGGCAGGGTAGGAGGGAAGATAATGCAGTTACACCCAAGCTCCAAGCTTGTGTCATTATTTCCATGTTATAAATGCCTGCACGGGCTCAGATTTTAAATAACGTGTCTGAATGCCCACGGCCAGAATAAGTAGCCAAATTTCAAACTTAGGGCTCGCTTCCAAGATCCTGTGGTGACAGTTCTCCTTTCTGTGCAGCCCATCACCCCAAAGGGTTCTATCACTCAGGTCACATCCCCACTGAGGAGGGTGAGATGCTGTGTCTTAAGCAGAGAACACAGGCTCTGAGTAGGGTAGGATCCTGCAGAACTGGGAGGGAGGTTTCTCAACAACAACCCACCTAAAGAACGCCTGGTACCTTGCTGATGGCTTTCCCTCCTAGTGAGTGAGGAGACACATTTTTCTGGGTGGCAGGTGGGAGTGTGGCTCAGCTCCGTAGTCATCGGCAGGCCTGCTGTCTCTGCCATTGTAAGGTATGTGGGTCTGTCAAGTTCAACTTTAAACCTCTGTGGTGTTGTGGGGGCTGCTGGATCGGGGGATGGCTCCTGGTGGCCCCCACCTGCCTTGCAGTCTACAGGCACAATCTCTAAAGCACGTTTAGAGGGACAGGCTCAATCGGGTACAGACAGTCTCAGTACCGAGGAAAGAGACTTAAGGGGCGAGGGAGAGGGGTTACCTGTCCTTTGAGTCAGGAACTTAAGGACCATCCAGGAGTGCAGATTTCTGACAATCACATACAATCAATCTGGGAACATATTGAAGGGATCTCAGACTCTGAGTCAGCTGGAGATAGTCAGGGCGTGTATGTGTGTGGGGGAGAGAGAGGAAGAGGTTAGGCACTGAGATGAATCTGGTGTCATGCCTGGAGAACCCGTGAATGCCAGATTCCCGTCCTGCACAGACCCCAAAGGAGGCAGATGCAAGACAAGAAATGACCAGTACACATGGCACAATGCAGTGTGCCTGTTAAGTCGCGTCTGAATCTGCAGCCCCGTGGACTGTAGCCCACCAGGCTCCTCTATGGGATTTCCCAAGCAGGAATACTGGAGTGGGTTGCCATTTCCTCCTCCAGGGCATCTTCCCAGCCTAGGGACTGAACGGCATTGGCAGGTGGATTCTTTACCATGGCGCCACCTGGGAAGCTACTGACACAAGGTTACTTTGTTATTAAATACTGGGCCCAAAACCTGTCATACCAGATCCCTAGTCTCTAGGGGGTGGTGCCGCATTCCAGCCCTAAGGGCGTGTGGACCATGTCTGACTAGTCCCAGACTAAATGGCTCCTTGGACAGGACCAGGATTCAAGGCTGGCTCTCCTGTCTCCCAGGGTAATGTTGTTACCTGTTCGGAACCCTACCTGTGTGGAAACACCCAAAGGGAAAGAATTTACACAGGCAGGCCCTCAAGAGATGGTGCAACCAGCTGTGGGTCTTTAGGCCCCTGGATTTCTCAGTTTCAGAAAACACAGCAAGCTTCTGTCTGGATCAGTAGCCATCAGCTGACCCAACCCTTCCCCCACCTAAGATTTACCAAGTTTTAAGATTTACCGCTTGAGTCTCTAAGTAAAGAAATGAGAAATAAACAAGTGGACAGATATATGTACGAGAAATGATTTAACTTTATAAAAAATTGATCATACAGCAAGATTTTTTTTTCTTTTTCTTCTGGCAAATGAAGTTTATAAAAACACCTGGAATAAAAAGTAGAACCATAACCTAATAAAAATTAAAAACCTTACATTTCAAGGAAACAGAGTTGTTTTAGAAAGACAATAAAGAGAAAAAGAGCAGCTGAAGCGGCAGCGGCACTCGGAGAGGGGAGAAGGCAGGTTCTGGGGGGGATAAGGAAACAGCGACCGACTAAGGTGAGCCTGACCTTTGGCACCAGGGTGGGCTCAGGACTGGGGGCAGGGAGGGCAGTGATCATGAGAGAGGCAGGTGGGCTTCCTGAAAGGGATGGACCAATGGCTCAGTGGGCAGCAGTGGCCTCCTGCAAACAGGCCCACGGTCCCGGACCTGCAAGCCACGGGGCAGTGATTCATGGCCAAATCCCAATGAATTTGCCCCGGTGGGGAGCTCAGTGCGGGGAAACTCATTGGAATGTCAAGGTCAGCCAGTGCGACTTGCCACAGAGACCCAAGGAAACTAGACAGACAGGGTTACACACAAAACACTGTTTGGAACGTCTGCACCAGAGCCAAGACAGGGTGGAGATAACCTTGGAGAGACAGGCTGGGAACCCACCGCAGCAACATCCCCCAGCCTCTCCTTCCAGAGAGCTGGTCCTGAGGCTGGTTTTCTCCCCAAGGAGATGGGGAATTCTTGACTACATTCTGAGGTAGTCTAATCGCCACTTGCACAGGCAGCTGAGAATGACCTCAACAAATAGTGGCAAGGCAGGCAGAAAAGTTTCCATGGAGAGAAAAGGCTAATGTATATAATAGAAGGGACTGTCACAGGTGGGCTCGGAGAGGACCATAGTGCAGCCTGGGGTCGGGGGTGGCCGGCAGTGTGAATGGAGATAAGCAGATCTGGGGAGGGCATGGTTCTCAGGCCGGGGCAGCAGTAACACTGAGGTGAGGGGTGTACCTGCCCCTGACTGGGGTCATGCTGATGATGAGCCAGAGAATCTGGGGGCTCGGGGGGCGGGGGGTAGGTCCCAAGGTTTCCTGCAGCTATGACTCTGGTCATTTGAGCTTGTTTTAGGGAGAACCAGTCCTGCTGGACTTGAACTTGGAAAAGCACTTAAGAGGCCCCTTCTCTGAAGAAGCAGTGTACCCTAAGCCACCAGAGAGAGAGAAACAATAAGGATGCAAAGCAAATGTGATGTCAGACCCCTCATCCCACTTTCAATACTAATATATATTCTTTTCCTCTTCTGCCCCAGCACTTGGGATTCTGAGTCAGGATGGAACATTCTGAAGGTTTAAGAAGCAGCAGCCATGTGGATGTTAGTGCTTCGTCTTTGCACATTTCCGACGACGCCTTCTGGGACGGAGCTCACCAAAATCTTCCACTTCATTTTCATAAACATCTTCCTGAACGACACCTATTTAAAAAGCAGGAAAAAAAAAAGCAGAATGGTGATTTTTTCATTCTACTATAATATATAATAACATCCTAGTACACCTAATGTTGAAAAAAAAAAAGCCAGAGCTAAACATCCTTCTCCAGAATGTTCTTTTACAGACTAGCTCCTCTGCCCTTCTTTTAGAGGCCCTTTAAATGAAAAACAAGTCCAACAAAAACTAAATTCAACCGCACCTTGAGGTGGTATTCTAGTTATGTTCTTCTGTTTGACGCAATCACACAAAAAAATCACAATGTCATGAGAGACTAAAATCTAAAGATTATCAGCTGAGACATTTGTGTCAAGTCCTTCCCAGTTTTCCCCAGCTCCAGGGTTTGGATTTTCCAGTAGCATCTGGGTCATGAGGACTCAGAGAAGGGCAATCTGGGACAAGTGAAATACTAGGAGGCCGAAGAAGGAAGATACTGCCAAGAGGGGGAGGTGTTCCAGATCATACAGAATTCAGCAAGAAGACTCTGTCAGGAAAGAAACCCCGGCTCACTCTATACCAGCTTTAAATTCTCTGAAGGAAGACGTATGCCAGGTTTCCCCAAAGATTTTGTTTGTTTAGTTTACAAAGTTGTTTTATATTCCCAAGCCCACAACAATGCTAATACATTCCAGACACTCAATATATAAATACACTCATGGAATTACATGAAGGGCTTGCACAGGCAAACATTTATCAAGGGATACACTCCGCCCATCCTGGGAGTCACTGTACAGAGTACGAGTAGTAATAGAGCATCACTGGAGCAGCTCATGAGTGGCAAAGATTTTTGGAAAAACAATAAGCTGAGTAAGAGCCCTCACAGTCAGACGGGGGAGCCCAGTCACTCTGCTGCTACTGATCAGAGTCACTGGGCATGGTGTTCCTAGACAGTGAGCGACCACTGCTCACAACACAGGTGGCCCCACTGCAGACTGACGGGCGAGTCAGCAGAACCAAGGGCCATGAGACCCAGAGCCTCACCCTGGGGTGAAGGATTCCTCACCTTCCTCCTGGTGCAGCTCTGTTTTCCTCAGCCACTCCTGTGCATGCCTGACGGATGGGATCAAGATGTTGACCAGGCGAGCCATGACCTCCTCCGCTAGAGAACCAAAGAACCAGGGCTTTGAGTAAAGGGGCGGCTGTAGGGATTAGGACGCTTAGTGCTAGCATCAAAGCCCCCACCTCCCAGGCCCTTGTCTCCCCTTCCTCTGAGAACGTCAGTAAAAGGCCGCTGTCTACCCCTAGAAGCAGAAACTACATGTCCCTGTCTGGAGGGCTGCCAATAGCAAGCCTTTCGAGGAAGCTTTGCAAACTGTTCTTACCTTCAACTGGACTGTCTGAATTCTAGAATGATTTAAACACATACAATTTCACTAATTTTATACATAACTTCCCTCTTCCCTCGTGGCTCAGTGGTAAAGAATCCACCTTCCAGTGCAGGAGATGTGGTTTGATCCTTGGGTCAGGAAGATCCCCCGGGGAAGGCAATGAGGACCCACTCCAGTATCCTTCCCTGGGAAACCCCATGGACAGAGGAGCCTGGCAGGCAACAGTCCATGGGGTTGTAAAAGAGTCAGACATAACTTAGTGTCTAAACAACAACATACATAACTTCTACTCAGTGTTGCTAAGATGTAGCTAATAAAGATGTCAGAGGAAATCTGATTCACAGATCACGTAAGAATTCTTTTTAGAGGCTCGCACTGGGTATGGTGTGAGGACCCTCCTAAAAGGGAAGGACCAGGTATGCAGGCTAGATCTTAGTCAAGTCAAAGTGTTAGTTGCTCAGTCATTTCTGACTCTTTGCAACACTGTGGACTGCAGCCCACCAGACTCCTCTGTCCATGGAATTCTCCAGGCAAGAATACTGGAGTGGGTGGGTATTTCCTTCTCTAGGGGATCTTCCCCACCCAGGGATCAAACCCAGGTCTCCTGCATTGGAGGCAGATTCTGTACAGTCTGAGCCACTGGATCGGGTTCAGCCCACAGCAGGTGCTCAAGAAACCCCTGAATGAATGAGCCAAGGAGGGTTTAAAGAATTTTCTCAAGACTGGAAGCATTCTCCTTCTATCTTCTCCATAGAATTGGTTAGCAAACCCTTTTCTTATCTGTCATGCCAGGGGAAACCATCCTGCCCTAAGATTATGACACATTTGGTTAACTCGGGGAGGGGGGATCCAAAGAATGGGGCTTTGCTGGGACTGGAGAACACGTGGTCCTCACTTGTGTTTCTGCTGCTGCCAAGATTCCAGCATCCCTAGGTCAGACCTCACTACAAAGGGGCTCAACTTGGACACAAGTCCTCAAAGCCCGGGTTCTGCCACCATCTGGGCCCGCCTTTTGAGGACCCTTACCATCAGCCCAGGCCTTCCGCCTGTAGAGGTCCTCCACCGAGTCGGAGACCTTCTTGATGTTCTCCTGGACCTTCCTCTGTAGTACATGTCTGTGCTCTTTGGAGCCCAGGTGTTTGAGGCCCCAAGCGCTCTGCTCCATGTCCTGCACCACCAGCTTGCCTTCCTCCATAGCTGGGTCCACCTTCTCGCGGAAAAACTCCAAGTACCTCTGGTAGGCCACTTGCTGACTCTGGTGGCTTTCCAGGTGGATGTGCTGCTCGTAGGACTCACTGCTCCTCTTCCAGCCTTGCTCATCTTCCAGCTCCATCCCAGAAAGGGCTACAGCCTCGGGAGCCGCACCCTCAAATGCCTGATCTGGGGTGAAATAGTTCTCGGGCCCGCGGGCGAACTTGACCCCGCACAGGTCGCACTGGGTCCGGTCCACGTCAGCCTTTTTGAAATTCCCAGCCATGGGCTCCCTGCCCTCTTCCCTGAAGTGCTCGGCCTGGCCTCCTGCCCTTCCTCTCCTCCATCTGATGCACAAAGACACCACCAGGCATACCCTCCGCATCTTTTGGCGGATGGAAGCCCTCCACTGCTTCTGCCAGAGGACAGCGTCTAGGAGGTGGTCCCCCTCCAAGGCCAGCTCCTCCGGCTCGTCCTGGCTGACCTCATATTCGGGTTCGGCCAAGTGGCCCACAGGATCCACAGAGAACAGGCGGTTCAGCCTGACCTCCTCGTGGTAGAGGCCCCGCACAGCGGTCCCCTTGGTGTGCCCACTGTCCCACTGCCAGTGGCAGTCCATCAGGAACTCTTCATCCCGCTCAAAGAGAAGGTCCTGAAGCGCCTCCGCCACAGACTTCACGTTGACCGCCAGCTGCACTCGCTTCACCACCCTGAGCAGGCGCTCGGGGACCCGGCCCGGGCACTCCATGCTCAGCTCATGCAGCCTGGCTTCGAGCTCCTGAAACTGGTTGCACAGGAGAGGCTTGCAGGATGGCTGCAGCAGGCCCTTGGTGTTTACCAGCATCACCAAGCACAGCACCAGGGTCCGCTCGGCCTCCCCGGAAACCACGTAGTCGATGTCGCTGAAAGCGTCCAGCAGGACATTGAAGTTGGCGTTCTCGCAGCCACAGAGCACCTTGACGAGGTAGGACAGGTGGAACCGGAACTCCTGAATGGCCCTGGTCAGGTCCTTGGGTCTGTACTCCTGAATGATGGCGAACACGTCCCCGGGCTCCCGGTCCTTCTTGCTAAACAGGAACTCCCAGTAATGTAAGAGCGCGATGTAGCTCTTCGGGAGGCACAAGACGGCATTCTTGGAGAGGCGGGCCAGGACCGCCCCACAGTGGATGAACTGGAACTCCAGCAGGGCCACCGTGTTCCCGATGCTGGGGATCAGCGGCTCTTTGCATCTCTTGACCAGGACATTCATGAAACGGAAAAAGCGCCTCTTGTAGTCTTCTGGGTTCCTGCACACGTAGAACTGGTGGATGGAGTCCTGCAGCAGTCGGATGAAGCACAGGTGGGGCTTCTCTGCGCTCTCGTCATCCTTATTGGGCGCCAGCATGCCGAACTTCCCTTCTATTCCTTTCATCCTGCTGCCTCTGTCCCTGCCCCTTTTCTCTTGTTCAGACTGCAGGGCTTTGAGTTCCCGGTTGTACTGGTCCTCCTCCTGGTACAGCAGCTTGTCGAGCTCATCGGGGTAGCTGGAAGAGAGCAGAAAAGCCTGCATGGCGCTCAGCCACAGGTCTGTGGACTCCCGGCGGCTTCGGGCCCGTTCGTTTTGAAACAGGACGTGGATGTATTCTTTCAGGGCAGACCTGTAGGATCGGAAGGATTTGTAATGTGGCTTGAGGACTTCTTTGCAGGCCATGGGGTTTTCTGACAACACTCGCTGGTGGAAATGCTTAGGGAAGACGACATTTAGCAAAGATTTGCAAAGGCCGTGCTTGTCCAGAGATAAAATGTAATCGATCTCTTCAAGTCCTTCAGCCAAGACTTTAGGGAATACTCTTTTGGCTTCCAACAGTAATCCCTTGATGGCCACCAGGTGTATTTTTGACTGGACCAAACACTTGGCCTCGTGACGCCGCAAAGGCCTGTGGAAGTCTTCACAGCGTCCATCCTCGCATTTTAAGCCCACGAGAAACTTCATGCAGACCCCCGGGTAGGTCTTTGCAAGCAGGCTCTCTGTGATCTGACATAGCCTGCTCAGAAGGTGTTTGTTTAGGGCTAATATCACCTGATCCATCATTATCAAGAAATGGTCTTTTGTTTTCTTCTCTTTCAAGTTCAAATCCAGGTCAGAAATGATGCGTAATATGGGTCCGGGGTCGTTCTGAGCTATCTGACAGTACTTGGCATCCACCTGCGAGATCCCAAAAAACTCGAAGCAAGACTTGACCATCTCCTTCTCAGCGTTGGTGGTCACCCTTCTGAGGGCCCTGACCAGGTCGAGGAGGACCTCGAGGCCCCCCGGAGCCAGAGCTAGGACTTCCTCGGGCTGGACCTCGCAGCGGCTGGTGGCTTCGTAGAGCGCCTCCACTGCCCCTGCCGAGTGGTTGAGGGTATCAAACTTCAGGAAAGCATCCTTGAGCTTTAGGAAATCTCTCATGATCACCCCCAGCAGGAAGTGGGCCTCGGCGATGCCAGACACCTGGTTGGTCTGATGGCAGAGGTCCAGGGCTTCTTGGAGGATGGCCTTGGTAAGGTCAATGTCAGAATCCCTGGCCACGTTGAGACGGGCGGCTGCTAGCAGACATGAGGCCTGGAAGTCCTTGTCAGCAGTGAGCTTGGCAGCCTCCAAGAGGCAGCCATGCTGCTTCATCAGCAGCGCAGCCTCTTCCCTCCGACCTTCCCTGTTGAGCAGGTCAGCGGCCTCCGCTAGCCGCTTCCGAGACGTCAGGAACACCAGCTGGTCTTCAATGTCGAGCTTCGAGAGCACAGCCATCATCTCCTTCGTTTTATTCATGCTCAGGTACTTGGCTGCAGCTTCCAAGTAAAACTGGCTGGCAGAATAGGTGAGCTGGTAGACAGGAAGGGCCTTGGCTCTTAGCATTTCTTCATACCTGCAAAGACAGACAACACTGATGTCAACTCAGCATCACCCCATATAAAATTTATAAAGTGCAGAAGAGAGCAACTTATATAAAATGCCACTTGTAGATAGGACCTGCCAAACTGGACCTGAAGTTAGCCAGCAGGTTTATTAAGACTTCATTTTATACTATAAAATTAATTCTTTATTCCCCAAAGGAACCCAGCACTAGTATGTTTAATTAATGAAATATAGTGGAGTTACACAAAAACAAAAAAAATAGTTAAAAAAGAAAAAAGAAATAAAACCAAACAAAAACGAAAAAATAAATATTTTTTTAAAAATTGCAAAAAAGAATATAATGGAGTTGCATCCTAGGCAAGTGACATTTACGTTAGAAGTCAACCTGTAGGGCATAAAGTATGCATAGCCAAACTTATTCTTGGGGGAAAAAAAAATCCCTTAAATTTGCATAAGAGCTTGCTAATCATTTTGGGTTGTATACCAAATGAGCCTATAGAGGCTGATACCTGATAAAGGAGAAAGTGTGGAGATGGGGGCTGCAGACACACCAGCCATTACATCAGTCTTCCTCTTACTATCCAACTTGCGACTTTTCTCTTTTTACCAAGAATGCATGTGATTGATTTAGTGTGAGATGAATGAAGCCTTGAAGTCAAGTTCCCTTTGACACTGTTGATTCAAGTGAGTATATCCCACATACCAATTTTTAAGGCACTGGGCCAATCCAGTGAAACATGCCTACTTTTGAACTCTTGCAGGGGACATAACATATTTCCTCACAACCAGAGATGCCCAGGAACCTCCTGCTGCCCTGGGGTCATCTTATAAACATCAGATCCCCTCTTATAACAGGACCTCTATGAATGGGTATGACGGAGGATGGGCTCCTCTCATAAGCTTTGGCTGATAGAATAGAGGGTATTTATAGCACATTCATTGGAGAAGACTCTGATGCTGGGAGGGATTGGGGGCAGGAGGAGAAGGGGACGACAGAGGATGAGATGGCTGGATGGCATCACTGACTCGATGGATGTGAGTCTGAGTGACCTCCGAGAGCTGGTGATGGACAAGGAGGCCTGGCGTGCTGCAGTTCATGGGGTCGCAAAGAGTCGGACACGACTGAGCGACTGATCTGATCTGATAGCACGTTTAAGGAACTAGCCAGGTATTTGGTTTTCAAATCTAAAATGTTCTCATTACAAGTTAAGTCAGGCCAACTAGCAACTGAATTCTACATCCAGTATGTAGAGCATTCAAAAGACTCTCAGATAAATCAAGTGGAAGGAAATGGCAACCCACTCCAGTATTCTTGCCTGGAGAATCCCAGGGACAGAGGAGCCTGGTGGGCTGCCGTCTTTGGGGTCGCACAGAGTTGGACACGACTGACGCGACTTAGCAGCAGCAGTAGCAGGCTCCAATTAGTACTGACAACACTTATATCTCAACTCAACATATCAATAAAGAGTTGGTTGAATATCTCAGGAAAGCTGATAAACAAAATGAGAGACCCCAAAAAATGTTTCTGGAGAAACATTCAATGCTATCCTGGCAAAGTGAGAACAGAAGATTAAAATAATTGAAAGTACAAAAAAAACCCCCAAAACCCTCTCAATTGCTTTCATCATATTGCCTCACAAGGGAACTGTCCTGGTTAATTACTCAGAGTACATAGCACCCTGACAATTGGGTACACAATCAATGCCACAGCTGGCATCCTGCTACAGACTGATGGTTTGTGACCCCTACAATTCATATGTTGAAATCCTAACCCCTAGTGTGATTGTATTTGGAGATGAGGCCTCCAGGGGAGTAATTAGGGTTAACTGAGGTTATAAGGGTGGAGTCCTGATCTAATAGGATTCCTTATAAGAACTGACACCAGATAGGGAAGGAAGAGAGCTCCACCAGTAGCCCAATTGACTGGAGCCCTGATGGTGAACTTCTAGCCTCCAAAACTATGAGAAAATAAATTTCTGTTCTTTAAGCCACCCAATCTATGGCATTTCATTATGGCAGCCTGAGCTGACTAATACATATATGCTGTGTGTATCTTATGCATAACAGCACCAAAGACCTGGATAAAGAAATATGCTCATTTACTGTGACACTAGACACTTACTGTTCCATTTCTAAACATAAAACTCAATTTCTTTATCTAGGTGCTGCTTATATAAGTGTGGTCTTCCCTGGTGGCTCAGACCGTAAAGCGTCTGCCTACAACACAGGAGACCCGGGTTCAATCCCTGGGTCGGGAAGATGCCCTGGAGAAGGAAATAGCAACCCACTCTAGTACTCTTGCCTGGAAAATCCCATAGATGGAGGAGCGTGGGGTTGCAAAGAGTCAAGACACGACTGAGTGACTTCACTTTCTTTCTTTCTTTTCTTTATACAAGTGTATTTATCTTGTGAAAATTATGCGCTTTTAAAAAATATATGATATACTTTAATAAATGTTAACTTAAAAATATAAAGCTTGAACACCTGGTCAATCCTGTTTATTTTGCCACATGTATAATTTAGTAGAAAGCAAAGAAAATAAGGACCAAGCCACAGCTTACTTTTCCAGAGCTGCTGAGCAGAAATGCAGAACAGCAGCCTCTGCGATTCTAGCTGTCTCCTTCCACCTGGAAGACCTCCTACCAGGAGGAGGTTTCTAGAGTCCTTCAGATCAGATCAGATCAGTTGCTCAGTTGTGTCCGACTCTTTGCGACCCCATGAACCGCAGCACGCCAGGCCTCCCTGTCCATCACCAGCTCCCGGAGGTCACTCAGACTCACATCCATCAAGCCAGTGATGCCATCCAGCCATCTCATCCTCTGTCGTCCCTTCTCCTCCTGCCCCCAATCCCTCCCAGCATCAGAGTCTTCTCCAATGAGTCAACTCTTCGCATGAGGTGGCCAATACTGGAGTTTCAGCTTTAGCATCATTCCTTCCAAAGAAATTCCAGGATTGATCTCCTTCAGAATGGACTGGTTGGATCTTCTTGCAGTCCAAGGGACTCTCAAGAGTCTTCTCCAACACCATAGTTCAAAAGCATCAATTCTTCGGCGCTCAGCCTTCTTCACAGTCCAGCTCTCACATCCATACATGACCACAGGAAAGACCATAGCCTTGACTAGGCGAACCTTTGTTGGCAAAGTAATGTCTCTGCTTTTGAATATGTTATCTAGGTTGGTCATAACTTTCCTTCCAAGGAGTAAGCGTCTTTTAATTTCATGGCTACAGTCACCATCTGCAGTGATTTTGGAGCCCAGAAAAATAAATTCTGACACTGTTTCCACTGTTTCTCCATCTATTTCCCATGTAGTGATGGGACCAGATGCCATGATCTTCGTTTTCTGAATGTTGAGCTTTAAGCCAACCTTTTCACTCTCCACTTTCACTTTCATCAAGACACTTTTTAGCCCCTCTTCACTTTCTGCCATAAGAGTGGTGTCATCTGCATATCTGAGGTTATTGATATTTCTCCCAGCAATCTTGATTCCAACTTCTGTTTCTTCCAGTCCAGCATTTCTCATGATGTACTCTGCATCAGCCGTTAACCCCATCTGTCTCCACTTCATCTTTGGAACATCAGTTAGGCTGAAGGCTCAAGGAGGCTCCTCTAGGTCACGTATGAAATGTGTGTGTCCTACAACTACGGGCATGTGGGCACACATATCATATACACGTGTATCAGTGCCCGGCTGGGTGTCTGCCAGTAGATCACGATGAAGCACAACCCTGACTGCCCACTAGTGCTCTGATCTCTATCTGTCCACGTCAGTGAAACTGTCAATTCAGCTGGTAAAGGTGGACAGGTCAGAACCATCAACCAAGAAATTGCTGGACATGTGATATACATACTTGCAATAATACATCCTTCATCTTCTTCTGCCCCTTCTCCTCATGACACTGTGTTCAAGGAACTCTTGACTCAGCACCAAGGCCACCACTCAAGTGTAAGGAGGGTCACTGGTCAAGCCACTTCAGAAGACCAAGATAGGGACACCCCTGGTGGACCAGTGGTTACAACTTGGTGCTTCCACTACAGGGGGCATGGGTTTGATCCCTGGTCGGGAAAGTAAGATCCCACAAGCCTCATGGTCAGGGATAAAAACAAAAAGAAGAGCAAGATAACAAGGAGCCCCAAGGAGCGACGGAAAGGTAGGGCTTGGGGATGGGGAAAAGAAAGGAAGAGAATAAAACCACCTACTTTTCCACTGCCATGGCAGCTTCTTCAAACAGCTCCTCTTGGCAGTACATTTTGAGGGCTAGATCAAATTCCTGAATCTGCTCAAAGCATCGGGAAGCATCTTTGTAACACTGACTTCGCTTATAGAAATAGGCTGCATCTCTCACCTAGGACAGAGTAAAATTTTATTCAGAATATTTATAACAATTTTTCATCTTAAAGGTAAACCAAAACCATGAATAATAAAGAGGATGTTTGTATGTCTGGAATCTGTTAGAATCCAGTGAAAAACACTAAAAACTAGGTAATTTAGGAAAACTAATTCTTTTCATAAAGAAAAATAAAGTGAAATTCCAACCTCACACCATACACAAATAGAAGCTCCGGGTAGTTAAAGGTCTAAGTGAGAAAGCTATTGGAGTGAGTGTGTGTGTGTGTGTGTGTTAGTCGCTAAGTCCTATCTAACTCTTTACTATCCCACGGACTGTAGCCCTCCAGGCTCTCTGTCTATGGAATTCTCTAGGCAAGAATACTGAAGTGGGTTGCTATTTCCTCCTCCAGGGCATCTTCCTGACCCAGGGATCGAACCCAAGTCTCCTGCATTGCAGTCAGATTCTTAGCTGTCTCCGCCACCAGGAAAGCTCCATTGGAGGAGAATGTATGAGAATATCTCTAACTTTGAGGTCAAGAAAGTCTTCAACAAAACTCAAACCACACAAATTTCGGGGGAGATACTGATGGATTTGATTACAGTTGACAACACAGATTTGACCCTCATGGGTCCACTTTTACACAGATTCTTTTTTTCAGTAATAAATACTACAGTGCTACATGGTCTGCAGTTGGCTGAATTCCTGCTGAGGAACTGAGGACACAGAGGAACCTCAGATATGGAAGGACAAGTGTAAATTACAAGTGGATTTTCAGCCTGTGGAGGGTCAGAGCAACACGGACACTGTTTAAGGCTCAACTGTACATCTATACTGTTCAACTAAGGGCGTGCGAAACGAAGTTAACAGAGAGAATGGAAGCATTATATCTAGACCAGCACTGTGTGAAGACGGAAATGTTCTATATCTGTTTATCCATCTACCTGTCCAATTCTGTATCCACTAGACACATGTGGAGGCGTCCCTGGTGGCTCAGACGGTAAAGAATCCGCCTGCAATGGGGGAGACCTGGGTTCGATTCCTGGGTGGGAAGATCCCCTGGAGAAGGTTACTCACTCCAATATTCTTGCCTGGAGAATTCCACAGACAGAGGAGGCTACAGTCCATGGGGTCACAAAGAGTCAGACACGACTGAGTGACTAAGCACACAGACACATGTGAACAGTGAGCACAGGAATGTGTGGACAGTGCAAACAAGGGGCTGGATTTTTAAGTTTCATTTAGTTAATTTTAATACAAATTGCCACATGTGGCCACTGGTTACTATACAAGAGTAGGCAGGTCTAGAACATAAGATGGATTCCTGTAAACATAAGAAAAAGACGTTCAAGAAAATTAGACAAAGGTCGTGAACTGGCAATTTGCAGTGGGGGAAACTTGAATCCCACTGACTTGGTTCTCCCAACACTTCTTGGACTGGACAGGACTTCTCACCACCTGCACCACCAGGGAGGCAATCCAAGCTGCAACATCTGAGCCTAAGCCACTACTCGACCCTCCTAACTGGTCTTTCTGTTTCTACTCTCACTGCCTACTGAGCTCTCTTATTCCAATAAGTTGTTTCACACCGTTCCTCCAATCAGTTCTTTCACTGGCTCCCCTCATGCCCGAACAAATCCAGCCCCTATCATGGACCTGCAATCTACTCCAGTATTCTTGCCTGGAGGATCCCATGGACAGAAGAGCCCGGTGGGCTACAGTCCACAGGATCACATGGAGTCAGACAGGACTGACACGCCTGAAGTGACTTAGCAAGCACTCATACCATGGACTGGGGATTCCCGTGTGGTGCCAATGCAGGACACGAAAGAGATGCAGCTTGATCCCTGGGTTGGAGAGGTCCCCCTGGTGTAGGAAGTGGCAACCCACTCCAGTATCCTTGCCTGGGAAATTCCATGCACAGAGAAGCCTCAAGGGCTACAGTCCCTGGATGCGACTCAGCACACCATGAACCAGGGGATCCTACCTGATTTGTTCTAGCCATCCTCTCTGGCTCATTTACCATTTTGACCCCACTTCCTCTGCTCTGGTCAACCTGGCTTCCTTGCTGTTTTTCAAACTCGACCACACTGTCCCACCTTGGGGGCTTTTGTTTGCGACGCCCTCCAGCTATCGTGATCTCTGTGCAAAAGCCAGCTCCCTGACCCTGCCTCCATCTCAAATGGCAACACCATGAGACTTCTCTGGGGGTCCAATGGTTAAGACTTTGCCTTCCAATGCAAGTGGCGGGGGTGGGGGTGGGGGGCGGGTTCTATCCCTGGTTGGGGAGCTAAGACCCCACATGCCTCCAAGCCCAAAAACCCAAACATAAAACAGAAATGATGATGTAACAAATTCTATAAAGATTTTAAAAGCAGTCCACATTTAAAAAAAATTCTTAAAAAAAAAAAAAAACAAACCAAAAACCAACCAACACTTGACATCCTCTGTCCCCTCTGTCAGCCCTCATCCCTGCAGATATCTTCTGTACTACCGGCTCTGTCATCTCCCTCCCACGCTAGAAAGGGAAATTACAAAGGCAGAGGCCCCTGCTCTGCTGCCTGCTGGTCGCCAAGCACCCACAATACTGGGTGGGAGCAGGGGGTCTACTTATTTGTTGAATATTTCATTTCCTAACTTGACTGGCTGCATCTGAATTCCAAAGAGAAAGCAGAATAAAAATGGGACCAAAAAAATGCAATATGCTAGGCCCTCTAATAAACCTCAGCTAGGTTTTATTTAACAAGAAAAGCGATACAAAATGCCAAAATATGAACAAGATTCAGGTGTGCATCTTTGCTATATCCAGAGACCTCACAGACCAGGGAACTCCCAGACCCATCTTCATAATCTCCATAATCATAACCTCTAGCCACCTTTTCCTCTCCTCAACAAGGCTGACTACTCAGAAGGAAACTCCTGGGGTGAACACAGGCCCCCTTAGCTGCAAGCCCGCACCCAACTGGATCGAGAGAGAGGAGGGCTGAATGTTTTAAGCAGGCCCCCAGGTGGGTCTCTGGGCTCCACCACCCAGAGCAAGGGCCCTGAGCAGTTTCCAGGGAAACCGTGCTGCTCTTTAGAGATGCAGTAAGCAGGCAAAGTAGAGGAATCCCTAAAAGGAAACCTCCTGCTCCCATGGCCCTCCTCACACACCCTCTCCCCAGGATCAGCACATGTTTGGGGGCAGGGAACAGAGAGGCCGTTTGGCCTAGGGATTTTGCAAAAGATGGTCCATTTGTATCATGGTGGCTAGTTTGCTGGATGACCACAAGAGGTCTGATACTGTCTAACGGTTGAACAAACATCCTTCCAGGGAGGGGCTTGAGCAAAGAAAGGGACCAGACTCTTCCCTGGATGGGGCTCAGAGACGTTGGAGTGTGCTAAGGAGAGAAGGCAGAAGGAGGTGGCCCCAGTGGTCAACCCTGGGGACGTGTGGAAGGCTGACAGGTGTGCCTCCAGGAACAAGGTGGGCTTCACATCTTGAAGGGACTGGGGTCATAGAAAGGGACACGGGCTGGACATCTATCCTCCCGGACCCCATCTCATTTTCAGAGGCGGAACTCGGCAGCCTTGGGGAGGCAAGATGAGCAGACAAGGATGGTGTCTCTGGCTCAGCCAGCATGGGCGCTGCCAGGCAAACAGGGAAAGGCGGCAGGTTCAGGTCTGACCCTTGCAGCTATCACCGCTTAAGGCCCAAGGGGTGCCTTGGAGATTGGAGGATGGGAGACAAAGGAAGATGGAGAGTTTGGAAACCATCTAGTTCCTGGAATCTTACTATCCAAACTTCCTACCCCGTTCCACCCCCCTTCTCCCACATCCTAACGAGTCACACCCCATAGTACACATGGGGCGAGGCAAGCAGCCGTGGGAGGGAGGAGGGTCTTACCTTTTCTGACACTGACTGGGGGCCACACTTCAAACTTTCCAGTAGGTACCATCCTCACCCTGCCCAAAGCCTTGGTTCAGGAGTTCCTCCAGTTCACATATAGACTCAGACACTCCGCTTCCTACTGGAGGGTCATAATGCTCAATGCAGGCAGAAACACAGCACCCATGGTAAGGACCAGACGGCTGCACATCAAACCCGCCACAACAGGTACAGTAAAATGAACTGCTTCGTATTATTCACAGTAGCCATGACATGGGAACGACCTAAGTGTCCATCCACAGATGACTCAATAAAGATATGGTCCATACACACAATGGAATACTGCTGCTGCTGCTAAGTCGCTTCAGTCGTGTCCAACTCTGTGCGACCCCATAGACGGCAGCCCACCAGGCTCCCCCGTCCCTGGGATTCTCCAGGCAAGAATGCTGGAGTGGGTTGCCATTTCCTTCTCCAATGCAGGAAAGTGAAAAGTGAAAGTGAAGTCGCTCAGTCGTGTCCGACTTCTAGCGACCCCATGGACTGCAGCCTTTCAGGCTCCTCCGTCCATGGGATTTTCCAGGCAACAGTACTGGAGTGGGGTGCCATTGCCTTCTCCGCAATGGAATACTATTCAACTACAAAAAAGAAAGAAATTCTGCCACTGGCAGAAGCATGGATGGGCTTGGGGACATTATGTTAAGTGAAAAGAAAGTCAGGAAAATACTGTATGATATCACTTACATGTGAAATCTAAAAAATACAACAAACCAGTGAATAAAACATAAAAGAAGACTTACGGATATGGTGAGCAAAAGAGTGCTTACCAGTCTGGGGGGAGGGGCAAGAGAGAAGAGAGTGTTAATAGAGTGTTAAGAGCTATAAAGTACTAGGAATAAAATGAGCCACAAGGTATTTTGTACAATATGGGGAATAGAGCTAGTACTTTGTAATGACTATAAATAAAGTATAACCTTTAAAAATTGTGAATCACTGCACTGTGCACTGTTAATATTATTGCACTTCAGCTATACGTCAATAAAAAATTTCTTAATTTTAAATGAACTGCTTCATGTACAGGATTTGACTAGTTAATAATATTTACTGTACTGTATATTTGAAAGTTGATGGCAGAGTAGATCTTTAAACAAATTTTTTTATTGTAATATAGTTTATTTATAATATTAGCTTCAGGTGTAAATACCTGAATTTGATATTTGTACAGATTACATACCACACAGAGCTACTATAAAGAATTGGCTATATTCCCTGTGCTGTACATTATATCTTGTAACTTACTTATTTTAGACCTGGTAGTCTGTGCCTCTTAACCCTCTTCACCTATTTTCCCGCTCCTCTCTGGTAACCACTGGTTTGTTCTCCACATCTGTGATTCTGTTCCTGTTTCATTATATTTGTTCGTTTATTTTTCAGCTCCCACGTACAAATGAAGGTGATCTTAGATTTTCTCGTCATAAGAAAAACAGACTGTCACTATGTGTGGTGAGGGACATTAAACTTACTGCCATGATCACTGTGTAATGTATCTTTGTGTCGAATCATTACGGTTGTCCAACTAAAACCAATATCATGATATACATCAATTATATCTCAATAAAAAGGAGGACAGATGAATCTCTAAGAAAATCATCACCACTCGGATGTCAGAGCAATGCCAAATGGCCATAAAAGTCTGTAAGTGCCTACTCTCGCCCTGGGAGTTCATCTCATTGCAGACAACAGCAGTCTGCGGTGTGCGTGGCCGACCATGCTGACCGTCCTGTGTCTGACCACCAGGTCTCTCCACTGGCGCTTCTAGAATGACGGACATGTTCCATCACAGCACGCACTGAGATGTGGCTTGCGAGACTTTGGAACTGAATTTTTTACTTTATTACACTTTAATTAACTTAATGTTTCATTAGGTAGCCACTTGTGGCTAGCAGCTGCCAGACTGGTCCCTGCAGACCTAGAGTAACGGCTGGGACACACAGAAACCACCATGTCTGAGCCAGACCGTCCACCCAGGCTGACTCCAGACTGAACACAGAGAAAGAGAAGGCAGGGCTCTTTGAAACCTGTTTTCCCTTATGTGAACATGTGGCCTCTCTGTGGTTAATAATGGGTCACAAACGCTCGTAGAGACATGGACACACAAACACATACATACACAGTCCCTGGAACCATCTAATCTTTGAGCAAATGGAGAAAGAAGGGCCACCCACAGAGTCAACATGGCCAACCTCTCTCTCTCGGGAGGACAGGAGCCCTGCCTGATACAGGAGGAGGGAGGCTGGGGCCCCCCTCCACTTGCCCAGCAGAGCCAAGTTCTCCCAGGAGCGGCTGTGGGCCAGGCGTACCTTTCCCAGCCGCTCGCAGAGCTGGGCACACAGCTGGAACTCCTTGGCGTAGCTCAGACACTTAAGGCACAGCTTTGGCTCCTTGCACTCCAAATAGGTCTTAGCCAGCTCCAAATACTCCACCTGCTTTTCCCTGGGAGGGGGAAACAGAATAAGAGTTTCATGGGCTATGACACCAATAAACTGAACTGGCGGCGCCCATCAGAGCAAACCTGAAATGACCCCTGAGACTCTTTGTTTTAAAAATTTATTTATTTTTAATTGAAGGATAATGGCTTTACAGTATTGGTAAATTCATCAACATGAATTAGCCATAGATGAGCATATGTCTCCTCCCTCTTGTGCTTCCCTCCCACATCCCACCTTTCCCCATCACTTTGGGTTACAGACACCCAGTTTGAGTTCCCTGAGTCATACAGCAAATTTCCACTGGCTATGTTTTACATATGGTGGTGTATATGTTTCCATGCTCCTCTCTCCATCTCACCCTCTCCTTCCTCCCCCTGCCCTTGTCCACAAGTCTGTTCTCTATGTCTGCGTGTCTATTTCTGCCCTGCAAATAGGTTCATTAGGACCATCTTTCTAGATTCTGTATATAGGTGTTAATATATGGTATTTGCTTTTCTCTTTCTGACTTACTTCACTCTGTATAACAGGCTCTAGGTTCATCCACCTCATTAGGGCTTCCATCATAGCTCAGTTGGTAAAAAAAAATCTGCCTGCAGTGCAGGAGACCCCTGTTCGATTCCTGGGTCAGGAAGATCCCTTGGAGAAGAGAAAGGCTACCCACTCCAGTATTCTTGGGCTTCCCTTATGGCTCGGCCAACAAAGAATCTGCCTGTAAGGCGGGACACCTGGGTTCAATCCCTGGGTTGGGAAGATCCCCTGGAGAAGGGAAAGGCTACCCACTCCAGTATTCTGGCCTGGAGAACTCCATGGACTGTATATCCATGGGGTTGCAATGAGTCGCACACAACTGAGCGACTATCACTTTTCATGCATCTCATTAGAACTGACTCAGATGCATTCCTTTTTATGGCTGAGTAGTATCCAGTATATATGTACCACAGCTTCTTTAGCCATTCACCTGTTAATGAACATCTAGGGACCATTGTTTGGAGAAGGCAATGGCACCCCACTCCAGTACTCTCGCCTGGAAAATCCCATGGATGGAGGAGCCTGGTAGGCTGCAGTCCATGGGGTCGCTAAGAGTCGGACACGACTGGGCGACTTCACTTTCACTTTTCACTTTCATGCATTGGAGAAGGAAATGGCAACCCACTCCAGTGTTCTTGCCTGGAGAATCCCAGGGACAGGGGAGCCTGTTGGGCTGCCTTCTATGGGGTCGCACAGAGTCGGACACGATGGGACTTAGCAGCAGCAGCAGCAGGGACCATTATTAAAGTCTTTACTGAATGTGTTACAGTATTGCTTCTGTTTTATGCTTTGGCTTTTGGCCTCAAAGCATGTGGGATCAGACCTGTACACCCTGCATTGGAAGGCAGAGTCTTAACCCATGGATCATCAGGGAAGTCTCCCCTTCCCCCCAGGACTCTTACTTGAGGCTGACTTTCTTGGATTTCATGTTCAGGGCAGTGTTGTGGGCCAGAGCCAGCTTCTCCTTCTCAAGCGCCCCTCCCTTTTGGTAACATTTGGCAGCAACCTGGAATAGACCAAAGGTTTCTATTCCCAGCAAGGTTATGGAGAGGACGCAAGAATAAGAGTTAAAGCGTGTGTTGTTCCATGCTGGCACAAAGCCCTGGGTCTCACTGCAGCCGAATTCAAGAGGAGGGGCAGGAAGATGCTGACATGTTGAAGAAAAGAGCCACAGAGGATAAAGCCCAAGAGAATTCACGGTTAACACTTCAGACTCAAAGCTTCTTTTTGGAAACACCCAGAAGCCATGGAAAAGGCACTTCAGACATGTTTTTACAGGTCACCATAACAACACTCTCATCTAATCTTCAACAGCCACGCAGGAGACGTTTCATCCTTCTCACTGTATTTGATAGCATCCTCAGGTCAAGGACATGAACAAACTGGCCCAACGTCACCCAGCGGCTTTTCTGGGTTCAACACAGGTCCCCTCTGGTCGGTAACAGCCAAGGCTGGTGCGCAGGGTTGGAGGAGCAGGGGTAGAAATGGGGACAGAGCTGGTGTCCCAACACACATTCCAGAAGATGACTGACCACAACTTTGTCACATGCAGACCTGGGTGGAGCAAACGGAAAGTGGCAGATCTCTGTCCCAGGGGAGTCGGCCTGTGTCCTGCTGGCAGAAAGCTGCTGACATCATGTCTCCAAGGCAGAAGGTCACGTTCTGCCCAGCATGTAGATATTAGGTCTCAGGGTGGGTGAGGGAAGGATTAAATGGAACTTACTGATGTCCTGGAGAGGACATTATCTCTCCCCCTACCCCCGCCCCCCAGACTCTGTCCCAGACTCCCCAGTCCTGTGGGCCTCCTCTCATTCCTGACCCATGCCATGCTCCTTTCTGCTACGGGGCCTTTGTACACATTCTTCCCTCTGATTGAAATACTCTTCTTCCATCCCTCCTCTCCCTGGTTAACTTCATGTATCCTATAGGTCCCAGCTCAAGGCTCCCCTCAGAACAGCATTCCCTGGCTTCTCCATGGTGGTTCTGAAGGCAGCTGGTCATTCATTTATGACACAGGGGACAGCCAGCACTATGCCCTCTTCTGTACTTCCGTCATGCCTACCATCACATCCCCCTGACCTAAACACAATGCGGGGCTCACTGCTCAACAGGAATATGCTCCGTGAATGAATCGCAAGGGGTTTCTGTTTGTATGGTGGCTCTGGGACACTCACTGACATGCAGCCAAAATCAGTATGCCTCCTGAGTTCCAAAGCCCTTGTGCAGAGCCAAAATAAACTCAGGTGAGCAGGAGGCAAAACAGTCTCATCCGTGCCGTTCCCCTCGAAGGATTTTAGAGGCGAACATTCAAAAGGTATTTTCAAAGGGATAAACAATTGGAAATCCACAGGCAACAGGTATAACACCAGCCGTGTTCTGCAGGGAGTAAGGGAAAGAGTGAATATAGTTTTCCTATTTCATACCCACTACCCACTGCTCACACAGTCCCTCCATATCCCCTCTCTGGAAAAAAAAAAAAAAAAGTCTTGGTTTTATAACAACAGCCAGGTGCTTAATGTTCCTTGCCAATTACAAGAAGGATGGGCAGCGAATACAGTTCGGGGCTCAGTCAACTTGTGCAGGTTTATGGACATCCTATCCTGACACAGCCAAACACACAACACCGCAACCTGCCTTCTCCTCCTTCACGCCTGACAGCAGAGGTGGCCACAGGCCTTCACGCTTCCCATCCCCCTTACAGAGCAGCTCTACAGCTTCTCCCCTGGGCAGTGCAGCCTGGTCCCCATCCCTCCCGACAGGACTCCTCAGCAGTCAGAGGCCAGGACCCTCCCCCTTCCTATAATCGCCTGCTGGCACTTCGTCAAAATCAAAGGCTGTCCTGACTGTACAGGGGGAGAGGAGGACAGGGAGCTTTCTGCACAGCGGGTGACCTGATGTTACAGAAGCGAGAGCAGCACAGGTCACATGACCTGTGACCCCCTTGTCCCGGTGACAAATGCAGTGATGAGAGACCGGCTGGTGAGGCCGATGAGGCCCCGGGACACGCAGACTCACCACTTACCTTCCAGCACTGGTGTTTAGCGTAGTAATCTCCTTGTGCGATCCACTCCCCAGGGGTCGAGGTCTTAACAAACATGCTATCATCAAGGTCTACAAGGAAAGAGAAACATGGGTTTGCCTCTCTGTGGATTCCTTTACTGAAACCTGTTGTTAAGGGCTCAATTTTGTCGTGATGGATTTCAAGCATTGAAGCCCTAAACTTTGTCACTTGGAGTTTGACTATATTTGGAGACAGAGTCTTTAAAGAGATGGTTAAGGTAAAAGGAGGTCATGTGGGAGGGCCCTGTCCAATCTGATGGGCATCCTTAAAAGAAAAAGGGCAGGCTTCCCAGGTGGCACAGTGGTAAAGAATCTGCCTGCAATGCAGGAGACGTAAGAGGCACAGGTTCCATCCCTTGGTCACAAAGATCCCCTGGAGAAGCACATGGCAACCCACTCCAGTATTCTTGCCTGGAGAATCTCATGGACAGAGGAGCCTGGCATGCTACGGTCCAATCAGCTCAGTTCAGTCACTTTGTCATGTCGACTCTTTGTCATGTCTGAGTTGCAGCACGCAACTCATGAGGTTGCGTGCTGCAACCCCATGGACTGCAGCAAGCCAGGCCTCCCTGTCCATCACCAACTCCCAAAGTTGCTCAAAGTCATGTCCATCCAGTCGGTGATACCATCCAACCATCTCATCCTCTGTCATCCCCTTCTCCTCCCGCCTTCAATCTTTCCCAGCATCAGGGTCTTTTCCAGTGAGTCAGTTCTTCGCATCAGGTGGCCAAAGGATTGGAGTTTCAGCATCAGTCCTTCCAATGGATATTCAGGACTGATTTCCTTTAGTATTGCCTGGTTTGATCTCCTTGCAGTCCAAGGGCCTCTCAAGAGTCTTCTCCAACACCACATTTCAAAAGCATCAATTCCTCAGTTCTCAGCTTTCTTTATTGTCCAAATCTCACATCCATACATGACTACTGAAAAAAACATAGCTTTGACTAAACGGACCTTTGTCAGCAAAGCAATGTCTCTGCTTTTGAATATGCTGTCTAGGTTGGTCATAGTTTTTCTTCCAAGGAGCAAGCGTATTTTAATTTCATGGCTGCAGTCAAGCTGTAGCCCAAGAGAATAAAGGCTACGGTCCACAGGGTCGCAAACTGAAGTGTGACATGGAAACCATACAAGTGACTAAGCATAAGAAGGGCATCCTTATAGGAGCTTCCCTGGCAATCTAGTGCTGAAGACTCTGAGCTTCCACTGCAGTGGGCACGGGTCTGATCCCTGGTCGGGGAAGTAAGATCCTGCATGCCGCGTGGTGTGGCCAAAAAAATAGGAAAGAAAAGAGAGATTAACACATACAAAGAGACACCAGGAGCTGACACAGAGCAGCCAAGAAGAGAGGCCTCGGAAGAAGCCAAATCACCAACAGCTTGATTGATCCTAGACTTCTAGCCTCCAGAACTGAGACAATAATTTCTGTTGTGTAAGCCGCCCAGTCTGTGGCACTTTGTTGGGACAGCTGGAACAGATGAACACCTGTGCTGTCTGTCTAGTGTCATGTAACATGGAGTTTAGCTTACCAAGCCAGGTCATGGGGGGTTTGGGGAGAAGGAGGTGGGGGTGACAAAGGATACTCTTTGTTTTTGAACTGTGTTACCTTCCTTTCCTATGGCCGTGGTTCAGAAGACAGACAGTAATTTCTAATTCCTCCTTGAAAACCCAAAGCCAATTGCTCTTGGCAAACTCCCATGCTGGGCTTTAGCAAGGGACAAGGTGACGGGATGTGACAGTATTTCCAAATGTGCACTTTGCCCTCATCACAGGAAGCAATCTGACACACTGTTTTTCTCTCTTTTTCCTGGCCATGCACCTTGTGGGATCTTAATTCCCTGACCAGGGATCGAACCTGGACCCTCAGCAGTGAAAGCACAGAATCCTAACCACCGGACCACCCAGGGATTCCCACAGTCTGACACATTGGTGTTGGTAGATACAGACTACTGAAACCACCGCGTGTTGGTCCCGTCTATGAGCCTCAGCACTTGGGGGTGACTGTACTGGCCCTCCCCTTTTGAGGACCCCCGAGCATCGTCAGCTGGGGATCAACCCTCCTTGGGGGTTCTGAGCCACAGCTTCATAAGACACATGAAAGGCTGACTATCCGGCAAATGCTGAAGCCAAATCTGAGCCAGAAAGATCTGAGACTTCCAGGGCAATGGCTGTCAACCGAAGGAGCCAGGCAGACAGGTCAGCTTTGTGCAGCAGGTATACAAGCATGTGCCTGCAGCCTGACCCTCCCTGGTGCCGTGCGCCGTGTGCAAGGCTGACTGTGCAGCATCTAGCTGTGACACCACGTGCACTGAGCGCCCAGGTGACACCTTATTCCCGCAGCAAAGCCCTGCAGTATCTCTGCATCTGGCTGGTGACCTCTGCCCGTGCGCAGTGAAGAAGCCCCCCAACTGCAAGGTCACCACACTCATCCCCAGTTCCCCGCGTGGTAGAAACAGATGTCCTCAAAGACTTTACCATGTGCAGCTCACAACTCACAATGAAAGCTGGATTTCTTGTATTCTTCATGCAGCCAAGAGATAAATAGCAATTCTTTTTCATTTTGAATCTTTTAAGTTAAAAAAAAAATTGCTATCTTTGAAATTGATAACCAATAAGGACCTGATATAAATCACAGGGAACTGTATTATTACACAACGACCTAAATGGAAAAAAGAAGTTGAAAAAGAATAGACACATGTGTAACAGAATCACTTTGCTGTACAGTTGAAACTAACATAACACAGTTTATCACCTACACTCCAATATAAAATAAAAAGAATTTTTAAAATGGCCTTTTCTTTTCTTTAAATGGCCTATCTTGATGATCTCTTATAACGGGCACCAGATTGTGAGAATAAAAGTGACTATGAGCTGCCGGAAAGAATAAAAATCACCATGGTAGGCCAACCCACTCATTTTGCTTTTAGTAATAGTTGAGGAAGTGGAGGCCAAGGAGAGAAAGCGGGATCTGAATTAAACCCTGCGGCTCTTCAGGTGGAGAGTTCTAAGGAGAAGGTAACGCACCCTCAAATCTTCAACTCTTCCCTTTACAGCACCACGGTCAGGTCCCAGAAACAGCATCTAACCCCAGTCCCCGACTGAGCCTTTGGCTGGAACGGGAAACAGTCTCCATAAAACTGGCTTACTGGTCTGTTGTGGAGCCTGGGACATTCCTCCCATCTTTAGAGGAATTCACCCTGGCTTGGAGGAGCCAGCCTCCCCGCAAGAAAGGGAACAGTTTTCTTCTTCATAAGAGTTGATTATTTCTCTCCTAGTTATCCCATCAGGAGAACTTCATTCCATTTTTTAATTAGCTAGCTTTTGTAAATTATGAAAACAATACATGATAATGTTGGTCTAAAAAAAACCCAAAACACTGCAAACAGCACAGAAGGGTATAATGGTGGAAAGTTAAAGAGGTCCATATCTAGTTAACAACCTCACCCCCACCAGTCCAACACCAGAGGAACCACTGGGAACAGTTTCACCTTCAAGGACACTTAAGTCTTATCTAGTTTCTTACAATTACCAGTGGGGCTGTAATGAGCACTATGGTGCACGTACTGTTATCTTGGAGGTTTTATACAAGAGAGTATCTCTGAATGGAACCCTAGAAGTGGAGTTACTGGGTTAAAAGGTACGTGCTTTCTTTATCTTAATAGATACTGCCAATCAGCTGCCCAAAAGCCCACAGAAATTTGTCTTCTTCCAATAAAGCCTATTTTCTCTAACCTTTGCCCATGACTCTCACCTTTAAAGGACAAATAAAAGTTCTTCCTGAAGGAGTCAACCCTCCCAATCTCATTACAACCCCACTCTCCCAGGCACTTTAGCAATAAAGAGGAACACTTATTTCTCAGAAGAATATGGGAAAAAGTGCTTTCCAAAAATTATACCCTTTACACCTTGGCCATAGAGCGGGTAAAGAGTAACATGCTTTCTCGCCAACAGCCAGATTTTTTTGAGTGCTCACCTTTGTTTTCATCCGTTTTCACAACTTTGACAAATTTCCTCTTCATGAAATATTTGAACGCAGGAGCCCGCTTCTCTGGATTTTCATCAAAGATCCAGAGGTTGACCCGAGCCCGGGTGATGGCCGTGTACAGCTGCTTCAGCTCCCCGTTGAGGAGCTAAAGACAAGATTGATGCAAAGACTTGAGTCTTCAGGCTACAGTACCAGCTGTCTCCCTTCAACGGGCTTATTCCCATTATGGAGAAATAGTCAAATAGTAAGTTTCACAAAGTACAGCTCAGACTTGAGCACACGTGGGGAACTCCCCAAGGCCACAGTACGGGGAAGCTCTAGCAAGGGGTACCCATAGTACTGGCCCACCCTTGCGCCTGCTGTGCTTGTCTATTTTGAAATAATTACAGATTCATAAGAAGTTACAAAGATACTACAGAGAGGTCCCATGCATTTTTCACTCCGTTTACCCAAATGCTCACATCCTACCCAATGACTGTAACTTACTTTTTAAAATGTTTTTTCTTTATTTATTTGACCGCGCTGGGGGTTTGTTGTAGCACGTGGTACCTTTCGTAGCAGCTTGTGAGATCTACTTCCTGACTAGGGATCAAACCCGGGCCCCCTGCATTGGGAGCACAATCTTAGTCACTGGACCACCAGGGAAGTTCCTATTGTAACTTACTTTAAAAATCAGAGCAGTGATAATTCCCTGGTAGTCTAGTGGTTAGGAGGCTTCTCTCGTGGGCTCAGGGGTAAAGAACCTGCCTGCCAATGCAGGAGACTTGGGTTTGATCACTTGGTCAGGAAAATCCCCTGGAGAAGGAAATGGCAACCTACTCCAGTATTCTTGCCTGGGAAATCCCATGGACAGAGGAGCCTGGCCAGCTACAGAGGCCAGCTACAGAGTTGGACACAATCGAGCGATGGAACAACTAGTGGTTAAGACTCTGAACTCTCAGGGCATGTGTTCAATCCCTCGTTGGAGAACTAAGGTCCTGCTAAAACAACACTGGCTTTGTGCCCACCCAGAGGCTTGCAAAGCTTGGCGGTGACTTAACAACCATGTGCAGAGCTTTCCAGGTATTTATAGGAACAGCCAGATAACTGCTCTTCTGTTTGTTTTCTACTTTGTAGGAGACATAAAACTAAGCTAGTATCAACAGTTTCTCCCCAAGCTTTCAGTCTGGCTGGTTCAGTTTTCTGTCGTGTTGCCCTCCCTCACTCTTGACGCCTCTCAAGATCTCCGCAGGGCTTCTCATCTCTGGCCTCCTTCCAAGTGATGGAACTGGGATGCTTAGGGAGGCAAGGTCCCTTCACAACAAGGCTGGAAGACAGCGGTCTCCACTGACTACAGTCGTGGACTTCACTTCTGAGTTCCCCATTTCTGAACAGAGACGCGTTCCAGAGGTGAACAGAAGGTACTACCCTTCTGTGGTCCCTCCCATCAAGCCTGGCTGGCTGTTGAGAAGCAGGGCTCGCCAGTGCTGAGATGGCCTCCATTCCTTCCCTGTCCTCCATGCACTGGTGCTGGCAGTCAGGAAGATTCGCAGCACAGGCTCCACCTCTAACCCCATCTTCTCAGCCGAGCCTGGCTTACTGGCTCCCCGTCACACCAGCATGTGGACCCCTGGCTGATACTCACCTTGTACATTTCCGGATTCATGGTGACAGCTCGGCCCTGGGAGGAGTTGCAGTTTTCCAAGGGCACCTCTAGCATTGGCCGGCTTTCCTCTCTACACCCGGAGGATGAAGGAGTAAATGAAGAAATGATCTTCCATTCCTTGTAAGCCTGAACAATGAAGACAAATGCAAGACCAGCAGAAAACGCTTCCGTAGTATACACCCATCCTCCCTGGGCCTCACGGAGAACTCAGCCCCTTTGCCTGGCATAGGGGCCAGGTCTTCAGCACCATCTGGGAGGACAGGACTGTTACATGGCCCCATTGGGGGTCTGAGCCCAGGTGGCCCAGCCAGGGACCAGGGCAGTTACCGCAAAGATCCCAAGATGCTTGGCCCTGAGAGCCAAGAAGCAAATACAAGTGCTCACTTCCAGGAGAAATATTAGTGCCCGGAGCTTCCTGTTGTTGAGAGTGCCACACACAGAATGGAGAGAGGAAAGCAGCGTCCTCACCTCTCACAATGTGTTTAAGAAATGCCACTTAGGTTCAGTTGTTAAGACATGTGATGCTTAGCGTGGTACCTTCAGGGCCCATCCACGTTGTCACAAATGGCAAGCTATCAATTGTATAGTGACAAGTGGAAACTAAGTTTTTTAAGGTTCCTTTTATTTTTTTGTTTTTCAGCCATGCCCTCAAGGCATGTGGGCTCTTAGTTCCCTTACCAGGAATGGAACCCACACCCCCTGCATTGGAGGCACAGACTCTTAATCACTAGTCGTGCCAAGAAAGTCCCAGAAACTAAATTTTTGGTGGTCAGTATGCTGTACATTATGTATTAATAGAAGTAGACATACAACTTTGTACATAAGCAACTTATAAGCCAATGTTGCCTCAATAAAAAATGTCTAAAAATATAAACACAAACTAATTTGTGTTAAGCTCTGGGTTTCATATGACTAAGAATCACAAATAACAAAGATTAATCACAAATAACAAATTAATAAAAATTTAATCACTGCTGTTACATGTGAATAGTTACCAATGTTTAGATGAGTAACAGAATAAAAATGTATTAATTCATAAATTATTTTTATATCTATTCTATAAAATACACAGTCTTGCCTTTATGTCAGCAAAATTACCAGTTGTGTTATAACTGGGGTGGCAGGGGGGATGGCTTCCCAGGTGGCAATAGTGGTAAAGAACCCACCTGCCAATGCAGGAGACATAAGGGATACAGGTTTGGTCCCTGGGTTGGGAAGATCTCCTGGAAGAGGGCACGGCAACCCGCTCCAGTATTCTTGCTTGGAGAAGCCCATGAACCGAGGAGCCTGGCAGGCTACAGTCTATAGTGTCGCAAAGAGTCAGACATGACTAAAGTGACGTAGCATGCTTTTATAACGGACTTTTCACATAATTGTTTTTCAGTAAATGACCAGGATTAAGAGACGTAATTGCATCCAAAGTGTAAATAATTTGAAATACTTTCACTGAAACTATGAATAATAGGAAATGTAGGAATAAAAATTAAAATTATTTTATGATTTAGAAAAAAAAAAAGACACATGTGACAAGATTCCCTGACCAAGCGATTCAATCAAGGAGGGAACAAAGGAATTCCCTGGCAGTCCAGTGGTTAGGACTCTGTGCTTCCACCGCAGCGGGCCCAAGTTTGATCACTGACTGATGAACTAAGATCCCACATGCCAAGCGGGAGGACCAAAAAAAAAAGGATGAAGCAAAATTCAGGAGCCACGGGGTACATTGTGCAAGGTGGGCTCCGAAATCAGACTGAACAACTTATATCCCAATCTGACCATTCATTATGCGACCTTGAAAAAAATGGCTCTTCTAGGTTTCATTTCCCTGTTCTGTAAAATGGGGATGAGAGAACTACCCACATTTGTTGGAAAAATAGAAGGAGATAATCAATGTCAAGTGTCTACACAGTGGGTGATAAAGAGTCACATTTTAGCCAAATCAAAGCACAAAACCATGGTGACTTGTAGGCTAGAGTCTGCAGATATTTTTGGCTTTGTGGGCTATATGGTTTCTCTTGCAACTGTTCAGCTCTGCTGTGCTGTACTTGCTTAGTCCCTCAGTCATGTTGACTCTTTGTGACCCCATGGACTGTAGCCCACCAGGCTCCTCTATCCAAGGGGATTCTCCAGGAAAGAATACTTGAGTGGGTTGCCATGCCCTCCTCCAGGGCATCTTCCCAACCCAGGGATTGAACTCAGGTCTCCCACATTGCAGGCAGATTCTTTACCATCTGAGCCACCAGGGAAGCCCAAGAATACTGGAGTGGGTAGCCTATCCCTTTTCCAGAGGAATCTTCCCGCCCCAGGAATCGAACCTTGGTCTCCTACACTGCCAGCGGATTCTTTACCAGCTGAGCTTCCAGGGAAGCCCCAAAGGAGCCCTATTCAATAGTAAATGAATAGGCATGGTGTAACACAATAAAATTTTATCTTTTGACACTAAAATTGAATTTAACACAATTTTCATATGCCACGGAATATTATTTTTATTTTTTTCTTAACCATTTAAAAATGTAAAAATATTTTTTAGCTCACAGGCAGTGAGCTGGGTTTGGCCCCCAGGCCATGGTTTGCAGACCCGCGGGAGACAAACCTGACTGGAATACTCGCAGCATTTACAGCCCGGAATCCCCATGCAATTTCAGATTTCCTGCTTTACTGTGTATGTAGGGAGTCAGTACTCAACTCTCCCATCCTTCAGTTCTTTATAAAATGGTGATACCTGCCACCTGTGTATCTTTTGAAGGATGATGCAGGTAGAGGCGTTAAGTGCATCACCTCCCTTCAGTTCCTCTGTAATGAACTCTATAAATACTAAGTTAAATGCTTTACACACTATCTATTACATAAGAGTAGTTATGCTACTAACCAACTAGGGAATTAACCACCACATTCTGAGAAGAGATGCAAATCATGTAATCATTTAAGTAACTTGAAGCTGAAAAAAATTCTTCAAGACACATCTGTGAAAGCTTTTCATCTTTGTAAAGCTGTTTACCCAACTTGTTTGCCAGAGGAAGCAGGCCAAGACCCACATGCTGACACCTGAGGGGGTCTGGCAGCCGGCAGAGGTGCAGGCTGGCTGAACTTGGAAAGGCCAGAGGAGCACCTGTATTTCAAAACTGCTCAAAGCGGGTGCAGGAGCTGTTCATACAGCACATGACTAAGGTGCTGCCATGAATAAAACACGTCTCACTCTCAAGACAGAGCCTCCGAGGAAAGAGTACGTGTATGGATGGCAAGAATGCAGGCTGGCAGCAATTTTGGTAATAAGAAGAAGCATTTAGAAGTCTTCCAGCTTCTTCTCTGGGGATTAATAATTGTGAAGGAAGAAGGCTTAGAATCTGCCAGCAAGGCTTCCTTTGCGGGGCTTGTTGTCTAGGTTGGTTCAGCAACCCTTCAAGGTTGTGGTTTTGAAAAGTCCCTCCTGTCTTCGTCACACATAAGTTGGGGGGAAGGGGCTCCCCACTGGGGCAAGCACCCCTCAAAGTCCCCACAGGAGGAGAATTAGGGGTTGGCTGGGAGGATGACTGCCCCTCCCCCAAGTGAGGCAGCAATCTTACAAGAGAAGGCCTTGACCTAACCATTCCTCGGCTCCTTTCTCATCTCAGAAGACAGCTCTAATGTCCACGTGGTTGAACAGGTAACAGTGAATTCTCTGAAGAGAAGAATCACAAGCCAGGGCAACAAAAAGCCTCCTACACACACACACACACATATACACACAGGGTGTCTGCCAGACACACACTTCAGGGATGGAGAGGGGAGTCCTCCCCTGTATCAAACAACAAATACCCTTTAGCAGCCTTCTTTCTTTGAAAGAAACCCCATGTGAGCAGCCAGACCATGGACGTGTGGGGACTTATGTGACTTCTGTCTTTCCTCCCTTTTGACTGAAGTATCTCCTCTCATATGCTGACCGGCACCTTTTGGTCTTGTGGTTGTAAATGATAAACTAAAGGTGACCTCTGTGCTGGGAGTGCATGATTCCATTCTCTGGTATTTGGGAAGCAAGATACCAGAAATCTTTCTAGAATTCTCATTCTATTGTGGGATGAAGTGGTGTTACCATACAACTTAATTTGTGATTGTTTCAATTTCATGCAACTCACTGAGCCACTGGTGGGAGTTTGGGGTTAAGGTATCCAGGATTTTGCCATTCCAGGATCAAGGTGAGAGACACAGAATGGACCACAAGTTATGAGCCATAAGTCCAGATCTCGTGAAGCTTCTTACTAGCACAAGCATACAACTGGCACTTAATAAAGGACAGGAACAACAAAGTCTTACCCCTTCCTCTTTTAGAAGAGCCTCGGTCCAACCATGACCAATGGATGTATTATGAGAGAAAAAAGTTAGTCCTCAGAGATTAAAAGTGGTTCTAGGGTTAATGAGAGTGCATCTGATTTTATTAGCAAAAGTCAATAGCAAAGGAATGCACTTGAGCTACCGTAATGATATGTTCATTGTGGAAGATTCTGGAAGCTGATTTGCTTTGCATGCGGGGCATTAAAAGGAAAGGAGTACAGTGGAAATATCATGAGATTTGGAACTCAAAGCATCTGAGTTCATCTCCGAGCTCTGCCACCTATATTAGGAATTCAGGCAACTTAACTTCCATGACCCTTGGTCTTACATGTAGAACGAAGGTCATAGAAATACACAAACCCTCAGAGGATTGGTGGAGGATAAAGTGAGATGATGCATTCAAAAAGCACTTTATAAACCGTAAAGCATCCATAGCAATATTAGTCATAGTCATATCGTCAAGGCAAATGTGACATTTAAAAAAAAGACAAAGAACAAAACCCAAAGGACCCCCTTTAAAGGGTTGTTTCTGGGGCAGATTGTAAGGAGTCGAAGCTAACAGTGCTCTTGATTTGAGTATGAAAACAGCCCCTGAAAGCATGTGCCATGTGCGATAGGAAATCTGCCACAGGGACCAGGGTGCAACCAGCTAAGTCCCCACAGGAGACCCAGCAGCACGGTCAGCAGCCAGCCTGAGCTCCCACCAGATGGTGGTGAAGAGCAAGCAGTGGCTGCAAAACTGAGAACCATTGAGTTGGTGGCTCTATCCATAATGTACTGAGCTCGGGAAGAAAAACCATCACAAGGACCCAGGAGCCAAGTTAAAACAACGGGCTGGCACAGAGGTTACTGGGGGTCAGTCCACGGACTCTTTATGGCAGGGGCAGCAAGCAGTGGTGGCAAAGCCATGCCAGAAGGGCGCTCAGGCAGGGCGGCTGTTCTCGTCCCCTGCATCACCTGATCCCGTGGCAGGAACCAAAGCTCCTGTGTCTTCCCGGAGTTGTCAATGAATGACCTTGCCCAGTTCTGTCCTCAGAGGGTGGACACTGCTAACCTCTCCTTCATTTGTCAGGCTCTCCTTAGACCTTGCTCCAACTTGAGCATCCTTGGCAATCAAGGATAACAGTAGCTAGTGAAACACAGAAGCTGGTACTTGGGTACCAGGCATTCAGAAAAGATGAATCCAAGAGAGCAGGGAAGGGCAGGGCACGGGGAGAGCCAGCCCAGGACACACTACGAACCAATCCACAGCCATTGGCAAAACGCACATCCAAACACAGAAACCTCACACCACACGGATGATGCTCCAAAACGGAAATGGTCACCTGTGACAAACTCTTCTATTCAGCTCCAAATGCTTTTTCCTGGAGTTCAGACATACACATGCTGTGCGAAAAAAGAATTCAGTATGGCATACCTCAGAGTCAGTAAAAAAGTTGTAAAGGAGGACATCATCGAATTCTAAGCCTTTGGCTTCGTAAACTGTTAACACAAGTGCTAATCCCAGCTCTTCTGGAATTTTCTCCTTTGCCATTTCATTAGCTACAAGGATTACCTTGGGGGAGGAAAAAAAAAAGGATTGGAGAGAAAAAACTTCAAATTGTACAAACAGAAATCTAATGAAGCTGAGTCTACTCTTCTGGGAGGCAGGTAATGTCTCCAAAGAGGAGTGGCTGGCGTGGACTAGGTCAGCCAGGCTGGGGGGAAATATTAATAACAGTCACTTTACTCATCTTTGAAACCTCCTCATCCTAGGACAGGAACTATTTAATTCTACCTTGTGGAAGAACTCAGCTGCTCAAACCTTTTTTTCAATTGCAAACTGCCTTTTGTTTTAAAACAAACAATCTCAAGAAAGTCACCTGGTGGGCTCCAAATTCAATGGGCTGGGTTTTTCTTTTGTTGCCTCGAAGCAATATTGCCAGGTCACTCACACTACAGGACTCCAGGACGATTGGCCGGGGACCATCAAAAAGGCCAGAATCCCGTGGAAGGCGGTCGAAAGACTCGGGGAAATAGAACTGAAGTAAATCTACCACTCCGGATGCCAGATTGAGGATTCCTGGGATAAGACAAGGAAAAAAAAAAAAAAAGTCAGATATTATACAACACGCCAATATGGCTGGACTTTTGGGGTTTATTTAATTTTTTTTGGTCACACTGAACAGGTTGTGGGATCTCAGTTCCCCAGCCAGGGGTTGAACCTGGGCCCTTGGCAGTTAAAGCCCAGAATCCTAACCAGTAGGCCACCAGGGAACTCCCTTGAATTGTTTTCTTATTTTAGTTTGCCTTTTTTCCCCAAAAAAGCAGTATTGGTCCTGAGAAAACATCTAATTGCAGACAATTTTCAGGCCCAGTTAGATTTGATCACTTTGGCTCTGGGCTGTATTACTCTGGGTACAGCGGACAAGGGAAGGGATGCGTTTACTGTCCTAAGAAGGTTGTGTAGAATCTCATTCCTGGACTATGTTCATGTTAGAGAAAATGACCTCATGAAGAAGAGTCAAGGCAGAAATGTAATCTAAACACTGAGAGCTGTTAGAATGCTAACACAAAGGGCTAATATACAGAGCAAAAAAACCAAGAATTATCACGTCCTCTGTCACTGGCACTTAGAGCACTGGAAACAAGGTTACAGTAAGAGCTGGATTTTTTTTTTTTGGCTGCACTGGGTCTTCATTGCTGTGCATGGGCTTTCTCCTATTGCAGGGGTGGGGGCTACTTTCTAGCTGTCATGGGTGGGCTTCTCTTGTTGTGGAGCACATGCTCTAAGCGAGCGAGCTGCAGTGGCTGTGGCACATGGGCTTAGTGGCGCATGGGCTTAGTTGGCCCACGGCATGTGCAATCTTTCCAGACTAGGGATCGAACCTGCGTCTTCTACGCTGGCAGACAGATTCTTAACCACTGTACCCCCAGGGAAGTCCTAAGAGCTGGATGTTAGGTGGGACAGCAACCTTGGCTTGCATCTCCCTTTTCCATATGTTTATACCCAGGGGAGAGATCACTATACTAAGAAAAATTGTCAGTGCTAGATGAAGGATTTTCCAGAGAGCTTTCTCCCTGGGTCCCATTTCTAAGTGCTGAAGTAACAATGACAGTGAGGCTTACTATACAACAGGTTCCTTCGTAACAATTATCGTGTTTAATCATCACAGCAGCCTGGTAAGACAGACCAGACTACCCTACTTTTACAATCAGGGACTCCGAGGTCCGAGAGCTTCAAGATTCACGAGCTGGACTGTATACAGATCATACCAGGTCTCCTATTGTTCTTAGCAGCTGTACGCTCTTTGCCCGACACCAGTACTCTTGCCTGGAAAATCCCATGGACGGAGGAGCCTGGTAGGCTGCAGTCGGTGGGGTCTCTAGGGGTCGGACACGACTGAGCGACTTCACTTTCACTTCTCACTTTCCTGCACTGGAGAAGGAAATGGCACCCCACTCCAGTGTTCTTGCCTGGAGAATCCCAGGGATGGGGGAGCCTGGTGGGCTGCCGTCTATGGGGTCACACAGAGTAGGACACGACTGATGTGACTTAGCAGCAGCAGACAGAATTCTATGAAATGGGCATAGATGTCCCCATTACCAAATAGTGAAGGTAAATTTTACTATTCAGTGCTACTATTATTAAAAGTACGCAATATAAAGAAATCAAGAATACAAGTAGAAACTGTTGAATCTAAGCACATTAGTTGCCATGGTGGTTCAGAGATGTATATTAACGAGAGGATCAGAAAAAGGCATGGAAGTGTTCACTGCCGTGAAAAACTGGAATCCACTTAAATGCCTTTCTAGGGAACTAGATGAACAGTTTTTAGATGAAACTATTTTATATGAATATAATCAAAGAATGCGGGGAAGGCAATGGCACCCCACCCCAGTACTTTTGCCTGGAAAATTCCATGGACAGGGGAGCCTGATAGGCTCCAGTCCATGGGATCGCTAAGAGTCGGACACGACTGAGCGACTTCACTTTCACTTTTCACTTTCATGCATTGGAGAAGGAAATGGCAACCCACTCCAGTGTTCTTGCCTGGAGAATCCCAGGGACGGGGGAGCCTGATGGGCTGCCGTCTATGGGGTCGCACAGAGTCAGACACGACTGAAGCGACTTAGCAGCAGCAATCAAAGAATGGGCTTCCCACATGGCTCAGTGGTAAAGAATCCACCTGCCAAAGCAGGAGATGCAAGAGACACAGGTTTAAACCCTGGGTTGGGAAGATCCCCTGGAAAAGGAAATGGCAAACCACTCCAGTATTCTTGCCGGGATAATTTCATGGGCAGAGCAACCTGGTGGCCTACAGTCCATGGGGTCACAAAAGAGTCAGACACAACCTAGCAACTAAACAAAAAAAGAACAGACAATGGTTCAACCATAAAAAGCAGTGAAGTACTGAAACATGCTACAAAACGAAAGAACCTTGAAAACACTGTGCTAAATGAAAGACGTCAGACACAAAAGGTCACATATTGTGTGATTCCATTAATATGAAATGTCCAGAACAGGCAAACCTACACAGAAAGTAGATTGGTAGTTCACAGGGGTGGCGGGGACCAGGGGTCGGGGAGGGGGAGGAGGAGTAACTGCTAGTATTCATGGGTTTTTTTAATCACACTTTTGGGAGTGATTAAAATATCCTGGAATTAGTGCTAATAATAGCACAACCTTATGAATATATTAAAAAATGACTAAACTGCACATTTTAAACAGGTGAATGTTATGCTATGTAAACAAGGACCTCAATTTTAAAAAAGAATAAAAGATGGGGAGAAATATTCACTAAACATATATTCACTACCTAGTCAATAAATGTATATGATAAATGCATATATGCATATGGAAAAAAGATCAGAAGGAAATGAAACAAAACGTGATTAGTGAGCAGCTTTACAGGTGGCTTGAAATTTTTTTTTAATACTTTGTGTTTTCTAAAGTCTCTCGACTCTAATACATATTATTGGGGCTTTTTCTGGTTCTATACAGAGTAACATTTACACAGTCTTCCCTCCATCCTGAGAGGAGGTGGAAGATGGGGCTTAAGCAGTGATCATCTGGGTGGGTTGCTGAGTATATTAAAAAAAAAAAAAACAACAACAAAACACTGTTCACAGGAACAGTTCCCTGTGTGGAAAAACTTTAGCCAAAGAAAAGGCTTAATCAGAGAAGTGAGAAAATGTAGAAGCAAAGAAAAGCAATCCAACAAGACTAAATAATAAATGTTTAGTCATTAAGCAAAGTCAAGGACCTTTAGTTCCTCCTCAAGGATCAGAGATATTCTGAACCATATCCTCTGAGCAGTCTAAGAGATAATGAAACCCCCACCAGCTGGAAGAGTTAACTACACGATGAAAAAAAGACTATAGCCATGACATGCTGCCACAATTCGGAGAACTGGCCTCAAGCAATATGGGAACAAACTGACCCTGGAACTGAAGAATGACTCTACTTAAAACAATCAGAATGACACCGATCAGACCACCACACGACCAATTTCAAGATAATGGTGAGAGCTGAGTATAGTGTTTTTGCACGTGCCCCCTTCCCCCGTCTATAAAAGCTCTTGTCCACTGATTGGGCAGTGGGGGGAGGGGGGCGGGGGGGGGGGGCTGGGGGTGGGCAGGGGAATCGACCTTGGAACCGTTTGCCTGTCTCAGAAATAAAGCAAACTTTCCTTTCCACCAACTCTGTTTATTAGCCTTTGAGCAGTGAGCCTAGAAAATCCCATGGACGGAGGAGCCTGAAAGGCTGCAGTTCGTGGGGTCGCTGAGGGTCGGACACGACTGAGCGACTTCACTTTCACTTTCATGCATTAGAGAAAGAAATGGCAACCCACTGCAGTGTTCCTCGCCTGGAGAATCCCAGGGACGGGGGAGCCTGGTGGGCTGACGTCTCTGGGGTCGCACAGGGTCGGACACGACTGAAGTGACAGCACCAGCAGCGAGCATCTGGACCGCTTGCCATAAGGTTTGCGCACACAATGGGAGGCTGCACTCTCGCAATATCTGGCTCCCGTGGTTTTCTGGAGTACAGCCGCTGCCATGACACCATGCTGGGAAGACTTTGAGGAACCTGCTGCTCGTGGCTTGCTGGCCCTGAGAAGAGGGCTTGGGGAGACATCCTAGCAGCTGCTGAAACCATTTGTTTTGGGGATCCTCCCTGTTTCTCCGCTGCTCAGCACTGGCTGCCAACATACTTTCCCTTGAGAAGTGGAAACGTGAATCTGGACGAGCTGAGGCGCTCCAAGACCCAGTAAGTCCATTGGTGTGCACCCGGCTAACTTCTCTTTTGAGCATGAAGCACTCATTGGGCACTTTGTCAGTTGGTTCTGATGTCTGCCATTGAGGACTGTTTGGAAGCAAGAGTGTCATTTGGGCATTTTTGCCACTTGGTTCTAACCCGTGTCTAACATTGAGGACCCTTTGTGAGCAGTGAGTGTCATTTGGATCTGATATGTGTCAACCACTGAGGACCATTCATGTTAGGGAGGTGTTTGTTTGGGACTCCATATGGTCATCTTCTCAGTGGATCTGTGACCGTTCTGTCTTCTGATGTGTGAGTGTGTATATATATATATACATGCTGCTAAGTTGCTTCAGTCGTATCCGACTCTGTGCGACCCCATAGTACACATATTTATATTCCATTTGTGTGATTGGTATTCTTGCTGCCTTTTGTAAAATGGGAAATTCAGGTTCAATTTCTTAAAAAAAATTTAGCTATGAACCTCTAAGAAAAAAAAAAAAGAAAGATAATTAAAAAAGAAAAAAACACTGTGGGGCCAGTGACATTCTTCACACTCCAGAGAAAATTGGTTAAGATGAAACTTTTGAAACTCTAAAACTGGTTCTTTTTGCAATATTCAGTTAGAGAAAGGTGGCTTGATAAAATGCTGTTTTCAGAATTCTGACCCCAAGAGAATAAAAATATACCTAGAAGAAAGCTTGAAGTTAACTCTTATCAAGTTCTTGAAATAAAAGCTCATTCTCTGTGATTTCAGCCCTGGATTAATTAGTAAAACTTCAAAAGATATTTGGGTTCATTAAACACTTATCCTGTGCCACAGTAAAGAGAAAATGTGCTGTGAGAAAAATGCATGTTTTTAGAGATTATGGAATATGTTAAGTTTGCAAATCAGAAAATGCTGATACAATAGTTCACTTACTTATTTCTTGGTTTTGCTATCATCTTTTAAAAGTTAAAAACTCTAATATGTAAAAGTGATAAGGGAAGCATTTCAGGATGTAAAGCAAGTAGGAGATGTGTTGTCAATAAGGTATAAAAAATGAAAATACTTTTGTTGAAGGATAAAAGAAGGATAATTTTGTCTGGAACGTGGAAAACAAAATGGGGAACAGTCATAAACTAGGTACTAACAGCATTGAGAAATGTATGAACTGCAGCTCCATGGTATTAACATGCAGAAATCCCAAAACATTGTTATAAGCAAAAAAAGTTGTAAAAAGGTATGTCTGGCATGAGTCCATTAAATAAAATGTTCAAACATGTAAAATAATACTCTATGTATTATAGACTCTATGTAAAATAATACTCATAGACGGTGAATTGGTGAGGAGTCTAAAAACCACATAGGAAGTATTCTCTGTGCCTCAGTTACCTCCTTTGTAAAATGGGAGAGATGCCTTCTTTATAAGGTTGTTGTGAGGATTAAAAACAGATACCATGGTAGTTCCCTGGTGGTCTAGTGGTTAGGATTCTGGACTTACATCACCATGACCCAGGCTCAATCTCTTGTCAGAGAACTGAGATTCCACAAGCCACATAGCATAGCAAAAGAAAACAGACACTCTATGCCAACTGCTTGGCATCATGCCTGGCACAGGGAAGAGGAACATGTGAAGCACAAATTAAAATCACCTGAGTTAGCATTATCTCCCACCACCTCCTACCCCCCTACTTTTCTTGCTTCTTCTGAAAGAAAAGCTGCATTCTTTCAGGATTAATGACTTGTAATTGGTGGATCATTTTACATTACAGAAGCATGTGCTTCCAAAGTGCTTTAACAAAAGTTCTCAAGCAGTTGTTTACATGTTCCCCTGAAATGTTTCCATGTCATGGGCAACACCTTAAACTGTTATTACTTAGAGGTTTATTTCCATTCAACCACAGCTTAAATCATCAACCTAAGAATGAGTAGTGGCACCTACTTAATTTATGGTTACTAAAGGGGGAAAGGAGGGAAAATAAATGAGGTGTTTGGGATTAACATGTACACACTACTATACATATAACAGATAACCAACAAGGACATACTGTATAGGCACAGGGAACTCTGCTCAATATCTTGTAATAATCTGTAAGGGAAAAGAATATGAAAAATTTTATATAACTGAATCACTTTGCTAGATACCTGAAACTAACAACTCTATCAACTATACTTCAATTAAAAAAAAGGAAAAAGGGGGATTCCCTGGCGGTCCAGTGGTTAGTCCTGCTCTCAGGGTGGAGGGTTCAGTTCAATTCCTGGTCTGGGAACTAAGATCCCACAAGCCACATGCCACCCCACCCCAAAAAAAGAGACAGAAAAAAAAATAAGCAGTGGCAAAAATCCTAAGATCTCTTGTTCATGAGGGTAGTTACTAACAAATGCCAAAATACTATACTTGGCTCAGCTACAAGAGCCCAACAAAACTAAGTCACAGCTTTAAAACCAGCCCAAGGTCAGTGCCAAGCACCTCCCCCATAAGGCAAGCCCAAGGCCTGGACGTACCGGAGTGGGACCTGTAGTTCTGGTACAGCTGGTGGATCTTCTTGGGCTTGCGCACTGCGCACTGCTTGTCCACAGCATTCCTACTGGCGTAGTGGAACAGGGAGCGCAGATCGCTGAAGCGGAAGGCCACGCCCTTCATGATGCTCTGGGCCGTGTCCCCCGTGAGGAACATGGCGTTGGGGTCGTTGATGCATTTCATCAGCAGCGCCAGCTCGGCTTGGGTGAAGTCCTGGATCTCATCACCATAGAGCTCGTGGATGGACCACGGGAGCACCTTGAGCTCCGACAGCCTCCGGGACAGGTTGTACACAACATCTTCATCGTCAAAGTACCCTTTCTGAGACCTTATCTGCTGATACAGGCAGAAGAGCCCATAGATCTCGCTCCGGTCTTCCTTGAAATTGGGGCACCGCTTCCGCCCTAATTGCTTATATGCTTCTTCAGTGAGCCTCCCCCGGGGCAGCTGAGGGCCTCAAAAGACCCCTTCAGAAAAGATTTTATTTCTTTCCAGATCAGGGCAGGGTTGTAGGAAGTTTTCCCTTTGATCATTTTGGGCCACATCTCATTGACAAACACCTCAAATGTCACATACACACGGGGGTCGCTGTCGCTCGGGCGCGTTTCCACAGTTTTTTCCTCCTCGAAGTAGTCCCCATCAGCCTCAGCCTCCTCCTCCTCCTCCTGCCAGTTGGTGATGGTCAACTCTTCCTGCGTGGACCATCCTACGATGGATCTTTTCAAGCTGCCATCTTCGTTTCTCAGAAAAAACGGTTTGGGCAGAGAAGCATCGAGCAGGAGGAGCAGCTGCTTGGAGGTGACAAAGAGAGGGAAGTTCTCATCCCTGAGGTCCTGGAGCTTGTGGACATTGGGTTCCAGCGGTTTGTAGTGACTGGTGGCCTTGGTAGACTTGGAAAGCTCCACGAAATTCCTCTGCACCTCCTGGCACAGGACGTGGTTCTTGGTCACAAAGATCTGATGTAAGTGCTCCAACTGGGGGGACTCTTGTGGGGCGAGTTCTTCCTCCCCTTGGCCAGGCCCTCCTGGCTCCCTACTGGCTCCCTCTGCACAGGCTTCACTCTCCTGCTCCTCCTCTAGGCAGCCCACTGTTCCCACCTCCAAGGATCCTTCCTCCTCCTCCTCCTCCTCTTCTTCTTCCTCCCTCTCTTCTTCCTCCCCACCCTGACCCTCCTTTTTGGGTTCCAGTTCCAACCTTCGCTTCAGCCAGATCTGCTTTGCCAGCAGCGGGCTCTCCGCCTGCTGGGCTTTCTCCCAGTAGCCGTGGAATTTCTTCCACAGCCTGTACAGGCAGCAGGTGGTCTTGCCTGTGCCGCTGCGCCCAATGAGGATAATGGGTTCCAGCGGCCTGGGGTTGAGGCCGATCACCGCGTACTCGAGCTCGCCCACCCGGAACGGGTACTCCACCGTGGCTGTGGTGTCGTTGAGGATGTTGGAGGCCATGTTGGTGCTGAAGCTGTGGAACTTCATGATGTTATATTCCGTCTCCACCGCGCTGGCTGGGGGGGAAGTACTCGGGCTCGGCGCGGGCCCCGCCCTTCTCGGCCTCCGTGTCCTCCACGTAGCAGCGGGGGATCCGCTTTTGGATTTTCATGTTGGCGGACACTGAGCCCTTGTTGATGCCCTTAAGCTTCTTGCGCAGGATGCATGAAAAGCCCCGGTTGTAGGCACTGCAGATGGCCTGGATGGAGGTGGACAGTTTGTTGTGATCTAAGACGATGTCCCAGATCCGTATGATTTCCGTGTAGACCCGCCCGGACTTCTCGGTGGGGTGCATGCTGCGCTCTGCGGCCATGATCTTCTCGGGGTTCTCGCTGCATCGCGGGGAGAAGTCAATCGCCAGCTCCCACAACATCCGGGCCGCCTTGTCCAGCTTGGCCTCGAAGAGCTGGATGCTTCCTTTCAGGTTCCTCAGCCGCTTCCGCAGGCCTGGGGTCCACTCACCATTGCCCAGCTTCTGGATGGCCAGGATGATTTTCTTCTTCATGACCTTGGTCATGACCTTGCTGGACAGCTTCTTCAGCATTTCCGAAGTGCACTCGATCTCCCACGTCATGTTCTCAAAGTCCAGGAGGCAGATGTCCATCTCTGACACGCTCCAGTCGTCCTGGTCGTCGCTGCCCTCTGTCCCCCTGCTACTTTCGGGAAGGAGCTGTGGGGCCGAGAGGCCTGCCTGCACATGTCCCTCCGCAGCCTCCAGGGCCCCGGGGTTGTTCCTGCTGCAGTCAGAGCCCCCCACCCCAGGGGCGTCCTGCAGCTCTTCTTTATCTCCTTCCGTGCCAGCTCCTGTCTCCAGAGTCTCAGGGCCCTGAGGACAGTCCTCCGGGAGGGATGAATTCAATTCCAGCTGCTGAATCAAAGCCGTGATGTCCTGCATGAGGCAGTCTCTCCGGGAGCAGGGCCTGGCAGCCTCAGGCTCCGGCCTCGGGGCCTGGGCATCAGGGAGGGTCTCCCAGCTGTCAGGGACCCTGGCTTCTTTGGGTGTGGCTCGCACAGCGCCCGGCAGCAGCTTGGAGGAGCCCTTGACCTGAGCAGTGTGAGCAGGGGCTGCTGGGCGTGGGGGCTTCCCGGGGTGGGCAGCGGTGTCCTGCCGGCCCCGGCGCCTGGTTTCCATCAGGGCTTTGTTCCAGGCCAAGAGCAGTGGGTCGTTCTTCTTCACGCGGTGCCGCGCGTCTTTGCCTTCCTTGTTCTTCAGGTTGAGGTTGATGTCAAACTTCGCCAGCAGGCCTACCAGCTTTCCCGTGCGTTTGAGCATGCCTTTCTGGAAGAGGATATGCATCAACGTGTTCCCGCTGCCGTCCTGCATGTTGGGGTTGAGGTAGGAAAACTCCTCTGGCTTGGACCAGAACAGATCCAGCAGGTGGCTGAGGAAGTTAAAACCGACGTCAGCTGAAAGACACAAAAACGCTGTAAGTGCTAGACAGCTATTCTGGGGAGCAGAGATGCCAGCCGGGGAGGGGTCTCAGAACACAGAGCTTCCCCAAGCATTTCATAACCCAGTGGTTCTCAACTGGGGGCAATTTGCTCCCCAATGGACATGTGGCTGTGTCTGGAGACACTTTTGATTGTCACAGTTTAGGAGGTGCTTCTGGCATCTAGTGGGTGGACATCCCACAAATGCACGGCACAGCCCCAGAACAATGAATTATCCTGCCCAACTGTCGGTAGTGCCAAGGCAGAAAAACCCAGAAATCATCTTAATATTCCAATAAGATCTTTTATGTCAGGACCCTTGAAATGATGTAAATAAATGAAAAGTATGTGCAGCTATGGATGGCTGACTTTGGGACACAAGAATCTTCTTCATCAGCCCACGCTGACCACTCACAGTGATGGTCACTCCTTCCCATTGAGCTATGGGTGAAGGGCCAAGAGATAGGGGCTTGGCCAAGAAATAGGCTTTTTCCAGATCGCTGGCTTTCCCAGTAGGAAAGACCAAAGACCACAGCATCCTTTCTAATATCCAGTTTCGTCCTCAAGAAAAAGACTGCTGACAGAATGAAGCCTACCTTTGATATCTAGAAAGATGTGGAGCGCAGCATGCAAGGGAGTGTCACCTTCCGTGAGAGAAATACTTCGGGGGTCTGCACCCTTGGTCAAGAGGACGAAGGCCATGTCAAAGTCCTCATGCTTCATGCACACAGCAATGGGCGTCTCCTGGCTGCTCTGGAGACCCTCCAGCAAGGCTGGGGGAGGCAGAGAGGAGGATACAGTGAGCCACTCTCCAGGGGTGGGACCATTTCTGCCCTTTAGCCTAAAGCAAGAAAGGGTGCTGACCCCACTTCCAAGGCCCTCCTGCCACCTCCCTTTCTGGGAGGCAAGGGCTTCCCAGTGCCCCTGGGGGGAAAGCTTGCCCCCTCCACGTGTCCTGTCCCCAGGCCTCATCTCCTTTCCCGTCTCTCCAGCTCCCTCTCCCACACTACAGCAGGACCATCGTCAGCACTGTCCTGGAGTAGGGACAGTGTGAGCGACTGAACTCCCGGTGCCTGTCCAACCCTCTCCGTGACACACACTCAGTGGCCAGGACGTGAGCAAGCTTCCCACTTCCTCTGCTTCTGTAAAGCTTTTCCTGAGAATGCCTGTCAGCCCTCATTTATCATGTTCCCTGACATGTCCCCATGCTCACATCGCCTTCTTTTTAGCTCAGTCCACGTTTCCCTTCTGCACTGCAGGCTCCCCAACCTCCACCCTCTTTGGACCTGCAGCCTTCTTGCACTGCTGCTCGCTGGCAGCCATGAATTCACTCTCCATCCTTGGGCCCTGGCACCTGATCTCAGGGAGGCCTTTGACAAGTGCTTGCTTCATCAGGAACAAAACAGGAATTCCACAACTGCCATGGTTTTTGGTCAAAGATAGTAAGAGTCCATGTCAGGAATGGGTTTGAAGATATGAATAGGCAACCTTCCATCTATCTCCTGAGACCCGTGGGTGAGGCCAACGCTGGAAAGCTTTGTAAGGCTCTCTGAGAGCGGGGACCAGTGTGGCATCACTCACTCTGAAGGTGATTTCCCTTAACCTGCAAGGTGGGTGGAAAACCACACAGCCAAGGTGCTCTGCCCAGATCCTGCATCTGTGAACACACGGAATATTCAAAACAGCCCTGAGAAAGGGGGACTATTGTCACTCCCGTTTTACAAATGAGGAGATGGAGGCCAGTTCGTAGTAGCCTTAGGAAGGGGTTTTGGAGGGGTGGGGGTGTAGGGAGAGGAGGCTGGTGTTTCCAGATTAGCTTTAAATAAAACCGGATCCAGCAAGCCGTCTGCATGCTCCAGACACACATCCAGCCAAGTGTGACTCTGCTGATGAAAGCGGCAGATGAAATTTCCACCCACCCATTATCTGGCTGTTTCTTTAAAAACAACCATCACAAATCTCAATCATGGATCAGAAAAGAACACCGCAGAGTTTGACAAGGACCCACACAGCGTATCAAGTACAAGGAATGGTCAAGCTGAAGATCAGGAGGAAACGAGTACTGTGGCTGCACCAGGGCTGACACCCCTCCACAATCCTGACGCTTCTCACACAAAACACAAAGGGAAGGGGAAGAATTCACAAAAGTGCCTTGACCTGATCACTGCTTCCAGTGAGAAGATATGGAGGAGAAACAGAATGAGGCGTAAGGAGAATCCAAGGGACCTCCCTGGTGGTCCAGGAGTTAAGACTCTATGCGCCCAATGCAAGGGGTGTGGGTTTGATCCCTGGTCAGGGAATGCCCCACGGCAAGGCCGAAACATAAATACACTTTTTCAAAATTAAAAAGGAGTCTCTGAAATCAAGCGAAAGCGCCGTAACCTGCGGCACCTGGACTCCCCGGGCTTGACCCCGATGCTGACTCAGCATCTGGGACTCACCTCCATGGTCTATCAGGCGGTCCAGGAGCAGGGTCCTCCTCTGGTCCCAGGCCTTGAGGTGGGGGAGGATGGCACAGAGGTCGAGGGTCGAGAGGTCGCAGTCTTTGATGAGACAGTCCCCCAGCGGCGGCTGCCCGCTCACCTTTCGGGTCAGCAGCAAAAGCACTTCGGGCCATTTCTGTTTTTCCAGTAAAAACTTGAGGAAGGTGTTGGCACAGTCGCGGTCAATGTCATAGACCAGATCAGGAGGGATTTCTTTCAAAAACAAGAACACACCACACTCCAAAAACAGGTTCCTGTGATTTCTGTCCCCAGCCACAACCCTAAACAGAGGGACATCGCTGCCCCAAGTTACAGGAGACCATAAACAGTACTTAGTTGTTTCGGCCATGCTACTCAATCACAGGTGAGAGCCTCAGTGACAGCACTCGCCAATGAGCTTGAGAAGGTTGGAAATACCCAAGGAGCGTACAGTCTTAGCCAACAGAAAAGAGAAACATCTGTGGTATTTTAAAAAGGATAGGGACTTCCCTGGTGGTCCAGTGGTTGAGAGTCCATCTGCCAATGCGGGAGACATGGGTTCGATCCCTGGTTCAGGAAGACCCACGTGCCATGGGGCAACTAAGCCCATCCGCTACAACTACTGAGCCCTCGCACCAAGAGTCCATGTTCCACAAGAGAAGCCTCCACAAGAAAAAGGCTGTGCACCCCAACTAGAGAGTAGCCCCTGCTTACCCCAACTAGAGAAAGTCTGAGTTCAGCAAAGAAAATTCAGCACAAAGAAATAAACGTTTAATTGTTTAAACACTCGTTTAAATAATTTTAAAGTTTTTAAAAAAATGAAGAAACAAAAAATGTAAATGGATCATATATGCAAATTCTAGGAGGATGCATGAGAAACCAATAACACAGGTTGCCTTAGGTATGAGATTTAAAGACGGAAGTTCAAGGGGTAGATGATCCACTTTTCACTGGAGAATGTTCTGTGTTGTTTGAATGTTCTCCGTGTAGATCATGACATTTATTTTTTAATCAATTCTCAAACAGGACAGTAGAAAAGAGTATTAAGGTGCCTAGAGCATCTTTGGACACAATTGAAGGTTGTCAGAAACCTTACCTTGCAAAGAAGAAAGGATGCGCAAGAACTTCTGAACCACTTCTTGCTTCATAAAGTTCTTCTGCAACAAGTGACTTCCTGAGTTCATGTATGTCACCAGTTGATCACAGACTTTCTGGAAAACGTCCCCCTCGTTAGCTGGTCCCTCACCAATGCTCAGTTCTGCAAAACACCCCCAGATACTTCTTGTGACTGCAGAGATCACACAGGAATAGATTGCAAAGACGATCACACCTCTCCACCCCTCCATGTAGCCAGGCAGCTGCCGAGCACCTGTTCCCCGTTCCACCACTCTAGCCTAGCTTCATGACCTACTATGACAAGGAAAATGTAGTGACTGTGAATTTTATGCCAGTTCTGAGCCTGAGCCTCAAGAAGCCTTGTTTAGTTCTATTCAGGTCCAGGCTAGATAAGAAACATCTTAAAGATGAATCAACCCAGTGGTCCAAACTGAGGCCCCACAGATATGAAAGAGCCCAGTCAAGATCAGCAAGAGGCAGACACTTGAAGAAGTTCTGTTACAGCTATGAGAATAGCCAAGCCTCAGTGGCTGAGCTGCAGGATCATGAACTAAAGAAGTGTTTGTTGCTTTAAATCACTAGGTTTGAGGGCTGTTTGTTAAGTAGCAATGGATAAGTGATATAACAGTTCAAGGATATAACAGCAGGAGGGTAGCTTACTGCGGCAGCAACATCTAACTACACACCAGCCACCCACACATCTAATTGGCAAGTGGAAAAAGCCAAGAGTAAGGAGCCAGCTCTCTAGCCAAGAGGGAAGACACTAACCGTTCGGTTCAGTTTACTGAGAAAGTAGTTATGACTAGAAATTATTCAATAAAGAAAGGCTGAAAAGGGGCAAATGCTTTATTTGGTATCAGATTATACACTCAAAAAGCCCTTCTGGTTAACATGGAATCTTACTAAACAGATCAACCGGATGTGGGCTTTTCACACCTGGCTTAAGTACTATCATGTGGTGAAGAGGTGAATACATGTTCAATGTCATGTTCTAACAGAAGCAGGGACACTTTAAAGGAGATGGAAAAATAAAAGCATCCCATCAGCAGTCAGGTCTCCCACAGCAGACCCCAAGCCAAAGATTTGTGTGCAAGTAGTTCAAGAAAGAAGAGACCAGTGAGGGTGGGGGGAGCAGGTGAGGGCTGGGGAGGAAGCAGGCAGGCTGTCAGCCCCACGCTCCCCTGGGGGATCTGGAGTGAATCACTCAGAGCTGCGCTGTCCAAGGCAAGGGGAATGGCCTTTCAGATTTTCACCTCTGTCTGCCACCGTCCACAGCCTGCCTTGAGTGAGTGAGTGAAAGTCGCTCAGTTGTGTCTGACTCTTTGTGACCCCACGGACTATACACTCCATGGAATTCTCCAGGCTAGAATACTGGAGTGGGTAGCCTTTCCCTTCTCCAGGGGATCTTCCCAACCCAGAGACTGAACCCAGGTCTCCAGCATTGCAGGCGGATTCTTTACCAGCTGAGCCACAAGAGAAGCCCAAGAATACTGGAGTGGGTAGCCTATCCCTTCTCCAGCGGATCTTCCCGACCTAGGAATCGAACCGGGGTCTCCTGTATTGCAGGTGGATTCTTTACCAACTGAGCTATCAGGGAAGCCCTAGAGCCTATAAATTCCCATGCACTTCTGGTTTGAAGGAGCCTGAGCAAAGCAGGCTCCATAAGCCCTTCGGTTTTTCTCTTTGAGAACAAGCCTTAGGTGTGGGCTCTGCAAAGTGAAGGAACATCAGGGAGCACACAACAGTGGGAAGGGACCCAGGGGACCCAAGCAGAGCTCTGACGTCACCTGCTATGCCTTCTGACACACATCTGGCTCGCCTTTCAAAAGATTGGGTCAGAGAGCCAGAAACACACATATACACACCAACTTCCCGGGCAAACCCCCACTGCCTTCTAATCAAGAGACTTTCCAGTGCCAGACAGAATCAAGACCACTCTAGCACTAACCTCTAGAGAAAAGGAAGTGGAAACCCTTGGCACAGGAAGACCCACACCACCTGAGCAAGCAGCCGGCTCTGAGGCAGAGAACATAAACCGTGTGGTGTAACAGTGACGGACAAATACCCCTGGGCCTGGCATTCCACCTTCATCCTAGAATGCCTCTGAAGACACAGAAAACTGTGATAATGCACAATACGGGAAACAGAACCCTTGCTAAAGGAGGAACTTCCTTCTCCACCAAGCAGATGGAAACCTGGCCACTTGTCCCCTGCCTCCTGCCTCACGGCATCATTCTTCCACTGGGGCAGTTAGTTTAGTATAAAATCATTTGAAACTGAACAGAAAGATTACCAAGCTTGACAGTAGAGACAGTTCGATGCAGTTGTATAATAATGGGTGGCTGTGTGGTTCAGAATAATTAAGAAGGTGGTTATAGACCAGAGAAAGGTACAGAAATCAGGCAAGAAACTAGAGAGTGATATCAGCAACACAGAAAAACATCAAAGAAATGTGCTGAAACACTGGCAGTGGTAGCTGTCGGTCGGCATCTCTGGGTAGGTACACGTGATTTATTACTCTGAACTTCTCTGCTTTTCCCTAAATTCTCTATAAGCTTAAGAGAGAGAAGAAACTTTGGGTTATAAGGTTGTTCACACATTAAAATCACAGGTTTTTTAGAAAGATGTCTACGTTAAGTAATCAAACAACCAAAAGACTAAATAAAAATATGCCAAAGTGTAATTACAATAAAGTTTTATTTTTATTTATTTAAAAATTTATTTATTTTTCTCTTTTTTGGCTGCTTCCCAAGACATGTGGGATCTTAGTTCCCCGACTAGGGATTGAACCTGTGCCCCCGCAGTGTAAGTGTGGAATCCTAACCACTGGCCGACCAGGGAAGTCCCTCTGTGATTATATAAAATGATATTTTTACACATTTTCTACAATGGTCATACTTAATAGATATATACAAGCAGATTTAAAATTAAAAATTAAAATTAAAAGAGAGCTTTTAAAGCTGCAATAGTGCTCAACTGTAATAGTTCTTGTTGTGTGTGTTAGTTGCTCAGGCATGTCTGACTCTTTGTGACCACATGGCTTGTAGCCCACTAGGCTCCTCTGTCCATGGGACTTTCCACGGAAGAATACTGGAGTGGGTGCCATTTCCTCCTCCAGAGGATCTTCCCGACCCAGGGATCAAACCCACATCTCCTATGTCTCCTGCATTACAGGCAGATTCTTCTTGTTAAAAAACAGAAATATATCATTTCAAAAGGAGATTCTGCTTTTGTATGAAATCTTCCTTTCAAGGTAAAAAAGATGAAACTGACAAGCTTTATTACAAACCCTTTATCAAGTGAAATTTATGTAGCCATCCCGTTTTTATAAAAGAAAATTAAAATATATAACTGTAAATGCATGGAATAAGAGTAAATGACTAAATCACAACTATATTAATGTTTCCAGGTAGGTGGGTTTATGAAGAATATTTTCTTTTTTTAAAAAACAATCTATTGATTTTATAATAAGGAAAAAGTATCATCAATGTCGCATGCCTTCATTTACTGAAAAAGAGGGCATTTTGTGGTGCTAAGGGACTCAAGGTTGACACACCATGGCCTCTGAGTCACAGGCTCCATCTATGGGGGAAACACACACAGAGAAGGTCAGAGTCCTTTTAGTCCTGGGCAAGAGGCACCTTCACAGAGCAGAAAGCAGCTGGTGCCTTGGGGAAGAACAGAGAGAGAGGCTTCAGATGCCTGGATTTATTCTCTGAAAAGCCATGCACCAGTGAATCAAAGGAAAAATCACCACCTACCAAGAACGATAACAATAGAGGCTCCAATCTCTTTGGTCCTGACGGCAGTCCAGCTGCTAGAGAAGGTGGACGTGCTGCCATCTAGTGGTTGTCAAGAGAGGCAGGGAAAGACAGGTAACCCTGACCTCTCAGGTTCACCCCGCCCCCAACCTCCCTACCACCCTGTGGGCCCTGCCTTCCCCCGGCAGCTAGTGAGAAAGGCCCTGCCAGGAATCTGCTGAATCAAAATCTGCATTTAAAAGGCTCCCAAGGATTCACGTGCACGTTAATGGAGGTTCTTATTTAGACTACAGCAGAAATCTTTACCAAGACCCTATATTTCTCAGGCTTTCTCACCTACCTGCAAAAGCCACCCAAAGATAACCATCTCCATTTTCATCAGAATGGGGCACAGTAACCACCAGAAAGAGCCAAAGGTGAGAACATCTTTTATCCTAGCCTATAGACTCTTGAGAGTCCCTTGGACTGCAAAGAGATCCAACCAGTCCATTCTGAAGGAGATCAGCCCTGAGATTTCTTTGGAAGGAATGATGCTAAAGCTGAAACTCCAGTATTTTGGCCACCTCACGTGAAGAGTTGACTCATTGGAGAAGACTCTGATGCTGGGAGGGATTGGGGGCGGGAGGAGAAGGGGACGACAGAGGATGAGATGGCTAGATGGCATCACTGACTTGATGGATGTGAGTCTGAGTGACCTCCGGGAGTTGGTGGTGGATAGGGAGGCCTGGCGTGCTGCAGTTCATGGGGTCGCAAAGAGTCGGACACGACTGAGCGACTGATCTGATCTGATCTGACAGCCTAGCTTGTTCATCTGGGCACACAAGCTAGTGTCCTAATGATGCTTTACTCAGGACCACAGATGTGAAAAACGAAAACCATCAAGTGGACTTCCCTGGTGGTACAGTGGACAAGAATCTGCCTGCCAATGCAGTGGACATGGGTTTGATCTCTGGTCCAGAAAGATTCCACATCCCTCAGAGCAACTAAAGCCCCTGCACCACAACCACTGAGCCTGTGCTCTAGAGCCTGCGAGCCCGTAGGTCTCACCTCCTGAAGCCCATTCGCCTAGAGCCTGTGCTCTGCCAACAAGTGAAGTCACCACAATGAGAAGTGCACGATGGGCTTGTGCACAGCAATGAAGCCTCAGCGCAGTCACAAATAAACTGTTGTTGTGGTTTAGTTGCAAAGTTGTGTCGGACTCATTTGTGACCCCATGGACTGTAGCCCACCAGGTTCCTCTGTCCATGGGATTTCCCAAGCAAGAATATTGGAGTGGGTTGCCATTTCCTTCTCCGGGTGATTTTGCCAACCCAGAGATCAAACTGACATCTCCTGCATTGGCAAGTGGGTTCTTTACCACTGAACCACAGGAGAAGCCCTAAAAATAAATAAATGAATTTTTTAAAAAACCCATCAAGTTAAAACTCAGGTCAGGAACAAGGGTACCAACCCCCTAGGTAGCATCTCTTCCTAAAAATAATGCTTTCATTGTGCCCACTAATGTGTGAATGGGGAGAGATTAAAATCCATATAATCTTCATTTTTATGAAGATCTACCTTCATTCCCATGGCCCCAGGCCCTCCTTCTGCCCTTCCCTCCCACTGTCTTCTCAACTACTACTCTGCACAGAAAACCATTCTGGGTTAAAGTCTAAAATGACACTGTCCAATACAGAGGCCCACTAACTTAATTACATAAAAATAAAGTTAATTAAGTAAAATTTCAGTTCTTCAGTTGCTTGTTGTTGTTGTTCCTCAGTCGCTCAGCCATGTCTGACTCTTTGCAGCCCCATGGACTGCAGCATGCCAGGCTTCCCTGTGTTTCACTATCTCCGAGAATTTGCCCAAACTCATGTCCATTGAGTCAGTGATGCCATCCAACCATCTCATCCTCTGTTGCACCCCCTTCTCCTCCTGCCTTGAATCTTTCCCAGCATCATGGTCTTTTCCAGTGAGTTGGCTCTTTCACATCAGGTGGCCAAACTACTAGAGTTTCAGCTTCAGCATCAGTCCTTCCAAGAAATACTCAGGACTGATTTCCTTTAGGATTGATTGACTGGTTTGATTTCCTTGCTGTACTAGGGACTCTCATGAGCTTTCTCCAACACCACAGATCAAAAGCATCAGTCTTTGCTGCTCAGCCTCCTTTATGGTCCAACTCTCACATCCATACATGACCACTGGAAAAACCATAGCTTTGACTAGACAGACCTTTGTTGGCAAATGATGTCTCTGCTTTTTAATATGCTGTCTAGGTTTGTAATAGCTTTTCTTCCAAGAAGCAAGCATCTTGTAATTTCATGGCTGCAGTCACCATCTGCAGTGACTTTGGAACCCAAGAAAATAAAGTCTGACACTGTTTCCACCGTTTCCCCAACTATTTACCATGAAGTGATGGGACCGGATGCCATGATCTTAGTTTTTTTGAATGTTGAGTGAGTGTGTGTGTCTGTATGTATGTGTTGGGGGGTGGAGGGGTCGATTTTCCAGGAGGTGGTGAGGAAAACAAACCCCAATGTGGCCAGGTGGAAGATAGCCTATTCAAAATGACGTAAGCACCAAAAATGACTTAGTCACGGTCCAGACATCATGGATGTTCGTGCCCCCCCAGAGAGGAACTGGGCCTCCAGCACTCATCTTTTCCAAGTTCCTCTGACCTTTTCTCTCCTTCCTTTCACCTGAAAGATTTCTTTCCCTGCACCTGAAAGCTTTGCCTGATCATTCCCGGGGAAATTAAATCCCAGGAGATAAGAGGAAAATCGTCTTCCAGACCCAGGGGGAAATGATACAAACAGTTCCCTGTTTAGGTTACATTTCTGTGTCTAAGAACTGCCAACAGTCACATCCTCTTTCAGGACCCCTTCCCAATAGTGCAGGTGCTCTTCTAGATGGGCCTCTGTGCTCAAAGCAACAGGAAAAGACTAAGTTTCGCCACTTCTCTGACCGCTTCTTTGTTTTCTTAGGAGGGCTCTCCTGTCGTGTCATGTCGAACTACGAAAAAATACATGCGTGTGCTTTTCTCCTTCCTTGTGAATCTAACATATGGAAGATCCACTTAAAAATCCAAAGGAGGATAACAAAAGGAGGGAGGGCTGGGTGAAGGAATCCTGGATGCCTATCAGCCCACATCCGGCAGAGCCCTACTGGTTTCTATCTCAACGTCTGAAAGATGCTCAGTCCTCATTTTATCCACTTGATGATGATTCCCCTTCTGAATACCTGACGAGGCCTAGGAAGTACTGGACTCCTTGAATCCATAACTGCTAACAGGATCCAAGGAGTTTCCAATCAATGGCAGAAAAAGAAATGATCCTCCTGAACATAAAAGAGCCAAGAAACCCTATCAACTCTATGACGTGACCACAGACTCTAGAATAACAACAGCAACAACAAAGACAGCAGCAGGAGCGTTTTCCTGCTTCTTAAAGGAAGGGGGCTGGGATACTTATATACACACACAAGTTTTTAAAGTAAAAAAAAAAAAAGAAAGAAAGAAACAGAACCAGATAGAGTTCTTAGAAATTAAAACTGAGTTTCAAATTAAAAAATGCAATAGACAAGCTAAATTATAAAAGGAAAAGCTAAAGTCCTAGTTAGAGATCTGGAAAAAAAAAAAAAGAGAGAAAACATTAAGGAAAGCAGAGGGGAAATTCATCTATGTGAAAGTGGTGGCAAAGAGACAGTGAAAGGAAACAAAACTGATAGAAGATCATTTCCCTGAGCTAAAAAAAAAGGACTAAAAGGAATCATAAGGTGCTAAGCAAGAAGAATGAATAAGATACAGCCCAGGGAAATTCCAGAACTCTAAGGACAGGAAATTCTAGAAGGGAAAATAAATAAGACTGACATTACTTCCAATCAGTAATGGAGGCGAGAATACAAAGTTGGGAGGAACGAGGTTTTACAGCATATTTCACAAATCCAAGAGATCCCAGACTGTCACACACCAGAAAAGGCTGCCATTAAACTGTGACACATCACTGATCATGAAACGCAATCCAATTCAAAGATGGCAAAATGTGGGGGAAAAGTACAACTGAGGATCGATGAAATACAAGGCCTAAATGCAGACCAATTCTCAATCTAAGGACAGAATAAAAGACATTTTCAAAAACCCTGTAAGTCTACTATGCACATCTCCTCAGTGGAAAACTTACTGGAGTTGGTACTTGGCAGAGCAAAAGAGAAATCTAGACACACAGCATGAGCTACAAGTGCTGCAAATGAGTGCAAGAACTAAACAAAGAGTATGTGTGCTAGGGCTACAGTCTAAATAAAAGTCCAAACAAACCTAAAATCATTCGTGTGTACTTACACATCTGTACACACACATATACAATGATGTATTTGTATGCTTCATCAAACTAGGATGCTTAGAGAGTACAATATTTCAAGAGCAAAGTTTTCAGGGCATTTGATGATTCTTCTCATTGGGTACAATATGCTACTAGTTGTAGAAATCATACTTCCATGTAAAGGCAATTTAGTGTTCAACTTTTAGAATCAGTCTATAGGTGAAGCACAGAAAATCCAGAATTAAGGAACAGAATGTAAATGGCACAAATCACTTTACTAGGCAAAATTCAACAAGGGCTTACTTGCTGTGTTTTACCTTTATAGAGTCAGTCCATAGATACTATTCAAATGGACAGATTAAGAAATAGAGTTACAAATGTACTTTTAATTGTTGGCTGTGGTTGTTTCTCAAAAGTGGGCTTGATTTTTGTTATCTCCTGTTCTGTCTGATTTTTTTCTTTTTTACTATGTGCATGCATGGAAAAAAAATAAAAAATCACGCTTACTGCCCAAGGGTAGACTTGGCCAAGTTCCTAGAATGTAGTAGACACTTTTTAAATAACAGTTGTCTCATTCTGTCTTTCAAAAAAAAGCACGCAAGCTTTCCAAAGACTGGGAGGTCTCGCTTTCATCTTCATGTGCTAAGACAAGACATACTGATTTGTATCTAATTTCACAGAACCAGTTTTGCCCCCTCGAAAAAGTTAATTCCCTGGAAGCTGTACCTGAGAGGTCCTTAGAACACGCTGCCAGCTTTTCCAAGTGGCTGTTGATTTTGTCAATGGCTCTGAAGTTCTTGTTCCTCTTCAGCACATCGACGGCAGACCGGGAGTGTCGATCCACCAGGGTGGGGTCAGCCCCAAAGCGCAGGAGCATCTGTACATCCTCTGTTTGCCCTAGAGCAGGCCAAAGTGAGAAGGGGGGGTTGTCACGGTTTCTTCCATAAGGAGATGTCCCCATGAGCACACATCTGCCCAGTTCCCAGCCCGAGCGGCCTGGAGTAAAAGGGACCAGAGTCCCTCTGTTTACAGAAGCTGAACTGCTGGCCTTGGGCAATCCAGCCCAGTCCCCAGAGCCAGGAGTCCTATGTGGAGTGGGAAGCACAATAGCTTTTAAGAGGTTCAGAAGTGTACTCCTCTCTACCTTTCTCCCATCTCCTTGGCAACAAGCAAGGAGAGGGGGACTCTTGTTACTAGGCAACAGTTACAGCTGTAAGGATGACAGCAAGCTGTGACTTCAGATTTCTTTATTCCTTAGAGAGGAAACAGAACATACTTCCAAAAAAAAAAAAATAATAGTCTGGGGACAAGAGAAGAAAGTGGCAATTGCTTTTGCATCAAGTTTTTCTTCACTGTTTGAACCTTCATTAACCCCACCTCTGGCTGCTGGCTCCATTTGCTGCTTTAACATTTATTTGCCAAGCATCAAGGGGTCTCTGTGATCACAGATGCAACTGTTTTCAGAATGTAACAGGTATATCCCTGGAGGTATAAAGACTTATGTGAGCACCGAGAGTTACAAGAATCAGTGCCTAATTCCCAGCTTCCAAACACATGCTTTCTGACAATTCACCACGTTGACAGAGCACCTCTACACCAGACAACATCCTGCTTGTGAGGCTGTCCTTTCCCACCTCCCCAGTCACAACTGCTCGCCTCTCATTCTACAAAAATAAGGCAAAATTTAAAGTCATACTTCTTACCTATCAAGTATTGCACTGTGAAAGGCAAAATTCTCAGACCCTGAGACTCTCAACCCCTGGTATACACACACCTTCTCCCAGTTATCCATTTTAATACTAATCTAAACTCTGCTGTGAGGAGACTTTGCAAATGTATTTAACTTCCCAAAGTAGTTGACCTTAAGATGGAGAGATTAACCTGGTCTGATCACGTGAGCCCTAAAGCTCAAAGGTCTAGAGGTCAGAGATGGAAAAGCACAGAGATTCAGAGTATGAGGGATCTGATGCACAAGAAGTTCTCTCCTGCTGGCTTCGAAGACAGAGGAGGCCGTCAGACAAACAATACGTGTGGTCTATGGAAACTGACAGCAGCCTCTGGCCGACAGCCAGAAAGAAAACGGGGACATCGGTCCTACAACCCCTTCATGGATCACAGCCTTGTCATGGCGAATGGGCTTGCATAACTCAGTGAAGCTATGAACCATTCTGTGCAGGGCTGCCCAGGACGTATGGGTCACAGTGGAGAGTTCTGACAAAACGTGGTTCACGGGAGGAGGGAATGGCAAACCACTCCACTATTTTTGCCACAAGAAACTCGTGAGCAGTGTGAAAAGGCAAAAAGATATGATACCAGAAGATGAGCCCCACCAGGTCGGAAGGTGTCCAATATGCTACTAGGGAAGTGGGGTAGGCAATTACTAATAGCTCCAGAAAGAATAAAGTGGCTGGACAAACGTGGAAATGATGCCCAGCTGTGGATGAGATCACCACCCCAAACGTAGTGGTGAAAGTAAAGTCCAATGCTATAAAGAACAATGTTGCATAGGAACCTGGAATGTTAGGTCCATGAATCAAGGTAAATTGGAAGTGGTCAAGCAGGAGATGGCAAGAGTGAACATCAGTATCTTAGGAATCAGTGAACTAAAATGGACAGGAATGGGCGATTTAACTCAGAGGACCATTGTATCTACTACGTAGACAAGAATCTCTTTGAAGATATGGAGTAACTCTCATATTCAACCAAAGAGTCCAAAATGCAGTACTTGGGTGCAATCTCAAAAATGACAGAATGATCTCTGTTCATTTCCAAGGCAAACCATTCAACATCACAGTAATCCAAGCCTAGGTCCCAACCAATAATGCCAAAGAAGCTGAAGTTGAACACTTCTATAAAGACCTACAAGACCTTCTAGAACTAACACCAAAAAAAGATGTCCTTTTCATCATAGAGAATTGGAATGCCAAAGTAGGAAGTCAAGAGATACCTGGAGTAACAGGCAAGTTTGGCCCTGGAATATAAAATGAAGCAGGGCAAAGGCTGACAGAGTTTTGCCAAAAGAATGCACTGGTCATAGCAAACACCCTCTTCCAATAACACAAGAGATGACTCTACACATGGACATCACCAGATGGTCAATACCGAAATCAGATTGATTATATTCTTTGCAACAAAAGATGGAGAAGCCCTATATAGTCAGCAGAAACAAGACTGTGGCTCAGATCATGAGCTCCTTATTGCAAAATCAGGCTTAAATTGAAGAAAGTAGGGAAAACCATTAGACCATTCAGGTATGACCTAAATCAAATCTCTTATGATTATACAGTGGAGCTGATGAATAGATTCAAGGTGTTAGATTTGGTAGACAGAGTACCTGAACTATGGACAGAGGTTCGTAACATTGTACAGGAGGTGATGACCAAAACCATCCCAAAGCAAAAGAAATGCAAGAATGCAAAGTGGTTGTCTGAGGAGACTTTACAAGTAGCTTAGAAAAGAAGAGAAGTGAAAGGCAGTTGAGAAAAGGAAAGATATACCCAACTGAATGCAGGGTTCAAGAGAATAGAGAATAAGAAAGACTTCTTAAGTAAAGAATGCAAAGAAATAGAGGAAAACAACAGAATTGGAAAGACTGGAGATTTCTTCAAGAAAACTGGCAATATCAAGAGAACATTTCATACAAGGATGGATATGATAAAGGACAGAAATGGTAAGGACCTAACTGAAGCAGAAGAGATTAAGAAGAGGTGGCAAGAATACACTGAAGAACTATACAAAAAAGATCTTAATGACCCAGATAATCATGATGGTGTGATCATCACCTAGAGCCAGACATCCTGGAGTATTAAGTCAAGTGGGCCTTAGGAAGCATCACTATGAACAAAGCTAGTAGAAGTGATGGAATTCCAGCTGAGCTATTTCAAATCCTAAAAGATGAATGCTGTGAAAGTGCTACATTCAATATGCCAGCAAATTTGGAAAACTCAGCAGTGGCCACAGGACTGGAAAAGGTCAGTTTTCATTCCAATCCCAAAGAAGGGTAATGCCAAAGAATGTTCAAACTACTGTACAACTGCACTCATTTTACATGCTAGCAAGGTAATGCTCAAAATCCTTCAAGTAAGGCTCCAGCAGTATGTGAACCAAGAAATTCCAGATGTTCAAGCTGGGTTTAGAAAAGGCACAAGAACCAGAGATCAAATTGTCAACATTCGTTGGATCATAGAAAAAGCAAGAGAATTCCAGAAAAACATCTACTTCTGCTTCACTGAATACTCTAAAGCCTTTGACTGTGTGGATCACAACAAACTGTGGAAAATCTTTAAAGAGACTGTAATACAAGACCACCTGACCTGTCTCCTGAGAAACCTGTATGCAGGTCAAGAAGCAACAATTAGGACCAGACATGAAACAACACAATGATTCAAAATTGGGAAATGAGTACAAGGCTGATGTTGTCAATCTGCTTATTTAACTTATATGGAGAGTACATCATACAAAATGCTGGGTTGGATGAATCACAAGCTGAAATCAAGATGGCCAGGAGAAATATCAACAACCTCTGATATGCAGATGATACGACTCTAACTGCAGAGAGATAAGACAAGACTAAAGAGCCTCTTGAAGAGGCTGAAGGAGAGTGAAAAAGTTGGCTTAAAACTCAACAGTCAAAAAACAAAGATCATGGCATCTGGTCCCATCACTTCATGGGAAATTTATGGGGAAAAAGTGGAAATGGTGACAGATTTTATTTTCTTGGGCTCCAAAATCACTTGAGGACAGTGACTATAGCCATGAAATTAAAAGACGCTTGCTCCTTAAGGGAATGGCAAACCACTTCAGTATTCTTGCCTTGAGAACCCCATGAATAGTAATGAAAACGCAAAATGATAGGATACTGAAAGAGGAACTCCCCAGGTCAGTAGATGCCCAATATGCTACTGGATATCAGTGGAGAAATAACTCCAGAAAGAATGAAGGGATGGAGCCAAAGCAAAAACAATACCCAGTTGTGGATGTGACTGGTGATAGAAGCAAGGTCCAATGCTGTAAAGAGCAATATTGCATAGGAACCTGGAATGTCAGGTCCATGAACCAAGGCAAATTGGAAGTGGTCAAACAAGAGATGGCAAGAGTGAATGTCGACATTCTATGAATCAGTGAACTAAAATGGACTGGAATGGGTGAATTTAACTCAGAGGACCATTATATCTACTACTGCGGGCAGGAATCCCTTAGAAGAAATGGAGTGGCCATCATGGTCAACAAAAGAGTCCGAAATGCAGTACTTGGATGCAATCTCAAAAATGACAGAATGCTCTCTGTTCATTTCCAAGGCAAACTATTCAATGTCACAGTAATCCAAGTCTATGACCCAACCAGTAATGCTGAAGAAGCTGAAGTTGAATGGTTCTATGAAGACCTACAAGACCTATTAGAACTAACACCCCAAAAAGATGTCCTTTTCATTATAGGGGACTGGAATGCAAAAGTAGGAAATCAAGAAACACCTGGAGTAACAGGCAAATTTGGCCTTGGAATACGGAATGAAGCAGGGCAAAGACTAATAGAGTTTAATAGTGAGACTACTAGTGCATAAAAATGCACTGGTCATAGCAAACACCCTCTTCCAACAACACGAGAAGACTCTACACATGGATATCACCAGATGGTCAACACCAAAATCAGATTGATTATATTCTTTGCAACCAAAGATGGAGAAGCTCTATACAGTCAACAAAAACAAGACCAGGAGCTGACTGTGGCTCAGATCATCAACTCCTTATTCCCAAATTCAGACTTAAATTGAAGAAAGTAGGGAAAACCACTAGACCATTCAGGTATGACCTAAATCAAATCCCTTATGATTATACAGTGGAAGTGAGAAATAGATTTAAGGGCCTAGATCTGATAGATAGAGTGCCTGATGAACTATGGAATGAGGTTCGTGACATTGTACAGGAGACAGGGATCAAGACCATCCCCATGGAAAAGAAATGCAAAAAAGCAAAATGGCTGTCTGGGGAGGCCTTGCAAACAGCTGTGAAAAAAAGAGAAGCAAAAAGCAAAGGAGAAAAGGAAAGATATAAGCATCTGAATGCAGAGTTCCAAAGAATAGCAAGGAGAGATAAGACAGCCTTCCGCAGCGATCAATGCAAAGAAATAGAGGAAAACAACAGAATGGGAAAGACTAGAGATCTATTCAAGAAAATTAGAGATACCAAGGGAACATTTCATGCAAAAATGGGCTCGATAAAGGACAGAAATGGTATGGACCTAACAGAAGCAGAAGATATTAAGAAGAGGTGGCAAGAATACACAGAAGAACTGTACAAAAAAGATCTTCATGACCCAAATAATCACGATGGTGTGATCACTGATCTAGAGCCAGACATCCTGCAATGTGAAGTCAAGTGGGCCTTAGAAAGCATCACTACGAACAAAGCTAGTGGTGGTGATGGAATTCCAGCTGAGCTATTTCAAATCCTGAAAGATGATGCTGTGAAAGATGATGCTGCACTCAATATGCCAGCAAATTTGGAAAACTCAGCAGTGGCCACAGGACTGGAAAAGGTCAGTTTTCATCCCAATCCCAAAGAAAGGCAATGCCAAAGAGTGCTCAAACTACCGCACAATTGCACTCATCTCACACGCTAGTAAAGTAATGCTCAAAATTCTCCAAGCCAGGCTTCAGCAATATGTGAACCGTGAACTTCCTGATGTTCAAGCTGGTTTTAGGAAAGGCAGAGGAACCAGAGATCAAATTGTCAACTTCCACTGGATCATGGAAAAAGCAAGAGAGTTCCAGAAAAACATCTATTTCTGCTTTATGGACAATGCCAAAGCCTTTGACTGTGTGGATCACAATAAACTGTGGAAAATTCTGAAAGAGAATGGAAAACCAGACCACCTGACCTGCCTCTTGAGAAATCTGTATGCAGGTCAGGAAGCAACAGTTAGAACTGGTCATGGAACAACAGACTGGTTCCAAATAGGAAAAGGAGTACGTCAAAGCTGTATATTGTCACCCTGCTTATTTAACTTATATGCAGAGTACATCATGAGAAACACTGGGCTGGAAGAAGCACAAGCTGGAATCAAGGTTGCTGGGAGAAATATCAATAACCTCAGATATGCAGATGACACCACCCTTATGGCAGAGAGTGAAGAGGAACTAAAATGCCTCTTGATGAAGGTGAAAGAGGAGAGTGAAAAAGTTGGTTTAAAACTCAACATTCAGAAAACGAAGATCATGGCATCAGGTCCCATCACTTCATGGGAAATAGATGGGCAAACAGTGGAAACAGTGTCAGACTTTATTTTTCTGGGCTCCAAAATCACTGCAGATGGTGATTGCAGCCATGAAATTCAAAGACGCTTACTCCTTGGAAGGAAAGTTATGACCAACCTAGATAGCATATTGAAAAGCAGAGACATTAGTTTGCCAACAAAGGTCCGTCTTGTCAAGGCTATGGTTTTTCCAGTGGTCATGTACGGATGTGAGAGTTGGACTGTGAAGAAAGCTGAGCACCGAAGAATTGATGCTTTTGAACTGTGGTGTTGGAGAAGACTCTTGAGAGTCCCTTGGACTGCAAGGAGATCCAACCAGTCCATTCTGAAGGAGATTCTGGGATTTCTTTGGAAGGAATGATGCTAAAGCTGGTGGTACTTTGGCCACCTCATGCGAAAAGTTGACTCATTGGAAAAGACTCTGATGCTGGGAGGGATTAGGGGCAGGAGGAGAAGGGGACGCCAGAGGATGAAATGGCTGGATGGCATCACTGACTCGATGGACGTGAATCTGAGTGAACTCCGGGAGTTGGTGATGGACAGGGAGGCCTGGCGTGCTGCGATTCATGGGGTTGCAAAGAGTCGGACACGATGGAGCGACTGAACTGCACTGAACTGAACTGCTCCTTGGAAGCAAAGCTATGACAAACCTAGACATCATATTAAAAAGCAGAGACATCACTTTTCCAACAAAAGCCTGTCTAGTCAAAGCTATGGCTTTTCCATTAAAGAAGGCTGAGTGTTGAAAAATTGATGCTTTTGAACTGTGGTGTTGGAGAAGGCTCTTGAGAGTCAGTACAGCAAGGAGATCCAACCAGTGAACCGTAATGGAAACAACCCTGAATATTCATTGGAAGGACTGATGCTGAAGCTGAAGCTCCAATGCTTTGGCCACTTGATGTGAAGAGCTGACTTGCTGGAAAAGATCCCAATGTTTGGAAAGACTGAGGGCAGGAGGAGAAGGGGGTGAAAGAGGATGAGATGGTTGGATGGCTTCACTGACTCAATGGACATGTGTTTGAGCAAGCTCCGGGAGACAGTGAAGGACACGGAAGCCTGGCACGCTGCAGTCCAGGGGGTCACAAAGGGTCAGACATGACTTAGCGACTTTACAACAACAGTGCTACAAGCACAAGGAACCAGATTCTGCCACAATCATGGGAGCCTGAAGGAAGGCCCAGAACTCCAGATGAGAATGCAGCCCCAGTCAATACCTTGATTTCAGCCGGGAGATATTCTGAGCAAAAAACTCTGTTGGATCACACCAGACTAGTGACCTATAAAATAGTGAGCTAATAAGTGAGTGTCATTTTAAGTCACTAGTTTATGATGATTTATTATACAGTAGAGAGAACAAAGGCAATTACCAGAGTTGCCCCAAAGGTGGTGAAAATGCCTGATTTCCAGAGTATCAACCTAAGGGAAAATTAAGTAGCTGGCAAGAAGCAGCTACTTAATTGAGAAGGCACCACGACCCATGATCCTCCTACCTTCTTCCCCCAATTTTTTTTTAATCTTTCATAACTCCTTACAGAAAATTTAATATACTTAGGTTGTTTTAGTGTTCTCTGTAGTAATAATAATTTTGTAATAATTATATCCAGAAAAAAATTAATACTTAATCTTGAATCACAGAATTTTTTTTAATTTAAATTTATGTAAGTACTTTTTCTCGAGAAGAGTGATCACTAGGTAAGATTTTCAAGCACAAACTATATCAGAAAAAACTTTTTTCTGAAAAGCAAACTGAAAATATAAAAAAAAAAGGGGGGTGCATAATTTGACATTTTTGATTATTAAAGCCCGTCTCGGGATGAAATAGGTAAAGTGGTCAGTTGTGTGGGTTCCCTCCACCCGAGTCTGAATGGTGCTGCCACTTACGCTTGGTGAGGTACCCTGGCGAGTGGGCGGCAACCACGTGGAGGACAGTGCAGCCATCCTCATCCTTCTGGTTGATGCGACCTTTCAACTTGGGCTTGTAGTCCATTAACCACCTGAAAAGATGGCTGTCCCCTGAAGGAATGAATGACTGGTGTTATTTCCAACAGACCAGAAAGCAGCAAAGCAAACCACTGTGCACACCAACGGAGCCCAAGGGGGCATCCAGCATACACTGTCACTTGCCACACACAGGTGTGGAGACGGAGTTTGTGTCGGTGTTCTTTGTTTTTATTTTTTAAAAACCTTTGGCCACACCACGCAGCACGTGGGATCTTAGTTCTCCGACCAGGGATCAAATCTGTGCCTCCCTGCATTGGAAGTACGGAGTCTTAATCACTGGACTGCCACGGAAGTCCCAAATGTGTGTTGAAAGCACAAGTCATAGGAAGTTATTCATAGAAAACTTAAGTTCAATTCCCTAGAAGCAGAGCTGTGCTTAGTTGCTCAGTCATGTCCAACTCTTTGCGACCCCTTAGACTGTAGCCCACCAGGCTCCTATGTCCGTGGGACTTCTCAGGCAAGAATACTGGAGTGGGTTGCCATTTTCTTCTCCAGGGGAATCTTCCTGACCCAGGGGTCAAACCCATGTCTCCTCTGTCTCCTACATTGCAGGCAAAGTTTTTACCCACCGAGCCATCGGGGAAGCCCCACTTCCTAGAAGCACAGCCTGTGACATGGATTCTTGTATGTGTGATTTATTGGCAGAGGGAGCTGGGGAGAAAGTGAGGAGGGAAGGAAGCAGGGCAGGGGATGGAAGCAAGCAGAGATGTGGCCTCAGCTGAGCGGCCCTCAGCCTCCACCCACAGGGAGCTTGTGGATCAGGAACTGCACCACAGCACTGACCCACCCTGAGGCAGGTGCTCTCCTTCCGTACCCCAGTGTCAGTCAATCCAGAGCTACAGACCCACCCCCAGGGAGGGACGGGGTGCCTACTGGCAAAGAACAGCTCACTGGCACACAAGGCAGCTGTGGTGTAGCAGGAGATGGGGGCACTGGTCAGAGAGGACCAGGGCAGGGCACCAACAGCACCCCACTGCATGTCTATAGATAGGACAGAGATTTCAAATTCCTCTCCTAGACTCCTTCCAGTGGGTTCTGAAAAGCCACACAGTTCTGCCAACTCTGTGGACACCATTTGTCATCATGTCAGTTTTCCTCTGAGAAGAGAATCAGGCCTAAATGTGAAGACTGGATCTTATCCACACTTGCCTGTAACCACAGGAACAAACTTAAAAAGTAGACACAGAGAGGGACTGTGACTTTCATACCCAGAGACACTCCTAATTTGAAACTGGGAGCTTTGTATTAGATTGCTTTTATTCAGACTTTATATTTTTAAATAATTTAGTCACCAAAATATGTATAAGTAAATGCTCGTATGGATTCTCCAATAGATGGAATGCATAATGGCAGGGTAAATCTGGGTGAAGCAAAGATGGTGGCTTAGGTCTTTAAGCCCCTGGCCACACCACTCCTATCCTGAGAAGATGCTACAGCCTAGAAAGGGAAGACAGTGTAGACAAGTCCTCTTGGTTCCTTCTGGCTCTAAGATTGTTTGGATCAGTGTCCAACACTGATGCTACATATGCTTGGAAAAAAAAAAAAAACAGGTTTCTATCTAAGGTATAAATATGGATATTGTATGTGTGTGTGTTTTAATGATAAAAATCTTTTAAAATTGATAGCCTATAGCCAGGTGGTAAAGATTAAAAATGCAAAAAAAGTATATATATATATGAAAACAGGATTACTTAAAAAAAAAACACACACACACAAGCCAACTGTATCAGCAATAGCCAGTGTTTACCTTGGGATTCCCCCCACATACACATGAGTTGGTCCTCTGGTTGAGAGGGAAAAATGAACCCAGAAAAAGACCACGGCTGACTTGGCCAGCAGGAAGAAATTCCACAGCTCCCCTGAGAGCTCTGTCCAGCAAAGGCTATCTGTCCCAAGGCCCATTTTTGAATCCCAGGGCCCCAGTCTGCTGCCAGCATCTGTCTGAGAACACAGAATCCTTTCAGTGTGGGCCTCCTGTAGCTGTGAGGTCCCAGGAGAAAGGAAAAGTGGTACTATTTCCTTGCTGCCTTCATATATTTGAATAATCCAATCATTGACTATTGAGATCATCTGAATATTCCACATCTACGTGGCCACATTCTGGTTTCACTTGAGTTAAGCGCAGTCCCCGAGGTCTGGGCTGGAGGGCAGCGTGGAGGGCGTACCACCAGGAACTCACCAGCTTGGATGCAGAGGCGCATGAGAGTGTGCAGAGGGTACGGTCCTATGCTCTCCACATTTGCCCCCATGCAGATGAGCCACTGCACTAACCTGGGCACCTGTTCCACTTTCTCATAAGGTCCGATGCAGACATATTTCTAGGGGAAAAAACACACACAGTAAGAATTATGGCAGCTGCCACATCAATATGAAACTTCAGACTCTCCTTCCCCATAAAGTTTGGGGTTTTTTCCTTCAAGTTTTATTGAGATATAATAGACATACAGAGCTGTACACATTTAAGGTGTACAGTATAATAATTTGACTTAGGTACATAGTGAAATGATTATTACAAGTTTAGTGAATATCCTTCATCTCATAGAGATATAAAATTAAATTTAAAAAAGTTTGTGATGACAACTCTTAGGATTTACTCTCGAAACAACTTTCATACATAACACATAGCAGTGTAAATTATATTTATCGAGTTGTACTTATTTACTTATCATGTAACTGGAAGCCTGTGCCTTTTGATTGCCTTCATCCAATTCCCCCTCATCCCAGCCCCCACCCAAAGAGTTTAGAATCAGTAAAGCCCTGATTCCCTGTGGCCACAGACTACAGTCACCATAAACAACAAATCTGCAGTGAGGCAGCTGAAGGGGAGGGTCCCAGTCACCATAAGCGGGGAGAGGTCTGACTTGAAACCGTGCATATTAAGAAGATACCTTACCTCAAAGAGACTTTTCAGTGATAAATCTGGGACGTGGAGATTTCTCGGAAGCCGGTCTTTCTTCATTGACAGAAGCAGAAATGACTGATGAAAGGGGAGAAACAGAAAAAGCTGGAACAATTATGTTCTCCACATGGGTTATTAAAACAAAAGTAATCTTAAGCTTTAGGAGCTTTAGGAATGCTAATGCTAATGCTAAGTCAGTTCAGTCGTGTCCGACTCCATGCGACCCCGTCCCTGGGATTCTCCAGGCAAGAATACTGGAGTGGGTTGCCATTTCCTTCTCCAATAGGAACTTTAGGAACTCAGAAACAAAAGACAAAACCAGACAGCTTCCAGCCCTGGTTCTTTTTAAGCCACCAGCCAAACTCTTTGGCCTTAACCATGATAATACAAGTGTCTCTGTCTGGTGAAATTCCTATTTGTGCTGAGACATGGGTTTTCTCCATCTTTCCTCAAAGCCTGCTGAAGACAGGAGCAGCTGACGGTGGGCAGCACTGGGAGAGCACAGGGGCAGAGAGGTAAAGAAGTAATCTCCTGCAATGTTCTTAAAGCTTAGCAAGCAGAAGAAACACATCCTTTTGAAATAACCCATCCCAATTTATTCTTCAGCACCTTAGTGCTATTTGGGGTCCATGAGACCCTATTGGGGGCTGTGTTGGAGCGGCTTCTATCAGAGTGGGAGCTGACTGTGAACATCTCTTCCAAATCCAAGCCCTACTGTTGACTTAGCAGCTTGAGACTGGCCATGGAAATCAAGAGCATTTACACTATCAGTCAGTTCAGTGGCTCAGTCATGTCCAACTCTGCGACCCCATGAACCGCAGCACGTCAGGCCTCCCTGTCCATCACCAACTCTCGGACTTTACCCAAACTCGAGTCCATTAAGTCGGTGATGCCATCTAACCATCTCATCCTTTGTCGTCCCCTTCTCCTCCCGCCTTCAATCTTTCCCAACATCAGGGTCTTTTCCAATGAGTCAGCTCTTCGCATCAGGTGGCCAAAATATTGGAGTTTCAGCTTCAACGTTAGTCCTTCCAATGAACACCCAGGACTGATCTCCTTTAGGATGGACTGGTTGGATCTCCTTGCAGTCCAAGGGACTCTCAAGAGTCTTCTCCAACATCACAGTTCAAAAGCATCAATTCTTCGGTGCTCAGCTTTCTTTATAGTCCAACTCTCACATCCATACATGACCACTGGAAAAACCATAGCCTTGACTAGATGGACCTTTGTTGACAAAGTAATGTCTCTGCTTTTTAATATGCTGTCTAGGTTGGTCGTAATGTTCCTTCCAAGGAGTAAGTGTCTTTTTCTTTTAATTTCATGGCTGCAATCACCATCTGCAGTGATTTTGGAGCCCAGAAAAATAAAGTCTGACACTGTTTCCACTGTTTCCCCATCTACTTGCAATGAAGTGATGGGACTGGATGCCATGATCTTCGTTTTCTGAATGTAGAGCTTTGAGCCAACTTTTTCACTCTCCTCTTTCACTTTCATCAAGAGGCTTTTTAGTTCCTCTTCATTTTCTGCCATAAGGGTGGTGTCATCTGCATATCTGAGGTTATTGATATTTCTCCTAGCAACCTTGATTCCAGCTTGTGCTTCTTCCAGCCCAGTGTTTCTCATGATGTACTCTGCATGTAAGTTAAATAAGCAGAGTGACAATATACAGCCTTGATGTACTCCTTTTCCTATTTGGAACCAGTCTGTTGTTCCATATCCAGTTCTCACTGTTGCTTCCTGACCTGCATATAGGTTTCTCAAGAGGCAGGTCAGGTGGTCTGGTATTCCCATCTCTTTGAGAATTTTCCACAGTTTATTGTGATCCACACAGTCAAAGGCTTTGGCATAGTCAATAAAGCAGAAATGGATGTTTTTCTGGAACTCTCTTGCTTTTTGCATGATCCAGCGGATGTTGGCAATTTGATCTCTGGTTCCTCTGCCTTTCCTAAAACCAGCTTGAACATCTGGAAGTTCACAGTTCACATATTGCTCAAGCCTCGCTTGGAGAATGTTGAGCATTACTTTACTAGCGTGTGAGACAAGTGCAATTGTGCAGTAGTTTGAGCATTCTTTGGCATTGCCTTTCTTGAAGTGGCAAATGCCACAAATCAGGATTTTTTTTTCCTTCGAAAACCTATTGTTAAATCACTGACCCTAAGCTAAATCTGAGAGAAGTTAAGCAAGTTTTCCTTTTCAGACAGTTAGCACATCCTGAGAGGTCGCTACTGGGATCATCCAGGTATGCTGGCTGATCCAGGAATTCTAGGCTCGGCATGACCTTGACTGGTGATCCAGACTCAGGATCCACTTCCCTCATGTATGCTCTTGCAAGTGGGCATGGGACCACAGGAACTCAACCTGTGGCTACATCTTGCTTCCAACTTCTTTTGGTTTGATACCCACATTATTATTTTCTTTTTAATTTTTTAAATTTATTTATTTGGCTGCACCAGGTCTTAGCTGTGGCATGCGGGATTTTTCCATCTTTGTTGCTGCATGCAGGATCTTTAGTTATGGCATGCAAATCCTTAGTTATGGCATGTGGGGTCTAGTTCCCTGACCAGGGATCCAACCCCAGCCCCTTGCATTGGGAGCTCAAGTCTTAGCCCCTAGACCACCAGTGGGTGATGCCCACTCCTAACTACTCACCATAGGCAGGCCCCACAGCCCAGACTCAGCCAGATGATAGGTTCAGAGCTCTGACAGTTCTGATGGCTGGCTTGGTTTTTATAAGATGTCTTTCCCTACAGTGTTTGGAAATGGCCTGGGCCCCACTGCTGGTAGGGTATGGGGCCACCACTTGGGCTGGATTCCTGGGCCTCCTTGGCTTGGCTGGGTGGCAGCCTGCCAGGAGCTGCTGGGCTCCCATTCCCTCCTTTCTCACCCAGGCTCTGGGGCTCTATCCACGTTCATCCCACATGGGGAAGAGGGGACATGAAAGGTTCTTTTCTGGGGGCTAGTAGACAGAACTACTTTCCTGCTAATGATGCCAAGAGCTTCCCACTCACAGATCTACCCTAAATTACTGAATCTCAGAACTTATAAAAATAAAGCTAGAAAGAGCTCTTAGTTTACCCATCTTATCAGAAAAAAGATCCTAGATCTCTTGTTACCGGGGCTCTGGATTTCTGATTCCTGATTTCCCAAGAGTCTAGCTTGCTTTCCTCCCCGTCACTGCCTCATCCTCAAGACTGTAATATGGGGGTGAGCTTCTGGGAGCCTGTGGCTGGACTTTAGGGAGTTCCTATGAACTCCCTAAAGTGACACACGTAATTGTGTATATGTGTGTGTGTGTGTGTGTGCATGAGCACGCATGAAAAGAGAGTCCCACTGATCTCATTAGATTCCCAGCAGCATCCATGACCTTCTAAAAAACTGAAGAATCCTGTATCCTAAAGTCACCCAGCCTTCCTGGGTCCAGAGTCCTTTCAGGCTGCACATAGATTTTTCTGGTCTGCACAGCTTTAAAAAGCCTGCAGGCCTTTTCTAACCAAACTCCCTCTCTGGGCCAGCCCACTCTCAGGAGCGATTATAGGCCACCTATAATTGTCATTATGGTCAGTGACAGCCACTGCTCATTGGGTACTGAGCACACAGGTGCCAGGTGTTACAAAACCCCTGGGGCTCAGTGTCTGGCACACTGCAAGCCCTCAGTGAACATTATTATCACCAAGGGCTTATCGTGATAATAACGATAAAATAATACAATAATGATATTATTATCAGGTGCTGTTGGTCCCTTATTTCTAATCCTCCCCCACAACCAGGAGGGAATAGGTTTATATCCTGCAACTTACAAGTGAGGAAGTGAGGCCCAGAGAGGAAAAAATTAGCTCAGAACAGTGGAGGACTTGGATTCAGGGAGGCACCTGTGTGGCATGGAAGCCACTGGGCTCCTTCATCCTATGGATTCCTGGCTGTGGGTTCAGGTCCTGCAGTCTCGCTGCTACCCGAGGGTATCAGTCGCTTGATGTCACACAGAAACCCTCTGAGAAGCACAAGCAGGTCATCAGGCCCCAGCTAGCACATGCTGCCGTATAAAGACGATTACAAAGATGAATAGACAATCACTTATTTTCCTCATTCCATGTCACCATTAGCATCTGGACTTTACACTTCTTTGATGGCAATGGAGACAGAGAGCACAGAGTGGGGTTGCCACAGACTGTTTTCCAAGCTTAAAAAACGGAAACTGGTGAACTAATATTATCTCAGTGGCTTTTCATTAATGGCTTGACAGTGAAAAAGTTACCTTGGCATCAAGATAAACAAGTACTGAATTATAATTCCCCAGTGCCAGCAGAGAGAAAGAAATTTAATCAAATTAAAGAAATTCAATTTGCCTTTCCTCACAAGAGAGCTATCTCCTTTTACTCACATGCCATGATCCTTTCTTTGCCAACTTTTCTATTACAGATTGCCACACTTCATTGGAGAATCCAGTAGTGAAAATACGATCAAAGCAGGGCAAGAAACTCTGCAAAACAATGGGGTCACCTGAAAGAAAGTTCCAGAGTTTAGAAATTTTAACTTGGGGCAAGTCTAAAACATCTAGGAAAAGGTCCTCCAATTAAGAGCACACATAGACAAATGATAAATTTAAAAATATCAAAAAGAAAAGAGAGCAACTTCCCTGGTAGTTCAGTGGTTAAGATTCTGAGTGTTCAATGCAGGAGGCACGGGTTCCATCCCAAGCAGCCAAAAAAAAAGGAGGGGGCCATAGAGGATTATGGGAGTGAGCGGCATGAACAATTGGGTATAAGACAGACTCAAGGATGTTTTGTACAACATGGGGAATACAGTCATTTGGTAATGACTATTAATGGAAAGTAACCTCCAAGGGCATAAAAATTTTAAAAATTAAAATAACAACGAAGGGCCTTTTCAAAGCATAAAGTCCTATATAATTGAAGTGGCAATCATCTTAAGTTCAGGTGAAAGTCAGTCCCTTAAGGCAGTTTATTGTGAGCTATTACATAATAGCTTCTCTATTTGCTGAGCCCAGTGATACATGTTGTATTAATCCCTCAACCCAACCAATAAGGCAGTGCCTATTAGTTCCATTTATGGAGGAGGAAGTGGGCACTTAAGGGAAGTTATTAAACTCACTTCCTTTAAGAAAAATGTGACAAATCTTATTTTCATCCAACAGTGAGAAGCTGTGATAAATGAGGTCAAGCATTGTGGCTTATCATGCAGCTAGTTCATGACAAAACCAAGACGGAATCCAGATTGAGCAGTTCTTTTAGTCAGTTTGCATTCTTTCAGCCTAGAGGCCCATCAACATTTTGCCGCTCATGACCCTGCAAACTTGTGGATGACAATATCCAAGTGGGACAGGTCAGGGGCAAGTATAACAGGGTCCCTCTTCTAAGGTTATCAATTTCCACAAATGAGTAGCCAAATAGCAAAACAAACATACAGTGTACAAACAAGATACACAATTTTCATACATATATTTTTCAAAATTTAGAAATTGGGTCATGGGCAAACAGTCAACCTCCAAACAGAAAAGTCAGGATTGCGCTGTTCTAAGAAGTCCTATTAACTGCCCCCTGAGGATCCAGATTTCTTAGAGGGGCAGCCACACCAAAAAGTCAGTTGTCTGGAATTCCCAAACTTTGGTCTGGCTTCTGACAGAACAGTGCTGTTAGTTTTTCTTAACCATTGGATTGTACACTTTTTTATTTTCTGGCCGTGCCACACAGCATGTAGTATCTTAGTTCCCCAACCAGGGATCCAGCCTGCACCCCCTGTGCTGGAAGGGCAGAGTCTTAACTAGTGGACTGCCACAGAAGCCCCAGAACAGTGGCTTTTAAAAGACACAAAGGGAGGACTTCCTGATGGTACAGTGGATGGGAATCTGGCCGCCAATGCAGGGGACATAGGTTTGATTCCTGGTCCAGGAAGATTCCACATGCTGCAGAGCAACTAAGCCCGAATGCCATAATTACTGTGCCCCTGTGCTTCAACTACTGAAGCCCGCACACCTAGAACCTGTGTTCCGCAACAAGAGAAGCCACCCCAGTGAGAAGCCCGGGCCCTGCAACAAAAAGCAGCCCCCACTCGGCGAAACGAGAAAAAGCCTGCATGCAGCATCGAAGACCCAGCACAACCACAATAAACAAATAATTAAATTAAGTTTAAAAAAAAGACATAAGAGAATAATGAGGACATGTAGGGAATGGGAAAAACCAACAGGCTCAGAGGAAAGGGAAGCAGGCTTTAGTCACTGTCAGCAAAAGGGAGAGCTGTGATTCATTAGCACCTGTCTGGACACTAACGTCTCTGCTGGGAGACACGGCTAAGCCCACCTCTAACTACTTCCCACCTACTACCTGACACTGCTCTCAACCCCTCTCTGTGCTAAGCTGCCAAAAGTCTGTAGGATCCCCTCCACAGATCACATAAGTTGCTTTCCCACAATCAAAACTGGAACGGTTGGATCCGTGTCAGTCAAACGCATCATCAGCAGTAAGTTACCTGTTTCTGAAAGCCAAGACCATTTTCCAGCAATTCTAACATATGCCATTGCTCACATTCTACCGTCTCTAGAATTGGGACGTGTGTTGCTCTTGATGCTGTCTCAACAGCAGAACATAAATTAGTGGCACAGGGACGTCCCTGGCAATCCAGGGATTAAGACCCACCCCCCAACCACCCCCCTCCACTGCAAGGGGCACAGGTTCAATCCCTGGTTGGGGAACTAAGATACCACCTGCTGTGTGGTGTGGCCAAAAGATAAAATCATAATAATAAAATTTTAAAATAGTGGCATATCTTAAATTAATGCAATCTTAACTTTGATCAAAAACAGTATTGGAAAACAACAGGCTGGCCATTGGTAGAACTTTAGACCGTGCTGTGATACCCAGGGAAAGAACTCCTTTGTCCCTGGCAGGGAATTTTTCATATTATGTTTCATACTTGTCTGTTTTTGCCAACTCAAGGACACGGACAAAGCTATATCATAGGCCAGCTTGTCAGACTAATAACCTAATGATCAGTGCAAATCACCACCTCCCCCCACATGCCCACCCCCACCCGGGTGTGTTCCTAGCAGACTGTCAGCTTCCGTAGGACCCTCCCTCAGTCCCTTCAAATTGTTTTCATGGCAAACAGGAACACTTCTTGACATACTGGAGAAATACATGCAAAAATCATGTAAAACATGTAGTATAAGTAGGACAGCCCTATGGATAGCAACACAGAAAGCGTAAGAAGTTTGCAACAAAACTGGAAAACTGGGACAGCTTTAAGTGAGTCGTGCAAAAAGATGAAGTTGTTTTCGCAAAGGCCTGGGCCATCAAAGCTTCCAATGTGTTTTCCACTGTAAAGTTTCAAACTGCATAAAGAAGCCACAAAGAAAAACACCCTGTAATTATCTCCCCAGAAACCTGAGTCCCCAGGGAGCCATTCAAAGACAATCACAAGGCCTTTAAAAGAAAGAAAGAGGGCAGGCCTCCCCCAGTCCCGACTTACTGCCCATCGTGGTGAAGACTGCCACCAAGAAATCAGCAATCTGGGTCTTGTCCTGGCTGCTCCTCACAAGCCGCAGACCCTCAAAAAACATGTGAGCAGCTTCATAAGGCTGGAGCAACCCCAGCAAGGAATAACCAGCTCGGTAGTACCCCTGCAACGAGAAAAAACACAACTGTTAACATGCCCATCTCTTCCAAACTGCTGCTGAAGGCAAGGCAAGACTGAGGATCAGAGGCAACAGACTACAAGTAAACACTGATTTCCAAGTAAACAGATTTCTAACAAGCTCTGGATATAGGCTTTCCACATTGGATTCCATGCCACAATGCTCCTATCAAGTGGTAACTGGCAAAAAAAGAATCCCTTTCAAGTCCATGACACATACAGCATCTAACATTGGAGCCAGCTGGTGTCCTCTGTTCCCAGGTGACTCAGTGATAAAGAATCGCCTGCCAATGCAGGAGATACAGAAGAGACGCAGGTTCGATCCCTGGGTCAGGAAGACCCTCTGGAGGAGAAAATGGCAACTCACTCCAGTATTCTTGCCTGAGAAATCCCATGGACAGAGGAGCCTGGTGGGCTATGGTCCACGGTGCCGCAGTCGGACATGACCAACTGGCTGAGCACACAATGTAAGAACCAGAGAGAAAGGAGCGGGCCTGGTTCCAATGACGTATGTGGTTTATGTATTTGTGCCTTAAAACACAGCCTGAGCAAGAAGGGAGAAATGAAACCATGTAGTCCTACAACTATAGTGTTCTGGAAAAGAATGAGATTATCATGTCAACACAGGAGCTGTTCCCTGCTCCTGTCAATCGAAGTAAACACGATTTCCAATGGAAATGGCAAGCACTGAGGGTCACTCAGCTCTTATTACAAGCAATATACACCAGAGGCCAAAAATTTCTTTTGGTTTCTGTAGGGAGAGGAAAATTGCAATGATTAATAGAGGGAAATAGTCTAGTTTTGCCTGTATGCAAAATGTTAAGCTCTTGAGAAGGAACAAAATGATCCATATTGCCTTCCCGACTTTGACCACTGAAATGAATCAGTATCAGGGGCTACCAAAACAATTTTCTGTCTAAAATAATACAAGGTGTTCACCAACTGGGTTCATAAAAAAAAAAAAAAAAAAAAAAAAGCAAGTGCCCGTGACGTCCCTGATGGTCCACTGGTTAAGAACCTGCCCTGCAGTGCAAGGGAAGCAGGTTCGATCCCTGGTCAGGGAACAAGATCCCACAGCCACAGGGCAACTAAGCCCTTGCACTGCAACTAGGAAGTCCGTGTGCTGCAGCGAAAGATCCTGTATGATGCAAAGATGATCCCAATTGCTACAACGAAGACCCAAGGCAGTCAAATAAATAAACACTTAAAAAAAAAAAAAAAGCAAGCACCTGAAATTCAACTTAAATTTTGGTGAAATTTAGCTTCACCAAACCTCTGATTATTTACTGATTTGTTTGCATTTTAAAAAGTCTAAAACCTTAGTTGACAATCAGAAAAAGGAAGCAAGCAGCCAAGTAAGCTGGTACAGAATTTCCCATTTCTTTGGCTCTCTCAGGTTTAAGTTTCGCCTTTTATTTTCGAGGGAGGTGAAGGGGATCAGAATACATCACCCCAAAATGTGACACTTTGGCACAAGGATTCCTTTGAGATGAAGGCATCTGGGATTCAACAGATTCAGAAAGAAGCCTTCCTGGAGCCTCTCTTCTTTGATTAGAAGCAGAAACTCCAAGAAGTAAGGATCGCCATAAAATCCCTCTTGCGGGGAATTCTTATGACCAGGAAGGAGACAAACTGAAACTTGCAAACAGCAAAGAACATGCAGAGACTATGAATTTTGGTGTAAATACATCAGAACAAAATGAGCTCCATCAAGACCACCCCTGGACTGAATCCACCAATAGGCCTGGCTCCACTCTCCCCGGCAAACGTCTTTCAACACTTGGCCACCATCCTTCCTACTCACCTCCAGATGCTGTGCACATCTGTCTACAGTGCAAAGAGAGCTGAATAAGAAGCGCTCCTAAAGACACAGGGACTTCCCTGGCAATCCACCTTAGGGCTCCCAGCTCTCAATGCAAGGAGTGCAGGTTCGATCCCTTGTCGGGGAACCAAGGGCCCACATGGACCTCGCAGCCAACAACAACAAAAATAAACATAAGAGATGGAAGAGTAAAGACAAAACAAGCAAGGAAGGGAAGGAGGCAGCAGCCGCGGTGTCCAGTCAGCCTACCTTTACGTAGGTCGGATCCCACTGGAGACACTCCTTGGCAGCCACGTAGGCCTCCTTCCATTTCCCAAGGCTGTAAAACGCATTGGATTTGTTGCACAGCAGCACAGCCAAGTCCCTGGGGGGAACCCTGTGGGAAAGGACCAACCGGTAGTCGGTAAATAGTTGTAATGTCCTGCAAATACAGAACCCAGTCCTTGAAGGCCACAGTTCTGATACTGATTATTTTTGCCATGGTGATGGGGTTGCAGCAGGAAATGTCCCAATTATACCTATGACATCTGACCCTCACAGCCTACAAAGGCGAGGTCATTTGCAATGTCCCAGGAGCCCTTCCTCACTCCCAAATCCTCTCCTCCCACCTTTTCATGACAAATGTTCTCAGCACCTCTAGTCCACCTCCTCTTGACCTTCACAGGACTTTTATCCCTTAGAGTCCACTGGTGAAGATGTTGTAAAAAGGACAACTGGTCCTCAGGGTGAAGAGCTTGGGAGTTCTCACTGAGCCTTCACAAAGTCCAGACACCATGGGAGCCACCGCATATACACGTGCATGCTGAATGGAGGTAGAGCTCCTCAAAACACATGACCACAATGTCCCCACAGAGCCTGTGAAAGATGCTGGATGAGCACTGTTCTAGTACATAGGCAGGGCCACCCAAATGGGAGGGGACCCAGGGCCAGACTGCAAAAGGAGGCACCCACATCACGTGGCCAATCTTCCCTGTCCGATACAGTGGCCACAGACCACATACAGTCATGTAAATTTAAATTAATTAAATCAGAAAGGCAAGCTTCAAATTTAGAACTACAGGTACTCTTTCAGGGCCAGTGAGCCAGGCTGGTGCCCCTCACTACTCCCTCTTCTCTTTCCATCTCAGCCTTCATCCTGCATTGCAGGAGATGTGATGTCCAAGCTCAGTCCTCACCCCTAACCTTGGAAAGCACTCTGAAGACTGTCTGCAGGTAAGAGGCCCATGCAGATGCTAGGAGCGGAGGCCATGGACAGGAATTCTGGGGTCCTGGTGGAAGGAAGCAAGGCTCTGAGTGGGTAAAGCCCCTGCCCAAGACTCCCTCCATAGGGAGGGCACAGCTGGAGTAAGGCAAAATCGGGCCTCAAAGGCACAGCAGGTCAGGGCCCCTCCTGCCTGGTTCTTTGTTGTTCAGTTGCTAAGTCATGTCTGACTCTTTGTGACCCCATGAACTGCAGCATGACACACTCCCCTGTCCTTTACTATCTATCTCTCAGAGTTTGCTCAGATTCATGCTCATTGAGGCAGTGATGCTATCTAACCATCTCATCCCTGCTGCCGCCTTCTCCTCTTGCCCTCAATCTTTTCCAACATCAGGGTCTTTTCCAATGAGTCAGCTTTTCACATCAGGTGGTCAAAGTACTGGCCTGGGTCTAGGGGTCGTACTGCTGCAAGGTTATTGCTGAAACCAAGTTGGAAGAAGCAAAACACAAAATATACCATAAAAAGTCAACAGAAGTCCAAGTGCTGTTTAATTCAAGACACACAAAGTGGAAAAGCAAGGCTTATACTTCCTTTTTTTGAACTACTTTCATGTAAAAATAATACAAACAGGAAAGTTAGGTAATACAGATACCCACAAAAAAATAAAGCAAAGTAAAAATCTCCTCTACTATGTCCCCACCCGCAGGGCTTTCTGTATGTAGTTTTTCTCCGTGAAGTATGAGGGCCCAGAAGCTCGGGAGAGGTGGTGAGTCTGTCAAAGGGTAACTGACAAGGGACCTGTGACCACAGTGTAGTAGACACCAAGTGTCCAGCCCAGAAACCCTGGCCAGTGCAGCCAATCCTAGTAGGAATGAGTGTAGGCTGCAGCTAGGGTCTCCTTGAACCCCATTTATCCTCAGCCTAATGGGAGCTGCATTCTCCCCAGGAAGCTATACCCCTGTTATGGATTGTGTTTCCACCAAATTCATTTGTTGAATCCCCAACCCCTAGAGTGACGGTATTTGGAGCGGGGGACCTTCAGGAAGGTGATTAGGTTTAAATGAAGCCAGGAGATGGAGCCCTCATGATAGGATTAGTGCCCTTATAAGCAGAGACATTAGTGTTCCTGTTCTCTCCACCAGAGGACACAGTGAGAATGTGGCCATCTGCAAACCAGGAAGGGGGCACTTACCAGGAACTGAACTGGCCGCCACCGGGACCTTGGACTTCCCAGTCTCCAGAACTGTGAGGAACAAATTCCTGTTGTTTACTCCACCCAGTCAATGGCAGTTTGTTATTGCAGCCTGAGCTGATTAATCGCCCCACCCCTTTGGACAATTCCTGGAGGCCAGACAGCCTACCAGCTGATGATTGACTGACACAGGTATCAGAAAGGTCAGACTCCTTGTCTTAAAGAGAAACAGTTCTGCAGTACAACTCAGGGTCCAGAGCTGACTCCAGTGGAGACACCATCCCTACCCGATCCTGCTTCCCTCCATCCCCTTCTCCCCAGGACACCTGCTCGTGGATCACAAGCCCTGTGTCAGCTGGCAACGGCAGGAAGGGAGGTGACAGATGATGGGCTCTGAGAACTGTATCAGGAAGGTCCCATGAAAGGCAGTACATGAGGGTACAGGCAGGTGTCCCTTTATCTGTCATGCATCTGCCAAGTGGTGGCGCTGAGATGTGAGTACTCACCATGTGGTCAGTCTACCACCACTGACACTATCTTTTTCTTTGCAAGACAGAAGGGGAAGTCAATGTTTCCCCCGATGAATGAGGCACTCTAGGCCCAGCTCTGACACAGTTCTGATCTGAACCAAGAGGGGGGCAGAATGACAGAACTACAAGCCCAGGTCAGTTATTCCAATCCAGCGTAGACACTAAGGAGATAGGAGAGAGGAGGTGGGAGCCATGTGTCAGGAACTCAACTCAGTGCCACTTCTAGGTACAAGTTTACATGTATACACCCTACAAATGCCAAACTCTGCTTCTTCTATTACAGCTGTGCCCAAAGAATGATGTGGTAACCTCTGGGGGCCCCCAAGACCACTTCAGGTGGTCCCCAAGGTCAAAATATCTTCACAATTGCAGTTAGCTGAATAATGGTTTCCAAATAATGTTTTCTTTTATGGCAAAAGGAACTTGGGAGATGGGATTAATTTAGGATCTTGAGATTAGGATCTGGAATAGGATATGATCACAAGTGTCCTTGTAAGTGGGAGACTGAGTCGGCCACAGGCAGAGGAGGAGCAGGTGTGATGACAGAAGCAGCGACTGGAATGATGTGCTTTGAGGAGGATGCAAGAAGGGACCACAAGCCAAGGATACAGGCAGCCACTCAAGGGTGAAAAAGACAAGGAAATGGAGGCTCCTCCCCAAGGAACCCGGCTTTCCTGGTGGCTCAGCCGGTAAAGCGTCTGCCTACAATGCGGGAGACTAGGGTTCAATCCCTGGGTTGGGAAGGTCTCCTGGAGAAGGAAATGGCAACCCACTCGAGTATTCTTGCTGGAAAATCCCATGGATGGAGAAGCCTGGTAGGCTACAGTCCATGGGGTCACAAAGAGTCGGACACAACTGAGCGACTTCACTTTCACTTTCCCCAAGGAACCAGCCCTGCCAACACCTTGCTTTTTATAGCCTCACAAGACTCATTTTGGACCCCTGACCTCCAGAAACATAAGATCATAAATGTGTATTATTTTAATCCACGAAGTTGGTGGTCATTTCTTACAGCAGCAACAGGAAACTGATACAATAATACCGAGACTTAGGTGCCTTTTTAACAATCCTCTGACATGCGGAAGGAGAATTTTCCAGAGGCTACCTGGAGTGTGGTGTTACAACACTCAATGCAGAAACAGATGTGAGAAGCCAGATGCCTTCCACTGAGACAGACATGCAAATACGTAAAATGTGAAACTCTTCTCACTAAATTTTTGGTTTTGAAAAGTAATTCCTCATAAAAACACTGCTTGTGTCAGCATGTCACTGGTTTATTACTGATATTTTAAAATAACGAATAAATACATATTTTAAATGTTTCTCAGTTTTGAGTTCTAATACAGGCTTTATTGATAACTACATCAACAAAAGCTCTCTGGGGTCCTCCATAATTTGTAAGCAGGCCGTGATCCTGAAATGTTTGGGAACAGGTCTGCTAGAGACGGAAGGGGCAGGGGAAGAGGTGAGCCCTAGTTCCTGGTGGCTTGCCCTGTGGCCAGGCCCGTGGGTTGACAGCACAGATAAACAAGATGGAATGAATGGCAAGTGCAGATGCTTGGAGACAGAGTCGGTCATTCCAGGAACTCTGCTGGAACCAGACAAGAGGGGAGGTTTTGAAAGGTTGATCAACCTGGGTTTCACTTTCTGTTTCCTGAATTCCTCTAGCTTCACTGAGACTGACTCTGCAGAGAAGATAAATAGAAAGTGGGAGGAGAAAAGAAACTGAAACTAGCTGGTGAGATAGAAAGTGAGAAAAAAACAAAAGCAAGAGAGTGAGGCAGGGAGAAAATCCAAACACTTACCCCCACTGGTACAAGTGCAGGAGAATCTGGATGGCTTCATCGTACTTTCTGATGGCCAAAGAGTAGTTCCCACTCTTAAAACCCTGGTTGCCAGATTCTTTCAGCAGCTCAGCGTAAGCTGTGGGGTCCATCCTGTGAGGAGACAGGGAAGGCTGGCAGCACGAGCTTCCGTCCTCTCCCCATCTGCAGTCTGAAGGGGCAGGTTGTTCATCCTGGCCCCTCCCACCAGCTGAAGGCACACCCTGCCCACACCCCTCCCCACCCAGGGACCAGACTGAGTGTCTGATCGCAGACGGTTTCTTTCTCAGTTCTTTTCTGACCTATGGAGCAGCGGCCAGAACGATTCCATTTATTCTGTGTTAATGGCCAGGTAGGCTGTAAGGAAGGAGGCAGCGTCCATGCACAAGACGATCTAAAGGACCTCCCTGGTGGTCCAGTGGTTAAGAATCCGCCTGCCAATGCAGGAGACATGGGTTCAATCCCTGGGCCAGGAAGATTCCACTGGACCACTAGGGAATTTCTGGTACCCCTCTTTTATAAATACCTTTTCAATGCAAGAAAGGATAAACCTGATCAAAATGTGTAAGGCCACAGACAGAAAATTCACAAAGGAATACAAGTAGTTGCTAAATACATGGACAGTGGATATCTAGGATCACCATCACTAGTAGGCAAAAGAATGAAAAATTAAAATAGCAAAGGGTCACTGCTGCTGCTGCTGCTAAGTCGCTTCAGTCGTGTCTGACTCTGTGCAACCCCATAGATAGCAGCCCACCAGGCTTCCCCGTCCCAAAGGGTCACTAGGAAATATTTAAAAGAGAGACCCCCAATGGTGGGAGCTGTCACATCCGGCTTACAGGAGAAATATACTAGATCACTGATATACTTAGCCTCATAGATGTTCACCACAGTGAAAAACCAGAAATAACCCTAAATATTCCATAATGTGTAACGGATTTGAATCAGTTATAAAGCACCCATATGGTAGAATACCACACAGTTATTTTTAAAGTCATGTTGTAAAAGAACATTTAATGATAGGCTACGTTAGTAAATGAAAGATAGAGGCTACATAAAAAGGAACAAAATTCCAAATTAAATTTTAAACACATCTAATATACTGAAGACATGCCAGAATGTTAACAGCCTCAGCACTGGAATTAGGTAGGGTTTTAATTTTCCTCCTTGAGCTCTTTTGAATTTACAATTGCCAGAAAATGTGCCACCTTCATAATCAGACCATAAATGTTATTAAAATGAGACTCTTTAAGGGCTTAATTAAAGAATTCAAACACAAAATGTTTCCACTGTACTTACAAATACAATAAAAACGATTCACATCTGATTTTTCTCTACAAATTAAGTGAGCGCTAAATATTAGGAGTAGACATCCAGTGTTTTCATCCTCTTACATCTTGGCTTTTTCTTGGTACGGTCACGCGACAAGGGAAAGGGGGATTGCCAACCACAAAGAAAGTTTTTTGCTTCTCAACAGAATTTATTTACAGTTACACCTTCATTACAGGGAAGAATGCTTTATTATCACTGCCTTAGAATGCTTAGAGCTCTGCCATGGAGTCTTTTTTCTAACAAGTGAGCAGTCTATTTACAGGATGAAACTGTTAAACACAGTGGTAAATAAAGTACCGTAATGACAGTACTCCTGAGAACGAATCTGCAATGAGCACCTACTATGCGTTTTACATCATCATGTCATTTCATTCTTACCAGAAGCCCCAGGAGGTAGGCTTGATTGTGTCCCCATTTGACAAATAGGGAAACTGAGGCAAGGAGCGCTCAGGACCTTGCCATAGTCCCAGGGACAGGGGTGGTGCTGGAATCCAAGCCTAGGTGGACTGGCTTCGGGGGCGAGACTCCACTCTGAAGAAACCAGGCGGAGGCTAAACAGCCAGCGGCAGTCAGACCCCCTTATGTGTGGCACTTGCAGGCATGGACCCATCACAGTCTGCACTTTCAGTTTTTGTTTGTTTTGATGTGGACCGTTTTTTTAAAGGTTTTTATTGAATTTGTGACAATATTGCTTTTGGTTTATGTTTTGTTTTTGGCTGTGAAGCATGCTAGGTCCTGTCCAACCCTTTGCTACCCTATGGACCATAAACCTCCAGGTTCCTCTGTCTATGAGACTTCCCAAGCGAGACTACTGGAGTGGGTTGCCATTCCCTCCTCCAGGGGATCTTCCTGGACCAGGAATCGAACCTGCATCTCTTACTTCTCCTGCACTGGCAGGCATTTTCTTTACCACTAGTACCCCCTAGCTCCCTGACCAGGGATCAAAGCAGCACCCCCTACCCTGGAAGGTGAAGTCGACCACTGGACTGCCAGGAAAGGCTCCTGCACTTTCAGCTTGCCAGCAGGGCTAAAGCTAAATGATCAGAAGGTAAAGACAATTTCACAGGGGCAGAGTCTGCTTTTGCTCAGTTTCACTATATCCCTCGGAAGATTCAAGGTCCAGTTGTTGGGAGGTGGCCAGGGCTGCTTGGCAAGAACAGAGGAAGCAGCCCTACGAAAAATGCAAATGCACTGGTGAGGTTCTGAAACTAGCAAGTTGAAAACAAAGCAGACGCGGGCTGCTGTCATTTTGTGTGTGTGTTTTTATTCTGTTTTGTCTTTTATTGGAGGATATTTGATTGTTACAGTGCTGCGTTAGTTTTGGGTATACCGCAGAGTGATTTGGTTATACATGTATATACCTATATTCTTAAAAAAAAAAAATTCTTCTCCATTATAGTTGCGTTGTGTGTATACACATGAAGAGTTCTATAACTTACAGGCGCCAGACTGCAAACAAGGTGGGCTCTGGCAGCTGAAAGGGGCAGAGAGAGAGGCTTTTCCTCTGTCCCTTATCTGGGTACGAACTAACAACTTAACAGCAAATTTGTTTACTTTTTTTGTTTCTTGGTGGTGGGGTTTTTTTGTTTTTGTTTTTAATTGAAACCCTTTCAAAACACCCTCAAAGTAGTGAACAATGCAAGATCAACTCTGGAAAGCTGGGGGTACAGACAACTGCAAAAACAGAGGGCAGAGACAGCAATTCTTAAAGCTGACTCCTTCCTGCTCCCACAGGAAGGTGGGCACAGACAGCATGGGAGAAGAATCCAAAGTCAGAATTCATTCTGAGGACTACGATTTGCTTTCTTTGCTGTTCCTTCTTTTTGTCGTGGGGGAAAGGGTGCAATTTCCACACTCCCTGCCCTGTCTTATTACCACTTCTGAGCACTGTGCCGTTTTTCTATCTCACCCAACATCTACTATATAGAGATGAGCAGTACCTGCCATCAGGAGCTCAATCCTCACGTAATTACTTCCACACAATATCTTGACATAGAACATGGGCTTACAGGTTGCCACATATCCTCCGTTCAGTGCCCACAGGAGTACGACTAAAAAATGATCTCATGGCTCCGTAACGTCCCATAAATACAGAACCTTAAGTTTCCACCCTACTCACTCCCTTAACAAATAGAGCAAAGATGCACAAAAGCAAGACCCAAGTGTACAAAACTGCTCCTGATCTTGCACAGCAAGCATGAAGAAAATGTTCTGACATGATTTTATGAAGCAGCTTGGTTTCTGTCTGAGGGGGACAGGGAAGTTTCAGTCCACAATTGATCCCTGCTGTTCAGAATTGCCGATACAGCCAGTTGAAAGTCCTGTTTCCCCTGATGCTCATATTAAGACTGGACTCATCTCAGATTGACTCACCCTTGTCCTGCAACTAACCAGTACGTCAAAGTATGCTTTTTGTTAAATTCTTAATGGAACATTTCATTGTGAGGAGAAAAGCAGAAATAGGACTCCTGGGAAGGTCATAAGTTCATGCTGCTGCTGCTAAGTCGCTTCAGTTGTGTCCGACTCTGTGCAACCCCATAGACGGCAGCCCGCCAGGCTCCCCCGTCCCTGGGATTCTCCAAGCGAGAACACTGGAGTAGGTTGCCATTTCCTTCTCCAATGCATGAAAGTGAAAAGTGAAAGTGAAGTCGTTCAGTCGTGTCTGACTCTTCGCCATCCCATGGACTGCAGCCCACCAGGCTCCTCCATCCATGGGATTTTCCAGACAAGAGTACTGGAGTGGAGTGCCATCGCCTTTTCCGAGTTATGTTCATACTGCTTTACAATTTGATGTTTATGGGCTAAAAATTAACACAGGACAGAAAACCCTAAACAACAAGATCCTACTGTACAGCACAGGGAATTATATTCAATATCCTGTGATAAACCATAATGGAAAAGAATATGAAAAAGAATATACATATATATATATAACTTAGTCACTTTGCTGTATAGCAGAAATTAACACAACGTAAATCAACTATGCTTCAGTTAAAAACAACAACGTTGTGTCTGTTCAACCTGAGAGATGAGATATAGACTTTCAAAGAAAAACCAGAGTCATAAGAAAAATTTTAATTAAGCAAATATGCAAGTCTATACATAATTCTCATGGAAACTTTTATTTGGGGATTCTCTGACAGTTCAGTGGTTAGAATTTGGTGTTTTTATTACTAGGGCCAAGGTTCAATTTCTGGTTGGGTGGGGGGGATTTTTTTTTTAAAAAAATCTCGTTATAAACAGCCACTGGCACTTGTAAAATTGCAAGACTGATGTGGAAAAAACAAACAAAACTTTACTCAGAAGATAGTCTTGAATTTTAAACTTTAATACACAACATGTTTCTTTGTTTAGTTTTATTTTATATTGACGCATAGTGCATGGCAACCCTCTCCACTGTTCTTGCCTAGAGAATCCCCACAGACAAAGGAGCCTGGTGGGCTACAATCCATGAGGTTGCAAAAAGTCGGACACGACCAAGCACAGGTGGTTAATTAACAATGTTATGTTACTTTCAGGTATATAGCAAAGCGATTCATTCATACATATACATGTATCTATTCCTTTGCAAATTCTTTTCCCATTTAGGTTATTACAGAATATTGAGCAGAGTTCCCTGTGCTATATATAGTAGGTCCTTGTTGGTTATCTGTTTTAAACACAGCAGTGTGTGCATGTCAATCCCAAACTCCCAATCCACCTCTCTCCCCATAACATGTTTCTGTTTGGGAAAATTCACTATTACAAAATATCAAACCCTCTCTAAATGAATTAATGTACTTTCCAAAAAAATTCCAATTAAAAAACACGATATTTAAAGAAATTAATGCAAGAATTCTCAAGTTCATCTCAGAATAAACAGGACAGACTAGCCAAAATAGTCTTAATAAAAGAAGTATAAAGAGAAAATCTTTTCTAACATTTTTAAATGTATTTATAAGACTCAACTAAGTTTTAAAAGTGTGATATTAACAAGCAGACCAATGGAACAAAACAAAATATCCAGAAGTAAATATATAATATAAAAGAATTCCATGTATGAAAAAGGTAGCTCTTAAAATAGGGAAAGAATGAATCGTTAGTAAAACTGTCACAATATCTGGAAAGGAGGTTAGTTTTTCCTTTTGGCCGCAATGCCTGGCATGCAGGATCTTAGTTCCCTGGCCAGCAATCAAACCTGGGCCCTCTGCAATGGCAGTGAGGAGTCTTAACCACTGGACTGCCAGGGAAGTCCTGGAAGTTAAATTTCTGATTCATACCATTTGGTAGGCCAAACAACAGACACACATATACACCCCAAAGATGCCCACGCCCCAACTACCAGAACCCGTGAATGCGTTACGTGACGTGGCTAAAGGGCCTTTGTAAATAGACGGAATCCAGGCGGTTCTGTTGTTGTCATTGTTGAACCGCCCGGTCGTGTTTGACTCTTTTGGGACTCCGTGGATTGGGATTTCCCAGGCAAAAATACTGTGGTGGGTTGTCTTTTCCTCCTCCAAGGGATCCTCCCCACACAGGAATCAAACCTGCGTCTCTTAACATCTCACACATTAGCAAATGGATTCCTTACTAACACCACCTGTGCGATTTCAGTCGCTCAGTCGTGTCTGACTCTGTGACCCCGTGGACTGTAGCCCACCAGGCTCCTCTGTCCATGGGATTTTTCAGGCAAGAACACCGAAGTGGGTTGTCACTTCCTTCTCCAGAGAAGCCCTTATCTAGGTGAGCCCAATCTAATTATATTAACCCTCTAAAGCAGAAAAACTTATCTGGCTAGAGTCAGAAAGATGCTGGAGAAGCGGAAGGCAAGAGAGATGCAGAAGCAGACGTGAAACCTGAAAAAGACTAACCCCATTGCTTCGTGCCTCAAAGACGGAGGGGAAGCAACGGGAAGGAATGTAGGTGGCCTTGGAAAGGGAGAGAGGCTCCTGGGTGACAGTTGGTAACAGGAACCCCAGTCCCACAGCTGCAAGCAACTGGATCTTGCCAACAACACGAATGAGCTTAGAAAAGGATTCTGGGCAGACCCTCCTAGCCAGCCAACATCTTGATTTCAGCCTCGTGAAACCTGCCACAGGAACCAGACTTCTTGCCGACAGACTGTGAGATGATCCGTCTGCATGGTTTGAAGCCACTAAGTTTGTGGGCATTTGTTACGGCAGCTATAGAAAACGAATACACATCATACGCCAAAATTCCTTCTAAGTCAATGAAAAAAAAAATGCTAGCGTCAAAAAGACACCAGGGCAGTGAAAAGCAACGGCTGGCACACACAGCAATGCGAGGGACCTCAAGAACATTATGCTAAGCAAGAGAACCCCGACTCAGAAGACTATAGACTGTGAGATTCTATTTGGCTGATGCTCTAGAACAGGCAAATCTAAGAAAGCAGAAAAGCAGTTACCCAGGGAAGGAGGGAGGGTTATTGACTGGAAAGGGGGATTAGAGCACTTTTCACGAGACAGAATGTTCTCTACCGTGATTGGGGTGGGGTCACACAGGTATGTACACTCATCAAAGCTCACTGAACAGGATCCTTCAAATCTGTGCCTTTGCTTAGATGCAAATCTCTCATTTTTTAAAAAGCGTTGAGAAAAAAAAAAAGCCCTAAGAGAAAATACAGCTACAGGTTTCAGATTATCTTCAACTGCTCTAGGAGGAAACTTGGTCAGATCTAATCAAGTGCCACACACACAGGGCCTTTGCCCCAGTAGTTCTACTTCTGGGAATCAACGTTGCAAACCGACTGCACACACAGGAAATGGTATGACATCATTCACTGTTTAATTGTTTATAATAATAGAAGACTGGGACCAGCTTGAATGGCCATCAACAGAGGACTGGTTTAATAAATTATAGTGCAGCTGCCCCTACAATGAAGTATGCACTTTCTTTAAAAACAAACAAACAAAAAAAAGGGTGAAGCTAAAAAAAAAGGGTGAAGATGCTTTGTATTTACTGATCTGGGATAATCTGCAAAATATTTTTGCACAAAGCAAATGCAGGATAGTGTATACATTACGCTCCATTTTGTGCGAAATTTTAAAAGACAGAGGGGAGAGCTAAATAAGAATATACATATCTGCATTTGCTTATATATGAATAAAGAAATTCTGGAAGGATGCATGAGAAATAAAATTACCTTTATTGGGGTACAGGGTGGAGGAGGGAGACCTAATCCCATCTTTTCATTGTAACCTTTCTGTATTTTTGATTCTCAAATTACATAAATTTGGAGAGGCTTTAATGCAATAAAAAATTGTAAGTATCTTCACATTTGAGAAGGCCATTCTAATGATATCAAAGGCAGAAACCACACAGTGATAACCATGAATTCATTAAACGTTTAAAACTTCTGTACATCAAAAACCTCAGAAAGTAGTTTAATAACACCCTAAGCAGCAAGATTATGGATGGAGAATCACTCTCACACACAGCTGATGACAAGACTTAAGTAGTACAGCTTCTCTCTACAGAGATACACAAGCTTTTCACACAGCTGCTCGGAATTTATTCTACAGACATATTTCATTCAAGGACATGAGGATATTAATTGCCTCATTGTCTGTCAAAAGCAAAAAGGATACAAATCCAAGAGCCCAACAAGTGGAGACATTTATATAAAGAATGTACCACTCAGAATAGAATAGTTTATTCTTAACTATCATCGTTAAGAATAAATAGGGCAGATCCAAAGGAAGAGATGTCAAAATATGCAATGAAGGTGAATAAAGCCAGTTGGAGAACAATTTGTAGAACAACTTGGAGAGTCTGAGGACAGGTTAGTGTACATGTATATATTTGATTTGATCTATTGGGAGAAGACTTTAGAGAGACACTTAAGAGAGGAATAAGTGGAGATCTCTGGGGAGATCTGGAAAAAATGGGGAGGATGCTCCTGAACCATGTGAGAATAGCTTTCTGTTAAATCACCCAGTTTGTGGTCATACAGTTTCTTACTGCAGACCTAAGAATGTAATACAATACCTCTCTGAATATGTTCTCAGAATTACTAAAATAGAAAGGATTTCAGAAAGTCAGACGGTTGGGCTAAAATTTTCAGAGCAAGGGAAATGCTCTAAGCCAAATCTCCCCAGGCTCAGAGATTTGGGGGGCCCGACCATGGTCACACCGGGGTGAGTACCAGAGGTGAGACCCAGGCTGATTCCTGTCTCTACCCAGCATCCTGGTCTATAGCACCTGTGGGTGGGCAGGGAAGCCAGGGCTAGAACCCACTGTTGCCCCAAATCCAGGAAGGTTGAGGTTAGTGGTACAGGCCATGGCGATCTCCATTACTTCTGTGTGATCCTTGTAACATTTACAGAACCTTTGCTTTGTTTACCCAGCAAAGAGAAAATATTGTGTTAAAAAACACAGCCCTGAGGTTATACAGAGTGAAGTCAGACACAGAAGCACAAATATTGTATGGTGTCGCTTACATGTGGAATTTTAAAAAATGGTACAAATGAATTTATTTATAAAACAGAAACAGAGTTACAGATGTAGAAAACAGTCTTACAGTTACCAGGAGGGTAAGGAGGGAGACTGGGGTTAACATATACAGACTGCTGCTGCTGCTGCTAAGTCGCTTCAGTCGTGTCAGACTGTGAGACCCCATAGAGGGCAGCCCACCAGGCTCCCCGGTACCTGGGATTCTCCAGGCAAGAACACTGGAGTGGGTTCCCATTTCCTTCTCCAATGGATGAAAGTGAAAAGTGAAAGTGAAGTCACTCAATCGTGTCTGACTCTTAGCGATCCCATGGACTGCAGCCCACCAGGCTCCTCCGTCCATGGGATTTTCCCGGCAAGTGTACTGGAGTGGGATGCCATTGCCTTCTCTGATATACAGACTACTATACATAAAATGGGGCTTCCCCACGGGCTTATCGATAAAGAATCCACCTGCAATACAGGAGATGCAGGAGACCTGGGTTTGATCCCTGGGTTGGGAAGATCCCTTGGAGGAGGGCATGGCAACCCACTCCAGTACTCTTGCCTGGAGAATCCCATGGACAGAGGAGCCTGGCGGGCTACAGTCCACAGGGTCCACAAAGAGTTGGACACGACTGAAGTGACTGAGCACACACATACACACATAAAACCGATAACTAATAATGACCTTCTATATAGCACAGGGAACTCGACTCAACACACTGTAACGACTGATATGGGAAAAGATCAAAAAAAAGAGTGGACACACGTATGTGTACAACTGATTCACTATGCTATACACTGAGAGCTAACAATATTGTGCATCAACTATATGCCAATAAGAATTTTTTAAAAAAACATAGCTCTGAGGGGAGGGAGGAAAAGACCATAGCCCTCAGATCTGTCTGTTTTCACAGGGGTTCTCTGGTAATTCTCTGAAATTACCAGTCAGTTAAGCAGCTGAGAAAAATCTGTGATTCAAGGCCTTGAATGAAGAGTGGAAGGGGTCAGTGCTGTCAACTATGAAAATGGACCCAAATCCTTCTCTCCTGCAATTGTTCCTTTGAAAGGAAGGCCAAGGTGCGTGCAGGGGGGGTCCAGAATCTCACGTGGGCTCTGGGTGCCAGACCTGCAGGCCCGAGAGTCCCCTTCCCTCGGGTTTTGGACTGGAACTTTGGGAAAAATTCCCCGCTCAAGTAGGCAGCTCCAGAGGGGCGCAGCCTTATCCCCACCCCAACCCTGAAAAGAAAATCCTCTCGGTGAGAAATGACGGTACCTTTACCCAGAGAAAGGAGGAGCAGAAGGAGGGCCTTCTGGGGCCCTACAACCCCACATTTCCCTGTCTCTGAGGCCCACAAGCTCCTTGCCCCTTCCCTGGTTCCCAAAGACAGTAGCAGCCTTCCAGAATCTTCCACCTTTTGCCCAAGTCCTTTGCAATTTTTCTTTCATTGACTAGTGTCTATTTCCTCCCTCTCTACAACTTCACATTAGACACAGGTCCCTATCAGGGGTTCTGCCTCCCCCCACCCACCCACCCAGCCCTCTGATCACAGTATTCCTTCCTGCAGGGCCTGATGAGGCTTCAGAACCCTTTCAGTATCATTCTTTCTAGGTGGCCACACATTCACACCCCAGATGAGTCCTGTGTGCCATTCCCAGTTTTGCGTAACAAAGACTTGAGCCAGAATGAATCTGTGCATCCAAGCATGAACACTCAAAGTGCCCTATAGCAGCCCAGTGCAAGTCACCTGTTCCCCACCTCACCCTCAGCTCTGTCTCCCCTAAGAGGCATGCAGACCCCAGAACAGCCGTCCCCAAGCTGGGTTCACACACACCCTCTGGACACATCCTCCCCATCTTTGTTATTCGCTCTCCTTGCCCCAGACTAAGGGGCTTCCCAGGTGGGAGCAGTGGTAAAGAACCCACTTGCCAATGCAGGAGACACAGGAGACTGAGGTTCAGTCCCTGAGTCAGAAACTCACTCCAGTATTCTTGCCTGGAAAATCCCATGGATGGAGGAGCCTAGGGGGCTACACCCCACGGGGTCGAAAAAGAGTTGGACACGACTGAGTGACTGAACACACACACGCACACCTCAGAGTCACCCAGCTCCTGCTCAACTTCTTTTATCACCATCAGTGAGACATCCCTGGATCCATCCGATCACAGGCTGTGCCCGGGTTACAAAAGCCCTCCAGGGTCTTGAGGCCCCACCCCCACCTCCTCTCAAGCACAATTTCCATAGCCATTCCAAAGGACTTTCAGACCTGTGGTCCTGCTCCCCCACCGACACTCTGAACCCCAGCAAACCTGTCACCTGCCGCGCTCACCCCAGCTGACGTCAGCGCTGCTGCTGTGAATATTTCTGCCCAGGCCCTGTGTGTGTGGCTTTTAAAATCGCTTAGGGCCCTGAGTTAGGACCTAACCAGTTTTCAACATATTAAATATATTCCCCCCAGTCTCAGTATTTCAGGCCCTGTGCTAGGTCTCAAAAGCTCCAGGCCAGCCACTGTTTTTCTGCTCTCCCCTGTAGACTGAACTCTTAAGGCACAAACTAAATTTTACAACAAGACACAAACGTTAAGAAAAACCAACCACACAAAGTACAAATCAAAAACAACCAAGATCATACTGCCAAAGCTGTTGGTTATTGGGGAGAAACCAAGGAGAAAGATGTTGACCCAAATTTATAAGCGCCTGTTGAAAATCCAAAAGCTAGCAAACAGGGCCACATGTCACCTGTGATACGACAGTGTCAGGGGCTGAAAAATGCTAACAGCAAAGAATAATCCTATAAATCAGTGACTCCTAGATTTTTTTTTTTTTTTTGACAAACAGTAACATTTGTACACACAGGAAAGAAATCAAAGGGAGCCTAAATAAGGTTGCCAACTCCTTGATTTGCCAAATCAGAATTTTTTTTTTAAGTGTACCATCTTAAAAAATAAATAAATGTGTGCCATCTGCTGTTTGCATAATTTCACAAGGGACGGAATCTTTTAACTCCAAAAAAAAAAAAAAAAAACAAGAAAGAATGTAAACTCAGATTAAAGAAGTTCATTCTCTAAGGAAGGACAAGCTAAGAGCTTTCGGGCACATTTTAGTCTTGGATAGTGTGCAGGTAAAATGACAGGCAAATATTCCAAGTCTCTAAAACCACCAGGGCCCTGGAAATATTGCTGAGGGGCCAAGAAGGATACATCTCAACTCCTGGCTCAGAAGTGGAGTCTTAATCACTTGACCCCCAAAGAGGAAAGCCATAAGGAGATCCCCTCCCTGTGGCGGCCAGGGGTGGGCACAATTTCTCCTGTGTGTGCCACAGACTGGCCTGTTTGCACTGTACTATCTGGATGACAACTGTGGTGTTGGAGCAGTCCTGGGTAGCTGCATGATAACAAGGAGATAAAATTCACGAAACTCCAGTATTTTGGCCACCGAGTTGACTCCATTGGAGAAGACTCTGATGCTGGGAGGGATTGAGGGCCCAGCGAGAGAGAGGAGATGTGCTGATGGCTCCTGACTCGTGGATGCGATGGAGAAAAAAAAAACCCCACCCTAAGCCCTTCTCAAACATTCTATCATCACATTGTTGAGGAGAGGTATAATTATGATCCCAGTTTCACAGGTCTGGCAACAGGTTTAATCCAAAGAAAAGGGACTTCTCCAAACAAGGCACAAACCTAAGTCTGATACCAAAATCTGTGTTCACAACACCCTGAGACGGTGAAGTGAAGAAAGGGTTGGGGGACTGGGGAAAACAGAAAGGGTGGCCTTGAAAATGAAAATCGAACGCCCAAGACACTGACCCTGAAAAGCTGGCATTCCGGACTCTGCCTGAAGACCAATGAGGGCGGTCCACAGGCGCGCGCACAGGCTGCTCACAAGTCTTGACTCAGTATCTGTGCTAAATCCAGGCGGCCCAGCTACTGCCACGGTTCCTGTATTTGGGCTTCCCACTCTCCCTCAGAGCACCTGGGAGCTAAAGATGGTTGTGAAGTGGGAGCAGCCCCAAGGAGGGCACAGCCCCACCCCCACCCCATGACAGCCCTAGAACAAAGGTCAGCCCAGGCGGCTCGGCTCCACATCCCTTCCCAGGCCCCTCTGTAATATCTTGCGGCTGCTGCTCTTCATTTGCTAAGTTGTGTCCAATTTTTGCAACCCCCTGGACTGTAGCCCTCCACGCTACTCTCTCTGTGGAATTTCCCGACCCAAGGATCAAACCCATGTCTCCTGGGTGGTGGGTGAATTCTTTACCGCTGAGCTACCTAAGACCCTGTAACATTTTACATGCAGATTAATGGCCTCTGTTCCTCCTCCCACCCCTAATACCACAGCAATTTGCTTCCCCGTGTCTGAAAGGGAAGACAAACCCAGTGCAGAGCCTGAAACACCATCCACTGGGACCTGGGAAGGGTCCAGAGGTCCCCAGGAGCTCCCCTAAATAAGAGTCTCCCTCAGACAGGGTCCCTGAAAGACACCTCCTCAAAGGGAGGAAACTTAGCAATGCTGGGGGAGATCTGAGTCCCTCTGAAGTTCTAGCACCAGCTGACAGGTTCCTGAAACACAGGGCTTTGCCCTTGGTCTTGAAAAAAGTGTGAACTTTGGCCAGGCTGAAAGACAGCCATCTGCTTTCCCAGCCTTCTAAATAAAATACAAAGCTGTTTAAACACACACACACATCCTTCAACTTACCTTTCCAGCCTTCTTCCTGTTGTAACCACATGATCCCAAATTCATCTGGCCCCTTCCCTGTCACATACCTTTGCAGTCACAAGGCTGGGGCCAGCCCCACAGGGAGGACAAGCGTGCCTCCTCCTCACAAAAGACCAAGTCCACAAACCTGGGAAACAGTCCCACTGGGCCTATTCCAGGCCTGGGGTCAGGCAGCCAATTCCCTAACCCTCGCCTTCAGTTTCCTTAATGTTGAACACGGCCAGAGTCACCTCTATGACGGGACTTCCTCTTTCCTCAGCCAGTCAGCAAGCACTGAGCACCTTCTGTGTGCCAGGCCCTCTGCTAGATGTCAGGACATGTGCATCAAGACTGAACCAAGTCTCTGCTGCCCTCATGAAGCTCTCACTTGGGGACAGAGAGACCTGTAAAATGGGGATTGCTTACAGTATTTCTCTGAGAAATAAATAATACATGAAAGGCATTTAACATGGAGCCAGGCACACAGTTAACTATTGGTAGCATGCATGAGGGCTAAGTCGATTCAGTCGTGTCCAACTCTTTGCGACCCTACGGACTATAGCCCGCCAGGCTCCTCTGTCCTTGGGATTCCCCAGGCAAGAATACTGGAGTGGGTTACCATGCCTTCCTCCAAAGGATCTTCCCAACACAGGGATCGAACTCACGTCTCCTGCATCTCCAGCACTGCAGGTAGATTCTTTACTCACTGAGCTCCCTGGGAAGCCCATATTGGTAGCGTATAATATTGGTTTAGCATAAAAGACTTTTTGCTCACCATTTTTCTTTTTTCCTTTTTTATAAAACAATATTGTTTAAATATAATTGATGTATAACCTTTTGTAAGTTTAACATGTGCCACGTGTTGATTTTTTTTTTTTTAGTTTTTTTACTCTTTTGGCCTCGCCTCGCTGCATGTGGGAATCTTACCTCCCCAACCAAAGATCAAACCCACATCCCTTGCATTGGAAGCCAGAGTCCCAACCACCAGACCACCAGGGAAGTCCCCAAGGTGTTGATTTTATATTTATCTGTTTCAATATGCTTGCCACCATAGCATTAGCTAATACCTCTATGATGACAGACAAGTATAATTTCTTTTTTGTAATGGGAAAAATTAAGATCTAGTCTCTTGGGAACTTTGCGGTTTATAATACAATGTTGTTGGCTATTATCATTATGCTGTGTGTTAACTAGATCTCTAAAACTTATTTATCTGGGAGTTGTTAAAAGGCATTTGCCCACCTCCTTCCTCGTGGCCTCCTGTGCATGCCCAGTCCAAGAGGACCATTCCAGGTGGGGTGAACCAGCAGCTACACTCACCTAGTAGAACCTCTACACACGTCCTCGTGACATGTTTGTATATAAGGAAATGGTGCTTGTCACTATTCTTCATAACAAGCTGCCCCCTTTACCTGGAATGACCCTTTCTTCTCTGGCACCCCTCAATCCCCGCCTACTGGAAGTGCCCTTCATCCGTCTGGGCAGAGCACAAAGCTTACCTCCTAGACTTCGTCCAGGAATGGAGGATTCAGGAGCTGGGGACCCTTCTGGAAGGCTTGTCTGCATGTCCACTCACCCTTTCTCCCTGGGCTGCCTGGCACTGACTCTGTTCTGCCCTCGTTAGCATTGCCTAGGTCTCACGTGCTTAAATCCTCCATCGGCCAGTACATGAGGTATACTGACTCTCTGGTATGTGAGGAGAACAACTGCCTTGGAAAGCGAAAAAGCAAAAAGAGGTGAGACCAGGTAAGACGCCGATGGGAGAACAAAGCGTATATTAGAGACAAAATCTGAGTCCACATTACGGAGACCCTTAGTACCTGGACAGTGAGTGCAGACTCCAGACGCCAGTGAGCCCTCAAAGTTACCAATTTTTGAGCCTCGAGGTAGAGTGGACCCTGATGGACAATGGATGAGGTGATCCAAGGGTAACCATAGGAGAGAACCCTGGGGGCCGCAGCTGGACACGAAGCTCATACCAGTTGACAGTTGTGATCCGAGTATTCTTCACAGTAACTCAAACTACTCAGTAGAGTGCGGTAATTCTCTCTATTTTCTGTTGTGCGGCTTCCCCTCAAATGGCCTGGTTTCCTCTGAACATGCTACCTTATAATGTGCTACTCTGGCATAGTGATTATTATTTTGTATCAAAGGTATTTGAGAAACAGCTGGTGCAAAAAGGACACTCTGACCCTCCTTCCCCCTCTGAAAGCAAAAAATAAATTTCCCACGGGAAAGGCACCCTCTCTGTACCAGAAGGGTAGGAGGCATCCTTATCAGCAGAGATACAGAATTTAGGGCAAGAGAGCTCTGTAAACAAATCTTGTTATTTTTTCACCAGTTTATTACCCCAAGCCCAAGTCCCTTTGTCAATCTCCTTGTTTCTTTGCCTAAAAGGCATAAAAGTTTCCTGAATCAGTTAGACTTCTTTGAGTCTCATATTTTTATGGCGCACCCATATGCAGGAAATTAAATTTGCTTTTCTCCTGTTAATCCCTTGTGTCAATTTTAATTATTAGAACTAGCCAAAGAACATAAAAGGAAAGAAGAGAACACTTTTCTACCCCTGCACCTTCAAAAGGTCATCACCGTTTTCTAAGGTCAGCAATCTTTCTTTTCATTGACAGGAGGACTCAGCACTTACAAGATAAAAACATCTCAATCTAGATGTCATCAGAACTTCAAACAGAAATAGCTAAATCCAGACTTGGCTTGTCTCCGACAAACACATAGGAGGTCCCACCAGCTCACCAGGTTCAAAGAAGCTAAGACAATGTGCTACGGGGATGCAGGTGGGCACTGATGCTGATGCTCAATGCCCAGGCAAACGATGGAGTTGATTCAGGTAAACAGGTAAGGCTCAGTCACACTTTCAGATTTTCCACAAAATCAAGGAAACAAAGCAATGCTTACTTAGGAAATCTGAGACAAAGAAAAATGTCTGATCAAGCAAAATGGACAACCTTAGTGACCGAAGGGAAGAATACTGATCTTGGTTTGGGCACTGTGACATTTTGGGGTTTGAAAGATGTCTGTTTACCTGCTTCAATACCTTTTTTTAAAGTTTCTTATTTTGCTTTTTTAAAATTTTGTATTGAGGTATTGAGATGGCTGGATGGCATCACTGACTCGATGGGTATGAGTCTGGGTGACCTCCGGGAGTTGGTGATGGACAGGGAGGCCTGGCGTGCTGCGGTTCATGGGGTCGCAAAGAGTCGGACGCGACTGAGCGACTGATCTGATCTGATCTGATAGCCAATGAACTGTAGGTTGGAGAAGATTCTTGAGAGTCCCTTGGACTGCAAGGAGATCCAACCAGTCCATTCTGAAGGAAATCAGCCCTGGGATTTCTTTGGAAGGAATGATGCTAAAGCTGAAACTCCAGTACTTTGGCCACCTCATGCGAAGAGTTGACTCATTGGAGAAGACTCTGATGCTGGGAGGGATTGAGGGCAGGAGGAGAAGGGGACGACAGAGGATGAGATGGCTGGATGGCATCACTGACTCGATGGATGTGAGTCTGAGTGACCTCTGGGAGTTGGTGATGGACAGGGAGGCCTGGCGTGCTGCAGTTCATGGGGTCGCAAAGAGTCGGACACGACTGAGCGACTGATCTAATCTGATCTGATAGCCAATGAACAGTGTTGTAACAGTTTCAGGTGAACAGCAAAGGGACTCAGCGGTACACATCCATTCTACCCTAAACTCCCCTCCCATCTAGGACACATAACATTGAGCAGAGTTCCTTGTGCTATGCGGTAGGTCCTTGTTGGTTACCAATTTGAAATATAGCAGTGTATAGTTCCCCAGTGGTCCAGTGCTTAGGACTCTACATGCTTTCACCGCTGAGGGTGTGGGTTCATTCCCTGGTCAGGGAACTAAGACCCTGCAAGTGGCACAATGAAGCCAAAAATTAAAAAAAAAAAATAGTTTAAAACCAAATGTTCTCTCCACCCTTGCCATTGTCTCACCATAGATCTGAGTGGTAACATAAAGAGTCATCTTTGCTAAAGAGACTGTCCATTTCCCCCTAGTTCTTCCTTCTTATAAAGATGTGTCCAAACAAAGATTTCTGGGCCTTAAGAAACTCAGGCTACACTTCAAGGAAACTTGTTACAAAAGTTATGAGACACGGTCAGCTGTGTCAGTGACTGGAAACCCAGAGGCAGGGCGCCAATCGGTCACCTCCACTTTTCTGTCTGGAAAGGCAATGAAATTGTTCTTGGAGGCCAAGGAAAGCACTACCACACCCATGACAATGACCATAGGCCCACAACCCAACCCCACTTCAGTTTTTAAGAGCATCCTCAGGGTCACTTACCTTTCCCACCTAGACAGAGGCTCGCACGCCTATATTGCCCGCTAACAGAATCTTCATCCCAAGAAGCAAAAATAAAATACTAAGAGGGTACACAGCATAGCAATGGGCCTTTGGTAGCAAGTGCAGGAAAAAAGAACCTATCAACAAAGAGACGTTGAAGAATTCCATCAAGTCTCTTTTCGGTCCCTGAGAGAGTGGGTGTCTAACGCCAAATCTACTACTAATTAGCTGTAATGACTACCAGGTGATAAGCATCAGCTTCTTCATCTATAAAATGTTCACTGCCCTGCTGCTGACCCCGCTGTGAAATTCTGTGCAGAGACTTAAAAGAGTCCCCTTTGGAGTGTATGAATCCAGGGCTCCTGGCAGCCTTTCAGCATTCTCCTTCCTGCTTACTCAAAAAAAAAAAAAAAAGACAATGGCAAGAAGCCGTTACTCTGCTACCTCCCCCAGCACTCATAGGAGGCCCCACCCATTCACTGGGCTCCTGGCAGGCAGGGAGTCTGGTGGGGCCAGACAGATGGAACCACAGGAATCAGAAACATCCTTCAGCCTGCCTTTGCAGCCACAACCTCTAGTACTCTCCTTACTCAAGTTTGAATCTCAGCTTCCTTCATGTCTCCTACCAATTCATCCCTTCCAGACTTAGTTCCCAGGGAAATATGGATACTCTCCTCTACCTCTCTGGGGGTGCCCCAAAGAAAGCTTACACTTGCCAGCAGACTGATTAGTCAGTGATCAAACCAAGTTAACGGATTATGACTAGGTTAAAAAAAAAAAAAAAAAAAACAGAATATGGAATAGAATAGAAAATATCACTGTCCTCACTCCGTAGAGTGTAAATATCCTGTGAGGCTCTTCTTGGGGGTTCCCAGATGGCACTAGTGGTAAAAAAATAAGAGATTCCGTTGGATCCCTGAGTGGGGAAAATCCCGTGGAGAAGGGCATGGCAACCTACTCCAGCCAGTATTCTTGCCTGGAAAATCCCATGGTCAGAGGACCCTGGCAGGCTACAGTCCACAGGTTCACAGAGACTCCCACATGAGTGAATCGACTTAGCACTCATGGCGCCCTTCTTGCAGTTTTATACTGATATATGCATGTACCTGGGTGCGGATCTCTATTGTGGATCTTGGCCAGGAAAAGACAGAAGCTCATAGGCTGGAAGCAGTGGGATCTGACCCTGGGGACAGATGCCCCCATATACCCATCCCCCCTCCATCTCCTGTGGAGGATACAAAGGCCAGCAGAGGGTACTCAGAGCTCATGCATCCATCCTGCAACTGTACAAAACAGAGATGACTGCAAAACAATTGAAACTTCTGACTCTCCTCCAGGGTAGTACTTTCTATAAAGCACAAAACAGGATAATCCACAAAAAACCAAGCCATCCGGGTAACAGTCTTGCCTCAGAAAGGTGCCTGGCACTTGGGAAACTCAGCGCCAAGCAGGGGCTGAACCTGGGTGCTGAAGGCCTTGGGTTCCCTGCTTTCCTCCCACGTAAAGGACTGATTAGGTCAACAACTGGACTGGGGACTAGAAACCTCAGAGCCCACCCCTTTCTAGCTCCTCTTAAAAAAAATTTTTTTTGGCAAATTGTACATCTCCCGATAAATTTTGCCTGCTGCTAAGTCGCTTCAGTCGTGTCTGACTCTGTGCGATCCCATAGACAGCAGCCCACTAGGATTCTCCAGGCAAGAATACTGGAGAGGGTTGCCATTTCCTTCTCCAATGCATGAAAGTGAAAAGTGAAAGTGAAGTCGCTCAGTCCTGCCGGACTCTTCGTGACCCCATGGACTGCAGCCCACCAGGCTTCTCCGTCCATGGGATTTTCCAGGCAAGAGTACTAGAGTGGGGTTCCATTGCCTTCTCCAAAATTTTGCCTGCTGCTGCTGCTGCTGCTGCTGCTGCTAAGTCGCTTCAGTCGTGTCCGACTCTGTGCGATCCCATAGACAGCAGCCCACCAGGCTCCGCCATCCTTGGGATTCTCCAGGCAAGAACACTGGAGTAGGTTGCCATTTCCTTCTCCAATGCATGAAAGTGAAAAGTGAAAGTGAAGTCGCTCAGTCGTGTCCGACTCTTAGCGACCCCAGGGACTGCAGCCTACCAGGCTCCTCCGTCCATGGGATTTTCCAAGCAAGAGTACTGGAGCGGGGTGCCATAGCGTTTTCCGAAAATTTTGCCTAGTATTAACCAAAGCTTGCAGCCTCCTAGAAACGCCCCTAGCTGGGAATCGGGCTGCAGAAAGGCAATTTCAGCCAGGTGGCAAATGCTCCGGGCTCCCAGTAGGCGTGCGGCGAGGGGGCGGAGTGCATCTCCCAGGCTCCAGACTCTAGGCTCCGAGCCCGCGTATGCAAACGCTCGGAAGCAGAAGCCTGGGTTTTTGGGACTCCGCCTCTGAACTCCGGGCCCTTAGTGCTATCCCCTCCTCCCGACTCTTCTGGCCGAGAACGGTGGGCCTGAGGAAAGCCCAGTTCACGATCGGGCGGGCTGGGGAAGAGGCCTGCTCGGGGCTGGATTCACCAACGTCCTCCAGCCAGGAAGCGGCCGGCACTCCCCTAAGTTCCCGGCAAATTCCGCCCCGCGCCCGGGCGCCTGCCAGGCCGAGGTGTGCCCCGCGGGCGCGTCCGCTGGTCTTAACATTCGTGGCCCTGGGGTCTACCGGAGGAGGCGGGACGCGGGCCCCTGAGCCGCAGATTTGGTGCCGGGGTGGGGACGTGGCAGGCCGCGCGCCACCGCAGACCTGTCGCAACGCGCGCCCCTTCCCCAGGCGCCAGGAACCGCGGAGCCACCCCCCCACCCCCACCCCGCGCCGGACCCCGCGCAACAGGCCCGCATCTGCACCTAGATGAGCGCAGGGACCGCCTGCCCCGGTGCGGCCTCGGGGGACGCCGGCCCCAGCGCGCGGCCGCCTCCCTCTCGCCGGAAAGAGGCACGGCTGAAGGCCGGAGGCGCCCCCCGCGCGTCCTGCGCCTCTACGCACCTAGTTACCCGGGCGTCCCACATGGCCCGCGCCGCCGCTGCCGCCTCGGGAGCTGCCTGGGGGAGCCTCAACGGGCGGGGTCGCCTGCTGGCGGTAGCTCGGTCCCCTCCGCTGCGACGAGCGGGGCAGGGGCGTAGAGACCCTGGCGCCCGGCTGTATGCAGCCGCAGACCTATTCCAAGTTTCCACGTAGTTGCGAGGGCCCGAAAATTGTCACGTGCACGTCGCCGCTGGGTGGGAGGGGGTGTTTGTCATCGTGTGTTTAAAAAAGGCGCTTCGACGTCTCCCATCTCGCAGGCGAGCGCGGGGGTGGCTCTCGGCCACCTTTGGAAAAACGAGTGTTTCGAGCCGTGCACCTCGAGGGACCAGGCGCGCGCACACACCCCTCCGACAGGTTTTGGTCACGGTGACTTTTCACCCTCGCTAGGCCGCCGCGATTGTCGGGGAGACAGGAAATGGTCAGCCAATGGCCTTGAGCCCCGCCCCCGGACCTCTCGTCCCCTCCAACAAAGAAACTAGGGGGGCAAGCCCGGGGTAGATGCGCCTCGTGCCCATCACCTCCCACTTCCTATCTGCCCCGGTTGAGTCTTATCTTGGACATGGAGTACTTACTGGGTGCTCGGCCTTCCATTCTAGGGGTGCTGGTGGAAAGAAGCCGGCAAGGCCCCCGACATCTTGACGCTCACCGGCATGCTCATGGCGCCGGTGGAGGAGTGACCCTCTCACTGCAGGACGGAATAGAAAGGAACCTCCTGGAAGGGCAGTGGTCCCCGAAGGAGTTGGGGGGCGCGTAGGACGACCTCAGACTGCATTTCCCTGGCGCAACAAGCTGCACAGCCTCCTACCCACCGCCTCTTTTTGGTCCTCAACTTCTCCGGGACTGGGACCCCTTTCCTCCACGCTGGGGATTTGGCCCAATCAGAGAGCGGAGCCCGCAGCCCTCCCTTGGGCCGACTGGGGCCTACACTGCCTCCTGGTGGTTCTCACACCCGTCTAGGGAAGCACTACAACCGAGGGATCTCGCGGGATTTGAACCAGAGGAACAGTAGAGTTTTCAATGAGGCAAGGAAGATTTGGTGACCCATGGACACACCTATGGATGTTAGAGTTGGACTGTAAAGAAAGAATTTACAGTCAAGCCCGGAAGAATTGATGCTTTTGACCTGTGGTGTTGGAGAGACTCTTGAGAGTCTCTTGGCCTGCGTGGAGATCCAACCTGTTAATCTTGAAGGAAATCAGTCCTGAATATTCATTGGAAGGACTGATGCTGAAGCTGGAACGCCAATGCTTTGGCCACCTGATGCGAAGAACTGACTCACTGGAGAAGGCCCTGATGCTGGGAGAGATTGAAGGCGGGAGGACAAGGGGACGACAGAGGATGAGATGGCTGGATGGCATCACCGACACAAAGGACATGAGTTTGAGTAGGCTCCGGGAGTTGGTGATGGACAGGGAAGCCTGGCGTGCTGAAGTCATGGGTTCACAAAAAGCCAGACACAACTGAGCGACTGAAGTGAACTGGGCACACCTAACGCACACAGCCTAAGGTACTTCTCTGCGCCGCTTCTTCTGAGTCAAGAAATAGCCTATCAGTCTAGCCAGTGTTCTCTGTGCTTCTGTAATCTCACCTCCTCCCATTTCTTCTGCGCATTAATCTCTCCAGATACCGCACTGCATCACACACAGTTCAAAAACTGTCAATGGCACCTCTATTGCCCTTTAGCAGCTGGGCACTTGAGACCTTCACAATTTTACCCTACCCTTCCAGGCTTAGCCTCCTCATACACACTCTACCCCAGTGGTTCCATGACTTGACTGCACACTGGAATCGTCTTAGGGTCTTTCAAAAATACTGATGTCAGGGAATTCCCTGGCAGCCCAGTGGGTAGGACTCTGAACTTTCACTACAGAGGGCCTGGGTTGGAGAACTATGATCCTGCAGGCCTGTAGTGGGAGGGGTGAACAGAGGGCAAAATAAAAGAAATTATTGATGTCTGGCCCCTTCTCCTACTTAATCTGATTTAATTGGTATGGAGTATGATATGGGCCCAGGATTTTTAAAAGCTCCCCTGGTGACTATGGTGGTGGTGGTTTAGTTGCCAAATCCTGTCCAACTCTTTTGCGACCACATGGACTGTAGCCTGCCAGACTCCTCTATTCATGGGATTTCCCAGGCAAGAATACTGGAATGGGTTGCCACTTTCTTCTCCAGAGGATCTTCCCGACCGAGGGATTGAACTTGGGTCTCCTGCATTGCAAGTAGATTCTCTACTCCTGAGCCACCAGGGAAGCCCCCTGGTGACTATAACATGAGGCAAATTTGGGAAACAATGTTAGTTTCCAAATCACTGAAGCTGTCCGCCATTTCCCAGACATCATTGATCCTTTCACTTTTAAGAAACCTAACATATCCTTTCTTCCTTTCCCCAACATCTCCCAGTTCTGCTTTTAGGAAAGGCCCATGCAACTTCTTCCAGCATGTCTCTCTGTCTCTGGTGTGGGTTTTTGTGTGTGTTTTTTTTTTTTTTTTTTGCCAACTGCAAGGAATCACTTTTTCCCAGAAGGCCTAGCCAAGTTCTTACAAGGAAGGCAAGCCAGGAGATTGGTGAGTGCAGAAAGTTTAAAAGATGCCTCTAAATTCTGATGCTTTGACCAGTTTCTGTAGCATCTCAGAATCTTTTTGTCTTACTCCTTCTGTTTCATCGCAGTTTTCAAAACAGTCACATCAACTTAGTTCTCAAGAGTTGCCTTCCTTTTAAAAATTGTTTATTCTTTCCCTACTATTTTTATGTCTTTATCAAAATTATTCATTCTCACAGTTAAAAGAGCAGTCCCCCCTTCCACCTGACCTATCCCCCCAGGGGACACAAACCACTTTTATCTCTGTCAGTCATTTTGATGGCTGTGTTCATGTCCTGGAAAATGCTCCATTTCTTGTTGTTGTGTCTGTTTTTTTTTTTCTTTTTTTTTTTTTTTTCCAATTTTGTTCATCATCAAATAATTTTTTTTTCTGATTGTTCTTGTCTGAAAACCTTCACTCTCAATATAGTTTGTCTGGGTATAGAATTCTAGGTTGGAAATCATTTTCCATCAGGACTTTGAAGTTGTTATTCCAATGACCACTAGCTTTCACTATTGCTGTTGGGAATTCTGAAAGCATACAATTACTCAATTTATGTGACCTCTTTTTTTTTTTTTTTTAATTTTAAGAAACACCCAAAATCTTTTTATCCCCAGTGCTTTGAAATTGCACACTGATATTCTGTCATGTGGCCCTATTCATCCATCCACTGAATACTGAGTAAGTTCTTACAGTATTTCAGGCTCTTTGATTCTTGGAAATTATCTTAAATAATTTTCTTATTTCTTCTCCTTAATTTTCCCTATTCTCTCTTTTTGGGAACCCTATTATTAAAATATTGGACTTCCAGGGTTGATCCGTATCATAAAGTCCCCTAATTTTTAAGCCACTTCTCCCCTATTTCCATCTTTCTGGGGTTTCTATTTTTTTCTCTCTCTCTCTCTAACCTTTGAGAGAGTTCTTCTGATCTTTCTAAATGAGGTTTTTGTTTTTTTAATTTCTGATACCACATTTTGATTTTTCCAAGAGCTCTTTCTTATTCTGTAAGCATTCCTTTCGTGGTCCCCATTCTCTTTTCCATGATTACATACCTTTTCTAGTTTCCCTGCAGATATAGTAGCTTTTGTTTTCTCTACATAGGCTCTGTTGCCTGAGTTCCTTTTTCTGTTTCTGTTTTTTGTTCTGTTCTCCTTGTTATGGATTTTCCTCAGATGCTTATCAGTTCAGGATTAAGAATGAGGGAACTAGATGTGTATTAACGGAGAACAACTGAATAAACCATGATATACTCACACCATAGAGAACTATGTATGCTTTTGAGTCATCAGGAGGATCACTATTTAACACTATGGGATAGTGGGCAGAAAATACTAAGTGGGGAAGAATAATAAGGAGAGGTCAATATTTTAGTGCATGTGCTTATATTTTCAAAACAATGGAAGGAAAATAAAAAACTAAGACAAAAGATTACCTATAAGGGGAAACAGAGTAGAGGGGAAAGATAGGGAACCTAGGCTTCTTTAAATATACCTTGTTTTATAGTTTTGACTTAGAAACCAAGGGAACCTTAAATATCATTGAAAACTTAAACCTAATTTCTGAAAGGTAGCTTCTAAAATTGAAACCATACTGTAACAAATTAATGTATATCAAGTGTGTAGCACCACCAAACAAAAATTATTTCAAGTGACTTTACAACAGATTTGTTTTCCCTATGGGAAAAAAGAACCAGCGAGAAATCTTGAATTTTGTAATCTTACATCCTTATTAAGTAATATTGGTATGTTTTACAAAAATTCTTAAAAGCATTTATTTAGAGACATTACTTGGAAATATCTTTATTACCCAGTAGTGTGTATAAATTAGAATAAGCAAATAGTCAATTACAATCAATTTCATTCAGAATCAAGATTTTCAGTGTAAGAGAAAAGAAATACAAATATAAAATCAAAGGAGTTAGGGAAAATTGTATAAACTGAAAACTGAAATGGAAATATCAGAATGAATTTGTAGTTTATTGTCTGACTCTAGATTCTCTTCATCTTTGATGTGATGCATTATTGCTGGGTTTAATAATAGCAGGCATCCCTGACACACAGGGATAGTCAAAGCTATGGTTTTTCCAATAGTCATATATGGATGTGAGAGTTGGACCATAAAGAAGGCTGACCACCAAAGAATTGATGCTTCTGAACTATGGTGCTGGAGAAGATTACTCCCTTAGATCGCAAGGATATCAAACCACTCAATCCTAAAGGAAATCAACCCTGAATATTCATTGGGAGGACTGTTGCTGAAACTACAGTTCCAGTACTTAGATCACCTGATGCAAAGAGCTGATTTCTTAGAAAAGACCCTGATGCTGGAAATGATTGAAGGCAAGAGAAGAAGGGGGCAACAGTGAATTCGATGATTAAATAGCATCACTGACTCAATGGACATGAATTTGAGCAAACTCTGGGAGACAGTGAAGGACAGGGAAGCCTGGGGTGCTGCAGCCCATGGGGTCACAAAGAATCAAACATGACTTAGCAACTGAACAACAACTGGCACCCAGGAGGCACTCTCTAAACATCATTTCTTTCTACAAGGAACCAGGACTCTTTACAGAAAATCATTGATTCCAGGATGGGGAAGGAAATGTACAAGTTGAACCTGGTATGTTTGGTTCCACAAAGCAAAGAAGCTATCACAGAGAATGAAAATGAAGAAAGCCTATGTGAATTATAGGATCATTGCTGCTTAGTCGCTAAATCCTGCTTGACTCTTTGCTACACCATGGACTGTAGCCTGCCATGCGCCTCTGTTATGGGACTTCTCAGGCACAAATACTGGAGTGGGTTGTCATTTCCTTCTCCAGGGAATCTTCCCAGAAAGAGGTTGAACATGAGTCTCCTGCATTGGCAGGTGGATTTTTTTTTTTACCACCAAGCCACCAGGGAAACCCGAATTATAGGATACTATCAGACAAAACAACACATAATTGGAGTCCTTGAAGGAGAATCAATGGAGAAAGAAGCAGAAAGCTTATGTAAATAATGACTGAGAACTTCCCAAATCTAGGGAGAGATTTAGATATCCAAGCTTATGAAACTCATAGGTCCCTAAACAGATTCAGTCCAAAGAGATCTTCTCCAAGATACTAAAATAAAACTGTCTAAACTCAAAGACAAAGAGATTATTTAGAGTGGCAACAGAAAAAAAATTCTCACATACAAAGGAACCCTCAACAGGCCATCAGTGAAACTTTGCAGTCCAGGAAAGAGTGGGATGATATATTAGAAGTGCTGAAAGAGAAACTGCCAACCAAGAACACTTTACCCTGCAAAGCTGTCTATTCTTCAGCAACAAAGGAGAGATAAACCCTTTACCAGGCACACAAAAGTCAAGGGAGTTCTTTACCAATAGAGCTGCCTTACAAGAAATGCCAAATGGTGTTTCTCAAGCTGAAGTGAAATGATGCTAAATAGGAATATGAAAATATAAAATAAAGGTAAGTATATAATCAAATCCAGAATACTTTAGTACTGTAACACAATGGTGTTAATAACTTAATTCTAGTATAAAGGTTAAGGGCTTCCCTTGTGGCTCCAAGGGTAAAGTGTCTGCCTACAATGTGGGAGACCCAGGTTTGATCTCTGGGCTGGAAAGATACCCTGGAGAAGGAAATGGCAATCCACTCCAGTACTCTTACCTGGAAAATCCCATGGACAGAGAAGCCTGATAGGCTACAGTCCATGGGGTCACAAAGAGTCAGACATGACTGAGTGACTTCACTTGCATTTTCATAAAGGTTAAAGAACAAAAGTATTAAAAATAATGGAAAGATTGAGGGCAGGAGGAGAAGGGGACGACAGAGGATGAGATGGTTGGATGGCATCACCAACTCGATGGACATGGGTTTGGGTGAACTCCAGGAGTTGGTGATGAACAGGGAGGCCTGGTGTGCTGCAGTTCATGGGGTCACAAAGAGTCAGACAGGACTGAGCGACTGAACTGACTGACTGTCTGACAGTTGACCCTTCAACAGTGAAGGTATTAGGGGCACCAACCTTGCACATAGTCAAAAACCCGCATATAAGTTAAGTTGGCTCTCATATCTAAGGTTCTTCTTTATCTGAAATTATGCCTCCACATATTCAACCAACTGCAGATTGTGTAGTAGTACTTACTATTGAAAAAAGCCATGTACAATTAGGCAGCAGGTACATGAAAATGTGCTCAACATCACTAATCATGAAAGAAATGCAAATCAAAGTTACAGTGAGATATCACCCCTCACTGGTTTCTGTTAGAATAGCTGTCATCAGAAAGACAAGAGACAAGTATTGGTGAGGATGTGGAGAAAAGGGAACACTTCTGGACTGTTGGTGGGAATATAAACAGTATGTAGCTTCCTCAAAAAACATAAAGGGAGAACTGTATGATCCAGCAATCCCACTTCTTGATGTTTATCCAAAGGGAATGAAGTCAGTACATTGTAGAGATATCTGTACGTTCATATTCACTGCAGCATTTTTCACAATAGCCAACATAGGACATGGATAAAGAAAATGTGATGGATAGATAGATAATGTATAATGAAATATTATTCAGCCATAAGAAAGGTCACTGCAGATGGTGACTGCAGCCATAAAATTAAAAGAAACTTGCTTCTTGGAGGAAAAACTATGACAAACCTGTCTAGCATATTAAAAAGCAGTGACATTACTTTGCTGACAAAGGTCCATATAGTCAAAGCTATGGTTTTTCCAGTAGTCACGTACAGATGTGAGAATTGGTCCATAAAGAAGGCTGAGCGCCGAAAAATCAATGCTTTCGAACTGTGGTATTGGAGAAGACTCTTGAGAGTCCTTTGGACTGCAAGGAGATCAAACCAGTCAATCCTAAGGGAAATCAATCCTGAATATTCTTAGGAACGACTGATGCTGAAGCTGCAGTACTTTGGCCACTTGATGAGAAGAGCCTACTCATTGGAAAAGACCCTGATGCTGGGAAAGATTGAAGTCAGGAGGAAAAGGGGACAACAGGATGAGATGGTTGGATGGCATCATTGACTCGATGGACATGAGTTTGAGCAAGCTCTGGGAGATGGTGAAGGATAGGGAAGCCTGGCATGCTGCAGTCCATGGGGTCTCAGAGTTGGACATGACTGAGCAATTGAATAGCAACAACATAAGAAAGAAGGAAATCTTTCCATTTGCAACAACACAGATGAACCTAGAAGACATTATGCTAGGTGAAATAAACTGCACAGAAAAAAAACAGATACTGTACGATCTTAGTTATATGTGGAGTCAAAACAAAATAAAAAGCCAAACCCATAGAAATAGAGAGTAGAATGGTGGTTAGTAGGAGGAAATGGGGACATACTGGTCAAATCTTTCAGTTATAAGTTATGGTGATATAATGCAGACCAGGGTGACTAGAGCTAACAATACTGTATCGAACGCTTGAGGGAATTCCATGGTGGTCCTGTGGCTAGGACTCTGAGCTTTCACTGCCAAGGGCTCAGATTCAATCCCTAGGTGAGAAACTAAGATTCTGTTAGCTGTTCAGGATGGCAAAAAAAAAAAAAAAATCAGAAAAGAAACCCACAATAAACACTTGAAATTTGCTAACTGAATAGATCTTACACATTTTCACCACACACTCACACACTCACATATACATAGGAGCTACGTAAGGTAATGAATGTGTTCATTCTGGTAATCACTTAAATACGAACAATTTTATCTACCAACTGTACCCCAACAGAGTTGGAAGAGAAAAAAAGAATTGAAGGTGCAGAAAAGTCACCTGGCAAGAGCATCCGTGTATCTCTCTCGTCCAAGTCTGTACTGTGTCCCTTATTATGGTGTTTTCAGGGCCAGAGCCTTGAGCCACACAGCTTTCTGCTTTTCACATGTGGTTGGTTGGATTTTTGATTGGTTGGTTGGATTTTTGATTGGTTGGTTGATTGAAAGAATATAAGCTATTTTCTCTTGAAAGTGTCCAAAAGCTCACTTCAGTGACCTTGAAAAACTGAAAACTGATGGCCAAACTGGGGGATTAGGCCAGACTTATCACTGTCAAAAATATCATGAACACAAATGACAACTGAGTGACTAGGAGCCACAGTGGCCACTATACCAAACGAAGACACAGACCCAACACAAATAAGTAACCAAGCAAGAAAGACAAATATTTAGATAAATTATCAGGAACATAGAGTACTCAAATAAATGTCAGCTGATTTTTTTTTTTTTTTTTTTAGGGAAGAGCTTACCTAATGAGGAAGTACAATTTATTTTCACTCAACATTTATCAGCATTTATGTTTTTTAAGTCTTTATGATAATTAAGTTGTTGTCAAGAGAGTCCACCAATTAAGTCTGATATTATTAGCTCCATTTTACAAGACGAGAAACCAAAAAAATAAAAGGGCTTCCCTGATGGCTCAGTAGGTAAAGAATCTGCCTGCAATACAAGAGACCCTGGTTTGATTTCTTGGGAAGAGCCTCTGGAGAAGGGATAAGCTACCCACTCCAGTATTCTTGGGCTTCCCTTGTGGCTTAGCTGGTAAAGAATCCGCCTGCAATGAGGGAGATCCCGGTTTGATCCATGGGTTGGGAAGATCCCCTGGAGAAGGGAACGGCTACCACTCCAGTATTCTGGTTGGAGAATTCCATGGAATCCATGGGGTCGCCAGGAGTCAGACACAACTGAGAGACTTTCACTTCACTTCAAAGAAATAAAAGTTTAAATGGTTTATTAGACAACCAGTTTGTCAAGACTAGAGAACACAGATGAACTCAGAATGGACTTGGCTATGCTTCTTGGACCCTCAATTCTGTCCACCCTGGAATCTGGTGCTGAAGCACGATGTTATTGAAGACCATTGGGGTTATCACTCATTCATTACACATACTGTGTAATGTCTTTTTTGGCCATGCAGCACAGCTTGCAGAATCTTAGTTCCCTGACCAGGGATCGAACCAGTGTTTTCTGCAGTGCAAGAGCAGAGTCCTAACCACTCGACCACCAGGAAATTCCTGAAACTGTTTTTCATTTCAGCTTTACTAGAGATGAGTCTTAGTGTTCTGAAAGTACCAATTAAGTGTCATATATGTCACTAATTTATCTTGCTGACATAGGAGGAGGGGCAGTGTGGACTATGTACAGTCCAACCTCGAAACACACAGATATCTATAGCCACACACAGATACTTACACCCACACTGAGAATTGCACATTCTCAGAAATGTGTACACAGTGAGTAAACCAAAGAACACACACACACACACACACATACAGAGCATGCTCTGTTTTCATTTCCCCATCTTGAGCACAGCTATTCACATCTGATGGAGAAGGAAATGGCAACCCATTCCAGTGTTCTTGCCTGGACAATCCCATGGACAGAGGAGCCTGGCAGGCCTCCCTCTGTGGAGTCACAAAGAGTCAGACACAACTGAGCATATACACACATTCACACGTGAGCCCACCAATGCTCCACTGAAACCCCTGACCAGCAGGAGCCACCCTCTCAGCCTCTGAGCCAGCCCTACAGAGGCCGGTGTTTAATCTGGAGCCTTCATGCTCACATTCCTGACCACTGATGACATCGACCTTGAAGGGTCAATCCTGGAGCCTCCCATCCCCTTAGAACCGTGGTTCTCAACCAGGCCTGAGTTTTCTCCCAGGAGATGCTGTGCTTATCATTACTCAGTGGGGGGCGGGGTGGGGGGAAGGGTCCTGCTGGCATCTACTGTGTAGAGCCTGGGATCCTCCTAAACATTCTACAGTGCACAAGTCAGCCCCTCATGGGGCAAGACTGGGAAACCTTGCCTTGCAGAGTCAGGGGAAAACTTTCCTGGCCTCAGCACCTTGCTAATAAACCGCTTGGGGCTGATTCCTCTGTGACAGCTGGCCACGGTTTGTACCACAGGATCCCACCCCTGGACACAACTGTTGTAGAAAGGGGGAGGCCCCCCTACAGGGCCCCAAGAGTGGGCTCTTGTCTAACACTCGGAAAAGAATTGTCCAAGGAGACATGTGCTGACAAAGCAAGAGATTTTATTGGGAAAGGGCACTCGTGTGGAGAGCAGTAGAGTAAGGAAACCCAGGAGAACAGCTCTGCTGTGTGGCTCGCAACGTCGGGTTTTATGGTGATGGGATTGGTTTCCGGGTGGTCTTTGGCCAATCACTCTAATTCAGAGTCTTTCCTGGTGGCGCACACATCGCTCAGCCAAGACGGATGCTAGCGAGAGGGATTCTGGGAAGTGGACGGACTCGCGGTGTCTCCTTTCGACCTTTCCCGAACTCTTCCGGTTGGTGGTGGCTTATTAGTTCCATATTCCTTATCAGGCTCTCCTGTCATAAAACAACTTATGCAAATGGTTACTATAGCGCCTGACTAGGGTGGGCGGTTTCAATCAGTGTGCTTCCCCTAACACAACTACGTGGACTAGATTGGGCAGACATCTGTCGCATCGGCAGCCGTGGCCGACTAGCCAGTTCCCAGTGAGCCCAGCTGGTGCGAAAGTGGTTCCGACAGGGACCGCAGCGATACTCTGAACCAGGCCGTTTCTCAGTTAATGTGAACGAACTCTAGCCTCCAGTTCACAGTGACTGAGAAAACGGTTGAGTAGGGGCTTCCCCAATGGCTCAGTGGATAAAAGAACCTGCCTGCAATGCAGGAGACACAGGAGACTCAGAGTCAACCCCTGGGTTGGGAAGGTTTCCCTGGAGAAGGAAGTGGCAACCCACTCCAGTATTCTTGCCTGAAAAAAATCCAGGGACAGTGGAGCCTAGGGGGCTACTGTCTGTGGGGTCGCAAAGAGTCTGATACGACTGAGTGACTACGCACACACAGAGCTAGAGCGGACACGCCGGGCAGCTGATAATGGAGAGAGAGCAGCAATATGGGTCAGACAGATCAACCACGTTTATTGTCACTGATAAAACCAAAAGTCTATGCCAGATCCAGTTGGCAATGGGAAGGAGCAGGGAGCGGCTCAAAGGCTGGTTTGCCCTGACCTCCTGAACTCCAGGTAGCATGAGGAAATAATGTTGTTTACACAGGCTGTTTTTGCAGCCTGATAATGGCCTTGCTGCCCTCTTCCATGTGGTTGTTAGGACCCAACCTGAGCCATGACAGGCTCAGCAAGCTACACTGGGCCTAAAGTTTCAGATTCTTATAGACCTGAGTCATGATCCCGGGAATTATACCTCCGAGCCAATCAGGACAGTCCCCATTCGCGCCAAACTTGAGCCAATCTGGATGGGGATGCGGGATTCAAAATTCGCGGGCACGCACAGTTTAGCCAATCATCACCCGCCTGTATAAAAAGATAGTCCAAGATGACCTCATCTTTTGTTAGGACCCAACTTGAGCCATGACAGGCTCAGCAAGCTACCCTGGGCCTAAAGTTTCAGATTCTTATAGACCTGAGTCATGATCCCGGGAATTATACCTCCGAGCCAATCAGGACAGTCCCCATTCGCGCCAAACTTGAGCCAATCTGGATGGGGATGCGGGATTCAAAATTCGCGGGCATGCACAGTTTAGCCAATCATCACTCGCCTGTATAAAAAGATAGTCCAAGATGACCTCATCTTTTGTTAGGACCCAACTTGAGCCATGACAGGCTCAGCAAGCTACACTGGGCCCAAAGTTTCAGATTCTTACAGACCTGAGTCATGATCCCGGGAATTATACCTCCGAGCCAATCAGGACAGTCCCCATTCGCGCCAAACTTGAGCCAATCTGGATGGGGATGCGGGATTCAAAATTCGCGGGCACGCACAGTTGAGCCAATCATCACCCGCCTGTATAAAAAGATAGTCCAAGATGACCTCATCTTTTGTTAGGACCCAACTTGAGCCATGACAGGCTCAGCAAGCTACCCTGGGCCTAAAGTTTCAGATTCTTATAGACCTGAGTCATGATCCCGGGAATTATACCTCCGAGCCAATCAGGACAGTCCCCATTCGCGCCAAACTTGAGCCAATCTGGATGGGGATGCGGGATTCAAAATTCGCGGGCACGCACAGTTTAGCCAATCATCACCCGCCTGTATAAAAAGATAGTCCAAGATGACCTCATCTTTTGTTAGGACCCAACTTGAGCCATGACAGGCTCAGCAAGGTACACTGGGCCTAAAGTTTCAGATTCTTACAGACCTGAGTCACGATCCCGGGAATTATACCTCCGAGCCAATCAGGACAGTCCCCATTCGCGCCAAACTTGAGCCAATCTGGATGGGGATGCGGGATTCAAAATTCGCGGGCACGCACAGTTTAGCCAATCATCACTCGCCTGTATAAAAAGATAGTCCAAGATGACCTCATCTTTTGTTAGGACCCAACTTGAGCCATGACAGGCTCAGCAAGCTACCCTGGGCCTAAAGTTTCAGATTCTTATAGACCTGAGTCATGATCCCGGGAATTATACCTCCGAGCCAATCAGGACAGTCCCCATTCGCGCCAAACTTGAGCCAATCTGGATGGGGATGCGGGATTCAAAATTCGCGGGCACGCACAGTTTAGCCAATCATCACCTGCCTGTATAAAAAGATAATCCAAGATGACCTCACCTTTTGTTAGGACCCAACCTGAACCATGACAGGCTCAGCAAGCTACACTAGGCCTAAAGTTTCAGATTCTTATAGACCTGAGTCATGATCCCGGGAGTTATACCTCCGAGCCAATCAGGACAGTCCCCATTCGCGCCAAACTTGAGCCAATCTGGATGGGGATGTGGGATTCAAAATTCCGGCGCGCACACAGTTTAGCTAATCATCACCCGCCTGTATAAAAATAGCTGTGATTCAGAGCTCAAGGCTCTTGTTGAGACTCCACTGTGTAGGATGAGACTTGAGCCCTAGCTCGAGCTAAAAATAAAAACCCCTGTATGCTTTTGCATTTCTGTGGACGTCTTATTCTCTCAGTTTTGGGGACTCGGACCTTGGGCATAGCAGTGGTAAATTCCAAAAGTCTCTGGATGACTCGTCTCCATCCTTACCTCCCTTGTAAACTCAGGGTGACCATCCACCAGCCCGCCTCCCTCTCTCCACCACTTCCTGCTCTGTGCCCCTTATTCTCTGTTATAGAGCCTACTACAATTTACTTGTCATCTACCCCAGACAGCATCTAAATCTAGTATTTTCTTATCTTGTTGGTTCTGTTCTCCCAGCTCCCTGACACTTAGCTGACACAATGCTTGTGGAATTAATGAGCAAATAAAACGTTATCCGTGAGGAAACTCAGGTCTCCTGGAAGCTGCTGGCTGGGGTGGTGGGTGGGGGGAGGAGGGATATTCAGCAGGAATTTGCCAAGAAATTTGCATTTGAACTGGGGGGGGGGTCGGGGGCTGCTGCTGCTAAGTCGCTTCAGTCGTGTCCGACTCGGTGCGACCCCATAGATGGAAGCCCACCAGGCTCCCCCGTCCCTGGGATTCTCCAGACAAGAACACTGGAGTGGGTTGCCATTTCCTTCTCCAATGCAGGAAAGTGAAAAGTGAAAGTGAAGTCGCTCAGTCGTGTCCGACTCTTTGCGACCCCATGAACTGCAGCCTACCAGGCTCCTCCGTCCATGGTATTTTCCAGGCAAAAGTACTGGGGTGGGGTGCCATTGCCTTCCCCGGGGGTGGGGGGCAGGGAGGAGCAAAAGAAGAACAATACCGAAACGAAGCTGAAAGCTTTTAAAAGGACAGAAAACCCTGCTGGGTTTCGATGGTGACGATGGAAGGGGGAGCTGGGAAGACCGCAAATGATAGTCACTGACTGTAACCGCAGGTTCTTAAAGGCTAACCGAGGGGTGCGGGTTGTGTAAGGGCGAAGTAGGCGGCGGCAAGAGAGGAACCAGAAAGCGCTCCCAGCACCCTGACCACGGCCACCGCACTTGGGAAGAGCTTTACTTCCTCCCCAGCTAGGAGCGCCCTTGCTGCTTTGGAAATGCGCCACCTTGAGGCCGAGCGTACAGCTATACCCGGGGACGGGCTGGGGATTTACCTTCACTAGCAGAACCCACGGAGAAGGCAGTGGCACCCCACTCCAGTACTTCTGCCTGGAAAACCCCACGGATGGAGGAGCCTGGTAGGCTGCAGTCCATGGGGTCGCTGAGGGTCGGACACGACTGAGCGACTTCACTTTCACTTTTCCCTTTCATGCATTGGAGAAGGAAATGGCAATCCCAGGGACGGGGGAGCCTGCTGGGCTGCCGTCTATGGGGTCGCACAGAGTCGGACACGACTGAAGCGACTTAGCAGCAGCAGAACCCACTCCAGTGTTCTTGCCTGGAGAATCCCAGGGACGGGGGAGCCTGGTGGGCTGCAGTCCATGGAGTCGCTAGGAGTCGGGCACGACTCAGCGACTTCACTTTCACTTTTCACTTTCATGCATTGGAGAAGGAAATGGCGACCCACTCCAGTGTTCTTGCCTGGAGAATCCCAGGGACAGGGAAGCCTGGTGGGCTGCCGTCTATGGGGTCGCACAGAGTCGGACACGACTGAAACGACATAGCAGCAGCAGCAGAAACCAGTCCATCACATCCTGGCAAATAGATGGGGGAAGATGAAAACAGTGACAGACTTTATTTTCTTGGGCTTCAAAATCACTGCAGACGGTGATTGCAGCCATGAAATTAAAAGACTCTTGGTCCTTGGAAGAAAAGCTATGACAAAACCTAGACAGTGTAGTAGAAAGCAGAGCTGTTACTTTCCCTACAAAGGCCCATATAGTCAAAGCTATGTTTTTTTCCAGCAGTCATGTAAGAATGAGAGTTGGACCATAAAGAAGACTGAGTGCCAAAGAATTGATGCTTTTGAAGTGGAGAAAACTCTTGAGAGTCCCTTGGATAGCAAGAAGATCAAACCAGTCAATCCTAAAGGAAATCAACCCTGAATATTCATTGGAAGGACTGATGTTGAAGCTGAAGCTCCAATACTTTGGCCACCTGATGTGAAGAGCAGACTCACTGGAAAAGACCCTGATGCTGGGAAAGGAGGAGAAGGGGACGGCAGAGGATGAGATGGTTGGATAGCATCATCGGCTCAATGGATGTGAGTTTGAACAATTCCGGGAGATGGTGAAGGACAGGGAAGCCTGGTGTGCTGCAGTCCGTGGGGTCGTAAAGAGTCAAACACAACTGATGAACGACTGAACAACAATGAGCAGAAACCACTCTGGCTCAGCGCTTCAGGGATGCACCTTCAGTTCAGTTCAGTCTCTCAGTCGTGTCCGACTCTTCCCAACCCCATGAATCGCAGCACGCCAGGCCTCCCTGTCCATCACCAACTCCCAGAGTTCACTCAGACTCACGCCCATCGAGTCAGTGATGCCATCCAGCCATCTCATCCTCTGTCGTCCCCTTCTCCTCCTGCCCCCAATCTCTCCCAGCATCAGAGTCTTTTCCAATGAGTCAACTCTTCCCATGAGGTGGCCAAAGTATTGGAGTTTCAGCTTTAGCATCACTAAACACAGATTTCTCTTACAGCAGCTGAGGACAGCAGAAGGAAGACCATGTGCCACTCGTCTCACAATCCTCATGCCTGCCTCGAGGCTGACTGTCTCCAGTTTTCCTTCTAACTAGTCTGTAAACACTTTAGAGACAGAGGTTTACTCGTCTTTGCTTTCCTACAGAGACTTACACTCTGTAGGTTTTGTTTTTTTTTTTTAAAAAAAGCTCTTTTTAGTGCATGTATATGAAGATGGTGTCTTAGGCAAATTTGTTTAAAGCTCCAAAGACAAGTCAAATAAACCAGGCCCCCAAAGGACAAAGACTGTATGATTCCACTTGTGTGAGATACCTAGAACACTCAAATTCACAGGGAAAAAGAACAGTGGTTACCAGGGACCGAAGGGAAAGGAGGAGAAGCAGTTGTTGGCCAATGCTTATAGACGTGATTGGAATGACGAAAAAGATCTGAAATGATACAGAGGGGATTGTAAATGTACTTTACACCACGGACTTCTACATTTTGACATGGCTAAAATGCAAATTTTACATTATGTATATTTTACCACAACTTTAAAAATGAAAGAAAGGAAGTCTAGCTTTATCAACATCATGTAAAACAGAATTTAGGTCAAAAAGCATTAGATAGAGTCACTTCACTCTGACAAACGTTTCAAGTCATTGAGGAGAATAACTAATTCTAAATGTGTGTATACCAAATAACTACTTCCGCATATGTAAAGCAAAAGCTGTCACACTGTTTCTTCAATGAGAAAGTCACATGCTGATGGGAAGTTTTATCAATGCTATATAAGTAACCCCCCAAAAATTCTCCTACACATCTCCAAGACATGTATAAAAATGTTTTACAGCAGCATTATACACAATAGCAAAAACTAGGAACAACCTAATGCCCATTAGCGGTTTCTCTTGTTTATTCGGTGAGTCCTGTCCCACTCCTTTGCGACCCCGTGGACTGTAGCCCATCAGGCTGCTCGTCCATGACGTTTCCCAGGCAAGAATACTGGAGTGGGTTGCCATTTCCTTCTCCAGTCTATTAGCAGAAGGGATAAACATATTAAAGGAATGAAAATGAACAAGCTGCAGCCTCAGGTAAAAAACATGGAGGAACTTTAAAATGTACTGATTTTAGAGTTTTTCTGACTTTTTCACCTGGAGCAAGGTTTTATTTAATTTTATATTATTGTATTGCAGTATAGTTGATATAAAGCACTGTATTAGTTTCACATGTACAACAAAGTGATTCACTTATACATGTACATAATGTGCATGTTTTTCCAATTATTTGCTCATGTAGATCATCACAGCATATTGAGTAGAGTTCCTCCTGCCACACACTGAGTCCTTGTTGGTTACCTACATTATATATAGGAATATATAAGGTAGATATATACTTATATATAGAAGTATATGTATGTTAATTGCAAATCTTGATTTATCTCTCCCCATCACATTTCCACTAGGCTAATCATACAGTCAAGGCTATGGTTTTTCCAGTGGTCATGTATGGATGTGAGAGTTGGACTGTGAAGAAGGCTGAGCGCTGAAGAATTGATGCTTTTGAACTGTGGTGTTAGAGAAGACTCTTGAGAGTCCCTTGGACTGCAAGGAGATCCAACCAGTCCACTCTGAAGGAGATCAGCCCTGGGTGTTCTTTGGAAGGAATGATGCTGAAGCTGAAACTCCAGTACTTTGGCCACCTCATGCGAAGAGTTAACTCATTGGAGAAGACTCTGATGCTGAGAGGGACTGCGGACAAGAGGAGAAGGGGACACCAGAGGATGGGATGGCTGGATGGCATCACTGACTCGATGGACATGAGTCTGAGTGACCTCCGGGAGTTGGTGATGGACAGGGAGGCCTGGCGTGCTGCGATTCATGGGGTGGCAAAGAGTTGGACACGACTGAGCGACTGAACTGAACTGAACCATAAGTTGGTTTTCAAAGCCTTGGAGTACGTTTCTGCTTTGTAAGGTAATACAGTTTGTATCAGTTTTTTGATTCCACCTATGACTGATCACGGAGAAGGCAATGGCACCCCACTCCAGTACTCTTGCCTGGAAAATCCCACGGACGGAGGAGCCTGGTAGGCTGCAGTCCATGGGGTCGCTAAGAGTCGGACATGATTGAGCGACCTCACTTTCTCTTTTCATTTTCATGCATTGGAGAAGGAAATGGCAACCCACTCCAGTGTTCTTGCCTGGAGAATCCCATGGACGGGGAAGCCTGGTGGGCTGCCGTCTGTGGGGTCACACAGAGTTGGACACGACTGAAGTGACTTAGCATAGCATAGCATGACTGATCACATATGATATTTGACTTTCTGTGTCTGACTTGCTTCACAAGATATGGTGATGTCTAGGTCCATGCTTGTTGCTGCAAGTAGTTTTATTCCATTCTTTTTATGACGGAATAACATTGCATTGTGTACAGGCTCAGCTTCTTCTTTATCCATTCATCTGTAGGTGAATGTTTTGGGGACTTCCAGGTCCTAGCAACTGAATGGCGCTGCAGTGAAGGTCAGGGTGCACTTGTCTTTTCAAATGAGGGTTTTCTCTGGATAAACGCCCGTGAATGAGATTGCCCTTTCCTATGGTGTTTCTGTATTTCGTTTCCTATGTAACCGTCATAGCGCCTGTCAGCAATTTACTTTCCCACCCAAGCAGAGGAGGGAGGATTTCCTTTTCTCCAGTCCCCTCCAACATTGATTGTGCATAGACTTTTTGCTGATGGCCATTCTGAGTGGTGATACCTCGTTGTTAGATTTTCATTTTTTTTTAATAGTGAGCGATGTGGAACATGTTTTCCTGTGATTTTCTGTATTTGAGTGTGAGTAGAGTTTCCCTCTGAAATTGGATTCTAGAAAGTCTGGCCTGTTGTGCATTGTTTTTCAATGCCCTCTCCCAGGTCATTTCTTGAAGGCCCATGTCATTTACGGGCTGCAACCTCTGTGAAATGCCCCAAAGCGCGTCTACTAAAGTTGTTGCTACCAGAAATGTCCACACGGGGGCAGCACTTCCTACTGTCCGCCCCTCTGATAACTCAGTCAAGCTGAATCCCAGAGACTCCTGTGCCTGGGTTGGAAATGAGAATGGCACGTGCCAGAACAGCACCCAGGGACTTATGTTCCAGTATTTCTACTCCTTAATTTTCACCCCCAGGAAAATCCCAACCCCTGCCAAGCCTAGGTATTGGGGATATAGCACTCAGTTCATGGTGCATCTCTAAGGAAGGAGGCTGGAATTGGGAACCCCACCACCTGGATGCATGGAGATCTGGTGACTTTTGAAACCTCTTCTACCCGCAGGGCCAGCATCCTTTAGCTACACTAGGCTCTTTACCTTCAGAAGCCCCCTTCCCCTGGCTTGAGAGGTTCACATTAACAGGTACACATACATACATACATACATACATACATACATGCTGCTGCTGCTAAGTCGCTTCAGTTGTGTCCGACTCTGTGCAACCCCAGAGATGGCAGCCCACCAGGCTCCCCCGTCCCTGGGATTCTTCAGGCAAGAACCCTGAAGTGGGTTGCCATTTCCTTCTCCAATGCATGAAAGTGAAAAGTGAAAGGGAAGGCGCTCGATCTTGTCTGAGTCTTCACGACCCCATGGACTGCAGCCCACCAGGCTCCCCCATCCCTGGGATTCTCCAGGCAAGAGTACTGGAGTGGGTTGCCATTTCCTTCTCCAATGCATGAAAGTGAAAAGTGAAAGGGAAGTCGCTCGATCTTGTCCAAGTCTTCACGACCCCATGGACTGCAGCCTACCAGGCTTCTCCGCCCATGGGATTTTCCCGGCAAGAGTACTGGAGTGGGGTGCCATCGCCTTCTCCCATGGGGCTCTAGGGCACCTGTATTGAGTAGTTGTGATCACAGGCTTAGTTGCCTCGCAGCACCTGGGATCTTCCCAGTCCAGAGATAGAATTTGTGTCCCCTACGTTGGACAGGCAGATTCTTATCCACTGGACCACCAGGAAGTCCTGTTATTATTATTATTGTTATTCCATATAGGTTATTGTCACATGTGTTGTAGAATTCCCTGTGCTGCTCAGTAGATCCTACTTGATTATCTGTGTATGTATATATCTATGTGTACCTGTTAATCTGAGTCTCCTAATTTATTCCTCTTCACCCAACTTTCCACTGTGATAAGCATAAGCTTTTTTCTAATCCTGGGACTTTCTTTCTGCTTTGTAAAGTAATTCAACATATATTGGTTTTTCCATGCAACCTGTAAGTGATCACATATGATATTTGCCTCTCTCTATCTTACTTCACATGGTATGATGATGTCTAGGTCCATGCTTGTTGCTGCAATTGGTATTATTTCATTCTTTTTATGGCAGGGTAATATTGTATGGTGTATACCTACCACCTCTTTTTTATGCACTCATCTGTTGATAGACCCTTATCTCACTTCCGTGTCCTCACGGGTGATAATAGTACTGCAGTGAACTTGTGTCTTTTCCAGTGAGGGTTTTATCAGTTACAGGTCCAGGAGAGGGGTTGCTGGATCCTATGGTGGCTCTATTTTATTTTTTTTCCTATAGAACCTTCATAATACATGTCAGCCATATGCTTTCCCACACACAGCAGAGGAGAGAAGGTTCCTTTCAGCATTGACTGTGGGTAGACCTTTGGTAGATGGCCTTTCTTAGTAATGTGATGTGGTACCTTGTTTTGGGTTACATTTGCATTTTTAATAATGAGTGATGAGGAGCATGTTTTTCTGTGGTTTTCTGTTAAAGCGTATGAGTAGCATTTCCCTCTTGAAATGGATTCTCTAAAGTCTGCTCTTTTTTACATAGCTTTTCAATGCCCTACTCCAGATAATACTGAACGATGATGCTGTGAAAGTGTTTCACTCAATATGCCAGCAAATTTGGAAAACTCAGCAGTGGCCACAGGACTGGAAAAGGTCAGTTTTCATTCCAATCCCAAAGAAAGGCAATGCCAAAGAATGCTCAAACTACTGCACAATTGCACTCATCTCATACACTAGTAAAGTAATGCTCAAAATTCTCCAAGCCAGGCTTCAATAGTACGTGAACCATGAACTTCCAGATGTTCAAGCTGGATTTAGAAAAGCCAGAGGAACCAGAGATCAAATTGCCAACATCCATTGGATCATGGAAAAAGCAAGAGAATACCAGAAAAACATCTACTTCTACTTTACTGACTATGCCAAAGCCTTTGACTGTGTGGATCCCAACAAACTGTGGAAAATTCTTAAAGTGATGGGAATAACAGATCACTGCACCTGCCTCTTGAGAAATCTGTATTCAGGTCAAGAAGCAACGGTTAGAACCTGACATGGAACAACAGACTGGTTCCAAATAGGAAAAGGAGTACGTCAAGTCTGTATATTGTCACCCTGCTTATTTAACTTATATGCAGAGTACATCATGAGAAACGCTGGACTGGATGAAGCACAAGTTGGAATCAAGATTGCTGGGAGAAATATCAATAACCTCAGATATGCAGATGATACCAACCTTACAGCAGAAAACAAAGAACAACTAAAGAGTCTCTTGATGAAAGTGAAAGTGGAGAGTGAAAAAGTTGGCTTAAAACTCAACATTCAGAAAATGAAGATCATGGCATCTGGTCCCATTACTTCATGGCAAATAGGTGGGGAAACAATAGAAATAATGACAGACTTTATTTGGGGGAGGCTCCAAAATCACTACAGATGGTGACTGCAGCCATGAAATTAAAAGATGCTTGCTCCTTGGAAGAAAAGCTATGACCAACCTAGACAGTATATTCAAAAGCAGAGACGTTACTTTGCCAACAAAGGTCCATCTAGTTAAAGCTATGGTTTTTCCAGTGGTCATATATGGATGTGAGAGTTGGACTGTAAAGAAAGCTGAGTGCCAAAGAATGGATGCTTTTGAACTGTGGTGTTGGAGAAGACTCTTGAGAGTCCCTTGGACTGCAAGGAGATCCAACCAGTCCATCCTAAAGGAGATCAGTCCTGGGTGTTCATTGGAAGGACTGATGCTGAAGCTGAAACTCCAATACTTTGGCCACCTGATGCAAAGAACTGACTCATTTGAAAAGACTCTGATGTTGGGAAAGATTGAGGGTGGGAGAAGGGGATGACCGAGGATGAGATGGTTGGTTGGCATCACCAACTCAATGGACATGAGTTTGAGTAAACTCTGGGAGTTGGTGATGGACAGGGAGGCCTGGCGTGCTGGAGTCCATGGGGTCGCGAAGAGTCGGAAAGGACTGAGAGACTGAACTGAACTTACTGACTCCAGAACATACCTTGAAGATCTGCGTCATTTACGGCTGTTGTTACCAGATATGTCCACAGGGCGGCAGCACTTCCTCGTGTCCACCTCTCTGATAACCTCAGGCAGGCAGAGCCCTGGAGGTAGTCCCGTGCCTGGGTTGTATAGGAGAGTGCAATGTACCAGAACAAGACCCAAGCATTTGTTTTCCAGTATTTTTACCCCTTAATTTTCACCCCCAGAAAACCCCAAACCCTGCCAAGCTGATGTACTGGGGGTGGACTCAGTTCCTCATGCATCTCTAAGCAAGGAGGCTAAGTTGCGAACTCCACCACTTGGATGCATGGATGCATGCAGGAGACTTTTGAAACATCCTTTACCTGGGGAAGTCCCCTTTGCAGGTCTGGAGATTGTGTTTTTGCCCAAAGGGGACCAGGCGTCCTGGAGGTGCTAATTGTTGGCACATTCTCTGAAGTTCCCTCTGCCCAGGATACTCCTGCCAGGAAACCCAGGACCCTCAGGGTTAATGGAAGTGACACCCTTGCAGGTCACCAAAGTCTCAGGGGAATACAGTAGGCATTTCTTCTTCTTTTTTTTTTTTTTTGTCTTTCTATTTGGTTTCTTCTTTCCTCTTTTTTAAAATTTTCTTCTTGCTTTGTACTGGAGTATAGTTGATTTACAATGTTGTGTTTGTTTTAGGTTTAAAGCAGACTAATTCAGTTACACGTGTATCTGTTTTTTTTTTGGATTCTTTTCCATATAGGTTATTGTCAAGTGTGGTGTAGAATTCTGTGTGCTGTTCGTTAGATCCTATTTGATTATCTGTTTCAAACGTGTACATATATGTGTACTTGTTAATGCACACTTGGGTGCTAAGTCGTTTTAGTCACGTCCAACTCTTTGAGCAACACTACGGACCGTAACCTGCCAGGCTCCTCTGTCCATGAGGATTCTCTGGACCAGAATACTGGAGTTTTATAGCCACGCGTTCCGGGAAACAAACTTACTCAGAAGGACAATGCAGATAGTGGAGTGCATTTTATTACATGAGCAGGCCCAAGGCAGAGTCTCCTCTTAGCCAAGGACCCGACCACCATTTGTGAAAATCTTTTAAACCCCATGTGCACGTGTCTGAACCCACCACTCCAAATTCCTTGAGACTTACATAAACCGAGGAAAATACAATCCCAGTAACCCCATCATTCACGTGCTATGCGCTCATGTGCTCAAACAAACAATTAGCCAATAATCAATAAACCCGAGGTTACACTCTGATTGATACAGAAAAATTTATGGCCTGTCTGGAGGAAGGGGTGATTAGTGTATGTTTTCTCTTAGGCGATGAGCAACCTAGATATGATCTTCAAGGTTCCCCTGTTGGAGGGGGTCTTATCCTTCTGTTGTTGTTTTCATAGGCACTAAACAGAGTTCAGAGTCCATTGGAGAGGTGGCCGAGCATGATCAGCATGAACAGGCCTAAGATGGAGTCCAGGCCCTATGAATTCCTTCTTCAGAGTGAGTTGCCATTCCCTCCTCCAGGGAATCTTGTCAACCCAGGGATCGAACCTCCATCTCCTGCATCTCCTGCATTGCAGGCAGATTCTTTACCCACTGAACGACCTGGGAAGCCCACTTGTTAATGGGACCCTCATAATTTATTCCTCCACCCACTTCATTCCAGCTGTAAGTGATCAAATATACTTGACTTTCTCTGTCTGACTTAATATGCTTGGTATGATGATGTCTAGGTCCCTGCTTGTTGCTGCAAATGGCATTGTTTCATTCTTTATATGACTGGATAATATTGCATGATGTATACCTACTCCTTCTTCCTTAGGCATGCATCTGTTGATGGACCTTTTTCTCAGTTCCGTGTCATCGCTGGTGGTAATAGTACTGCAATGAACATTGGGATGCAAGTGTCTTTTGGAGTGAGGATTTTATCTGGATATCGACCTAGGAATGGGATTGCCAGATCCTATGGTGGCTCCATCCCTCGTTTTTTTATAGAACCTTCATAGTTCCTGTCAGCAATTTCCTTTCCCCCCTACAGCAGAGGAGGGACTGTTTGCTTGTCTGCAGTCCACCTGGCAGTGACTGTTTGTAAACTCTGTGCCGATGGCCATTCTGAGTGGTGCTGGGTGATACCTTGCTGCTGTTTAGATTTGCATGTATTTAATAATGAGGGCAAATTTGGAAAATGCCAGCAAATCTGGAAAACTCACCAGTGGCCATGGGATTGGAAAAGGTCAGTTTTCATCCCAATCCCAAAGAAAGGCAATGCCAAAGAGTGCTCAAACTACTGCACAATTGCACTCCTCTCACACGCTAGTAAAGTAATGCTCAAAATTCTCCAAGCCAGGCTTCAGCAATATGTGAACCGTGAACTTCCTGATGTTTAAGCTGGTTTTATAAAATGCAGAGGAACCAGAAATCAAATTGCCAACATCCGCTGGATCATCGAAAAAGCAAGAGAGTTCCAGAAAAACATCTATCTCTGCTTTATTGACTATGCCAAAGCCTTTGACTGTGTGGATCACAATAAACTGTGGAAAATTCTGAAAGAGATGGGAATACCAGACCACCTGACCTGCCTCTTGAGAAATCTGTATGCAGGTCAGGAAGCAACAGTTAGAACTGGTCATGGAACAACAGACTGGTTCCAAATAGGAAAAGGAGTACTTCAAGGCTGTATATTGTCACCCTGCTTATTTAACTTATATGCAGAGTACATCATGAGAAATGCTGGACTGGAAGAAACACAAGCTGGAATCAAGATTGCCGGGAGACATATCAATAACCTCAGATATGCAGATGACACCACTCTTATGGCAGAAAGTGAAGAGGAACTAAAAAGCCTCTTGATGAAAGTGAAAGTGGAGAATGAAAAGGTTGGCTTAAAGCTCAACATTCAGAAAACGAAGATCATGGCATCTGGCCCCATCACTACATGGGAAATAGATGGAGAAACAGTGGAAACAGTGTCAGACTTTATTTTTCTGGGCTCCAAAATCACTGCAGATGGTGACTGCAGCCATGAAATTAAAAGACGCTTACTCCTTGGAAGGAAAGTTATGACCAACCTAGATAGCATATTCAAAAGCAGAGACATCACTTTGCCAACAAAGGTTCGTCTAGTCAAGGCTATGGTCTTTCCTGTGGTCATGTATGGATGTGAGAGCTGGACTGTGAAGAAGGCTGAGCGCCGAAGAATTGATGCTTTTGAACTATGGTGTTGGAGAAGACTCTTCAGAGTCCCTTGGACTGCAAGGAGATCCAACCGGTCCATTCTGAAGGAGATCAGCCCTGGGATTTCTTTGGAAGGCATGATGCTAAAGCTGAAACTCCAGTACTTTGGCCACCTCATGCGAAGAGTTGACTCATTGGAGAAGACTCTGATGCTGGGAGGGATTGGGGGCAGGAGGAGAAGGGGACGACAGAGGATGAGATGGCTGGGTGGCATCACTGACTCGATGGATGTGAGTCTGAGTGACCTCCGGGAGTTGGTGATGGACAGGGAGGCCTGGCGTGCTGCGGTTCATGGGGTCGCAAAGAGTCAGATACGACTGAGCGACTGATCTGATCTGATCTTTCTCTGGATGTAGGTCTGGGAGTGGGGTTCCCTGGTGGCTCCATTTTTCATTCTCTATAGAACTTTCATCGTGCCTGCCAGCAATTTCGTTTCCCACCCGCAGCAGAGGAGGGAGGGCTTCATTTTCTTCAGTCTCCTCCAGCACTGTGCGCAGACCTTTTGCTGATGGCCATTCTGAGGAATGCAGTGTGATACTTCTTTGTGTGTGAGATTTGCATTGTTAATAATGAGCGATGTTGAGCATGTTTCCCTGTGGTTTTCTGTCAAGGAGGATGACCAGCGTTTCCCTCTTGAAATTGGACTTTTGAGAGTCTGTCCTGCTTTGCATTGCCGTTGGATGCCTTACTCCAGGACGTTACATCAAGGCCTGCGTCATTTACGGCTCACAGCCTCCTCTTCAGCCCTTCTCATAAAGCTGTTGTTACCAGAAGTGTCCACAAGGCGGCAGCACTTCCTCACGCCCACCCCTCTGATAACTCACGCATGCAGAGCCCTAGAGACAGTTCTGTGCCCGGGTTGTAAATGAGAGTGGAGAGAGTCAGAACAGCACCCAAGGACTCGCGTCCAGTGTTTTTACTCCTTAATTTTCATCCCCGGAAAAAGCCCAGACCCTGCCAAGTCCCTATACTGGGCATGCAGTACTCTGTTCCTGGTGCATCTCTTAAGGAAGGAGGCTGGAGGTGGGAACCCTACCACCTGGATGCGTGGAGATTAGGTGACTTTTGAAACATACTTTTGCTGCACTAGGCTCCTTTACCTGCAGAAGATTCCTTCCCTGGCCTTGAGATTGTGGTTTTGTCCAGAGGGGACCAGGCAATAGAGGTCCACAGAGGTGCTGATTGCAGGTACATTCTCTGCCAGCTTCCTCTGCCCAGCATACTCCTGCTGGGAAATCAGGATCCTCAGGGTCAATGGAGGTGACACCATTGCAGCTCACCTCAGTGGAATACAGCAGGCAGTCTAACTGCCTGTATTTTCTTCTTTCCTTCTTTTTGTTTTAAAATTTCATACCTTATATTGGAGTTTAGTTGATTTAGTAGATTTGTACAGCAAACTGTTGCACTTTCACAGATACATATATATGTTTTAAAAGTTAATTAATTTATGTATATTTGGCTGTGCTGGATCTTCACTGCTGCTCAAGAGCTTTTTCCAGTTATAGTAAGCGGAGGCTACTCTCTAGTTGCCGTGCACCAGTTTCTCATTAGTCTGGAGCATGTGGGTTCAGTAGCTATGGCGTAGAGGCTCAGTTGCCTCACGGCACGTGGGATCTTCCCAGACCGGGGATAGAACCTGAGTCCTCTGCATTGGCAGGTAGATTCTTACCCACTGGACCAGCAGGAAAGTCCTCTCTCTTTTTGGACTCTTTTCCTGTATAGGTTATTGTCAAGTGTGTTGTAGAATTCCCTGTGCTATAATAGATCCTCGGAGAAGGCGATGGTACCCCACTCCAGTATTCTTGCCTGGAAAATCCCATGGACGGAGGGGCCTGGTAGCTGCAGTCCATGGGGTCGCTAGGAGTCTCAGACATGACTGAGGGACTTCACTTTCCCTTTTCACTTTCATGCATTGGAGAAAGTGATGGCAACCCACTCCAGTGTTCTTGCCTGGAGAATCCCAGGGACGGGGGAGCCTGATGGGCTGCTGTCTATGGGGTCGCACAGAGTCAGACACGACTGAAGCGACTTAGCAGCAGCAGCAGCAGTATGTATGTATATATTTATGTGTACCTGCTAATGTGAACCTCCTAATGAATTCCTCTTCCTGAATCTTTCCAACGTGGTAAGCATAAGCTTTTTTTCTTAGCCTGGGACTCTGTTTCTGCTTTGTAAAGTAATTCAACTTGTATCAGGCTTGCGATTCCACCTATAAGTGACCACATATGATATTTCCCTTTCTCTATCTGACTTACTTCACATGGTTTAACGATATCTAGGTCCACGCTTGTTGCCTCAATTGGTATTATTTCATTTATGACTTAGTACTATTATATGATGTATACCTACCACCTCGTCTTTGGATAAAGAAGATAAGTGGATGAATGTTCATCTGTCGATGGGCCTTTTTCTCACTTCTGTGTCCTCATTGGTGATAACAGTGCTTCAGTGAACTTTGGAGTGCACCTATCTTTTTGAATGCAGGTTTTATCTGGATATAGGCCTGGGAGTGGGATTACCGGATCCTACGGCGGCTGCATTCCTTGTTCCTGCTCCATTCTTGACTAGGACTTTCCTAGTCAGTCAGTTCAGTCACTCAGTCATGTCCGACTCTTTGCAACCCCATGGACTGCAGCACGCCAGGCTTCCCTGTCCATCACCAACTCCCAGAGTTTGCTCAAACTTATGTCCATCGAATCACTGATGCCATCCAACCATCTCATCCTCTGTCGTTCCCTTCTCCTCCCACCTTCGATCTTTCTCAGCATCAGGGTCTTTTCCAATGAGTCAACTCTTTGCATCAGGTGGCCAAAGTATTGGAGTTTCACCTTCAGCATCAGTCCTTCCAATGAACACCTAGGACTGGTTTCCTTTAGGATGGACTGGTTGGATCTCCCTGCAGTCCAAGGAACTCTCAAGAGTCTTCTCCAACACCACAGTTCAAAAGCATCAATTCTTCGGCGCTCAGCCTTCTTCACAGTCCAACTCTCACATCCATACATGACCACAGGAAAAACCATAGCCTTGACTAGATGAACCTTTGTTGGCAAAGTGATGTCTCTGCTTTTGAATATGCTATCTAGGTTGGTCATAACTTTCCTTCCAAGGAAGAAGCGTCTTTAATTTCATGGCTGCAATCACCATCTGCAGTGATTTTGGAGCCCCCAAAAATAAAGTCTGATACTGTTTCCACTGTTTCCCCATCTATTTCCCATGAAGTGATGCCATAAGCTTAGTTTTCTGAATGTTGAGTTTTAAGCCAATTTTTTCACTCTCCTCTTTCACTTTCATCAAGAGGCTTTTGAGTTCCTCTTCACTTTCTGCCATAAGGGTGGTGTCATCTGCATATCTGAGGTTATTGATATTTCTCCCAGCAGTCTTGATTCCAGCTTGTGTTTCTTCCAGTCCAGCATTTCTCATGATGTACTCTGCATAGAAGTTAAATAAACAGGGTGATAATATACAGCCTTGAAGTACTCCTTTTCCTATTTGGAACCAATCTGTTGTTCCACGTCCAGTTCTAACTGTTGCTTTCTGACCTGCATACAGATTTCTCAAGAGGCAGGTCAGGTGGTCTGGTATTCCCATCTCTTTCAGAATTTTCCACAGTTTATTGTGATCCACACAGCCAAAGGCTTTGGAATAGTCAATAAAGCAGAAATAGATGTTTTTCTGGAACGCTCTTGCTTTTTGCATAATCCAGCGAATGTTGGCAATTTGATCTCTGGTTCCTCTGCCTTTTCTAAAACCAGTTTGAACATCTGGAAGTTCACGGTTCACATATTGCTGAAGCCTGGCTTGGAGAATTTTGAGCATTACTTTACTAGCGTGTGAGAGGAGTGCAATTGTGCGGTAGTTTGAGCATTCTTTCGCATTGCCTTTCTTTGAGATTGGAATGAAAACTGACCTTTTCCAGTCCTGTGGCCACTGCTGAGTTTTCCAAATTTGCTGGCATATTGAGTGCAGCACTTTCACAGCATCATCTTTCAGGATTTGAAATAGCTCAGCTGGAATTCCATCACCTCCACTAGCTTTGTTCATAGTGATGCTTTCTAAGGCCCACTTGACTTCACATTCCAGGATGTCTGGCTGTAGGTGAGTGATCACACCATCGTGATTATCTGGGTCGTGAAGATCTTTTTTGTACAGTTCTTCTGTGTATTCTTGCCACCTCTTCTTAATATCTTCTGCTTCTGTTAGGTCCATACCATTTCTGTCCTTTCATGGATGCATTCACCATCTGCAGTAATTTTGGATTTTCCTAGTTCCTGTCAGCAATCTACTTTTCCACCCATGGCAGAGGAGGGAGAGTTTCCCTTTCTCCAGTCCCTTCTCTTATTGGTTGTAGACCCTTTGCTGATGGCCATTCTAAGTGGTGTGAGCTGTACTTTGTTGCGGTTAAGATTTGCATTTAATTTAATTTAAATACAAATTTAAATTTAATTTAAATATAAATTTAAGATTTATATTTAATAATGAACGCTGTGGAGCTTGTTTTACTATGGTTTTCTGTTAAAGAGTGTGACAAGACTTTTTATCTTAAAATTCGAGCTTTGAAAATTTACTCTAGGTTTGTTTTTTGATTCCTTACTGCAGCACATTTCTGAAGACTTGCATTATTTACAGCCCGAAACCTCTGTGCATATGAAGTGGCCTTCAACGCTTCTTGTGAAGTTGTTGTTACCAGAAATGGCCGCAAGGCGGCAGCACTTCCTCACGCCCACCCCTCTAGTAACTCAGGCAAGCCGAGCCCTCCAGACAGTGGTGTTCCTGGGTTGTAAATGAGGGTGGAATGTGCCGGAACAGCACCCAAGGTCTTGTGTTCCACTATTTCACCCCTCAATTTTCAACTCCAGGAAAACCGCAAACCCTGCCAAGCCGCTTTACTGAGCATATGGTACTCTCTTCCTGGTATATCTCTAAGGAAGGGGGCTGGAGATCAGCTGACTTTTGAAAACTCTTCCACCCAGGGGGCCAGCATCCTTTAGCTGCACTAGGCTCCTTTACCTGCAGAAGCCCCCTTCCACCGTCTTGAGATTGTGTTTTGTGCCGAGGGGACCAGGCACTAGAGGTCCACGGAGGTGCTGGTTGCTGGCACATTCTCTGCAGCTCCCTCTGCCCAGGGAACTCCGCTGGGAAATACAGGATCCTCGGGGTTAATGGAAGTGACACTATTGCAGCTCACCAAGGCCTCAGGGCAATACGTTAGGCATTTATTTTTTTTCCTATTTAGTTTCTTTTTTTCTTTTTTAATTTTCTCCTTACTTTATATTGAATTATAGTTGATTTACAATGTTGTGTTTATGTTAGCTGTAAAACAGACTGATTCAGTTATTCATATATCTGTTATTTTTTGGATTTTTTTTTCCATATAGGTTATTGTCAAGTTGCATAGGATTTTCTGTGCTGTTCTTTAGATCCTATTTGATTATCTGTTTCAAACTTGTATGTATGTGTGTGTGTGTATATATATATATATTTTTTATGTTAACCTCCTAACTTTTTCCTCCTCTGCCATCTTTGCACTGTGGTTACCACAAGTTTGTTTTCTAAGCCTGGGAGTCTGTTTCTGGTTTGTAAAATTGTTCAGTTTGTAACAGTTTTTCCATTCCACCTGTAAGTGATCACATAGACTTGCCTTTCTCTGTCTGACTTACTTCACTTGGTATGATGATGTCTAGGTCCATGCTTGTTGCTGCAAATGGCATTGTTTCATTCTTTATATGACTGGATAATATTGCATGATGTATACCTACCCCCTCTTCCTTATGCACGCATCTGTTGATGGACCTTTTCTCACTTCCGTGTCCTCGCTGGTGGTAATAGTACTGCAGTGAACATTGGGATGCAAGTGTCTTTTCAAAATCGGATTTTATCCAGATGTAGGTTCAGGGTAGGATTGCCAGATCCCATGGACAGAGATGCGTGGCAGGCTACCGTCCATGGGGTTGCAGAGTTGGACACAGCTAAGCACCTAACACACGTGGTGGCTCCATTCCCCATTTTCTTTGGAAACGTTATGGTTCCTGTCAGCAATTTACTTTCCCACCCACAGCAAAGGAGGTAGGGTTTCCTTTTCTCCAGTCCCTTCTGGCACTGACTGCTTATAGACCCTTTGCTGATGGCCATTCTGAGTGACGCGGGGTGTTAGATTTGCATGTATTTAATAATGAGTGATATGAAGCTTGTTTTCTTGCATTTTTTTTTTTTTTAATGAGTGTGACTAAAGTTTTTCTCTTAAAATTTGATTCTGGAAAGTTTACCCTGTATTTAATTTTTCTTTGATCCCCTACCCCAGGACATTTCTTGAAGACCTGTGTCTTTTTTCTGCCTTCAGTGCTAGAGACCTGGGTTCTATCCCTGTGTCGGGAAGATCCCCTGGAGAAGGAAATGGCAAACAACTCCAGTATTCTTGCTTGGAGAATCCCATGGACAGAGGAACTTCGCAGGCTACAGTCCATGAGATCGCAGAGAGTCAAACACGTCTTCATTTTAACTTTGTGTCTTTTTTCAGCCCTGCAGCCTGTCTGTATTAAGTGCCCTTAGGAGTTGGACACTTAATACAGACAGGCTGCAGGGCTGAAAAAAGACACAAAGTTAAAATGAAGACGTGTTTGACTCTCTGCGATCTCATGGACTGTAGCCTGCTAAGTTCCTCTGTCCTTAGGAGTTGGACCGGGGAAGGCAATGGCACCCCACCCCAGTACTTTTGCCTGGAAAATCCCATGGACGGAGGAGCCTGGTAGGCTCCAGTCCGTGGGGTCGCTAAGAGTCGGACACGACTGAGCGACTTCACTTTGACTTTTCACTTTCATGCATTGGAGAAGGAAATGGCAACCCACTCCAGTGTTCTTGCCTGGAGAATCCCAGGGACAGGGGAGCCTGGTGAGCTTCCGTCTATGGGGTCGCACAGAGTCGGACACGACTGAAGCGACTTAGCAGCAGCAGCAGCAGCAGGAGTTGGACACGACTGAAGCGACTTAGCAGCAGCAGCAGCAGCAGCAAGCGGCTCTTGTAAAGTTGTTGTTACCAGGAATGTCCACACGGCGGCAGCACTTCTTTATGCCCACCCCTCTGATAACTCAGCCAAGCAGAGCCCTAGAGAGAGTCCTGTGCCTGGGTTGGAAATGAGAGTGGTATGTGCCTGAACAGCACCCAAAGACTTGTATTCCAGTATTTTTACTCCTTACTTTTCACCCCCGGGAAAACCCCAGACCCTCCCAAGCCGCTCTCATGGGAGTGCAGGACTCAATTCGAGGTCCTTCTCTAAGGAAGGAGGCTGGAGGTGGGAACCCCAGCACCTGGAGATGTGGCGATCAGGGGACTTTTGAAACATCTGCCCAGAAGGCCAGCATCCTTTAGCTGCACTAAACTCCTTTACCTGCAGAAACTCTCTTACTGTGTCTCAAGATGTTGATTTTCTCCAGAGGGGACCAGGCCCTGGAGCTCCATGGAGGTGCTGAGTGCTGGTACATTCTCTGCAGCTCCCTCTGCTCAGGATACTCCTTGGAAACCCAGGACCCTCATGGTTATGGAGGTGACACCATTGCAGGTCACTAAAGCCTCAGTGAAATACAGTAGACAGGGCTTCTCCCCCAGCCCCTTTTCTTCTAAGAACAAGTTAAATATCATACTTTACATGCAGCTGGAGTGAGTGGGTGTTAGTCGCTCAGTCAAATCGGACTCTGCGATCCAGTGGACTGTAGCCTCCCAGGCTCTTCTGTCCATGGGATTCTCCAGGCAGGAATCCTGGAGTGGGTGCCCCTTTCCTTGTCCAGGGCATCTTCCCAACCCAGGGAAGATTCTTTACCATCCAAGCCAAGGAAGCCTGCAGTTTAGTGTTTCTTAATCACCTATAACATCAGCAAAGTTATATTAAAAAGTGGTGTTTAAGTTGACTTCTTTATTTTTAATATAAAGTAAAATGTACCAATAATGGTACATTTAAAGAAGCCCTTTGTTATGAGTGCTTCTGCATGCGTGCGTGCTAAGTCGCTTCAGTTGTGTCTCTTTGCGACCCTATGGACTGTAGCCCGCCAGGTTCCATGGGATTCTCCAGGCAAGAGTACTGGACTGGGTGGCCATGCACTCCTCCAGGGGATCTTCCTGACCCAGGCATCAGACCCACGCATCTTGTCTCCTGTTAGCGACAGGTGTCTTCTTTACCACTAGCACCATCTACGAAGTATAAGTGCCTTTGGGTTGTGCTTAGTATTAGCACTTATTCCAAAGCCCTCTTATCCATCTTCGCCCATCAGTACCTAGCTATCCCTTAAGTAACAGTAAATTTTAACAGTGTAATCAAATTGGTGAACAGTAATTCATAATCAGTGGAAGTATAAGCAAGACCTTACAGATTTCTTGAGTTTATCAAGGTTTTACTTTTTTAATGTTTCAGTAATTATTTTACTCATAGGGCATATTTGCCTCTTATTCCCATACAACAGTAATTGACTTAATGTAAACCAGTGTCATGGCTTGTTAAAATGATTTATGTAGATTAAGTTACTTTGCTGGTGGTCCAGTCATTAGGCTTTGGGTTGTGGGTTTAATCCCTGGTCAGGGAATTAAGGTCCCATAGAACCTGTGGCACGGAAAAAAAAAAAAATTTGTCTACGAAGATTATAACTGCTCTAAGGATGGGGTCAAATTATCTTCAATTTGCCAGCAGTGTGTAGTTCAGAGTAGAGTGCACTGGGGGAGGGGAAGGGATAAAGAACATGATGCAACATGAGGTAGGAAAGAAAAGGGTTGTATGGGGATCAAGTAGGTGAACCATGATAAGGACCCTGGATCTTATTCTAACTGTGACAGTAAGCCCTGGAGCAGGCTGAGCAGACGACTGGCGTGCTCTGATTTACATTTTAAAATACGATTAGCTCGTTGCTGTGTGAATCATTATAAGAGAAGTATGTATGGAGCAGGGCATATACCAAAGAGAATAGTGGGAAACATGGGCGCAGACATTCAGTGAAAGACAGACACCAAGATGTTCGTAGGAACTTTATTCATAACAACTACAAACTGGAAACAACCCAAATTTCCACCAACAGCAAAATGGATTCATAAATTGTGGTCTAAGTCACACGACAGAACACTACAGAGAGGTATTAATAAGTGAATCACATGGATAACTCACAGATACAATGCTGAACAAGCGTACACAGAATTATTTACATGAAGCTTTAAAACTAATATATCTCTGGTGATAACGGTCAGAATAATGGTTATCTGTGGCAGGCTGGGGGTGTGCAGAAGCAAGCAGCGACCAGGGTGCTGGAAGCGTTCAGTGTCTTGATTTGGTCGATGGGTTCTAGGGTGTACATAAAAATCCACAAGGTGTGCACTAAATCTCTACATTTTACTGAACATAAATTTTACCGCAATTAAAAAGAAATAATACTTTCACAGAAATTTTGTAGAGAGAGAGAAATACAGCTGTGTGTTAGTTGGTAGTATCATCTTCCAAATCTTTTTGCTTCTCTTCCAAGGCACGCGGAAGGATCACACTCCCTGGACTTGGTGTGGTCATGGGATCTGTCCTGCCCAGTGAGAGTGCTTAAAGAGCCTGTAAGTGACTTGTCCTGCTTTTTCATTTCCCTAAATGAGCAGCCACACCCTAGGTGATATCCACTCGGTCAGCTCAAGCCCCAGAATGAGGACCATTTACATGATGGACCAGTGAACACTTTACGTTTTGTGGGCTGGACACTTTCTTCTGTAACTCCACAACTCTGCCAGGGTAGAGGACAAGCAGTCATAGACAAGGCAGAAACAAATGGGTAAGGCTGTCTCCCAAGGAAACTTTAGACAAACAGGCCGTAGGACACACCTCGCCCATGGCCTTCAACCCCTGACTTAAGAGCACAGGCCCTCGCCAGACCACCAGAGAACAGCTGGGCATTGTGGTTGCTACCACATGGCATAGCGGTTGCCATGATACAGAAATAGGTTCTGTTTTCAAAAAATCTAGAGTACTGAACGCTGACTTAGTTGGCAGGCATTCTGGAAGCTGCTGCTGGAGAACGGAAGAAGTAATTTCTGCAGGGTAATGCCTGTTATGGAATGGAAGAATCCCCTGGAGAGAATCTGGAAGGCAGACAATCTCTCTTTAAGATAAGGAAACAAAATATTTTATGGTAGATGTTGGTCCCATTTGACAAAACAGACAGGAAAGATGAACTCAGAAAAGGGTTCATCAGTTTGCAAGCAGAAATACAAGAGGATAAAGAGAGTTCACAAACTCAAGTACTTATTGGGTAGTAAGAGGCGACGTCTCAATTACAGAGAGAGATAAAAATGAGAAATCCTTTATGCCAAAGGTTGAGTAAAACCCAGTTCTGCAGCAAGGATCAAATCACTGGATGACAATCACACTTACTGTTAAAATCTCTGAGTTAGTTAATGGGCCTCAGGCTAAAAGTCCAGTTAAGAGTGTTAACACCAGTTAATCCCTTAAACTGGAAAAAATGGCTCACGGATAAAAGAGACGGAGGGTATGGCTCTTTCACAACACCTGGAAGTCCCGGTGACCCAGAAAATAAGTTCAGAGGCATGAGACCAAGAAAACGAAGGAACAGAGCAAATCTGAGCAGCATACAGTGAGCGCACAGCACTTCCACATTACCTTCCTTGGGGAGGTGGTGAGTGATGAGGACATTCTGCAAGTAGGAAAGCATGTGAACTGAGGATCTAGTGATCAGAAGGGCTGACTGGGCCCTTCTTCTAGTATTTTGTGAAATTTACTTACTTTAAAATCCCAGAAGAGCCAGAAACCATCTGTAAAGGAAAAGAGCAGGTGGTTTTCTCCCAGAGTTGATGCTTACAGAAGGAAAACAGATATTAACTCTTAAGCAGGTAATATCTTTTTCTGGTACCGAATGCAACTGAAGTATTGGTTTAGTCCACTACACAGGTGTCCAATCTTTCTCATCCAGGTTCCTTTGTAAGCCTGCCTTTAGAAATTAGGAAGAAAGAAAAAATGAAGACTTCTATTATCAAGGAGGTAAAGACAGTACTACATGGTGGATATATGAATATACTTCGTGTTTACAAGGGCCAATTACAGTGTCTCCTCAACAGCATTCACATGGTAAATATTTGAGCCACATGCCAAGCACTGAACTCAATTCTAGAAATACAATTCCCTAGTCACAAAGAGCTTAGTTTCATTTCTTAATTGGCAATTGGTGGGTAAGTTACCCAGCAAGCAGGTCATGGCAGAACTAGAGAAGGTCAAAGACTACGAAAGGGCTGCGAAGAGTAGAACAAATATTTACTGAAAAGCTAGGCACTGTGCTAAGCATTGGATGGAACAGTGAGCAGGCATATACATGGTCCCCAGGCTTGCAAAGCTCACAGTGTAGCAAAGATCGACAAGAAGGATCAATGAAGTGTGCTCAGTATGTGGCTGGGGAGAAACGGTATTTAGGGATGCATCGTAGGGGCACTTAGTCTAGAGGGAATGGATGAAGGCTTCCTGGAGGAAGTGGCATATAAACTGCACCTTTTCTTAAGAGCGGTGGGTGAAGCAGAGGAGTGATGTGACCAGACTTCTGGAGCAATCTGGCTGCAGTGTGACAAGGGATCACAACCAGACAAGGGGAGACTGGGGAGGCCACTGCTGTAATTTAGGTAGGCTGATGGCCTGAACCAGGAGAGTACACTGGAGAACTGATGTTTAAAGGAAAGAGGTGCCTGCGAAGAAGATGGAGAACGCGTTCTTGGAGATGGTCTCTCCCCAAAGCCAAACTAAGCAAGCATTTCGAGGAAGGTGGTCAGTGGTGGGAAGAGAGTAGGCATATTGACAAGTGGGAAACTTGGTAGAGTGATCAGAGCACAATATGGGACAGTGGGAATACAGACGAATCTTTGAAGAAAACTAGTAGGAATGGGAGATATTGGGACACAAAAGAGTTTTTTTAAAAAATAGTACTGAGGAATGTTTAGGCAACAGACTTCACAGAAAGGTGTGTGTGAGTGGATGAGATGGATCAAGAGGGAAAGGTCACGGAGACCTGAGTTTGGGGCTCGGGCCGTGCCAACTGGATGGTTGGCAGTGGTGGTGCCATTTATAGACAGAGGGACCAGGAGAGGAGGAGCAGGTTTTGGGGACAAGGTCAAGGGTATGAGTGATACCTATGAGACAGCAAAGTGGACTTGGTTTGGCAGTTAGATACGGGAATCAGGGAAGGTCAAGAAAGGAGACATTAAGTTGGAGTCATTTACATACAGTTGGTAACTGAAGGGATGAAAGAAAAAAAAAAGATCAGCTAAGCAGATGATGTAAACAAGATAGCTTAAAACCAACTTAAAAAATCCCAAGGACACAGATGTTTAAGGGAAAGAGGTGCCTGCAAAGATGGAGAACGCGTACTTGGAGACGGTCTCTCCCCAAAGCCAAAATAAGCAAGCATTTCGAAGAGGGCGGTCAGTAGTGGGAAGAGGGTCGGCATATTGACAAGGACTTGGGAAACTTGGTAGAGTGATCAGAGCACAATATGGGACAGCAGGAATACAGACAAATCTTTGAAGAGAACTAGTAGGAATGGGAGATATTGGGACACAAAAGAGTTTTTTTAAAAAATAGTACTTACTTTAACTATATTCACGGATATGACAGGATCAGTAACAGCTATATTATAAAAAGTAACTTGTAAAGACTGCCATGCAATTACAGAATTACTTAGTACAGAAAACAGTAAAATACACACTTCTTTTTCTTTTTACAAACAAGGCTAATTTACATAGCAAATTCTCTACTGTTCAGGGTTAATTTAAAATTCTGGGCTTATAACTCCCCCACAGTCGGTGACTACAGAACTAATTTTATGATCACCCTAAGGAAAACATATAATGGAACTTCACAAAATGTACAAAACTTCAGCATTTGAGGAACTGGAGTTAGAAAGCAGAAGCAGCTTCCAGGTCTTCCAATTATCCTTCCATAAGGCACCTGCCAAGTGAATACTCCAAACTGCTGGAAAATTACCGGCAGATGTTTTGGGTTTTTTTTTTTTTTTTTAATCTGTTTCTCCAGATGTTTAAGCTTACTCCCTGTTAACCCAAATCTCAACGTGACCATTCTCGCTAAGTATCTTAGTAATATAGAACACTTTCTTTTCTGCCCTAAACTGATTGTGTGTGATAAAACATATGCGTAATTATGTGTAATAGAACAGAGCCCTTTAATCTGGCTCAGTGCCAACTACTGATTTATAAATGCTGTTGTGAGCTACCAGAACCTATCAGGTCCTTGACTGTATCTTACCAGCCAAATCTGGAATGCTGGAATTCGTTTCCGCCATCAAATGTTATCAATTAGCCTAACTTGCCCTTCTAATTCTGCTTCTACCGGTAATTTGACTTCTCCCTCAAAATCAGATGATGATGTACTCAGGTGGGGAAGGGTCTGCTGGAACTTTGGGAGGAGTTAAGTTTTTACTGTGCTGTGCTATCCTATGCACCACAAGGGGGCGGTGTCATTCATGCTTACGCGCCAGCAGAACTTCCTAAGGAATTCCACAATTAAAAAGTCTCCTTTGTTTCCCTACATTCTAAAGGAGGAGATACTGTCTGATTGAGAACCACAGGCAAGATTTTGGTTCTATTTTGATTGCTCAGGCTTCACTTCCTTCTAAATTCTTATTTATTCTGGTTCCTTGAATTTGCTGAATTAGTGAACATAGAGAAATGCAGTCCAAGAGTCAAGACAGGACTTGAGCACAAGTTTTCAAATTGTACTTGAGCGGACCTTTAAGTTGGGTCCTGTCCTTAAATCATTTCACATATTTGGCTTTACTGTAAGATTTTTTAATGGTTGACATAAATTTGAAAATTACTGTTTTAGTCCAAAGCAGGTGCCTCACTAAAAAATATGGAATTGCTACAATCAGTAAATAAAGCTGCTTCTGGAGAGTTAAAATATTTCCCCTTGTGCAGTCTTAAATACACAATGTGTGAGACAATGGCAAGTTGATAATAAATCCATTTAAAGTCACAAACAACATTTGATACATCACGTTAAAATAAAGGATTGCCTTTTAGCAGGATTTCTTTATAAAGCCGTAGCACCCAGGCCGATGGGACAAATAAGCTAAAATAGCTCACACCTCCTGATCCTGCGATGCAAACATCTTCTCTTTCTCATCCTTTTTGACAGGGCTAAACTGTCTAGACTCTTACGGCAGCCTCTAAGAGTCTATACTTACCATAGTCTTCTAACAGGCAAGCTCATAAAAACGGCAAAGCAACTGCGAAGCATTCAGGGGAAACTGCCAAAAATTGGTTAGTCTGATCTCCAAACTGTAAAAGCCTCCTAAACTAGTAATTTAAAACAATTCTTGCTCCTCTGACTAAAACTTCACCCAAATTGAGTAAAATTTCCTAAGTAATATTATCGCTACCATGGGGCAGGGGAAGGTGAGAGAGAGGAAATATGTCTAAAGTAAGTAAATATATTTACTTTAGACTCAGAAACATGTCTTAAAAAAAAATAGTCTCCAACATTTTGAAAATTAGACAAAACACCTCCACTGTATGTACGTTCCTCCTTTGCAGAAGCTTCTGCAGTTGCTATGTGATTTTCTGCAAACTGGCTCAAACATATAAGAAGCTGATACTTTCAGACTATACGCATCAGAATTTTAAAACTTTTTTGGTTAAAGTAAGAGCAAAATTTCTTCGAGACACCTTAAAAACAGACTTCTGATTCAACTCACATTTTAGTACTAAACTTCTTTAAAAACAATTATATCATAAAAGCAAAAGATAATGACTTTGCCATGAAATTGTTTTAGAAAAAAAAGGTGTCTGCAGGCGTCAGTCCCATGCTGCCTCTTGAGATGGAAAAAAAAAATCTGTCTAAAGCGTATCAATTGTGATTCAATTTTGATGAAGAACATGGTGCCTTCCCACAATCCAAATTAGCACACTTGAAAGTCAAACAGATGTTTGCTTTTAGAACTGAATTCTTGTTGAGTGTTTCAATGTTGTACTACAAGAGTTTATCGATTGGATTCATTTCTTCCTCTCACAAGATCATCCCAGCGCGGCTCTATTTCAGTGGTGGCAATCCGAAACAGGGCGTGGAGGTGTTCGTCTGTCAAAGGCTGGCTCAAAGTGTGTTGGTTTCGAGTCAAATATGAAAAAGCCTTTTCACAGATTTTGCTGCTATCAAACAAGGATGCCACCTTACAGGCAACTCCTTTGATAATCGGGTAAGATTCTGCAGGCAGTCCAGCATAGAACTGCCCTAAATCTTTGGTTCTGTATTCCTCCCAAAGGTTAGCACTTGCCTGAAGTTTTGTGAGTTCCACTCTTACAGAAATAGGTGCATATTCAGGTTTAAAGCTAAATGGATTAGCAAAAAGCTCTAAGTCCTTCTTAATGAACTTGAGGTCCTTGAAATGTCGCTCAAACTCTTTCTGTAGGCGACAGATCACCGCTCGATACCTCTCAAAATCGAGTACTTTTTCTTCTTCTTGAAGATTCTCTTTAAGCTCATCAACCACTTGGCTCAAGGAAACAAAATGTGTCAGATTTTTTTCCTCGACTTGTCTCTGGAGTAAATTCAGCTTCACTTCAAAGGCACAGATATGGTCAAAGGCGGCGGCAGCGAAGACTCTGTTCACTCTCAATAGTTCGCTGATTTCTCGAAGGTGGTCCATAATATCCACCAGGAAGCCAAAGTCACAGAGCCATTCCTTGTCTGTGAAATGGACCGTCGTGGCTCCTATCGAGACCAAGAATGTTTCTATCTCTTTTCTTAAAGAAAATATTAGTTTCAAAGTCTTCCCTTTCCGAAGCCAGTTGTTCAGACAGCGTCCGTTAACCCTTTCACCGTGCTCTGATTCAGATTCAGTCAATAAAGCCTGAAATTCCGGCCGCCTCACGCCTCTGGTCTTAATCAAAACTATCCATTCAGATACGGCATTTATGATCTGATTAACATCCACATCGTAGGAGCTCAACAGTTCCAAGTGAAGAAATCCCGAATAGTGGATCACATTCCAACAGTTGGGGCTTACAGCCTTTTCTCTCATGTATGACACCAGTCCTGAGTTCTCACCAATCATCCTCAGAGTGTGGGTCGTGGTCAGTCCCACCATGCGCTGCAGGCTAAGCCCGGCCGTCTGCAGGGCCTCAAGGATTGCCGCCATGAGGGCGCCAACACTGAAGTGATGAGTCAGGTTGATTATGGTCAGAAGCTCTTCGTGCACGTCCAAATTGTGGCCGACGCCGCGGACAAAGACCAGCAGGTAGTTCTCATAGGCCACAAAAGCCTGGTCGTCCAAGGCAAGGGAATAGGCCTTAAAGTCCTTGGCTCGGTTAAAAAGTTGACTGCGTAGATTCTGGTGAATGTCCAGGACCCTCTGCCGCGTGGTCTCTGGAGATAAATCGATGCCATCCATAATGCCTACGTGATCGGGCAGCACGTCTCTCAGCATCACAGCCATGCACCGGTGCACAAAGTCCCCCTCGCCCCAGCCGCAACCCTTCAAGGCCAAGAGGCGGGCGAGTCCCAGGCCTGCGCGAGCTATTCTCTGCTCCGGGGTGAGCAGGGCGGCCTCCGGAAAGTCGCCCCGACGCAGACGCTCCACCAGCGCCGCGCGCTCGTCCTCCGCTACATACCGCTCGTAGTACTCGTGCTCGGCCTCGTAGTGCTGCTTGACGTCGAGTTCGCCCGTAGCTGCGATCAGGCGTCGACAGACCAGGCACAGGGCGCCCTCGCCCTCCGGAGGCTCCACCACCAGGTACCGCTGGGTCCACTCGGCCCGGAACGCCCGAGACTCGTCGATTTCCATTTTGCTCCTCTTGGGCGTCATCCACATTTCACGGAGGCCACAGGAGATAGGCCGACCTCTGGGAGGCCGCAAGCAAAGAGGAGGAAAGAGCAGGAGAGGGGCCCCAAGCGCCTCCTCCGCTCTGCGCCAGATCACCCCAGCGGTGGACACCAACCTGGGGCACCCGCGCGTCCTTTCCTATTGGCTGGAGATTTCGTATTCCCTAGCCCCAGGCAGGAGCCAATAGAAAGAGCAGGCCGCGATTGCAAGCGCGCAGGCGCACATCCTTCTAGCTGCGAGGCGAACGGAAGCCGTTATAGGGCGGGACTAAGAAACCGGAATCACGGACTTCACGGGCATTAGAGCTGCCCAATCAGTAGCTTCCTGGTTCGGAAGTGACGCTACCGCCCGCGGGTTAGGCAGGATTTCGTCAACAGGATTGAGGGAAGGACGTGGGCAAGAAACCGTATGGAGATTGGCTGGAGGTACTTCCTGTGAGCTTCGCGCGTGACCCGGGATCGTCTGGCGCCAAAATGTCGCTTGTAGCGGGGGTTATCCGGCGGCTGGACGAGACAGTGGTGAACCGCATCGCGGCAGGGGAAGTTATCCAGCGGCCGGCTAATGCCATCAAGGAAATGATTGAGAACTGGTACGAAGGGAGTCAAGGCTTTCTTGAAGGCCACTACATAATGGACCGCCGCTGTGGATGGCGCGGACACGCCTCCCTGCCCTGGACCCAAGTGTGTGTGGTCGCGGCGGCGGAGGCCCAGGCTACTGTCTGCTCCCCTCACGTGTCTTCGAGCGGTCTCGCGAGACTTTAGGGTTGTTGGGGGAGCAAGGACAGTAAACCAATATTTTAGCATCATTGTTTTAATAATGCTATTAACTAAGAAACCCTTTTAAAACTGTATATGCAGAAGGTGCAAGTTTTTGAATGTCTAAAAGTTTTAAAATTTAAATTCCTTTCTGCTTTCAAACGGTACCATGGGTTATCAGTTTCTTGCTTATTCCAGAAGTCATCCATCTCCATTCAGCGGTACAATTCACTTTGAGTTATATTCAAAATTAATTGCTGGGATTTTAGGAGAGAACAGTGAACTTGGAGTTTAATTTATGATTTTCCTATTATTGCCAGGTTAGTCCCCATTTAGAATTTTTTAAAATTAATTTATTTTAATTGTAGGCTAATTACTTTACAATATTGTATTGGTTTTGCCATACATTGACATGAATCAGCCATGGGTGTACATGTGTTCCCCATCCTGAACCCCCCTCCCACCTCCCTCCCCATCCCATCCCTCTGGGTCATCCCAGTGCACCAGCCCTGAGCACCCTGTCTCATGCATCGAACCTGGACTGGTGTGATCTGTTTCACATGTGATAATATACATGTTTCAATGCTATTCTTTCAAATCACCCACTTAGGGTTTTCCTACCCTTTTTGCGGAAGTCACTTCGAAGATCTCTTATCTCTTGGGGGTATTCTGGGATTCTGAAGTTTAGAACTGTCACACAACCATTGTGGAGGGAAGAGGTTAAAAATGTGGAAAGAAGGTTAGCTGTAAACTGTAAACTCCAAAAAGGACAGAGGCTCGTAGTATACTTAAATGTGTCGGCTCCTTTGTGTTGAAATGCATTGATTGATGTGGGGCTTCCCAGGTGGTCCAGTGGCTAAGATTCTGTCCTCCCAAGGTAGGGGGCTGGAGTTCAATCCCTGGCCAGGGAACTACATCCCACATGCTGCAACTAAAGATCCTGTGTGCTGCAATAAGACCTGGTGCAGCCAAATATTAAAAAAAAAAAAAAATGCATTGATGTTAATACAATCCATACATTAAAGGGAAAAAACAAATGCTCCAGTTGGAAGGTTTGTAAAGGGATTGTTCTGAAAACATAAACAACCATGGTGGTAATGAAAGAACACTGGGTCAGAAAGAACCACCGGGACAAAGGAAGAGAATTAGAAAGTGGACAGAAGAAGCAGGGAATCTGAGCATTGTCTTTCCTTTTGACTTTACTTACATAGTTGACCAATGCTGGCTTTTGTTTCTCCAATTTTAGGATTAACTAACAGAGCAATTTAAGTATGTTAAGGTACCGTTCAGGAACACTACACATATTAGATCACTGGCTTACAGTTCTCTAAGAAATTTCGTATGGAGTCTAGCTGTGCTGTTTTTAATACACAAGTCGAGATGGCTAAATGCAACTTCAATTCAGGGACTCCTAAGAAAGTTCTTTGATATTTAAGTAACTTATTATCTTATTTCTGAATAAATAATTATCTTCCTAAGGAGGAGGAAAGTTCTCTTTCTCATGCAGCCCCAGGCTGATTTATTTTCTCTCTCTCTAGATGCTCTATGCTTGTAGGCTTTTCTTTGAAGGGGTAATAAGGCATATTTAATTTTCTGCAGCACCATTTTTTTCTTTCTCCCAACATATATTTTCATAAAGAGGCTAGTGGAGAAAAACTTAACAGAATTTTTTCCTTAGTGACATTTTATAAGGGTCTTATAGGATCCTGGGGCCGAATAAAGTTTGAGTAACAGATGGTAGAATTAGTTTAGAACTAGAGGACCAGAAATGTTGCTGAATGTCCTATTGGAAGTGATGGTTGCCCCCTCTGCCCCTCTCTTCTTTCCCTTCCTCTCTCACAACATGTAAGCTGATAACATTGTGGTCTCAGAATCTTTAAAACAAAAGAAAAACACATTCATCAGTCTTGTATTTGAAATTTATTCTTATGCCTTGATTCATTTTAAAATATGTGCATTGGAATAACTGCAGAGTGATAAATTACTATTTTTTGTTTGATTTGCCAGTTTAGATGCAAAATCCACAAGTATTCAAGTGGTTGTTAAAGAGGGAGGCCTGAAGTTGATTCAGATTCAAGACAATGGCACTGGGATCAGGGTGAGTAAAACCTCAGCAGCAGGATGTTTGTGTGCTTCTTGTGTTGCATCTGCAGGAAGTGGTGGGACTTTGCCCTGTTCTGGAAACTTCAGGCTTTTATGGATGGGATTGTTTGAGAACTTCAACAATAAATATTTATTGAATACCTATTCCATGCCGGGCAGCGTTCAGGAGAGTAAGGAGGTCAGGGATTGAGTCATGAGGCCGTTTAAAGGTTGAGTGTTCTGAGCAGAGAAAACGATACACACAAAAACCACAGAATGGGAGCTTGCCTGACATGCTGAAGGACCAGCAGGGAGCTCGGGGTGTCTAGGACGGGGAAGAGTAGGAGGGGATGAGGTCTGAAGGGGAAACAGGCTGAGCGTGCAGGAACTTGTGGACGTCGTACAGTCTTTGGCTTTTACTCTGGATGAGGAGGGATATGATTAGAACATTTTGAGCCTAGAGGTAACATGGTTTGGCAAGTTTTATAAGAACTCTTCTGTCTGCAGTGTGGGAAAATTAGCAGGACAGGACAGAAGCAGTAATATTCTCTGTTGGTGATGATGAACAAAGCTCTCAGAATTTGCTGGTGTAGGGAGTAAGAGGAGTCAAGAATGCCTTCAAGGTTTTGGCCTGTGCAAATAGAAAAAGAAGCTGCCATTTACTGACGGGAAGGCTAAGAAACAGACGGATTTGGGAAGATCAGAAATTCATTTGGGGGTCTGTTAAATTTAAGATGCCTGTTAGTTGGATCCATGTGTGAATTTGGAGTGCAAAGTAGAGGTTTGCTCCGGAGATAAAAATTTGGTGTATTGCATTTAATGATATTAAGAGCCGTGAGACTCCACACGAAGAGACGCTTGACATGATTAGTCATTGGGGCAATAGAAATAAAAACTTCAGTGAGATCCCACTTGACATCAATTAGGATGTTTGTTATAATTAATTAATTAATAAAAAGATTGTCACCATATCCTGCCTGCCATGTGCTTCATACAGTGGGGTGTCACTCCAGGACCTTTCTTCAGATGTGTAAACTCCCTCATCCATTAAACCTTTGATGTCTCCAAAAGGAAATATTGGCAAGGATGTTGAGACATTGGAGCTCTTGTACATTGCTGGTGGGAGTATCAAATAGTGCAGCCACTGTGGAAGAATATTAAACAATTGCCATATGATCCAGCAATTCCACTCTGGGTTTATACCCGAAAAGAGTTGAAAGCAAGGTCTTAAAGAGATTTGCACACTCATGTTCATAGCAACATATTCATGATATTCCAGAGGTGGAGGCAACAGATGAGTGGATAAACAATATATGATAAATACATAGAATGGAATGTTATTCATCCTTAGAAAGGAGTGAATTTTTGACAAATGCTAGTACATGGATGAACCCTAAAGACAGGATGCTAAGTGGAATTAGCCAGTCACAAAAGGACAAATACTGTTTGTTTCCACTTATATGGCATACCTAGTTAAGTTAAATCTTTAGAATCAGAAAGTAGAATGGTGGTTCCCAGGGGCTTGGGGGAGGGGGAAATGGAGAGCTTTTGTTTAATGGGTACAGTTTCTGTTTGGGGAGATTTCAGAGTTCTGGACATGGAAGTTGGTGATGGTTGCCCAATATTGTGAATGTACTTCATACACCTAGAGAGGGTTAAAGTGGTAAATTTTGTTAATTTTTTTACTTCAATTAAATATATCTGTAAATTTTTAATAAAGGAGTTTCCAAATACCATAATAATTTTTGTACAATCTGTGAGCCTGCATGAGATATCGAGAGAGTGAGTGTAGACAGAGCGGAGGTCTAGGGATGGAATTGTGGATTATCCACTGTCAGGGGAGCCGAGACAGAAGCAGCAGGCCAGGCTGAGACCCAGCTGAGTGAAGAGGAGGGAGTGCCAGGGCCTCATGGAATTCTGGAGCCCAGAGAGAAGGCTCCTGCTGAGTTAGAACTCTTCTCCCAAGAGCATTTTCTTCCTGGAGTCAGTCAAGAAAAGGGAAATTCAGAAAGACTGGGAAAAATGAGTAACATAATTATTTACTTGTTTCTTTGCGCCTTATAGAAAGAAGATCTTGAGATTGTGTGTGAGAGGTTCACCACGAGTAAACTGCAGTCCTTTGAGGATTTAGCTCATATTTCTACCTATGGCTTTCGGGGTGAGGTAAGCTGAGGATGGAAGCAAGGTGTAAATATCCTCCTGTGATAACATTTCTGCCATTTGTCAGCCTGTGTCTCTCAACAGGTCAGTAAAGTATCACACTTTTTACTTGTTCAGTTCAGTTCAGTCTCTCAGTCATGTCTGACTCTTCGCAACCCCATGGACTGCAGCATGCCAGGCTTCCCTGTCCATCACCAACTCCCGGAGTTTGCTCAAATTCATGTCCATTGAGTCAGTGATGCCATCCAGCCATCTCGTCCTCTGTCATCCCCTTCTCTTCCTGCCTTCAATCTTTCTCAGTATCAGGGTCTTTTCTTATGAGTCAGCTCTTCACATCAGATGGCCAGAGTATTGGAGCTTCAGCCTTAGCATCAGTCCCTCCATTGAACACCCAGGACTGATCTCCTTTAGGATGGACTGGTTTGATCTCCTTGCAGTCCAAGGGACTCTCAAGAGTCTTCTCTAACACCACAGGTCAAAAGCATCAGTTCTTTGGCGCTCAGCTTTCTTTATGGTCCAGCTGTCACATCCATACAGGACCACTGGGAAAACCATAGCTTTGACTAGATGGACCTTTGTTGGCAAAGGAATGTCTCTGCTTTTTAATATTATGTATCTCCAGAGACACCCAAGTCTCTGGATGGAAGAAGACTGTACTACCTTCCAAGTTTTCTTGTCCCAAATCAGATGTGAATCTCAGGCAATACTTAGATCTAAGTACTCGTATACCAAAAGTACAGGGAGAGAGAGAGCATGGTCCAGGGGGCTGAGACTGGGAAATCACGTAATAAAAAACTTGTTTCCTATAAGGTGAACTGCACAGGGGAAGAAAGGCAAAGAAGGGAGCAAGAATCAGAGGTTAGGGGGATTTAAGAGGCATATGAGCCAGCTCCAACATATGGATATTACTTGGATCCTGATTTGCACAAACTAAAATTTTTTTGAGACAGGTAATTGAACTCAGATTGATTATTTGATTTTATTGAGAAATTACTGTTAATTTTCATGATATAAAAAGTTTCATGGGGTTTTTATTTTTTGAGTCCTAATCTTTTAAGTTATATTCTGATATATCTATAAGTGAAATTATATGGCCTATCATGGGGACATATGATATAGAAAACGGATAAAAATACTTTTAAGACTAAAATAACATATATTTATGACAATATTCTGTGGATATAAAGATATCATTCAGTATATGTAGGACTATATAAATTATAATGGCTACATACTGTTCTATTACTTATTTGTACTGTAGTCTGTTTAAAGGTTTCCTGTTGAACGTTTAAGCTCTTTGCCATTTTTTTCATGCCTAATGCTCTGGTGAACATTCACATGTACAGTGTGTTTTGTTCAGTTAATTTTCTTAGGATAAGTTTATAAATATAATGTTTGTGAGTAAAAATATACATACATTTCCAGTAACTTGTATTAGCTTCCTATTGCTGCTCCCCTAAATGACCATAATCTTAGTGGTTTAAAACAACACACATTTGTTATCTTACAGTTCTAGACGTAGGGGACATGGGTATCACTGTGCTAAAAGCCAGGTGTTGGCCAGGCAGTGTTCCGGCTGTATTCTGGGGGCTTTTGGGTACCAGAGAAACTGTTTGGGGTTAATTTGGGGGGGATGAGAGTGAAGGGAAGGGAATGGAACCAATTATTTTTCATTTTAGTCCTTTTTGTACTTTAAAAATTTTTTATCATGTGAATGTATTTTTACTTTGATTTTTTTCTTTTTTTTTTTAATTAAAAGGCAGCTTTTTATGACCTAGTTGCCAGAATTCAGATCAAATCCAGGTGGTCTGAAGCACCCTCCAGCTCACAGTGAGCCCCGAGTTGTTCCAGGAAAGAGTAGCATCAGACTGTGAACCTTGAGGTTCCCCTGACTTCAAGTAGGTCTCAGGTCAGCCCTGGCAAAGCAGTTTCATCCTGACTTTGCAACTTCCCGAGTCAGTTCCTAAGCCCAGGGCCTTCTGTAGCCTTAGCCCGGTTGTAGGGTATCTTTGGGGCTGTGATTAAACAGGGAAGATTTACTGAGGGATTGCTGTGTGCCATCCATGGTTCTCAGCCCTTTGTACGTATTAACCCTTTCACACTTGACAACTCCGAAAGAGTAGGTTCTATTATTATTGCCCTGTTTGACATACTGGGAAACTGACACTCAGACTTTAAGAAGTGTGGCTGGAGTGAGTGCATAGCTGGACAGTGGCAGAGTGGGGAACTGAGCCCTGGCTGTTTGACCCCAGAGTCTGTGTTGTTACCCTCTTCCCCTGGTGCCTGTACAAAGGCCCCTGAAGCAGCTGGATCATCTGCCGGTGGCTTGCTTTCTTCATGGTGTTGGGTAGTGTTGTAGTTTTGGATGTATTTCATGTCCTTCCTTATTCAAATCTCAAAATCATTAAAAAAAAAAATCAAGTCTCAAAATTGTTTACATATTTAATAATGAAAATTAGGACTTCTCTATAGCTTAGATGGTAAAGAATCTGCCTGCAGTGCAGGAGACCTGGGTTTGATCCCTGGGTCAGGAAAATTCTGGAGAAGGGAATGGCAACCTACTCCAGTATTCTTGCCTGGAGAATCCTGTGGGCAGAGGAGCCTGGCGGGCTATAGTCCTTAGGGTCGCAAAGAGTCAGACTGAACTGGGTGGAAATTAGCTCATCACAGTTCACCAGGGAAATCCAGCTAGGGCCTGGTAACTCTGAGCCTGAGCCACGGTCCTTGTTAATGAACTGAAGCTGCCACCACTGTACTCACTGGTTGTGCAGATGTTGTCACATATCACAATGCTTAGGTTGTGTTTTTTTACGCTGTGATGTCCTGTGAAAGGAGATGATACAGGTTCCAAAGGGCCAGTGAATCAATCTTGATTTTCAGGGGGAAAAATAGTCATTTTTTAAAAAATTCGTTTCGTCTTAATTGCATAATTAAAAATTTTTATTTCTAGACATAAAATTGCTTACAGAAAACAGTTTTGAATACAGTTTACAACACTGTCAATTTGGAGTGATTCCATTATCCTATTTCTGAAGGCAGCTTTAAAATTGTTAGAAGACAAGTCATTGAGAATATGAAATATGCCCATAACTCTACACCTGAACACAGTTGCCGTTAACATTGATTCTTGGTTGTGTTTTCTTTTTGGACTTTGATGTGTATATATTTTTTCCCCTTTTGTTCTAGTAATTGTGCTGCAGATTCCATTTGATAGCTTCCTTTTTTTTTAATGTGTCATCAAATGAGCAGAGTGCTCGTTGTTACCATTTGTTAATACAAAACAGAGGAGGCAGTTTAGGGAACTTCTCCCTTAATGCGAGATGGGGTGACCCAGGAGTGGGGTCTCTTTCACTCCATGTCCTTTCCCCTCCTTAGGCCTTGGCCAGCATCAGCCACGTGGCTCACGTCACCATCACAACCAGAACAGCTGACGGGAAGTGTGCATACAGGTATGGTGCTGGCCTCCGCTTAGCATACAGATTCATCCTGAAACATGCTTTGTCCTGCAACTCAGTGTAATCCTGTCTAAACACGAATGTTACCTTTTTTTTGCCTAGATCTTGGGTACATTTTCTTTCCTCCCTTTGGATTAGTTGGTAATCCAAAAGGGTGGTTGTAAGTAATACTCTTCCTTCAGGAACTTGTCAAAGGTCCTCTGTAACAGATTACAAGTGCCTAGTACCTTGTCTGTTACGCCGAGGAGGGCTGAGTCGGTGGGAACTGTGATGTCACTCTGCCCCTCAGCCCTTCAGCAGGGCATGGCTTTGGCCTGATTACGCGGCTGTGGCTGGGGTGCCAGAGGATTGTGACTCCTTAGCTGCCTCTGATCCCCGGCCACGCATGAGTGCCGCTGTGGATTCCTTCCCACAGGTGTCCACTGGCTGTCCCTTGTGCTGGCACAGAACGGGAAGGGCATTCAAGGAATCAAAATCATGCCTTTGCTCTCATAACTGTTGGCCATTACTAGTGAAAGATGGGTATTCAAATCTAATTCCTACCAAAAAGGAGAATTTTTTTCTTATCATACAGAGTGTTAGTTTATATAGAAAACAGCTTCAACAGAGGGCAGTTCAGTCTGTTTCTCAGCCCTCTTCCACAGATGAGTGTGTGCCTTCATGGACAATGGAGCATTTCAGTCTGCAGCACGTGGTGCTGAAGGGGGTTGACTAGATGCAGATTGCAACAGCCCTAGGACCCGGCTGCTGATATGATTAGAATCTCTTCTCACAAACAGGGGAGGCGCTTGTGAGTGAATGTCTTCTGAAATAGCCTGGGGCACAAACTCCATTGCTTTGCCTCTGGAGTGTTATGCTCCTGCTTGGAACCTCTATAGCTTCCCCTGTGTGGCAGGATGAAATCCAGAATCTTCCAGAATCTTTGTCATAGCAGCTCGTGCACTCTCCAGGTGCTCAGTCCATCTTCCCAGCCCGTGCCCACAGCTGCGCTGCTACATATTCTAAAGCTTCTGTGCTTATGTCTATCTTTTCCCTTCCTGGATGGACTTCCTGCCCTCTCCACTTGAGAAGACAGCAGTCAAGGGCCCAGGTGAAGTGTCATCTCTTCTGCGACACTTCCTCCCACCCTACCCCAGGCTCAGTGTTTTCCTTCTCTGGACCACTTGGCATTTTGTTCCACACTTCAGGAAACAATCTGTCCCCTCACTAAATCAAGAACCTCCCAAGGCCTGTCTCTATTTCAGGGTGTTTACAGGCCTGATACATGATAGCCCTTCAATAAGTGATTGCAGAATTATTGAAAAAATATTACTGTCATCTTAGGCAGTGGCAAAACTTTTGTTTGTAGCCCAGAACTCAGAAACTAAAAATGCAGTAGTTGGTAAACAAACAAAAAAATAGGGATCTTTTCCCCGCTTCTTTGGTACCCATTTAGGATGGTTATGGAAGTAGAAAAAAGGAGGAAGCTGGTAACTCAGACAACATATAACATGGCTATATTTTAATCTGTTGTTGATATATCTTACTTTTTTACTCTTTGGAGAAGTATCTGTTCTCTTTTAGCTACCAGTATCTCTTATGTTTTCTGATAGAGCTCATTACTCAGATGGAAAGCTGAAAGCGCCTCCTAAACCATGTGCAGGCAACCAAGGGACCCAGATCACGGTAAGAGTGGTACACAGGAGGCGACATTGTTGAGAAAGAGCTTTGCATAAATACTGAAATAAAAGGCAAAATTGTCTCTGAGTTCTCAAAGGATTGATATAATGAATATTTACCAGTTAATAGAAGCCTCAAGATACCACCCTGTAAGAAAGAGAAATGATGATTGATTTTTGTGACATGGCAGCCTGCCCACCACCTCCTTTTTTTTTAAGAGGCTGGGAGATTCTTCTATTGAGATGGCAGAAATTGGTGGCAGTGTAGCTGCTATTGAAAGAACCTTAAACATGATTCTAGAAGACAAGTCCAGAGTCCTGACCTTGCCACTCAGTGGCAGTGTGTCCAGAGGCAAGTCATTTAGTGGTCGTTCATCTTACTTTGCTCCTCTATCAAAGAAGGATGGCAGGAGGAGTATCTGACCACTCCTTCAAAGGGCACTTGAGTAACACAATTGTGTCATGAATCAGGAGGAAGGCTGTTAAGCTGCCTTATTCCTGTGGTGCCACGTTTGATGTGTTTCTCTTCCAGGAGCCCATAAATCACCCTGCTGTCACGTTACACGTCCCACCCCTGCACCCCCAGCCCCAGCCAGGGCACATCTGCTTGAAGGCCTCAAGCCCTGGGCTTGATGAGGCAGGTTGAGGGTGCAGCGATGAGGAAATGAATGTGTGCTTTGCATCTCATGTTAAGTGGGATTTGTACCTGGGACCACAGTATGATTTCTAAAAACCCCCAAAAGATCTAATAATTATTTCTAGTTTGCAAAAGTTTCGTGCCGTGTGGTGTCACAACAGTTTATAAGTTTATCTTTGCTCCACTAAATCCTGTTCTGTGTTGGGCAGGACTGTGTATTTTATTTGTTGTCTTATTCCCAGCACAAGGCAAAGAGCCTGACATGGAGGTGGACCCCAGTGTCTGTCTGAGAAGTCACTGAGTTAAGGGGCAGGCTTGCTTTCTCTTGTTAAGGCAGCCCTGTCTCCTGCCCTGTCTTCTAACACTTAGAACTGTGCTGGTGGTGAACACAGTTGGATTCTCTGCCTTAAGACCATGCTGTACTTCCATATACTTCTGTGAGTTTACAAAAAATATCAACCTTCTGTTCAGGTGGAGGACCTTTTTTACAACGTATCCACAAGGAGGAAAGCTTTAAAAAACCCAAGCGAAGAGTATGGAAAAATTTTGGAAGTTGTTGGCAGGTACAGTCCACAATCTGGGCATGGGTCTCTGAATCATTCTGTCACCAGAGAAATGTGTTTTGGTGTTTAGAAATGGAGAAGAGTTGCAGAGCTAAATGGTAAGCAGCAATACCAGCCTGTAAATTGTTTCTGGTCAAAGGTTAGGTCAAGGTTATTCTCTCTCTCTCTGAAAGAGAATAACAGTGCAGGAGGTGTTCAGGCTACATTCTCAAGATGTCTTTAAGACAGCCCAGATCTTTTGAGTTTGTGAAAATAAAACCGTAGGCAAGGAGGAGAAAACGAATTCTGGGTTTTCTGTCATGTCCCCAGGAGAGAGCAGTTGTTTGCTGTGTCTGTGAAGGGTCTTTGGTGGCAGGCAGAACAGACTGTAGCTATGCTATGCTATGCTAAGTCACTTCAGTCGTGTCCGACTCTGTGTCACCCCATAGAAGGCAGCCCACCAGGCTTCCCCGTCCCTGGGATTCTCCAGGCAAGAACATTGGAGTAGGTTGCCATTTCCTTCTCCAATGCATGAAAGTGAAAAGAGAAAGTGAAGTCGCTCAGTCATGTCCGACTCTTTGCGACCCCATGGACTGCAGCCTACCAGGCTCCTCCGTCCGTGGGATTTTCCAGGCAAAGAGTACTGGAGTGGGGTGCCATTGCCTTCTCCGAGACTGTAGCTAACCTGGGCCCAAAAGAAATTTACTGAAAGGCTAGGAGTGACTCCGCAAGTAGAAGAAAGTGTAGACAGCTGCTGCTTGAAGAGGTCAAGAAGCAAGGTGGCTTCAGGGGTTTAATGTAGTGTCTGTGCCCCAACTCTTTTCATTCCTCTCCTGAGTCTGCTCTAGAGTGTCTTCTGGGAGAGTGCATCTGGTTGGCGTAGCCTGGGTCCCCCTGTCGTGTGCCCACATCTGTGGGGAGGTGATTTCTCGATTGGCATTCTCAGAAAGGATATACAGGTGGAAGGGGGAGAGATGGTGTCCCAAAGGAAAGAGTAGGGGCTGTTAACAGAGGGAGAAGGGACCCAGGGCAGGTGAAAACAGCATCATGTCCAGGATTGACTTAACTTGCTAGTACAGTGGCCCCAGCATGGCTCTTTGAGCCTGTGAGTCCTTGAGTTGCAACAGAGGTGTATTAACTATTTCTCAATATTGCTACAAAATCTAAAATCAGTAAAACATTTGTCTCTAATAAAGTGGAATGGACTTTGTTAGATAAAGTCCACTTTGTTAATAAAATGGAATGGACTTCCACATCAAGTTTCTTTGCTTTTTCCCCTGGAGTCATATGAATCAGTATCAGAATGTTAATTAGCTCCTGGAAATAGAGGCATTCTGGTTGACTGTTTTGGTTCTAGGTGTGGTAAGTGAACTGTTATTGAATAAGTGCGTTTTGCTAGGCACAGTCCTTCAGTTCCTGGGGCCCATGGAGGGAGGAGGAGTAAATGGTAGCCAGTGGAGAAAAGGCTGGGAGATCCTGAAGCAGAACCTTGTGAAGAGGAAGACGCGGGAGGAGGCTGTGCTAGGGTCTCAGAGAGAACAGGGGGTGTTCAGGCTACATTCTCAAGAAGTTTCTGAGGCCACTCAGATGAGTTTGGAAATAAAACTAGGCAAGGAGGAGATTGTGTTGAAATACCCTCGAGTCTAGTGAGCAATGCATGGAAGCAAAAGGGAAACCTGTTTTTTGTTCATTTCTGCCACATTTAGCAATGAGATCTTCATGCAGTCTCTGCTGGTTTATTTTCATGTGGGCAAAATAATGATATTTGAAGATATTTTTGTTTGTATGTATGTTTGTTTAGATCACTTAACTCCACTCATTTAACTACAAGGGGGCTTTTTCTCTTACGATGCATTTGGCTTCTCTTTTTTACTATTTTGTTTTTTTCTCTGCCAGATATGCAATACACAATTCAGGCATTGGTTTCTCAGTTAAAAAAGTAAGTTCTTAATATATTGATGGTTATGTATTATAAAAGAAGAAGGGTTGTTTTTTTTTTTAATAGTTGGCTGTGGAGACAAGGTCATGGTATTTCAGTCAGTCCTGTTCTGTTTATCAGCAAGGTGAAACCGTAGCTGACGTCAGGACCCTGCCGAATGCCACCACCGTGGACAACATTCGCTCCATCTTTGGAAATGCTGTTAGCCGGTATGCTGATAACTTGCATTTTTTAAAATCTTCTGTGTTCTGTCACATTATTTTGGAATCTGTTTACACTTGCCTGAAGAGTTTTCTTTAACCAAGTACAGGCCTGTTTTTATGCTTCAGGCTTGTTGTCGTGCCTCAGATTATTTTGTATAATCAGTGCTTCTTGGGTGCACGTCATCTCCTAGGTGGTCTGGCTGCAAACTGTGTGTTCTCTCTAGGTCTCTGTCTTCAGAACATTTCTGGTGTAGAAGAATTCTGTCCTCCATTGTTCCTGCTTGTCCTTGTATTTTCATAATTGTCACAGGGATTGCATTTATTACTACTCAACATTTATTAATTGCCTCCCATATTCTGGGCTTTGTGCCAGAAGTTAAAGATATAAAAACAAGTAAAATGTTTCTGCCCTTGAAGACTTCCCTGTCTGGTGGCAAGTAGTGTTGTGTCCCTAGATCTTCATGGTCAAAGCCTCAGCGGGAAAATTGCTTGTATTCTAGGTTTCTCACGGCATTCCCCTTGATGGGTGAAAGCCACTGTTTCAATACATATCTGTAGCTTAATCTCAGGGCTTTGCAAAGCCCAAAGTGTCTGTGTCATAATCTGAGGGGACAATGCTAGGCGCCTTCTGTATGCCAGGCAGGCCCCAGAAGCTGGGGGTACACAGATGACTGAGACCACCGCTGACTTCACCTTTTCCAACAATCTTAAAAGCAGGAGCAGTAGTCCCACGACTCAGTTTTCTACTCCAAAGGGGACAAATTACTCACCCTTTGAACAAAACCAGGTTCCTAACTAGAGAACAGTCAATTTGCTTTTAATTACCCTTTTGTTACTTACCAAGTATTAAAGAATTATTTTTCCAGTTGTGCTCCCAGAGCAAACAGAGAGTTCTGTTGACCAGATTTTAAGACCCAGTGAAACTTTTAAGAGCTCCTTGGCCAGATTCTAAGATTCAGAATTAGTTGTTATGAAACTCTTAGAGAGTATAAGAAACTGGAAATCTCACGGAGGAGCAGCTCCCAAAAGAGGTTTTCTGAAAACCAGCCTCTTTTGGGGAGAGAGGGCCTGCTGGTTCGCTGCGTGGGGAAGCATGGGAAGCTGTGCTCTGCGCAGGCTTGGAGTACACACCACTGCCTCTGGAGCATCAGCCATCCTTCCAGCAAGCGTGTAATGAGCTTCTGCTCCTTGCTGGCCACTGTGCAGCAAGCGTGTAATGAGCTTCTGGTCCTTGCTGGCCACTGTGCTGCAGGGTAGAGATGGGGAGGAGGGAATAAAGCAGGGAGGATTCTTGCCCTCAGACGACTCATACTCTAACTGGAGAGACCCAGGGAAACAATTATTCCATTCATTAGTGACTGTGCTCAATGGCTTAAAGGAAAAGTGTAAGGTGGGGCATCTCCTGAGATCAGGGAGAGAGATTGTCACAGAAGGCTCTTTGAGGAGGTGATCCCTAGATACGGTGGGTAAGGAGGAATTAACTAGCCGGTGTGTGTGCCAAGTCGCTTCAGTCGTGTCCAACTCTGTGAGCCCATGGACTGTAGCCCTCTGGGCTCCTCTGTCCACAGGATTCTCCAGGCAAGAATACTGGAGTGGGTTGCCATTCCTATTCCGGGGACCTTCCTGACCCAGGGATTGAACCAGTGTCTCTTATGTGTCCTGCTTTGGCAGGCAGGTTCTTTACCACTAGCGCCACCTGGAAGCCAAACCAACAGAGGGAACTTTGCAGCTGGAGGGACTAGCACTTGAGAGGCCCTCAGGCAGAAATGAGCATGGCTCCTGGGGGGCCCTTGTTTCATCTTAATCGATGCCCCTGCTCCCTGTAAACACACTCTGGGGGGCACCACACAGGAGCCTGTCATGTTCCCATCAGCAAAGTAAGAGATTTCTCAGCAGAGATGATTTCATTGGAATCTCATCTTTGGGACTGAGTTACTAAGATACATAAAAGTTTCAGCAAAACAACATCTCAGAACTTGACTTCCCATGTCCCAACAGTGACAGTGATGATTGACATATCATAAATGCTTGGAAATAGTAGGTAGGTGGGTGAATGGATGGCTAGATGGGTGGATGAGAGGTTGGAGAGACAAATGGGTGGGTGGGCCTGGACGATCTTAATGAACCAAGTCTCTGGGATCCACACTTGGCAGAGTCAGTTTATGGGAAGGAGCCCTGATTTTTCCAACTCTGATTCTTTAGAGTGTTTGAATTTTCCAGTTTTTTGAAAAGCCTCAAAATTTCTCATTTTTCCAACCAGAGAATTGATAGAAGTTGGATGTGAGGATAAAACCCTTGCCTTCAAAATGAATGGCTACATATCCAATGCAAACTATTCAGTGAAGAAGTGCATCTTCTTACTCTTCATCAACCGTAAGTGAGAAGGAGCTATGTGGAGAAATCGCTCCACAGGGAACTTTAAGGGGCCATGGAGGAACTTCTTATCCACAGGTTTGATTACACCCAGGGAAACCTCATGCAGAAATGTGGTTTAATTAGGAAGTAGATACAGTTTCTGCCCTGAGTCTCCTCAGTCCTCTCACACGTGCTCAGGGTTGGCTGCCAGTTGCGGAGTCTGGTTCTTGCCTCTGAGAGAATGCCCAGGAGAGGGCATCCCAGCCCCTGTGAGCCAGTGCAGCCTCCTCCCTGCTGGCCTCGGAGCCTTACCAGCAGGCCCAGGGCAGACTTTGTTCTCTTCTTACATCAAGACCCACTGTTGGAAATTGCCCCACAGGGCACAGGGAGGGGGCATTTTAGGTGCAGGCAGTGTTTTTTCCTTTTTTTAATTGAAGTATAGTTGATTTACAGTATTGTATTAGTTTTAGGAATATAGCAAAGTGAATCAGTTACACCCTTACATATATGTTTTCAGATTCTTTTCCATTATAGGTTATTACAAAATATTGAATATAGTTCCCTGTGCTATACAGTAAATCTTTGTTGTCTGTTGAACATGGTGTGGTTCATGTTAGTGGCGTGTATTGGTTAATCCCACGCCCCTAATTTACGCCTCTTCCACCTTCTCCATTGATATCCATAAGTTTGTTTTCTATGTCTGTAAGTCTGTTTCTGTTTTGTAAATAAGTTCAATTGTAGTATTTTTTACATTCCACACAAAAGTGATACAATAACTTGCCTTTGATTTATTTCACTTACCATATTGCTGCAAATGGCAATATTTCATTCTTATTTATGGCTCATATTCCCACTGTGATATATATACGTGGACACATAAACGCTTACAAAAATACACACCACGTCTTCTTTGTCCACGCATCTGTTCATAGACATTCGAGTTGCTTCCATGTCTTTGCAGCTGTGAATTTTGGGCTGCATTTGTACCTGTTTGAATTGGAGTTTTCATTTTCTCCAGATGTTGGATTATATGGTAACTCTATTTTTAGTTTTTTAAGGCACCTCTGTACTGTTCTCTGTAGTGGCTGAACCAACTTACATTCCTACCAGTGTGGAGGAGGGTTCCCTTTTCTCCACACCCTCTCCAGCAGTTATTATTTATAGACTTTTTAGAGGTTAGGTCAGACTCTTCTGTGTGTTGTTCACTTATCTACACACTGGGCAGGCTCCCTCGGGTGGCAGGGACAAAGAACACTCCTCCAGCGTGTCTCAAGTTCAGAAACCTCAGCGGAGGGCCCCTTTTGTTAGGTTACGCAGTGCAGCGACATCACCGAGGCAGCTGTGGGTGACGTAGTGAGCACGCAGAATAATAGTCTCCTCGCTCATAAGATCACTGCCTCTCTTTCATTGGAAATAAAAAGATGTGATATATCCTTCGCTCCACCAGGTCAGGACAGTAGATCGTCAATAGGTCAAGAGTCTGGGGAGAAAAGAGAGCCGTGTTGTTTGAAAATAGATCTTCCTCTGATTTTAGTCTTATCTCTCCAGCTTTGATCATTTTCTGCCCTCTCGAGCCTACCTCATGTCCTAAACTAGTCTGAGCACGCAGTCAGAGATCTGTACCCGCTGAAGCCTGGACAGTGCACTTGCCCTTAAGTCTCTGTTCGGCTGCCGCAGGGTGGGGCTCCCTGAGCCAGCGTGGCTGCCGCCGCCCCACCACTCGGCACTCTGCTGCAGTGGTCGCCCTTTCCACCGGGAGCCGGAGCTAGTTTTATTCACTGGCGTTTGTTTCCCTGCTTGTAGCTCAGAGTGTATCTGCAGAATGAAGTTCTGAGCAGGGGCACGTGGTCTGCCTGGGCTGCCCGGGAGGGGGTGAGGAAGGGAGCAGGGAGGCAGAATTGGCTGTTGCTGCTGCTCTGGTGAGAGGGGAGCCCCACGCCCTCAGTGAGATGCTGGGGGATCATGATGGTAAAGGGGACTGATGCGGATGTCGCCCCAGCCGTGTTCTTCCTGAGCTGATGTCCTGGCATGGTATTGGTGTGCACCTGTCACCTCACCCTTTAAGGCAGAGAGGAGCTAATTGCCTTTTATTTTCTAGATCGTCTGGTAGAGTCAGCTTCCTTAAGAAAAGCCATTGAAACGGTGTATGCAGCGTATTTGCCCAAAGGCACACACCCGTTCCTGTACCTCAGGTAAGGCAGGACAGAATTCCTCACCCAAGACTCGTAGGGAAGAGAAATTCTGTCCGGCTATCCTCTCTGAAAGAGCCATGGACTTGTTAATTAGCCCAGTGAGAGTGAACCATATCCCACTGGCCCTTTTCACAGGTAAAAGGCACAGTTTTCCTTTATTTATTCACTTCTGCTGTAGAATCCCACCGAGAGCTTCCCTTGTGCCAGGCAGTATGTTAGTGAAACAAAAGTGAACATCGCCTTGCCCCTGAACCAAGAGGAACCTGCCTTAACCTGGCAGAGAAACCCTTTTCTCCTACGGGTCTGTCTAGCGCCCTCTACTGACAACACCTCACACTGCCATGGTCCGTTACCAGAGCTTGCAGTGATAGATGCTGGCTTTGACCTGAGGCGGTAAGTTGATGGCACAGCCTCTAAACTGACTTTTATGCAACATTTTAATGTTACAAAGTTCTCTCACATATATTATTTTTTGTATATGTTTTTATCTCCACATAATACTGAACAGTAAGTAGGGACAGGTTCATGGTTACATATGGGAGAACCAGTCCTGAGACGTTAACACATTGTTGACCGGGGAATTTTTGCAGAAACTAACTGACACCTGTCATTGATGAGTTGTTATGTACATGAATATTGAAACACTCTGGTCTATAAAGTTTGGGTAACAAAAGACATAGTAATAGGTTGCTGGTCAGCTAATTGTTAACTGCCTTGGCCGTGAGTTATGGAATGAGAAATTCCGCTAGCTCTGGAGTGATGGTAATAACAGCTGATGGATAATAAATGTGCCGGGTGCACGCGAAGTTCTTTGCATGAATTTAATCCTCAACATGTATTAGGTCCAATTCACAGGCATGGAAATCGAGGTATAGAAAGATGTTGTAACCTACCCGAAGCCACTCAGCTCTCAAGTAGCAGAGTCAGCATTTTAACCAAGGTCACTCGTATTTGACCTTCAAGTCTTACGTACTGCATCATTTGGCCGCCCCAAGTCTCCTGCCCACCGCAAAGACTGTGAGTGAATTTCCCCTGCGTTTCTCACTGTGTTATGTAAGTCTTCTCCTTTTTCCTGCCAGTCTAGAAATCAGCCCCCAGAATGTGGACGTCAACGTGCACCCCACGAAGCACGAGGTGCACTTCCTGCACGAGGACAGCATCCTGGAGCGGCTGCAGCAGCACATCGAGAGCAGGCTTCTGGGCGCCAACGCCTCCAGGACCTACTTCACCCAGGTGGGGGCGCCTCCCCAGCTCTTTCCTCGGTGCCTTTGCCACCGAAAATGTGCACTGTCACCCAGGAGAGCCCAGACATTTCACTGTTGCTTTATAGGACTTTCTACTTACTTTGATAATTTTCTTTTTTTCTTTTGGCCGTGACCTGCAGCGTGCAGGATCTTAGTTCCCTGACCAGGGATCAAATCCATGCCCGCTGCAGTGGAAACTCAGTGTCTTAACCACAGGACCGCCAGGGAAGTCCCACTTTGATAGTTTTCTTTCAACACCTTTCTTGAACCCAACTCTGAAGGTTCATGGTGTTACCCCTGAGCCTGGAGTCATAAGCCCTGAGTTCTCTCTCTGTCTCTTTCTGGGGGTCTTAGACCGCCTTCCTAGGGAAAGGGGCTGTCTGAAACAGAGTGGGGCACCTCTCCCCTGCATTCCCCACTGGAGACATTCCGAGGAGGCTGATCCCCATATCTGGGGCAGAGTGCAGGGACAGGGCCCTGGGCAAGGCCTTCAGTCAGGCCTTGTTACCACTGTGTGACTGACTCCCTGACCGCCTCATCCCTCTCAGTAAAGACGGAGCTGGTCACCCTCACACCCAAGGACAGTTGTAAGTGGTTGGTGAACAGCAAGTGGAAAATCTCTAGTCCAGGACCTGGCACCATTCAACTTACTACAATTATCCAGGTTCTAAGAGCATTGATTATAAACTGCTCCCCTTCTCTGGGGCCTCAGTTTCCCCATCTGTACAATAAGCAGTGTTTGGTTGCAATTCTGAGGTGACTGCCCAGAGTAGTGAGGGTGGGTTCATCAGAAGCACAGCAGACACCGCAACTAGAGAAATGGCGCCTTTCCCCCCTTAAGTCACACTGGGTCCTGCAAGTAGGAAATGGGCTTCTGTGAGCCCTGCTTCTCTGAAAACTTTCAAAATGGCCAAGCAGGTGAGTGCCTCCCCAAGAGCATTCATGGTTACCTGCAGAGAGCCTCGATGGGGATGGTGTGGGCTCCAGCAGTGAGCAGAGTGCCCTTGGGGCAGCTGCGCCTGCTCGGGGACCTGCACAGCTGCAGGTTGTTGGGGCCGAGCTGGGGGTGTGCGTGAGCCCTCAGAGTGGGTGCTGATACGGAAGGGCTCCGTAACTGTCGGTGGTTTTCATCCATTGTTGCCGACTCAGCCTCAGTGCCCTTGACTGCTCCCTTCCCAGATACCTACAGAAGCCCCCTGATGGGCTGCTGGGGTTGCAGTAGAGACGGATTCCTCCCTTCACTGAGGCACCTACAGTCTAGAGTCCACATCCCACGTGAGAGAAAAGCAGACTTGGAGGGGAAGGGGCGTTTGTCCCAGACTTGAGCCTCAGAGACATGAAGGAAGGAATGTGGAGCCTGGGCCCCAAGGCTGAGAATGAATTAGATGGGCAGAAGGGGACAGGGGTGCACAGGGCATTTCTGGCAGCGGAGAGGATAAGGATACAGGCCTGGCCGGGTGGTGGGGGAGGGCTGCAAGGTAACAGGTGTTGAGGATCTGAATGCTTAGCGTGCGGTCAGCGTTCTCCATGCTGGCTGCCTGATGGGAATCACCTGGGCCCTCCCCGAACCAGTAAATCTATCTCAGGGGGTGGGTCTGGGCGTCAGTTTTTAAAAGCCTGGCCAGGTATGGGCATGCGTAGGTGGGTTTAAGCAATGCTGGGCGTGTGGGTCTGCGCTCACTGCAGAGTTCAGGTCAGTTCGAGGGGTTTTATCAGCAAGGTAAGGAGTGTAGACTTCAATGTGATGGGAACGGACAGGATCTTGTTTGCATTTTACGGAGAGCTCTCTGGCTGCAGCATGGAAAGCGGATGGAAACCCACAGCGACTTGGGCAAAGTGAGGAGGGAACCTGAACAGAGGACATGTCTCTGATCACTGATCAGTAGTTGAAATCTGGAAATGCCAGCACCTGGGCCTTGGTTGACTGGTGGAAAGGGGAGGAGAGGCCTGGAGGAAGGGGTTCACCCGAGTCCCAGGAGGCATCTGTGGCTCTACCAGGAAAAGAACCTCTCGACTTCCCTGCTTGTCCTGTCCTGCATGAGGCAGATTTGTTAGATTCCATTTTATTTCCCCAGATAACTCTGCATGGGTTCTGACCCATGTGTCTTTAGAAAGAAGGTGGGTTTCTGGACCAGAGGACCCGCCTCCGTCTGTTGGTGCACTGTTCTGGGTGAAGGTCTCCAAACTCAGATTGTCCCCGCTCCCCTGGGGTCCTCAGATCACCTTCTTGCCCCTGGCTCCTCACTTTTTGCCCCTGGTCCTTCCTCCTGCTCCCCACCTTGGGCCTTGCACTTCGCTCCTGGGGCCAGGACCACAGCAGCCCTGGTGTGCTAGGTTGCTGTTCAGTGTGAAAATTGGGAACCCTGGTGGTGCTTGCGGTTTGTTCCAGCTCCATCATGTTGGACGAGGTGTTTCACTTCTCCGGACTTTAAAGTGACTCTGCAAAGTAGTTTTGTTAGTTTCTGCCTCCCCAAACCCACCTGTGGATTGCACAGGCAGATGAAGTAAGTACATGGCAAGTAAGTATCGCTGTGATAAGATTCATCAGTGGGCTCAGCTGCCGGCAGCCTGATTGCTTCACCATGAGGGTCACCATTAGTGATTAGTTTCACCATTCCTTGATGGTCATTGCCTGAGCCAGTTATTTCATTAAGATTGTGAGATTATGATTTTCTTGATTTTATCATTTCTTCTTTATTAATAAACCAGTTTTTTATGTAGCAAATAATTTTCACTCGTTTGTTATTAGGTTATCCTGAAATACAGTTTATGCCAGAAAGAAAAGATAACTGCTGAGTTCTTTGCCTTTGGTGATCAGTTTGCAGGGAAATGGGTTGCTGTCCTAGCAGTGTCCGTTTAATGACTTTTTCCCCCCTATCTCATCTCTCTCCTTCCTGCTTTCCTTTCTTCCTCTCCATTTTTCTCTTTCCCTTCTAGTATTTTGTCATAGCTGTTAACAAGCATCATAATTCAGCTAGTTGTAGTTAAATTATTCCATCCTTGACCAGCAGAAACCACTCCTGGCTGGTGCTCTTGTCCTTTTAACCCAATTACTTGAATCTTTGATAATTTCCTTGTTTCTGATAAGATAGGATTTTTGTAGGCTCACTGTATAGTTTCCCAGCGCATATCCTGAAATTGGCCACTTTTCCAAAGAACTGCTTTATTTTAGTGGGGGAATGGTATTTAGAAACTATAATCTGCGATTGAGGGGCGTGAGGCTCTCATCATTGCTACTGGGTGGTTACTGCTTCCAGGTCTTACCAGTGCACAGAAGTAGGAAACGTATATTTAAAAACAGACAGTCGGAAGGTGGTTGCCAGAAGCTAGGGGAGGGTTTCCCCTTGGGAGGATGGATGTAGGTGATGGGTGCACAGCGCTGTCAGTGCACTTACTGTTTCAGGACTGTACACATGAAAATGGGTGAACAAGTTTTATGTTATGCGTATCTTACCACAATAAATCTCTTACGGCAATAAAAAATGGACAAAAACATATGAGCTTTACATGAGTATTTTTATATCAAACCAATTTTTAAATTGTAAGGATTTTGCTGAATTTTTGATTTTATATTATCTATTTCTGTCTTTATTACTTTTTTGGCCATGCTGTGTGGCATGCCGGATCTTAGTTCCCTGACCAGGGATCTAACCCAGGCATTGGGAACCACCGGACCACCAAGGAAGTCCCTATATTTGTGGATTTTTAATTTTGTACTTCAAATTTTGGTCAGAATTCCTTCTATAATAATTCTGTAGTGATAATTATACCTGGTTCTAGCTTACGCTCCATTTTGGGGCCTGTACTTCTCTACTTCTTATTCTGAATCTTCCCACCGTCTTTTTTTTTTTTTTTTGGCACAGACTTTACTGCCAGGTCTTACTGGCCCCTCTGGGGAAGCAGTTAAATCCACAGCGAGTGTGACATCCTCATCCACTCCCGGAAGTGGTGACAGAGTGTATGCCCACCAGATGGTCCGCACAGACTGCCGGGAACAGAAGCTCGACGCCTTCCTGCAGCCTGTGAGCAAGGCCCCGTCCAGTCAGCCCCAGGCTGTTGTCCCGGAGCACAGGACAGATGCTTCTAGCAGTGGGACCAGGCAGCAGGACGAGGAGATGCTTGAGCTCCCAGCTCCTGCTGAAGTGGCTGCGAAGAGTCAGGCCCTGGAGGACGATGCAGCAGTGAGGCCTGCAGACCCGGCCGAGAAGAGAGGGCCCTCTTCCAGCCCCGGGAACCCCAGGTACGGTCTTGAGGGAAGGGCAGCTGGCCGCCTTTGTTCTTTGATGAAACTGCCTTCTAATTTGATCTGTCACAAACTCCTTGTACCTTCTCTCTGCCTGTTCACCATCTCCCTCCAGTGGGATGGTCCACTGTCTGCCTTTGACCACGGCTTGAGAGTCACCCATCACAGTGGCCTTTGAAATACCTTAAATGTTCATGATTCAAACATTATTTGAAAACACATCAGAAAAAAAATCAGATTTATCATTTAATTTAATAGTGAATTCTAGTAAAACCTCAACAGCAGAGGTGGCTGGGAACGGGGACCTAAAATACCTGGAGGGTTCTTCATCCTTGTCCAAGCTGTTGTCACTTCTTTCAGAAGAAGCAGAGTTTCTCAGTTTAAATTATGAAACTTCCTAAAGCGCATGGGCTAGTGGTGGAGAGCTAGAGAGAGGGGGACAGGAACAGCTGGACCAATGACTATCAATTTAATTGTTTAAATTGGAATATATTTGCTTTATAATCTTGTGTTGGTTTCCGCTGTACAACAACGTGAATCAGCTAATTGTATACGTACCCCCCTCCCTCCTGAGCCTCTACCCCCATCCCACCCATCTAGGTCAGGACAGAGCACTGAGCTGAGCTCCTTGTTCCATATAGCAGCTCCCCACCAGCGATCTCGGTTACTCACGGTAATGTATTTATGTCAGACCTACCCTCCCCGTGCTCCTGTGTCCACACGTCCATTCCCCATGTCTGTCTCTATTCTTGCCCTGTAAATAGGCTCGTCTGTACTGTTTTTCTAGATCCCACATATATGCATTACTGTACAATATTTGTTTTTCTTTTTCTGACTTCAGTCTGCATAAAGGACTCTGTGGCCATCCATATCTCTACAAATGACCCACTTTCATTTCTTTCTACAGCTGAGTAATCCTCCCTATATATAGACACACACCACATCTTTATCCATGTCTCTGTTGACGGCCATTTGGGTGTTTCTTTGTTTTAGCTGTTGCAAGTAGTGCTGCAGGAAACACTGGGGTGCAGGTATCTTTTTGACTTATGGTTTTCTCAGCATAGTAGGATTGCTGGGTCATACGGTAGTTCTGCTTTTAGTTGTTTTTTTTTTCCTCTTCAGAAGATTTTATTTCAAAATGAAGCAAAATTTCCACCCACATAATGTTTCCAAAGGGTAAAAAAAAAAAACAAAAAACCAAAGACAGTGTTTAGCCTCTTTCTATTCTTCAAAGAGAGCATGGCAGTGCAAATATCTCTAAAATGCCTCTGTTTAATTCTCAGACGCTAAGTCCAGTTATTGAAAATGCTTCTCCATTTTCAGCTGACATGAATCTTGTTAGGAAACCTCTGTAACAGCTTATTCAACTTCCTGGGGGGTAAACTCCCCAACTCTCCCAGATCCTCCTGGATTGATCTCATTTATTGGGCTGCCTCAGCCCTCGAAGCACAATCGAAAAAGTTGCGAATCTCTTTTTTGCACACTTTGTCGCAGAATTCATTCTGCTTCCAGCAAGCCATCATTATCGACATCTCCGTGATACAGGTCGCCTCGCCCTTCTCCCGGCACCGTTCCCCGACATGATCAACTAGGATGAGGGGCTTATTGGGTTTCAGCATAGGCTTCCGCGGATTCCCAAGCCGTGCTAGCCGACCCCGGAGGCTTGGCGTCGCCATCGCGCACGGAGCTCCCGGCAGGCTCTCTGCTTGTAGTTTTTTAAGAAACTTCCATACTGTTATCCACAGTGGCTGTGCCAATTTACATTCTCATCAACAATTGAAGAGGGTTCCCTTTTCCTCACACCCTCTCCAACATGTATTGTTCTTAGATTTTTTAATGATCGCCATTCTGACTGATGTGAGGTGATACCTCACTGTAGTTTTGAGGTACATTTTTCTAATAGTGATGTTGAGCATCTTTTCATGTGCTGCTTGGCCATCTGTATGTTTTCTTTGGTGTTCGGTATACACTCTGTGGGTGCTTTAAGGACATCTCACTGGAATCTGTAAGGTACGTATTCCTTTCTCAGTGTGTGCAGGCAATGTTCCTGGAGTTCTGCCCAAGGCCATGTGTCCACCTGGTGACTGACCATCAAAACCCTGGCTCTAAATGCCCACTGGAACTTGGGCTTGTTACTTCACCCTGGTTTGCTCATTTCCAAGTCAGTCTAGCAAGACGACTCCTAAGGATTTGTTTCCAGAGAGTAATAAAGGATACTAACACTTACTGAGCATCCGCTGTGTGCCAGATACTTTGCATGCGTTAGCTTAGTTCATGATCTTAACAGCCCTGCCGGAAGTGTGATGTTGCTGTTTATCACTTGGGAAAGTAACGCTATGAGCCATTGACTGCACAGCAAAGAAATCTTTTAAAACCAGGAACCAGAGTGTTATCACTCCTATGCTGAAAACCACTTGGGGTGAAACCAGCCTGGCCACCCCAGCCCATCACTTTCCTCTCCTTCGTGGCGCTTTGGCCGAACTAGTCCCTTGGCCTAGGAACTCTCCAACCTCTTGTCACCCAGGTCTTAACTCAGATGTCACCTCTCACCAGAGACCGTCTTTGTCCATTTAATCTAAAGTTCTTTCCTTCTCCCCTCATTCTCTTACCTTGTTTTATTTTCGTCATAGCATTGTTGCTACTTAAAATGATCTTTATCTCCTGTTGCTGTTTGTCCCACTGGAAAGCCAGCATGGTGAGGGCAGGCACCTTGTCGTGGCTGTATGAGGTTGGTATTATAGTGATGGATGGAGGGCTAGTTGGAGGATGGAGGGCTGAATAAATGAGACGTGGGGAGATCAGCACACTTGCTCGAGGCCCTGCAGGTCTCTGGGCTGAGCCATGTCCAGTGGCCCTTGATTGGGCCCCAGAGGTGTCTGAGAAGCAGAATCCAGGAGAACAGACTGATGTGACTGGCTCCCGCAAGGGGAGGCCCCCCACCCCCCACCTCCTGCCCCGCCATATGTGCAGTTTTGGCACATGGAAGCTACTTCCTTCTCCAAAATGCGGGACAAAATTTGACTGACTTTAAAAACTTTTTATTTTTTTGTCTTTATTTTTTTGCAGGGGAAAATGGACAAAGGAAATGTTCAATGAGGGTGGGAGGGAAATGGGAAGGAAGAAGGGGAGTGATGGTGGGGAGGAGTATATGTAATTTCTTAACTAATGGCTTCCTATTTTTAATCACAAAGAACATTTAAAAAAATCATTTTGAATTCATCATATATTAGGAGGTTTGATCTGGAAATGCAAAGTTCAGGGAACTAAAAGTCCAGTTTGGGTGTCCTCATCTTCGGCACATCTTGGTATTTTGTATTGATAGGTCTATCTTTACAACAATATATTATTTAGGACAGGATCACATTTGTCACTTCTTCCTCCCTAATACCCAAAGTGGTACCAGACCCATAAAGTAGTCAATAAACATTTACAGAATGAACAAATAAGTCTATTTTTTTTTAAACTCTCCTGAGTGAACTGAATTTTTTGAGGCTCATAAGTGAATATGTTTTTCTCTTTGCTTTGTCTATTACAGCCAGATTGTGTAAGTATGAGTGGGGTATTAAAGTCTCCCATTATTATTGTGTTGTTGTATATTTCTTCTAGCATACTAATTAGTGTTTGTCTTAGATATATCAATGCTCCAATGTTGGATGCATATATATTTATAATTGTTATAACTTCTTTTTGGGTTGTTCCTTTAAGTCGTTATGTGTAACCTTCATTGTCTCCTTTTCAGGATCTTTATTTTAAAGTCAATTTTATCTGATATGAGTATTGCTACTCCTGTTTTCTTTTGGTCCGTATTTGCATAGAAAATCTTTTTCCAGCCCTTCATTTTCAGTCAGTATATATCCCCTATTTTAAGGTGGTTCTCTTGTAGGCAACATATATAGGGGTCTAGTTTTTGTATCCATTCGACCCGTTTTAGTCTTTTGGTTGTCTCTTGTAGACAAGGTATGTAGGGGTCTTGTTTTTGTATCGATTCGGCCAGTCTTTGTCTGTTGATTAGGGCATTCAGCCCATTAATGTTTAAAGTAATTATTGATAAGTAAAATTTACTTTATTGTTTTGGGTTCGAATTTATACACCCTTTTAGTGATTCCTAGCTAGAGAATGTCCTTTAGTTTTTGTTGGAGAAATGGTTTAGTGGTGCTAAATTCTCTCAACTTTTGCTTATCTGTGAAGCTTTTGATTTCTCCTTCATATTTGAAAGAGATCCTTGCTGGATACAATAATCTGGACTGTAAGTTATTTTCTTTCATCACTTTAATTATGTCTTGCCATTCCCTCCTGGCTTGGAGAGTTTCTATTGAAAGATCAGCTGTTAGTGTTGATCTGCCAGTTCCTCATCTCCTTTGCAGAAAGAGACCTCGGGAAGACTCCGATGTGGAAATGGTGGAGGATGTATCCCGAAAGGACGTAACAGCTGCTTGTACCCCCCGGAGAAGGATCATCAACCTCACCAGCGTTCTCAGTCTCCAGGAGGAGATCAACGAGCGGGGCCATGAGAGTACGTAAGTGCCGAGGCTGCCTGTGTCTCCCGCAGCTGGAACTGCTCTGGTGAAGGTTTGGGAAGTGCAGGAAGCATGCATGTCCTGATGGTCTCTGCAGTGCGCTGAGCGAGCTTGCTTGCTTTACTAATCCATGGCGGCGTCAGCTTCCAGATAATCGACACCGGGGAGAGAAGAGAAAAAGTGAGTCTCTGGTTTCAGCCAGAGCGAATCAGTACTCTGGTTAAATCAGGGAAGTCAGAGTAGAGGGTCATTTAAAGCAGTGGTCTCCATCCTTTTTGGCACCAGGGACTGGTGTCATGGAAGACAGTATTTGCATGGGCTGGGGAGAGTGGGGAACGGGGGATTGAGGATGATTCAAGGGTGTTACATTTATTGTGCACTTCATTTTTGTTATTACATCAGCTCCACCTCAGATCATCAGGCATTAGATTCCAAAGGTTGGGGACCCCTGATTTAAAGAATTTTGAGTTTGTTTCTATCTTAGCTAAAGGCAGCATGTGCTGCCTGGGGTTTGCTGTGGCTGAGAGTACACAGGTCTGGAGGGCCCTGGTTTGTATCCAGGTAGCTGCCCACGTCTGCTCTGTGACCTCAGCCTTTCTGTGCCTCAGTTGTTCCTTAGCTGTAAAATGAGGTTAATTTTACCACTGAAGATTACTGGTGCTGATGAGAGGTAAAATGTAAGTGAAACACTTGGTACAGAGTAAGGAGTCAATAGCTATTTTTGAATCCTGAAGATTAAGTGAAAAATCATTATTATTTTCCTCAGAAATAGCTTCCAGAACGCCCAAGTATAGAGCTCCATTTGAGTCCCTGTTACTCCGAAATGATGTTTATGGTTTTAGGAATGAAAAGAGGGCTCATCATCTCCCGGGGCTAAATTGATGCAGGGACTGAGGTGTGTGACAGTGACTTGACCCTAACAGGTCCGGACCCCACTCAGTGGGTCACAGGCATGCTCTGGGTGGGTCCGTCGTTGCTGGGCGGTGTTGCACCTGAGTCTGTGCAGTTCAGCCCTGTCCTTGCCATTTTTTATCTACTGCACATTTTTGATTAAGCAAGTTACATTTTATAGCATGTTGAAATTTATCTTAAAATACGACAACCTGGACTAACTTTTAGATGAAATGAATGGCTGAGGAACAATTCAGGGCCTTTCCCGCTGATCCTTAGCCTTCTAAACAGCCGTTCTGGCTCAGACGCCCCTTCCCTCCTCTCTCAGTTCCCACTTGTAGGAATGAACTCTAGAGAAGCCTCAGTTTGCCCTCCTTGCTAATTCTTTCCCATCTTCTCCCTTTGGGCCCTTGTCTGTCTGCGGGTGGGGACAGGCGTGGGGTCTGCTCCCTCGGGAAGGCTGCACGTTTCCTGTGATTAAGGCCTTGCCAGTTGAAGATGGCGCTGCCAGCTGGCTTCTGATTTCTGTTTCTTTGAAGATTTGTTCCCCTTGCTTCTTTTCGCTCTGTTACTCGCTTTCAAGCTGGGATCTTTTAAAATCATTTTAAATAATGAAAGGAAGGTGGGCCATGACTTGATTTATTTAGCAGTCTCCCTCACAATTGTTTTAATTGACAGACTCCCTCAGATTTGGAATTTACTGAGTTTTCTCTAAGAGTTTGTATTCCTCATGCAAAGCAGGCTATTTAAAAGCTATAATTTCAGTGAATTTCTGAATAGTTGCAAACTATTTTCGGTAAGGTATAAATCTAATCTATACCAAGTTTGGTTATGTTTGGAGTCCATTGCTAAGGTGATGATGAATCAAAATATTCTAAAATTGTATGTTCATGCATATTACCTCATTTAATTCCAGAATAGTCTTGTGAGGGAGGCAGAGCAGATGCTGTTATCTCTGTTTTAAAGATAAAGAAATGGAAGGTGGAGAGATTAGTTGGAACATCCCCACAGTGCAGAGCTGGCCTGGGTGCCTGCCTCGGGGAGGGAGGGTTGTTGCTAGCCCAGCCTGCAGCAGCGGGGCTGGTCCAGGGCTTACATGCAAAACTAGAACAGCTGCTTTAGATCATGTGGTGGGATGAGCATGCCACGTGATCCCTGATCCCTCAGACTGAGGCTGTTTCCAGATGAGCCAGGGCTGGGTTTTCCAGAGGAGTCCTGGTCTTATTGTGGAGAGTAGGGCTGCCCTTTGGAGCCAAGAGAATTCCGCTGGAGCTCCTACCGCCTACACCATTCTGTAGCCAGTCAGAAATCTATTCACCTTTGTGGGGCATCTTTTGCATGTTCTGTGAACTGGTGCTTCTGTTACAGCCCTTACTTGGCTGTTGTGATGAACACCTGAGACATCTTAGCAAGGGGAGGGAGGGGACCTCTGACTCCGGTCCTGCCTGTGGCATCTGCCCCAAGCAGGGAAGCTGGTTGAGTTGAATGCCTATGAGGATCTCTCTGAAGCTTGGAGTTGGGAAAGTAGGCTAGAACCTGGCTGCACTCCCACAGAGCTATGCCCTGGCCCAGGAAAGAAGTCAGATGCTTTTGATGTTGGGTGGCCTGGGCCAGCTTGAATCGGGGCTTGGATTCCCAGCCAGAGGTTGAAGTTGGGTCACAGCAGTGATAGTGTCAAATCCCAGCCACTAGACCAGTGGTCATTGACAAGGCCCTGGCCCTTTGGCTTTGCAGGTAAAGAATTCTCACAAAGACAGAAAGCAATGAAACAAGTAAAGTATTTATTAAGAGGAAAAAGTTACGTACAGGAGGGTAAACACAGCTGTATTGACGCTGAGAGGACGCAGACTGTCACTGAGTCTCACCCTCGAGGCAGCTTGAATTACTGTTACGGGGCATTTTTTCCGGTTTTTCTTTGGCCAGTCAGTTTGATCTGCCTGGTTCAGAGCCCATATTTGGTATATCTCATGTGTGCACACTCATCTGTCAGCCAAGATGGACTCCAGAGAAGAGGTGTAACTTGGCATCACTCCCCTTTTGCCCTCCAAGAAGCTTTCTATTCAGGAAAGTCTCCTTTGAGACTGAGAAAATGTGTGGTCTCTTATCTGGGGAGAGTCCAGCCTCCTCTCTGGATTGTCCTGCTATTGATATTTAGGAGTTTCTGTCCTCAGGGAACGAACTTCAGTTGGTCACCTTGGGTCAGGGGGCACATCTACCACCTGCCTCAAATCCTCCCTGAGAGACATAGACCCCAAGAAATTTTTATCAGGAAGATAGATAAATGGTAAAACTTCCATAGCTTCTTAAGCTGGCCAGGGCTTCGTAGACCCTATGTAGTTGGGTTCATGGAGCTCTTTTCCTATCTCCTTAAAGGGCTCCAGATTGCTCCTTCAGCAGGGTCTGCTGTGGGGAGTGACTGGAGTCCCTTGTCACCCCTGTTCTGTGATGCCCCAGAGAAAGCGAACTACTTAGAGAAGCAAGGACTAAAGATCAGTAAAAGACTGTTATAATCAGACTCGAGCAAGGGTAGGATTTGGTTATACAAGGTCAGCATATCTTTGTTAATCTCAGGCTTAAAATTTAGTATCTTTCTCTATTTCTAAAATGAAAGATCTGAACCTGTTGGTCCCAGGTCGCCTTCTTGGAGTGAAAGCTCTTAGTTGCAGATTTGCAACAGTGTGGAAAACAGTGGTGAAAGTTGCTCAGTCATGTCCAACTCTTTGCAACCCCATGGACTATACAGTCCATGGAGTTCTCCAGGCCAGAATACTGGAGTGGGTAGCCTTTCCCTTCTCCAGGGCATCTCCCCAATCCGGGGATTGAATCCAGGTCTCCTGCATTGCAGGCGGATTCTTTACCAGCTGAGCCACCAGGGAAACCCACCAACAGAGCACTGGGAAAAATATAAATCAGTATGGCTGAGAAGAGAAAGTTTTTAAGAAAATGTTGCTAAGGAAAGGGTTAGGTAAGAGACATTAGAATTTTTTTCAATTGGAAAATGAACAATTCTGACCCTGTACATTACTGTTCTGAGTCTAGGGTCTCTGGTGGAAGACCATTTTCCTTCAGGAACTTGGTTAAAATTCCTTATGGGATGGATTTTGCTTGGGGTAAGCAAAGCCAGCTTTCCATCAACTCAGTGGAAGAAGCATGAATTTGTGCAGTGCGAGCCAGAGAGTTGTCTGTTCATCCTGTGGATAAGGGAAAGAGTTATAGAAAAGCTAAGTCAATTAGTAGCTTCATCGTAGTACCAGTCAGGCCATAATTGAGTCACCCAGCATGGGCAGAGAAGTTTAGTAAATTCCAAGAGCAAGAGTGAGAACAGAGAAGACAGTAGTTATCCAAACCTACCAGAACACATCAGTTATTCTATAAGTGGATTGGTGTACCAGAAGGCAAAAGGAAGATAGTAGCTATTAGCCTAGTGTCTAAGACATCTTTCTGTCCTTTTTGAATAAGAGGTTTAGGTCTTAGAGTGGCTTATTCATCCACCTGGAATTTTCAGGCTGTCTTGGGTCCTTTGGGTCTTGTAGAGCCGTATTTCCCAACCTTTTTTGCACCGGGGACCAGTTTCGAGGAAGACAATTTTTCCATGGACTGGGGTTGGGGGCCAGGGGATGGTTCAGGCGGTAATGTAAGCCATGGGGAGCAGCAGATGAAGCTCTGCTTGCTTGCCCACCACCTCCTGCTCTGTGACTCAGTTCTTAACAGGCCTCAGACCACTACTGCTCCACGGCCCAGGGCTTGGGGACTTCTGCTATACAGACTTGGAGAAAGGGATGGATTCACAGGGATGATTGGAATGTGGGTCTTCAGGTTCCTGTAACATATCAGTGGAGACAGGTTTAATCCTGGACAGATGAACCCAGCTGGTGACCCCCTGGGGTTTGCTGTAGGAGTGCTCAGCAATATCTAGTAAGGACTTTTCCATTTTGCGGAGAAGGCAATGGCACCCCTCTCCAGTACTCTTGCCTGGAGAGTCCAACGGATGGAGGAGCCTGGTGGGCTGCAGTCCATGGGGTCGCTGAGAGTCGGACATGACTGAGCGACTTCACTTTCTCTTTTCACTTTCATGCATTGGAGAAGGAAATGGCAACCCACTCCAGTGTTCTTGCCTGGAGAATCCCAGGGATGGGGAAGCCTGGTGGGCTGCCGTCTATGGGGTCGCACAGAGTCGGACACGACTGAAGTGACTTAGCATAGCATAGCATTTCCATTTTTCGAGTAGCTAGTCGCCAGGGGTTCATCCTTCTAGGTCTTTAAAAGTCCCAATCTCCAGGGTAACTGGGACTGTCCTCTGGAGAGGACTGCACTCTGTTGCCATAGTCTTGTCTAGCCCTCTGGACCTTGCCTAGGCTTCTAATGTATCTGAGATGAGCCTGGGTTTCTGGGTCAGTTAGCGTGTCCAGAGTAAGGAGTGGCCTCTGTGTGTCATTTTGCAAGGGCTTAACTTAGTGGTAGTTTCAGGAGCTGCCCTGACCCTTAGGCTGTTGGCAGCAGGTGATACCACGAGTCTAACGTTTCCCGACAGTTTGCCCAAGGTTTTGTTTCGAGCACGATTATCCTGTTCCACTTTTCCTAAGGACTGAGGTCTTCAGGACGAATGGAGGTGGCCCTTAATTCCCAAAGTCTGCAAAATCTGTTGTGTGATTTTTGCTATAAACGAAGGTTCATTGTCACTCTGAAGGTGATGGGGCAATTTGAATGTAGGAATAATTTCCTTTAGGAGCACCTTAGCCACTTCATTTACTTTCTCTGTTCTATCAGGGAAGGCCTCCATCTATACAGTTAGAGTACCTGTAAAGACTAGTAAGTATTTGAAGTCCTGGAAAGAGGGCATCTGAGTGAAACCTATTTGCAGTTCTCTCCTGGGTAAATCCCACATTGCTGGACTGGGCTGACGAGGGGGAGGCTTGACTTTGCCTCCTGGATTATGGGTGGTGCAAAGGGCACAGGCTTGAGTTATTCTTTTAATTGTCTGCAGGAGCCCTTTCCCTGTAAAAACTTGGAAAACAACTATCGGCATTGCATCTCTCCCCAGATGGAGAGAATCATGTAGCCCTTTAGTAATTTCCCAGTGGTTGGAGAAAGGAATAAGTGGTTTCTGATCTGTGTTACCAGCCATCTGTTCCCTTAATTTCCCCCTCTGTTTCCTGCCTAGGTCTCTCCAGAAATTGAGTACCTGGGTATAACATTAGAAGGGGTAGGGGATAGGATTAAACCCATTTTTGTTACGGACATCAGGGCTACTTTGCTCGCTTCCCAGTCAGCCCTGTCATTTCCTCAGAAAATTTGAGAAGTTGCCTTTTGGTGCCCATGGCAATGAATGCCCGCTACATGTTTTGGTTTTTGAACCGCTTCTATGAGATGTAGAATCTCAGCCCCACATTTTACAGGGAAATTCTTGCATTTAGAAGTCTTATCTATTTCCAGATAGCTGTGTGGCATGTAAAATGAAGGCATATTTTGAGTCTGTGTATATGTCTGTAATTTTTCCTTCCCTTAGGATTAAGGCTCACATTAGGGCTCTTAGCTCAGCCTTTTGGGCTGAGGTGTTAGGTGGCAAAGATTGCACTGCTTTAATACTGTAATTACTCACAATAGCATACCCTGCCCTCCTGACTCCATCTTTATCAAAATTGGTGTTAGCACTTCCTCAGTTTTCTATGGCCTGGTCTACAGGTCAGATCAGTGGGCACAGACCTGGTCAAGGGTTTTGAGGCAAGAATGTGTTAGCTCTGGGCTTTTGGTGGGCATTAAGTTACTGGGATTGAGTGTGTGGCAGATTTTGAGGGTTGGTTCTGGAGAGTCAAGGGGCAAAGCCTGGTACTTGATAAGGCACCCTTCTAGTTTGCCTGTTAGCTCTAAAGTTGCTGGTACTTGTGAGGGGTCTAGATTTTAAGTGGCTGTCCAAAGACAAGCTTGTTAGGTTTTTCTACCAATAAACCAGTGGCTGCTACATCCTGGAGGCAGTCAGGCCAAACTTGGGCCACAGAGTCTAGTTGCTTGAAAAAGTAGCCTTTAGGCTGAGGAACTTCCCCTAGCTTCTGTATAAGGACCCGCCAAGGCTATTCCCTGCCTTTCAGCCATGTACAAGATGAATGGCTTTTTCAAACTGAGGAGACCCAGAGGAGAGGCTCTGGTGAGGGCCTGCTTGATATTATTAAAAGACTTCTGTTCTCCATTCCAAAGTAACAGTTCTGTATCTGTGCCTTTAATGGCTTCATATAGGGGCTTAGCCATTAGTCCAAATCCTGGAATCCAAATTCTACAAAATCCTGCCATGCTCCAAAAAAAGATGGAGATGTTTCTTTGTCTTTGGAGTGCTTAGGCCTAATATAGTTTGTTTTCTATCTGGAGATAATTGTCTACTTCTGGAGTTTATAACACATCCCAGATATTTAACTTGTTACCTCATGCCTTTTTCTGAGAGACTCTAACCCTGGGCCCCAAGGCAATTAGGGACTTCGATGCTATTTGATCTGAAGCCTCCATGGAGGGCCTCCATGTTAAAATATTGTCCAAATGCTGTGGAATGACCCCTTCATTTAGGTGCATCTTTCCTAGTTCCTTTCCTAGGGCCCGGGCCAACAGGTGTGAGTTGTCCTGAAACCTCCGAGGCAGTACTGTCCGTGTGTACTGTTGCATTTGACCTGAGTCAGGGTTAGTCCACCTGAAGGCAAACAGACCCTGAGATGAGGGATGAACTGGTATGCCAAAAAAAAAGCCATCTTTGAGTCTAGCACAGTGAACTATTTGGCATCTCCAGGAATCTGGGCTGATATGTTGCAAGGCTTGGCCATAAGGGGATATGTAGGGGCCACTGAATCTTTCACTGCCTTAAGGTCTTGTGCTGTACTGTATTCCCCATTTGGCTTAACAGCTGGCAGAAAAGAAGCAGTACATGGAGCCTGGAGGGTGCCAGGAGGCCGCGTCTTAAGAATTTAGCTGCACGGGGTTGTAAACCCTTCTTTGCTTCCAGCTTCATAGAATGTTGTCTCCTCTTGGGATAGGCAGTCTCTGGCCTAAAGCTGATTCTTACATGTTGGGCATTTGCGGCCCTTCCAGGGATTCCTTTGTCCCATACTGAAGGGTCTGCTGTTTATAGAATATGCCTGGGAGTAGGACTTTGCTCTTGTGGCTGATGTTAGAGGTAAATTAACGGGCTGCCTGGGTCCTCCTATCCGGAGTATGGCCCTGAGGAAACTCAGAAAGTCTCTCCCAAGGAGAGTGGTAGGAACCTCGGTACAACTAAAAAGGCATGCAAAGTCAGCTGCTGCTCAGGTTGGCAAGTGAGAGGCCCAGTAGAATAATGGGTGTGAGGCTTTCCCTCGACACCCATCGCAGTACAGCTTTTGAAGGAAAGAAGTTCAGCGTGAGGAGTCAGGACAGGGTAAGTGGCTCCCTTGTCAGTTAAAAAATCGATTTTCTATCTGGCATGTCAAGGACTACCTGGGGCACCTTGATCCTGGAGATACATGTCTCGTTGTGGGTGGGGGGCACCTCAGACATTCAGCATGGCCATCTCAGGAGCGGGAGCCCTACTTCCCTTGAGGAAGGAGTGAAGTCTCTCTTCCAGTGACTTGTTTGCAGGCTGGGCATGGCCCAGGGGGATCTTTCCGGCAGTCTCAGGCCCAGTGGCCAGTTGACTTGTGTTGGCAGCATTTCCCCTGTTGGTGTTACCTTCGGACAGATAGTTGGACTTTCTTGGTGCCTTTGGGTTGTCCTGAGGTTGCAAGGCATGGGTGAGAGCAATGGCTCTCGGTTTTGCATGAGCCCTGCGTGTCCTTCCTCATGTTGGGCTCTCTCTTTCTCCTCAGCTTGATCTCCATTATTTAATACCCCCAAAGGCCACCCCTGAGAGTTGGGGCATGAGTGTTTGTGGGCCAAATTGTAGCTTCTGGAGTTTCCACCTAATATGAGGGGCAGCTTGGCTGATAAAGTGCTGTCCCAGTAGGGACTGACCTTCGCAAGTGGAGGGATCTATGTTGGTGTATTTCCTAAAAGCCTCCACGCACCACATGTGAAAGAAAGAAGGATTTTCTTTTTCTTCTTAGGTCATTTCTTTAACCTTTTCATAGTTAACTGACTTTTTGATCCACTTTATCATCCCTTCTAATAGACATTGGATAAATGCTTCTTGGTTTCTGTTCCTTCCCGGGAATTATAACTCCAAGAGGGTTCCTGATCTGGGACTGCGTCTCCACTCAGAGCAGAATGTTTGGATTGGTCTCCGGCAAACTGGTCAGTTCCCTCTGGCCTGCTGTCCAGATTCTTTGTTTTTCCTCAAAAGTACAAGTATATAGGACTGCTTGGACATCCTTCCAGTTAAATCATAGACCAGAATGAGGATGTAAGATCATTCAACAAACTTACTAGGTCTTCAGAAAATTGGCCCAGTTTCTGTTTATACTGAGCTATATCAGTTAAAGAGAAGGACACGTACTCTGTCCCTTTTCCATTTGCCATTTCTCTGACAGGGCATAGTTTTCCTAAGCCTGGGTGATAGGAAGCTCCACTGTGAGATACCCCAGAGGGACTAGTCTCTCTTCTTTGGGTTAACAGTGTATGAAGGGACATAGGGAGGTGGAGTTTGGGATTGGTCAGAAGTAATTGGGAGAAGTAGATGACTCTGAAAAAGTACAGATGCTATTGTTAGGAGTTGGGGGAGCTAGATTTCCCCCCGAGAGATGGGAACTTACAAGGGGATCATGTAAAATGTCAGGAGAGTCTTCTGGTTCCCCAGATTTTTAGTATATGTGCTGCCTAAGCGAGCACATTCCCCAGGGTTTGAATTATGAGACCCGTATAGGGAGAGATGTTGGTAAAGGACCATGAAAGCCTGAACATAGGGAATCTCACTCTACTTTCACATCTTGCGGCAGTAAAGATCCAATTGCAGAATGGTGTTATAATTGAGAAACCTGTTTTCAAGGCATTTTTCTCCATTTCCCAATTTATTCAAAAACCAGGCACTGCGACAGTAGAATTTGTTTCTCCTTTTTTTTGTTGTTCAGTTGCTCAGTTGTGTCCGACTTTTTGCAGCCCCTGCAGCACACAGCTTTCCCTGTCCTTCACCATCTCCTGGAGTTTGCTGGAACTTGTGTCCATTGAGTCGGTAATGGCATCCCACCATTTCATCCTCAGGGAAGCTCTCTCCTTTATTAGCCCTTCAATTAAAAAGTCTACTTCTTAATGATACACTTCAGAGTGTTTCTCCTGGCTTGGAGGGGATCCTCCCACGTTGAATAATCCACAACCAGAAACAAGAGAGCACTCCTGGAATGGAGTGTGGCATCCTGGAAATGTTGATTGGAGACATTAACCTGAAGGGCTTTGTGGCAACCCTGAGATTCTCTTCAAACCTGATGGGGTTTCATATGTCCTGTTCACTCTCTGGTTGGTTTCTGACCCCCAAGATACGCTGTGCAGGGCACCCAACCCAGCACAGCTGGAGAAGGGCTTTTGAACCAGTGTAGACAGGTTGCCAGGACTTCGCTCAGGGATCTGTTGTTTATAGAGCTTATGTCCTACAATAAGCCTTCCTACGCTGGAGTGTATTCCCTGAGACTGAGCATCTACAAAGTTTATAATTCGGGCCTCTGGTAGTGGCTAGCCTGATAGGCTGTCTGTAGCAGTGTGGAGGCTGCCATGCCTGGAGTGAAGGGGGTCCAGTAGATGTAAAGAGGAATCCTTGGAGAAGTTGGAGCTGGGTGCTATGGAAGATGGCATGGGGTTCAAGGCTTGAGACCAGGAAGTAGAGAAATTCTCAATAGTAAATTTCTGACATTGAGGTGAGAGACTAGACCGCTGAAGAATCCCAAATCCTTTGTCCTATCCCTGGCAGCTAAGATAGAATTGGAGGGACTTCTTGGTAGTCCAGTGGCTAAGACTCTGCGCCTCCAGTGCAAGGGGGTCCAGGTTCAATCCCTGGTCAGGGAACTAGATCTAACATACCACAACTAAGAGTTCTCACATGCCATAACTAAGCAGCCAAATAGAAAAACAAATGTTTATAGTAAAGGAAGAAAAAAGAATTGGGAATCGTCTGATTTTGTCTGACACAGATGGCACTGAATTAGGCAGTGGCAGGGATGCAGTTTAGGAATGACATCCAGGAGATCTTTCCATAAAAGGGTGCAGAGAAAAAACGTAAGAAACAGACCTTGTTGTTCAAGTAAAGTGGGAAAGAAAACCTTAGTGGAGGCTTCTGTATGGAAAAGTTAGAGAGTGAACGTGAGACCCCTTGGGCTCCTGCATGGTCGGAAGTTGCGTTTCTGCCATGTCCCGAAGGACAGCATCAGCTGTCACCCAGACATTTGAATCTGCGCAACCGGGAAATTCTCCTGCCATCCCCAGTGTTGCAGAGAGCCGTAATACTGTGAGGGGGCAGACGTATGGCTTGTGGGTCTTGAAAGTGAAGGGGACAGTGAGAGAAAGAAAGCAAGAGTAAAAGCCACAGCTGGGCAAACTCCATGGTTTACCTTGACTTCTCGAATTCCCGAGTTTCGGCACCAAATACGATCTTGGGTGGCCTCGGCCTGCAGCTGCTTAGAGCCGGGCTTCGGTTCCCTGGCCAGAGATTGAGGTTGGATCATAGCAGGGAGAGCACCAGCTGCTCGCCACTAGACCAGTGGTCAGTACTGGCACTCCAGCTTTGCAGATAAGGAGTTCCCACAAAGATGGAAAGTAGTGAAGCAAATGAAGTATTTACTAGGAGGAAAAAGTACAGTCTGTGTGGATAGACAATTGGGCAGACTCAGAGTTGCCGAAATGTGCCCTTGTGGCAGTGGAATTACTTTTATGGGGCATTTCTTCTCGTTTCCTTGGCCAGTCATGTTGATTTACCTGGTTTAGAGTCCAAATTTAGTTTATATCTCAGGATCCTCCCATATGTGGGTCTTAGCCACATGCATCTCTTAGCCAAGGTGGATTCCACCAAAGAGGACTATGGGTAGCGAGCATCAGTTGGCCTCTCTCCCCTTTTTGACCTCCAAGGAGCCTTTCTGTGCATGTATAATTGGGGAGGTCTCTTGGGTTCAAGAATGAGAAATATGTGGTCTCTTATCTTCTATCTGGGCAGGGCCCTGCCTCCTCTCTGAGCTCTCCTGCTATGTTTGTTTTGAAGTTTCAGTCCCCAGGGAATGAGTCTCCTACTGCTTTACCCTTCGGGAGCCCATCTACTTCCTGCCTCACTTTCCTTTAGAGACATTTTTAGTTGCATTTATTTGTGTAATTATTTCATTATGGTGCAAGGCAGAGTGCCTGGCTTAGGGACTCAGGAGATCTTTCTGAAGGAGTGATTGGGAAGAGCCACCTCAGAGTGGGGAACCCTGGAATCTGTAATCTGGAGGGATGTCAGGGTTGAACCATCCATCAGACAGCCCTCTTGAGTCTGGATGTATCCATTCCTCGTGAATACAGTTTCAAGCAACAAGTGAGGTTAATTTCTGGCCCAATATCCAGTCACCTGTTCGTGGAATTAGGCTCATCCTGGATTGGTAAGAACCAAGTTACTTATTGCCAGTCACATAGTTTTGATTCATTAATTAAGGAGGATGAAGAATGTCGTAAGTTATTTGCTAACTCTTAAATCAGAAAATGTGCTTACCGTTTATCTGCAGCTTTATTTTCTTGGTCTTCGGTGCACAGTCCTGGGTCTTAATGTAGACATTCTTCTGTGTTTGTCACCAGATGACAGGTTCTTTTGGTTCAAGAAGTCAGCTCAGCAGACATTTATCAGATGTCTTCTCTGTACAAAGTATGCTGTGCTGATCCCTGAGGCAAAAAACCCACTGAATAAGCTCAAACCCCTGACTTAAAGGAGTTCATGCTGTTGTGGGGGGTGTTTGGTAAATGGCCAGCTGTGACGTAAAGGTCAAATGAGAGACATTCTGGGACAGAAACTGAAGGCCACGTCAGCCAGGGTGACATTTGCCTGGGAGGGCTGCTGGATCTGCTGAGGCAGGGCCAGAGGCCCTGGCCCCCGGGGGCTGCGGGCAGGTGAGAGCTTGTTCCCGGAGGGGCCCTAAGGAGCTGGAGGACTGCTCACTCTTCCTCTGGGCACCTTCACTCACTAGTGCTCAGAGACACATGCTCAAGATGTAGGGTGCCCTTGTGGACGTGGATGTGTGGTTTGGCTTTGAAGCACAGAGGATTTGATCCCATCTTGGTGCTGCTAGAGGATAGGGAGATGCCTGCAGGCCCCCAGTGCTGTGGGCATAACTAGGGAGGAGCCCTGCATGTCTTCCTTGCCGACCTCTTGCCTGAGTAGAGCCCTGCCCCCTGCCAGGCTGCGCTTCAGTAGCTGTGGATGTGTCAGGGCTCCCATGAAAAATGTGTATGGAAAAATCTCTGATCCTTTTTTAGTGGATTACGCTGCTTCTCTTTTCTCCAGTGCCTCATTATTCAAGATTATTTGATGTTCTCCAGCTTTTAAAATAATTATTTTCCACCTACGCAGAACATCCTGTAGAGACATTGAGTTTCCAGTGGGAACAGAGGGGAACACTTATTTTAAAATTAGGAAAATAAACCTCTTTTGGGGAGGGGGAGCAGAGAGTATTGCAGAACTTATGTAACAGTGCAGGAACTCAGATGTGGTGCCTGAGTTTTTAAAAAAAAAAAAAAAAGATGTAGAGGCTTACTGCCGTCCCTAGACCCTTGCCCTATTGTCTCCAACCCCTCTATTCCCCTTTGTAGTGGTGGGGCTTTTACTTCTTTGATTAAATGTGTATTTATGTACTCAGGTGCACAGGCACTCAGATAAATTAGTAGATGCAAAATTGTGCTTATAAAACATAGGTTGGAGCTACAGGGGAAAACATGAACAACACCAGTGTTTAAAGAAACAGCGGTGTTTAACACCACTGTGTAAAGAAGCAACGGCAATGTGCTGCTTCACCGTCCCAGCCTCTCCCTCCTCTCTTAGGGTAGCTATGACCTTATAGTTTGTGATTATTATTTCCTTTCTTTTATTATAATTTTACCACCCATGTTTGTTGTACAGACTTTTAAACTATATATAAAGGGAAATATACTGTATTTTTCTGCAGTGTGTATAAATACACATGTTGCTAAAATTCATCCATCTTGCTACACTCTGGTTTGCTTTTTCTCTTTGTGATAGATGTCACTTTCTGATTCTGCCCTGTGTTTAATCATTCATTTTGCAGTGGAAGAACATGCAGGGGACTTCAGGGACCCCACATCTGCCTCTCAGCTCCCATCCCCTTTCCTAGCCTTGGGCAGATCATGCGCTTGGCACACTGGCTGGCAAGCTCTGTGTAGGGTCAACACACAAACCGGCTGGCTCCTAAAAGTGACAGTTTGTCTTCCACATGGGTCGCTAAGTGTGGACAGTTGCTTTGCTTCAGTTTTTCTCCAGTGTTGGATATTGTCAGGCTTTTTACCAGTTTCTTGGTAGTGAAATGGGGTCTAATGGTGGTTTTCATTTGCACTTCCTCGGCCATTGATAAAGTTGATTAAGTATTTCCTCTTGGTAAGTGCCTGTTTCTAGCTTTCTGCCCACGTTTCTGCTGGGCTTTTGGTCTTTTCTGATTTTATGAGTGTTCTATATAATGTAAACGTTAATCAGTTATATGAGAACATCTTCCTTCAGTTTAGGGTTCATGTGGTATATGTTTTTTTATGAATGCTTGTGTGTGTGTGCACATGTGCGAGTGCGTGTGTTAGTTGCTCTGTCAGTCCAACTCTTTGTGACCCATGGACTGTAGCCCCCAGGCTCCTCTGTCTATGGAATTCTCCTGGCAAGAATACTGGAGTGGGTTGCCATTTCCTTCTCCAGTAATGAATGCTCCCCCCATATACATATATATTTTTTTTAATTAAAAAATTTTTATATTGGAGTCTAGTTAACAATGTTGTGTTTCAGGTGTACAGCAAAGCAGTTTACATTGCCACTAAAGTGTAGGAGGGTTCCTTTTTCTCTATACTCTCACCAGTATTTATTGTTGGTAGACTTTTTGATGGCTATTTTGACTGGTGTGAGGCAATAGCTCATTATAGCTTTGATTTGTATTTCTAAGCAATACATATCTATATATATGGAGAGAGAGATATATATATATGTTCTTGTGTGTGTGTATATATATGGATATATATCTCCTTTTTCAAATTCTTTCCCAATTTAGGTTATTACAGAGTATTAAGCAGAGTTCTTTATGCTATACACTAGGTCCTTGTTGGTTGGTTGTTTTATATACAGCAGTATGTACACGTCAATCACAAACTCTGTCTGTCCTCCCCACCAATCCTTCCCCTTGGCACCTGTAAGTTTGTTCCCTCAGTTTGTAAGTCTGTTTCTGTTTTGTAATAAGTTTATATCATTTTTTTAACATTCTGAATATAAATTATATCATATGATATTTGTTTTTCTCCATTTGACTTAGTATGCTCATTTCCAGGTCCATTCTTGTCCCTGAAAATTCATTCTTTTTAATGGCTGAGTAGTTTTTTTGGGCTCCAAAATCACTGCAGATGGTGACTGCAGCCATGAAATTAAAAGATGCTTACTCCTTGGAAGGAAAGTTATGACCAACCTAGGTAGCATATTCAAAAGCAGAGACATTACTTTGCCAACAAAGGTTTGTCTAGTCAAGGCTATGGTTTTTCCAGTGGTCATGTATGGATGTGAGAGCTGGACTGTGAAGAAGGCTGAGCGCTGAAGAATTGATGCTTTTGAACTGTGGTGTTGGAGAAGACTCTTGAGAGTCCCTTGGACTGCAAGGAGATCCAACTGGTCCATTCAGAAGGAGATCAGCCCTGGGATTTCTTTGGAAGGAATGATGCTAAAGCTAAAACTCCAATACTTTGGCCACCTCATGCAAAGAGTTGACTCATTGGAAAAGACTCTGATGCTGGGAGGGATTGGGGGCAGGAGGAGAAGGGGACGACAGAGGATGAGATGGCTGGATGGCATCACTGACTCGAGGGACATGAGTCTGTGTGAACTCTGGGAGTTGGTGATGGACAAGGAGGCCTGGCGTGGTGTGATTCATGGGGTCGCAGAGAGTCAGACACGACTGAGCGACTGAACTGAGTATTCTGTTGTCTGTGTGTGTGTGTGTGTATATACATCACATCTGTATCCATTCATCTGTCAATGTTTAGGTTGCTTCTATGTCTTGTCTGTTGTAAACAGCACTGTAGTAAGCATTATGATGCATGCATCCTTTTGAACCATGTTTTTCTCTGGATACATGCCCAGGAGTGGGATTACTGGATCATATGGTAGCTCTATTTTTAATTTCTTAAGGAACCTCTTTTTGTTTCTTAAGGGCTTCCCTGATAGCTCAACTGGTAAAGAATCCACCTGCAATGCAGGAGACCATGGTGCGATCCCTGGGTCAAGAAGATCTCCTGGAGAAGGGACAGACTACCCACTCCAGTATTCTTGGGCTTCCCTGGTGGCTCAGCTGGTACAGAATCCACCTGCAATGCAGGAGACCTGGGTTTGATCCCTGGGTTGGGAAGATCCCCTGGAGAAGGGGATGGCTACCCACTCTAATATTCTGGCCTGGAGAATCCCTTTGGGGTTGCAAAGAGTTGGACAGGACCGAGCAACTTTCACTTTCAAGGAACCTGCATACTGTTCTCCATAGTTGCAAAGACTTGGACACGACTGAGCAACTTTCACTTTCAAGGAACCTGCATACTGTTCTCCATAGTGGGTATGCCACTTCGCATTCCCACCAAAGTGTAGGAGGGTCTTTTTTGTCCACACCCTCTCCATCGTTTATGGTTTGTAGACTTGATGATGACCATTTTGACTGGTGTGAGGCAATGGCTCATTATAGTTTTGATTTGCATTTCTAATAGTGATGTTGAGTGTCTTTTCATGTGCCTCTTGACCATCTGTATGTGTTCTTTGGAGAAATATCTATTTAGGTCTTCTGACAACTTTTTGATTGGGGATTTGGGTTTTTGATACTGACTCGCATGAGCTGTTAATTTTGGAGATTAATCCGTTGTTGGTTACATCATTTGCAAATATTTCCTCCTGTTCTGTAATTTGTCTCTTTTGCTTATGGTTTCCTTTGCTTTGCAAAAACTTTTGAGTTTGATTAAGTCCCATTTGTTTGTTTTTATTTCTGTTTAGGAGATGGGTTGAAATATACATTGCTCTGATTTATGTCAGAGTGTTTTGGGTATGTTTTCCTTTAAGAGTATTATATAGTATCCAGTCTTACTTTAAGGTTTTTAATCCATTTTAAATTTATTTTAGCATATGATGTTAAAGAATGTTCTAACTTCATTTTTTTACATGTAACACTCTAGTTTTCCCAGGACTGTTTATTGAAGAGACTGTCTTTTTTTCTCTGGTGTGTAGTCTTGCCTCTTTTGTTTCAGATTAATTGACCATAGGTACATGGGTTTATTTCTGGGCTTTCTCTCCTGTTCCATTGATCTATATTTTTGTGCCAGAACTATATTGTTTTGATGACTAGTTTTATAGTACAGTCTGAAGCAGCTCTATTTTTCTTTTTCAAGATTGCTTTGGCTATTTGAGGTCTTTTGTGTCTTCCTACAAATTTTAAGATTTTTTTTGTTGTTATTACAGTTCTGTGAAAATGCCATTGGTAATTTGGTAGGGATTACATTGATTCTCTAGATTACCTTGGGTAGGATAGTCATTTTTACAGTATTGATTCTTGCAATCCAAGAATATTGTATGTCTTTCTGTTCATCATCTTTGGTCTCTTCCATCAGCATCTTACAGGTTTTGGACTGCAGGTCTTCTGCCTCCTTAGGTTTATTCCTAGGTTTTGGTTTTTGTTTTTTTGATGCAGTCGTAAATGGGATTGTTGCTTTAATTTCTCTTTCTGATTTTTTTTGTTGTTAATGTAAAGAAATGCAACAGGTTTTTGGGTGTTTATTTTGTCTTCTGCAACTTTACTGAATTCATTGATGAGCTCTAGTAGTTCTCTGGTAGCATCTTTAGGATTTTCTATGTATAGTATCATGTCACCTGTAAACAATGGCTATTTTAATATTTCTTTTCTAATTTGGAGTCCTTTTATATATATTTTTTCTTATTGCTGTAGCTATGACTTCCAAAACCATGTTGAATGAAAGTGGTGAGAGTAAACATCCTTGTCTTGTTCCTGACGTTAGAGGAAATGCTTTCAGTTTTTCACCGTTGAGTGTAATGTTCGTAGTTTTGTCATATATGGCCTTTATTATGTTGAGGTGTATTCCCTCTGTGCCTACTTTCTGGAGAGTTTTTATTATAAATGGGTGTTGAATTTTGTCAGAACTATTTCTGCGTCTGTTTATATGATCGTGTTTTTTTTTAAAAACTGATCTATTTTTGGCTGTAATGTGTCTTCGTTGCTGTGCGTGGGCTTTCTCTAGTTGCAGCAAGTGACAGCTGCTCTTCATTGTGGGACGTGGGCGGCTCACTGCCGTGGCTTCTCTTGTTGCGAGCACAGGCTGTGGGCACACTGGCTTCAGTAGCTGCAGCTCTTGTGGCACACAGGCTTAGTTGCTTCTCAGCATGTGGGATCTTCCTGGACAAGGGATTGAACCTGTGTACCCTGCATTGGCAGGTGGAATCTAAACCACTGGACCACGAGGGAAGTCCTGATTATATGGTTTTTATTCTTCTATTTGTCAATGTGTATCACACTGACTGGTGAACAACAGACTGGTTCCAAATAGGAAAAGGAGTTCGTCAAGGCTGTATATTGTCACCCCGTTTATTTAACTTATATGCAGAGTACATCATGAGAAACGCTGGACTGGAAGAAGCACAAGCTGGAATCAAGATTGCTGGGAGAAATATCAATAACCTCAAATATGCAGATGACACCACCCTTATGGCAGAAAGTGAAGAGGAACTAAAAAGCCTCTTGATGAAAGTGAAAGAAGAGAGTGAAAAAGTTGGCTTCAAGCTCAACATTCAGAAAACGAAGATCATGGCATCTGGTCCCCTCACTTCATGGGAAATAGATGGGGAAACAGTGTCAGACTTTATTTTTGGGGCCTCCAAAATCCAGATGGTGACTGCAGCCATGAAATTAAAAGACGCTTACTCCTTGGAAGGAAAGTTATGACCAACCTAGATAACATATTCAAAAGCAGAGACATTACTTTGCCAACAAAGGTTCGCCTAGTCAAGGCTATGGTCTTTCCTGTGGTCATGTATGGATGTGAGAGCTGGACTGTGAAGAAGGCTGAGCACCGAAGAATTGATGCTTTTGAACTGTGGTGTTGGAGAAGACTCTTGAGAGTCCCTTGGACTGCAAGGAGATCCAACCAGTCCATTCTGAAGGAGATCAGCCTTGGGATTTCTTTGGAAGGAATGATGCTAAACCTAAAACTCCAGTACTTTGGCCACCTCATGCGAGGAGTTGACTCATTGGAAAAGACTGATGCTGGGAGGGATTGGGGGCAGGAGGAGAAGGGGACAACGGAGGATGAGATGGCTGGGTGGCATCACTGACTCGATGGACATGAGTCTGAGTGAACTCTCGGAGTTGGTGATGGACAGGGAGGCCTGGCAGGCTGCGATTCATGGGGTCTCAAAGAGTCGGACATGACTGAGTGACTTACCTGATCTGATCACACTGACTGATTTGCAAATATTGAAAAATCCGTGCTTCCCTGGGATAAATCCCACTTAATCATGGTGGGATTTAGCTGCCACATGGCAGCTCAAACAGGAAAGAATCTGCCCACAATGCAGGAGACTGAGGTTTGATCCCTGGGTCAGGAAGATCTGGAACAGGTAATGACTACCCACTAAGGTCTTCTTGCCTGGAGAATTCAGTGGACAGAGAGGAGCCTGGTGGGCTACAGTCCATGGGGTCGTGAAGAGTTGGACAGGACTGAGTGACTAGCAAGAGAGAGATGGTTCTTTTATAATGTATTGTTGGATTCTGTTTGCTAGTATTTTCTGGATAACTTCTGCATTTATGTTCACAAATGATACTGGTCAGTACTTTTCTTTTTTTGTGGTTTTGGTATCATAATGATGGTGTTTGGGGGTGTTTCTTCCTCTGCAAATTTTTATAAAGAGTTTCAGAAGGATAGGTGTTAACTCTTCTCCAAATGTTTGATAGAATTCACCAGTAAAGAATTCACCATTCATGTGATCCTGGACCTTTGTTTGTTGGGATTTAATCACAGTTTCATTTTCAGTACTTGTGATTGGTCTGTTCATATTTTCTGTTTCTTCTTGGTTCAGTCTTGGGAGATTGTAGTTTTCTCAGAATTTGTCCATTTCTTCTAGGTTGTCCATTTTATTTGCATATAGTCACTACAAGTAGTCTCCCATGATCCTTTGTATTTCTGTGATGTCTGTAACTTTTTAATTTTTTAAAAATTACTTATTTATTTTTCACAACATGGGGTTTTTGCTGCTGTGCGCAGGCTTTCTCTAGTTGTGCTGGCTTCTCTCGTTGCAGAGCACAGGCTCTAGGCGTGCAGGCTTCAGTAGCTGCAGCACGCGGGCACAGTAGGTGCCGCACACAGGCGCAGTAGTTGTGGTGCACAGGCTTATTTGCCCCAAGGCTTGTGGGATCTTCCCAGAGCAGATGTTGATCCCCTGTGCTCTGCATTGGTGGGTGGATTCTTAACCGCTGGACCACCAGAGAAGTCCCTCTGTTGTATCTTTTCCTTTTTCGTTTCTAATTTTATTGATTTAAACCCTCTCCCTCTTTTTCTGGATGAGTCTGGCTAAAGGTTTATCAGTTTTTAAAATTTTTTCAAAGAATCAACTTTTAGCTTCATTGATCCTTTCCAGTTCTTCTCTATTTCGTTTATTTCTGCTCTCCTTTTTATGATTTCTTTCTTTCTTTTTTTTTTTTTTGTTTACTAACTATGGATTTTGTTTGTTCTTTCTCTAGTTGCTTTAGGTTTAACGCTATGTTGTTTATTTGATATTTTTCTTCTTTCCTGAAGTAAGATTGTATTACTATAACCTTCTGTCTTTGAACTTTTTGCTGTGTCCCATCAGTTTGGAATGACCATGTTTTCATTGTCGTTTGTCTCTAGGTATTTTTTGATTTCCTCTGATTTCTTCAGTGATCCGTTGATTGTTTAGTAGCATATTATTTAGCCTCCATGTATTTGTGTTTTTTATAGGTTTTTTTTTCTCTTGTGGTTGATTTCTAATTTAATAGCATTGTCAACGTAAAAAAATGCACAACATGAGAGTTGCAAGTTAAGTTTTTGGGGGCCAAATGAAAACTATAGCCTCGGAGACGGCATTTCAGGTAGTTATGAGAAACTGCTCCAAATAGGTGGGGGGGGGAGGTCAATATATATGTGATTTTGGTGAATGGGGATTACATGCAGTCAGTCATATATTTTTGCAGGTCTTGTGAGGGTTACTGATAGTCACGAGGAGCAGGCGTCACCATGAAGGAATTTAGTGCTTTTCTAGATATGAGGAGATGCAAGAACTGGACTCATAAAATCAGCTCCTGAAAATACCTAATTATCTGCAGTCCTGTTCTGCCTGTTTTTCTAGAGAACCGAGTGTCTCATTCCTGATGCTCCATCCTGAACTCCCTTCCAGGGGTGTTGAAGGTCAGCAGCACATGATTTAATCTTTATAGAGGCAGATGGCAAGTGCCCATGGCAAGTCCTGTTTTGTAGTTGACAGGCCCCTTCATGGTAATAAATTCATTCCATGGTGCTAGGAAGGTGCATTCCTAGATGGTGAAGATTTTGGTGATGGACTACTCAGTGTGGTCTTATGAACAGTAATTAAAGATCTCTGGACCACTCATCTCATGTTCTAGTTTTTTTTGATCCAAGAAAAAAATTCCCTCTTATTGCATCTTCCCATATCTAGAATTTTACTATTACAGTCATTGATCGGATACAGAATTATATATTTGATCAACTGCTTCAAGTTGCCTCAGAGTGTTAGTCATTAAGTCGTGTCTGACTTTTTGTGACCCCATGGACTGTAGCTGGCCAGCCTCCTCTGTCCATGGGGTTTCCCAGGCAAGAATCCTGGAGTGGGTTGCCATTTCCTTCTCCAGGGAGGTCTTCCCAACCCAGGGATCAAACCTGGGTCTCCTGCGTTAAAGGTGGATTCTTTATCATCTGAGCCACCAAGCCACCAGGGAAGCCATCATTATTTTTTTGGAGGCTCAGTCGCACATTTGGTAATACAAAAAATGCTAATCTTGTAAAACAGGCAAAATGCCAATAATATAGCTAATAATTTTAATAGAGTTGTAAGTAAATATTTAAGCCAAGAGCCTCCCACACCAAACTGATTTTTGAATAGCTTGTCAAGACTAGGATGTGGGTCAACTTAAAGCACAATTCTGATTTTTCATATGGTTCTTTAAACGTGTTGTATGAGAGGATTCATCAGTTATGAAACACAACATTCAGTTTGAATTATGGCACAGGTGTGTCCCTGAGATGCTGTAAGGACATTACAGGTCATGTAAATTTTGCTTTTCTCATCATACAGACGTCAGAGTTCAACAGGCTTATACCCCAGTTACTGTCATTTAAAGCCTGTTGAGTAAATGTTGTTAAGGCTTTGATATGACCGATTACATTCTGCAGTCCTATTGAAGGCACAAAAATAGTTGTTAAATGGTCATACGAGTGGCATACAGATCTCTAGATTGCTTGGGTTCATCTCTGAATTGTTATGTATATGACTTATGTCCATGGGGCTCGTAGGGTACATTTTCCTATCCATCCCAGTGGAAGCCGAGGCCATAAATCAGTACCACAAATCCACTGAGTTCCATTACGTGCAACCCAGTGACTCTCTGGTCGTCTGACTCAGTTCCATACCAATCATTGTCTCTAAGGGTAATCATATGTAGGCATTGTTCATAAGGCACCCAGACAAATTTCCTACTGTTACTAGGCTTAGTTTGATTCACCCTTAGTATGATTTAATTATTCCCAACATAGAGGAGCTTTTAAACTTAAATGACAATATAAATCCATCCCATAATTTTGGAAGGTTTCCTCTTAATAGATGACAAGTTACAGCTTTTGATTGAGACTTAGCTTATTGTTCTGATTGAGTTTGAGTGACGCTAAAGGAAAATTTGTTTCTGTGGCCAGGGTCAGAGTGGATATTATTTATTTCATGAGTAGCCTGAACAGGACTGGTCTTGCTTCTAAAATAAATTTCCTTAGGGCTATCCAGTCAGAGCCTTGGAAGGGAGAAATCTACCAGGGTAAGCCAGAAGTAGTAGACACAGGTAACTGGCCGCAAACCCAATAAGTAGATTGATTTTTAAAATTAGCATAGGATTGTGCCCATGAAAGGAAAACATTTGATTCATATGCAAGGTCCAGGAAGTCAGGAAAACTATAAATGATCATATGTGTCAGTTCCAGCATCTTGGGTAAGCTGTCTGCTTGGCATGTCGTCTTCTCATCCTGGTGTGAGTACATTTTCTCCTTTATTTGAGCATTGTTTTAAGGTGAGTTTGAGGTCAGCAGTCCTCTCTACAGACCAATCTGTTGCAGGGCCCCCTTTTAAGTGGAAAATGTAAATCCAACAGTCAGTTTCCTTTGGTTTTGCTGCACATGAGCTAGTTAAGAGTGCCTGGTGAGGGCCTCTCCATCTGGGCTGTAGTGAGTCCTTTAAATGACATCTTTTCCAATATACATAATCTGGTTGCACATCATGGGATATCTGATCTTCATCCAAAAATAGATGACTATGATAAACTTCAGAAACAAGCTTAAAATGCTCTTTTAGGAGATCAGTTAAGCATTTACAATAATATAACATGTTCCCTTTTAATAATATGTGTTCATAAAATCCTTCATCTAGTCTCATTGGTCTCCCAGTGATAATTCCAAAAGGATACAAAGGCTGTTTCCCAAAGGAAATTGATCTTAGGTTGAGGAAGACCAGTGGAAGGGCCTTTGGCCAAGGTAGGGAATAAGTATCTGCGATTTTAGCCAATTAGTATTTACTTATTTATTTTTTCCAATTGATTTTTAATTGTTCCATTTGTACTTTCTACTAGCCTAGAGGCCTGGGGGTGGTAAGTACAGTGGAAATGCTTCATAATTAGCCCAATTTTGCAAATTTTCTTGACAATTTGTCCAATAAAATGGGTTCCCCTGTCACTATATATTTCTACAGGGACTCCCCAAGTGGGAATCACCCTAGTATTTCATTTGCTTACCAACTGTGCAGTGGCTCTTCTGCATGGAAAGGCCTCAACCCAATGTGAAAGCATGCAAATTAGAGTAAGTGCACACTGGTGACCTTGAGAGGGGCCATCTGGGTAAATTCAATCTGCCAAATTTCAGAAGAGCCAGCAGGTAATGGAAAACTTCCCTGAGAACTATGTAATGGCTTTCCTGAGTTGTATTTTGGACATTTGGTGCACCTAGAATAAATTTTCTGAGTTGGAGTGAAGGAGCGCTTCCAAAAATACTGTTTTACTCCACCGTACTGTCTTATCTGAGTTCCAGTGAGTTAGCTTATGAATTTGTTGTAAAATGGGGTATTGTATGCTAAACAGAAGAATACAGCTTTCCAGTTGGGCCTATCCGGAGCCCTTTGTTGGAGCCAAACCTTACTCCTTTTTGTTTTCATGTTTCCTCTTCTACTTTGGTGCTGTTCTTAAAAATTTAGCAGGGTGTCAGCAAGGTTACTGGGAGGCTGAACAGAGAAACCCCCTGTTAGTTGACTTACCATTTTGCAGAGCTGCGGTCTTGGCAACGTGATCAGCTACGGATTTCCCTTTTGCTTCTGTGGTGTCCGGCTCTGAATGACCTGATACGTTAATGATAGCTAATGCACTTGGTAGAAGAATTGCATCCAGTAATTCTGCATCTTGTCCCCTGAGGCTGCGCTGCTGCTGCTGCTAAGTTGCCTCAGTCGTGTCCGACTCTGTGCGATCCCATAGACGGCAGCCCACCAGGCTCCCCTGTCCCTGGGATTCTCCAGGCAAGAACACTGGAGTGGGTTGCCATTTCCTTCTCCAATGCATGAAAGTGAAAAGTGAAAGTGAAGTTGCTCAGTCGTGTCCGACTCCTAGCGACCCCATGGACTGTAGCCCACCAGGCTCCTCCACCCATGGGATTTTCCAGACAAGAGTACTGGAGTGGGGTGCCATTGCCTTCTCCGAGGCTGCCCTGAGGAAGTTAAAAATACTCTGTTTCAAGAGCATGCCAAAATCATGTGCTACCGCAAAAGCTTTGTGGCTGTTGGTGTATTACAGGATTTCCCTTGCCAAGTGGTAGGCTTTTGTTAGTGCTATTAATTCAGCTTCTTAGGCAGAAGAGATCTTAGGTACCGGGACCATTCTCAAGGATTGGTACTGGAGAAACAGAGACATAACTGGTACCAGCACATAACTGGTACTTTCCATGAGGTCCTCACAGATATGAGCCAGCAGTGAATGATATAACATCAGGATTACCCATAGGGCTTTATGGAGATTGAACCTGGGAGATGACAGATTGTCAGGTCAAACAATATAATTATGTTTTTCATCATTAACATCGAATTCCTCTGGTAGCAAGGTGGCTAGATGAAGCTTGTTGTGTCTGGGAAGAATTATATTTGGTGAGAGCAAGATAGTCTCATGGGAAGTTAATCGACTAGCTGAATAATATTGTTTGTGATGAAAGTTTAGTAAGACTTCCACGGGGCGAGGAACAAAGATGGTCCTAGAGTGACTCATGATTATCTCTACTGTGGTCGGACACAGCACAGCCGTCCCTGTGATAGCCTGGAGGCGAGGGGAGAGGCCCCGGCTACTGAACCTAGCTTGGCTGTGACAGCCTGCTGGCTGGCAGTGAGGGCCGTGGTGCTGGGCCAGTGCTCCCAGTGCAGTCCCCTTCCTTGTTTTCGTGAACACAGAGGAGGAAGGATAGGTCATAATTTCAGTGCCCCAGGGCGGGGCCTTGGCCAGAAGTTTTTTATTTTTTTTTTAAGATCTTCATGGCTTCAAAATGTTCTGCATTTCAGCAAAGAGGTTCAGGTTGGTCTTGTTTGAATAGATTATATACTGGTTAAGAAATGAAGGGTGGTGTCATCTGCATATCTGATGTTATTGATACTTCTCCTGGCGGTCTTCGCCCAGCGTTTCTCATGGTGTACTCTGCATAGAAGTTAAATAAGCAGGGTGACAATATACAGCCTTGACATACTCCTTTTCCTATTTGGAACCAGTCTGTTGTTCCATGTCCAGTTCTAACTGTTGCTTCCTGACCTGCATACAGGTTTCTTAAGAGGCAGGTTAGGTGGTCTGGTATTCCCATCTCTTTTCCGAATTGTCCACAGTTTATTGTGGTCCACACAGTCAAAGGCTTTGGCATAGTCAATAAAGTAGAAATAGATGTTTTTCTGGAACTCTCTTGCTTTTTGCATGATCCAGCGAATGCTGGCAATTTGATCTCTGGTTCCTCTGCCTTTTCTAAAACCAGCTTGAACATCAGGAAGTTCACGGTTCACGTATTGCTAAAGCCTGGCTTGGAGAATGTTGAGCATTACTTTACTAGTGTGTGAGATGAGTGCAGTTGTGCAGTAGTTTGAGCATTCTTTGGCATTGCCTTTCTTTGTGATTGGAATAAAAACTGACCTCTTCCAGTCCTAAAAAAGCCTCTTGATGAAAGTGAAAGAGGAGAGTGAAAAAGTTGGCTTAAAGCTCAACATTCAGAAAATGAAAATCATGGCGTCCGGTCCCATCACTTCATGGGAAATAGATGGGGGAAACAGTGGAAACCGTGTCAGACTTTACTTTTGGGGGCTCCAAAATCACTGGCGATTGCAGCCATGAAATTAAAAGACGCTTATTCCTTAGAAGGAAAGTTATGACCAACCTACATAGCATATTCAAAAGCAGAGACATAACTTTGCTAACAAAGGTCCATTTAGTCAAGGCTATGGTTTTTCCTGTGGTCATGTATGGATGTGAGAGTTGGACTGTGAAGAAAGCTGAGCACCAAAGAATTGATGCTTTTGAACTGTAGTGTTGGAGAAGACTCTTGAGAGTCCCTTGCTCTGCAAGGACATCCAACCAGTCCATCCTAAAGGAGATCAGTCCTGGGTGTTCATTGGAAGGACTGATGCTAAAGCTGAAACTCCAATACTTTGGCCACTCAACACTTCATGTGAAGAGTTGACTCATTGGAAAAGACCCTGATGCTGGGAGGGATTGGGGGCCAGAGGAGAAGGGGACGACAGAGGATGAGATGGCTGGATGGCATCATCGACTTGATGGCATGAGTTTGGGTGAACTCTGGGAGTTGGTGATGGACAGGGAGGCCTGGCGTGCTGCAATTCATGGGGTCGCAGAGTCAGACACGACTGAGCGACTGATCTGATCTGATCTGAAGTTGAATTCTAAAGGTAATGATTTAAGTCTTAATAGCACAGTAGAAATGCTTACCATCTGTACTGAGGTATTACTCTTGAGGGACAGAGCCTTCAATTTTCTGGGGTTCAAAAGTAAAAAGATGGCCCTGGTATCTCTTAAAGCTTTGTTTCTCTTTGTATAATCATTTCTAGTTTTCCCAGGTTGTTAGGAGAAGGGGAAAGACTTAGCACGTTCCCTTGGAGCAGCCCTGTTCTAGTTTAACTTGAAATTCTGGCCTAAAATCCAATTTTCATTCTAGGCTTCTTTTACTTAACTTACAGATCCTTTTCTGATATTTTGGTTTTCTGCAGTAACAGCAAACTTTGTTTCTCTCAGTTGGAAATTACATGGAGGTTGGTTAACCTTCGATTGCTGTTGGAACTTAATAGTGCAATTGAAGTTTCATGATTTTTGTAGATATCCCCCTTTCTTTTTAGTGGTTTTGAAAAGTTGATCAGCCAGTGTAACAAGGACATTTGTATGTAATGTGGACCAACTTAGATTGTGTCTTTTGCCCAGAGTAGCCAAATCCTCATCTAAGCAAAGGATCATTTTAGTGGTTAGAGAATGATTCAGTTGTCAAGTCAGAATATTGCTTAAAAGTTTTTTAAATCTCTCATAATAATCTGGAATTCATTCATCTGGTCTTTGCTTGCACTGTTGAATCTTTATCCAGTGTACAGTTTTTGAAAAAGCTCTGGAATAAGTTCGAGGGCTTTCTGAGCTAAATCCTTGCATTCATTGCAAGCTTGTGAACTGTGTGATTCAAAATCCGTTAAGGAGTGTTTCTCTGTCCATTCTCTGCTTTGCTTTGAGAAACTAATAAAGTGTATTAATTTAGATCTGAAAACCCGAGCTCGTAGGTCTGGATGGCTAACTCAGATTCGTTGTTGTTGGAGTCACTAAGTTGTGTCTGACTCTTTGTACTCGCATGTACTGTAGCTCCCAGGCTTCTCTGTCCATGGAATTTCCCAGGCAAAAATACTGGAGTGAGTTGCCATTTCCTTCTCCAGGGGATCTTCTCCACCCAGGGATTGAACCTGAGTCTCATGCATTGGCAGGTTGATTCTTAACCACTGAGCTGCCAGGGAAGCCTTTAGATTCCTTAGCAAATCCCAGTGGATCCTGACTTTGATCAGGAAATTCCTTAGCTAAGGCTCTAAGGTTCTATTTGGGTTCAGGGTATGTATATGAGCACTGAGGATGGGTTACCTCTCTTTCTAATAGGTTTCTCCTTAAAGGGAGCTGTAATCACTTCTGATTTTTTATCCTCCTTTTCTGGGGAAAGGGGAGCAGCAGGAGGCAGAAGAGTTGGAAGAGAAAGAGAGAGAGTGTCTGGGCCAGGCTATTCAGATAGAAGAGTAAGAGGGGAAGAGTCAGCACTGGTGGCTTTTTTTAGTTCTCATATAATTTCAAGCACTTTTCTGTTTGTTTCCTGCAAAGAAGTTATTGTTTCATTTCTTCTTTTAGAAGCTTCTAAATAACCAATCAGAGTGAGTATTCTTTTCAGTCTGTCTGATCTTACAGCTGGCTTTTCTAATTGTGCATGCAAAAATATCAGTTTTGGACTATGAAAAGAACCCCAATTTGACCATTTTAGGTTGAGATCTCCTTTAGTTATAGTCTGCCCGTTTCACTAAGTACTTTCAAATATGAGCTTTGTATGTGTTGTACATGAATCTGGCTTGGGTGTTCATTGGAGGTTTGTTTTCTGATGCCCCTCATTTCTGTGTTTGAGTCTATTTCTCATTTTAAGTTGAATTTGTCAGAGGCAAAATTTACTAATGAAGTTGTGTGATGGGAGAGTGTGCTGTTTGTGAGCTTAACTCCCTAGGAGTCACCTTTGAGTCATTTCAACCCTTTTCTTTGTCTTGGTTTTTCTCCCTTGGACAGTCCAAGACCAAGGTGCTTTGATTGCTGAATGGCCAGTTTTTATTCATGACTCCTGGTGAGCAAATATTTCAGTTAATGAATAGTTTTCCCTATGGGACCCTGCATGGTATGAGGATGCTGTCTCCACCATTCCCGTAAACTTTTCAGTCTCCTGAGAAAGCCATAACTGGCTGAGAGGAGTCTTATTCCTTTTCTTTGGAGCTCACTATTTTTGAGGGGGGTACTTTTTTTTTTTTTTAATTTTTTTTAATATACATTTATTTAATTGGAAGGTAATTACTTTACAGTATTGTATTGGTTTTGCCATACATCAGCATGAATCTGCCATGGGTATACATGTGTTCCCCATCCTGAACCCCGCTCCCACCTCCCTCCCCATACCATCCCTCTGGGTCATCCCAGTGCACCAGCCCCAAGCATCCTGTATCATGCATTAAGCCTGGTCTGGCGATGCATTTCAAATATGATAATTTACATGTTTCAATGCCATTCTCCCAAATCATCCCACCCTCACCCTCTCCCACAGAGTCCAAAAGACTGTTCTATACATCAGTGTCTCTTTTGCTGTCTCGTATACAGGGTTATCGTTACCATCTTTCTAAATTCCATATATATGCGTTAGTATACTATATTGGTGTTTTTCTTTCTGGCTTATTTCACTCCGTATAATAGGCTCCAGTTTCATCCACCTCATTAGAACTGATTCAAATGTATTCTTTTTAATACCTTAGTAATACTCCATTGTGTATATGTACCACAGCTTTCTTATCCATTCATCTGCTGATGGACATCTAGGTTGCTTCCATGTCCTGGCTATTATAAACAGTGCTGCAATGAACATTGGGGTACACATGTCTCTTTCAACTCTGGTTTCCTTAGTGTGTATGCCCAGCAGTGGGATTGCTGGGTCATAAGGCAGTTCTAGTTCCAGTTTTTTAAGGAATCTCCGCACTGTTCTCCATAGTGGCTGTACTAGTTTGTATTCCCACCAATAGTGTAAGAGGATTCCCTTTTCTCCACACCCTCTCCAGCATTTATTGCTTGTAGACTTTTGGATCGCAGCCATTCTGACTGGTGTGAAATGGTACCTCACTGTGGTTTTGATTTGCATTTCTTTGATAATGAGTGATGTTGAGCATCATTTCATGTGTTTGTTAGCCATCTGTATGTCTTCTTTGGAGAAATGTCTGTTTAGTTCTTTGGCCCATTTTTTTTTTGATTGAGTCGTTTATTTTTCTGGAACTGAGCTGCAGGAGTTGCTTGTATATTTTTGAGATTAATTCTTTGTCAGTTGCTTCATTTGCTATTATTTTCTCCCATTCTGAATGCTGTCTTTCCACCTTGCTTAGAGTTTGCTTTGTTGTGCAGAAGCTTTTAATTTTAATCAGGTCCCATTTGTTTATTTTCGCTTTTATTTCCAATATTCTGGGAGGTGGGTCATAGAGGATCCTGCTGTGATTTATGTCAGATAGTGTTTTGCCTATGTTCTCCTCTAGGAGTTTTATAGTTTCTGGTCTTACATTTAGATCTTTAATCCATTTTGAGTTTATTTTTGTGTATGGTGTTAGAAAGTGTTCTAGTTTCATTCTTTTACAAGTGGTTGACCAGTTTTCCCAGCACCACTTGTTAAAGAGATTGTCTTTTCTCCATTGTATATTGTTGCCTCCTTTGTCAAAGATAAGGTGTCCATATGTGCGTGGGTTTATCTCTGGGCTCTCTATTTTGTTCCACTGATCTATATTTCTGTGTTTGTGCCAGTACCATACTGTCTTGATGACTGTGGCTTTGTAGTAGAGCCTGAAGTCAGGCAGGTTGATTCCTCTAGTTCCATTCTTCTTTCTCAAGATTGCTTTGGTTATTTGAGTTTTTTTGTACTTCCATACAAATTGTGAAATTATTTGTTCTAGCTCTATGAAGAATACCATTGGTAGCTTGATAGGGATTGCATTGAATCTATAGATTGCTTTGGGTAGTATACTCATTTTCACTATATTGATTCTTCCGATCCATGAACATGGTATATTTCTCCATGTATTAGTGTCCTCTTTGATTTCTTTCACCAGTGTTTTATAGTTTTCTATATACAGGTCTTTAGTTTCTTTGAAAGTAAAAGTGAAGTTGCTCAGTCGTGTCCGACTCTTTGCGACCCTGTGGACTGTAACCCACCAGCCTCCTCCATCCATGGTATTCTCCAGGCAAGAATACTGGAGTGGGTTGCCATTTCCTTCTCCAGGGGATCTTCCTGACCCAGGGATCAAACCCAGGTCTCCTGCATTGCAGGCAGACGCTTTAACCTCTGAGTCACCAGGGAAGCCTCCTTAGTTTCTTTAGGTAGACATATTCCTAAGTATTTTATTCTTTTCATTGTAATGGTGAATGGAATTGTTTCCTTAATTTCTCTGTTTTCTCATTATTAGTGTATAGGAATGCAAGGGATTTCTGTGTGTTGATTTTATATCCTGCAACTTTACTATATTCATTGATTAGCTCTAGTAATTTTCTGGTGGAGTCTTTAGGGTTTTCTATGTAGAGGATCATGCCATCTGCAAACAGTGAGAGTTTTACTTCTTTTCCAATTTGGATTCCTTTTATTTCTTTTTCTGCTCTGATAGCTGTGGCCAAAACTTCCAAAACTATGTTGAATAGTAGTGGTGAAAGTGGGCACCCTTGTCTTGTTCCTGACTTTAGGGGAAATGCTTTCAATTTTTCACCATTGAGAATAATGTTTGCTGAGGGTTTGTCATATATAGCTTTTATTATGTTGAGGTATGTTCCTTCTGCTTTTGAATATGCTGTCTAGGTTGGTCATAACTTTCCTTCCAAGGAGTAAGCGTCTTTTAATTTCATGGCTGCAGTCATCATCTGCAGTGATTTTGGAGCCCAGAAAAATAAAATCTGACACTGTTTCCACTGTTTCTCCATCTATTTCCCATGAAGTGATGGGACCAGATGCCATGATCTTCGTTTTCTGAATGTTGAGCTTTAAGCCAACCTTTTCACTCTCCACTTTCACTTTCATCAAGAGGCTTTTTAGTTCCTCTTCACTTTCTGCCATAAGGGTGGTGTCATCTGCATATCTAAGGTTATTGATATTTCTCCCAGCAATCTTGATTCCAACTTGTGTTTCTTTCAGTCCAGCATTTCTCATGATGTACTCTGCATAGAAGTTAAATAAACATGGTGACCATATACAGCCTTGACGTACTCCTTTTCCTATTTGGAACCAGTCTGTTGTTCCATGACCAGTTCTAACTGTTGATTCCTGACCTGCATACAGATTTCTCAAGAGGCAGATCAGGTGGTCATGTATGGATGTGAGAGCTGGACTGTGAATAAGGCTGAGCGCCCAAGAATTGATGCTTTTGAACTGTGGTGTTGGAGAAGACTCTTGAGAGTCCCTTGGACTGCAAGGAGATCCAACCAGTCCATTCTGAAGGAGATAAACCCTGGGATTTCTTTGGGAGGAATGATGCTAAAGCTGAAACTCCAGTATTTTGGCCACGTCATGCGAAGAGTTGACTCATTGGAGAAGACTCTGATGCTGGGAGGGATTGGGGGCAGGAGGAGAAGGGGATGACAGAGGATGAGATGGCTGGATGGCATCACTGACTCGATGAATGTGAGTCTGAGTGACCTCCGGGAGTTGGTGATGGACAGGGAGACCTGGCGTGCTGCAGTTCATGGGGTCGCAAAGAGTTGGACATGACTGAGCGACTGATCTGATCTGATCTGATCTGATTTTGTCATCATTCACATGCAAAACCCCATAATGGTGAATAACATGGTGACAATATACAGCCTTGACGTACTCCTTTTCCTATTTGGAACCAGTCTGTTGTTCCATGACCAGTTCTAACTGTTGCTTCCTGACCTGCATACAGATTTCTTAAGAGGCAGATCAGGTGGTCTGGTATTCCCATCTCTTTCAGAATTTCCCACAGTTTATTGTGATCTACACAGTCAAAGGCTTTGGCATAGTCAATAAAGCAGAAATAGATGTTTTTCTGGAACTCTCTTGCTTTTTCCATGATCCAGCAGATGTTGGCAATTTGATCTCTGGTTCCTCTGCCTTTTCTAAAACCAGCTTGAACATCAGGAAGTTCACGGTTCACATATTGCTGAAGCCTGGCTTGGAGAATTTTGAGCATTACTTTACTAACGTGTGAGATGAGTGCAATTGTTCTGTAGTTTGAGCATTCTTTGGCATTGCCTTTCTTTGGGATTGGGATGAAAACTGACCTTTTCCAATCTTGTGGCCACTGCTGAGTTTTCCAAATTTGCTGGCATATTGAGTGCAGCACTTTCACAGCATCATCTTTCAGGACTTGGAATAGCTCCACCGGAATTCCATCATCTCCACTAGCTTTGTTCGTAGTGATGCTTTCTAAGGCCCATTTGACTTCACATTCCAAGATGTCTGGCTCTAGGTCAGTGATCACATCATCATGATTATCTGGGTCTTGAAGCTCTTTTTTGTACAGTTCTTCTGTGTATTCTTGCCACCTCTTCTTAATATCTTCTGCTTCTGTTAGGTCCACACCATCTCTGTCCTTTATCGTGCCCATCTTTGCATGAAATGTTCCTTTGGTATCTCTGATTTTCTTGAAGAGATCCCTAGTCTTTCCCATTCTGTTGTTTTCCTCTATGTCTTTGCACTGATCACTGAAGAAGGCTTTCTTATCTCTTCTTGCTATTCTTTGGAACTCTGCATTTAGATGTTTATATCTTTCCTTTTCTCCTTTGCTTTTCGCTTCTCTTCTTTTCACAGCTATTTGCAAGGCCTCCCCAGACAGCCATTTTACTTTTTTGCATTTCTTTTCCATGGGGATGGTCTTGATCCCTGTCTCCTGTACAATGTCACGAACCTCATTCCATAGTTCATCAGGCATTCTATCTATCAGATCTAGGCCCTTAAATCTATTTCTCACTTCCACTGTATAATCATAAGGGATTTGATTTAGGTCATACCTGAATGGTCTAGTAGTTTTCCCTACTTTCTTCAATTTCAGTCTGATTAGTCCTATGGGGTTTACCAAAAAGTTCTTATCCCAGTTACCTTTACTTCAAAATTTAATCATATCGGGTGGTTTTCCCTGTTGACAGGTTTTATAACAGAAACACTGTGCGCTTATTTCTAGTAACCCTCAGTTCAGTTCAGTTCAGTCGCTCAGTCGTGTCTGACTCTTTGAGACCCCATGAATCGCAACACGCCAGGCCTCCCTGTCCATCACCAGCTCCCCGAGTTCACCTAGACTCATGTCCATCGAGTCAGTGATGCCATCCAGCCATCTCATCCTCTGTCGTCCCCTTCTCCTCCTGCCCCCAATCCCTCCCAGCATCAGGGTCTTTTCCAATGAGTCAACTCTTCACATGAGGTGGCCAAAGTATTGGAGTTTCAGCTTCAGCATCAATCCTTCCAGTGAATACCCAGGGCTGATCTCCTTTAGGATGGACTGGTTGGATCTCCTTGCAGTCCAAGGGACATTCAAGAGTCTTCGCCAACACCACAGTTCAAAAGCATCAATTCTTCGGCGCTCAGCCTTCTTTACAGTCCAACTCTCACATCCATACATCAGATCAGATCAGTCGCTCAGTCGTGTCCGACTCTTCGCGACCCCATGAAACGCAGCACGTCAGGCCTCCCTGTCCATCACCAACTCCCGGAGGTCACTCAGACTCACATCCATCGAGTCAGTGATGCCATCCAGCCATCTCATCCTCTGTCCTCCCCTTCTCCTCCTGCCCCCAATCCCTCCCAGCATCAGAGTCTTCTCCAGTGAGTCAACTCTTCTCCAGTGAGTCAACTCTTCGCATGAGGTGGCCAAAATACTGGAGTTTCAGCTTTAGCATCATTCCTTCTAAGGAAATCCCAGGGCTGATCTCCTTCAGAATGGACTGGTTGGATCTCCTTGCACTCCAAGGGACTCTCAAGAGTCTTCTCCAACACCACAGTTCAAAAGCATCAATTCTTGGGCGCTCAGCCTTCTTCACAGTCCAGCTCTCACATCCATACATGACCACAGGAAAGACCATAGCCTTGACTAGACGAACCTTTGTTGGCAAAGTAATGTCTCTGCTTTTGAATATGCTATCTAGGTTGGTCATAACTTTCCTTCCAAGGAGTAAGCATCTTTTAATTTCATGGCTGCAGTCACCATCTGCCGTGATTTTGGAGCCCCAGAAAGTAAAGTCTGACACTGTTTCCCCATCTATTTCCCATGAAGTGATGGGACCAGATGCCATCATCTTCGTTTTCTGAATGTTGAGCTTTAAGCCAACCTTTTCACTCTCCACTTTCACTTTCATCAAGAGGCTTTTTAGTTCCTCTTCACTTTCTGCCATAAGGGTGGTGTCATCTGCATATCTGAGGTTATTGATATTTCTCCCGGCAATCTTGATTCCAACTTGTGTTTCTTCCAGTCCAGCATTTCTCATGATGTACTCTGCATATAAGTTAAATAAGCAGGGTGACAATATACAGCCTTGAAGTACTCCTTTTCCTATTTGGAACCAGTCTGTTGTTCCATGTCCAGTTCTAACTGTTGCTTCCTGACCTGCATACTAATTTCTCAAGGGGCAGATCAGGTGGTGTGGTATTCCCATCTCTTTCAGAATTTTCCACAGTTTATTGTGATCTACACAGTCAAAGGCTTTGGCAAAGTCAATAAAGCAGAAATAGAAGTTTTTCTGGAACTCTCTTCCTTTTTCCATGATCCAGCAGATGTTGCCAGTTTGATCTCTGGTTCCTCTGCCTTTTCTAAAACCAGCTTGAACATCAGGAAGTTCACGGTTCACATATTGCTGAAGCCTGGCTTGGAGAATTTTTGAGCATAACTTTACTAGTGTGTGAGATGAGTGCAATTGTGTGGTAGTTTGAGCATTCCTTGGCATTGCCTTTCTTTGGGATTGGGATGAAAACTGACCTTTCCAATCCTGTGGCCACTGCTGAGTTTTCCAAATTTGCTGGCATATTGAGTGCAGTACTTTCACAGCATCATCTTTCAGGATTTGGAATAGCTCCACTGGAATTCCATCACCTCCACTAGCTTTGTTTGTAGTGATGCTTTCTAAGGCCCACTTGACTTCACGTTCCAGTATGTCTGGCTCTAGGTCAGTGATCACACCATCATGATTATCTGGGTCGTGAAGATCTTTTTTGTACAGTTCTTCTGTGTATTCTTGCCACCTCTTCTTAATATCTTCTGCTTCCGTTAGGTCCATACCATCTGTGTCCTTTATCGTGCCCATCTTTGCATGAAATGTTCCTTTGGTATCTCTGATTTTCCTGAAGAGATCCCTAGTCTTTCCCATTCTGTTGTTTTCCTCTATTTCTTTGCACTAATCGCTGCGGAAGGCTTTCTTATCTCTTCTTGCTATTCTTTGGAACTCTGCATTCAGATGTTTATATCTTTCCTTTTCTCCTTTGCTTTTCGCTTCTCTTCTTTTCACAGCTATTTGTAAGGCCTCCCCAGATAGCCATTTTGCTTTTTTGCATTTCTTTTCCATGGGGATGGTCTTGATCCCTGTCTCCTGTACAGTGTCACGAACCTCATTCCATAGTTCATCAGGCACTCTATCTATCAGATCTAGGCCCTTAAATCTATTTCTCACTTCCACTGTATAATCATAAGGGATTTGATTTAGGTCATACCTGAATGGTCTAGTGGTTTTCCCTACTTTCTTCAATTTAAGTCTGAATTTGACAATAAGGAGTTCATGGTCTGAGCCACAGCTCCTGGTCTTGTTTTTTGCTGATTGTATAGAACTTCTCCATCTTTGGCTGCAAAGAATATAATCGATCTGATTTCGGTGTTGACCATCTGGTGATGTCCATGTATAGAGTCTTCTCTTGTGTTGTTGGAAGAGGGTATTTGCTATGACCAGTGCATTTTCTTGGCAAAACTCTATTAGTCTTTGCCCTGCTTCATTCCGTATTCCAAGGCCAAATTTGCCTGTTACTCCAGGTGTTTCTTGACTTCCTACTTTTGCATTCCAGTCCCCTATAATGAAAAGGACGTCTTTTTTGGGTGTTAGTTCTAAAAGGTCTTGTAGGTCTTCATAGAACCGTTCAACTTCAGCTTCTTCAGCATTACTGGTTGGGGCATAGACTTGGATTACTGTGCCATTGAATGGTTTGCCTTGGAAACGAACAGAGATCATTCTGTCGTTTTTCAGATTGCATCCAAGTACTGCATTTCGGACTCTTTTGTTGACCATGATGGCGACTCCATTTCTTCTGAGGGATTCCTGCCCGCAGTAGTAGATATAATGGTCATCTGAGTTAAATTCACCCATTCCAGTCCATTTGAGTTCGCTGATTCCTAGAATGTCGACATTCACTCTTGCCATCTCTTGTTTGACCACTTCCAATTTGCCTTGATTCATGGACCTGACATTCCAGGTTCCTATGCAGTATTGCTCTTTACAATATCGGACTTTGCTTCTATCGCCAGACACATCCACAGGAAAAACCATAGCCTTGACTAGATGGACCTTTGTTGACAAAGCAATGTCTCTGCTTTTGAATATGCTGTCTAGGTTGGTCATAACTTTCCTTCCAAAGAGTAAGCGTCTTTTAATTTCATGGCTGCAGTCACCATCTTCAGTGATTTTGGAGCCCAGAAAAATAAAGTCTGACACTGTTTCCACTGTTTCCCCATCTATTTCCCATGAAGTGATGGGACCGGATGCCATGATCTTCGTTTTCTGAATGTTGAGCTTTGAGCCAACTTTTTCACTCTCCACTTTCACTTTCATCAAGAGGCTTTTTAGTTCCTCTTCACTTTAGCCATAAGGGTGGTGTCATCTGCATATCTGAGGTTATTGATATTTCTCCCGGCAATCTTGATTCCAGCTTGTGCTTCTTCCAGCCCAGCATTTCTCATGATGTACTCTGTGTATAAGTTAAATAAGCAGGGTGACAATATACAGCCTTTTCTTATTTGGAACCATTGTGTTCCATGTCCAGTTCTAACTGTTGCTTCCTGACCTGCATATAGGTTTCTCAAGAGGCAGGTCAGGTGGTCTGATATTCCCATCACTTTCAGAATTTTCCACAGTTTATTGTGATGCAGATAGTCAAAGGCTTTGCCACAGTGAAAGTGTTATACTTAACACTGATGTCTCTAAAGACAGGTCTGTATTGATTAAGCACACAGGTTTAAGCCAGACAAGCCATTTTCTATAGAACCAGAGATCGCATAGTTTTCCCACTTGAATTTAAAATGCACCTCTCCTTTTTTCCCCTCAGTCTAGGGTCTACAGATCAATCCAGTACTTGCTGAGAGCACAGACGGCACAATTACATTGCAGAGGGCAAGGAGAGGGATGCAGGCCCCTCCAGCTCAGGCAGGAGGCGGAAATGCAGGCTCCTGTCTTTTCTTTCTGTTCTTTAAAGTCCTACCAAGTACCCCAGGGCTGCAGTCTCAGGGCATGTGGGCTGTGTCTGTATTTCAAGGTGTAAGTGCTCCACCGGGCCCACAGTGTCACAGAGACTTGCAGAACAGCTGGACAGACAAAACTGCATCATAAAGGTAGCAATCTCAAAACTTAAAGACGCAAAAAGCTTTCAGGATAAAGGGGCCGGTAGTATAGGAGTGAGGACTGAGGAGGAAGAGGTAAAGGGAGGAGGGACAGAAAAGACTGAGAAACAGAGAGAGTGGTGTTTCTACCTGTCCCCCTGCAGGTGTCTGTTCAGGCACCAAGCAGCACACTTCTGGAAAGGGCCAGTGAAGGAGGGGGCGCCCTGTCCACTGCCCACCCGATGCTCTAGCCCAGAAACCAGCCTGTTGTCTGTGGGACTGCGACCCAAAGGTGGGGCTCTGACCACGCAGTATATAGCATATATCAGATCAGATCAGATCAGTCGCTCAGTCGTGTCCGACTCTTTGCGACCCCATGAACTGCAGCATGCCAGGCCTCCCTGTCCATCACCAGCACCCGGAGGTCACCCAGACTCGCATCCATCGAGTCAGTGATGCCATCCAGCCATCTCATCCTCTGTCGTCCCCTTCTCCTCCTGCCCTCAATCCCTCCCAGCATCAGAGTCTTTTCCAGTGAGTCAGCTCTTCGCATGAGGTGGCCAAAATACTGGAGTTTCAGCTTTAGCATCATTCCTTGTAAGGAAATTCCAGGATTGATCTCCTTTAGAATGGACTGGTTGGATCTTCTTGCAGTCCAAGGGACTCTCAAGAGTCTTCTCCAACACCACAGTTCAAAAGCATCAATTCTTATATATAGTGTATAGCATATAGCAGTCTGCCGCTTCAGCCTGTTCCCAGCAGGGCTTCTCTTGGGTACAGGAAATAAAGGTGAGAGTATTGGGACAGTCAGACTTGCAGCCACGACACGACCTGAGGGCGGAACCTCTGTCATTGTGAATCTCCAGGGGGAGCCCTCTGGCCCAGGGTCTGTGCGGTGTGAGGCCAGCCTCTCCACCTTTGCTCGCCACCCGCCAGAGGAGCAGGTCTCACAGGCTGAGAGGAGGGATGCTGTAGCTGCCCGACGTCCACTCTTGGGAGGGTAGTACAGAAGGAGAGGACAGAGAGAAAAAATTTCAGGAGAGGGAAAAGGACAAAGGCGCGGGGAGGCGTTGCCTGAGTGAGGTGCTGAGGCCCTCAGGGGCCAGGAAGGCAGTCTTCAAACAAGGTGATGCTGAAACAAGCCGTCAGGTGGCCACTTGTCACCCAGGGGCAGCTGCATCCCACGGCCCAGATCCTCTACCCAGAAGGGGACAGGCCCCATGGTGAGCACTGCAGAGTATGTTACCACCCAGGGTTCTTGGCCTCCTTGACAGAGGCCAGATGAAACATTCAGGCGTGGCCTTCTTGGGGCCCCTGCTGCAGTTGGGGTCAGAGGGACACAGACAAACAGGTTCCCTTGGGGGCCTCCCACTCACTTTCAATCTATGCGTGTCCTTTGCCCCAAAGTGGGTCTCTTGTAGGCAGCCTGTTGTAGGCTCTGGTTTTTTAATTGAGTCTGCCACTCTGTGTCTTCTGATTGGAGCATTTAGTTTATCAGCTTTTAAGGGAATTCTTGGTAGATATGTATTTCTTGCCATTTTAACCTTGTTTTCCCAGTTGGATATGGATTTCTTATTTGTCCTCTTTGTTTTTCCTGTTGTGGTTTGATCATTTTCTTCTGTATTATGCTTGTGTTCTCTTCTTGGTTTGTGAATCTGGTTTGTGGTTATCATGCTTTTCAAGTGTTAACCGCATCCTATATCTGCTTGCCTTAGGCTGGGAGTCAAGCACATTCTAGGAAGTGAACAAATATATATACGTTTTCTTTCCTCTCTCACATTTTCTGATTTTGATGTCCTTTTTTGCATCATTATGCTCATCCTTTTGGTGTTTTCACAGTGGTAATTATTGATACTGACCAGGGTTCTTGGCCTTCCTTAATTAGTGGAAATTGACTGGAGACCAGATAAGCATTCAGGTATAAGGCTTTATTCGGGCTTCTGTGCTGGCTGTAGGAGTGAGTGAAAACAAATAACATGTTCACATGCTCCCCACGTGGGGGACAAGCTTGTTCCTTACACGGGGTGAGGGTAGGGGTGTGTTCAGTGGCGGGGGGCTAGGTGGTCTTGCCCCCCTCTCTGGTGGTGGTGAGTGCAGCGGGGGCGTGCACGGTACCTGCTTTGGCTTGGGACACCCAGGTTTCATTCTTGGCTCTTCAGAAATGACATCTTTTTTTTTCTTTTTGCCTTTTTTGTATCTTTTGGTCCCGAATTTGTCCCAACTGTACACACACAGGGTTGTTTTTAGTCCCACATATTTTGTAGCTTGAGGAGAGGCGTGTCCAGGGCCAGGCTTTGCAACACTGCGGCAAAGGCTCCCAGGTCTCAGGCCTGTCTCACCGCTTTCACAGATGGTGTTTTATTTTTTTGTTTTTAATCTGTATACTGGCTTATTTAGGTGATTTGCTTTCCAACTGTGAATTTCTATTTTCTATAGCTTCTTACTTTTCATTTTAGAGAAGAAGTTTCTATATCTTGGGCTTCCCTAGTGGCTCAGATGATAGAGAGTCTGCCTGCAGTGCAGGATACCTGGGTTCGATCCCTGGGTCAGGGAGATCCCTTGGAGAAGGGAATAGCAGCCTTCTCCAGGATTCCTGCCTGGAGAATCCCATAGACAGAGGAGCCTGCCGGGCTGCAGTCCATGGGGTTGCACGGAGTCAGACGTGACTGAACAACTAACACTTTCAGTATTTCTTTCAGGATATATTTAACATTGCTGTATTCTTTTAGTTTCTGGTTGTCTGAGAAATTGTCTTTCCTAGTCTAAATGATAATTCTGTTGGGTAGAGTGTCTTAGGTTGCAGATTTTTCCCTTTCAAGACTTTGAATATATCTTGCCCTGCCATTCCCTTCTGACCTGCAGCTTTTCTGGCTGGAACTATCAGAAATCAGTCGCTAGCTTTATAGGGGTCCTTGCTGCCTTTGGTTTTCTCTTTCTACCTTTGTAATCTTCGTTTTTAACTTTTGCCATTTTTCAAAGAGCATGTCTCAAGTTTACCTTGTTTGAGAGCGTCTGTGCTTCCTGTACCTGAGTATCTGTTTCCTCCTTTAGGTTTGGGAAGTTTTCAGCCATAATTTCTTCAAAAACATTTTCAATCTCCTTTTCTCGTTCTTCTCCTTCTGGAATCCCTATTATACATGGGTTGGCATGCCTTTTATTGTCCCATGGGTTTCTCATGGGCTTCCTAGGTGGTGCCAGTGGTAAAGAATCCCCCTGCCAGTGCAGGAGATGCAAGAGTCACGGGTCTGGTCCTTGGGTTGGAAAGGTAGGAAATAGCAAGCTCCAGTATTCTTGCCAGGAAACTTGCGTGGACAGAGGAGCCTGGCGGGCTACAGTCCATGGGGTGACAGAGAGTCAGACACGACTGAGCACGCACGCACTAGAATCTACTAGGCTTCTTGTATTGCTTTCATTTTCTTTTAAAATTTGGCTTTCTGTCTGCTGTCCTGAGTGGGTGATTTCCATTATTCCAATTTTCCAGGTCACTTATTCATTCTCGTGCATTATTTATTGTGCTGTTCGTTGCCTTTAGTTCATGAGCTTTCTAACTTTTTCTTAGCTCCTCTCTATAGTTTCTAGTTCCTTTTTATAATGTTCTTCATTTCTGTTGACTAATGTGGTTGTTCTGTTGCCACATTATGTCCACCTCTTTGCACACCCACGGACCGCAGCATGCCAGGCCTCCCTGTCCCTCACCATCTCCCGGAGTTTTCACATGCACACTCATGTCCATTGAATCAGCAATGCCATCCAACCATCTCATCCTCTGTCCCCTTTTCTTCTTCTGCCTTCAGTCTTTCCCAGCATCAGAGTCTTTTCCAATGAGTCAGCTCTTCACATCAGGTGGCCAAAGTATTGGAGCTTCAGTATCAGTCCTCCCAGAAGACTATTCAGGGTTGATTTCTTTTAGGATTAACTGGCTTGATGTCCTTGCAGTCCAAGGGACTCTGAAGAGTCTGTTCCAGCACTACAGTTTGAAAGCATCAATTTTTCCTCACTCTGCCTTCTTCATTGTCCAGCTTTCACGTTTGTACATGACAGCTGGAAAGATCATAGCCTGGATTATATGGGCCTTTGTTGGCAAAGTGGCATCTTTGCTTTTTAACACACTGTCTAGGTTTGTCATAGCTTTCCTGCCGGGAAGCAGTTGTCTTCCAGTTTCATGGCTGCAGTCACCATCCACAGTGACTTTAAAGCCCAGGAAGGGGAAATGTGTCCGTGCTTCCACCTTTCCCCCTTATATTTGCCATGAAATGATGGGACTGGATGCCATGATCTTAGTTTTCTTTTAACATTGAGTTTTAAGATGCTTTTTTCACTCTTCTCCTTCACTCTCATCAAGTGGTTCTGTAGTTCCTCTTCACTTTCTTCCATTAGAGTGGTACCATCTGCATATCTGAGGTTGTTAGTATTTCTCCGGGCAGTCTTGATTCCAGATTATAACTCATCCAGTCCAACATTTTGTATGACGTGCTCTGTGCATAAGTTAAACAAACAGCCTTGTCGTACTCCTTTCTCAATCCTGAACCAGTCAGTTGTTCCATACAGGGTTCTAACTGTTGCTTCTTTACCCACATACAGGTTTCTCAGGAGATAGGTAAGATGGTCTGGTATTCCCATCTCTCTAAGAGTTTTCCACAGTTTGTTATGATCTACACAGTCAAAGGCTCCAGTGTAGTCAATGGAACAGATGTTTTTCTGGAATTCCCTTGCTTTCTCTATGATCCAGCGAATTTTGGCAATTTGATCTCTGGTTCCTCTGCCTTTTCAGATTCAGCTTGAACATCTGGATGCTCTCGGTTCACATACTGCTGAAGGCTAGCTTGGAGGATTTTGAGCATTACCTTACTAGCATGGGAGATGAGTCCCATTGCCTGGTGGTGTGAACATTCTTTAGTTCTGCCCTTCTTGGGATTGGGATGAGGATTCACCGTTTCCAGTCCTGTGGCCACTGCAGAGTTTTCCAAATTTGCTGGCGTATTGAGCGCAGCATTTTCACAGCATCGTCTTTTAGGATTTGAAATAGCTCAGCTGGAATTCCATCACCTCCACTAGCTTTGTTCATAGTAACGCTTCCTAAGGCCCACTTGATCTCACACTCCAGGATGTCTGGCTCTGAGTGAGAGACTGCACCATCATGGTTATCAGGGTCATGAAGATCTTTTTTGTACAGTTCTTCTGTGTATTCTTTCCATCTCTTCCTGATCTCTTCTGCTTTTGTTAGATCTTCACCATTTCTCTCCTTTATTGTGTCCATCTTTGGATGAAATGCTCCTTTGGTATTTCCATTTTTATCAAAGAGATCTCTAGTTGTAGCCTATCTGTTGCTTTCCTCTATTTCTTTGCATTGTTCATTGAGGAAGGCCTTCTGGTCTCTCTCTGCTATTCTCTGGAATTCTGCATTTAGTTGGGGGTACCTTTCCCTTTCTCCCTTGCTTTTTGCTTTGTTTCTTTTCTCAGCTATTTGTAAAGCCTCCTCAGATAACACATTGCCTTCTCGCATCTCTTTGGGATGGTTTTGTTCACTGCCTCCTGTACAGTATTACAGATCTCTCTGCACGGTTCTTCAGGTGCTCTGTTTACTAGATCTAATCCCTTGAATCTCTTCTGTATTCGTTACCTCCACTGTATATTCAGAAGGGATTTGATTTAAGTCATACTTAACTGGCCTAGTGGTTTTCCCTGCCTTTTTTAGTTTAAGCCTGAATTTTGCTATGAGGAGCTGATGATCTGAGCCACAGTCAGCTCCAGGTCTTGTTTCTGCTGACTGTACACAGCTTCTCCATCTTTGGCTACAAAGAATGTAAGCAGTCTGATCTCGGTATTGATCATTTGGTGATGTCCATGTGTAAAGTCATCTCTTGTTTTGTTGAAAAAGGGTGTTTGCTTTTACCAGTGTATTCTCTTGGCAGAATTCTGTTGGTCTTTATTCTGCTTCATTTTGTACTCCAAGGCCAAACTTGTCTGTTACTCCAGGTAGCTCTTGACTTCCTACTTTTGCATTCCTGTCCCTTATGCTGAATAGGATATCTTTTTTTTTTTTTTTTTGGTATTAGTTCTAGGTTTTCTAGGTCTTCATAGAACTGATCAACTTTAGCTTCTTCAGCATTGGTGGTTGGGGCATAGACTTGGATTACTGTGATTTTGAATGGTTTGCCTTGGAAATGAACTGAGACCATTCTGTCATTTTTAAGGTTGCACCCAAGTATTGCATTTAAGACACTTTTGTTGACTCTGAGGGCTATTCCATTTCTTCTAAGGGATTCCAGCCCACAGTAGTAGATATAATGGTTGTCTGAATTAAATTCTCCCATCCCCGTCCATTTTATTTCACTGATTTCTAATATGTTGGTGTTTACTCTTGCCATCTCTTGTTCAACCACATCCAATTTACCTTGATTCACGGGCCGAATATTCCAGTTTACTCTTTGGTACTCTTCTTCACAGCATTTGACTTTACTTTCGTCACCAGACACACCCACAGCTGAGCATCGTTTCCTCTCTGGCCCAGCCGTTCATTCTTTTTGGAGGTATTAGTAATTGTCCTCTGCTCTTCCCCAGTAGCATACTGGACACCTTTTGACCTGGGGGCTCATCTTTCAGTGTCAAATCTTTTTGCCTTTTTACACGCTTCATGGGGTTCTCACAGCTAGTGTGTTGGAGTGGATTGCTATTCCCTCCTCCACGGGACCACGTTTTGTTAGAAGTCTGCACTGTGACCCAGCCATCTTGGGGGCCCTACACGGCACGGCTCACAGCTTCACTGAGTTACACAAGCCCTTTTGCCATGACAAGGCAGTGCTCCTTGAAGGAGATTTCTATCAATAACCTTTCTTAATTCCTTGAGTGTTCTCATTATGTCCATTTTGAAATTGATGTCTCTTAGGTCTGTTTCATTGTTGTTCTTTCTGGGGAATTCTCTTCATTGTTTAACTGGGAGTGGTTTCTCAGCTTCTTCATCCTCTTGCTATGATTTAAGGAGGAATGGTTGTCTCTGTCGGAGCAGGAGTCCTGGGGGCTGTTCCTATGTGGGCATGTCCCATGTAGCTTGTGTGGGTTTAATATAATGTGAGGGCTCTTTTGCATGAAATGTTCCCTTGGTATCTCTAATTTTCCTGAAGAGATCCCTGGTCTTTCCCATTCTGTTGTTTTCCTCTATTTCTTTGCATTGATCGCTGCGGAAAGCTTTCTTATCTCTTCTTCCTATTCTTTGGAACTCTGAATTCAGATATTTATATCTTTCCTTTTCTCCTTTGCTTTTTGCTTCTCTTCTCTTCACAGCAATTTGTAAGGCCTCCCCAGACAGCCATTTTACTTTTTTGCATTTCTTTTCTGTGGGTATGGTCTTGATCCCTGTCTCCTGTACAATGTCACGAACCTCATTCCATAGTTCATCAGGCACTCTATCTGTCAGATCTAGGCCCTCAAATCTATTTCTCACTTCTACTGTATAATCATAAGGGATTTGATTTAGGTCATACCTGAATGGTCTAGTGGTTTTCCTTACTTTCTTCAATTTAAGTCTGAATTTGGTAATAAGGAGTTCATGGTCTGAGCCACAGTCAGCTCCCGGTCTTGTTTTTGTTGACTGTATAGAGCTTCTCCATCTTTGGCTGCAAAGAATATAATCGATCTGATTTCGGTGTTGACCATCTGGTGATGTCCATGTATAGAGTCTTCTCTTGTGTTGTTGGAAGAGGGTATTTGCTATGACCAGTGCATTTTCTTGGCAAAACTCTATTAGTCTTTGCCCTGCTTCATTCCGTATTCCAAGGCCAAATTTGCCTGTTACTCCAGGTGTTTCTTGACTTCCTACTTTTGCATTCCAGTCCCCTATAATGAAAAGGACGTCTTTTTTGGGTGTTAGTTCTAAAAGGTCTTGTAGGTCTTCATAGAACCGTTCAACTTCAGCTTCTTCAGCATTACTGGTTGGGGCATAGACTTGGATTACTGTGCCATTGAATGGTTTGCCTTGGAAACGAACAGAGATCATTCTGTCGTTTTTCAGATTGCATCCAAGTACTGCATTTCGGACTCTCTTGTTGACCATGATGGCGACTCCATTTCTTCTGAGGGATTCCTGCCCGCAGTAGTAGATATAATGGTCATCTGAGTTAAATTCACCCATTCCAGTCCATTTGAGTTCACTGATTCCTAGAATGTCGACATTCACTCTTGCCATCTCTTGTTTGACCACTTCCAATTTGCCTTGATTCATGGACCTGACATTCCAGGTTTCCTATGCAATATTGCTCTTTACAGCATTGGACCTTGCTTCTATCACCAGTCACATCCACAGCTGAGTATTGTTTTTGCTTTGGCTCCATCCCTTCATTCTTTCTGGAGTTATTTCTCTACTGATCTCCAGTAGCATATTGGGCCCCTACTGACCTGGGGAGTTTCTCTTTCAGTATCCTGTCATTTTGCCTTTTCATACTGTTCATGGGGTTCTCAAGGCAAGAACACTGAAGTGGTTTGCCATTCCCTTCTGCAGTGGACCACATTGTGTCATACCTCTCCACCATGACCCGCCCGTCTTGGGTTGCCCCACGGGCATGGCTTAGTTTTATTGAGTTAGATAAGGCTGTGGTCCTAGTGTGATTAGATTGACTAGTTTCCTGTGAGTATGGTTTCAGTGTGTCTCCCCTCTGATGCCCTCTTGCAACAGAAGCAGAAGATATTAAGAAGAGGTGGCAAGAATACACAGAAGAACTGTACAAAAAAGATCTTCATGACCCAGATAATCACGATGGTGTGATCACTGACCTAGAGCCAGACATCCTGGAATGTGAAGTCCAGTGGGCCTTAGAAAGCATCACTACGAACAAAGCTAGTGGAGGTGATAGAAGTCTAGTTGAGCTGTTTCAAATCCTGAAAGATGATGCTGTGAAAGTGCTTCACTCAATATGCCAGCAAATTTGGAAAACTCAGCAGTGGCCACAGAACTGGAAAAGGTCAGTTTTCATTCTAGTCCCAAAGAAAGGCAATGCCAAAGAATGCTCAAACTACCACACAATTACACTCATCTCACACACTAGTAAGGTAATGCTCAAAATTCTCCAAGCCAGGCTTCAGCAATATGTGAACCGTGAACTTCCTGATGTTCAAGCTGGTTTTAGAAAAGGCAGAGGAACCAGAGATCAAATTGCCAACATCCGCTGGATCATGGAAAAAGCAAGCGAGTTCCAGAAAAACATCTATTTCTGCTTTGTTGACTATGCCAAAGCCTTTGACTGTGTGGATCACAAGAAACTGTGGAAAATTCTGGAAGAGATGGGAATACCAGACCACCTGATCTGCCTCTTGAGAAATCTGTATGCAGGTCAGGAAGCAACAGTTAGAACTGGGCATGGAATAACAGACTGGTTCCAAATAGGAAAAGGAGTATGTCAAGGCTGTATATTGTCACCCTGCTTATTTAACTTATATGCAGAGTACATCATGAGAAATGCTGGACTGGAATAAGCACAAGCTGGAATCAAGATTGCCCGGAGAAATATCAATAACCTTAGATATGCAGATAACACCACCCTTATGGCAGAAAATGAAGAGGAACTCAAAAGCCTCTTGATGAAAGTGAAAGAGGAGAGTGAAAAAGTTGGCTTAAAGCTCAACATTCAGAAAACGAAGATCATGGCATCTGGTCCCATCACTTCATGGGAAATAGATGAGGAACAGTGCAAACAGTGTCATACTTTATTTTGGGGGGCTCCAAAATCACTGCAGATGGTGACTGCAGCCATGAAATTAAAAGATGCTTACTCCTTGGAAGGAAAGTTATGACCATCCTAGATAGCATATTGAAAAGCAGAGACATTACTTTGCCAACAAAGGTTCGTCTAGTCAAGGCTATGGTGTTTCCTGTGGTCAGGTATGGATGTGAGAGCTGGACTGTGAAGAAGGCTGAGCGCCGAAGAATTGATGCTTTTGAACTGTGGTGTTGGAGAAGACTCTTGAGAGTCCCTTGGAGTGCAAGGAGATCCAACCAGTCCATTCTGAAGGAGATCAGCCCTGGGATTTCTTTGGAAGGAATGATGCTAAAGCTGAAACTCCAGTATTTTGGCCACCTCATGTGAAGAGTTGACTCATTGGAAAAGACTCTGATGCTGGGAGGGTTTGGGGGCAGGAAGAGAAGGGGACGCCAGAGGATGAGATGGCTGGATGGCATCACTGACTCTATGGACATGAGTCTGAGTGACCTCCGGGAGTTGGTGATGGACAGGGAGGCCTGGCGTGCTGCGGTTCATGGGGTCGCAGAGAGTCGGACACGACTGAGCAACTGAACTGAACTGAGGACTGTTGTTATTTTTATGTGTTTGGCTGCGCTGGGTCCTGTTGTGGCATGCAGGATCTTCAGTTTTAGCAGGTTGGGTCTAGTTCCTTGACCAGGAAGTGAACCGGGCCCCCTGCACTGGGAGTGCTGAGCCTTAACTACTGAACCAGCAGGGAAGTCCTGTGAGGCTCTTCTCAGTGTGTGCCTGTTGGCTCTTTCCTCAGCATGTGCTCTGTGTTCTCCCCTTGGTGCAGGGGCTGTACAGATGCAGTGGCCGGCTCCAGGTAATGAATTTTTCAGGGGCAGTGGTGGCTCCTATGCAGCCCAGGAACTTTGTGATGGAAGTGGAGGCAGCACATGACTGCGCCTGGAGGCTGGGAGGGGGTAGCCCGCAGCTTGAGACTACTCCTGCAGCCCGTGGTGGCGCCACTGGTGACTGCTCCCTCCCGGAGCTTGTCCTGCCACCCGCAGCCTCAGGCAGGAAGAAAGGATGTGATGGTGGGGCCTCCCTCCCCCGTGCGCCCCCCCACCCCCGTGCGCCCCCACACAGTGGTGCCTGTGGGAAGCTCAGGCTTCTTCCTCAGAGCCCATCGGGTGTGGCCACACCAGACTGCAGCCCCTCGTGCTGCGTCCATACAGCTTGCCCCTGCCCCCACCCCGTCCTCTCCCCAGGCTCCTCTCAGGAGTGCAGAGCCCTGGCGCTGACCGTCTGAGCAGGCCTGGGCTGCTGAGCCCCACAGACCAGACCGTGTTCCGCTCTGAGGCTCCCCCTCCGCCCTGGTGATCTCCCTGCTGGTGAGAGGACTTCCTAGCATGCAGGACCTTTCCTCTTTCGCAGCTCCCTCCCTGTGGCGTGGGTCCAGTTTCATTCCTTTCTTGCCTTTTTTTTTTTTTTGTCCCTCTGGGTTACATGGAGATTTTCTTGCCCTTTGAGAGGTCTGAGGTCTTGTGCCAGCATTTGGTAGATACTCTGTGAGAATCCTTCCACATCTAGACGTATCTTTGCTGCACCTGTGGAAGGAGGTGAGCTTTGTGTCCTGGTGTTCTGCCACCCTGAATGGCTCCTGTATCACACAGTGACCTTTTTATCTATTTAGGGAATTCCTTCTCACTCTGGGATAATTAAATCATTGCTCTTTTGTTAGCTCCTAAAATGCTTATATGTAAATTTCTTGTCTACCTGGGATTTAGTTTTGGCATATGGTGTTATATTCATAGTTTCTATGTGTCTGATTGTTCCATATTACATTGTTAACTCTCAGTTTGTTTGAATTTATCCAGTATTTTTTGCTCATAATTCTTTTCTTCAGACCTCTCATGGTGTATGGACTTACTTCCTCTTTGAGTGGGGCCATGGTTGGAAAGCATCTAATCCATCTTTATTTTGATAAGTTTCTTTGCTGGGTTTAAAATTTCAGAGTTGCAGTTACTTTCTCTAAGTGCATTGAAGGTGTTAGTCTACCACTTGTTGGCTCCTACTCTTGTTGAAAATTCAAGTGTCAGTCTTTTTTTTTTTTTTTGGTCTCACTCTGCAGCTTGCGGAGATCTAGGGATTGAACTGGCGCCCTTGGCCATGAAAGTTGGAGTCCTGACCCCTGGACTGCCAGAGAATTCCCTGTCAGTCCTGTGTTCTGTTACTTTGCGGTGATCGCTCTCTGTCTCTGAGTGCTTTTCAGGTCCCTCTTGTTTGGTACTCTGCTTCTCTCAGGTGTGGATTTTGTTGGGCTTCCTGGAGCTGAGGCTTGGGATCATTCATCACTTTTGGGACCTTCTCTGATACTTTGTCTTGAGAGTCTTCAGTTACGGTCTCTCCCTATTTCGCAGCCCTTCTGCAATTTTAATTACATACTTATTTTCCTCCACGTTGCATAAGCTTTCCTGTTTTCATGTCGTCAGTCTGTGCTCCTGATAGTTCTACCTTTTAATGGCCTTGCCAGCTTTGTCCACTCTGTCCAATTGATCTTGATTTTTATTTTTAAAGATTTATTTTTGCTTTTTGACTGTGGTGGATCTTTGTCGCTGCACATGTGCTTTCTGTAGTTGTGAGTGGGAGTGAGCGGTATGCAGGCTTCTCGTGGTTTCTCTTGCTGCCCCCCGGCACAGGCCCAGCGCGCGCAGGCGTCGGGAGCTGCACCGAGTCAGCTCAGTGGTTGTGCTGCAGGGGATCTTCCTGGACCAGGGATCAGACTGACGTATTTGATTGCATTGCAAGGTGGATTCTCAACTACTGGATCACCAGGGAAACCTGGATCTTGATTTTTAACTTCAATTCTTGTGTTTTTTATTTTTAGACTTTTTTTTTAAATCTCCTTTATCATTTTTTAATATGAACTTTTAAAAATTAATTCTGGTTTCCTCAGTGTGTATGTCCAGCAGTGGGATTGCTGGGTCATAAGGCAGTTCTATTCCCAGTTTTTTGAGGAATCTCCACACTCTTCTCCATAGTGGCTGTACTAGTTTTCATTCCCACCAACAGTGTAAGAGGGTTCCCTTTTCTCCACACCCTCTCCAGCATTTATTGCTTGTAGACTTTTAGATCACAGCTATTCTGACTGGCGTGAAATGGTACCTCATATTGGTTTTGATTTGCATTTCTCTGATAATGAGTGATGTTGAGCATCTTTTCATGTGTTTATTAGCCATCTGTATGTCTTCTTTGGAGAAATGTCTATTTAGTTCTTTGGCCCATTTTTTGATTGGGTCATTTATTTTTCTGGAATTGAGCTGGGCATACACACTGAGGAAACCAGAATTGAAAGAGGCACGTGTATCCCAATGTTCATTGCAGCACTGTTTATAATAGCCAGGTCATGGAAGCAACCTAGATGTCCATCAGCAGATGAATGGATAAGATAGCTGTGGTACATATATATACACAATGGAGTATTACTCAGCCATTAAAAAGAATACATTCGAATCAGTTCTAATGAGGTGGATGAAACTGGAGCCTATTATACAGAGTGAAGTAAGCCAGAAAGAAAAACACCAATAGAGTATACTAACGCATATATATGAAATTTAGAAAGATGGTAACAATCACCCTGCTTATGAGACAGCAAAAGAGACACTGATGTATAGAACAGTCTTTTGGACTTTGTGGGAGAGGGTGAGGGTGGGATGATTTGGGAGAATGGCATTGAAACATGTATAATATCATATATGAAACGAGTCACTGGTCCAGGTTTGATGCAGGATACAGGATGCTTGGGGCTGGTGCACTGGGATGACCCAGAGGGATGTTATGGGGAGGGAGGAGGGAGGAGGGAGGAGGGTTCAGGATGGGGAACATGTGTATACCTGTGGCGGATTCATGTTGATATATATCAAAACCAATATAATATTGTAAAGTTGAAAAATAAAACCTCAAAAAAAATTAATTCTGATTTTAATTGTTGAGTCAAAATCAATCATTTTCCCCATTGTTTACCATGAAATTTTTACCCTCATCCATTAGTATATTAAAATACAAAAGACCTTGTGTCACATGACCTTGCCAAGGGTGCAGTTAAAGACAGTTCTACTTTTTTTCCTTTCATATTTTTACACTGTTTGCTTTCCTTGCCTCACTACAGAGTTTAGAATCCACAACACAATGTCAAGTAGAATGAGTGAGCATGGGAGTTGTTATCTTTTCCTGTGTTGTGGAAAGAATGCATTTATTGTTTCACCATTAAACATGATGCTAGTTGGAGGTTTTTCATTGATAGGTTTTTCAGATTAAGTAAGTTATTTTCTATTCCTAGTTTGCTGAGAGATTTTTTTTTTGACTGTGCCGCACAGCATGTGGGATCTTAATTCCCCAACCAGGGATTAAACCTGCACCCCCTGCGTTAGAAGTGTGGCGTCTTAACCACTGGATTGCCAGTGTTAAGACAGTCTCTGAGAGTTTTTATTTAAAAATTGTTGGTGTTAAATACTCTTTCTTTGTCTGTTAAAATGATTATTTTTTCTCATTTATTCTGTATGGTGAGATTTTCCAAATGCTAAATAACCCTACATTCCTGGCCTAATCTCTTCTTGATTATATTATTCCTTTTTTCATATTGCTGAACTTAATTTGCTAATTTTATTTTTGTATCTGTGACCCACAAGGATATTGGTCTGAAATTTTCTTTTGTTAATGTTTTCTCATATTAGGGTTAGGATAGGGTTATGCTAGTCTTGTAAAGTAGGAATTACTGTCTTCCTTTATTTTTTGAAAGTTTATGTAGAGTGTTGTTTCTGTTTGTTTGTTCCTCCTATTTTTTAAGTTGAACTGTAGTTGATTTACAATATTGTTAGTTTCAGGTGTACAGCAAGGTGATTGTTAGACACACACACACACACACACATTCTTTTTCAGATTGTTTTCTGTTCTAGGTTATTACAAGATAGTGAAGATAGCTCCCTGAGCTATAGTTCAGGTCCTTGTTTATATGTATTAATCCCATACTCCTAATTAATCCCTCCCTACCTGCTTTCCCCTTTGGTAACCATAAATTTTTTTTCTATGTCTGAGTCCTTCTGTTTTGTAGAAGTTCATTTGTATTATTTTCTAGATTCCACATATAGGTGAAATGAATTTTGTCTTTCCTTGATCATTGTGATAGTCTGCGACTTACTCTGTGTTTTAATACCTCTTAAGCACACTGTGCATGCTTACTGTTCTATCATCGTTACTGGAATTTTCAATCTTTAAAACTTGGCAGATACTGACTTTGTAATTTCTTCTGGGTTCTATTCTTGGTGCCTAGTTTTGACCACAGAGGTCCTGGTTCTTTTACCTGTGAGGAATTATTTGAAGTCTGAATTGAAGATGAATTTCTCCAGAGAGAATTTGCATTTGATTCTAGGAGGGACCTGGAGGAGCAGTCAGCCCTGGAATCAGTTTAAATTAAAACTTCCACAGACTTTTCTGGCAGCCTGCTTAGCATGAATCCTGGCTGCAGAAGGGGCACGTGACCTCCTGTCACAGTCCCCATTTCACCCCATTCCTAGGCTTTTCAGAGTCTGCACAAACTGAAGGTCATGAATCCTGTGGTTCCTCTGGTGTCTTAGTTCATAAAGGGTTTCAGAGCGCTTGTTACTTCTCTGGCTTCCTGCTTTAATCTTGGCAATTTCTTGTTGGATTTTGAAAGGTGAATTCTACCTTGTCCCTTCTCTGCGTGTGTTTTCAGCCGTTTTCCATGTTTCTAGCCCTGGTGCTCGGTGCTCTGAGGCGCAGGGAGGTGCTGGGGCCGCTCCTGACCTGTGTCTTGTTTTCCAGCTCTCCGGGAGGTGCTGCATAACCACGCCTTCGTGGGCTGCGTGAATCCTCAGTGGGCCTTGGCACAGCATCAGACCAAGTTATACCTTCTCAACACCACCAGACTTAGGTAAATCGGTGCAAACGAGAGAAACGCAGAGCTGCTAGGACGGTGGTCCTGGAGACAGAGGCAGGAGAAGCTGGGGAGAGCAGGGTGACAGTCGGAAAGGGCCCAGCTTCAGAGGCAGACACGTGTGGTTTCTCACCCAGGCTCAACATGTACCGTTTATGTGACCACGGACAAGTCACTTTGATAACTGAGTCTCGGATTTCTCTTCTTAAAAGTGGGGTATCACTGTTAATTCACAAGGTTTTGTGAAGGTAGGATGACGTGCTGTGAGCTGGGTGTTGAGAGCTTGGAGCTGGTGGGGTGTTCCAGCCTGTGTGGTGTACAGCAGGGGCTGCGGGCTGCCCTGCAATACCAGCTCTCAGCTACTCAAATCCAACTGATTGGATTTAAAGCTGGGATCAGGTCCCTTGATGCAGGGGCCGATTGGATTCAAGTAGTGGGGGTGGGAGGGCTGAGCGCCTGGGAGACTTTGAGGGAGAAACCGCCTCTCTGTATCAGGGCACCCCGCTGACACAGTGAGGAGGGAGGTCACTGGGGCCTCTGCCGCTGAGGGCCTCCAGGGCAGGGAAGGGAGGCAGGGGATGGGTGAGAGGGCCTGACACCTCCTCTCCTCTCAGCTTTGGGATGGAGCCAGGGCCTGTTCCAGCCCTGAAGAGCCAGTGGGGTCCATGAGCATGGGATGCGCCAACTCGGCAGCACCCTTTGCCCAGCACGCAGCTGGTGACATTTATGGTTGTTCTTCAGGGATCTTGGAGGATGAGCTCCTGTCGAGTCTAGAACCTCTATTAAATGTGGTCTCGAATCGGTATTTCAGGGGGGTGGTGCTGCCACCCTCCGTCGCCGGGCACCATCACTTGGCCATCATGGGACTCTGTCCTGCTGAGATCCCACGTGACCTCCCTGAACTAGAACTGCCCCACCAGGGAGCTTACTGCCGGCACACCCGGCCTTGGGTGCTGGTGACTCCCTCCTCCTAGGCTCAGAAACCCTTAGTGAGCTCAGCTCAGGGCCACTGTTTTTCCTGAGAAGCTGTGGGCTCGTCCAGTGAGCTCTTACTGGTTATTGGGATCCTGCTCCCTTTGTTTTTTCTTTGCCAGGAAATCTAACTGCATGATTTCCAAGATCCCAAATCACAATCGTCTTGGTTCTTTGATTTCATGATTACAAACCTAGGCCAGTCCTAGAATCCTAGCTGCTAATAAATGGAAACAGTTTCCCGGTGAGCATGTGAACCAGCTGAGAGCAGGTTTTTGGCTTCTTCCCTCCGCACTGACCGCCTCTGACCTGGGACCAGCCAGCGGCTCTCCGGGTACCTTGGTGTCCCTGCTGTCGTGCTTTGTCTACTTTGATAACCAAGCCTTTAAACAAGACCTGTGTGGTGCAGATTTCTTTCATAACTATGGAGTACAGTTATTTCAATTCTGTGTTTCTGCAGGTAGGTCAGTATATTGTACACTTCACAGCTGCCTCAGCCATCCCCCATGCAGCCCGAGTCTGTCTGCTGGTGACTACATGGGAAGTCCCTTGCGCTCCCCGTACAGCCCATATTTCTAGATAGTGGGTTGTAAAAGAAATGGTTTATACGATTCTTTGCCAGTGGGGAATAGTGAGCAAAACCTGCTTAACTTTGTCACCACTGGGTGCCAGAACCTTTTACCGCGCCAGGAAGGTGGGGACAGAGCGCGGGTGTTGGCAGGGCAGGCGGTCTCAGCGCCGTGACCAGTGCAGGCCCAGGACTGCTGGAAAGGCCTCTGCGCGGCCGCGCGCCTTCACCCCACCGTGTCTCGGGTTCTCACTCCCATTTTGTCCCTGTCCCTTGGCTCTCAAGCACAGATTCTGCTCTTCCTTAAATTAAAAGTCACTTCATTTTTATTTTCAGTGAAGAACTGTTCTACCAGATTCTCATTTATGATTTTGCCAATTTTGGTGTTCTGAGGTTATCGGTAAGTTTATTTCCTGCTTCTCATTTCTGAGAGTTCAACAACTGGTCATTTCTGAAAAGAGCCCTACCCCATTATCTTATTTGTTGTATATTAAGTGTTTCTAAATGTGATTAGAATAGTTTATACATGAGTTGCATATGGAAGTATCCTTATAATAGTTTTATACAAAGCAGAACAGTCATTTGGTAGCCAACTTAAAATGTTTATTATTATAGAAACTAATACATATCTACTTAAAACTTAAGAGATAGAAGCAGAAATAAACATTCTCTAAAGCCCACGACCCAGACACAACCCCAACTAACATTTTAATTTAGAATTAAAAATCATACCATCCATGTAGTTTTGTATCCTCTTTTTACATTTGACATACAGAAAAGCCCTCTGGAATTTTTACTGGGATTGTGTTGAGCATATACTATAGATCAATTTGGGGAGAGAAATCTCTCAATTTATTTAATAGTCACATTTTTTGGATACTATAGATGGCGGCCCACCAGGCTTCCCCGTCCCTGGGATTCTCCAGGCAAGAACACTGGAGTGGGTTGCCATTTCCTTCTCCAGTGCGTGAAAGTGAAAAGTGAAAGTGAACTCGCTCAGTCATGTCCAACTCTAGCGACCCCATGGACTGCAGCCTACCAGGCTCCTCCGTCCATGGGAGTTTCCAGGCAAAAGTACTGGAGTGGAGTGCCATTGCCTTCTCCGACTTAGCAGCAGCAGCAGCAGTAAAAGGCATTTTTAAAAAATTGTCAATTGTTTGTTGCTATTATATAGAAGTACAAGTGTTTTGGTAATTCTATCTTGCAGCCTTGTTAAACTCACTTATTAGCTGTAGCTTTTTTATTGATTCCAGCAGATTTTCTAGGTATATGACCATCGCATCTGTGGATAAAGACAGTTTTATTCCTTCCTCTCCAACCCAGATGCCTTTTCTCTCTCTTGCTTGGTTGTACTGGCAAGAACCTAAGTACAGGCTAAACAGAAGTGGTGAGAATGGAAATACTCCTCTCTTTAATCTTAGGGGAAGCATTCAGTCTTTGACCGTGAAGTGTGTAGGTTTCTTGTAGACGGCCCTTAGGGTGGTTGAGGAAGTTCCTTTCTATTCCTTGTGTGCTTCAGGCTTTTATTCAGGAAGGGAGGCTGAATTTTTTTCAGATGCTTTTCAGATTTCCTCACAGGAAGATTTCTAAGTAGAATTTTTGGTGGTATAGAGCTATTCATGTAGCTTCGAGGGGCCTTTGTATAAGTTTAAAAATTGTTGTCCATTTAAGTTTTCAAATGTATCGGCGTAAAGTTGTTCCTAACCTTTCGTATTCTCCCAGTGTCCGTGCACCTGCAGTGGTGTGAGCTCTCGTCCCAGCAGTGGTCATTTATGTCTGCTTTTTAACTTGGTCAGTCTAAGGTTTGTCAATCTGGACCCAAAGACAGTTCTTTGGTTTCAGTGATTCTTCTGTCGTTTTTCTGATTTCAGTTTCATCGACACCTGCTCTCATTTTCTTATTTCCTTTCTTCTACTTAAAGTGCTGTGAAAATTTCCCAAGTGCTGCTTTAGCAGCGTCCCACACATCTGGATACATTTTCATTTTCATCCAGTTCAGAATACTTCTAAATTTCCTTTTGATTTTTTTGGACCCTCACATTATTTAGAAATATATTATTTAGTCTCTTAAATACTTGGAATTTTCTCAGAGATCAAGTATTGATTTCTAATTTAATTCCATTTTTGCAGACAACATATTTGAATCCTTTTACACCTACTGAGACTTGTTTTATGGCCCAGAGTATATTCGGTGTTGGTAATAGTCCATGTGCATTTGAAAAGAATTTGTGTTCTGGTCTTGTTGAGTAGAATGTGCCACAAATGGCAGGTGTCTCAAATTGCTGGTGATGCTGAAACCTTGTATACACTGATTTTCTGTCCACTGGTTCTGTCAGTTATTGGGGAAGGATATGGAAGAGAAACATACAGTTTCTCTTCACAGTTCTGTTTTATTCTTCATGTACTTTAAAGCTCTGTCAGCAAGTGCATAAATATCTAGGCTAGCTTGGTCTGTGCGTTAGCTGACTCTTCTGTTATGGAAAAGAGCGAGCAGTGCCCTGTGGGTCTGTAACGCGTAAAGTGTGTTATGTGACAACAGTGCGTGTTCAGAGGGGAGAAATGGACGAAAACGGAGGCATCTTGTTTTTCACAATAGATTTCAGTCTCCTTCCTAACAGATGATTTACCTGAATGTCATTTGCTTTAACGTGTTTTCCCTCCCCCTTGCTTTAGTAAGGCGGTAGGAAGAAATGAAGGTTCAGCCTCGTGAGTTTCTGGAAATGTGAAAGCGAGGTCTTTAAAGCTACACAAAAGGAAGTGCCCTCCGTGGCTTTGCCTTTCCCAGATTTTCAGCAGATCTTTGTCCGTGACGCCCTCTCTGTTGAAATGGCCATTGGTGAGGAGGAGAACCTTCTTTTGTAGATTTCCAAGTGTCTTTGGGGGAATTGAGGAATGAGTGCTAGATTTGTGGCTTCTCACCTACTGAGGTGACAGTGGTCTTGTGGGAATTCAGGCAGTGTTTGGAAGCCCTGTTAACACTCGCTCCTAATGCTCTTGCCCCTTCCTAGGAGCCAGCACCACTCTTTGACCTGGCCATGCTCGCCTTAGACAGTCCCGAGAGTGGCTGGACAGAGGAGGACGGTCCCAAGGAAGGACTTGCTGAGTACATTGTTGAGTTTCTGAAAAAGAAGGCTGAGATGCTTGCAGACTACTTCTCTCTGGAGATTGATGAGGTGGGTGAGGGCCGTTTTTGTCTCCCTTGTAAGTCCCTCTTGCTCTCTGGGACTTGGCTTGCTGTGTTCAGTTGGTGAGCAGACCTAAAGAGCAGGTGGCTCTGCCATGTGCCAGCAGAGAAGGCTCTCTAAGCATTTGCCTCTGCTGCCCCCAGGGCCCAACCTGGTCGCCCAGAATAGCAAGTCTGAGGACAGGACCTGGAGCAAGCACCAGGGAGATGGGATTGGTTTAAACTGTAACAGCCTGATTTCTTATCCCTCTTGTCCAGGAAGGGAACCTGGTTGGATTACCCCTTCTGATCGACAACTATGTGCCCCCGCTGGAGGGTCTGCCTATCTTCATCCTCCGACTGGCCACAGAGGCAAGTGATGGAGCACATCCTGATGACAGTCCTGTGGGGCGATGAGTGTCGGGGGGCAGGGGGGTGCGGGCTTGCAGCTCCACCATCATGTGTGATGAGGAGGAGGAAAAGGGTAATGAGGCTAAGGCCCCTCTTGTGCCCACCCACCCCAGCAGTTCCAGTCTGCAAGTCTAATGCCTAAAAATCATGCGTACTTTTCAAGTCGTCCGTTATCTCCATTTAGAAATGGATTGTGTTTAAAGCATGTACATATGTTGACGTATTGAATTCTCTCTTTGGATCAGGTGAACTGGGATGAAGAAAAGGAATGTTTTGAAAGCCTCAGTAAAGAATGTGCAATGTTTTACTCCATCCGGAAGCAGTATGTGTCTGCAGAGTCAACCCTTTCAGGCCAGCAGGTACAAGGGCGATACACGCTGGCGCTCCAGAACTGGGGTGGGCCCTCACGCGAGCCCACCCCTCTGAACTCCTGTGATCCAACGCACATCAGCTTTAGTACAGTGGTCAGCTCTTACGAATTTTATCTCCTTCAGAAATACTGCTGGAAGGGTACCTCTAGAGTGATCTGTCAGATGTACAAACAAGCCATTGTAGTGAGAAAAGGTGGGCTCCAGGGCTCGGGGCCCGTGTCCCCACTGTGAGCCTGGAGTGTGCAGCCAGAGCCGTCACATCCCGGTCAGTCCCCCGCCTCTCTTGCGTGTGCCCCACTCTGCCTCTGACACTGCTGTGCCAGACGGACCTGGCTGTAGTGCGCCAGGGCCCCAGCTCCTCTGAAGGGAGGTCCCTGGGCTCTTCGTGGTTCCACGTCAGATGACAGTGCTTTTCAATCCACAGCTATTTCGAGGGGTTTGTTTGGGTGAGGAGAGGTGACTGAAACACAGGCACACCTTAGACATTTTGCAAGTTCCGTTTCAGATCACTGCAATAAAGCGAGTTGCACAAATTTTGGGGTTTCCCAGTGCATATAAAATGTTATGTTTACACCCTCCTGTGGTCTGTTAAGTGCAATATATAGCATTGTGTCTTAAAGCCAGTATATATACCCACATTTTAAAATGCTGTTGCAGAGATGCCACCAATAGATATTGTGCAAGGTTGCCAGAAACCTTCAATTTGTGTTTAAAAACAAACAAAACCACAACAGTCTGCAAAGTGCAATAACACAAGGTCTGCCTGTGGTGTCAGACAGACATGTAGTCACTGTCTCCACATAACCGTCTTGGTGACGGCGCTCGTCCTCTGAGGTGACGGGCTGTGCTCCATTCCATGGGTGAGGACGCTGAGGGACAGTTGTGGGGTGTGTTCAAAGTGATTGTGGAGTGTACTTCCTACTGCTGCCGTTCAGGCACCACAGTCAGGAGGAGACATTGCTTTAGATGCTGCTACAGTGAGCACTGTCCCTGAAGGGAACCAGCTTCCGTGGGGGGAAGCATCACAAGAGCCGTGGCTGCTTCTCTTCCCCCTCTCATTGCTGTGCTCACTGTGCTCAGGCCTGCGGGATCCCTGAGAGCTTGGCCTAGAAGAGGGACTTCTCAGGCATGAGGTCACACAGCTCTTCTATAAGCCCCCACGACTCTCTTAAGGCCTGGCGTACACGGGATGTGGACTCTTACCTTGTCTCTTCCAGCGTGAAGTGCCTGGCTCCACTGCAAACCCCTGGAAGTGGACTGTGGAGCATGTCATCTATAAAGCCTTCCGCTCCCACCTGCTGCCTCCAAAACACTTTACAGAAGATGGCAACATCCTGCAGCTTGCTAACCTGCCAGATCTGTACAAAGTCTTCGAGAGGTGCTGACTGTGGTCATCTGGGGACTCTAGGATGGTCTGTTCTTCCTTTTGTGTCCTGATGTTGGTAGGTGGAACTTTGACCTCACGCATGCCTTCTCACTAGGAGCACTTCTTCATGTGTGGCAGATTGACTATAAATAAATAGCCAAATTTGTCCTGAGCATGATTTATTTAATTTCATTGCAAATGAAATCCATTTTTACCTAATGTATACCTGATTGTGTTGAAGACTTCCAAAAGTAGTTTGAAAGCCTCCTGGACATCTGATAAGAAGTCTTAAATGGCCTTGAAAATTTTATATAGATCATGCATTGATTTGATTCTTTTTATATTCTGATGACTTTCTAATATCAGGTGATAGACATTATGTTTTTTATGCTTTTAAAAGGCACCTGAACCTATGAGGCACTATGATGGTATTGTCAGTTCAGCTGTCTACATGGTCAATCTATTAGTACCTTTAATAACTAGTGTAAAAAATTGAACAGTCCTTATGCAGTGCATATCAGGCATGAGTTTTTAAGTTAGTCCACTTTGTTAACGGCTATCAATAATACCAGCATATGATAAAGGCATTTCTAGGCATTTTTCTTTGAAGGGTGTTATAAAAATACAAACTTGAATTAATATCAGCCTGCATTAAAGAAATGTGCGGTTAGCACTGGGAGGAAGAATGCCTGTAGTTTGGAGGTAAAGTCCAGCAGAAAAGAACAGAAAAATCCTATGAGAAGTGGAGCCATTCCATTTGGAAAAGACAGGGACGAGGACAGGCCACTCTGGGAGGAGCAGAGGCTGAGTGAGCAGGAGAGGAAGAGGGACTCCAAGGCCTCCAGCTGGACCACACAGGATATCGGTCCCAGGTATGGGATTCTAGGATGAATCTGCATCCCAGAACATGCCTTGCCACTTGCCCACTCCCACACACCACCTGAAAGAAAACTTACAGGAAATCACCTCAATTCAGGACATTGGTTTCCGTATTTTAAAAACAGAGATAGATGATTATTCTAAAGAAGAGAGTAATTATTAGAGATCTTATTCATATTTAAGTTAACTTTATTACCTAGTTCAATGTCTAATTTTATCTTATGTGGCCTTAATTCATTAGACTTCCCCCGTATTTTTTGTGTAAACACGTTGAAGATACAATAATCATTTCCATAAAACCACTTCGATTCTGAGAACAACAGAGAATCACAAATACTGCAACACAGCTACACACTCCACGGCAAAATCATCTTGAACTGGGTACCTTTAAAGATGAAACCAAAGTTCTTAAAAGAAATTCTGTATTTCAGATTATTTTTCCTTGAGAAGAGAAGAGGGGTGTGAGCTTGGAGGGGCGTGACTGCCATGTTTTAAAGGCTCCTCTTAACGAACGTGTCAGTAGCCAACTGTAGGCAGCAGAAGGGTGTGTTTAACAGACTCTTGAGGCCAACCTCCGCATGCCTGGCCTGCCCTCCCTCCTCCTCCATCGGGCTGGTCTGAGGTTTCATTCCACAAATAAGCAGCAGATGAAATACTTTACAAGATACAGCACAGCTGATGTGAAGACTAAGGACCCTACTCTTACTTTAAGAGCAACAGGCCCTGGGCGCCCCTGCCCCATGCAATAAAACAAGTTTTATATACACTCCCCATATCCTTTTCTAACATTTTCTTATATAAATTTAAATATCTTACAAAAAAGGCTTTTTCCTCCAAACATACAAATTTGAGTGAAACATATATTCCCCACCAGTGAACTTGTTTCTTCACTAAATATAAACGCTACCTGATATTAAGGGTAAGTGTCTCTTGGCCCCTGGAGATCACTGTAGTCTGAATTGCACCGTGGAGAAGGCACTTGTGTTTCTGAGGTCTCCAGGAAGTATCTCAGTGGGCGCTGAGCTGCTGTCCTCCAGAGCCGGGCCCAGTCACTGAGGCGGCTGGGGAAAAATGGTGAGTAAACTTGATTCTAAAATTACGGAAATAAAAAATAATGGCATGGACTAGTTCTTAGTCTAGAATCAAACTACACACAAAGTGTTCGTTCATGAAGATTCAAACCTGTTTCACTCTCTCATAAATTAGAAAGTACAAAGGTGGCTATCTGAATGCCAAAGCTCAAACAGTCCTGAAAGGGGTCTGCGTCAGTGGCCGAAGGGCAGCCCCTCGGGGCGGGCCCGGGCGGGGCCCTACTGCTGGGCCAGCAGTGCCGTCCTGTTGGCCTTCATCTTCTCTAGCCGCTTGGCCAGGTGGCTGTTGGTCATCTCCATCTCCTCGATCTTGTCCAGTGCTGTTCGGAGCTGCAGACGGGAAGAGAGCGGTCACTTCTCACGGTCAGAAACAAAGCCTGCAGGGCTTTCCTCTGCACTCCCGGGGAGATGGAATCACTGCCAGGTGGGGTGGTTACAGGGGACCCCGCGGTCATTGTGTTTTCAGCCAGCCAGAGGTGTGAACCAGTGCTGCTGAGAGAGAGGGCATACAGACATACACCTCATCTAAAACAAAAAGGAAACCTTTTCCTCACTATCTGAGCAAAACATAAAAGTAAATGGCAGTCCCCGTGCAGGTCAGAAACCAACAGAGTAAATGATCCCACTGCTGTGTCACTGAAGACTGGAGCCAGGATGAAATTGCTTACACAGCAAAGAATGGAAAGTGTTTCCAAAGGAGCTTTTCTTTTTAGGAACGTTATTTCCAGAAGCATAATGAAGTAAGTACCTCTCTTTGTAGCTTCCTCTTCTCTGCTTTCAGCTCATCCTCGACTTTCTCCGCATTCTCAGCAGCGGTCCTGTATCTCAGCACCTGCCCCTCCAGGCGGCTGATCTGTGAACATGAGAACAGTCCTCAGGGGCTGCCACGGAGCCACCAGCTGTTTTGCAGCCAAGATGGAAACACGAGTCATAACAGACTCCAAGTAAGCGAGCACTGACGAGCCCCTCAGGGCGAGCCAGGGTCCTCTCAGAACCCAGCTGCTGTTTATAAACCAAGGACTGTCATCCCTTGAGAGGATGAGCTGTGCAGTCACTACAGGGCCAGTTTCCCATGTTCGGTTTTGTGACGACTACATTGTTTAAGAGCCACAGTAACATCGCAGGACAAGATGCCTCGAATGGAGAAGTCAGTAGGCTTTCTGAAATGTGCAAGAAGGGAATATATCAGAAAGTACCATCTTCTTGAATTGGCTCCAAGAAATGCAAGTATAGCTTCAGTCTTCCTTCATAGAGAAGGCTGAAGTTCTCTGTTGGCTTCTCCACTTTAACATGGAGCTTTTCTAGAAATCCAACTGCAGAGACAGCTCAAAGAAACCTAGGCTCACGGGGTTAGCCACTGAGCTACAGGAAGCAGATATGTTGTCAGGGGGCCTGAAATCACTTGGCACCACACACAGGAAGGACTTACACTTTGCTCCAAGGTGGTTATATCCTGTTCCGCTTTTGAAAGCTTAAACTTGTATTCACTGATTTGTCTGTTGGCGTCTCCTAGAAAAGAAGAGAATAAACCTCTTGCAGAGGTGCAGGTGTGACGAGAGGTGGTAAGGCCTGCCTGCTGCCCAGGAGAGGGCCGCGCAGTGCAAAGCACACAGGCCACCAAGCAGCTCCCTTCACTGGTCCTAGCACACCTGCGCCCGGGACGCACCAGCGCTTGTTACTGCAGCACCTATCCAGTGTTCTTGCCTGGAGAATCCCAGGGACAGGGGAGCCTGGTGAGCTTCCGTCTGTGGGGTAGCACAGAGTCGGACACGACTGAAGCGACTTAGCAGCAGCAGCAGCAGAAATTCTGACGTGTGCAGGTAGAACTCTAAGCAAGGAGCCCTGCTGTGAACACAGCGGGGCCCCTGCCCTGGCTCCCCTGGCCCCAGGCACCCTGCTCTCCACACCAGGGCCCCTTCTCCCCACCTCTGAGTCTAGCCCAGCCATTAAGGTCCTCCTCAGTTTTCACCTTCTTCAATGACCCTCCATAGTTACCTCTAGCTTCTCCTTCCTTTGTTGCATTTTTTTTTACACTCTTAGGACATTTATCATGTTTCCCTAACATTATGTAGAACATAGGACACCACAGGTCCACGGGTATGTCTCAGCTTCTTGAATCCACCTCTGTTTCCAGCGAAGTGCTCCACACATAATGTACACTTAATATTTACTGAAATAAATGCTTTTCAGTAGTATGTTGTGATTAGGGATAGAGCTGGAAATCATTAGTTTGTTTCTAGGTCAGATATACAGCTATTTAAAACAAGAAATTCAGAAATCCTGGGGGAGAAAAATTCCTTCCAGCAATCCAAATTTAACAAAAATGTTAATGGTAGAAAGTTCTAATTAAGCCTTTGTCCAAAAAGGCCTATGTAGCCTTACTCAGAATATGTAGAGGAAAAAGGTCATTGGCAGAACCAGTATTTTAAAATAAGTTATCAGAAATGCCTTATTGAAATTGGAAAAACAAAAGTCTCCCCTTTGTGGATTATACATTCTCCATATACAGATGTCTCCCTACTGTGGAATACTGGGAATACAGTAGGTGTTTTTACAATATTCAGTAATGTGGGGTCAAAACCAGAAAGGCAGGAAAACTGAATTTAGGTAAACTGAATGGGCTTACTTTGTGGCCTGTTTTAAATTCCATCTAATAAAGACTATTTCTGGGAAAATCCTGAAACCACTCTGCAGTGGTGTGAGTTAGTTCCAAATATATCCTTCCAATCATCAAAGATAAACTCCCCAGAAAAACTTATCAGTAGGAAGGATGCTTACAGATGACACAGGAATGTGAAAAAGGACAGTGTCACGATGTCACTAGCTACAAGATGTTCTAGAAATCATGTCATCCAGAAGGGGAGAGCACTACCCAGGAAGCACACCAGCTAGAAGCAGGCTCTATCAGTCCGTGACTGACTGGGACAGCTTTTCTGGTCCCCCTGAGGGCTGATCTTTGGAACCACAGGCTCGAGCAGCCCGCGCGCAGCCCACCCAGGGGAGCGCGCCGGCCCAGGCTCACTCTGCATCTCGATGAGCTGCAGGTCCGAGCCGTTCTGTAGCTCTGCCAGGTCGCCCGCTGTGCCGTCGCTCCTGGAGCACTTCTGCCGCTCCTCCTCCAACTGCAGCTTCAGCTTTCTAATCTGAAGAAGTAAAGGCTCATCAGTGAGATCCAGCCTGTCAAATGAAACAGATGCTTGGCCCCATGGCCACAGATGATTCACTCAGAGCCCCTCTTAACTCTGCTCACGTGCTGGAGGTCAGCTGTGAACAAATGTTCAGAGCTCCAGGACCAGGGGTCCTAGTGAAAATAGCCATATTTCATTACTTGTGTTCATCTGTAGAAAAGCACATCTTAGGGTATTTTTAAACTTTTGTTTAAAATGGAAAATCCCATGGCAGTTAGATGTTTCTTATTCTGAGAGTTAGATCAAATATTCTTATTTAGAAAGCTGTATACAGAAATAATTGGAAATATATTTTTAAGTTTGACTACAAAATTTACCTTATTTTACCCCAAATAAAGGCCATTTATAGCAGCTTACTCATTAATAGCCCCAAACAGGAAACTGTTGAAATGTCCATCAACAGAAGGACAAAGCAAATAGTGGTCCATGTATATACAATGGAATTACTGCTTGGCCAAAAAAGCAAATATACTGCTAACATATGCAGGAAAATGGTGACTTTCAAGCTAAGTATATGCGGCGCAGAAAACTCCAGAAAATATAAACTGAAGAGACAAAAAGGTACATCGGTGGTTTCTGGAGAAGGGGAGGAGGTGGGAGAGGAAGGAAGGTTTACAAAGGGACACACAGACTTGGGGTTTATACACGTTTTTACCATGTTGATTGGGGTGACGTTTCACAGGCTGCTGTCCCCCCAAAGTTCGTGTATTACAGTCCTAAGCCAGTGCCTCACAGTGTGATCTTAATTTGGAAACAAAGTCATTGCAGAGGCTCTCGGTTGAGGTGGAATGACACTGGGCGAGGTGGGCCTCGGGGGGTCTGGTGTGCCTGGGCCCTGACTCAGAAGAGTGCACGCGGACGGGGGAGCCGCGCGACACAGAGAACGCGGTCAACAAGCGAAGAGTGCACACGGACGGGGGAGCCCGCGACACGGAGAATGCGGCACATTGGGAAGAGGCCTGGGAGGCCCCCGCCGGCCTCAGGAGGGGGCCGCGCTGCTGACACACCACCCTGGGTTCCCAACCAGCCAGCCAGCCACATCAAGCTTTACAGAAACTCGGATGGGCCCCACCAACAAGCTGCCCACCAGCTTTTTTAGTATTTCACTTTTAAACAGAAAACTAAATAAATCTACATAAAAGAACATCTGGAATGAAAAACTATGCAGACAGAAAAAAATTAAAGGGGAGCAAATCAACCAGCCTATCAATATTGTCTGAGATAAGTGAAAATGCATCCTTGAAATGACTTCAGAACTACAACTCAGTAAAAACAAGAAGGCAAAGTTGAGAACATCTTTTAGAAAGCAGAACACGTGAGATGAAAGGGATGGAAAACCAGGAGAGAGAGTATCTGGCTTGAGACCTATTCCCCTTCCCCACAAGTCCGAAATCAAAGTCGAGCTCCCCAAATGCCTACAACACTTAGCCCCAGAGACGCAGGAAGCAGAGCCTGCCATCCTCACCCGCCTGGGGCCACCTCTGGGGCCAAGCCCAGGCCTCACCACGCCTCCCGTGTTCTTCCTCCTCAGGTCAAAGGTGACGCTGTGTGCTCAGAGCGCCCACTGTCCTTAGCTCCATCCCCAGGGGGCACTGGACCAAGTCTGCCCGCCCCCACAGGGAAGGGTGAGCTGGGCACCAGGACTGAACCCATCCTTCCTGACAGCTTTGCCCTTTCAGCCACAACATCACTACCAGCCTCAGGGCAGCCAGGACTAACTCATCTTCCCTGTGGTTCCTCCTCATGTCCATCTCCGGAAGGCTCACCCTCCCTCCCCTGTGCTCGTCCCCAAAGGACCCTGGATGAGCCCGACTCTGTCTCCACTTCCTGACCTTTCCCAAAGCCCCACCCCTGCGCTGCCCCCTCTGGTTACCTTCTGTCATCAGCAGCCCCTCTGTCCCCTCTGCACGTGCCCATTACCCCAGCCTGCTCCCCCAGAGGGGCTGCTTCCCCTGCAGCCCGGCAGCCCCTCACCTCTGCTGAGCCCAAGGATGGATCAGGGTCCCTGGCTCTCATTGCTGTTGCGCACTCGCCTCCCTCTGGCTCCCTGAACTCTTAATACAGCTCCCAATCACATCTCCTCTTTATAAACACTCACCACCATCACCCCGCACTCTCGTCACCATTGTGGCTCCTAACATACCCGCAAAGTTATTCCTGCCTGAATTGTTGGCAAATTCAAAATCCATCTGAGTAGAGCTCTCTTACAATGAATCCCTCGGTTTCTGGAACAAGGATCTTGCCATCTACCCCATCCTGCCCTCAGCCGCTTGTTCCCACTGTCACATACTAGATCTTTTCACTACACTCCAGCCAGCCCTACCCAATGCAGCCCCGTGCATCTTCTAACCACTACTCCTGATCTTTCCAGTTCATTCTCTCTGCACCCAACTCCAAAACTCCTTCCACCCCACGGGCACCTATGATCCACTGTCTGCATCTTCTCTCCATCATGCCTTGATGTCTTCTTCCTGGATTTCCCATAGAGCTCCTTACCCAGCTTAATCTCAAGGCCCATCATGACTCTGGCATATGTCTGCCCGAGTCTCGGTGAAATCTAACACTGCTCACTCCATGCTTACACCTATGCTGCTAAATGTGCCTGGAGAAACAATAAATGCTTTCACACAAAATGCCAAACTGCATCACTGAACTTTCATAATACTAGGGAGAAAGGAGAGAATGGGCCACGCTTCCAGAGGGGAAAACAGGTCACAGATAAAAATATCAAAAATCAAAATGTCCTTGAAATTCTCAATAGCCAAACACAGGAGGCCAGAAGACAATGAAACAATTTCTTTGAAAAACAAGATGAATGCAGATGATTACAACAAAGAAGTCCATACCCACATCAAAATGTTAATCAAATAGAGGGGTAAGGTGACATTTTCATTCCTGTTAAGAAAAATTTATTGCCCCCAAACTGTTCTCCAGAAGCTCCTGGGGGATGTACCTGAGCAAGAGAATGGAGGTGGAGGAAGGGAGGCCTAAGACGCCGCGGAATGGGGTCCAGCCTGGAGCTGTACAGGCAAAGGGAACTTCAGATGATGAGCAGGGTGGTAAGGTCTCTGTCCCCAGGGTAGCGAGCCAGCATGTTCAGAAGGGCTGAGCCAGATGCGCCAGAAACCAGAAAATGGAACTGAGGGAATACAGGCTGCATCTGAAACACCGAATGTGGACCGAAACTACTGCTGGAGAGTCTGCAGCTAGACGAGAAACCAGGACATAGGAAACCAGGCACGTGATAAGGCAAACCATAGTCTTGATCTGAGGGGAACTACGGAGATGTGAAGGAGATGAAAGGAACCCCAGAATACGCCCCGTGGTTCCGCTGTCGTGGTGTTCACAGGCTTCTGATGACACAGACCGACTGGGTCACACTGTCCCTTTGTGGGGAGGGAGTGGGGACAGGAATACAGATGTCGGGCAGGGAGAGGGGATGAAAGAAGTGAAGTCCCCACGCTCCATAGAGGGGTGTCACCAGGACCGCCTTAAGCAGAAGAGCCGAGAAGCAGCGTAAGCACATCACACAGAAGCGTACAGGGCAGAGCGCACCTCCGCAGTCAGCTTAGGGGCCAACACGAGAATGGGGCGGGGGCCTTCTGCCTTCTTAACAGGCTTACAGAGCTGACTCCCTAAGCTGTGTCCCTTAAAGACTAGGAGACAACAGAGGTAAATATGGCTTTTTAGCCTTCAACTCTCACTTGAGTAGTGATGTCTGAAATAAGCATGTGTCTTTCTAGTGCACATTTTAATTTTGCTCACATTTTGCCACATGATTTAGTCAGTTACAATTAAGATTACCCTCCCATGGGAAGAATGCCTTTACCTGTGATAGTAGCTCTTCCTTTTCTCCAGCGAGTTTTCGTAGCCTTACATCTAAAACAAATGAAAAGTTTGTAATGATATAGTAAACAATTTAAAACAATTCTTCAAATTCACTAACAGCAAACATCTGATAAACAATTTACCACTTTGAGTATAAAAAGACATGAAGGCTTTAATGATGAAAGGAAAAGTACTAGATGATTCAAGACATATTTCCACACAGTTGATGTTTATCAGGCACTGAATACATTTGCTCCCAAGAGCAATGACTTTCCATGTGAAGACAAATGGAAGTACAAAGATCATTTCCTTGTTTCAAAACTTTGAAAGTTTTACCAGGAGACAATCCCCTGAAAGCCAAGGGTACCCACACAGGCTTTTAAGTCCTTAGAACAAGAAAACAAACTCCGGGAGAGAGGACAGGGCTGAGAATGAGCCTGAGAGGGGGTGCTGGAGCCAAAAACGCACAGGAACACAATGCCAGGAGCAGGCAAGGCCCACAGAGCCTGTGTGTGTGGGGAGGTGTGGGGCGCGCTCTAAGACGTGGGCCGTCAAGGCTCGGCAGAGGACCACGGGCCCGCTCCTAGCCTCAGGGGATGGATGCTCCCTCCCAACACGCAGGAGGACAAGCCCCTGGGCTGACGGGATGCCGACAGAGGACGGGCGCCCCACAGTCAACCACAGTCACCGCCAAATGCTCCAGCCACCCCACGAGGCAGAGGCAGAGGCAACCCTGCAGCTGCCCGTGGCTGCACCCACCCGTGCTCCATGCGTGCTCTGCTGTCAGAGGGCCGACAGCTACGCTTCCAGAGTTCTCCCCTTGAGAGCGGGCCCGCTGCTGTCATATACACATTCTTCTAGGAAACTGACATATGCATGAAAATTAAAAAGGAAGAAAGCTCACTTTTCATATAAAAGTGGCTGGTGCTACAGTATCCACCAGTGCCAACCTCTAGGACTGGATTCTGAGTGGACACAGCAGATGGGCATCTTCCTGAGGCTAGTGTCATTAGGCTCTCAAAGTGTTGAATTCAAGTGGCTTAGCCCTTAACGTATTACTGATCGGGGGATTTTTGTAGAATCTAACGCTGGTGGCTGGCAATTTGTTATGTAAGTAAATACTGAAACGCCTCCGGTCAATAACATTCAAGTAACAAAAGACCTATCAATAGTTCCTGGTCAAAAAGCTGGTAAGAGGCTCAGAAGCCCTGCTCTGGAATAACAGTCCTCTGATAACTTTTGGTCATCTCTTTGGTGCCTTAAGAAGTGCAGTGGCAAAGAGCTACAGAATCCTGGTGTGAGTCACAGAACAGAAAACCAGATGCTCCCGGAAGAAGAAACTTCGAACATGCTCAGGAAGCCACCGACCAGCCTCTGGGTCCCCGGGACAGATGTGCGGGATTCTCTCTTCCCAGAAAGTAGTGTTTAAATGACAAAGCCACATACACACACCCACATGCTTCCGACCAGGGGCCTTCCCCGCTAACACTCACTGCCTGGCAAGGGCCCAAGTGCTGCTTTCCCAAGGTCAAGGACTTCTGAAGACAGCGTGCCCAGGTGTCTTCCTCTCAAAGGATGTCGAGAAGGCTCAGACCGCCCTGGCTTTTGTTTTCCAAGAGAGGATGTGACCAGGTTGATGTCCAGGGGGACAACACGAACCCCAGTCAACACAGCGGCAGTGTCTTACCGAGTGGCCCTTCCCCTGCCGACTCCAAGACCTGGGCGGCTTCCTGAGACACGACAGTGATGGCCCCGACTGCGGGCTCCTGGTGGACGTCGCCGTTGGGAGTGCCGTCGGGGATGATGACTAAGCCATGTTTCTGTGGGGAAGAAGAGACGCAGTGTCACAGCAGAGTCCCCAGGGAGGCAGGAGGCGGCAGCACGGTGGCCCTGTGATGACACACGCCTGCTGCGGGGACCCCTGGTCAGCACCAGCCACACGGGGTCCAGCTCTGAAGACGGACTCGCACCTACCGGCTCTGGGCAGGAGAGCCAACGACGCTCTGCGTTCAGGAGGCAGAGGGGACGGGGCGGCAGGAGGAGGAGCAAAGCGGCGAGGAGCTCACGTACCTCTCCCGCCTCCACCGCTGCCTTCAGCTTGGCCAGCTCCTCCCGGAGCGCGTCCCGCTCGCTCCTGAGGCAGCCCGCGTGCTCTTTCAGTTTCTCAAGGGCCTGGTTTGGATGGGGCAGCGGGAGAAAGGGCACAGAGAGAGAGCAAATGAAAGGGAGCAGAGCAGCGCCTGATTCAACTTCAAAAGATAAAGCGTCAGGGACAAGGAGGCCTTAAGAGCTTTGGACACAAGCAGTTAGATGTGGAGGGGACAGAGTCCTATGCATCTAGCTTCAGAAGAAAGTTCTGTAGAAAGTGGTTAATCGTGTGTAAATCTGGCAGAGCATGCTTAGCACATCAGGCAAGAAAACAAGCCCTTTTTAGTCAGTGAAAATAAACAGAGAAGGAAGGTGAAGAAGAAATACTACTAAAATAACGTTTTCCTGACAAACCTCCTAAGTGTGCTTTTGTTAGGTAGTCCAAAAACCCACACTTCATGTTAAACTGGACTAGTATATTCAAGAATATACTTGATTTTTTAAAAAGTAAAAATGGGTTCTGGAATAACCAGTATATGTACAATGTATTTTAATTAAATACTGGCTGCAGTAATTGTTCTCTACATCATATGGTAAAATATTCCTCATATACCACTCATTTAAAAATAGCTACCCCCTCCCCCCCATTTCTCAAGGATATGTTTTTGTTAATTAAATGCAACTAATGGTTGTTTGCTTTTCTGATATACGTTCAAAACGTGAAAAACTGATGAAATAAACCCAGCCCACTTAACGGCAGGGAGCAGAATATGGGTTTACAAACAGGCCGTTGAGTCCCGGCACCTACTAACTGACCCGTGCCTCAGTTTCCTCACTGGAAAAAAGGATGAGGTCAGCACCACCCACAGGGCCCAGGCTGAGAGGGGCACTCAGCGGCAGCACCCTGCAGTGCGGAAGATGCAGGAAGGTTCAGGAAAAGCTGGGCTGTGTCCCTCGTGTATTTTCCCTGTTGTTGCCTAAAGCTCACAGCTGTCAGAGCTGAGGACAGTGGAGCAGAAGCAGGAACACGTTTGGTCCACGCTGACGCACTGTTATATCATAAAATAGCCCAGACGTCAAAAGCCGCCTAGGTCAAGCAGTGTACGCAGACATCTAGCAGCTGGGCCGCTTGAAAAAGCCTTTGTCTGCACATTCGTTCCCACGTTTAATGTTTCGACCAGCACTCCCATTCGTGCAAGAAGCTGAACTACAACAGGTAACTCTCCTCTTGGTTTACAGAGTCTAGAAGTGGGCCAACTGCTTAGTTACTCATCGCTGAAAAGCTGGACAACTTTCTAAATCATGATCCTATTTTCCAACCAGTAAGTAAATAAGGGATGATGGCAACTGCCATTTGTGTAGCTCCAGGTCTTAAAATTGATGTCTCTCATATATTCTTATACTTAATTTTTCCCTTACAGACCCTGTACTTCCTTATCCCCATTTCACAGATCAGAAAATTGAGGCTCCAACAGGCTATGTTTTTTTATCCAAAGTCACACAAAGCCAGAAAATGAATCCCGTTTTCTGGTTCAAAGCCCTTGCACACTCTGTATGTATCATCACCCCATGAAGGCCACAGTTATCTTCCCTGTCACCTTCCCTGTTCCTCCTCTGCCCAAACTGCAACGTGAACACCCAGCTTCCTCTTTCAACAATTTATGCTCATACTATGTGTCGAGAGCCTGCCCGTGAGTTAATAAAGTGCATTCCTAACACACAAGGCATTTAGTCTAACACTTCAAGCCAGTCTTATCACTCAAGTGCAACATCAGGACAGCAAAGCCCAGCACCACTGCCCCGTCTGTGGAGCCTCTCCCCTCTGTGCCGCTGTTCCGGGTTATAGGGGTCCACGTGCACTGTGGCGCCATGCATCGCCACGCACACCAGGGTGGCGGCCACCGTCACAGCATGCTCGGTTAACAACACGAGAAAACCCCTTAGGAACGGACCAATTTGAAACTCGAGTTCTAGCAAATGCTAGTACATGCCGTTTGTTCCTTTTCCCAATCTTACAGCAGACTGTCTCTTTACTTTTGGACTTTCAAATTTCACCCTCCCATAATTATGGGTGGGAAAATAAAATGCATCCTGCAGATCCTCCCATCTTACCACAGAGTTTGAAGGCTACTGAAATACCTTATAACTGGACCAAATGCATTCACACTGGATCTGAAATCCTCTGTATTACCTGACCATATAATCACTACTCTTGGGCTTGTCTTCCGTAATTGTTCCTACAGTAGATTTTTTTAGGGTAAAAAGTACAGCTTGAGGAGCTTTAAATAATTTTTACCCCTGACCTAACCTCAAATTTTAGGGTCAAGAAGCCTGAAAGGCTGAACTTTTGGACAACGGGTTATAATTACATAGAGGCACAAATATCTTTAGTGAGAATGGGAGTGAGCCTTGTGCGAGGCTGTAGGGACACACAAGCCCTTCACACATACTGATTCGACACACGACTCCTAGGTGCTCAGAACGACTCTTGTGCTAGACGAACGACCGCTAGGGTCAATGGAAGAATTAAAGAAAACTGAACTGAAATTAAAGAAAACTATATGAGAATAAGGGCCATGTTCCTTCATGGAGCTACTAAATTTAAATCTTGATTGTGAAGCTAGAGATGTGATATATCAGGTAGTCACAGATCATATTTAAAATGCATCTTTTAAAAGTCAAGGGAGGACTACCTCACACACATTATGATGGCTACTACTAAAAAAAAAAAAAAAAGAGTGTTGGCAACGATGGAGAGAAACTGGAACCCTTGTACAGTGCTGCTGGAAAGGCAAAATGGTGCAGCTGCTATGGAACACAGTATGGTTCCTCAAAAAGTTAAACTGCCGTAGAACGTAGCAATTCCCCTCCTGGGTATGTACCCAAAAGAAATCACCAGAAGAGATTTGCAAACTCATGTTGACAGCAGCGTTACTCACAGCAGCAAAAAGATGGGAGCAACCAAGTGTCCATCAACAAATGAATGAGTACACAAAGTGTGGTACAAACAGACACTGGAATATTATTCAGCCTTAAAAAGGAAAGACTTCTGACACAGGCTATGACATGTCTGAACCCTGAGGACATGATGCTTAATTGAAACAAGGCAGTCACAAAAAGACAGATACTGTATGATTCCACATATAAGGTACCCAGAGTAGTCAAATTCACAGAAACAAAAGTAGAATGGGGGCTCCCAGGGGACAGAGGAGGACGCCCTGGGGAGGAGTTGTTTAATAAAGTTCAGTTTCAGTTCTGCAAGATGAAAAGCGGTTCCGTGGAACCTCCAATGTGAATGGATTTAATACCACCAAATTCTTTACTTAGAAATGATTTAAATGGTCAATTTTATGTTTTTTTTGTATGTTACTACAACAACAAAATAATTTTTTAAAGCAAAAGAGGGACAAACTTTTGATGCACAAAACACCTTGGATGAATCTTAAGGGGAATTATTCTCAGTGAAAAAAAGTAATTCCAAAGGGTTATATACTGTGCTACTGCTGCTAAATCACTTCAGTCGTGTCCGACTCTGTGCGATCCCACAGACAGCAGCCCACCAGGCTCCTCTGTCCCTGGGATTCTCCAGGCAAGAACACTGGAGTGGGTTGCCATTTCCTTCTCCAATGCATGAAAGTGAAAAGTGAAAGTGAAGTCGCTCAGTCATGTCCGACTCTGTGCGACCCCATGGACTGCAGCCTACCAGGCTCTTCCGTCCATGGGATTTTCCAGGCAAGAGCAGTGGAATAGGGTGCCATTGCCTTATAAAACATTCTTAAGATGACAAATTATAGAAATGGAGAAGAGCAGTTGCCAGAACCTGGGATGGTGATGCTGAGGCAGCAGAAATGACTACAAGAGAGCGATAGGAGGGATCTCTTACAGTGATGAACATGTGCTCCATCTAGATTGGATCAAGATCCATGGCCTGATTGTACTGTAGTTTTATAAGATGTTACATTTTGGGAAAACTGGATAAAGGGCATACAAGATCTCTGCATTATTTCTTACAACTGCATGTGAGTCTACAATGATTTCAAACATTTTTTAAAAGTTTGGGCTTCCCAGGTGCTGCTAGTCCTAACAAACCCGCCTGCCAATGCAGGAGATGGAAGAGATATGGGTTCAGTCCCTGGGTTGGGAAGATCCGCTGGTGGAGAGCATGGCAACCCACTCCAGTATTCTTGCTTGGAGAATTCCATGGACAGAGGAGCCTGGCGGGCTACAGTCCATTGGGCTGCAAAGAGTAGGACATGACTCAGGGACTGAGCCCCCCTGTGATCAGCTAATTTCAAGCAGAACAAGACCTCCGTAGGTCTTTAAGCCAAAGGTCTCCTCCTCTCTTTTCCTCCATCTCCCCTGACAAGGTGACTCTCTGGAACAGAGGTCCTATGCCATGAGGAGGCTGCCAGTCAAAAGGCTTCCTGGGATGAGCTGGCAGGAATGTTTTCAGTCTCCAGAGTACTTGGGATCTACCTAAAGGGCTTAGCAAAAAGGCACTGAGGACTTCTTCCTTATCTGGGCCCCCGCTCTGGGGAGTTATGAGGATATAATTAGAGGTGACGTCACAGTTTGGCAGCGCCAGCAAAATCTTACATTCCTATCCACTTCCGTAATTAAAATGATTCTAATCTCTTCCTATTTTATTCACCAAAGATTTATGGGATGTTAATAACTTCTCCCCCGCCACCCTCTATCATCTGCTTCTTCTCCAGACTGTTATAATGTAAGAGTATCAAATTACCCACAGAGTTTGAATTAAATGCCTGTAGCTGTTTCTGGGAAACAGAAATCCTGGGAAAATAAAGAACAACTTCCTTAGAAAGCTCCTGCTTGTTTTACAAGCGCAGAGTCAGCTGGAGAGAGGAGTTCTTTCCAGGCATAGGATTGGGTTTTCCCAGGGAACTTTCTGCCTTGTGCTAATGTATATTTCACTCTGTATAAATGCTCAAAGATAATCAAAGGACAGAATTTTAGGAATCTCTAAATTACATTTACATTGGTCTATTCCTTGTCTATGAGCTTCGGGCCAAAGCCCAGTTTCACTTCATACCCTAATGCTTTTATCTTTCCAAAGCAGTGTCTCCTGGAGTTCGAACACCTCTTTTGTCATGGTGTCTATTTTCTGCTGCATACGCTGCTTCTCCTGCAGAGGAAGAGGGGAAGAGGAAAAATAAAAGAGCAGGAAGAAAAAGACGATGGGGTGAGAGGGAGGAAAGCAGAAGAGAAATAAAGCTGATAAAGAAACGTAACAAAAGGAGAAAGTCTGTGATGAACAGGAAAAGCAAGAGCTGCTTGTGGGCAGGAAGGATGGCACTCAGCATCCAGGCACTGTGACTCCCGCTGGTCTGGCGCTGGGCCAGCTAGCGAGGGGACTGGGGACAGCTGTCCCAGCCACAGCCACGGCAGCCAGCCAGCGGGCTTCTGCACACGCCCAGCTAGCTCCACGCGTGTACTCTTCTGCTCATGACTGCCCTTCCTCAATCATGGGACAGCTCATGAGCATGTGACCCTTATCACTGACAACAAGCAGAAGTTTCTGAACTCTATTGTTTTAAGCAGAACTGAAAAAAACATGAGAGGGACATGGCTCAATCATTCTGAATTTCCTTTAGCAGCAACTATGATAGCAAGAACATCCTAAGTTACAAATGAACAATTACAGCAGTTTCTGGAAACACTTGAATTTTAGCATTCAGCAATCCTTAACTTCTGAGTAGGCAGTGATGCACAATTTATACTCTCTTATATTTAGCAGGTTTTCTTTTCTGCATTACTGGTAAATTATCATCTCCTACTTTCCCTACTCACACATCTCTCATGTACTTTACAGTGTGGTTCTCAATTCTGAAGACCAAAAAGCATTATTTTGGCATAGCCAAGATATTTTAGTTATAAGTAAACGTGTATATTAACATCTGGTGGTGGTTTAGTCACTAAATCGTGTCTGACTCTTGGGACTCTACGGACTGTTAGCCCTTCAGGCTCCTCTGTGCATGAGATTTCCCAGGGAAGAAAACTGGAGTAGGTTGCCATTTCCTTCTCCAATATTAACATTTGAAGGATGTTAATTCTAAACATAAGAAAATACCTAAAACTAAAGTTTATATACCCAGCACCTTAGGCTTTTGAGTTAGAGACCATACTGACAAGTTGTAAAAGTCAAGCATTAAAACTCCTCTTAAATGTAATCATCACATTAAAAACTAGAACACTTAATCAGTTCTAATGTAAGTTACTGAATTTGAGAAGCAGCTCCCAAAGCAGTTTTATCATTCTTCTGAAACTGCAATGAGGAAAAAAATATATTTTAACTAGAAAAAGAAGTGGCTGGCATACTGACACACAAAAACAAGAAGACAAAAAGGGAGAAGAAGTCACACGTTATTTTTAAATGCCAGCAAGACATGGAGTTTGGATAATATACTTCTTGCCATATATGGAAAAACTAAGACAACTAACTCCGTATGTAACCTGATATTCTCAAAGGCTATCTGTGTTTGCATTAGAATTCACAAATTCTACCCGCTTTCAGCAAGCCAAGTTGTTATTCTCAAGAATGACAAAAAAGTAACATAAATCCACAAATAGAATCACTTCTTTTTCTTGATTAAATCATTTTTAAAGTCATTCGCCATGGGGGGAGATTAAGTGAGTCAGATCCATGGGGGAAGAGAAAGAGGAGGGGGAAAAGGCAGGGGGGAGGGGAGTCCTGAGCCACTAGGGACATGGATGAGCTGAGTGTGACACACGAGAGGCGTCTCAGGTCGCTGGAGCGGGCCTCCCTGACATCACCCCGGCATCGCTGATCGCTGGGAAACCATGCCGAGGAAGCAAGCGGGAGCTGGTCCCAGCAAACCTAACCCTGTATTTATTAAAATGGCAACCTCGGAGGAAAACCACATTTAAAGGAAAACAGAGACGCATGCCAGGTAGCAGGCCCAAAAGGATGAGAACTGCTGCCAAAGGTTTCCTGGAGGCCCGCAGGGCCCCCTCCTGGGACCCTGCCGCGGGAACCTGAGGCGCAGCCTCAGCCAAGCTTTGCCTCTGTCTCCCACCACGTATCCAGACAACCTCTTTTCATTTAGCCATTTCAGAAGTGCACCTACCTGAGTGAAGATCACACTTCTTCTTCCCTAAGAATCCTGTCCCCAAATATAGCGTTCACTACATTCCCCAGGACCATGGCACCCTGTAGTGTCTCCTCCTGCCCACTTCCTAAGGTATCGTTAGGGGAGAATGTGCTTAGGAATAAAAGACAGTAACAAAAGCTTCTGCTATTAAAAAGAAAATACTTTGAGGGCTCACAGTAGTAATTTTTAAGCCTGCTCTCATGTTTCACACTTGTAAAACGTTAGGGTGCAGCCAAATGTGAAGAGACAAGGACAGGGTTTGTGGCATTTTAACCCCTTCTCTCCTGATATGCACGCTCTCATTCCATTCAGTGCCTTTTCTCCTCAGAAAAGGTCTGTCCACAGTTCCCACACGTACCTCAATTAGCTCATCTCTTTGTCGGAGGCCTTCCTTAAGCTCGTCCATCTTGTGCTGCAGCACGCTACACATATGTTTCTGCCTTTCTAACTCCTGTTATTAAAGAAATGATACAGTTAACAGAGATGGTGGCACACGACAGACTGGAACAGCTACAGTGTAACAACAGAGGCTTGTGTGAGCCCAGACACACACCTGCAGTGCCGTGCACTTAGAAAAATTCTGCATTCTAGGGAAAGGCTCAGGAAACTCTCAATTTTCATCTCATATGGTTACATATCTAGAAAACCCAAACTAATCAATGGCAAAATTACTTTGAATATTGAAATGACTTAGTAAAACAACAGGTTATAAAATTAACATGCAAATTTCAAGAAGTGCCACAGATCAAAATAAGAGAGAAGATACAAGAAACACACTATCAAAAAATAAAATATATACATGTAAACTTACAAGATATACCCAAAATATATACGAGGAAAATAATATAAAACATTGCTGGAAGACAAAAAAGTAGGACTGAACCAATGGAAAGGCATACCATATTCTTGAATAAAACGATGCATCATAAAAATATAGGTTCCCCCTGAAATAGCCTATGCATTTAATGCAGGCCAAACAAAAATGACAACAGGTTTTTCTCTCCACAGAGCAACATAAGTTGATTATAAAGTTTATTTGGGAGAAAAACAAGAAAAAATAGCTGGAAAAACACAGAAAGAAAAAGAAAGATAACCTTACTAGACACTGAAACATGATGATCCGGCTTATATAATTAAACTGTTGTAGTGGCTCAGAGTACAGACCAGTGGACCAGAACAGAAAAGCCTAGAAGCAAGCCCAATCACATATTAAACAACAACACAACAAAAAGTGGTTCAAATCAATGAGAAAAGCTAGGCTTTTAAATCAGCAGCGTTGGCATAACTGGATATAAACATGGAAAAAGAAAACCGGAAGCAAACCTCACAGTATACAGCAGAAAAGATGCACAGAGAGCAAAGGGAGAGAGAAACAGAGAAGGAGGAAAGGACGCTGGAAACAGTCACCAGAGAAAAGATGAGTGCATTGCTATAACCAAGGAGTGGATAAAACATTTCTAAAAATGACTCGAAAATCCAGAAACAAGGAGGGGAACAGGGTAAAAAAACTGGACTACATAAAAATTTAAAACTTCTGGGAAATTCCCTGGAGATCCAATGGTTAGGGTTTCGTGCTGCCACTACAGAGGGCAGTGGCTGGATCCCTGGCTGGGGAACTAAGACTCCACAAGCAGCTGTAGCGGCGCCAAAAAACAAAAAAACAACTTCTGCATGGCAAAAACACTATAAACAAAGAAAAATACAAGTGACAAATGACTACAAAAACTGTTTAACTAAGTTATATCAGAGACAAAAGAATACCATCTTTCCATATAAAGAGCTTCGAAAATTAGAAATAAGGAGGGTGAAAACCCCACTATTATTAGAATAAGCTAAAAAAAAAAAAAAGGGGGGACAGTTCACAGAAAAAGAAGTACATTGCTCTGAGTATGAAAAGATGCCCATACTAAAGAGAAATGCAAAATAAAACTGTGTTTCTCACCAAAACACCAGTAAAAGTCCCCAAACTTAACAACATACTCAGGGGAAAGTAGTATGGAGAAGGAAACAGGCCCACTCTTACAATATGTGGGAAGACAAAATTGTACAACCCTGACAAAGGAGAATTCATCACGTCCAGCAGGGTTACCAGGCCTTCTGATCCAGCAAACTCATTTTTCTGACTTGCACAGATACCGGCAGATCAGATCAGTTGTTCAGTCATGTCCAACTCTTTGCGACCCCATGAATCGCAGCACGCCAGGCCTCCCTGTCCATCACCAACTCCCGGAGGTCACTCAGACTCATGTCCATCGAGTCAGTGATGCCATCCAGCCATCTCATCCTCTGCCGTCCCCTTCTCCTCCTGCCCCCAATCCCTCCCAGCATCAGAGTCTTTTCCAATGAGTCAACTCTTTGCATGAGGTGGCCAAAACACTGGAGTTTCAGCTTTAGCCTCATTCCTTCCAAAGAAATCCCAGGGCTGATCTCCTTCAGAATGGACTGGTTGGATCTCCTTGCAGTCCAAGGGACTCTCAAGAGTCTTCTCCAACACCACAGTTCAAAAGCATCAATTCTTAGGCACTCAGCCTACTTCACAGTCCAACTCTCACATCCATACATGACCACTGGACAAACCATAGCCTTGACTAGATGGACCTTTGTTGGCAAAGTAATGTCTCTGCTTTTGAATATGCTGTCTAGGTTGGTCATAACTTTCCTTCCAAGGAGTAAGCGTCTTTTAATTTCATGGCTGCAGTCACCATCTGCAGTGATTTTGGAGCCCAGAAAATAAAGTCTGACACTGTTTCCACTGTTTCCCCATCTATTTTCCATGAAGTGATGGGACCGGATGCCATGATCTTCGTTTTCTGAATGTTGAGCTTTAAGCCAACTTTTTCACTCTCCACTTTCACCTTCATCAAGAGGCTTTTTAGTTCCTCTTCACTTTCTGCCATAAGGGTGGTGTCATCTGCATACCGGCAAAAATACAAAAAGACCTATGCAGTACATTGGTTTTGCAGGACTATTTTGAAGAGCAAAAGACTGCAAACAACTCAAATGTCCATTAATAGGAAACTGGTGGTACAAACTGTAGTATAAGTGGTAAAAAAAAAAAAAAAAAAGAGGAAAAGCTCTGATCAGGTGATAGAGTCAAGATATAGAAAAACAGTACAGTATGCTACCATTTTCTAAGAAAGGAGAAACACAAATATATTTTATTTTTTGAATGGAGTAAAAGGTCTTAGGATTAAAAAAAAAATGGGAGGATAGACCATTTAATTAAGTAAATTCCCTTAAGGAAGGAGAAAAGAGGGATGAAGAGAATGAGACAAAAGACTGACTGCTTTGAAATTTTTTTGTTACTGATTTCAGATCTGTGTAAATAATTCACAAATTGAATAAAAAATTTCATTGTGGAAGCAAGCCAAGTGTCAATTGACAGACGAAGGACAAATAAAATGTGGTACATAAATACAGTGGAATATCATTCAGGAAGAAGATTCATCACATGCTATGAACACGAATGAACCCTGAGGACAGTATGCTAAGTAAAATAAGCCAGTAACAAAAAGACGAATATGATCCCACTTGTATGAGGTACCTGGGGGAGTCAAACTCATAGGGACAGAAAGCAGAACTGCTCCCAGGAGCAGGAGGAGGAACTGGGGGGTTGTTTAATGGATACAGAGTTTCAGTTTTACAAGATGAAAAGTTTTCGAGAGCTGTTACACAACAATGTGAATAAACATTAATGAAATGCACACTTTAAAATAGTTAAGATGGTAAATTTTGTTATATATTTTTTTTACCACAATTAAAAGTAAAAATAATTTCATAGTAAAAAATTTGAAAAAGCAATTCCTAAATATTGAAAAGAAAATGTAGTGAACCTAGCTGTATGTATCCAGCACGTGGTACACGCACAGAGAAACTATTTCAAGGGACTTTGAAAACAGTGGTTGTGCTGTATGCAGCCTGGCGGTAAGATACCAGCCAAACACAAAGACAAACATGCTTTTAACTATTTTCAGTAAACATACTGCTGGTGGTAATGCTGGTATTGCTATTCTAGGTACTGTGGGATAAAGCGATGAAAATAGAATATAACAAAATTACTTCCATCCCCAGTGACTCTGAGAACTGGGAAGGGTAGTTTCAGAAGAAGGAGATACACATATGCAAAAGAGAGAGGTCAAGTAAAAATCCTAAGTCTGAATAGAAATTAGCACTTATACACATATTTTGACTTTAAAAACAAAAGCGTACCCCGTACACACACTGCCCTCATGCAGCACTGAACAGGCCTAGAGACAGTCACGAATACTGCGGCACGTGCACCGGGCACCCACACCGCTCCAGCAAGAGAGAACCAGGGCTCCTCGGGCTCACAGCTGATTCAGGTCTGGAGCAGAAAATGTACCAGACAAGCCCTAAAAACTTGCTTACACTATACAGCAAAGAAGCTATCAGAGCCAATCAGACTGAGGTCGAAATTACTTGGGAATCAACCTGAAGATGTGCACTTTAGACAAAAGTGGGACAACTTGAAAATCTGTAAGAATAAAGCTACAGTGGATGGAAATCATCAAACAAATTCCTTCCTTCATAATGGTTTTTTAAAAAATAATAATTAGTCACTGTGAGAGGATGCTAAACAGTTTCTTATTTTGAAAACTTGTAAACAAAGGAAAAGAGTCATGCTTTTATCTTGCCTTTCTTCTGTAAACTGTTTCACTGAGTAATAAGGGATGAGGGGCAATCTACACTAATAAAGCAGAGTCAAGTGAAAAGACAAGTCATGGAATGGGAGAAAATATTTGCCAACGACGTATCTGATAAGGAATCTGGATCTAGAATATACAAACTCTAACAATGCAATAACACAAAGATAATCCAATTTAAAAATGGGCAAAGGATCTGAACAGACATTTATCCATAGAAGATGTACAGACAGTACACATATCAAAATATACTCAAAATCATTAGTCATCAGGAAAATGCATTCCAAAACCACATCTCCTAGAATGGCGAGGAAGAAACTCAGATAAGAACAAGTGATGGTGAGGATGTGGAGAAATCAGAATCTGCACACACCACTGCAGGGAATGGAAAACGGCGCAGCAACTTGGAAAAGGGTCTGGTTACTCCTCAAATGTTTAAACACAGAGCTGCTGGATGACCCAGCAATTCCACTCCTAGGTATAATATTTAAAAGAAAGACAAATGTTCCCACAAAAAACCTGTACACAAATGTTTACGGCAGCATAATTCATCACAGATGAAAACTGAAAAAAATGTCCATCAATACACGTATGGATAAACATGGTATATATCCATACAATGGAATATTATTAGGCTATAAATAGGAACGAAGTACAGATGCATGTACCACACAGATGAACTTGAAAATATTAACCAAAGTGAAAGAGGCCAATTATAAAAGATTACATAGTAAATGACTCCACTGATATGGAAGGCAACTAACTCTACAAAGACAGAGAGTAGAACCAGCAGTGGTTACTAAGGGCTGAGAGCGAGAGGATTGCTGAAGGGTACGGGGCTGCTTGCTCACATGATGAAACATTCCAAAATTGGTTGTGGTTGCATCTGTCTGTGAAGATGCAAAATAACCCACTGAACTGTACACTTAAGATGAAGTATATGGTATGTGAATTATATCTCAATAAAGCTGTTTTAAAACAATGATGGAAAAATAAAAGAAAGCAGTAAAGATAAAAACAGAATGTCATTTTGCCTCCCCTAATCAACTAGTGGATATAGACACGCTGTTGCAGTATCACAGAGATGCCCTATACCTGGGCCTCCTGAAGGAAAAGAACCTATGAAGTAGACTGAACCCGCATGTGATTAAATCTCTAAACCTAACTATTTATAGGAAACACAGAAGAAAAAGGAGCATGGTAAAGAACCAAGTTAATGAGATAGCAAAATCCCCAAGACTGTCAGAAACTGTTAAGACCAGCAGTCCAGTTTCTTCAACCCATAAACTGCAAGAGAGAAAAAGAGATGAAAGGAAACCTATAAATAGAGATTTGCAAGACTTGACAGCCAACTCCAATGTGTGGAACTCACCAAGACTCTAAGTGTAAAAAGAAAAATCATTTATCACATCTGAAACAACTGAAATTTTAACAATGACAGGATATACAGTATGAAGGACTTCTTAACATTTCAGATGTAAAATGGGCTTGCCATTATATTTTTAAAAAGAGAGGACATGTTTAAATTCATATTAAATTCAGGAATATTCTGGCAGTCTAGTGGTTAGGACTCGGCACTTAATATTGCCCAGGATCTGGGTTCGATCCTTGGTCAGGGAACTAGGATCCCAAAAGCCACACAGTGTGGCCAAAAATAAATAAAATAATAAACTCATATTAAAATATGGGACTTGCTTCAAACAAACCGAGTGCGGGGAGTGGACATGGTAAAACTGGCTATGCACTGATGGCCTGTTTGGGGTCAGCAATGGGTTCAGGAAAGTTCATGATACTCTTCTCTCTCTTTTTTTTTTTTGGGGGGGGGGTCTGTTTAAAATCTGCAATAAAACATTTTGTTATATCTCAGATAAACTGAAAAAAAAAAAAAAAGGAAAGGAAAGAAAAAAGAAAAAGAATTTCCTACTATAATGCAGACATTCCTAACCAGGCATTCTGTCCCTGAAGTATAGACACAATACATAAGACTCAGTTACCATAATCCCAGCAGAAAACATGAAAGACATTTTGAAAGGTGGCATGAGTACTGTTGTGTAAAGGAAACAGGAACATCTCCTGTATGAGGCAGTATCTGTTTAGGAGAAGAGAGGGTGGGCTGAATGTGCATCAGAGACAGACATGCCCACAAAGTCTTCTACATCACCGTATTTGAAGCAGATTCCTAGGGCACTAAAAAAAAACACACAGACTTTTCAAAGTAAACAACACAAGATTTAGAAACAAAAACAAACTGAAAAAAACCCACGACTCTATGTATACTAAGACATCTCTATATCCTAGAAAATGACAGGAGGGAAAACGAAGTTGGTTAAAACAGCTTATCATAGGGATTTTTTTTTTTTAATGCTCAAGGTCATTGGAGAAGATAGAAAGATAAGAACTCATTTTACTGCTGACCATTCAATACATAGCATGAGCTTTACTTCTAATCTGTCAGAAGCAAGAGCCAGAAGCAGACATGAAAAATGTGTGGCAAGGCAGAAAGAAGAGTCCAAGGACTAAGAAAAGTACGATGGCTTGGACTCTCCAAAACTGGCTGATGAGATATAGGAAGAATCAAGAGGAACCCATCTACATCACCACACAGTCAATGAGCCGCTGTCATCAATATGAAAATACCCAGAAACCTCTATCACCTTATGTAGATGCAAGTCTTCTTATTCTACTGTTTTTGTTTACAGACATTATCTTTTCCAAGGAGTTTAAGGCAAAAGCCAGCAGAAACTAGAGAGTCCCCAAATACCCCTGAGCCCCTCCCCACTCCCAGAACAGCCTTCCCCTGCTATCAACATCCTAAACCAGAGGGGTATATTTGTTGCCATCAGTGAGCCTACACTGACATGTCACTGTCACTCAAAGCCCATAGCTGACATTAGAGTTCACTCTCAGTGTTGTACATTCCGTGAGTTGTGATACATGTACAATGTGTGATATAGAATAGCTGCTGCTGCTAAGTCGCTTCAGTCCTGTCCGACTCTGTGCGACCCCATAGACAGCAGCCCACCAGGCTCCCCTGCCCATGGGATTCTCCAGGCAAGAACACTGGAGTGGGTTGCCATTTCCTTCTCCAGTGCATGAAAGTGAAAAGTGAAAGTGAAGTCGCTCAGTCGTGTCCAACTCTTTGCAACCCCATAGACGGCAGCCCACCAGGCTCCCCTGCCCCTGGGATTCTCCAGGCAAGAACACTGGGGTGGGCTGCCATTGCCTTCCACTGCTGCCCTAAAAATCTCCTGCACTCTGCCTCTTCAGCCTTCCTTCAGCTCAGTTCAGCTCAGTTCAGTTTACTCGCTCAGTTGTGTCCAACTCTTTGCGACCCCATGAATCCCAGCACGCCAGGCCTCCCTGTCCATCACCAACTCCCAGAGTTCACTCAGACTCAAGTCCATCGAGTCAGTGATGCCATCCAGCCATCTCATCCTCTCTCGTCCCCTTCTCCTCCTGCCCCCAATCCCTCCCAGCATCAGAGTCTTTTCCAATGAGTCAACTCTTCACATGAGGTAGCCAAAGTACTGGAGTTTCAGCTTTAGCATCATTCCTTCCAAAGAACACCCAGGGCTGATCTTCAGAATGGACTGGTTGGATCTCCTTGCACTCCAAGGGACTCTCAAGAGTCTTCTCCAACACCACAGTTCAAAAGCATCAATTCTTCCATGCTCAGCCTACTTCACAGTCCCAACTCTCACATCCATACATGACCACTGGAAAAACCATAGCCTTAACTAGATGGACCTTTGTTGGCAAAGTAATGTCTCTGCTTTTGAATATGCTATCTAGGTTGGTCATAACTTTTCTTCCAAGGAGTAAGCGTCTTTTAATTTCATGGCTGCAGTCACCTTCCCCTAACCCTGCTGCAAATACTTCGTAACACTTTGTAAAAGTGATGAAAACAGACTGGAATGAGCATTTTCAGTCCTCAAGAAATCCCTATAGAGTCTACAGTAATAATGTGGGTCCCTTAGAGATTATATTAACACCTTTTCTCCCTTTATTACGTACAAATACAGATTGTTACTGCTTCTAACAATTCACCAAAGCACATTTCCTAAATTCTTTTTTTTTTTTTTTAATACAGTGTACTGCAACTCATTTCTTCATAGTAATATCCATCTGTCCTCTGCTTGGGCTGATTTCAGCATTTTTTAAAAAATCCAATAAGCTTTTAAGGGAACGCAGCTTGTCTCCTGCGGCCGTCAAAAGGCAAAACCAGGCCTTGGGCAGTGGCTTTTATTTTCCATCTGCACATTTTAACAATATAGCTTACAAATTGCTAAAGAAAACATCTGCCGATTTCTGATCCACATCTCCACACTGTTTCCAAATAACTGGTTAAAGACTTCTCCCCAATCATTTAGAAAACAGGTTATCTTGAAAAATGAGAGAAGAAAAGAAGAGAGAAGAGAAGAAAAAAGAAAAGAGAAAAAAAAACGAGCCATCTCACTGAAAGCCTTTGGAGCTTTGTGCAGTTCCAGTTATAACAGGAAGAAGTAATTCACTGTAATTGTCAAATTAAGAGACAGAAAGACAAAATCTGAACTGCATTCTATTTTCAGAAACTAAAGGAGGTGATAAGTTTCCCCTTATGAAAATAAATTAAATCTTATAAAAATTAAAAAAGGAAAATATTCCAGGAGAGGCAGTCTTATGTTCTGTTGATTTCCTTGCACCAATCAGTTTTGAGGGAAATACCATTCCCCAGGACCCTGGCCTCTTCCATCAAACCCAGTACTTAAGAAAAAATTTTAATTCTACTTTATTCTTCATCGATAATACTAACAACCATTCACTGAACACATACTATGTGCCAAATAAACACTTTATAGTCAGTAATAATCATTAACCCCTCACCACAGAACTATGATGTAGGTATTACTGGCCCCATTTTACAGAAGAAAACAGCACTTTTTAAATAGCAGGTTTTAATTTTCTGACCCCAGAGAAAGGCATGATGTAAAATGAGCAAATTACCTTGGATTTTTCTTCATTCTCTCTATAAAATTCCGCCATCTGTTCCTCCTGCTCTTCAATAACATCCTTGAGGGTATCTACTTGGTATATCAAATTATTCTTCTCATTGTCTAACTGTGCATTGGAAACCATGGCTTTCTTGTATTTTTCTTCTACTTCAGATAAAGACTCCTAAATGAAAGTCAGAGTTATCAGTTTAATATGTCAAATACATCCATCACCTGTAGCCCTGGCACAAACACATGAAGATGCATTTTTGCAAAATACAAGCAGCTCTGGAAACTCTGTTTAGTAACCAGCACATGAAGCAGGAGGACGACAGGAAGCCAAGAGTGCCACTGCAAGCACTCTGTGGGCCCTCTGCTACCCAAGAAAACAGAAGCAGCAATGCAGCCTCTGAGAGACGACAAGGCATGCAGACAACACGGAAGAGTCACAGTGTAGCAGTCACAACATGAAGACTCACTCATGTTTTCAGAAACGTTACTCCCGCGGTTTTCAACAAGCTATCTGGTACTCTGAATGCAATGACAGGGAGTATAGCCTCTTTTACACAAGCAAATGTCATACTCCTTTGAATTTCACCGTTTCTTGGATCTGTGTTTTCAGTACTTTCCTGTTCTCCACAATATTAATAAATGTATTCACATTTTCTCTGGAAATTATTCAAATATTAGCCATTTAAAATAAGCAACACAGAAACAATTATTTTTTTAAAAAGAGCTACCAGGGGAATTTCCTGGCAGTCCAGTGGTTAGGACCCCATGCTTTCACTACAGGGCCCGGGTTCAATCCCCGGCTGGGGAACTCAGACAACACAAGCCTGGCTGTAAGCCCCCCTCCCCGCCCCCAAAAAAGTGCTACCACTAAATGCCTAAATTTTTATATACTTCAAAGTTTTCTGCCTAAAATAGCTTACAGTCTGTTTTTAAATAGCTGCTTCTATTTTGGTAGATTACTATAACCTAGCAACATTTTTAAAGCTAAAAAGAAAAACATTTCACATAGAAAAAAGTCATCACTTCTGTATTTTTAAAATGCTGATGCAAATGTTAACAAATAAAAGAGCAATGACATTTGAACTGAGGGTTCTGAGAATCCAGAATCCTTTACACATCTATGATCAACTGATATTTGACAAGGGTGCCCAGACAATTCAGTGGGAAAAATAGTTTTTTTCATAAATTATGTTGGGAAAACTGAGATCCACATGCAAGCAAATAAAGGTGGACTCCTACCTCACACCATTCCCCAAAATTAACTCAAAATGGATCACCGTCCTAAATTAAAAGCCAAAATTATAAAACTCTTCCCCAAAAACACAGAAGTAAATCTTTATGACTCTGGAGTAGGCAATGGTTTCTCAGATATGAAACCAAAAGAAAAAAACAGACTTTATAAAAATTAAAAACTTTCATGCTACAAACTATATCATCAAGAAAATAAAAAAGACCATGCAAAAAAATGGGAGAAAACATTTGTAAATCTTGCGTCTGATAAAGTACCTGTATCTAGAATTTATAAAGAACACTTAGAAATCAAGAATTAAAGGACAGACAATTCAATTTTAAAATGGGAAAGGATGTGAACAGATATTCCTCCAAAGACGGTATAAAATGGTAGAATATAAAAATATTCTTAATATCATTAGTGATTAAAGAAATAAGACCAAAACCATAATGAGATACTACTCCAGACTTAATAGGATGGCTATTAAACATAATTAAAAAAGGAGATAACAAGTGTTGGTGAGGAAATGGAAAAACCAGAATCCTCATACACCGCTAGTGAGAATGTAAAATAGTGCAGCTGCTTCGGGCAAACAGTCTGGCAGCAAGTCAAAATGTTAAACGTAGAACTGCCATATGACCCAACACTTTTACTTCTAGGTAATCTGCCCAAGAGAAATGAAAAGATACAGCTATACAAAAAATTGGACACAAATGTTTACAGCAGCATTATTCATAATAGATCCAAACTATAAACAATTCAAATGCCTATCAACTAATAAATGGATAAACAAAATGTAGTAAATCTATACACTGGAATGTTACCCAGCAATTTTTACATATATACACACATACATACACACACAGATGCATGTTATGACATGGATGAATCTTATGACATGGATGAAAACATTAAGTAAAAAGTCAACCACAAAAGACAACACTGCCTAGTGGTCTGGGAGTGAAGGAATGGAGAACAACTGCTGATTAATATGGGGTTTCTTTCTGGGGTAATGAAAATACTGTAAAACTGGTGATGTCTGTGCAACTCTGTGACTATTCAAAAAAAAAAAAAACCACTACACTGTACACTTTAAATAGGTAAATTTTATGGCATGTGAATTTTATCTTACTAAAGATACACAAACACATACACTTAACTGTTTGCAAATCAGGAGTGTATTAATGTTTTGGGGTTTTTTCCCAGAAAAAATGAATAAACTTTTAGGCCAACCCCATACAGTGCAGAATTTAGAGTGATTCTGATCCATCTTAGAGACAAATAGCAAAAAAGAAAAGTCATCCTCACAACTCAGTTCCACACAAAATGGAGTGTGACTGCATGAACACCAGGATCTGAGGCAGTTTAAGCAGCACCTCCAAGGACACAAAATATAAAATAATAAAACTGACATAAAATGTATGGAAGTCACTTTTCTTTAAACAATAGACCACAGAGGAGCAGTTTAAGTGTCAAGGTAGTTTTAATGCTTTTAATCTAGTTCACAGAGTGACACCTATAAGGAATTAGTTTACTTAAATGTATCTAAAGAATTGATTTCCAGTGTAGGTTCTAGACTAGAAGCAATAACATTATCTAGGACCTGGTAAAAATGCAAATTTTCAATAACCCCATCCTAGACTTTTTGAATGAGAAAATCTGGGAGTAGAGTCCAGCAATCTGTGCTATTAATGAGATCCAGGTGACGATGGATGGAAGCTGGAGTGGGAAAACACCCCTCACAGGCAGACATACTTGAGAATAATGTCATAAGCAATGACCTAGCATTCTTTTTTAACAGGATATAGGTACATCGACAACCACTGTGCTTTGACCACCAACTGGATGATTTTGTAAATGATTTTTTCTTCTGTTTAAAAGACTCTTTTCAAGGATAAACATAATCTGAAGTCAAGTTCAATTATACACTAACTATGAATTAAGAAAAGGGGTCTTATCTATTTAGAGTTTCAAATAGGGTGAATCTGTTTTCTGTATCCTTCAAAGAATGCAATAAATGGTAGGTCAAAAAGAGGAAAATGTTCAAAATAAAATGAAAAACAAGAATTGCTCTGAATCATTTGCTTTCCTGATACATTATGTTACATTCAATACTTTAAAATGAATGTACTCATTGAAAAGTCCTGGATTTGTCCCCTTGATCTAAGATATTTCCAAGTCATAGCTCCAAAACTTGAAGATGAGAGCAATAAGGCTAAGGGAGCACTCAGGCACACTGACTGGGGTTCTCCTGATGGTCACCAATGCCCACACACGGCTGTCCGTGTGTCCAGGCGCCCCAGGAATGCTCTCCACAGGCCTTCCCACCCCTTCTGGTCCTGAGTCTTAACTGTGTGCCTTCCGGGCCACATTCACCTGCATGAAGCTTTTGGCTGCTAGGTGGCCCAAGTCCAGTCATGCCAGGGCGGCTGAGCAAAGCCTGTTAGGTTCCTACTGTGCTGCTGGGGCATTGCCCAAGTCCCCTTTCTGAATGCCTTGTTTACACATTTTTAGAGGCCTGGTGTCTATTTCTGTGTTAAAGAGGGAACTACCTGTGTTCAGAGAAACTTAACAGTAATTCATAATATTAGACCTGGAAACACAGGGTAGAGCATGATAACCCAGTGCCATTTATAACTAAAGGTCCGCCACACACCTGCACTTCTATGGAAAACTGGTAGCCATTCTTGCCACCATTTAAAAAGTGAATGTGTTAGTCACTCAATCGTGTCTGACTCTCTGTGATCCCATGGAATACAGTCTCTGTCCATGGAATTCTCCAGGCAAGAAGCCTGGAGTGGGTAGCCATTCCCTTCTCCAGGGGATCTTCCCAACCCAGGGATTGAACCTGGGTCTCCTGCATTGCAGGGAGATTCTTTACCGTCTGAGCCACCAGGCAAGATCCCTATTTAAATTTACCTCGAAATTCTTTAAGGTACTGAATGTGTGTAACCCTTTTTGACCTATATGTAAAAACAACACCAAAACACAGTCCTCATGCTTCAGGGTCTTTCCACCACAGGGATTATTTATAGTAATGCTCTCTTTCTCTCAGATGTTTCTTCCTCCTGTTTCTAACACTGACTGAATTTGGTGACAGAAATAGGCAATGCTCTTTTATTTAGCTTGGAAGAATTTTAAGGTTTAATTCTCAATAAAAAAATATTCTTAGAACATTTCTTAGGTTTTTGCCTAACTCAATTTTGTAAGGCTAAGACACAAGGAATATGTAAGTATTTTACAAGGTTTAAAAACTGAGTCCAGCTATCTTTTGCTGAATATTCCACAAACTACACCACACACGTAAATATCAGCAGAGACTGGAAGTTCGCCTTTCACTGCAGGTTAAGCACATGCTTGAAAGACAAACACTGTTAGTAAAGCCATGTGCAGTGCAGTTAAGAGAACCCATGAAACCACCATTACCGACACTGCTGCGCACAGAGAGCATGCTTGGGCTGCAGAGAGGGCCCTGATACCTTTAGTTCTTTAAGCCCCTGCATGTATCTCCCTTCTACATCCTGAATCTGGTCCTTAAGGTCATAGATATCCTGCAGGACATAGGAATGAACCGTTGCATAAAACCACACACGCAAAGTCTCAAAGGATTCAAGAAAATGTGAATTACTTCTGAAGAGACCAGAGCAAAAGAAAAGAAGTCGCAGCACACAGACGCGGCTGCCACTCCAAACGGCACAGGTGATGGCGGGGCTGGGCAAGGCCCAGAGTACCCAGTTCAGCAGAGTAAAAACTTTCTTGGCATGGACTCCTGTTGAAGCAATATTAGCAAACGGGGGCAGGGCTGTGTATGGACAAAAGCTATAGCTTATAACAGTGTTTAAAACACAATTTTGAAAATTGTATAAATCATTTAAATAATTTTGAGTATAACACTTCACTGAGAACTAGTAAAATATGTAGCAAATTAATTATAAGCTGAAAATTTTACTGAGTTATACAGAAGTTTTTAAAAAATGTGAAACTAGGTATGAACAAAGTTGTCTTCTAATGACTTGGTTACTGCCCACAATTCATTTGGGAGAAAAAGAAGTAAAGGGAGGGAAATGAAACACGAACCTTTTTAAATACAATGTCAAATGAGACAGACTATCCTGAGGACACCATTTAAATGATGAGAAAAGTCTTTGCTCCAAATGTTACCATAATCCTTATAAAAAATGTAAAGCAGGTCAAATTTTAAATGGAAAATATTGTCTTCCTTGTACCCAACCTTGCTACATAAGATCTATTCTGGATGGTTGATTTAGGTTGGAAGTAACAGCTACAGGCCCTTGAACAGAACTCTACAATTACAGGCAGGAACAATGGCCCACCGCACAGAGTTACATTATATAAACATTTCCCCTGCCTCTTCACTCCCTCCCCAGTGGGCTTGTCTTTTACTCCTCAGTTCCCTCAACAGACATTTATCAAGTGCCTGTGCTGTGCTGTGCTTAGTCGCTCAGTCGTGTCTGACTCTGCAACTCCATGGACTGTAGCCCACTCGGCTCCTCTGTCCATGGGGATTTCCCAGGCAAGAATACTGGAGTGGGTTGCTATTTCCTTCTCCAGGGGATCTTCCCAACCCCGGGATCGAACCCAGGTCTCCTGCACTGCAGGCGGATTCTTTATTGTCTGAGCCACCAGAAAGTGCCTGCTAGGAGCCAGATACTAGGACATACAAGCTCATTTCCTTCCAAGAGGCTGTAAATGGCGAGCACAGGCTGAGTCTGAAGCTGGAAGGCCCCATCCTCCTGTCTTTCGCTGGACTAGAAAACAGCACTTAAAGGCAAGAGCTGAGCTTATTTACTTTGTGCCCCGCCATGTTTCTGCCTGGTACCATGAGCTCAACAACTGTGGCCCCTTCAGAGTCAGAGCTAGCGTGACCCGGGCCGCCTCCTGCTCAGCCATTGCCACTGCAGCAATCCCCCCTAGCCTCTGCTAATCCTCAGCCCACTGTACAAGTGGCCCGTATCACACAGCAGACTCCTGCTCCTGACCTCCTGCAATCTGATTCGGTCACTGACGGTCCTTCCCTCCTCTATTGTGTCGGGGGAAGGGGCGCCCACCTCCCCACAGCCTTATCTGGACATTCCTCTCACCCACTCAGGCACTTTCTGTTCAGTTATTCCTCTCCTTTCTTAACTTCATGGTCTCTCTCTACTGGCTCAATCCAACCAATGAAAATAATAACTAAGGCTGCGTTTAAAAGAAAACAAAAACCCTCTTAACACTATTGACCAATCAACTTCCAGCCTCCAACACTCTTCAGAGGAAGCTGTCTGCATCTCCTCCCATTACAGTTCTGACTTGCTCATCTCCTCCCCACTGTTCAACCACAGAGGAACAGTTCTTGCCTCCAAGGTTTCTTCCAGCCTGTGGTCAACCTTTAGGAATGCAAACCAGATAGCACCTCTCCCCTGCTTCATGTCCCACTGTTGTCAGGGTGAACCTGAATTCCTTTCAGGCGGCCACACAAAGTGTTTTGAGACGTGGCCCATCATTACTCCTCCAGCCTTCTCTCTCATCCATTACGAACCCCTACCTTCCACCCTATCCTCTAGCAATTCTGCTACACAGATAACCTTCTGGTTCTCTGAATTTATCAGAGAACACCTTCACGCTTCGGCTTCTTTGCCTGGTTAATTTTTCCTGTTCCTTCACTCCTTGTCTCCTCTGAAAAGCCTTTCATTATCTCTTCCAATTTAGACGATGCTTCTCTGAATTCCCTTAGCAGCCTTAATCTTGCTACTACGGTAGTACCACACCACCTGGCTTTACTAGTTTATATCCACTTGTCTTCCATGGGAAACAGTGAATTCCTCAGGTTTCCAAAGGATGTTTTACTGCCTGAACCTATGGGGCCAAGTGCTCGATAAACGTTGAATGAATGAATAAATGCAGTTTTTATTACTACCCTTGCCCCTTTCCTCACAAACAGCATGCTCAGCAAATAGACATTCATAGACATCTTGAAAGGGTTATTAATGAGACTGGAGGCTCAACTAATGGGTTAAATGAGCTTTCATTACTCAGGTATTTCTGTCATCCCAAATATTATCATACTTGTCTTATCATGAAAGTGAGAGATAGCTGTATTCAAGCAGCCAAATAATACTATAATGGCTCAAAAGACTGATAATCCCCACAGTCTGGTTCACTGTACATCCACATATTTTCCATCTAAAATGTGGCCAATTATTTGAAAGGATGACTTTTATATACATTAGAAAGTTTTTTTGGCATTTGTAAACTAGCAGAGCTCATTCCAAATACCATCAAATGTTCAGGAAAGAGAACAGAGGAGAATTAACTAATCTCCTTCCTTTCAGACCCTAGTCACATTCTTGAATTGTATTACCAATTTTTTTTTTAAATAACTCATACTTCTTTCCTTCCTACCAAGTCACATTAAATGTTAAATGGTTCTAGTATACTACAAAGAAGCCAAAAATAAAAATGTTTATAAAAAGCAAACCAAAATGGCGGTTTACCCGCAATTCACTTAATGAGGTGTCTGGGTCTATTAAGCTGCTGGTATCCCCGCTTCCTCGCCTGGATGAGTTTCCACTTAGAGGGGTCGTCGCTGAGGCAGAATTTCGAGATGAAGGCTAGAGAAAAAGACAGATGACACTTTTAAGTCTTATTTATTAAGTCAAATTTATTTAAAAAAAATAAATTTGCTGTGGAAACTAAAAGTGGGGCAGGGTGACAGGAAGAGCTCTAACACAGTGTGGGTAAGACGTCACCAAATGCAGTCCACAAGCAATTCAGATTGGCCTTGGTGCGCAGGGGGAGACGGGGGCTACCCAGAGATGGCCCAGACATACTCAGCACCACTGCGTTTGCTCACTCTTTTGGAATCTAGGATTCATACTCACTAAGGAGGAAACAGCTAGTGTGAAGAGTTGTCTGTTTTCTAAGTTTATCTTTACTGTACTGTAAACAGCGCTGGGGTGAGGACATCAGCTTGATTTTGAACAGTTCCAGAATGCTCTATTGGTATGCTAATTATTAGGTTCCTGAAGCTGCTTCTTTAGAACCTTTTCTTTTCCCAACACTTTGTTGATAAAAGCTGGAGACACTGTCTGCAGCTGAGAGCGACAGCATTTTGCCCTCAGCTGTGGATGATGCTCCTGAAATAAACGGCAGAGATTTGGGCAGACAGTTCAGGAGACAACTAGCCACATGTGGCGACTGAGTACTTGGAATGTGACTGGTCCAAACGGAGAATTCTTTCTCAGGTGTGAAATACACACCAGGTTTTGAAGTCCTGATGTGGAAAAAAGAAGGTAAAATATCTCACTGGTAAGTTTTCATGTTGATTATGCTTAAAATATTTTGGACATAGGGGTTAAATAAAATATATCATTTGAATTAATTTTATCTGTTTCCTTCTACTATTTTAGTGTGGCTGCTAGAAAATTCACACGTGGCTTACATTTGTGGCTTGCATTATATTTCTACTGGACAGAACTGGCATATCATTGGGGGCAGAGCAAAAAATTAATCCAGATAATTTCCTAGGATGACTTTCTAAAAATGTTTCTAGAAGAAAGTTAGAGACTTTTTTTTTTTTTTTTAAGAACACAAAGCAACTCCTAAAAAGGAATTATTTCACTTCAAAGAAATAATTTATCTATACAGGAAAAAGAAAGAAAACCTTCAGAGTTTGTCAACACCAATCCTAAAGACACTTCCCCACTTCCAGTGTGTAACAGTTTCTTCTCAGGATGAAATTCTAGAGGACTGGAAATCAAAAGAGCAGCCACAAGTTTAAGAGGTGACATGCAAGGAAATAAAACGCAGTGTCTCCTCTCTTCCCAGGGCTGCACATGATTCAACTGCAGAGGAATCTGGGGGTCAAGGACAGGAAGTAGATGAAGAAAGGAAGACTAACTCCATGAGTTAAACTGTTGTAAAATCAAGAATAAAATAGTAGTAGAAAGTAAGCTAGTGACCTCGAGAACTTAATTTCTTTAGGAATTTATATACTCACCCTTGTGTAATTTTCAGCATACTGTTTATCAGATTTTTCATCCAACTAGAAAAGAACAGAGATAAAAATCAGAAAAGATGTTGAGCCTTTTGATTTTTTTTAAGGGGGAAGAAAAAAAGAAGTGACACCATTTGAGTTCTCCAAGTTCAACTGATATTTGGATCCTAAAAGTAAACATACTAAAACTGAAATAAAAGTTGGGACACAGAAGACAAGATGTTAGCTTCAATTCTTGTTCAAGGAAGACAGCGTAAGCAAGCTATCCTTATGAAAAAAGTTAGAACTTTTGCATAGTTTTTTCTTTTCATGGTATTTGAAACAATTAAAGAAAACTACATATAAATGTAAACACTAGCATTGTAAAAGTTACACACACACACACACATACTCATACACATCAGAAGAAAAAGTCTGATTAAACCAAAAGCCAATAAACTTTATTACATTATTAGTACACAGGACACACAGATAAGGCTAGCACACTTAGTCAAAAAAGTTCAGACTGGACTACAGCATGTTAAATGTATCCTTAAAAACATTTCTCCACAGTCCGAGGATTTGGTTGTATGCTTTTCGTTTTGCTTTTTAACTAATATATACCCAAGTATCTAAAAAAAGAAAAAAATCAAATAGCACAAAGGGCATGTGCTACCCTCAAGGGCAATCTACTCCCAAGTCTTTACAAAATTCTAACAGTGGTGTCCCAAGTACATCCCCTATATTCTCTTTTCCCTCACCATGTTTCAGAGATTAGAGAAAGTATTTTTCTTCATGGCATTTATCACTCCCGGACCCCATTAATCTATTTACTATCTGATCTCTCTCTCTTTAATGTAGACTTCATATCTGTACGTTCTTTTCTGTATTCTTAACACCAAGAATAGCACCTGGCGTACAGAAGGACTGAAAACTTGTCAGATGAGTGAATAAATGAACCACACTTCTTCTGCACCTACAGACTGACCTCATTTAACATTGCGTAGGACCCTACTGTCTGGAGACAGCATGACTAGCTATCCTCTCTCACAGACAGGCCTTACGGTCCTTTCAGTCAGTGTTTCAAGGAGAGAAGGATCTTAAAGGTCTCGCCTAAAACTCTGACTTTACAGCTGAGGAAAGAGAAATTTTAGATCTTGCTGGAGGATGAACAACTAAATGCCAGAGCTGGATCCAGACCTCAGTTTTGTCAATTTTTTCCTATTATTTACCTGTATATACTGTCCCAATTACCACGAGGGAGAAAAAAAAATCACAGAGAAATTTACCTAATGAAAATATACCCAGACCCCAACTTCTAGACCAATAATCCTTCCAGCCCAATCTAGAGAAGAGATTTGAAAACTGTCCTCAGTTAATTATTAAAACTCAAAACATCATTTCTGGCTCAGTTCAGATCACTTTACACTTCCTCATATTTGAAAGTTTTCCTTTTTTAAAAATTACATTTATCATGTTCACTTTCTGTCTCAGTAAACACTTTTTTCTGTAAGTACTAAATCAGAACAGAAATCCTGTCTTGGCCTTTGAATTATTTTTGCTGCTTCTTACTACAATACCCTTAAAAAGCAGTGGACACTACTTCATTTTGACTTCTTAAAACCACATATGAAGGGTCTTAAAACAAACAAGCAGTAACAATAGTTTTTCATGTTGGCAAATATTGCCATAAGAAGGAATTACCTTCCTCATGTATATACTAGTAAAAATATATTGCTTAATATTTAACGTGCTATTCCTCAGAACAAAAGAAATACTACATCCAAATAGACTGCCTTATTCTCCTTAGAGTACCTTCCAACTCTCTTCTCCTAATGAGTTAGAGAGAAAAACAGGCAGCATTCAGAAACAATCTTCCAGGTCCATCTGAAATTCGGTCCCTTAATTTGCTCTCAAACAAATGACCCCCAACCCATCCATTTTTTAACAGGCAGACACCTGAAAGCAATCTTACAATTCAGAGGGGGCATCAGTGACCCAGTCGACCACAGGGCTGATTCTCCTGCTGTCACTCTCCTCTGACAGGACTGCCGCAACCCAGGCTGATCACGCGCCAAACTCCAGACTGCGGACGCAGCAGAAGCGCTGAGAGCAGCCCCACCGCAGCCCAGTGATTTTGGCTGCAGGGACTTGGCCAGAGACTCCCCAGTTCTCCTCCTCGGGCTGCGTGGTGTGCAGCCTTCCATTTAGACAAAAAGCGAGCTGAAACCTGGTATTCTAAATGCCCCAGGAGGTCTACATAGCTGCATTGCAACAAGAGGCTAGTGTTCAAAATGATGACCCAAAGACTCCACCAGATCCTGGAAAGGGTCTTAAACGGAATAAAATGGAGTCATATTTACTATGCTAAGGTATAAAAGAAGGAAATGCTGCTGGTAAAAGCGTACAAACTTTCAGCTGTAAGATAAAGTCTGAGGGTCTAATGTAAAACATGGTGACTATGGCTGATTTTTCAAAAATTGTTGTTTATGAATAACACAGAAAATGAATATATAGTAATATGAAAAGTCAGAAAACAAAGGCTCTACGTATAATATTATATGGTCACAATTTGGTAAAACAAGCAAATTAAAGTGAGATAGAAAAGAAGACCGAAAATAAATCATTAGTAAAGACCTCAGAACTTGTTTATGAATACTGATGACAGCTTACTATTCTTAAAAACTTTCAAGTACATGTTATGTCATTACATTCCTAAATAATTAAATACGTATTTTTCCAATCGAGAAAAGGGTTTCCTTGATAGTTGGAAATGGAAACCTAGCTAACAGGCTTATAATATTTTACATTCGTGTTAATCTGCAAAGAAGAGCACATGATGGCTAACTTCACTGCTGCTTTCACGAATTTCAAATTATCAACCAGTAAACAAAGTGTCAACTGTCATCTTTTCTATATTTCGGTGATAAATGCCTTTATCTTATCTATGTCTGGGAAATCTGACAATGCTTTGCTCTTAACATCATAGAACACAGATCGTTTCTCTTTAAGTCTAAACTCCATGATTATTTGTTGAAATTAGCACATGAAAAATATGAGTCCGACTCTGTGCGACCCCACAGACGGCAGCCCACCAGGCTCGGCTGTCCCTGGGGGTTCTTTAGGCAAGAACACTGGAGTGGGTTGCCATTTCCTTCTCCATTCTTAGAATATGTATCTTGTCAAATCTTTGAAACCCTCTGTTTCAAAGAAAGGTATTTCTTATTCTCAGATGAAAAGGCCCACTGGCCTTGTCTCAGCATATGACTACTGTGACCGATAATTCTGTCTTACTAAAACACGACTGAGCGACTTCACTTTCACGTTTCACTTTCATGCCTTGGAGAAGGAAATGGCAACCCACTCCAGTATTCTTGCCTGGAGAATCCCAGGGATGGAGCAGCCTGGTGGGCTGCCGTCCATGGGATCGCATAGAGTCGGACACGACTGAGGCGACTTAGCAGCAGCAAAATGGTAAAACATAACGGAATCTTTTTGAATGGAAACAGAATTTTAGTTATGAATATATTTTAATACCGTCATTTGAAAATGTTGTTTAGAAATAGAAAGAGTTGTTTAGAAATAAAGATGCATTTTGTTCTAAATTATATATTTTTTAAAAGAACACTGGAGATGTGATATAACTGAGCTACGCATATCTGATATGGAGAGCCACTTTCAGCAAGCAGCAACCCTTCTGTCACCCATATCATAAATCTAATATAATGTGTGATCAAGAGATAAGAGTATTATATTAAGGCATCTGAACAAACTTTATTTTTTTTTAAGGTATAAAATTATAATCCAGTGAAGTATTTATAGTATAGTTTGCTTATGCTTCCCTGGTAGCTCAGCTGGTAAAGAATCCGCCTGCAATGTGGGAGACCTGGGTTCGATCTCTGGGTTGGGAAGATCCCCTGGAGAAGGGAAAGGCTACCCACTCCAGTATTCTGGCCTGGAGAATTCCATGGACTTTCACTTTTCTTTGCTTAAAGAAGTCATTGGAGTCTAATCCTTTGTTAACTTCTAATTAATATGTATATACTGACTTGATAATGTTATTTTAAAATTCTGTTTGGAGAAAACCCTAAAAAACAGAAGATCCGACCCCCCAACCACAAGGATTCTTTTTTCAGAAGCAGTGGTAACTACTGGTTTGTCCTTTGTTCCTCACATTTTCTGAGCAATATTAAACTGGCTTAGGTCTTCCTGTCCCTCTCCCAACACTTCAGTAAATCTTTTTTAAATTGTATTTAGTATAATATGTAGTCCATAGGCATTAATGAGGAATTTGTTCAAAACGTCACAGGATCATATTTAATAAGAAAATTCCTTTATAGATCATTGCTTCATGCCAAATTATGCTGTCCTGAAAATGCCCAGACTGAAAAAAAAATACATTTGCTTGCTGAATAAAAGTGAATACTTCACCACTTAAAAAAAACAAACAAACCCAAGATATTTCACATAAAAATGCAGATTTCAGCTTATCCTTTTAAAAAGCATATGTGTGAGGGAGGGAGTGGGGGGTGGAGATCTTACCAACATCAAGTCCACTTTTTGTTTATAATGAGTTGAATTACAGTATAACCTTTACAGGAAATAATATTAGACTTTTTTTTTTTCCTACAGAGAAGGGACCAACATATACATATATTTTAGCCTGTGTCAAGAGGCAAAATTAAGGATATTACATAGGTACTTAGACAACCATTCGGGAAAAAAAAAAAATCACTGCGGCTCATAGGCTATAAAACAGGGTGCTGTCCAAGTTTACCAACTAAGGCTCTGGAGAATCTCGTGCTTATGTTATAAGGTGCACAGCATGACTTGATACACATATGCACAGCCTATGTGGGGGCTTCCCCGGTGGCTCAGTGGTAAAGAATCCACTTGCCAATGCAGGAGATGCAGGGTTTGTCCCTGGATCGGCAAGACCCCCCTAGAGAAGGAAATGGCACCCCACTCCAGTATTCTTGCCTGGGAAATCCCAAGGACAGAGGAGCCTGGCAGGCTACAGTCCATGGGGTTACAAAAGAGCTGGACACGACTTAGCGACTAAATTAACAACAAGAAGCCTATATACATGTGTATCAAATCCAAATTATTAGTTATATATCTTAAATATGTATAATTTTTATTAAAATGTGTAGATAAATGAAAATAATTACTGGGAGAAGAGTTTTATTTAATTAGAGGCAGCAGTGGAAGACTTTAAAAGTAAAGTCAATCTTTTCACTTCTGTATAGTTACTGAAATAAACTGCGAAGAAATAAACGTAAGGAGGACATAACCAGTAATTCAGACATCACATCAGGTGCTAAACAGATGCAAAGTTTTTAAGAGAAAGAGTGTACATAATAAATTAAATTGATTATATCTATGAAAAAACAGGTTAATGAGCAAATTAATAAAATAGGCAATATTTCAGGGGAAGGACCTGGGAGCCAGTCTTCTAACTTGGGTGCAGAGAGATTCTTTGATCTGATGAAAGCCAAGACAGGGACTGTTGCTCAGCCAGCTTTGAGAGCCAACAATCTGGAACACTTGAGGACCACACAGAATTGTTTTCTAGGATCAGTCATTCAGAAGTAGCTATTTAAATACAATCTGTGATGTGCTAAATATAAAGAACTATCTCTTCATTAAAAAAAGGGTCTAATTTTTTGTTAAGAAACTCTGCCTCATCTGCTTCAAAGATTTGATAACTAGAGCAGTTGTTGGTTCAAGGGCAAAACAACACAAAAAACAACACTAATGTCAGCAACAGAGAGGTGTTACAGACAAAATCAGGCCGTTAGAAATACCAGGCAGGGAGACATCTGCTGCTGGGGGTTCCTTCATTAAGGTAAATGCCTCCAGGCATTTCTACTGGACACTCTTTCCTAAATGCAGTTCCCAATGAATGTGAGGGCTTCCCAGGTGGACCAGTGGTAAAAGAATCTGCCTGCCAATGCAGGGGATTCAGGAAACACAGTTCGATCCCTGATTGGGAAGATCCCCTGGAGGAGGAAACGGTAATCCAATCTAGTATTCTTGCTGGAGAACTCCAGGAAACAGAGGAGCCTGACTATAGTCCAGTTATCTTCATTAGGTCTGATACAATAAATAAGAAAAAAGTTCTTAACTAGAGAGGCATACTGAACTATTTATTGGGAAATGGCATGATGTACGGGATTTGCTTTAAAATAATTCAGGGAAAAAAGGAGGGAAAGAGGAAGAAATAGATGAAACAAAATTGGCAAAATATCAATAATTTTTCAGGCTGCTTCTGGAAAATTTCCATAGGAAAAATTGTTTAAAAAAATAAGAACATATCCATGTATACATTTTGAAGCAAAACAAAAAACTATTCAATGCTAGTGTACTCAAATAAATTAAATTCTGATTTTAAAATAGCTATTGTATTAGCTGTTAGTCACAAGCCTGAGACAGTGGGTCCCCATGCGCTGCACTCACGCTGGTCAGATCTGGGATGCTCACATCATCCACGTCGGAGACGACGCTCCCCCTACGATTGGAGCGACTAAAATAATCAGCGGCAGAAACCTTTCAGTTAGAAAAAAATGAGATGCTTTAAAATTAAGGAGAGAGAGAAGAAAACAATAAGAACATTGTCATATGAGGGGAAACCTTTTGTTGTTGTTGTGTGATAAAGTATCAAGAAATGAAATGAGGGAAGAGCTGTGATTACCTACTCAAGAACGTAAGATATGTAAAGGTTCCAAAATGACATCACAGCTCCCTAAAATAAACTCTTATTAATTTTAGTCAGAGTTCTATGCTACAGAGATCATCATCTACTGCCTGAAGAGGAGCATCACCCTCACCACGAGGGATTCTAGGACAGCATTTACCTAAAGCCTCTACTATATTCCACAAATGTATAATGCATTGTAGCTGTCAATTCTGTTAAGCACATATATGCTGAATGCAGAACCACCTGCAGAGTATTTATTGTGCCTTTTACCCGGTTTCCAGTTTCCTCTTTTTCATATTTCTCAGGACCAGGAACTGTAGAACAAAACAACGAAGGAACTACACTGGCCTCTTTCTGGTTTCCTAAACACAAGAGTCTCTTCGCACCTTAGCCGTTGGCAATGGCCTAAGAATTCTCAGCTCAAAGGTCACCTCCCTTGGAGACGCCTTCTCTGATCACCCGATCCTGAAGGGACACACACTCCACTCTAAGTCCTCTATCATATCAGCTGCTTTTTCTCTTCACAGTCTCTAGGTTTACTTTCTCCTTTTTTTCCTTCCTTTACCAGTTTTTTTCTCCTATTTCTTTCATTAGGATGTAAGCTCCATGAAGTCAGCAATCTGGCCTGTATGGCATACCCCATTATTCCCAGCAATTAACACAGTGCCTCATATATAACTGGTACTCACTCCATAAGCATTTGTTGAATTAAAAAACAATAAACATTTTTTTCTTTTTATTGAAGGATAATTGCTTTAATCAATGAACATTTGTTACCTCACTCATCAGCTACTGCTTACCTCAGCTCTGTCTGATTACCTTGCTCAAAAACTCTTCTCTTCCAGAAAGGAATCTGGAAGCCCATCCACACAGATGCCTTCTTTAAGGCTTATAAATATGAAGTTTTATGAAGAGCTGAGATGATCACGCAATAGTATTCTTGTTTGCTGCCGCTAAGTCACTTCAGTCGTGTCTGACTCTGTGCGACCCCATAGATGGAAGCCCACCAGGCTCCCCCGTCCCTGGGATTCTCCAGGCAAGAACACTGGAGTGGGTTGCCATTTCCTTCTCCAATGCATGAAAGTGAAAAGTGAAAGTGAAGTCGCTCAGTCGTGTCTGACTCAGCGACCCCATGGACTGCAGCCTACCAGGCTCCTCTGTCCATGGGATTTTCCAGGCAAGAGTACTGGAGTATTCTTGTTTACAGTAACAGTTGCAACTTAAACTTACATATAATACTATAAAGGTACCCACCATCTCAGAATTTCGATAGTTCATTTACATCAGCCTACCTACAAAGATAGTTATTACATACTCATTAAAGAAATAAAGAAATAAATAAAAATAATAAAGAAATCACTATTAATGCAACTAACAGGTTGGAACAACGGTCCAAGCCCCTGCCCTTTTCACTCCATCACTTTCCAGGGTGTTTTCGGGTGTTGGGGACTGTTCTTTCCTCTTCAGCTGTGATTATGAGCATTACCTGGCTTGCCAAGGAACCAAAACTGTCTTAGTTCAATCACTGTATTTCTGGCAACAAAGCTCACAAACTCTTGCTGTTCCCCTTTTCTATGAAAAACTTGGGTTCATAATCTTTCACAAAACATGACTCAAAGTAAATGGCCTTCTAATTTCTTAAAGGAATTAGAGCCTCTATAGCCTCTCAGTTATTGGGCTGTCTTTTTTAATTTTAGCTCTAAGCTGACACACCATTCTCCTCAATGCAATTTTCAAATCAATTCTTAATACAGCAAAAATGTCACCAGCTCGCTGTAAAATTCCTTGCTTCATCAAAAAAAAAACAAACAAAAAACCTGAAATCATATAATTTTTATTCTAACATAGCTATTTCTTACCTTTACAATTGTAACTCTAGTTAAATTCTAAGACAATATTTTTAAATTTTGCCATCAGCAACTCAAAAAATTCACAGGTCTTAAAAGACATATAAACAATAGTTAAATACATAGCAAAGACAACTACTAATTAATGGCAGCATGATTTGTAATCCATAGTAATGAGTTTTAAAGAATGTGGAAACATTAATCTTGAGATTTTTCTTGTTTTTGGTGAACTGTGCATATACATGCATGTGCATAAAACAGCAACAAAGAATAAAAAGTGAAAATCTGTCAAGTACATAATGACTAGCACATAAGAGGTGTCATTAGGAAAGCTTACAGAGCCCACTGAGAAAATGTATTCTCAGGAATACATTTCTGAAGGTAAATTATTCATATAAACTAAATTTGAAGAAAATGCTCATTTCGTCAAGTGCAAGTTTCAGTTTGCAATCGATTTTCATGTGATCACACAGTGTTGCAATTTTAAAACTTATTAGATGTGTTTGCATGCAAAACACGCTCACCACGCTGTCCCTTCGCCCACGGCTGGCACAACCAGAAGACGCAATGCTTGCAGTGTCATCGTCGATAAACTATGGATATTAAAAGCAGATAATGACAAAGATGCAGTTTCACTATAGGTATATAGTCTTCCTGTGACCATAAGCACAGGAAGACAGGCTTTGGGAAAAACTCAAATGCTCTCTATGAGTATTGACTATAATTAGCACCACTACTGAGCACCATTAAACCAAAAGGCTGTTTTGAGACATAATGAATAATCACCAAAAACCAAAAGATAGTTCCCAAAAGCACAAAGATTAAAATAGTATTTACCTTTTAAGTTAAATGAAAGAAAAAGGGGGTGAAGCACGACTCTACTAGCCAAAACCTGCTAGGGACCTCATACTTTTTAAACCTCTAGGCCCTCTGGGATCCACTGATTACAATGAATTATAATCTTATAATTCATTAAGTCAATAAATACACTGTCTTTTAGTTTGGGAGAGAAAAATAATCTTCTCAAGTGAAATAATTTCTGTCAAACACAGAATTTCCTACCACCAAGGACACTGAAATGATGATTCCTGTTGGCCTTTATTCACTCCTGTGCAGCACATGGAGGTATTTCTAACATCACTGCGCACTCCCCTTGCTCCGTCAGCAGCAGTGGAAGACGCACCTTCAGTGTGTGCAGGCTGCCTCCATTCTGACGTCACTGAGTAGCCATTCTGGCATCACTGGGGTAATAACTCTGAGTCCCAGCTTGCAAATGAAGTAACATTTAGCCAGCACACAAGGTGCAAGATTCTATACTCTACTAAAAACATTACCATAATTTTTTTTTTTTTTTTGGCTAGGGACCATCACAGTGGGGACACTAAAAATGACTTCAGGCTCAAAAATTGACAAATGGAATTTTATTACCAGGTGGGTTAAAAATAAACTTCCTCCTGTGAAAAAGCTTTTATCTCCTTAAACATCCCTTTAATAACTTTTTGTTAACTCTAAGAGTGGAATCCTTGATAAATGTCACTTGGAAATGGCAGGAAAAATGAGTCAAACATATACATAGAGGAAAGTCCATATAACTTGTCTATTCTACTCCACAAAGTAACCTATGCTGACCTTTAAGAAACTGCTTAATAATTTCTCCAATTTTAACATCACCAAGAATAACAAGGTGGTTCCTAAAAAAGTCATAATTTTCTATTAAAAACAGTAATTAGCACAGTCTTTTTGGTGGGTAATATGGTAATATATAAATGTATATAAATGTACATACTCCCATCATTTCATGATTAGCAATTTACCATGCAGATCTATCTACTCATATAAGTACACAAAAATATACTTTATAAGCATGTTCATTGTACAAGTATCTGTTGAAACAAAAATCTGACAACCTAAAAGCTCATCAAAATGGGAGCAATTTTTCAAATGGACAGCCCACGCACTAACAGAATGATGATACACTGCCATTAAAAAAAAATGTGCTGACATAAAACTAATCCCCAAGAGGCACTCAGTGGAAACAGAAAGGAACGTGACTTATTTTTTAAAATCTTTTAAATGCCCCCCCAAAAAAGAATAAAATAAATCTTTATATATTGATTTTAAAAGATACTGTGAGTAAAGAAAACAAGTTAAGCAGCACTATATACATGAGTCACTTGCATACTGTTCAAACGTTATACACAAACAGGCTGCATTTCGGGGACAGAAACAGGAGAAAAGGGGCAGAGGACTTTTACTTTGTACTTTTCTTAAGCTAGTATTACGTTTATAAATTTAAAACAAGTTTTAATACTCTAGAAAGACTGGGTAATTAGAATCATCCCAGTTTCGTGTTTTATGTAGCAATTTTTAACAAGTTGATGTATTTCATTTCTTCTCTCACTCCACTGATTGAAGGGTTAGGAAGAAAGTGGAATGGTTCAATGTATAGAGATGAAAAGGAGAAAGAAAAAGGACAGGGTAGCTAACTCACACCCTGAATTATCACCACTGGGGGGCAAAAAAAGAATTTCCAAATGACAGTCACAAATAAATTAAAAAAAAATTCTAATGGCACTAGATTCAGACTCATTTAAGAATTATGTGCTACGTCACATTCATACAGCAACCAGCAATTCAGACAAATTAGTTCTTGAGTTTGTGTACTGAAGGAAAATGGCAACCCATGCACAAAAGGGTGAAACACACCACAACCTCGATATTCTGAACTGTGAGTACAGATTAATGAACCAATCACAAGTGTCTACAGAACATGCAAAGAGACCAGGCAGCTCACCACAGGACTGCTTCGGGATGAACTCGTTCTTGATGAGTGAAAACTGTACTCAGATGACTATAAAGTCCAAGAAGACAGGTTTTACAATAACGATCAGCTCCTTTTCCCGCTGGGAAAACATCAGTGCCCCTGGACCTGACTCACCCTGGTTCCCAGGTGAAGGTAGCTGTTACTCCCCGGGCTGGAGCCCTACTGCTCCTACCCTCATGACCTAGCAGCCCACAGCAAGAGCAAGGAGAGAAGGGGGTGCCCCGAGAAGCACTATTCTCATCCTCTCCCTGAAGAACTAATGAGCCAGAAAAGAGGTTTCTCTGCTTGTACTGCCTTCACACTTGAAGCCTCAGTTTGCAAGACGGTGCTTTCTCACAGTTTGGGGGAGAGTCACAGTTGACATGCTGATGGGTCACAGCGTGGAGAGTTATTACAGGTCAGATTAAATGGCTTTTTCTTTGTGAGTAAACTGTGCCCACCTACACCTCGCCCTCCTTACCACCTCCCCCTGCTTGGACTTACAGTTCGAGAACCGTAAGGGTTATATAATCCACCATTATACAATGACACCTGAAGAACAAAGGAAATACCATTTAGCCATTCAGCATCAAAGTTATTTTCAAAGTGATATAACTTCTTCAAAGTACTCAGTTCCAAAAAAGCTGAAGAATAGTGTTTAAGTGCACAGCCTCCTGAAGTAATAAGACTCATTTATGTCGGCATAAATTCCTGTGTCAGCCTCAGTAAAGCTTCAGGCTCACACTTCATTTCAAACAGCACCACTGGTAACAGCATTACCTTTCATCATCATGTTATGAAATTAGGAGAACATTTACCAATTTATTCTCTCAAAAGAGGGAAGAAAACAGGTAATAAAGTGAGGTAGAGAAAGCTTTGCCCACTGTCACAGTAAAATTAAGCACAAAGCCTCAGGTTCCTGGTCACTAGAAGAGACCACAACAAAACAAACAGCCTGAAACCAACCAACTCACAATCGCACATTACACAGAGCGATTGTTTTGGCTTTCAAGTCAGCTGGCTTCATGAGAGCCAAGTATTGATGTGGCCAAGGCCACAGCTGTTCCCCTCCGAAAATATGACATCCCATGCCTAGGCAGCCATCTCACACAAGTATGCAAGTGGAGTGGAACTCATGCAAATCCATCTCCTCTATAGGAAGCCAATTCTAGGCAAGGGCCCACCAATGGCCAGCACTATCCACCACTGTGAGGAGAATATGCTCATTTTCACTCCCCAAAAGCTTAGTACTGTAAGCACAGGCAGCACATTTTGCGGTACACACAGCACCAAAGCCACGTGTCCTTGGCTATTTTGGAGGAAAGATGTCAAGCTAGAGTCAGCACCATGACAATGGCTTCGCCAAGAGTACACACATTGGAAGTGGAAAATACAAACCAGACTGGCACTTCTCAGCAGACCAGAATTTACAGTGGAGGAGGCCTATGGAGAAAGCGCATGATTTAACCCAAAGGAAAGGAACCGGCAGCTCTGAAGACACCACGCTCCTCAGGAAGTACTAACCCTGTAGCTCTTGGATGTCGCCAGAGGGTCGCTGTACAGGGAGGAAGACTGCTAAGAAACAAAAACAAAACACAAGCAAGAAAAGAAAGGGAGAACTGGTCTCACAATCATGAAAGCAAAACGCTTATGTTTATTTTATATTCCATAATCATCAGTAATTCATAAGTGTTTAAGGCAGTTAAGTACACACAAAGTGAGAAAAACTTAACCGTTAGAAATCTCTTTAACTATCAATTTTAAGGGATCAGAAAGAAAAACACTTGGAACAGTTTTCTATATATGTGTTTTAAGTCCCATTGGTCTTTGAACACTAATGTTAGGAGACGAGAGGGCCACCCAAGGAAATGTTCTGGGAACAAGGGCCATGGCACACGGAGTGTGCAAACCGTGGCCACGTCGCAGCAGTTACCAGCAGCTCCTGTGACATCGAATGGGCTTATCCTGATTACTGGGGAGCCAGGTAATGAGCTCTGAGTTATTGCTATAAACACTCTTTTCCAAGTGGATTAGAAAACCTATATTTCAGAACAAGCCATGGGCAAAGTGCCTTAGTTTAATTAGATAAATTATACTAGTCACAGTGAATCCATGCATTAAACAAGGCACAGCATTATTTAAAAAGGAATTAAATCTTTTTTCCTGATGTCATCTCAATACATTTTCAGTTCTTTTTCACTAAGCCCAATCAGACATGGAAAATAGAACTAAATCATGTATGCAGGTTTTGACAACTAAATTATTTTAAATGTACTGCGTGCCATATGTTTAATATGTTCTAAATGTACGGTGTGCCAAATGCCTTGAAAGAACAAGAGATTCTCACATTACATAATTACATTCTTCTCATCACATATTTTCTTGGTCATGGTGCTCAGCTGAGTTCCCCAACCAGGGACTGAACTCAGGCCCTGGCAGTGGAAGCACTGAGCCCTAACCACTAGACAACCAGGGAATTCCCTCTCATCACACTTATAGTTCATATTTCCACATGTAGACTTTTAGTAAAAGGACATACACCATGAAATATATTGATGCCTACAACTTATTTTGAAATGTGCCCTTCCCAAAAAGATGGACTGATGGAAACACGGTGGGACAGTCAGACAGATAACAACACGATAAAGGAAATATAGTAAAAATGTTCATTGTCGAATCTGAGTATAGGTATGCGAGTGGTTACTATACAATTCTTTGAACTTTTTTGTAAATGTAAATATTTTTCACTTAAAAAATTGGAAAAAATGGTACTCATTAATAAATGTGGTGATTCAACAGTTACCATCATTTAAAGATACACTCACAGAGACAATGTGGATTCAGTTATCACAAACCTGTACAAACACAGCCATTCACGGATTAGTCCTAACTAGTCAAAATGCAAAACAGGGGATTAGAAATGTGTTAAAGTTGGATAAAACAAATAAAGCCAAAAAATCTTGTGACAAACCCGAGAACAGTAGGCAGAGGTGGGTTTGCTATGTCTAAGACTGCTATAGTTTCTTTGGTCAAAGTAGAGGCCACTCTGCAAAAAGCAAAATCAAACACATTTTTCTTAGGTTAAATGCTGTTAACCTAATAACAATGACAAAATTGGATATTGCCAAACACCTTCTCCAAAACAATGATTTTAAAGATGTGAATTATATTAAGTCAAAGTCAAAATAACAACGATTTCAAGTCTCTCAAAAAAGACTAATATTGAAGGTCAACTTTTCAAACCAAATCATTGCTATTTTTTTTTTTTTTTTACTTTAAAAAGAATATAAACCCTCAGATAAAATAGAAAGGAAACAAAGTGAATTATTCTCATGTCACACTTAGGAATGTCCTTGAAAAACCCAGGATGAATGGATAATTACCACTTTTATAATCTATTTGGAAACATCACAGAAATCATTAAAGCTATTTTTTTTTCAAAACTCCTATTTCCATTATTTGTTCAAATAAACTGATCAAATTAAATTACCAAAGAAAGAGTGTGAGCAGTAAATATAGTTTGGTCTACAGCAGGTTCATCTTCAATATACTAAGGGAAGCAATTACATTACTGTGACTGCTTGAGGGGGGAAAGAAATCATCTAAACCATTTCAGCCCTCTTTTCTGCTCAAGGTTAAGGAAGCCCAGGCAATCTCTGACTGAAAGACGGCTCCTCCACTGTTGACACTGCAGCAGGGGACAGCCCTCCTCCCATCGCAACCCTGCCCTGCCCTGCCTGCCTGCCTGCACCACACCCTCTGAGAGGCACCATGACTCACTTCTCCCCAGACCTCCCAATACTCCACCTGCCAGGGCCTCTCACTCATGTCCTCCCATTTCATCCTCGCCTCCTTCCTCATTTCTATCAGCCCAAGGTTCCCAGGACAGGGAGGCCTGGCCGTGCTGCAGTTCATGGGGTCGCAAAGAGTCGGACACGACTGAGCGACTGATCTGAAGGTTCCCACCCCTCTCTCCACCTCACCAATGGTCAGAGCCCTGCCCTAGGGAGCCCAGAGTTAGCACGGAGCTTGGGCTGCACTGCCTCTGCCAGTGCTGCTGCACCTCGACAGGGAAGAGGTGTTCCCAGCACCCCGAATGGGCACTGGAGACAATTTTTTTTCCTCCACAGCAACGCCATTTAGCAGGTTGGCTCTGGAACGGAGAGCACTATTAGTCCTACAGTTTAATTACACTATAGGTTGAAGAATTTTCTGCAAGACAGCATGGGAATTCTGTCATCATAAACTTTGTTGTTTCTACCAGAAAATTAATTTCAAGTTCCCCAAATCTCAAATCTATAAAACAATCACTCAGAATGACAGCTACATGTGAGTTTGGTACTGCCTACAATATCTCAACTGTGCTTAGTCATTCGTTCATGTCCCATTCTTTGCAACCCCACGGACTGTAACACACTAGGCTCCTCTGTTCACAGGGATTTTCCAGGCAACAATACTGGAGTGGGTTGCCATGCCCTCCTCTAGGGGATCTTCCCAACCCAGGGATCGAATCCAGGTCTCCCGCATTGCAGGGAGATTCCGTCTGAGCCACCAGGGAAGCTCAATGTCACAACTAAATCAATTCAAACATCCAAAATAAATTATAAGAATCTCACTAAACCTATTACGGTACAGTCCTCCAAAGGGCAATTCATAGATGAAAATACAGTATTAATGAACTTAGTGTGATACTTTCCTAACTCTAGCCACCAGGGTTAGCATACGTTAGTGAAGTGAAAGGCATTCAGTCATTTCTGACTCTTTGCGACCCCATGGACTGGGGCCTGCCAGGCTCCTCGGTCCATGGAATTCTCCAGGCAAGAATACTGGTGTGGGTATCCTATCCTTTCTCCAGGGGATCTTCCCGACTGAGGGATTGAACCAGAGTCTGCTGCATTGCAGGTGGATTCTTTACCAGCTGAGCTACCAGGGAAGCCCATCATATGTTAACTTGATATTAAATCTTGTAAATGAAAACAAAATTATCTTTAAATAAGGTTCTGGTAAGTCATGTTTCAGTATATTATCAGGTTTCAATAATGCCTGAAGAGCAAACTAATGCAGTCATAATTCTTAATTTCCCTGAAAGGATCAGTAAATTTTACAACCACACAAAGTACTGTGATATGAGACACAAAACAACTAACCAGTGGGTCTTTATGAGAACCAGAAGATCTCTTCTTCATTCCGTAAGAGTGACTGTAAGAATGGTTCTGGAAGTAAATATTGATGTTAACTTTGAAGATTGTATAGTGAAGTTTTAAGATAATTTAATGAAGTGCATCTTAAAATCATACATAGAAAAAGGCCCATATGAGACACCGAGTAGTCTACACGCATGCACCTGTTAGTGGGCAACAGGCTCAGACACACAGCCTGCCCGCACACCTGCATCCCCCTCATCCCCCCTGTGCCATCCAGCTCGGTGCTGAGTCAGCTGAAAACTGAATTAGGACTCAGAACCAGTAGGCTCTAAGTGGGGGCCTTCACACCACACCTCATTTGAGTCTCCGCTTCTTTAAAAACGTATGAGTGACCAGAGAGGCCACTTCCTTTTGCAGTCCTCCTTACCTAAAGGCCAAAGAGCAATTCTGTGTATCCACCAAAACACGATGAGAACAGAAAACTGATAACACTGCACTGCCCGAGACAGTCCTCTTAACCCGAGTTACGGGTCCCACAGCAGGTGCTGCTCAGCAGAGAGCAGCCTACACAGCGTGGTCTGTCTCAAGAAGCAGCAGCATCATTAGCTAATAACCTGACATCCTTGGATGTAACTTGTAGGAGTCAGAGCCAAGTGCATGTGAGGGGACAGAAGACAGCAATACTACTAAACAGGACAACTGGCAGATAAGAAGTCCAATGTGAATATGCACCTTTGGTCTGAAAGGAGGAGATGCAGCTAGAAGGGGCCTAGCTGTCAACAGCCTGCTCTGCACACAGCACCTGAAACACGTACAGCTGGATCCTGAATCAGTGATTACAAATTCATTTTCCTTTTTTTTTTTTTAAAGTGCATATCTTTCTTTTAGACATTATTACTCTGAACATAAGAGCTGTGGCAACCTATGGATACATTAACCCAAGAAAAATACACTACAGGTAAACTTCCTTGGCCAAAATGATATGCCATCAAAAATAAACCAAATCAAGCAAAAAGGAGTGGACGGAACTGACGTTTCAGTTGTCATCTGAATCCTTTCACACCTGCTCGCTTGTGACACAGAACATAAGATGTAGCAGGTGTAGCTGTAAAACATGCTGCTATAGGTCAGTACATCTCACAGCACCGCTGGAAACATGTCTTCCAGGGCAACGAGTGTGTGTCAGCTGGGTGACTCATCATTTTAAGGAAAGATACTACCACCAATCTTAGTCCTGAATGGGAAAGCAAAAAGTTTTTATATGATCCTGAGATCCTAAAAGGCAAAGCTATTCAAGTGCTAAATCATGCCATAACTGCACACTAGAATTTGCCGTTAGTCATATATTTCCCCCAAACATCACAACATACCTGTGAAAAAGTTAGACATAATCTAGGATTAGCATCACCAATTGTTTATAAAGTGAAGCTATATTTAACACAAAGTCATGCAATACGTACTAATGATGAAAGTCTTGATGATCTATCCTTAAGAGCATCATACTGGATTTCAGGAAAAGGTGAAAGTTGGTTGTATTTCCAAAATCAGAAATATAAAGGCAGAGGGAAGCAACATTCACAAAATTATGAAAAATCCAGCACTACTTTAAAATCCCCAAATTATTCAACATAACAGCTGTGACATCTGAATTAAAAAATACTCTCCCCCCTCACTCTTTCCTAGTATAGGTTATTGTTAAACTACATGTACAGGAAAAACTTCTCTCATTCAAACCCAGAATTTATAATCAGTAATGTTCAGATGATTCACCCTAGTGCACTGCAGCACAAAGCATCCAAGGAAGCCTTTGAACACAGAAGTAAGCATCCTAGCGCTCTGTGACCATCACTGTCCATCATGTGAAACGCGGCAAAGGCAAGTTATGGAGAAGCAATGAGGCAGGAACACACAGCTATGAAGAAACTTACCAAAAACCAAAACTAAAAGACAAGCAACAACTGCAGCACTAAAATGGGGAGAGCTCCCTCCGATCTGCTTGTGCACACACCTGGAAAGCACCCCTTCTCAAGAGCTTTCCCTTTGAGAAATGGCGAACAAAGCTAGAAACCTGGTCAGAGCAAAGCGTGGAATGGATAGTATACATGTAAGAGTGGCATGAAATATAAATCAAAGAAAATAAATATAAAAGTTATGACAAGACCAGAAAAGCGTATTTCCTGTCGGGTCTTTAAGAAAATAATATGTTTAGCACCACATGTCAAATCCAAGAAACCAAATTCAATAGTAACTACTCAGATTTGTGTTTTCCTAAATTTTTTTTAGCATTCTAGTCAGATTTTTAAAGCAATCTTGCCCAGAAGAGCAATGTATAAAACAAACGCAATGAACAAGTTTCTCAGGTAGTTTGGTAAAAATATCTTTCTTTTGCAACTCTTATACCCATTTAGGGTCTTAGGGAACACTACTCAGAAACCTGATCTAAAGTAATGTTTTTCTAAATGTGGACTGCAACTCATTAGTAGTTCATAAAATCAATTTATAGGTTCAACCAACATAAAAAAATACAAAATACTAGAGTGGATCACATACAGTAAATACTATTTTTGTAAAATTTGTTTCTGTATTTTTTATATACTTATATACATACAAAAACAGGCACATCTCTGCATATGAATACTGGATTACAGTGTAAAATGTATTCCTGTCATAGAGGCTGCAATTTTAAAAAGCCTAAAATACACCAAAAGGTAAAATTTAAAAACGTAGTTCTAATAAAGCATTAAAATAATAGTTCAGACAGAACAAAGGTTTCAATTCATACTTAATGAGATGATCATTCACAATAAATAATGCAGAAACGCCCCAAAATGTATTTCATAAGTATAAGGCTAAGTGGTATAATTTTACCACCGGCAAAATTAAATTCAGAGAAAATGATATTGCAATAAATACTAAGAGGTACTGAAGCAAAATATCTGCATTGCATACTTTTCTTATATTATCATGAAAACAGAATATAAAGTGTTACTACATGTGTAAAAAAAAAATCTTGTTTATTCAAAATTTTCTAAAATGCCCAATGGTGTGCATTTGGTGGTAAATGATGTGCGTGGGAAAGTCACTGTGGTGAATGACATTTCACTGAAAATAAAGTTCCTTCTCTATGAAAGTTTTACCTGCGACTTCTCTCAGTTAACAAAATACCTTCTGTTTTTCTTTTAAAAAAACCCCATGACCAAAACACGTATTACTCAAATCACACATTCTTCCATATAAGCTAGTCCATCCTCCCAAACAGGTAAGTTTATTGAAGGCATCAGTCTTAGCTTTCATCCTCTCTGTAACACCTGGTCTTCTGCAAAAGCATAAGATTTAACAAGTTGAATTGAAAATGATCTACTTTGATTTTCTTTTTCTAAAATATGATGCAGAGCTCAGATAGTTTTATTTTATCTATTTATTCAGCTGTGCTGTGAAGCTTGCAGGATCTTAGTTCCTTGACCAGGGATGCAATCCGGACCCCAGCACTGGAAGAGTGGAGTTCTAACCACTGGACCGCCAGGGAATTCCCTCAGTTTTAAAAACTGCTGAATCTGATAGGAAAATCCACAACTTGGACATCCCAACTGCTACTACTGGTTGTATACCCGGTGAACAAAAAGGATCCTCCAGTATGTGACAGTTGACATTTATGTTGTTTAAAAGCAAATGATTCATCAAAGAAGAGAGAACTGAAAATATTTCCAAACTTGCTATTATAAAAAGTATTAAAAAGCAGGCTACAGAAATAGAAGTTCGGCAAGTGTCTGTTTCTGTGGGAATGGACCTATTGCTCAAGCCCCGGGGCGCTGAGTCCACAGTGAATGCACAGCACTAACACTGCACATTCTCTGGGCTACAGGCCAGGAGGTCTTCACTGCTGGGTGTACGGGCTCCGCTCCAATGTGTCCCCATAGCGTCCTTCGATGTGCTCTCCCACCGAATTAAACAGTGTAGGAGTAAAGGACAGAATAATAAATTCCAAGCATATTAAAATGATACTAAAGCCACTGATATATACATAGGAACTAATAAACAACAGTAAAGCTCTCCACCAGTGAAAACTGTGACGCATCCCTACCACTCTGATTCAAGATTACCTCATTTTCTAATTGCGGATCTCTTCCTTATAGTCTTCTTGTATTTCAATATATAAAAGCAGTGACCAAGCAGTCAGTCAGATTTTTTTTTTTTAAGGTAGATTGCTTTTTAAAGAAGCACTGTTTCAATTCTAAACTCAGGGCTTTGATTTAATCTTCCTTCCCCAAACCTACCATCTTGAACCATCTTGAACTATCTCTGACCTATTTTTATACAGAAAGTCTATAGCACTGATACCATCTCTAGCCCCACATAGCTTCAGGCAGGACACTTTTCAAAGAAAGCAGTTAACCGGACAAAAGGAGAGATCAAAGTCCGAAGAATGTGGCATGAAAACATAAACACATCTTCCTCATATCCAAGTACTGCTAATGTTCATGTATCAAATACAAGGTCCAAAAGTCTTAGACTTTTTAATATACAGCTCATACGTTTAAAAAAATAACTAGAAAAGAAATATCAAAACCCCAAATAATATAGCAAACTCCAATAAAATTTAGGTCAGGGTTTTAAGCCATCACATGTGTTTTTCAGAGAACACAAGTTGTCTACATTTTTGGTATAATGTAGATGGTAAAGTATTCTAAAAGGCAATAATCTGATGAAAATTTAAAACTCCCAATATTATCAAGTTAGAAAAAAGAAAAAAACTTATCTCAACTATATTTCTTTTATACTGTGTTATTAGTAAGCTTTTATTTCAAATCAGACATTTCTAAGAAAGTCTAAAAATTTAAATATTCTAAATGTACACTAACAATAGTACTGAAGTCTCTACAAAGTAAAAATTTTATTAATCTTAAAGTTCACAGACTGCTTTTTAAAAATATTAGGAGTTTTACTTTTTGCTACATAATAGCAAATTTTCATAACTACCTTAATGAAATAAAATACCATTTGAGTTCTGCTGCTAAGTCACTTCAGTAGTGTCCGACTCTGTGCGACCCCATAGACGGCAGCCCACCAGGCTCCCCCGTCCCTGGGATTCTCCAGGCAAGAACACTGGAGTAGGTTGCCATTGCCTTCTCCATTGTGTGAAAGTGAAAAGTGAAAGTGAAGTTGCTCAGTCATGTCCGACTCTTAGCGACCCCATGGACTGCAGCCCACCAGGCTCCTCCGTCCATGGGATTTTCCAGGCAACAGTACTAGAGTGGGGTGCCACTGCCTTCTCCGATTTGAGTTCTAGTTATATCTAAATTTATTTAATGATGTAATTTCCATGAAATGAAAATCAATCTCACTTTATAGACACTGAGTAAACAATTCCTTATTTAACTGCAGATTTTTTGTTTGTTTACAGATTTGTTTTAAAAACAAATTAGGTTGAACTTGGATGGCTTTACCATTAGGTTAAACTAATATGTAAGTTTCCCATGCAAATTTACAAATAATCAGCTTGAAGACTGAACTTCACACTATGAACATTACAATAAGTCATATATTTTTTTTTAAAAAAAGGTGAGATGGGATTATTTTCAAAGCCCTCCAAGTTCAACTTTTAAGCTTTTGTTAACTTCCTGTGAGAAAAAAAAAAAGCACCAAAATTTCTCTAGGGAGAAGCAAGACAAATTTATTATCTTAAAGCTCTTTTCCTTTAAAATCATTCTTAAATCACTAGATTTCTATAAAGGCTTTTTAATATTCTTATAAATCTAAACTTTTATAATCAACCAAAATGTTTATGATTCAAGTACTAGCTTACTTGAATTTATTCCAAAAAGACAGTAGATTATATTCACCAATAAGAAATATAACCACTCCTGGGAACAACTGTACATTCAGAAAACATCATCTCGCCTGACATTCAATTTAGTGCATATGCATGTGCAAAATTTATGGCAAAAGCTGCACTCAGCCAATATGCAACAGACTGTAACAAAAGGAAAATTATCTAAAAAATAAAACATGGTCTTTAGAATGCAAGTGAATTAAAAAAAAAAAAAGAAATATAACCAGAGTGAAAGACTATTTAAGAATACAAACGTATCAATAACTAGTATACCAGAACACACTCAGTTTAATACAGTGTATTTTCAAGATAGGAAAAAAATACAAGATAGGAACATTATACAAGACAGGAAGAAAACTAGACTTGGGGATATTAACAAATATAGATTTTAACAAGAACAGAATTTTACTGATGAAAAAAATCTAGACATAAGCACATACACTATATTGCTACTGCTAAGTTGCTTCAGTCATGCCCGACTCTGTGTGATCCCATGGACTGCAGCCCACCAGACTCCTCTGTCCATGCGAGTTTCCAGGCAAGAGTACTGGAGTGGGGTGCCATTGCCTTCTCCATACACTATATTAATAATGTACAAATTAAAAGCATTGCTCTAAGGCAATGTGCTTTAAGCACAATTCATTAAGACCAGAGATCAGCTTTTTTGGCATGATATGCAAGCCTTTAATGAACAATTTCTCATTTATTTTGATTTACAATGATGTACACTAAAAACTTGAGACAAACTACAAAATATTAATCAAAATATTAAAGTATGATCATTTCTATAAATATGGTAAGACAGGCATTTTAAAAATCAGTTCAATTTTTCCACTGAATAAAACTATAATTAGTCACCCATGCCACCAAATAATAAATAAATTTCATTAAAAAAATTATCATTTAAAAAAATCTGAAAGTAGGAAAAATCTGAAAGTTAGAACCATGCAGGTGTTATTTTATAAAATCAATCTTATTATTTTGTGATGATTTTTTAAAATCAAAAGTCCTTTTATAGAAAAAAAGTAAATATACATGTTAATAGATGCAAATATTTACGATTTTAGAATTGATTTACTGATAGCAATAATTTGAGAGAAAATACCACTTTCCAATGAAAAGAACTTTGCCAATATTTTCTTTTTTAGAAAAGACAAAGGGATAGCTTTGCTATTAGGGTGTAAATAACTTAAAATACCAACCCTGTGACTGCCAAGACTTCGCATGGACAATGCATCCTCAACTCCCTGCTAAGATAAAAACAAACACAGTAAAGGTGTGTGAGTGACTGCAGCAAACTGAGGAGGAAAAGTATCAGAGGCAAGTTTGTAGGTTGTTACAAACCAGAGAAGGACGACGATGACTGGATCTGTGGGAATACCTGGCCCTTTCCGACTCTTCCTGGGAAAGGAGAAAGTAGTGGACAGTTAATCACTGAGCAGAGGGCTGCCTATCAGAACTGGGCACAGAGGGGAGTTTCCTCAAAGCTGAGTTTGGGCAGTCACGTCCCTCCTTCAGTTGGAAGGGAAGTAGAAATCATCTCAGCAATGTTTTCATTTGAACAAGCGTATGTATGTCTGGACATTTGTAGAATGTACTTGATATCATGACCAAGAGAGCGCAATATACCAAGATAAAAATAAGTAAGTATACTTAACCAACAGAAATTGAGGTCAGCATTAAAAGCAGACTTTGATCTATTTCTTTATGATGTTAGTTTATGCAAGGCAGGAAGAAATGTTTATTACAGATGTAGTTTATGGTGAAAATGTATTCTTTTAAAAAGGTTTGGGTTATAATTTTGTGCTCATTGCAAAAAATGTTTTTCTTTTACCACCCCAACTGGCAAAGAACAACTAAATGAAATAGCCCCTGTGTATTGTTAATATGAGAAACTACTTGTAATTATGAGAAACTGAGTAAATACTTTAGAGTTGATAAAGTTGCTTCAGAAGTTATGCCTTATGAAGACTGTAAAAACAATACACACACAAAAAACCCAACTGACTAAATAAATGTAATTCTAATCTTTTCCATATTCAGCTGTTAACACTGTGGCATTAAGTACTGAGTCATGTGAAATTAAACGACTAGTCCCTAGAACCTAATCAACTGTAAGAAACTTCTGATCTTTCAGAATTTCAAAGTTTGGAGTGTCAGTTTGCATTGACTAAGAATCTACACACCACTGGGCAACTGGGTTCACAGGTAATTGACACCGCTTTTCCCAAAACACACCAAAACTTCAACACCCCACGACAATACAGCACAATCATCATGCAGATGGAATAATTAGATGTGGCTACGCCTGATCATGCATTGTGAATCCAGTGACAGTAATTCAACTGAAACACCACAAGTTAATGCTTTGTTTTGGTCATGATCTTTGAATACAATTCCAAAAAACGCCTGCTTGTCATATGTCGTGTACATTGATGCATTTGATCAAATCTGTTCCGAAGTCTGTTTATATGTACCAGGATGATTCAATAATTCAATATTCAACACGGTGTTCTGATCTTGAGGAAATCATCACTGATTTACAGTTCTGTTATGTAATAGATACATGTAATCTGTAAGAAGCCAAGCAAGTTTCTTTCCTCTCTTTGACTATCAGGTGATGTATCACAAAACTTTGGGGGGCATGAGTGTTAGCCCAGCAGGGTACGTACAACTTACTAAGTGGTAACAAGTTCTAGGCTAGTTAGCTTTGTTAGTTGAGGTTAATTCTATGTGCCCCCTCCTGGTGTTATTTGGGGTACCAGGGTGACAAATCAATAACCAGGTTTAATGTTCAGTCTTCTCTTCATTCTATCCTTTCTTTTCATTCCACCTACCACACAGGCGCACTTTTAAAAACCTGCCTCTAAAGAGCACATCCCATTAAACATGCAGCAAAGACAGATGAATTCATATTTATCCTTAATTATGCCTATTATAAAAATAACTCTAAATAACACCACAGTTAAGTATCGGAATATCTCTAGATTTACACAGCTTTCTTTTTAGCATCATTTGGAAAAAATGACCTAATGAGTTCAGAAAACTACAGAATAAAATATAAGCCCATACAGGCTGGCTAATTTAAAGTGACAGAATACAGCTTATTCCGTAGTCATAAACTACACCTGAAACCAGCACTACTCAACAGGCCTTTCATCAACAGTGGAAATGCTCTATGGTTGTGCTATCTGATATGGAGCCACCAGCCACAGGTGGCTACTAAGCATTTAAACTGTCAGAAGTGCAACTGAGGAACGAAATTTTTAATTTTTATCAATTCAAGTCGAAACCTAATTACCCAAATATGGCTAGTGGCTACCATATGTACAGTGAGGCAAGCTCAAAGCAAATTTTTATTACATCAAAAAGACTCCAAGCACATATTTCACTAAGAGTCTGCCATGGAACACTACTCTTCTACAGAAAGGCAGGCATTCCATGTGGTCTTTAACTACTGCCTTTACCTGGAATGCTACCGCACAGAGGCAAATAGGGAGAAACAGAAGGGAACCCCTGTATAAACCAAAGACCCTAGCACCAAATCTAGAATTATTTTTAAGAGCTAATGCTAATGCTAGTCACTTTACTCGTGTCCGACTCTGTGCGACCCCATGGACGGCAGCCCACCAGGCTCCCCGGTCCCTGGGATTCTCCAGGCAAGAACACCAGAGTGGGTTGCCATTTCCTTCTCCAGTGCACGACAGCGAAAAGTGAAAGTGAAGTCGCTCAGTCGTGTCCGACTCTCAGCGACCCCATGGACTGCAGCCTACCAGGCTCCTCCGTCCATGGGATTTTCCAGGCAAGAGTACTGGAGTGGGGTGCCATGGCCTTTTAAGAGCTAGAGGATCCTTAGAGATCATCTAGTCTGATCCTCTCATTTTATAGTACAATAAACAAAAAGCTGCATCACAAAAAGGTTAAGGGTCAACAAAGTTAGAAAGCTGGACCAGCATTCAGATCTTCTGACTCACCATACCACTGAACCAATCAAGATACTATCCTGCACTGGCCAAATCCAGATTTAATTACATAGAAAGGACATGAAGAAAGGGGCAAGGTATCCTAGTTTTGTACTCTGGAATACAAAGAAAGCTTCATTTCCCAGGTATTTCTAAAGGAGTATTAATTTTTTTTTTTTAATTAATCACCAGAAAGTCAATAGAAAAAGATTTGAGCAATGTTTTTAGGTACCAATTACAAGGCAGACTATCCTCTCTCCCACAGTTCAGAAGACAAAGTATTTTCACTGTCTTGGGAATCCTTATAAAGGATGAATGAACAGGACAATGCCTTCAAAGAGGGGTATCTATCTTTTAAGGCTTCCTGGAAAATTATGTTTGATACATTTAAGTTAGATAAATGGAAATGAAACATACCCTGTTTTTAAAAGTTCTCTTGAAGTTTTTTTTTTTTTTTAAAAAGCTCACAGCCCTCTGAATACACCTGGACATCTCTGACAATAAATATTTGATTCAAGGGTGGAGCTATCCCCCTCAGTTTTTTTAATTAATTCACTTATTTTAATTGGAGGCTAATTACTTTACAACACTGTAGTGGTTTTTGCCATACAGTGACATGAATCAGCCATGGGTGTACATGTGTCCGCCATCCTGAACCTCTTTCCCACCTCCCACCCCATCCCATCCCTCAGCGTTGCCCCAGTGCACCAGCTTTGAGTGCCCAGTTTCATGCATGTTGGACTGGTGATCTATTTCACATATGGTAATATACATGTTTCAATGCTATTCTCTCAAATCAACCCACCCTCGCCTTCACCCAGAATTCTAAAAGTCTGTTCTTTACATCTGTGTCTCTTTTGCTGTCTCACATATAGGGTCATTGTTACCATCTTTCTAAATTCCATATGTATGTGTTAATATACTGTACTGGTGTTTTTCTGACTGATTTCACTCTGTATAATAGGCTCCAGTTTCATCTACCTCATTAGAACGGATTCAAATGCGTTCTTTTTAATAGCCAAGTAATAATACTCCATTGTGTGTATGTACCATAGCTTTCTTATCCATTCATCTGCTGATGGACATCTAGGTTGCTTCCACGTCCTGGCTATTATAAACAGTGCTGCGATGAACACTGGGGTACACGTGTCTCTTTCAATTCTGGTTTCCTCGGTGTGTATGCCCAGCAGTGGGATTCCTGTGTCATATGGCCCCCTCAGTTTTAAATTAGGAAACTTCACAAACTGCATTTGCTCTTTCAGATTCCCAACACGTCACTGCTTCAGATCCCTGGTTTACAGGCAGCAGTACTGGCTACCCTCAGACTATCTGGTGGCCCATAAAGACACAGGCCCTTTTCTTCTTGGTCCGTCCACCTCCCACTCCACCATCAGCACACGGGGCACCCTCGCATCCCTTCGAATTCCAGCTCTGCCAACAACTACAGTTGTTCACTTTGCCAATCCTTTCTCACCTACCTACGAAATGGAGAGAGTGGACCTGTCTTACAGTGCGGACTGAGCACATATGTAAAAGGTATGAGCACAATGCTGGCACACAGACATGCACTCAGCATTAGCTTCGTTCCTGAGCTCCACGCACTGGTGTTCCCTATTCACATCCAACAGCCCACTCACAGGCACAAAAAGTGCTACATTAGGAGAAATTTTTAGTATAGGAAGATTCTTCCTTCTAGTCATCGATAACCCAATTGTCTATGCATTATTTATTATAAATTTATTAGTAATTTATATTTTACACTGTGACACTCACATGCCAACTTCTATAAGTTCATAGACAGAAAGCAGCCAGAAAGACAAGGATAGAATAAGAATTTAGAGGAAAAATCAGATTGAACGACGTGCCAGAAGGGGTCGGAATGTTAATTATTCTAACTGAAACTAAACCTCTCCTTCTCTGCCTGTCCAAATCCTACCTATTATTTAAGACTTGGATACCCGCGTTTTAAACCCTAACCCAAACTGCTCATTTCAATGTAAGAATTAAATATTAGACTTTTAAAGTAGGCTTTTCTTATTTAATGCTTTGATCTGCCCCAAGATATTAAAATCCTAACCAATTTGAGAACTATAATAACATAATTATAAGAGGAAATTAACATTTCCACTTTTGCAATTAAGACTTATTTCTCTTAACTCATGCAAAAATATTCTTAAGACATCATCAGTAATATTAAGCCAGTTACATGCAGAAGACACTTGAATTATAAAATAAGCTAGCTTTAATAACAAGAAAGGACAGATTCTACTCCAAAATAACAAACACATACATGAGGAGTTGCTTAATTTTAAGTAACCAAACATCTTTTTTCTCTCTTTTCTAAAATATCACAATGAGAAAGTTCTAAAATTTGTAGGTAAATACAATCATAAATATTTAAATACTGGTTATACCTTAAAATGCTATTCTAGAAGGGATTTGCTTATGAAAGTTGCTTGTTAAGCAGCAATTAAACAGTGGTTCTTAACCTCTTAGGGATCATAGACTCCTTTTAAGAATCTGATGATAAAAATTCCTGTGGCCATTTCACATGAAAACATACACATACTCAAAACCTGGCATGGGATGTCCTTACCCCATCCCCCAAGCTAAGAACCCCTGCAATCAGAGCCAGCAAGGGCACTTATCAACACTGAAAAAAGCTCAAATTTAGGAATGACTCACAGTAACTCATTGGAGAAGGCAATGGGACCCCACTCCAGTACTCTTGCCTGGAAAATCCCATGGACGGAGGAGCCTGGAAGGCTGCAGTCCATGGGGTCACTGAGGGTCGAACACGACTGAGCAACTTCACTTTCACTTTTTACTTTCATGCATTGGAGAAGGAAATGGCAACCCACTCCAGTGTTCTTGCCTGGAGAATCCCAGGGACGGGGGAGCCTGGTGGGCTGCCGTCTATGGGGTCGCACAGAGTCGGACACGACTGAAGTGACTTAGCAGCAGCAGCACAGTAACTCATACATTACTGGTTGCAATTTGCTCTTGCAGCTAACAAATTTGGGAGTGACAGTGTAAGACTTGAAAGGAAACTGAGAGAACTAACAACATAAAAGTAATTTTCAGAGGGGATAAAAGAATGATTTGGTTCATCTTTCTATGAAGACCCTGATATAGCTTTTTAAAAAAGAGAGAAAAGAAGAAAGGGGCAGGGGAGGAGAAGGCGGGATGGAGAGGGGTGGGCAGATTTTAGGGACAGAAGAACAAATCCACAGAGAAAAAACACATTCATCTGCTCAATCTTTCTTGGTCAGGAGCATTTATAAGATAAGCATGAGGCTGTAAGTACAACAAAAATGGCTGGACTCCAAGCACACATTTGGTCCACTACAGGCAGAAGAGTCACTTGCTGACCTTTAGGTTCAAACATGACAAACACTCCTACTTGGCAAATGATTAGTCAATGTTTTACTTTGAGATTGCATATTTCAGCAACTGATCACAACATGCAGGGCAGGCAATTCTGGCCTACCAGCCACTTCTGAATCTGTCCCCATTTCCGGTCAAAGGAATGATGAGAGTGCTACAAACGCAAAAATTTCACAAACTCAAGTTTCCAACATACTGCCTGCTACGGAAAATCTTAAATTAATCACATACATTTGTCCTGAAAGGCAATGATTGTTAATTCAAAGTTACACATTCAAAATATACAACATAAGAAGCTAAATATGTTCAGTCTGCAGCTTGGAGAACTACAAATAAAACTTAAACTTAGTAACTCTATTCTTATAGTTCACTAAAATTTTAGGGGTATAAAAGACAGTGCACTGTACTGTGACATTTCATCTCAAGCCAAGAACTGCATTCAATATTTGAAGCTATGAGGTTAAAAAAAAAAAAAATTAGCAATACATTAACTGCTTTTGGCTTTGTTTTTGAGCTGTGACAATATGGACTCTACACACATCTTTTTAACTCATTAACAGAAAATTCACCGCAAACCTCAAAATAAAGTGTTTAATATTGCCCTGCAGCTTTTTTCCCCCTTTGAACTAAAACATCAGAAATGGTTTTTATGGGAATTTTCAAAGTCAGGTCAATGCCAGAAGGAAAGAGTAAAAAAGAGTATTTGTTTTCTTTTAAAGTAGCCCAACATATAGAAAGCCCAACTTTTTATATGTCTAGTTAGAAAAATTTTTTTTTTATTTTTTGCTTTTCTCACTGATAATTAAAACATATGGAAATGTATTAGCTATACAAATGCTATGCTATGCTAAGTCACTTCAGTCGTGTCCGACTCTGTGCAACCCCACAGACGGTAGCCCACCAGGCTCCCCCGTCTCTGGGATTCTCCAGGCAAGAACACTGGAGTGGGTTGCCATTTCCTTCTCCAATGCATGAAAGTGAAAAGTGAAAGGGAAGTCGCTCAGTCGTGTCCGACTCTTTGGGACCCCATGGACTGTAGCCTGCCAGGCTCCTCCGTAAGTATAACATAAAGTCAATCATAATTCCACCACAGATAAACCAAATTACTGAGAGTAATCACTTCTTTCCAGTAGTTTCTGATCTATATATGGACACTAGTTTTTGTAACACAAGACTGGAGTCCTAAAAGTGCTACAATTGTGGGATTTTTTTTTCCATTTTCTTATATGAAGATTTTCCTTCATTATTAAGTATGCTTACAAACTATATGGTTGTATGATTTCACAGAGCTTAACTATGTATTTATCATAATATAGTCAAAATTCTAGGACATTTAGGACTATAGTAAATAATTCTTTCATCTCTAAGCCTTCTTTGGCTATTACAAGGACTTTATAACACAACAGTAACTTATGACAAGAGGTATATAGGTGTCTGCTGTTAAGTTCAAACAAATATTGCACTTAACTTGCTGACACAGAATGGCTGGTCAAAACACATACATCAGGTTACTCTATTTCCAGTATTTCAAAAGGAACCAGGTTTACTTCAAAAGGAAACTAGCCACATTGATTTTGGGGGGGGGGGGAACAACACAAAACAGGGTTATTTTCCCGGGTTACCTCTTTTTGCTGCCGTTCCAGTTCTCTCATGCGGATATCTCTTGCTTCTGCTCGGGCAGCCCGTTTTGCTGCCAGTCTTGCCTCTGCCTGAAAAGTAATAGCAAGATTTAGCTTTATTTAAAAACCAGTGCCTCCAGCACCACACCTCTAGACCAGCTTGGAGGAGAGAGAGCCAAAAAGAGTGGGGACACAGGGTTGTCCACCAGCAGCCTGATGACCTCTTCAGTCTACACCCCCTCCATAACTCACTTCTTTTTCTAGTCCCAGAGTCTCCTGAAATCTGGGCCTTTATGCATAACTGTCTGACTTGATGACATATTCAAAACAATTTATACTGTTCACTGTAGGTTTCTCCAAACTTGTTTTTTCAAGAATTTCTTTCCCCAACAGCTTAACCATACAAATTAGAAATGGCAGGGCTGGCCCCTATTTCACTGTGGGCATCGCCAATATTCACTCTCCAAGTGCTGTCAATTCTTGACCAACTCTTGGGTTGAGTTTCCCCCCAACCCATCTCGCTTTCTTTATGCTCACTATTCCTGCTTATTTCAGGAACTCTTCCCCTCTCTCTCTCTCTGAGATATACTTCACATGCCATCAGATTCACCACTTTAGTTCAGTTCAGTCACTCAGTTGTGTCTGACTCTGCGACCCCATGAATCTCAGCACGCCAGGCCTCCCTGTCCATCACCAACTCCCGGAGGTCACTCAGACTCAAGTCCATCGAGTCAGTGATGCCATCCAGCCATCTCATCCTCTGGCGGGCCCTTCTCCTCCTGCCCCCAATTCCTCCCAGCATCAGAGTCTTTTCCAATGAGTCAACTCTTCGCATGAGGTGGCCAAAATACTGGAGTTTCAGCTTTAGCATCATTCCTTCTAAAGAAATCCCAGGGCTGATCTCCTTCAGAATGGACTGGTTGGATCTCCTTGCAGTCCAAGGGACTCTCAAGAGTCTTCTCCAACACCACAGTTCAAAAGCATCAATTCTTCGACGCTCGGCTTTCTTCACAGTCCAACTCTTACATCCACACACGACCACTGGAAAAACCACAGCCTTGACTAAACATACTTTTGTTGGCAAAGTGATGTCTCTGCTTTTGAATATGCTATCTAGGTTGGTCATAACTTTCCTTCCAAGGAGTAAGCGTCTTTTAATTTCATGGCTGCAGTCACCATCTGCAGTGATTTTGGAGCCCAGAAAAATAAAGTCTGACACTGTTTCCCCATCTATTTCCCATGCAGTGATGGGACCAGATGCCATGATCTTCGTTTTCTGAATGTTGAGCTTTAAGCCAACCTTTTCACTCTCCACTTTCACTTTCATCAAGACGCTTTTTAGTTCCTCTTCACTTTCTGCCATAAGGGTGGTGTCATCTGCATATCTGAGGTTATTGATATTTCTCCCGGCAATCTTGATTCCAGCTTGTGTTTCTTCCAGTCCAGCATTTCTCATGATGTACTCTGCATATAAGTTAAATAAGCAGGGTGACAATATACAGCCTTGATGTACTCCTTTTCCTATTTGGAACCAGTCTGTTGTTCCATGACCAGTTCTAACTGTTGCCTCCTGACCTGCATATAGGTTTCTTAAGAGGCAGGTCAGGTGGTCTGGTATTCCCATCTCTTTCAGAATTTTCCACAGTTTATTGTGATCCACACAGTCAAAGGCTTTGACATAGTCAATAAAGCAGAAATAGATGTTTTTCTGGAACTCCCTTGCTTTTTCAATGATCCAGCGGATGTTGGCAATTTGATCTCTGGTTCCTCTGCCTTTTCTAAAACCAGCTTGAACATCTGGAAGTTCACGTATTGCTGAAGCCTGGCTTGGAGAATTTTGAGGCACTTAAAAACATACAATTCAATGGGTTTTTAAGTGTATTCACAAAGCTGCACAATTATCATTACCATCTAATGATACTTTCATCACCCCAAAAGGAAAACCTGTACCCATCAGTCCCTTTCCATTACCCAACTCCGCTCCTGGCAACCATCAGTCTACTTCCTGTCTCTATGAATCTGCCTCTTCTGGACACAGCATAAAAATGAAATCATATAATAAGAACTCTTTATCTCTTGGACACTGCAACTGCCTCCAAATCCACCTACCTGATTCCACACTTGACTCTACAATTAATCGTCTATGTGGTTACATGACTGCCAGTCTGCCTTACAAAACACATTTCTGATCAAATCAATCATTTTGCTCTGTAAAACACTCCAGGGGCTCAACCTCACTCACTGTTAAGGCAAAAATTCCATAGACCAGCACAAAGAGAAGACAGGAGACGGAAAGCAAAAACAAATAAAGTTTCTCCCAGGCAGTTCTCTGCCTTTTTTCCCCCAGTTGGCCCCAGCTTCACCAGCTGCATCCACCCCCCTCCATTCCTGGACCCCATCTCCTGGGCTGGGAGGTTCAGCCTCTCTTCACAGAGTGTTTGCTGGCAGGAGGTAGTCTCCCTTCTCTCTCATTCAGCGACCATACTACTTTCTAGTAAGAGTTCCTCCAGCCCCTCTGTCACAGAGTAATGCCCGACGCACATGCCCCTACTGTGACTTACTACACTGTGTTAAATGTATTATATGGTATTAAAATTACATGCTTCTGTCTCCCCGCAACTTTCATGCCTCGGTGTCTGCTAAACAAACAAGACATTTCTAGGCCATGGGCCAGTGTATCAAGGAAATAAGGCAACAAAACAGCCTGATGTACCACATGAAACTAAAAAATCTCTGTCGTTTCTCTGGGAGTGGTTTCCTGGGTTCTTGGCCGCATTGTAACTCTGATTCAGATCCCTCCTCTGATAAGGACAGTAGCTGCTGCTTCTCTTGTTCTGATATTTGTGCCCAAGTCTCACAGTAGGAGGGCTTCCCAACTGGCACAACAGTAAAGAATCCACATGCCAATGCAGGAGACACAAGAGACGTGGGTTCCATCCTTGGGTCAGGAAGATCCCCTGGAGTAGGAGCAAGAATACTCCAGTATTCTTGCCTGGGAAATCCTACGGACAGAGGAGCCCAGCGGGCTATGTACAATGGGTCACAAAGAGTTGGACACAACTGAGCAATCAAGCCTGCAGGGACACTCACACTAAGAAGAGACTCAGGCAAGGTTTAGAAGGATCTACTGTGTGTAAGCACTACACCGAGTGCAAAAAGTACAGAGTAGGACATGCCATTTCTGCCCAAAGACTTCACAGTCTCGCTGAGAGAGACAAACACACTGCTCAGAAGGAGGACACCTGCAGGAAGGGGCAACGGGTTTTGCCAGGCAAGGTCACAGAGGCCGCTAAGAAGCATAGACAGTGTAAGAGTTACTACTTATTCAACTATCTCAATTCTGGCATTTTCCTAGTCAGTTTTACATGTATTTTAGTAGCAAAAACCCTGCAAAGTGAATTGCAATCCACCATCCTTAAGCTCTCACACCGTCATCACCAGAGCAATTAGTTTTCTCACAGGAATTTTCCAATGGCTTCTATCTTTAAAACACTCAGACTTCCCTGGTGGTCCAGTGGCTAGGAACTCACCGGGCAATGCAGGGGACACGGGTTCAGTCCCTGGTCAGGGAAGATTCCATAAGCTTCGGGGAAACTAAACCCATGCACCGCTACTACTGAAGGCTGCCTGCCTAGGGCTGATGCTCCACAACGAGAGAAGCCTCTGCAGTGAGAAGCCCTCATACCGTAATGAAAAGGGGCACCAGCTCACTGCAGCTAGAGAAAGCCCACTCACAGCAACGAAGCGACCCAGCATGGCCAAAAACGTAGTCAATTTAAAAATACACCTACACTCTCCACCTTCTTTCCCCCTCTATGAATGATCATCACGTTCTTACCAAAACGTGTATTTTACAAAAAAAAAACACTTTAAGGCTAAATTATGCTTCAGCACATAATAAATACATCTACACTTGCAGCCTCCCTTAGAAATTTATCGAGAATGCCGATTTAATCCTTCTGGTATCTGTGGCCAATTCTGCACAATCTATTCTAAAATGGGAGTTCTCTAACCAAACAGAAGTATAGGTAATTGAAATTTATTCTCTAATAAATTCTCTTGCACAACAAAAGGGAAGGGACCTAACTGCTGTGCAACAGAAAGACCATGGGCTTCAGAGCCACAAACACACCCTTCTCTTTGCTACTTAAGCAACTCTAAGCAAAACTCGGATGTTACCTCCCTTGGAGATAGTATTAAATATAGCAAGCTTTATTTAATACTGAGAGCGCCCCCTGGCCTACCCGCGAGCGGCGCACTGAGAGCGCCTGGCCTACCCGCGAGCGGCGCACTGAGAGCGCCTCGCCGGCTGCGCGGCGCACTGAGAGCGCGGCCGAGAGGAGCTACCCCACGACCGAGGTCAGGAAGGGCGGCGGTGAGGAGACACCCCTCGTCCAAGGTAAGGTGCGATGGCTGTGCTTTGCTGGAGCAGCCGGGAAGAGATACCCCATGCCCAAGGTAAGAGAAACCCAAGTAAGACGGTAGGTCTTGCAAGAGGGCATCAGAGGGCAAATACACTGAAACCATACTCACAGAAAACTAGTCAATCTAATCACACCAGGACCACAGCCTTGTCTAACTCAATGAAATTAAGCCATGCCCGTGGGGCAACCCAGGATGGGCGGGCATGGTGCAGAGATCTGACAGGGTGTGGTCCGCTGGAGAAGGGAATGGCAAACTACTTCAGTATTCTTGCCTTGAGAACCCCATGAACAGTATGAAAAGGCAAAATGATAGGGTACTAAAAGAGAAACTCCCCAGGTCAGTAAGGGCCCAATATGCTACTGGGGATCAGTGGAGAAATAACTCCAGAAAGAATGAAGGGATGGAACCAAAGCAAAAAGAATACCCAGCTGTAGATGTGTCTGGTGATAGAAGCAAAGTCCGATGCTGTAAAGAGCAATATTGCATAGAAACCTGGAATGTCAGGTCCATGAATCAAGGCAAATTGGAAGTGGTCAAACAAGAGATGGCAAGAGTGAATGTTGACATTCTAGGAATTAGTGAACTAAAATGGACTGGAATGGGTGAATTTAACTCAGAGGACCATTATATCTACTACTGCAGGCAGGAATCCCTCAAAAGAAATGGAGTCGCCATCATGGTCAACAAAAGAGTCCGAAATGCAGTACTTGGATGCAATCTCAAAAACGACAGAATGATCTCTGTTCGTTTTCAAGGCAAACCATTGATTGTCACAGTAATCCAAGTCTATGCCCCAACCAGTAACGCTGAAGAAGCTGAAGTTGAATGGCTCTATGAAGACCTACAAGACCTTTTAGAACTAACACCCAAAAAAGATGTCCTTTTCATTATAGGGGACTGGAATGCAAAAGTAGGAAGTCAAGAAACACCTGGAGTAACAGGCAAATTTGGCCTTGGAATACGGAATGAAGCAGGGCAAACTAACAGAGTTTTGCCAAGAAAATGCACTGGTCATAGCAAATACCCTCTTCCAACAACACAAGAGAAGACTCTATACATGGACATCACCAGATGGTCAACACCGAAATCAGATCGATTATATTCTTTGCAGCCAAAGATGGAGAAGCCCTATACAATCAGCAAAAACAAGACCAGGGGCTGACTGTGGCTCGGACCATGAACTCCTTATTGCCAAATTCAGACTTAAATTGAAGAAAGTAGGGAAAACCACTAGGCCATTCAGGTATGACCTAAATCAAATCCCTTATGATTATACAGTGGAAGTGAGAAATAGATTTAAGGGCCTAGATCTGATAGATAGAGTGCCTGATGAACTATGGAATGAGGTTTGTGACATTGTACAGGAGACAGGGATCAAGACCATCCCCATGGAAAAGAAAGGCAAAAAAGTAAAATGGCTGTCTGGGGAGGCCTTACAAATAGCTGTGAAAAGAAGAGAAGCGAAAAGCAAAGGAGAAAAGGAAAGATATAAACATCTGAATGCAGAGTTCCAAAGAATAGCAAGAAGAAATAAGAAAGCCTTCTTCAGCGATCAATGCAAAGAAATAGAGGAAAACAACAGAATGGGAAAGACTAAGGATCTATTCAAGAAAATCAGAGATACCAAAGGAACATTTCATGCAAAAATGGGCTTGATAAAGGACAGAAATGGTATAGACCTAACGGAAGCAGAAGATATTAAGAAGAGGTGGCAAGAATACACAGAAGAACTGTACAAAAAAGAGCTTCAAGACCCAGATAATCATGATGGTGTGATCACTGACGTAGAGCCAGACATCCTGGAATGTGAAGTCCAGTGGGCCTTAGAAAGCATCACTAGGAACAAAGCTAGTGGAGGTGATGGAATTCCAGTGGACCTATTCCAAATCCTGAAAGATGATGCTGTGAAAGTGCTGCACTCAATATGCCAGCAAATTTGGAAAACTCAGCAGTGGCCACAAGATTGGAAAAGGTCAGTTTTCATCCCAATCCCAAAGAAAGGCAATGCCAAAGAGTGCTCAAACTACCGCACAATTGCACTCATCTCACACGCTAGTAAAGTAATGCTCAAAATTCTCCAAGCCAGGCTTCAGCAATATGTGAACCGTGAACTTCCTAATGTTCAAGCTGGTTTTAGAAAAGGCAGAGGAACCAGAGATCAAATTGCCAAGATCCGCTGGATCAGAGAAAAAGCAAGAGAGTTCCAGAAAAACATCTATTTCTGCTTTATTGACTATGCCAAAGCCTTTGAGTGTGTAAATCACAATAAACTGTGGAAAATTCTGAAAGAGATGGGAATACCAGACCACCTGACCTGCCTCTTGAGAAATCTGTATGCAGGTCAGGAAGCAACAGTTAGAACTGGTCATGGAACAACAGACTGGTTCCAAATAGGAAAAGGAGTACGTCAAGGCTGTATATTGTCACCATGTTTATTTAACTTATATGCAGAGTACATCATGAGAAATGCTGGACTGGAAGAAACACAAGCTGGAATCAAGATTGCCGGGAGAAATATCAATAACCTCAGATATGCAGATGACACCACCCTTATGGCAGAAGTGAAGAGGAACTAAAAAGCGTCTTGATGAAAGTGAAAGTGGAGAGTGAAAAGGTTGGCTTAAAGCTCAACGTTCAGAAAACGAAGATCATGGCATCTGGTCCCATCACTACATGGGAAATAGATGGAGAAACAGTGGAAACAGTGTCAGACTTTATTTTCTGGGCTCCAAAATCACTGCAGATGGTGACTGCAGCCATGAATAGACGCTTACTCCTGAGGAAAGTATGACCAAGCTATACAGCATGTCTGAGGTTATTGATATTTCTCCCGGCAATCTTGAAGAGGGGCTAAAAGCCTCTTGATGAAAGTGAAAGTGGAGAGTGAAAAGGTTGGCTTAAAGCTCAACATTCAGAAAACGAAGATCATGGCATCTGGTCCCATCACTGCATGGGAAATAGATGGGGAAACAGTGGAAACAGTGTCAGACTTTGTTTTTCTGGGCTCCAAAATCACTGCAGATGGTGACTGCAGCCATGAAATTAAAAGATGCTTGCTCCTTGGAAGGAAAGTTATGACCAACCTAGATAGCATATTCAAAAGCAGAGACATTACTTTACCAACAAAGGTTCGCCTAGTCAAGGCTATGGTCTTTCCTGTGGTCATGTATGGATGTGAGAGCTGGACTGTGAAGAAGGCTGAGCGCCGAAGAATTGATGCTTTTGAACTGTGGTGTTGGAGAAGACTCTTGAGAGTCCCTTGGACTGCAAGAAGATCCAACCAGTCCATTCTGAAGGAGATCAATCCTGGGATTTCTTTGGAAGGAAGGATGCTAAAGCTGAAACTCCAGTATTTTGGCCACCTCATGCGAAGAGTTGACTCATTGGAGAAGACTCTGATGCTGGGAGGGATTGAGGGCAGGAGGAGAAGGGGACGACAGAGGATGAGATGGCTGGATGGCATCACTGACTCGATGGATGCGAGTCTGGGTGACCTCCGGGAGCTGGTGATGGACAGGGAGGCCTGGCGTGCTGCAGTTCATGGGGTCGCAAAGAGTCGGACACGACTGAGCGACTGATCTGATCTGATACAGCATATTCAAAAGCAGCGACGTCACTTTGCCAACAAAGGTTCGCCTAGTCAAGGCTATGGTCTTTCCTGTGGTCATGTATGGATGTGAGAGCTGGACTGTGAAGAAGGCTGAGCGCCGAAGAATTGATGCTTTTGAACTACAGTGTTGGAGAAGACTCTTGAGAGTCCCTTGGACTGCAAGGAGATCCAACCAGTCCATTCTGAAGGAGATCAGCCCTGGGATTTCTTTGGAAGCAATAATGCTAAAGCTGAAACTCCAGTATTTTGGCCACCTCATGTGAAGAGTTGACTCATTGGAGAAGACTCTGATGCTGGGAGGGATTGAGGGCAGGAGGAGAAGGGGACGCCAGAGGATGAGATGGCTGGATGGCATCACTGACTCGATGGATCTGAGTCTGAGTGACCTCCGGGAGTTGGTGATGGACAGGGAGGCCTGGCGTGCTGCGGTTCATGGGGTCGCAAAGAGTCAGACACGACTGAGTGACTGATCTGATCTGATAGCAAGCTTTAAGAAGATAAGAGGTTTCAAAACTACTTTATCTGTTTCTTTCTTATACATTGCCCTCAGGTTTCTCATAGCAGGAACAGCAAGGGGCCAGCGGTCACTCCAATATGGTAAGACAAGAGGTGCACTCTATTCTTACACTGACACATTTTAACTTTTTTTTTTTTAATCATCAAAGTATGATAACACATTTTTAGGAGACTTGGAAAACACAGAACAAAATTACATATAGTTCCACTATATTTTCTAAGCATTTTAAGTAGATAAATTAAGATTTTTAGTTGGAGTTTCAAAATCGAATTCTCAAAAATTAATAAAATACATAGAAAAGTAGAAAGATATAACAGACCTCAAAAGCACCGTGAACCAATCCAACATAATTAGGATTTATACGATTTTCATACAACAGCAGGATACGAATTCTATTCAAATTCCCATAGATCATAAACCAGGAGACACTGGAACATACCCAGGGACATAAAACAAGGTGCAAAAATTTCTTGGTCTAAAGGTACTGAAATCATGCAGAGTCTGTTCTCTTCACACTGTGGAATTATGGTAGAAATCAATATCAAAAACATTTGAAATTAACCCCCATATTTCCAAGTGCAATACGACATTTACCAAGAGAGATCTTTGACTTATAGCCAGTGAAAGCCTCAATAAAGTTACAAGACTGGAAAAACACAGAGAATTACTGTAAAGAAAGCATTCAAATGAGAAATTAGTATCAAAATGAGAGCTTAATGTCAAAGATACTTTAAAAAACCCATGTATACGGAAATTAAATGAGTGTGTATAAGAAGTCATAACAAATAAAGTTAGAAAATACGTGTAACTTAATAAAAATGGAGAGAGAATTTAACAGAATTTGCTGCATGCAGCTAATGCAGCCCAATGCAACTAAATATAATGTGAAATTTTAAATAAGGTATGAAAACAAATAATAGATCCTAGCATAAAATTTTGTAAGATTTGAATAAAACCTGTACTTTAGTTAATAATACTGTGAAGTGAAGTGAACGTCACTCAGTCGTGTCCGACTCTGCGATCCCATGGACTATACAGTCCATGGAATTCTCCAGGCCAGAATAATGGCGTGGGTAGCCTCTCCCTTCTCCAGGGGGTCTTCCCAGCCTAGGCAGGTCTCCAGCATTGCAGGCAGATTCTTCACCAGCTGAGCCATAAGGGAAGCCCAAATAATACTGTGAAAGAGAAAGTGAAAGTGAAGTCGCTCGGTCGTGTCCGACTCTTTGTGACCCCATGGGCTGTAGCCTACCAGGCTCCTCAGTCCATGGAATTTTCCAGGCAAGAGTACTGGAGTGGGTTGCCATTTCCTTCTCCGGGGGATCTTCCCAACTCAGGGATCGAACTGGGCCCAGGGATCAAACCCAGGCCTCCCACACTGCAGGCAGATGCTTTACCATCTGAGCTACCAGGGAAGCTAAAATAATACTGTATCATATGTTAATTTCATGTTTGCTTGTTTACAACAGTATTTCTTTATATTCTCAGAACTGGATTAGAAGTTTCAAGTCTCACTCAAAATTTTTTTAAAAAAATCACTAAATAATAAGCTTTCTAGACTTTTAGCCATAATACTGCTGCTGCTGCTGCTAAGTTGCGTCAGTTGTGTCTGACTCTGTGCGACCCCATAGACGGACGCCCACCAGACTCCCCCATCCCTGGGATTCTCCAGGCAAGAACACTGGAGTGGGTTGCCATTTCCTTCTCCAATGCATGACAGTGAAAAGTAAAAGTGAAGTCGCTCAGTCGTGTCCAACTCTAGCGACCCCATGGACTGCAGCCTAGCAGGCTCCTCTGTCCATGGGATTTTCTAGGCAAAAGTACTGGAGTGGGGTGCCATTGCCTTCTCCTCCATAATACTAGATATACTGATATATGTTTAAACAGTCAAATTATAGGTACACAAACCACACTTCAAAGTAGCAACACCAGCACCTTCCCCTCAGGATACAACTGTGTCAAAGAGCTATCACAGCTTAGTTTTAACCCATTCTCACAGATACAAAATAAAAAAGATAAAACAATAAAGGACCACAAGTTCAAAACTTAGTTTTGAACTAAGTTCAAAACAAAGGTTGGTTAATAAAAATGAAACATAAAATCACCACTTGACCCAATAATTCCACCTCTGGGTACATACACAAAAGAACTGAAATAAAAACTCAAAGAGATATTCACACACCAAATGTTCATAGCAATATTACTCATAAGAGCCAAAAGGTGTAAACAACCTAAATGTCCATTGGCAGATGAATGGATAAAGAAAACGTACATACATTGTCCATACAATGGAATATTATGTATCCTTTAAACAGCAGGAAGCTCTGACTATATGCAACAACTGTGATGAATTTTGAAGACACTGTTGAGTGAAATAAGCCAGACACAAAAGGACAAATATTAAATGCTTCTACTTATCTCAAGTTCCTAAAATAGTCAAATACCACAGGGATAGAAAGTAGAACAGCAGTGTGCAATGTGGGAAGGAGGGGATGGAAGTTGTTATTTTAACGGGTACAGTTTCACTAAGGATGCTGAAAAAATTCTGAGGATGGGCAGCAGTCATGACTGCAAAGCAGTTTAAATGTACTTAACGCCACTGAATTGTACACTTGAAGATGATCAAAATGATTGACTTCATGTTATGTTTATTGTACTACAAAAAAAGGTTAATTAAAAGTTAGCATAAGACATGAGTGAAATCAGAAGTATTCAGGAGCCTAAATCATTGAAATATCTGTATGGTCTTTAGGCTGTATGACCCAAACTTTTAAAGTAAGGTTAATAGGAAAATTCAGGAACTGGAAATTCAGGTTCAGAAATTACCTGTAAATCTATCTAGTAAGCACTGGAACAGGTTTCTAAACATGAAGATCATTCCAAGGAAGACAGTCGAGAAATAACGATCAAGCTCTGGCAATATATCAGGACCCAATTCAAAATGTACTAATTCTGTAAAGGGGGGACCCTCACCTTTGCTCTTAATACTTATAAAACTGAACAGTGCTTTGAGAATGAGCTTCATAGAATCAAAACTCAAACTTTCAAGATGACAGAAAAGATGAGACCTAACTCTAACATTACTACCATCATTTGGGCACTTAGCAAAGCTAGATGGTTATTTTCCTTTAATTCATAAAGTAACCCCTTGAGGTACAGAAAGATGAAGTAATTGGCTTAATGTCCCCTGGCCAGCAAGTACTGGGACTGAGATCCAGATCCTAAGAATCTGATTCCAGTTCATGCTCTTAACTGAGTTGCCACAACGTGTATCTTTATATTCCAAGTTTAAGAATGTATCCTTAGGCAAATAATAAAAGCTTACTTTGGATGAATTGTCCTATGATTTTCAATTCAGCATAGACTCTCTCTTTTCTGTGAAAATGTACTATTCTGGTCCTCTTTTCTTTGACCAGGACTTTACACCAAATGTAGTCAATCTTCTGTTACACAGAGCCTTTCCTCTCGTTTTACTCCCCACTTTCAATTATCAACCAATGGGAATGACTCAAATCTTACATCTCGGGCTCTGACCAAAATCAAGGCCTACATTTCTAACTGTTTGGTGGATCTCTTGTCATGCACTAAGAGCGGATAAAAGCAACCTCATCCCCATGAATACTCTATGCTTCCCTGTTTTTCAATCTCCAGAAGTGGAACCCTTGTTGAAAACTCGGCCTCAGGGATTCCTACTTCTTAATCAAACTTTCTTTACACTATCCCTTGAATCCAACCTTTAATTTTCCTTCCAAGCAGGCCCTTACCACTTTCATCTGTGATACTAATTTTAACTTCACTTTCTCCATTCCCACTCTCCTCCTATCCCTGCTATTCCATATTACACACTGTTAAATTCACCAAGAACTGACTCATTAGAAAAGACTCTGATGCTGGGAAAGACTGAAGGCAGGAGGAGAAGGGGACGAGAGAGGATGAGATGGTTGGATGGCATCACTGACTCAATAGACATGAGTATGAGCAAGCTTCAGGAGTTGGAGATGGACAAGGAAGCCTGGCGTGCTGCAGTCCATGGGGTCGCAAAGAATCAGATAGGACTGAGACTGAAGTAACTAAATTCATCAATATCCAAAAGAATTCTTACACTGCTACAATTTTAAATTTGGATTCTGTTACTGCTTAGTCAAATAAACACAGGCAAACGGGCTAAAATAAACTCAGTGTGGCTCCCACTGGCATCCCAAATCAGAAACTCAACCAAGGCCAATCCTATTCTAAGTATCTGTCTTGTGTGTCTACAAGTAAAGCAGAATCTAGCTCACCCAATGGACAGTGCCGTTTCCTTGGAATATAACCCCCATGTCAAATTTCACTGTAAACTATTCTAGGGGGAACAAAGTTATATTCATTAAAAAAAAAACAAAAAAAAAAACAACAGTTCGAATCCATCACCCTAAGAGTCAAAGGCAGGAGTAAACTATTCTAGGGAGAACAAAGTTATGTTCATTTAAAAAAACAGTTTGAATCCATCATCCTAAGAGTCAAAGGCAGGAGTTTACTATACAGCTATATAACAAGGTAAATACATGTATAAACACGTAAAGTTATATAACAGTATACATATAAAACATAGATGGACGTGTCTATATACAGAGACACACACCCACCCTACTATGATGTGAACTCCACCCTCCCCTGGGACCTGGCCTCACTCTCTGATCTTTCTCCTGCCTGCGCTCTCTCCCCCTGCTGTTGTCCTTCTCATCCTAAGTAGGTTAAAAGTCTCTCCTATCTTTAACAAAGGGCTTTCACTGCCATGGCCCTGGTTCAGTCTCTGGTTGGGGAACTGAGAGCCCATAAGCTGTGCGGCCACCAGACAAACCGTCCCATCCTGGATCGACTCTGTCTCATCTTCTCTTGTCTCTCATTTTCTTCTATTCTCTTACCTCCCTCCTCACTCTCTTCAAATGACTGCTTTCTGGCTTCTGCCCAAATCATTTCAGAGAAACTGCTCATGCCAAAGTCACTCATGACCTCTGACTACCAAACCCAGTAGAATTTTCTCTTCTTATCTTGCTTGTCCTTTCTGGATTTCCCATATCACTGCCACTCCGCTCCTTCTGAAACACTCCTCTCTGGGCTTTCTGCAATGCTACTCTCCCCTGGTTTTCCTCAACTCCCTGATCTGCCTTCTTCAGAGTCCGACCTTTAATGTAACCAAAGCTTCCAGACTTCATCTCACTCTCTTCATCGTATGTCCACCCTAAGTTCTCTCCCTGGGTGATAGTGAGTCTGCAAATCTCTGCATCCAGACTTTTCTCTCTCAGTCCTGACCCAACTGGCTGTCCCACTGGAACCTTAGATTCAAAGCAGCACAAATGGAATTTATCGTCTTTCCCTTAAAGTCCCTCTCCTCTTTATATCCCCATCAGTGCTCCCTGCTAAGTCACTTCAGTCGTGTCCGACTCTGTGCAGCCCCATAGACGGCAGCCAACCAGGCTCCTCTGTCCCTGGGATTCTCCAGGCAAGAACACTGGAGTGGGTTGCCATTTCCTTCTCCAATGCATGAAAGTGAAAAGTGAAAGTGAAGTCGCTCAGCTGTGTTCGACTCTTAGCGACCCCATGGACTGGAGCCCACCAGGCTCCTCCATCCATGGGACTTTCCAGGCAAGAGTACTGGGGTGGGGTGCCATTCCCATTACCCTCAAAACTGAAACAAAGGATCGCCATTAAGCTCCTCTGTTTTTAGCTTCCATCTACACCCAGTCACTATATCTCTAGATCTACTATATCTCAACTATCTAGTCCATCAAGATTCTCTCTCTACCATTTCTTCAATCCAAACTTCCCTCTCCTTTCCCAATGTCACTGCCTGAATTCAGGCTCTCATCACCTCTCTCAAGATGACAACAAAGCCTCCTAACTCATTTTCTCCCTACCAGTCACTCTACATGGTGGCTAACTCTGGAAAAGGTTTTACCCTTCAGTGGCTCCCCTCAGCTGCCCAAATAAAATGTAAACTCCTCAGCACACAAATCCCATCCTGATCAGCCCCTCTGCCTCTCCAACATTAGCTCCCACTCCCCCCAGCCTCTCTTCAGCCAAACTAAGCTGTTATTCTGGCAATTTCCCACATGTTCTAGTTGTTTCACACCCCCATGCCTGAGAACACTTAGAAAGTGACACAAAAACCCAGAAAATAATAGAGCAGGAAGGCTACCTCAAGATTCTACTATAGTGGCTCCCTGTTGGGGTAAGGGAAGCGGAACTAGGACTAGGGATGAAGTAAAAAGGGCCCTAAACTTGGTTTACGATGTCTTCTCCCTTCCTTCTTATCTTTTTAGGGAAAGGTCTGAAATAACTGTCCCAAAAGGATAGCATCATTTACTGTAGACTCATGTGTACTTACACTATTACTAAAACCTTTCTGCATTCAACCTTTTTCAAAAAGAACATAACATGAAAACACACTCAAACGCCTTTATTTATTTTTTTTTCAAACGCCTTTAAAAGAACAGAAACCACTAGCTTTTGAAACTTCTGTCCCACTATCACCTGGGACAATTTTAAAGGGAGGCAAATTCAAATTTAATGATTAGACATAAATCCACTGAATGGGACCAAACGCGGAATTGCCAGCCTGCATGTACATCTATAATACAAAATCCACGCAACTGGCATGAGAAAGAAACATAATGTGTGTGTGTGTGTTTGTCCCTCAGCCATGTCCAACTAGCTGCGACCCCAGGAAGCCCGCCAAGCTTCCCTGTCCATGGGGTTTCCCAGGCAAGAATACTGGAGTGGGTTACCATTTCCCTCTCCAGGGGATCTTCCTCATCCAGGGATCAAACCTGGGTCTCCTGCATTGCAGGTAGATTCTTTACCATCTGAGTTATTTAGGCCTTTACAGACTATGCTTTAATTTCAAGAAATATGAAATACAAAATTATACAAAGTGAAACTGTCAAGGACAATGACTAATTCAGGTAGCTAGGTCTCAAGAGTTTACTGTGTTTAATTTTGTTTATTCTTCCATGACACTCATGCCAAAAGAACACTGAAAGACAAGCTGAGACATAATATTTATTGTGTTGCTATGGTTTCCAAATTAACAAATAAAAACCATTACTCAACTTCCTAGCAACTTCCCTTTAGTAGAAAATCTTGGGTACCATTTTTCTTAATTTGATCTTACAATAATCAACTTTTTTTTTTTTTTTAAGTCTTTGGTAGTTGAAAACCAACTACATAAACTTTCCTGGGCATAAATAACAATATTAGATAAAATCTAAGGAATTTTAATCCATTTTCTTCTGATGTCTAACAACTGTATCTTCCTTTTATTCAGAAATGTTCTGATGGCAAACTATTCTTTCAGAATGAGAGAAGAAATTTAAGATTACAGACTTTATTACTGAGGTTTGAATACAATCTAATAAATAGATAGCACAGGAAAGCTGAAACTTTGGCTCAGCAATGACATGTCTTGCCAAAGGAAAATGTGATTCACAGTCCCAGCAGAAATACTCTGTGTATGTCTTGGGGGCTGGGGCTGGGGGTTGCTAGTAATGGCTTTATATTTAGGACAATGATACTGTGCTATCTGAATTTTTTCTCCAAATGCCTGTAAGTCACAGGAATGGTGAAGATAATGACAATGAATTTTTACCAAACATATTTTAGTCACACTGGCACAAAACTTCAGGCCCAGTAATCCTACCTTAATTCTGGTTAGAGGGATAACTCCAGGAACAGTGAGACACCAGGAGGAACACTGGCCATCACAGAGCCAGGGCTCTGGATTGCAGGGGCAGGGATGCCCCGATCACATTGGCCTCCCTTTGCCTTCATTTCAGTGGGTCAATGGGACAAAAAAATGAAGACAGGTGCAATCAGGCACTAATGCCACTGGAAAGATTCCTGAATGACTAAAAGTGACAACTCTTTCAAAGCATTTGTCTAATAAAAACATTAAGTACAGGACTTCCCTGGTGGTTAAACATTCTGCCTGCCAATGTAGAGGAAATGAGTTCCATCCCTGGTCTGGGAAGATCCCACATGCTGCAGAGCAACTAACCCCGTGTGCGCCACAGCTGCTGAAGCCTGTGCACCTAGAGCCCGTGCTCCGTGCGCCCCACCGAGAGCAGCTCCTGCTTGCCACCGTCAGAGAAAGCCCGGGCAGCAACCAAGTCCCAGCACAGCAAAAAGTAAAGCGAAAAACCAGTGACTACAAAAGCGGAAGAATTTTTTAAGAAAACCCTTAACTGGGCAGAAATGGAAAGAAAAGCATTCATTTTTCATACCTCTGAAAAGTTAACTCATGTTTCATAATCTTTTATAAATTTTGTGTACCACCACTGAGCATATTAAAGAAGAATAATTCTGTCTTCTGTGGAGTTAACTTTTCAGACAAATCCATTGGGACAGAACAATCTGAACCAAACACAAAAGGATGATCAAAGAAAGTGTCACCATCAGGAAGACTCGAGATATGACCTGGAGTTCTTTAGGGCTCAGCCCGAGGAGTGACTATCCTCAACTCTACACTTTCTCTCTAGACAATCTCATCCACAGCTCATGATTTCAATCACTTTCTACATGCGCACAAGTCTCAGATGTGTATGTAGAGCCCAGACCCCTCCTTTGAGCTCCTGACCCAAACCCCCAAACTGCTTCTTCAAAATCTCCACAGACACATTAAATTCCACACAGCCTAACATAAATTTATGGTCTTCTCTCTGCAAACATCCTCCGCACAGTAATGTTGCCTACCATCCGACCGGATGCACAACCCCAAGTCCCCCGCCCTGCTACCCAACCACTGCCACTCACTAAGCATCTTCTCTGTCTCCATTCCAACCATCTCCCCTCATCCCCACAGTCGTCACTTTAGGCCCGGCCACCGCTGGCTTTCATGACTCATCTCCCTGTAAACACTACGGTCTCTTTCTGGTATTATTAATAATAGCATCTCCAACCCACAGGAAAGTCATCTTTTGAAGGCACAAATCTGATCACGTCATACCCCTACACAAAATCCTTAATTTTTCCCCTTTCCTCTTTAGAATGCAGACCAAAATCACATTAGGTTCTCAACCTAAGCCTTACTGACATTTGAACCAGAGAATTCTTTCTTGGCGGGGAGCCGTCCTGTGCACTGTGGCATTTTCAGCAATATCCCTGACCTCTCCCCACAAATGCCAGTAGTGACAGGCAAAAACATCCTCATACGTTGCCCACTATCTTCTGTGGGACAAAGTCACTCGCTATTGAAGGCCATCAGCCTACAAGATCTGGCTCCTGTCTCTCCAGCTACTCTCCTCCTTGCTGTCCATGTCAGGGTTAACAGTGCTATCCTGGAGGCACAACAATTAAGAGTGTAGGAGCCCAAGTGCACTTGTCAGCCCGACCCCTTTCTAGCTATGCGACCTTGAGCAAGTTACCTCACTTCTCCATGCCCTGGATTCACCATGGATAAAAGAGAACAGCAGACCACCCCACAGAGTTATCAAGAGGATTAAGTCTGTTTAAAGGGCTCAGAACAGTGCCTGGTACATAATTAGAGCTCAGCAAAAGTCAGCTGGCGCTATTCCTTGAATTCTCCATATCTTTCGGCCTCAGAAGCTTGTCCCGTGTTCTTCCCACTGACGGTAAAGCTCTTCCTGGAATCTGACAGCTCCTCCTAAATCATTTCACTCCTCCTTCAAAACTCAACTGAAAGGGCGCTTCCTCAGGGAAGCCTTCCCAAAGCCATCAAACATGTCAAGTCTCCCATCACACTCTTCAATAAAATCATTTACTGTTCACTCGAAGCACTTAGCACAGCTGTAAATAAATATATTATTACGTTTGCTCAATTTTAAGAATGCCACTGGCTGTAACATACACTGACAACCACAGCTTTCAAGACATAAATTACAATATTAAATGTAGACATTAATTTTAGGGTCAATTTTTTCCTCTAGCATCTAAGCTCTACACGGGAAATGACCACGTTAGACCTGTCCATCCCATGTCCTTACCAATCTATGAGAGCAGATGCCCAATAAACATTTACTAAATGAATGACACTCAAAATTCATGTTTCTAAAAAAACCCACTTTATTCTTAAATGAAAAATGGTACTAATATCCATAATCATTATTGATTATGAAAATTCTTTGCATTTTAAAAAACTGCTATCCTTGACAAAAGTTTTTTATCCTTAATTCAACATTGCCTAAAAATGAACAGATGACTAGAAAAAAACAGCAAAATAACTACGAGGAAATTATTAGCTCTATCAAGCTACCGTGGCTGTTATTCCATAAAACAGTAATACTGGACAGTATTTTTTAAACTAAGCACAGTTCTTCCCTTTGTATCCTTCTTCTCAGGCTGCTAATCCATAACCAAATTTCTGGTTCTCATTACTAGATGGCTGGAATCTACCATTTTAGGCAGCAAAATAATAAAATCCAACCAACTGTCCATCAACAGATAAATGGATAAAGAAAATGCAATATGTACACACAATGGACTATCATTTATCCATAAAAAGAAGGAATTAAGTTCTTTAAAATGGAAGAAAAAGAGGAATGAAGTTCTGACACTTGCTACAACATGGATGCATCTTGAAGACATTATGCTAAGGCATTAAGCCAGAAACAAGAGGACAAATATTGTATAATTCCAATTATATGAAATATCTAGAATTAGACAAATTCATAGGGACATAAAGTAAATTAGAGGTTACCAGGAGCTGAAAGAGGGGGCAAAGGAGTTATTGCTTAATGGTTACAGAACTTCTGTTTGAGGTGATGAAAAGATTTTTGAAATAGACAGTGGTGATTGTTACACATATTTTGACCACAGCCTAAAAATTAGTCATGTAAAAACCATTGAATGGTATGCTTCAAATGAATTGCATGTTATGTGAATTATATCTCAATAAAGCTAGTGTTAAAAAAAAAAAAAAAAGAAATCCGAACGTTCTAGCAGTGACAAATGGTAAACAGCCATAGTGTTTCCTTTTGTCCTTAGTATTACAAATGGGTTTGCACACAGAATATGTTTACATGGAAACTCTGCTCAACATGACAGTCTCTCTAACTCCTATAAAAGATCAGTTTCTATGCTTGTCATTGATTCTGTTTTCTAATTTATTTTCTTTTGGCTGTGTCAGGTCTCAGTTGTGGCATGAGGGATCTTTGATCTTTGTTGTGCTTGTAGGATCTTTTTTTTTTTTAAGTTGCAGCACATGTGAACACTCAGTTGCGGCATATGGGATCTAGTTCCCTGACTAGGGATGGAACCCAGGCCCCCTGCATTGGGAGTGCAGAGTCCTAGCCACTGGACCACCAGGGAAGTCACTGTCAGTGATTCTTTAGATTTAAGAGAATTGTGCAAGATGAGTATGAATTTTGAGGGGGTCCTGAATCTCAAAAGAAATCACAGAATTTTAGAACCGGAAAGACTTTCAGATCATCAGGTTCAAAAATAAGCAACATTCTGATGACTTTCATTTGAAGGGAAGTGCAGAAAACATGCTTTCTTCATCATTTCAGCTCTACAACAAGGAAAGGAGTAATATTCCAGGCTTCAGTGATGCCGTAATCAGACTGCCTACAGACCCTTCAAGACCCTTCTACTTCTCAGAAACACTCACTGTAACACTCACGAAACTGACTGTGGTAAGGCGGCATAACTGGCTTTCATCCTTTCGCGTTCTTCTCCTTTTCAGAGGCTAGCTGTCTAAGGGTCCCCAGTTTGATACACTCTGTGCTTTTAGGTAATTTTCACTGACAGGCAACTCTCCAACTGCATTTCCCCCAAACCTGTGGGACAATCAAAGTCACACATGCAGGAAAGGTAATAAGCATCCAGATGGGCCTTCTGACAGCCCAGAGAACCTGCTAGGACCTCCCCCAACACCTGCTCTCATGAGCGCCGTGACAGACATGCCCTCCCCAGAGAGCAGCAACACCCCCCCCACCCCCCCCAACAGCACGGCAGGGCTTCTAGATCCATCCACACTCCTCCTTCACAGAGAAGTCTTCAAACGTTCCAACATTTTCAAAAATCTGTCTAGGTTTTACAAGATAAAAAGGATCCTGGAGCTCGATGGTGATGACGGTTGCATACGTGACTGTACTTAAACCCACAGAACTGCACACTTAAAAATGGTTACAGTGGTCAATCTTATGAGTATTGTACAAGAATTTTTTAAACGCACTCAGTTCTACATATTAGCACACAAATTATTCAGTGTGCAGAACACAATCATGCCCCTTTTTCCTTTTTCTCCTCCTTCCCTCTAATTGTCTGATTTGGTGCCAACTGAGATGCATGGAAACTTGAAAGAAAGTAAGCAGGAGGAAAAAGAAGCTGTTTTTGTTTATTTATGGCATGCCCTATATACCTCAAAAAGCAATTTGAAGTGAGGAAAGACAAATTAAACTCTTAAGATTACACTTTAAAAAAAAGATTAAGCTATTTGTCACTTTCAGTTGTTACGAGGGTTCTGTTAGTTTTTATTCCTTACCCAAGGCATTTGTGTGTGTATGTGTGTCTGTGAAAGGATGATCCTGTCAGAGAAAATAAAGAATGGGGACCATCTATGAATGCCAACCATCCAATGTACGAATGGACAATAAAGACCTGGCTATTAAAACTTGAAAGAGAAAAAAGAATCACAAAGGATATATGAAAGAATTATTAAGACTGCTAAACCTATTTCCTCTAAAGTTTCACAACAACTGCATCACACGATAGGCATTCATTCTTGCAAATAAAGTCTTGAATCTTAAAAGTAAAAACTAGTCCTTTTAAGTTTCAGGTTTAAGCTGACCAGATCATTAGAGTTGGAATATTCATGTTCAGAGTTCAGAAGACAGAAATGAAAACTAGGAATAGTGGCCTCTTAAACGTTTTATAAAAATAATTATTGTAACTTTAAATATAATAACTGGATTAAACTTAGTTATTTCATAGCAAAGTAATAAGGTACAGGGAGGAAACAACCTGTAAGTATAAAAAACTAATATCCCAGATGGGTTCTTCTGTGTACTTTGCTTCATGGTTTCCAAGACTGGCCCAGGAAGGAGTATGTTAGTGTATATGTATGCGTGTGTGCACATGCATGTGTATCTGTGTGTGTGTGCATTTAAATTCAAACTTATAAGCTCACCCTCATAGATCCAGATTTAGCAAGTATGGGGTAAGGCCTGGTAATCTGTATACTGAAAAAGCAACCTGAGGGATTCTGATGATCAACCATGTTTAGAGTACTTACCTTAAATACTTTTTTGCAAAAGAATATTTTACTTCTCACTTCCTGTTTCAACTTATTAAGAAGCAATAAAATAGCCTACTCCAAGTCTAACACCATGGTAAAGTTTACATGCACTATTTAAATGTGACAACAGTTCTATAATACAGGAAAGCAAAGTGAAGTTGTTCAGTCGTGTCCAACTCTTTGCGACCCGGTGGACTGTAGCCCACCAGGCTCCTCCGTCCATGGGATTCTCCAGGCAAAAATACTGGAGCGGGTTGCCATTTCCTTCTCCAGGGGATCTTCCCGACCCAGGGATTGAACCCAGGTCTCCCGCATTTTGGGCAGATGCTTTAACCTCTGAGCCACCTGGAAAGCCCCTATTATTCCCATTTTACAGTTGAGGAAACTGAAGTAAACAGTAGTTACTTAACGAGATTGCTTAACCAGCAATGAGTACAGCCAGAATTCAAAGCCATGCTTGTAACTCTCCAAAGCCCAGCTCTTCTGGTAGTAGCATGATTCGGAAGAATGAACAACAGCTTTAAAAGCTGAGTTTGAGTCCCAGTTTTGATACCTTTTGGACATAAATTGCTCAGTTTCATCTGTTTCCTCATTTGTAACTAAGGCTAATAACAACATCTCTCCCGGGCCTCCCTGGTGGCTCAGTGGTAAAGAATCTACCTGCCAATGCAGGAGACAAGACTTCAACCCCTGATCAGGGAAGACCCCACATGCTGTGGAGCAACTAAGCCCACGTGCCACAACTTTAAGCCTGTGCTCTAGAGCCTGCAAGCCGCAACTACTGAGCCCCCATGCAGCAACTACTTAAGTCTGCACACCGTAGAGCCTGTGCTCGGCAACAAGAGCCGCCACAAGAAGCCCATGCACCGCAACTAGAGAGTAGCCCTCACTCGCTGCAACTAGAGAAAAAGCCCTCGAAGCAACAAAGAGCCAGCACAGTCAAAATTAAATTAAAAAAAAAAAAAAAAAAATTTTTTTTTTAAATGAAGAGTGTCTGTCCACCTGAAATGGCAGTCTTTGAAAAAAAAATTCTATCCTCACTTATAGGGTTATTTTGAGAATCAAGATGTGATTTGATTTAAAATCATGAAAAGCTACAGAAAAAGAAACAATTAATGGAGAAGATGGAGAACACTAAAAACAGCATGGCACAGACTTCATTTGAATTTGTTATTTGACTCCAAGTTCTGCTATTTCCTAGCTGTGTGACCTTAGGGAAGTTACTTGTCTTTTCTGTGTAATCATTTCTTCATCCGTAAAATGGAGACTATAATAGAACCAATTTCACAATTCTGTGGAGATTAAATGAATTCAGTTCAATTCAGTTGCTCAGTTGTGTCCAACTCTTTGTGACCGCATGGACTGCAGCATGCCAGGCCTCCCTGTCCATTACCAACTCATGTCCATCAAGTTGGTGATGCCATCCAACCATCTCATCCTCTGTGGTCCCCTTCTCCTCCAGCCTTCAATCTTGCCCAGCATCAGGGTCTTTTCAAATGAGTCAGTTCTTCACATCAGGTGGCCAAAGTATTAGAGTTTCAGCTTCAGCATCAGTCCTTCCAATGAATATTTAGGACCGATCTCCTCTAGGATGGATTGGTTGGATCTCCTTGCAGTCCAAGGGACTCTCAAGAGTCTTCTCCAACACCATAGTTCAAAAGCATCAATTCTTTAGTGCTCAGCTTTCTTTATAGTCCAACTCTCACATCCATACACGACTATTGCAGAAACCATAGCCTTGACTAGATGGACCTTTGTTGACAAAGTAACGTCTCTGCTTTTGAATATAGTGTCTAGGTTGGTCATAACTTTCCTTCCAAGGAGTAAGCGTCTTTTAATTTCATGGCTGCAGTCACCATCTGCTGTGATTTTAGAGGCCCCAAAAATAAAGTTCATTTTAAATGCTTAGAAAAGTATTTGTCACATAGTAAGCACTCAAGGGTTAGATGCTTGAATGATACCCGATTTTGTAAATGAAGCATCATATCCAAAAAAAGAGTTAAAATACCTAGTGACAAGTACAAAAAGAGCCTAAAACATACTGGGATTTCCTCCCCTTATAGAAATCTGGGTATGTAAATCCCGCCAATTTTGGGATCAAATATTCTGAGTAGTTTCAATTTTCAACTAAACTATGTGGCTTCCAAAATACTTCATTCAAGTAAATTCTTAAGATCACTGTAAAGTGTTAGCTAATGCTTCATTTTTAAATATCTTTTTACTTTTTATCTAAAACTATCTCACCAATTTTTAAAAATAATTTTGTAAAGGTATTATCACAGTTTTGTCATCAGATTTTAGAGAACTTCCCTCTGCCTCAAATATCCTCCTACAAAATTTGACTTTTAATTCAAAAGCTGAGTAGCTTACAAAAGGAAAAACCTAACAATGAGCTAAATGCAAAAAAAGTCTGTGTGATATGTCAAAAGGAAACAGCACTAGTTTTACATGAGTTATTTACTAAGAATAACAAAGAGGAAGTGATGAGGGAACAATTTGCACCCAAAGAATACAATCTGAAAATGCTCTAAGTGCTTCTTCTACCAGGTTAGTGTATGATCAGGTTGGCAACTGCAGACAGAGTCTGAAATAAAGTTGGCTCCTCACTGAGAAATCACAGCTGGGAGTTATCCAACATGTCCAATATGCAATGGGAAATGCTGCCAGAAATCTAACAGGTGACACTCCTTTCCTTTTTGTCCTTTTTTCTGAGTTGTCAACAAACCAAAACACTCCAGAAGCTCTATTACTAGCTAAAAGTTAAACTCAAAAATTCCACTGCAGTTATTTAAAAAGCTGCTAAGATGCTGAATCTGACCAGACACCAAATAAGGTCTGTTTCTGTCAACAATTATACAGTGCTTCCTGGAATATATTAACGGCAGAGCCCAAATGAGCATTTCTACAATAGAGCTATCTATCTTATCTTCAACATTCTAATTACCTTAAGCTTCAATAATGAAGATTAATTATAAATTTCAAAACATTAGAGCAAGTCCCTAGAGGTCAACTAAACCACAAAAATAAAATGAAAAATTAACTTTAGATAACTTGAATAAATACCCAAGTAAAGAGACAGTAACTACATTTTATTCTAATACAATATTTTGGAGGCTGTATTTAACATCTAATTCACAGTAAACATTCTAAACTAGCTCAATGAATAAATCTCTGTATTTCTCCCCCCAGCACCTTTACAACATTCTCTTTCGTACAACTCAGTGGTGAGAGGGGTTTTCTAGACATACCTCTCTGGCAATGTTACTCAAAGCTTCATCTTCTGCAGAAAATCGGTCTTTCACAGGTGTCCTTTTCCTTCCAGAACCAGGAGTCCCCATCTTGTCTTCTAAATAGTCTTTAAACAATGAAATGTGACTTCACTGTTTTCAGCTCTGAGATAAAAAAGAAACAGAATAATTTAGGATGTTTCTCTTTATATAGTTTTAATACTCATTTATACTTTTAACAACGAGAAACTATATTTATGTATCAATTACTGAAATTAGTCACCACTTTGTCTTCCACCATCAGTTTTTTCCAAATTTTAGAATATTTAAATTTATACTAACTACTAAACATCCTATGCTTTTCACCATATTATCCACAGCAATCTATGAGAACGTATTATATTAGCTTCAGAAAACTGCAAACAGTAATAATTTTACTTAACAGTTTAAAATTACTAGAGCTATTTCGAAAATCTATTTCCATTCTAGAGAGAAAAAAACATTTCACAGAAGTCATTCAGCCTAAGACTTTGAGAGCACATATTCAACAAAGTTTAATACAGAGCCTTAAAGCTACAAAGGCAAGTTGGCTTTTAGTGTAAATCAAGAAACAATTCCACTTAAACCACTGTTGTTATAGTGGCTAAGTTGTGACCAACTCTGCAACCCCACAGACTATAGCCCACCCAGTTCCTCTGTCAATGGGATTTTACAGGCAGAAATACTGGAGTGGGTTGCCATTTCCTTCTCCAGAAGATACTCCCGACCCAGGGATCGAACCTGCGCCTCCTGCACTGGCAGGTGGATTCTTTACCACTGAGCCACCAGGGAAGTTACCACATTTAAAAAAGAAAAAAGTTTATTATTCTGCAATTAGCAATAAACAACAACATCTGTTGTTCAGTCTTTAAGTCGGGTCCAACTCTTTGCAACACCATGGACTGCAGCATGCCAGGCTTCCCTGTCCTTCACTTTCTCCTGGAGTTTGCTCAAACTCATGTCCATTGAGTCAGTGATAACTATCTAACCATCTCATCCTCTGCTGCCTCCTTCTCCTTTTGCCTTCAGTCTTTCGCATTAGGGTCTTTTCCAATGAGTTGGCTCCTCGCATCAGGTGACCATGTTTATTTAACTTATATGCAGAGTACATCATGAGAAATGCTGGACTGGAATAAACACAAGCTGGAATCAAGATTGCCGGGAGAAATATCAATAACCTCAGATATGCAGATGATACCACCCTTATGGCAGAAAGTGAAGAGGAACTAAAGGGCCTCTTGATGAAAGTGAAAGTGGAGAGTGAAAAGGTTGGCTTAAAGCTCAACATTCAGAAAACGAAGATCATGGCATCTGGTCCCATCACTACATGGGAAACAGATGGAGAAACAGTGGAAACAGTGTCCAACTTTATTTTTCTGGACTCCAAAATCACTGCAGATGGTGACTGCAGCCATGAAATTAAAAGACGCTTACTCCTTGGAAGGAAAGTTATGACCAACCTAGATAGCATATTCAAAAGCAGAGATATCACTTTGCCAACAAAGGTTCGCCTAATCAAGGCTATGGTCTTTCCTGTGGTCATGTATGGATGTGAGAGCTGGACTGTGAAGAAGGCTGAGCGCCGAAGAATTGATGCTTTTGAACTATGGTGTTGGAGAAGACTCTTGAGAGTCCCTTGGACTGCAAGGAGATCCAACTGGTCCATTCTGAAGGAGATCAGCCCTGGGATTTCTTTGGAGGGAATGATGCTAAAGCTGAAACTCCAGTATTTTGGCCACCTCATGCGAAGAGTTGACTCATTGGAGAAGACTCTGATGCTGGGAGGGATTGAGGGCAGGAGGAGAAGGGGACGACAGAGGATGAGATGGCTGGATGGCATCACTGACTCGATGAATGTGAGTCTGGGTGACCTACGAGAGCTGGTGATGGATAGGGAGGCCTGGCGTGCTGCAGTTCATGGGGTCGCAAAGAGTCGGACACGACTGAGCGACTGATCTGATCTGATCTGATCTGATCAGGTGGCTAAAGTACCGGAGCTTCAGCATCAGTCCTTCCAATGAATATTTAAGGTTGATTTCCTTTAGGATTGACTGGCTTGATTTCCCTGCTGTCCAAGGGACTCTCAAGAGTCTTTCCCAGCACCATAATTCAAAAGCATCAATTCTTCAGCACTCAGCCTTCTTCACAGTCCAACTCTCACATCTCTATATGACTACTGGAAAAATTGTAGTTTTGACTATATGGATCTTTGTCAGCAAGATGATGTCTCTGCTTTTCAATACGTTGCCTATGTTTGTCATAGCTTTCCTTCCAAGGAGCCAGCGTCTTTTAATTCTGTGGCTGAACCCACTGTCTGCAGTGATTCTGGAGCCCAAGAAAATAAAGTCTGTCACTGTTTCCAATTTTCCCTCTTCTATTTGCCATGAAGTGATGGGACCAGATGCCATGATCTTAGTTTTCTGAATGTTGAGTTTTAAGCCAGCTTTTTCACTTTTGCCCTTCATGGATCACGGTCTTATTGTAGCAAAGGGGCTTGCGTAACTCAATGAAACTGTGAGCCATGCCCTGTAGGGCCACCCAAGACAGATGGATCATAGCTGAGAGTTCTGACAAAATGTGGTCAACTGGAGGAGAGAATGGCAAACCACTCCAGCGTTCTTGGCTTGAGAACAACCCCATGAACAGTACGACCACCGACAACGTCTAGGGCAACAAATCCTGAATGCCTGCTATTGCCAGGGAGGTACTATGGGAGGGGTTAAAATACAGTGATGAACAAAACAGTGATGAGACAGGCCAATGACTAATATGTCTATGGGTCTATTATTATTATTATAAAATAGATGTATTTTTACAAAGGAGAGAAGAAAAAAGTCATCTGCTAGGGTTAAATAACAAGGATGATAAAGACCATCTAACCTTTCTAGCACAGGGTATTTGAAATTAAAGACACTAGTGAGAGAATGCATCCCAAATTACATGACTCCTTCTCTCCTATACACATTCCTGGGCATGTAGCTTTTTAATGAAATATCCATTCGTTTTTTCCTAGCTTTAACAAAATAAACTGGCGAGGGACTTCCCTGGTGGTTCAGTGGTTAAGAATCAGCCTTCTAGAATGCAGAGGATGCAAGTTTGAGCCCTGGTTGGAGGACTGGGATCCCACATGCCATCGAACAACTAAGCTCATGAGTCACACTACTGAAGCCCACAGGGTGTGACTAGAGAGCCTGTGCACAGCAACAAAAGATCCTGCGTGCTACAACTAAGACCCAACACAAGTAAACAAGATAAACAATAAATACATAAACCGGCAAAGTTTCATTTGACGAAAAGCCACAAAGAAAATCTCAAGTAAGTTTGTCCTAATAGAATAGGAGACTGATGATAGTTTTATTATTCAGCCATAGAAAATATACCTCTATACAAGAAAGTCCATGCAGTCCATGGAGTCGCAATGAGTCTTACATGACTGAGCGATTGAACTGATACAAGAAAAGGATCGTTTAAATGGAAACAGAAGGAAAAAAAATAAGAATGTATATCTGAAGGCAGCACCTGATTAAATCCTAGCCATGAATCAAGACAATTTCTGGAAAGCACAGATGATTCCCCCTTACCCCCCCCCCCCCCCCCCGCCTCGAACTCTGCCATCATTCTTAGCCTCAGCACCATTTTAAAGACCATTCACTTGTTTAATAGTAATGCTGTATAAATACTAGTCACCCACTGAGAGAAAAGCAGCATGCAACAGAAGGTTCTTTTTCAGACTGGAGTGACAATTTCGCTGATGCTCTATGGGATCATCCAATATTTGCCCTTCAGCCAACTTTCCAAGGATTCACTGAAAGACATTTCACAGAAGTGGGATACAAGACATAGACATTTTCCAATTCCAGACACACAAAAATAATTAGAGAAGAAAAAGATTTGGCTGGAACTGTAGCAAAGTTTAACCATAGTTTTGTTAGAAGAATAAGATTTTTTCTTCTTGATTCTCTAAAACTTCAATAGCATTGGGGGGAAAGAGATGCATTTAAAAATAAAAGCTTTCATATCAGAGAATAAATTGGCCCCAAAGTGGATTGCACCCAAATCAGGCCTAATATGCTACCCAGCTGAGACACTCTGTCTGACACCACCACCAGTGGCATGCTTTTGAATAGAGGATTTCTTTCTCTTCTTTTCCCATAATCCATTTTCCTTCTTTCTCAACTAATACACTGCCTTAGACCTTAGAGCTGACAGGATATTCCTTAGCACACAGATTTACATAAATAATTATCTTTTCTAGGGGGCTTCCCTGGTGGCTCTGTGGTAAAGAATCCGCCTGCCAATGCAGGGAACATGAGTTCGAGCCCTGATCCAGGAAGGTCCCCACATGCCATGGAGTATCTCAGCCCATGCGTCATAACTACTGAAGCCCGAGCGCCCTAGAGCCTGCGCTCTGCAACAAGAAAAGCCACTGCGATGAGAAGCCAGTGCACTGCAACAAAGACCCAGCACCACCAAAAATAAATAACAAACACAAGTTTTTAAAAAGAATTATCTTTTCTTAAAAATGCCTAAAAACCAAAACTGTTTCAACAAGCTCCAGGCTAAGCCACCCTGAGAGAAAGATGACAGCGAAAAGGACGGAGGTGCAGGATCACAGGGAGGAAGTGGAGACGACCTCCTGTCTCCCGTGTCCTCTGAGACCCACCTACAAGGGCTCTCAGGGGTTTTCATGCGTAACTGGCCAGATCCCGCCACCTTTTTCATCTGCACGTGAGGCACATCAGTCATTACCTATTTCAAAAAACAATTGAGGGCTTTTGAAAAAATTACGTTGTTTGTATTCTGTAAGGAAACATCCTTACTGACATTGGAAAAATGTAAGGTTTTCAGTTCCTATGCAACCACATTCTAATAACTCTAGAAGAGTCTATATCACCGACAGGGGGAAACCTTAAAAGAAATAAGATTTCTGGCATAGACAATAGAAAACTACTTTCAATGAAATGACAAAATTAAAGATAGACTCGAAGATGACCTCAAATAAATTATTTCGAGTTTCTGATTCTAAAGGATTCTAAAGAAAATTTCTGTTCCAAGGAGGTTTTCTCAAGAACAGTTTTCTTTGGGAGTCATGTTAATTTCTTCCAGCTTTTCCTTAGTGCTATCAACCAAACCCAGAGCTAAACTTTTACACCCCCTGACAAGAACAAAACTGCCTGCATTTTTGTGAACTCCTTTATCCAATGTCAAGTTGATTTTCTCCAGATGGTTTTGTCATTAAGTCTTTGTCTACCTAAAGGAAAGAAAGGGTGCTGTGAAATATAAACCTTCCAAAACAGATATATCAATAAGGCTTTCTCTTCTCCAATAAGCTTCCATGCAATACATTTCTGAAAAATAGGCATTTTGCCACATTAAGTGGCATTTCAATCATGATACGGTTCACTTTTATGAGAACAGAGTATCAGTGTGCCATATGCTAAATATAGCACACTTAGATAGTTCTGTCTGGATGCTGATGGTTGCAGTCCCTTATATCGTATTGTATTTCATCATAGAGAATTCAACATACTGGCGTTAAGTCTTTTGTGTCAGCATTGTCATTACAGGTAACCCAAGTCCATACAATAAAACATTTGGTAGTTACTTATAAGCAAATCCCAAGATCCAGAATGGCACCTGAACTGAAATTAGAGCGACTGGAGCTGCTGCCACTGGATAAGATTTAAAGCAAGAGGCTCTGAGCTGGTTGCATGACCAGTTGCTGTTCTGCTCTTCCCACTGCCTACGCCTTCCTTTCTTCACCCAAAGAGCAGAAATAACAACTGTCCCCACCATCTGACATGGCTAATGTGAGGCTCAAGTGAGTTAAGATAAATGCAAGCACTCAGCAGACAAAATGTTTCAAGTGTCTTGAACTAACTAGCTCTTTTATCTATTTAGCTTATGAAGCTGACAAAAGGGCATTCCTAGACTTTCTTTAAAATTTTTTATTTTTAACTAAACAAAAGTATCCTCAAAATTGCTTCTACCAGTATGCTGCTTGTGATATCACTAGCCAGGCTAAAAACATTTTAAGGTACTCTGTGGTATTCAAAGCCTTTTTTGGAAAATCTGAATGAAGTCCGGAGGTACAACTGCATAATGCGTGTTAGTCACCTTATTAGAACATAAATTGACTTAGACAAAGGTCATTAAACGGTACACTTAAGATCTGTGCATATATCTCTATGTAAATTCCACCTCAAAAGAAAAGGACCTTCAAACAAATACTGAACTCTAGTCAATGATGCACATACTGAAACATTTAGAGTTGAAGTGTACTGATACCTTCTACTTATTTTGAAGTACATCCAAAAATAAAAAGGAATAATGGATAGAGAGAAGAATGGAGAAAGGACAATATGGGTGACAACATATAATAAAATATTAATAGTAGAATCCAGGTGGTAGGTACAAGAGTGTTCACAGACCTCCGTCAACTTTTTTTTTTTTAAGCCGTGCCACGCAGCTTGCAAGAGCTTAGTTCCCTGACCAGAAATCAAACCTGGGCCCCTTCGGTGAAAGCGTGGAGTCCTAACTACCAGACCACCAGGGAGTTGCGGCAACTTTTTTGTATGTTTGAGACTTTTTATAATAAAGTGCTGGGAAAAAGTAACTGGTTGACAAAGGTACATGACTACACGAACAAAAGGCATGGCAACTGGGAACTGCAACTTAAAAATCTGGATGTGAAATAAAAAGGAAGGCAGAGGTAATCGTAGTATAGAAGAATACCAGTAGTTATGTACACATTAAGAAGATTATGGGGAAGGGAGAGAACATGAATTCCTGGACTAAAACAGGAAAAAAAAGAGAGGAGGAGGGGGAAGGGCACAAAGAGCAGGGGGAGGAGAGGGGGAAAGAAGAAAAGAAAAAAGCAAGCAAGAAAGGGAGGGAAGGATTGCAAAGACATCAATTCTGAAATATCTAGATGAGACCATTACACAGAATCCACAAAAGCAACAAAAGGAATGCCCAGAAGTCGAGGCAGAGTAAAAAATGAAAAATACATATATGAGGCAAAACTGGAGGGCCTGGCAGGGCAAAGACAGACAGATACTACATACAAACTAAATCTCAGGAAAAGTATCAGAACCTATAATAGTTAATTTAAACTCATCTCTTATAAAATACAATGCCTATAAAAGGTCAAAGACTTGTAATAGTCACATCTTCTACTTCCACACTCAGTCATCCTAAGAATTACCAAAAATATTTTTTAAAGTCTAATATTTTGAATACATAGTATTCTTATATACTCAATACAACCAATAATCTTTCCATTTCCTCTTTTCTTAACAGTACATGCCAGGGGCAAACTTCCTTCCTTGCTAACAATGTTATTCAATAAATGAACTCTAATGGGCTGTATGTTCAACATGATTTATAATACATCATCAACTGTGCAGAACCTAAATCAGGAAGATGTACTCTTACCAACAACTGCATTCTCAGCTTGCCCTAAGAAGTAAACCATGTTCAAGTAGTACCATTTGAATGGACTCCTTTCCCCACATCTTTAATTATCTCAGAAATGTATAGTCACATGTTCAGAGACTGAATGGGAAGGAGAGAGAAAATTACATACAACTGAAGATAGGTCCCACTTAAAAGTGTGAAATAAAGCAGAAAACAAGAAAACAGCAGAAGTACTAGAGTTAAAAATAGAAGCTCAGGTGACAAAAAACCCCAAACAAAAGGGATAAAATCCCCAACAAAGGTGATAAAACCCCAAACAAAGGAAAAATGTAGAAGTCTGAAATAAGGATATGATTTTCTAATGTAATATGAAGGAGATTCTAAAATTAGGAAATTTTAATAAAAGAAATCATATACCTTTAATTTTTCCCCTTTCAATGAAGACCTACTGAAAATTTGCAAGGCACTACATACATACTAATCATTGCCTTGTAAGCGGATCAAACAGTACAACAGGAAAATTAAAATCGTAAAGAGGTCACAGAGAAGGTAGCTATACCATTTTTATGTATTCTTTTTTAAAAATAAAATAATTAATTTATTTATTGGCCACACTGCAGGGCATGTGAGAACTTTATCAAACCCATGCCCCGTGCAGCGGAAGTGAGAGTCTTAACCACTGGACATTAGGGAAGTCCTGTCTACATATCCTTTCTCACTATTCAGAGAATGGTGTTCTCTGAAGCACAAAGGCTTTTATTTTGAGGAAGTCAATTCACCTATTTTTTTGTTTTAAGACTTTCATGGTGCATAGCTAAGAAAGCACTGTCCACCCCAAGGTGACAAAGATTTACTCCATTTTCTTCTAAGAGTTTTATAGCTTTAGCTTTTACATAATCCATTCTGAGTTCTTTTTTTTTTCTATATAGTGTGATGCAGGGATCCAACTTCATTCTCTTGCATGTGGATATCTACTTTTTCTAGTACCATTTGTTTAAAAGACAGTTCTTTCCCTCCTGAACTGTCTTGGTACCCTTGTTAAAAATGAACTAAATATAAAAGTAAAGGTTTATTTCTGGCCCCACAATTCCATTCCATTGATTAATATGTATATCCTTATGCCAGTATTACACCGTCTTGATTACTGTAGCTTTAAAGTAAGTTTTAAAATTAGGAAGTATGAGCCCTCCAACTTTGTTCCTCTTTAAGATTGTATTGCCTGTTCTGGGTCCCTTATCTTGCCATACAAATTTTAAGATGGGCATGACTATTTCTGCACCAAAAATTGAATTCTGCACTGTCCAAGATCAATTTGTACAGCAGTGTCATCTTAACAATATTAATATTCCAAAACATGAACATGGAATGTCTTGCCATTTATACAGATCTTCTTTAATTTCTTTCTCCAATATTTTGGGATTTTCAATGAACAAGTCTTGAACTATTTAAATTTCTTTTCCCATAACAAGGGTCATTTTAAAGATCAAGTGGATATATTGAGTACATTTTTATTTTTTTAATTAAATTTTATTTTGCGTTATTAACTTTACAATAAGTACGTTTTTATAAACTGTAAAATGTTTCAGAAATATAAGGTGTAACTGATACCAAAAAAAAAAAAAAAATGAAATCACAATAGCAAAAGAGGTGACAAAGCAAAACTCAGAGGTAAATCCCGTGGCTAAAGTTAATCTCAGTTGAGCCACAAGTGGGTGGGTAGGTGGGTGGGGAGCTGTGTATTTTCAAACATAAATCTAACCCTAAATCTAATCCAACATCAGACCTACATACTTTGTGGGAAGGCATTTTTCTCTATTTCCAATTAACTAGATATGTTCAGTTCAGTCACTCAGTCGTGTCCGACTGTTTATGACCCCATTTACTGCAGCACACCAGGCCTCCCTGTCCATCACCAACTGCCGGAGTTTACTCAAACTCATGTCCATCGAGTTGGTGATGCCATCCAACCATCTCATCTTCTGTCGTCCCCTTCTCCTCATGCCTTCAATCTTGCCCAGCATCAGGGTCTTTTCCAATGAGTCAGTTCTTTGCATCAGGTGACCAAAGTATTGGAGTTTCAGCTTCAGCATCAGTCCTTTCAATGAATATTCAGGACTGATTTCCTTTAGGATGGACTGGTTGGATCTCCTTGCTGTCCAAGGGACTCTCAAGAGTCTTCTCCAACACCATAGTTAAAAAGCATCAATTCTTCAGTACTCAGCTTTCTTTACAGTCCAACTCTCACATCCATACATGACCACTGGAAAAACCATAGCCTTGACTAGATGGACCTTTGTTGGCAAAGTAATGTCTCTGCTTTTTAACATGCTGTCTAGGTTGGTCACAGCTTTTCTTCCAAGGAGCATCTTTTAATTTAATGGGTGCAGTCACCATCTGCAGTGATTCTGGACCAAAACAAATCAAGTCTCTCACTGTTTCCATTGTTTCCCCATCTATTTGCCATGAAGTGATGGGACCAGATGCCATGATCTTCGTTTTCTGAATGTTGAGCTTTAAGCCAACTTTTTCACTCTCCTCTTTCACTTTCGTCAAGAGGCTCTTTAGTTCTTCTTTACTTTCTGCCATAAGGTTAGTGTCATATGTGTGTCTGAGATTACTGATATTTCTGCCAGCAATCTTGATTCCAGCTTGTGCTTCATCCAGCCTGGCATTTCACATGATGTACTCTGCATGTAAGTTAAATAACAGGGTGACAATATACAGCCTTGAGGTACTCCTTTCCAGATTTGGAACCAGTCTGTTGTTTCATGTCCAGTTCTAACTTTTGCTTCTTGGCCTGCACACAGATTTCTCAAGAGGCAGGTCAGGTGGTCTAGTATTCCCATCTCTTAAAGAATTTTCCACAGTTTGTTGTGATCCACACAGTCTAAGGCTTTGGCAGGGGAGGGAGGGAGGTGGGAAGGGGGTTTAGGACGGGGAACATGTGTACACCCGGGGCGGATTCATGTTGATGTATGCCAAAACCAATACAATATTGTAAAGTAATTAGCCTCCAAGTAAAATAAATAAATTTATATTAAAAAAACAAAGGCTCTGGCATAGTCAATAGAACAGAAGTAGATGTATTTCTGGAACTCTTGCTTTTTTGATGATCCAGTGGATGTTGGCAATTTGATCTCTGGTTCCTCTGGCTTTTCTAAATCTACCTTGAACATCCTGAATTTCACAGTTCATGTGTTGTTGAAGCCTAGCTTGGAGAATTTTGAGCCTTTGCTAGTGAGATGAGCGCAATTGTGCGGTAGTTTGAACATTCTTTGGCATTGCCTTTCTTTGAGAATGGAATGAAAACTGACCTTTTCCAGTCCTATGGCCACTGCTGAGTTTTCCAAATTTGCTGGCATATTGAGCGCAGCACTTTCAACAGCATCATCTTTTAAAATTTGAAATAGCTCAACTGGAATTCCATCACCTCCACTAGCCTAGTTCGTAGCAATGCTTCCAAAGGCCCACTTGACTTTGCATTCCAGGATGTCTGGCTCTAGGTGAGTAATCACACCATTGCGGTTATCTGGGTCATGAAGATCTTTTTTTGTATAGTTCTGTGTATTCTTGCCACCTCTTCTTAATATCTTCTGCTTCTGTTAGGTCCATACCATTTCTGTCCTTTATTGTGCCCATCTTTGCATGAAATGTTCCCTTGGTAGCTCTAATTTTCTTGAAGAAGATCTCTAGTCTTTCCCACTTTATTTTCCTCTATTTCTTTGCACTGATCACTGAGGAAGGCTTTCGTATCTCTCCTTGCTGTTCTTTGGAATTCTGCATTCAAATGTGTATATCTTTCCTTTTCTCCTTTGCCTTTCACTTCTCTTCTTTTCTCAGCTATTTGTAAGGCCTCCTCAGACAACCACTTTGCCCTTTTGCGTTGCTTTTTCTTGGGGATGGTCTTGATCACTGCCTCTTGCACAACGTCACGGACCTCTGTCCACAGTTCTTCAGGGACTCTATCAGATCTAATCCTGGGTATGAAGCAACATTACAAAGAACTACCTGTCCTCCTACTAAACTTACAAGGGTGTGTTTTCTTTTTGAAATATATGTAATTATAACTGAAATACTTTCATGAAAGAAAGTAAAAATCAAAATATGATAGAAGACTAGGATATCTGCCACTGATAATAAAATAGAAGGAATCAGAATTAAGTCCCAAAGAGGGGGGAATTAGCTTTAGACTTTAGTTTCTCCTTCTGACTGGGAGTGAATTCTACTGACAATACTCACATTAACTCTATTCTATTAGTAAAAAAAAATAAAACTTAGAACATAATACATCAAAAGAAAAAATTACATCACTAAAGACAATCATTTTAATTTCTTTTTAATCTATAGTAAAACAAAACACTAAGCTGAAAATGACCCAAACTGACAATAGCTTTAAGTCAAGGCCAGTCAACATGATTCAATAAATTATGGCATTAGAAAACTCATGGGAAGCAAATAAAGACAGGTACAAGTTTGATATCATGCCTACAAGGTATAAAAAGGTGACAAAATGGCATGTAAAGTGTGATTGAAATTATGTAAAATTTTGTACATATGAATAATAAATGGCAAAGGAAAGTATATAAAAATTCTTTTTTCTTAAGCTTTATATATTGTAGATAATCACCTTACCAAAAAGTGATTTAAGCTACTAAAGCTACAATTCTGGGGCTACCTCATATAGTATGAAAACATGCAAAGAATAATCAGCTTTGACACTGTATTAAGCTGATGAAGGGGAAAGATTCATTTGACCTGAGTACTACAAAGTAGGACTATAAAAATTTATGTTGGTTATATCTGGTAAAATCATAATTTTCTAACAGATTTCACACCAACCAAGACTCTTATGGACACAACAAAATTCTAAGTAAATGAAAAACACATTATTAATTTTAAAAAGAATGAACACCATTAGATTAACTTTAAAAATGTAATAAAACTCTGACTCGAATCAATAAGTCAAAATTAGAACAAAGAAGTAACCACCAACATTACCAAGTCTTGGGTAAGACATCAACGTTCAATTCTACATGTTTTTATGATCAGAGCAAAATTCTTTGAAATTCTGGGTTTCTCTTTAGATCCCTACGATTCTCCCACCATGCATTCACCCACTGGGGGAAAAACAGTTGTGCCACAGGCACTTTTATAGCAGAAAGGAAGATGCCAACATTTCCCTTCTCTTGGGCCATGCTGGTCAGGTTTGTGTAGCTTAAACTTGTCTTAGAAAGACAAAATAATTCCCTGAAATGGTAGGCAAGGTACTGATTAGACTCATAAAAGGAAGAAGCCAACAGGTAAAATATGATATAAGTACAGTGTTCGTGAGGGAAGGATTAGAGAAGAGAGCACAGCTGTGAGAGTCGGTGATCCATGTGCCACTCCAATCCAAAGACACAGGCAACGAGGGCCACTCCAGACACAGTACTGCTCATAAAAGACTCAATACCAACACTTGGTGGGCTCCTTTTTATAAAAATGAACAGACCTTCCCATACCTGCTCATCCACCACCCCCAACACCCCAACACACACTGACATTTGCACACACAAAGAAAAAGAAATCATTAATAAAATAACTTCTCTGGGACTTCCCTGGTGGTCCAGTGGCTAAGACTCCACTCTCCGATGCAGGGGGCCTGGGTCTGATCCCTGGTCAGGGAACTAGGTCCCGCATGCCACAACCAAAGAGCCCGCATGCCGCAACTAAGATCCCACATGCCGCAACTAAGATCCACTGCAGCCAAATTAATTTTTAAAAGTAAAAACTTTCCTGAAGTTAAGGCCATGAGTCACCAGATTCAAAAGGCCTACAGAATGTACAAGTCCTGAATCTACACCAAGGTATTTCATAGGGAATTCTTAGAGTTAATTTCAAACATGGGAACAAGAATGATTTTACAAGCTTTCTAGGGATGAAAAGATCAGGTCACAGATAAAGGATTAACAATTAGAATGGTTTCAGTCTTCCGGAAAGAAAAATAATTCTGGCAACAAGAGGACAATAGTGATGCCTTCACATTCCTGAAAGAAAATTACAGACCCCCTGTGTGGCTTAAGCCCAGCCACACCGTTCTGTTCTTATGCATGCACGCTCAGCTGTGTGTGTGGGTTAGTCACTCAGTCATGCCCGACTTTTTGTGACCCATGAGAATACTGGAGTGGGTTGCCATTTTCTCTCCCAGGGTCTATTCTCAAACTTGATTACAAAAGACTTCAGGCTACCCACGTTTTCAAAAAATTTACCTTTTACACCCTATGTTAATAAGTTACTAAAGGTACCTCTCTAATGAAAGAGAAAATCAAAAAGGAGGAAACATAGCATACAGGAAATAAATCCAAGACCGAAGAGGTGAACGGGATCAAGCCATCCCAGGGTGACGGGCATCCCAGGAAGAAAGCTACAGACTGAAGCAGTCACTGGTTCCAGAGACATAATAGAGGGCTAAGTTGCTTCAGTTGTGTCCAACTCTGTGCGACCCCAGATATGGCCACCCATCAGGCTCCCCGTCCCTGGGATTCTCCAGGCAAGAACACTGGAGTGGGTTGCCATTTCCTTCCCCAATGCATGAAAGTGAAAAGTGAAAGGGAAGTCGCTCAGTCATATCCTACTCTTCGCTACCCCACGGACTGCAGCCTACCAGGCTCCTCCGCCCATGGTTCCAGGCAAGAGTACTGGAGTTGGGTGCCACTGCCTTCTCTGGAGAGGCATCGCCCAAATCTCCACAGCCTTTGAGACTTCTTTTTAATATGAGCTGAGCTGGCCCTGGCTTTTAATCTGAATTTAGTCTCTATTGATGCTTTTGAATTGTGGTGTTGGAGAAGACTCTTGAGAGTCCCTTGGATTGCAAGGAGATCCAACCGGTCCATTCTGAAGGAGATCAGCCCTGGGATTTCTTTGAAAGGAATGATGCTAAAGCTGAAACTCCAGTATTTTGGCTACCTCACACGAAGAGTTGACTCATTGGAGAAGACTCTGATGCTGGGAGGGATTGAGGGCAAGAGGAGAAGGGGACGACAGAGGATGAGATGGCTGGATGGCATCACTGACTCGATGAATGTGAGTCTGAGTGACCTCCGAGAGCTGGTGATGGATAGGGAGGCCTGGCGTGCTGCAGTTCATGGGGTCGCAAAGAGTCGGACACGACTGAGCGACTGATCTGATCTGATCTGACCCCATGGTGATGAAGTTCCCACGGTTCCACCCCCAGCTGCCTAGATGGGAGGGGAGCCATATTTCACACCATGGATATATTTCACTTTTACCTACTGCTAACAGAGCAGGAAGAGCCTGAAAGAACAGTGTACTTCCCCAGCCATATTTCTTCTTGGTACTTAATACATTGTAAAGACTTCAGTTCCACCAGGTGCCCTGACTGTGATGAGTCTTAGGGTTTCTCAGGACTTATTAGCAATCTTTCCCAAGGATTTAGCAGAAAGGACTCAAGACTCTCTCCAGCTTATCTGCTCCTGTCAGCCTTCATTTAATAGTAGCAACATGGGCCTTTTTGTTCTTAACTAGGTTTATACTTGCCATTCAGTTTTTCAAAACTGTCAAAATAGATCCTGCCTAGGGATAAATACTATGGTGGAAATTGGCCTACTGTTCATCGAGTCATTTCCCTTTTTGGCCCACAGTTGTACTACATTTCTGGGGCTTCCCAGGTTGCACAGGGTAAAGAATCCATTTGCAATGCAGGAGATGCAGGAGACTCGGCTTCGAACCCTGAGTCAGGAAGATCCCTAGGGAAGGAAATGACAACCCATTCCAGTATTCTTGCCTGGAGAATCCCATGGACAGAGGAGCCTGATGGGCTACAGTCCACGGGGTCTCTAAGAGTCGGACACAACCAGGCAACTGAGCACACACGCACCACTTCACTTCAAGACCTTCCTTGCATTAGGAGCAGCTAGTTGACTCAATTCTGGCTCATGGAACATGGACAAAAATGATGTATGTACTAGTCCAGGCCCACCAAACTTGCCATGGAACCCACCACACTCCCTCTCTTTGCCCTTGAATCTGTCAGCCAGAGGCAGAGAGTTCAGTGCAACTGTGAAAGTCTCGGAGTCCCACGGAAAAGCAGAGTCACTAGATGAAAGTGGTCTGAGTCCTCAGGTGACGGCGTGGAACCAGCTGCCCCTTTGCCAGCGGGAGTGAGAAAGCAGCTTTAATGTGTTAAACTACTGAGACTTCGGTGTTGTTTGTCACAGTAGGTTAGCCTAACCTGACAGGCACAAAGGTGATCAAACCATTCAGTTTCTCAAAATTAAGTCACAAATTGACTAGGAATACATATTTGGAGAAAGGGATGTGATTACAGAGCAAGGCAGGGAATGGTTCCAAAAGTTACTGCCATGTAAACTGGGATTATGATCACTGGGAGGGGAAAGAGCTGCCATTTAAGAGTATTTGCAGGAGACTTTGAGGGCACTGAATGTTCAACTTCTTGGCCTAGGTAGTGAGACCAGAGGTGCTTATTTTATTCTTCTTCCTGAAACTGTATTTTTGTTTTCTATTTCTCTATAGGTATTTCATAAATAAACCACAAATTACTAAATCAGAAAGAGTAGACATGTGAAAAATCTATTGGAGCATTTGGGGAAAATAAGGTGACTAGAAAACCGCCTCCCCCTCCAAAAAAAGGTCTTTAAATCTCCGGGTGGGGGGTGGGGGCGGGGAGGGATGGGAAAGAAAGTTAAACAAGAAAGGAAACAATCATGACATTAATTCTTGGCTTAAGTCGTAAATAGAATTTAGGTATAAGGAAGACACAACTATTGATTTAAAACTGCAAAACTAGAATGTTGCAGGGAAGTAGGAACAAATAGTGAAAAAAATACTACAAAACAATGATTAAAAAACAGCAGTTTTCCACCATTTGAAGATACTCTTAAGTGCATATATATTTTTTACACAAAAATAGGTTTATAAAATATGTGCTATTTTGTAACTAGCTATGGCTGATGCTATGGTGGCTTCCCACTCTCGTTTACATCTTTGTGTGAACACCTCCCTTGGAAATTGGGCAGAACTCATGACTTCCTTCTACCAACAGACTATGACAAAGGTTACAAGACGTCATTCCCATGATTATATCACACTACACGGGGCTGGCTAGCCTCAAGAATCGCCCTGGGCTTTCCTTCATGCTTTGATGAAGTGGTCAGAACATCCAAGGGTCAAGAGCTTCAGGTTGGCCCTAAAAGCTGAGAGCAGCCTTTAGGAGCTTGAAGACAGCCTACAGATGACCAAGCAACTTCTATGAAGCAAGAAGCCGCACTCATAATTTCACAAGAAAATTAATTCTGCCCAAAAACCTAAGTGAGCTTAGAAGTAATTTTTTCCCCTAGTTGAGTATTCAGGTGAGAATACAGCCCAGCCATGAAACTGTACTCCATGAGCTGACTGCAGCTTCATGAGACCCTAAGCAGAAGACAGTTTAACTTCGCTCAGACTCCTGCCCCCAAAGAAACTGTAGGATAATAAATGTGTGTTAAGTTGCTAAATTTGTGCACTGTTATACAACACAGAAAGCAAATGCAACTGCTTTTAAAACTGGATGAATGAATTCAGCAAAGTTGTAGGGATACAAAATCAACACAAAAGATCAGCTGCATTTCTATACACTAATAACCTAATGAACAACTAAAAAGGAAAGAAAAAACAATACCATTTACGATAAGAAAAAAAGAACAAAATACTAGGAATAAGCTTAACCGAGAAGGCAAAAGATCTGTTCACTGAAAAGTACAAAATATTGCTAAAAGAAATGAAAGGACACATAAATAAAAGGAAAGCCACCTCCTGTTCACGGGTTGGAAAACTTTATATTGTTAAAACGTCAAAACACCCAGAGAAACCTACGGCTTCAATGTACTCTCTACAAATCCCAATTACAGCTTCTGCAAAAATGGAAAAACCCATCCTAACATTAACACTCCTATGGAATCTCATGGGACCTCAAATAGCCAAAACAATCTTGAAAAAGAAGAAAAAGGAGGCATCATGCTTTCTGATTTAAAAACTTACTAGAAAGCTACAGTAGCCAAAACAATGTGTTACGGGCATATAGAGAGACACAGAGGCCAACAGAATTTAACAGCACAAAAATAAACCTGGCATATATAGTCAAATGATTTTCAACAAGGGTGTCAAGATCAGTTAATGGGAAATGGACAGTCTTTCCAACAACTGGGGCTGGTAAAACTGGAAATCCATATGCAGAAGAATAAAGTTGGACTCTTACTGTATGTTGTACACAAAACTTACCCGTTAGTAGGTCAAAGAAATAAATATAAGAGCTAAAACTGTCTATATACAAAAAGGCTTCTGACGTTTGATACAGCAGATTTTTTGAAGAGGACACCAAAATCACAGGCAACAACAGGAAAAGTTAGAGGAAGTGGACTTCACAACTAAAAACTTTTGTGTATTAAAGTACACTATCAACAGAGTAAAAAAAAATCGACCCATGGAATGGGAGAAAATATTTGCAAATCATGTATCTGATAAGAGATTAGCATGTGGAATATATAGAGAACCCCTGAAACTCAACAACAACCCATTCAAAGACGGACAAAGGACTTGAACAGCTGCTTCTCCAAAGATATACAAATGATCAAAAAACACATGAGAAGATGCTCAACATCATTAATCATTACGGAAATGCAAGTCAAAACCACAATGAGATAGTACCACTTACCCAATAGAATGGCTACTATTTTTAGAAAGAAACAGAGGGAGAATCTTCGACACAAGACTGTCAAAGATGCAGAGATACTAGAACCTCTGTACACTATAAAATGGTGCAGTTGCTACAGAAAACGGTATGGCACGTCTTCAAAAAAATGATCACAAAATTATTATATGATCCAGCAATTCCACTTATGGGTACACATCGAAAAGAAAAGCAAGCAGGGCTCCAAACAGATATATACCTGTGTTCAAAAGCAGCATTATTCACAGGAGCCAAAAGGCGGAAGCAACCCAAAGGTCCATCAACAGATGAATAAACAAAATATGTATATATCCATACATGATAAAATATTATTCAGCTTTGAAATCAAGTGAAATTCTCATACATGCTACACAGCATGGATGAACCTTGAAGACATTATGCTAAAGGAAATAAACTAGCTATTTTATAAGACAAATACTCCATGAGTCTACTTACATGAGGTGTCTAGAGCAGTCAAATTCATAGGGACAGAAGGTACCAGGTTACCAGGGGCTGGGGAGCAATGAGGATTATTGTTGAATTGGTAAAGAGTTTCCCTCTGGGAAGAGGAAAAAGTTCTGGAGATGGATGGTGGTAATGGCTGCACAACAACGTGAATGTCCTTAATTTGTACAGTTCAAAATGCTGAAAATGGTAAATTTTATGTTACATATATTTTACCACAATTAAAAAACACTTTGGATAGAGAGCAAAGGATGAGTGTAGTAAGACAGCAGGATAGAATCTTATTTCCTTGACTATCCACTTGGACATGGGGAAAAACATCTCATCTAAATCGGATTTCTTGGGACGTCCCTGGTGGTCCACTGGTCAAAAGTCCACCTGCCAATGCAGGGGACACAGGTTTGATCCCTGGTTCAGAAATATCCCATGCTGGGGGCAATTCAGCCTGTGGGCCACAACTACTGAGGCCTGTGCTCTAGAGCCCATGCTCGGCAGCGAGAAGCCCACACCACAACTAGGGAAGGCCGGTGCGCGGCAACGAAGACCCAGTGCAGCCAAAGATAAATCAATAATTTGTTTTTAAATGGATTTTTTTTTCAATTTCTAGTCCTATAATCTTAGGATCATTTAGCAACATGTATGCTTACTAATTATGTTGTGATTATACAAGAAATAACACAATAAATACAATTTTGTTACTATAAGTGATTAAATCATTTAACAGAGAAATAAACACTTCAACATCCTAACTCCCTGCACACAGCATAGTTTACCTGCTCCTAGCTGTTAAAATGTTTCTACTGAGAAAAGTGGGAGATGTAGAAAGAATAACAAAGTGATCAGAACAAACAACTTAAAAAAGTTAAATTTGTTTCCTAAAGCTGTAATTTTATATCCACACCAGTTAAAAATTTCCTGTTTCTAGTGAAGGAAAACTAAGATATAGAAGGTTCAAGCTGAAAACAATGGGAAAAGATGACTGTGATTTTTAAAGGAGGATTTTAATAATCTACTTCTGAGAAAATAAAAACACCCTGATAAGCCCTTGAACTTCAAGGTTTTCCCAACCTCTTTTCCGCTCTCATCTCACTCTTTTTTTTGGAGGAGAAGGGGAAGGCAGGGACAGGGAAGCGATATAACAAGATAATAGGAACATGACAGATAACAGGAATAGAGAAGAGAGAAAAACAGTGATTATTCTTTCTACTCACACTGAATACTAAATACACCATCATCATCAAATGCTAACAATCCAAATTTCTGAGAGAAAGGAAAAACTCCATTTTCTGGAGTGCCAGCCTACTCTAAAGCAAAAGAAAGCAAAGCGCCTGCAGGTTTTGCATCTCTAAATGCAGGCTGTGTGCCAAATTCTTCCAACCACCTCCACTCTAACCAAGGATCTGGATATATATGGTGACATGAGCCTTGATCAAACAAGTGGCACGCTAAGCTCTTTAACAGCTTTCTGGCCTAAGAAGCTCTGAGATCAGTTAAAGAACTTCAAATCCAAGCACTTTACTCACTAAGTACAGAAACATCAAGGTTTCATGAGAAAGCATCTGGTACGGAAAGGCAGCTATGCTGGGACACAGCATCTGGTAATAAAGCAAAAATTTAGAGCGAGAACTTTCTGATATTATACATGGGGCACAGTTCTATGGGAAGAAGAGAATGAGAATTCGGGAAGAAGCTTATTCCTCTGTATAAACTCAATAATCCTTTTTAAGGTCTCTGAACTGGACTACTATCTCAACTTGGGACATGCCTCCCTACTGGGGTAAGAGTAATGTCTTTTCCCCTGGTGTAGAGCATTAGACTGATCCTTGCCAAACACTCAGAACCAGACATGACATCAATGCCATGCTCTTCCTTGTGCATTCTTTCACATTGCTGCCCTCGTTAGCTTTCCTTAGTCAAGCTCATCCCAAACAAAGGGAAAACAAAAGAAACCTGGATCTTAGACATGCATGCTAAGCACATTTTCACCCCCAAACTGAGCCATAAGCTTCTGAAGGCAAATGTCCTTTATAAGCTCCCTCTTCTGTTGCCATCTTCCTAAACCGCAGGCCTTCCTTACTTGCAGTGGGGCCAGGACAGATTGTGGTTATGTGGTAGGTTCTGTCAGGAGAGTTTTGACAAGGCCTCAAAATAGACACTGGGCACCGGCCAAGGAAACTGCCACTTACAAGTTCCAACTTTGTCCTCATACATTAGCTCCCCAGCACTTCCTACCCACCCCCGCCCAGGCTCTCCTTTTAAAAGAGTAAAGATTCTTGAACTCTTGCTAGTCTTGAGTGTGCTGTATAACATTGAAATTAAAAATGAAATCTTCCTTATTCTGCTCAGGAACACTTTGCAGAATAAAGACTAAATCTGTACCTACCTTCTGCCTCGAGAAATTAATCCATCAATAGCATTCTGGTTTGTAAAATGATTTTTGGATCTCAAAAACCCACAGAGGTTTATTTAATTATAAATAGATTAGTATGTGGAAGGTAAAGGAAATGAAAAAATAGGCCATTTATTTCCCATGTGACTAATATATGGCAGCAGACTTCTGCAGGGCAAGAAGTGAAACTGTGTATGTTTTTAATTGATATTGGTCATAAAATCCTAGAACAATCAAGCTTCTTCAAAAGGCACTCATTTAACTAGTATCACCAAATATAAATGAAGTAGTTTGTCTATAATAGCACGGTCTTCAAAGTACAGTGCTTCTACCTTTACCAGTATAAATAAAATCACCCAGCTGTCACTCTTAGGGGTTTAAAATTACCTTATAAAATACACTTGCAATATATTTTTAAATTGCAAGGAGTAGAAAGGATACAAAGTAATTAACAGCTCTTTTCTCCTACAAGGTTAAGAAGAAAAATAATTTCTATTATAAAATAAATCCCAATATAAGCTTGAAATAAATTTTTAGAATTTCACAATTTAAGTCCCAACCTTGCACTCATACTTCCAGAAATAAATTCCATACACACACTTACACACTACAGCAAAGGCTTACACGTGAGTTGTGCATTACAACGGTGTTGTTGTTACTGTAGTTTAGTCACTAAGTTGTATTTGACTCTTTTACAACCCCACGGACTCTAGCCCACCAGGCTCCTCTGTCCATGGGATTTCCCAGGCAAGAATACTGGAGTGAGTTGCCATTTCCTCCTCCAGCGGATCCTCCTGACCCAGGGATGGAAACCTGCATCTCCGGCATTGACAGGCGGATTCTTTACGGCTGAGCCACCAGGGAAGCCAAATATCTGGAACAGGGACTGTTAAACTGTGGGAAATGAGCAAGTTTTGTTTCATCTACATTAGACAGGTCAGCTAGTCTTTTTGAAAAATAGATGGACTTATGTGCTAATATAGAATGATCTCTAAGACACATCAAAGGTCAGAATGAAAGGGACAGGGTATTTTTTTTCTAAACACAGATTATATATGGAAGAGAAATTTTGGATAGACACACAGGAAACCATTAACCGGAAACCACTGCTTGGATTACGGAGTTGGGTGGCAGAGGGAGTAAAGCCTAGAAGTTTATCGTGGAAAGGAAACTTCCTTTTCACCATGGGACATTTTCTTTTAAATGTTAAATTTTAAATGTTAAATGTTAAATTTTAAAAGAAAATGTAGAACTTTTTTAAAAAGTTCTACAAACAACTACTGAAGGCAGAAGGGGAGCACTCTCCTTCTGTGGACGCCATTTCCCACCTCTTCTTAATCACCTGCACTCTTCTTATCTACTGCTGTTCCCATCTCTGCTGCTGCTGCTGCTGCTAAGTCACTTCAATCGTGTCTGACTGTGCAACCCCACAGACGGCAGCCCAACAGGCTCCCTCATCCCTGGGATTCTCCAGGCAAGAACACTGGGGTGGGTTGCCCTGTCCTTCTCCAATGCATGAGAGTGAAAAGTGAAAGGGAAGTCGCTCAGTCGTGTCGGACTCTTCACGACCCCCTGGACTGCAGCCCACCAGGCTCCTCCGTCCATGGGATTTTCCAGGCAAGAGTACTGGAGTGGGGTGCCATTGTTATCTCCTTCCCATCTCTAGACCAAAACAAAAGCACACATATGGAGCAAATCTCAGAGCTTCCATGAGAAACAGAATCCCTTCTCCATCCCCCAATCAAAACAAAGATATAACAGAACAAATGAAAAAGCATTAGCATACAGTAAACCCAGTTTTTAGCCCAATGTTGGATTCCTTTTAAGTCTGCCTTAATTTATTGAAGGTCAAAGTTTTTAAAGTGAAAGCACAACATGCAGCACAGATCATTTCTAGTGGTGTCCTATCTATTATCTTAAAAAGACAAAGTGAAGCAAAGGACAAAGTTATTTTGCTCACAGGGTATTTTGCTCAACCCTTCTTTCTGAAGTTTTAAAAGTTGAGTTTTGAATGATGGTCATAAACTCTTTACTGTATTTCTAACTGAATAAGGTGTTACGTATTTCCGGTTAAAAGACCATCTCTCCATTCAGATTCTCCAGAGAGAAAGCAAAGGCAAAGGCCTACGCCACGGCCTATTTGTAGGTACGATGGAAAGTGAGCCTATGGTGAGGACAGAATGTGTTTCTTCTAAAATGATCCTCATCAACATTCCCAACACGGTGCAGGGAGATTTTTTTTTTCCTCCTATATATCTTCGATTCTGTTCCTCTTCACACTAGGAGCAGGGTAAACAATTCACCAAGAGCTTCGCAAGAAACTGCTCCCTCTCATTTCTATTAAGGATCTGTTTTTGTTTTGAGAGAAAAAGAATCTACTTTGCCAAACATATCCTCCGAATCAGTTTTTCCCTTCATTGTGGAGATGCTTAAATCCTGACCTAAGAAGGATTCTCTTACAAATCTACCCATCAGGACTGTCAGTTCGGGTGGTTTCCACAAGGGATTTTCCAAAAAGGAATCTCTGTTCAATTGGAAACTGAAACTCACTATTAGCTGGACAAAAATCAAAAGCAATATTAGGGAACACTCTGAATATAAGAATGGATATCCAAGGAAATAAAATGCCAAAATATAGTTCAAGAATTAAAAGAATTTACTAATAAGCAAGATCAACAGGGCAAATTTACCATTACTTAATAACTGATAATTAACTATAAAGTTCTTTATAAATCAACATAAAATAAGCTGATTTCCAAAAAAAGAAGAAATCAAGGCTGAGTATCAAGAACTCTGTGATTCAAAGTTATTTTGCTTAGCAACACTTTAAAAGCCCAAAATGATCAAGTTACATTCCAGTAATAAAAAGTTATTTCTAATTTAAAATGAATTCATTCCCATAATGAATCACTACTTTAATATACACTTTCTTCTATGACAGAACTGAAACAGGAGCTCTGTATAGTCTTCCCAGGTGTCTTGGTGGTAAAAGAATCCGCCCACCAGTGCAGCAGAGGCAGGTGAGAGCCCTGGGTCAGAAGATGCCCTGGGGGGAGGACACAGCAACCCCCTCCAGTATTCTTGTCTGGAGAATTCCACGGATTGGACTCTGGAGTCTGGTGGACTAAAGTCCGCTGGGTCACAAAGCGCTGGACACAACTGAGCATGTATAAAGTCTCATTCCACCTTTTTAAGGGCAGATTTTCCCAAATGGGTAAGGTCTTTCCCTCAAAAGACTGCTTGTTCTCCATACTGCAGATTCTTTGAGTGAACTTTTCCCTACCTTAATGATGGTAGCTGTCCTTTTCACTGACATTTATTTTGTTTCTTTTGACATTTATCTTCCTGGAGTGGGTAAAATCACAACAATCCACTTAGGAACTAACTATTCTAAATTCTAAAGCTTCTGCAAAAGTCCACTATTTGTTTCTCTACCATACTTCATGACAATAATTATGCAGCAACAAACCTAACAAAAGCCTCAATGCAACACTTCCTAGGAGTGAAGGTATCTAATTAAACAGGCGGTAACAAACCTCAAACTTTCCTCTATTCCAAGTTTAAGAACCCTATCAATGATTCATTCACACAGAGAGTGACCTAACTTCCTCAATGAATCACACTTTCTGAAATTCTTATTCTAAGTGAGTATAATAGTCATCATCTCTACATGTGTTGAACACAGCATGAAGTTGGTTAAACTAAGTTAGTTCTGTAAGACCTTCAAACCATAGCGAACCTCAAGTCCCTGCCAAGTAACACTTATCTGCAACACTTTGCCTTTTCCAACTATTGCACCTCTCCAAACAGATGCATCCCCAAAATAAACATTCAATCTTGAAACACTTATTTTAAACACTAATTAAGAACTGATTCATCCACACCCTGCCCTCCACCTCTCTGGTTCCACTACTGCATCCCCATTCTCCTCCTATTGTGATGCCGTGAAAAAGTAATGGACACTTATCCTCACACTCATTCTTTAATCAATGAACCTACTCTACACTTTTTCTTTTTAGGGCAGAAGTGCTGAGTCATTAAATGGAAACTCAAAGAAAAACAGCTACAAGTAGTTGAAGTTTAGGATCCAATTATTTCCCTGGCCAGGTCTCCACAGCCTGATATTTGTATATCCCACGGTGGAAAAAGCAAAGCAAACACTTGAACTTTTTTTCCCCTCTCCGTCGAAGAAAGAACAAGAGATGGATTTCCTTAGGTCCTCTGGCTTCCAGCAACATACCCACGGGCACGAGAAGCAGGCCCGGCTGGAGCTATATAACTTAACAATCTGGGTGTGAATAACACCTGGCCGTAGTCAAGCATTAACCCTGACACTCCTAACAAGCGCTTATTCTGGTCCTGTTTCATTCAGTTCGGGTCAAGGAGGAAGGGAAAAAGAAAAAAAAAAAAAAAAAATCCCGTACAAGCTCTACGCCCTCCACCGGCCTGACACCTTTCCCCGGGTGGCTGGCCGGGGACAGACCGAGGGAATGGTGCGTCGGGGAGAGGGAGAAAGAGCCCTAGCACCCAAAGCGCAGAGACAGCGGCCCGAGTTCATTTCTCCCACAATGGGAGTATCGCCGTCCCCTCTCTTGGATCGAGGCTGCGCGTTCGAGACCCGGCGTGATGCCCGAGGACGCCGCAGGCAGGGGGCGACCTCGACCCCGGGGCCCCCGGAGGGGGCCTGGCCCCCAGCAAGGGTCGGCGGCAGCGCGGACTTCGCCGAGCTGCAGAGGCCGGGAAGCGGGGGCCCCGCTCCCCGCCAAGGCTGGCGGGAGGAGCGGCCCTTACCTGTGTCCGGGCGCGGGCTGTGGCTGCTGCGGGCGCCGCCGGGAAGGGCCGGAGCGCGGCTCGCCGACCGGGAGCCTGCCGGAGCGAAGGGCGAGGGGCGCGGAAGGTAGACTCGGTCCCAGGTCCCCGGCCAGGCGGGCCGGGCAGGACGCGGCGGCTCCCGGCGCCGACGGCCGGTCAGTCAGTCACGCCGGTGTCCCCTCGGCGCCGCGGCTGAGACAGCGGGAACCGGCCCCCGGGAGGAGCCGCAGCCCGGGCGGCGGGCGGCGGAGGCGGAGGAGGGGCGGGGCCACAGGGTCGGCGACCCGCTCACCCGGAAGTACTTGTGGTCGCGGCGGCGCGCGCTGCGCGACGGGCTTGACCCCCTGCGGCCGGCTGCGTGCCGCTGGAGGAGGAGAGACCCGGGACCCCGAGCAGGGTGGAGGCTCGGGCGGCCTCCTGAGGTGGTGCCTCCAGGCCCGCGGGTCTACCCTGCCCCTCCGCCCCCAGGACGGGGGTCGGGAATGTGAACTGATGCGCGTGCCCGTTGGCGGCTACCCCTGCCTCGGTCACCTCTAAACTGTCCGGCCTAGAGGGCTTGGGTGAGTGGGCCGGGGCGGCAGTTCTAACCGTTGGAACGTAGGTGGGTGGGTGCGGTCGAAGCGCTGGAAGCCTTATTTCCAAAATGAATGATTTTGAAATGATTTCCGGTGAAGAATGCTGGGGGCGGGGCTGGGGGGGGAAAGAGAGTCCGTTCAATATCTGATGGACTCGGAGCTGTCATTCAGTCCGAGAGTCTAAGTCGACATCCACCAGCTTCAGGGCCCTGCTCTTTGGGAAGCTTATCTTCTAGTGGGGTGGACGGATTTAAGCAAATAAGGTAATGACAGATTGCGGTGAGACTCCGCAGGTGATACACAAAGGTGATGAGAGATCCTGTAGGCGAGACCTCTGGCAGAAGACCTCCAGAGGGAAGTGGCGGTTGGGCAGCCTCTGAGAAGAAGGCACAAAACACTTCGATACAACTTTACCTCCTGGACAGTAGTAGGTTCCAGGACCCGCTGAATAAGCCCATGATTCTATGTTAAGAACCTGGCTCGAATGCCTTTATAAGGGCTGTTTGTGTGCTGCCCACCCCTGCGATTTCAGAAGGCTTGCTCACCTTTCAGAGTTCATGAGGGCTGGAGTGCGGTACTGAGAGGGAGACGTGGATTACGGAACTGTAGTCTTTAGGCAGAGAGACACCAACAGGTGGCTTCGTGGCAGGAGGATTATCATACCATCAGCCTTGGAAAGACAAAGTCTCTAATCTCGCGCTCTCTTTCCATGTCGCTGTTTTTCTCAGACCTGTGAACAAATATTTAAACTTGTTTTTACCTGGGATCAAGAGGGGCTTAATGTCCCCAAAAGATCATACTATGTTACGATCTAAATAAAAGGATTAATGACATGTTTTGCTAACTCAGTTAAAGATAAACTAAAAAGCAGACTTGCAAGAGAGAACCTATTCAGGTACCTGAATAATACCAATAATCCAATAATGTTTATTAAGTATTAGTTTATGTGACTGCATAATTAATGGAAAGACTGTTTGGAATGATATTAGGATTGGAAGGGACCTCCGTGGTGGTCCAGTGGTTAAGACTCCGTGCTCCCAATGCAGGGGTTCTGGGGTTCAGATCCATGGTTGGGGAACTATTAATAGATCCCACATGCCACAACTAAAAGATCATGCATGTCACCGATAACAAGGAAAAAGATCCTTTCAGCCACAGCTAAGACCTGGTGCAGCCAAATAACTACAAATAAATGTGTGTGTGTGTGTGTGTGTGTGTGTGTTTAGGATTAGACTCTCTTGCTTTTTAAAATTTTACTCCTTAGTCACTTGTTTCACCTCATATCAAACTAACAGAGAAAGAAAGGTCTTGCTGTGTCTTTTGGGAAAACTGGGAGGAAGCTCACACAGTATTTGCACAACATTCTACTAAACTCTTAAATATATTATCCCTTTAAGTACTAGGACCAACCTTGAGATATGGGAATTATTATACCCATTTTAGTAACAAAGTCATTGAGATTCAGAGAAATAATGATTTGCGTAAGGTAACAAAAGTAGTAGCTGAGAGAATCTGAAATTTGAAACTGAATTTGAAATTCTCGTCTTTCTGGCCCCAATACCCCTTTTACTTCATGCCGTGTTGCTGTAATTTTAATATTTAAGAGGGAAATATAAACGAAGCGTCCAGTCAAGCAAATGTCTATGTTGCTCTTGTAATTTTATTGTCAAAGTATACTTTAAGATAAAGTGCTATAAGGCAATTTTGGAAATTGTCTGTGTTTTTATTTCTCCCACAGTAGGATATTTGCCATCTGTTACCCCCCAAAAAATTTCACTTGTTTCATGTGTGTCTTTTGAAGGCTCCCAAGAATGTTCCGATGCTAACATTTTGTTATTGCAAGGGGATCCTTACTAAATGCATCACTCTGAACTGTTTCACAAGCAGTCTTTCCCTGCACATTCTTTCCACCAAAAATATGTGTTCCCAGATCTTTATGGAATATTCTGACATGTGAATGCCTCCAGGTCTATGTGAGCTAGCTGCTTTAGGGACATATTAATAGATGAAGGAAAAAAATTTTTTGAGCAATGAGGTGGTAGGATTTGTACATTTTTGTTCATTTCATATCAAATCCTTCACATTTTTCTTTGATGATGTCAAGAAATAAAACTTTTCCTTTCTCAAGAGCAGATTCTCATTTTTGCGCTTTTCACAAAATTGACTTTCGCAAACAATGCTATGTTTCACTGTACACAGCTCTCTGGAAAACATTAGTTTAAACATTAAAAATAGGATGCTACTTTTCAGAGCTCAGTCTTTTTATTAGTAAAGTGTGTGTGTGTAAGCACACTTTGGAAGCATTTTTAAAATTTTAAAAACTCCTTACAAACCTGTGGAAACCTAGCAAAGCAACTGTCTTTGTTTACGTGTATTTGCTTTAAGTTCTGTTTCCAAAAATGCTTTCTTATCTAGATTTACTACTTTTTCTTGCTTTCCTTTTTTTGGTGAGGAGGGGAATTACAGACTCACAAGAAGTTACAAAAATAATACAGAAAAGTCCTCTTTACTCTTTATCCAGTTTCCCCCATTGGCAGCATCTTATATATCTATAAAACATTATTAAAATTAAGAAATTGACATTTCACTGTCTTTTGATTAGTAGTTTCTTTCTGTGTTTCATATTAAAAATTTACCATTTTGCAACAATTCATTTGGCTCTTCTCTCTTTCCTAAATGCAAATGATTTCCTAAAAGCAAATAATAATAAGCTTGCCACAGTGCTTGTCTAGAATTACAAGTTTACTAAAATCTTTGTGAGTTAACACACTTAAAATGTGATTTATTTGTAAGATTTTTGCTTTTCCTGCTTATATTGTACCATATCTTCCTGCCCTAATAAACCTATAAATTTATACAACTTGCAAATGTGTGTTTTAATATATACCGTCTGACCACTGAAATATTTGCAGAGATTTCTATTAAGAAATGCAAAAGTTCTCATTTGACAGAAAAGGGAAAAAAAGGTTTGTAAACGTCTAATTATCCACATGAGAATGCTATGGTCTGTCGGTTCGGAAGCCTCATCTCAGGGCTAATTCTGACCCCATCTGGGTTCTCCTAGAGAGGGCAGATCATCCTCCCCTCTGCCAGACAGCAAACAAAGCAAAGAGTAGTGTAATTTCCTTTCTTAAGTCTCAGTGAAGTAGGAAAGGATGATGAGAGGGAAGACTTTGGAGTTTCGTGTTGTTCGCTTACTAGGTTGTGTTCGACTCTTTACGACCCCATGGACTGCAGCACGCCAGGCTTCCTTGTATCTCCTGGAGTTTGCTCAGATTTATGTGCACTGAATCAGTGAAGCTGTCTAACAATCTCATCCTCTTTTCCCCCTTCTCCTTTTGCCTTCAATCTTTCCCAGCATCAGGGAGTTTCTTACAGGTATCAGTTATGTATAAATGCCTCATCACGATGATCAACTGATGGCTCTTCTGTGTCGTATGCTCTGTAAATGAGTAATCAAACATCCTTCATATTACAGCTCATTTAGCAAACTTACTTGCCTACTGTGTACCAGGCACCCAGTTTCGCACTGGTAACATAGGAACACAACAGGGTCTATTTTTAAAATGTGTATTAAGCTCTTCCTATGTACCAAATATTTCCCAGATGCTAGGGATTAAAGGAGGAGTAAAAAAGCTGTGTGAGAAGAGAGAAGAAAGTCTTCTCTCATGAAACTTACTGTCTGGTAAAGGAGATAATCACACAAAATTCACTCTATAATCCTAATAGGTGTCACCAAGGGTAGGTACGTAGTGCCTGAGGGTGGGGAGAAGGTAGAAGACCCCTGACTGAGAAGCTGCAGCTGGTGTCTTGTGCACCAACAGGAGCACTGAGCCCTGACTGGGTGCATTCTCATGGGTTTTTTAGTCTGACACATGCGCAGAGAAGGCCCTCAGTCTAGCGGAAGGACAAAAGGAGGCAGAAGTCACCAGCTGGAATCCATCTTGGCTGAGAAATGTATGCCAACACCAGGACCAAGTGAGATGATGATTGGCCAGAACCCCACACACACATCCCGAAAACTGCCCCTATGTTAACAATCTAAGCCGACCCTGTTGGGGGCAGCTCGCTCCAAGCTCACCTGTGTGCCCCCTCTATACTATTTTGTTTTTTCCACACGTACTTTGTTTCTTCCACACGTACTGTGTTTCTAATAAAGTTATCGTCTTGGTCTGTTTTCTTTCATCAAAGGAAACAAGAGCTGAGGTCCTTCTTCCAGCTTTTCACCACCAGAATCAAGAGCATTAAAGTGGAATTCAGTCTAACCTGAGGTATCAGAAATGACTTCTAATAAGAGATGCTCTAAGCCAAGATTTAAAACCTCTTCAGAGTGAACTCAGTACAGAGTTGAGGAAGAAGAGCAAGTAAGACCACAAAGACCTCACAATGGGACAAGCAGAGTCCCATGGACTAAAAAACTGAGGGAGATGATGCGAGATGAGTCCAGAGAACTAAAGGGCCACGTGCAGTTTTCCTAAGGATTCTTATCTTCATTTTGAAAGTAACACAAATTGGAGAGTTGTTAGTAGGCATGACATGATCAGACTTTGTGTTTTTAATGATCACCTTGATTTCAGTGTAAAGAATTCAATCCTTAAATAAATATGCCCTTGGTGCACACTCCAGGCCAAGCACTGGTCTGTCCTGAGTCCACAGCAGTGGACAAATGTGGACTCCCTGTTTTTGAGGATCTCATAGACAATACATAAAGAGTACATAAGATGGTGAGAAGTGCTCTCAAGAATATTGGAACCCAGGGACTTCCCTGGCAGTCCAGTGGCTAAGACTCCATGCTTCCAGGGCAGGGGGCCCAGGTTCGATCCCTGGTCAGGGAGCTCGGTCCCATGTGCAGCAACTATGACTCTGCATGCTGCAACTAAGACCTGGTGCAGCCAAATATTAAAAAAGAATATTGGAACCCAGGTCAGAATAAGAGGGGTAGGGTCTAGTTTTTTTATTAATTTGAACCATATGAAATTACTGCTCTCTTTGCATCTTTTTTAACCTCAGGATGATATTTAGTTTATGTGGCACAGCTGAGTAGAATGACATTAGAATTATGTCATTCAACCTAACACTGGGAAGAGTCAGAGAAGTCCTAAGAGGTGACCCAGAGGCAAGCCATGCAAACTCACAGCAGGGAGAGCCTCCCCAAGCAAAGGGACAGCAAATACAGAGAATGCACTTAGAGTGTTTGAGGAACAGAGAGGAGGCCAATGTGGCTGAAGAGTAATGGACAAGAGGGAAGATTGGGAGCAGGGGCCAGAGTGTGCTGGGACTTGTAGACCGTGGTATGAAATTTGCTCTTCTTTGAATGAGATGAGCTGTTGAGGAATTTTGACCAGAGGAGCTGCAAGACCTGTCATTTTTAAAAGGACTGTTCTGTTCATGGTAGATATTAGGAAGCCAATATACAGATGGATCACTGTAAAATCTTTCAACTTTGCTGTGTTTTAAATTTTTCTTAATAAAATGAGAAGACCTTCCTCTGCTGGATTGTAAACAGACTTTGGTGTGGGGGACAGGGAGGATGAGATCAGGAAGACCCATACTGCAATATTTCACACAGGAGTGGAGACAGAAAGAAATGGTTAGATTCCAAATAAATTTTGAAGGTAGAGCCAATAAACTTTGCTTATAGAATGGATCCAGATGTGAGAAAAAAAGATAATGCTTAAGGTTTTAGACCTGAGTTACTGGAAGGATGGGCTTGCTATCTCCTGAAATCTGGAAGGCAGTCTATTCAAACAGATTTGGAGGAGAAGACTTTTGGGACAAGTTGAGTTTGCGATGCCTGTTGGACATCTAAGTGGAGATATCAGATAAGCAACTGAATATACAATCAGTAATTCACAGTAAACATTAAGATAAAGATATAAAGATCAATGCCTTGAGAATTAAATGGAGATACTCAGTTGAGCCTAAAGCCCGTGACTCGCTGTTGTTCTAGGCTGGTTTGGGGAAGGCAATGGCACCCCACCCCAGTACTTTTGCCTGGAAAATCCCATGGAAGGAGGATCCTGGTAGACTCCAGTCCATGGGGTCGCTAAGAGTCGGACACGACTAAGCGACTTCACTTTCACTTTTCACTTTCATGCATTGGAGAAGGAAATGGCAACCCACTCCAGTGTTCTTGCCTGGAGAATCCCAGGGACGGGGGAGCCTGGTGGGCTTCCGTCTATGGGGTCGCACAGAGTCAGCCACGACTGAAGCGACTTAGCAGTAGCAGCAGTTATCAGCTACTTCGTATTACCATTCAGAATATTTATATACATTATTATGCTCTGTTCCGGAGAAGACAATGGCACCCCACTCCAGTACTCTTGCCTGGAAAATCCCATGGACGGAGGAGCCTGGTAGGTGGCAGTCCATGGGGTCGCACAGAGTCGGACACGACTGAGCGACTTCACTTTCACTTTTATGCATTGGAGAAGGAAATGGCACCCCACTCCAGTGTTCTTGCCTGGAGAATCCCAGGGACGGGGAAGCCTGGTCTGCTGTCTAGGGGGTCGCACAGAGTCCGACACGACTGAAGTGACTTAGCAGCAGCATGTTCTGTTCACTTATATGCATTACTATCTGCTATTCACAATTTTGTTTTTTAATTTTGGTCTTGTTTAAACAGATTATACATTTCTTGAGAAAAGATCTATTTTCTCTTGCACACTTCACAATGCCATATCACATTTTATAATGCTCATATAGTAAATTATTGGAATGTAGAGTTTGCTGTTGTTATCATAAAGCATCCATTTTCTTACAAATATTTAATTTGGGCACTTGTAGCTCTCTTATGAAAATAAGGGTAGAATTGTGATTTTCAGTCTATTGCACCTCCAAGCTCCTATCAGGTCAGATAAGTAATAGAGAGCCTTCTTATGCGACCTACTTAAACTCAAAAGCTCTCACACAGCAAAGGAAACAAAATGAAAAAAGACCCCAGATGGGGAGAAAATATTTGCAAATGATGTAACTGACAAAAAACCCTACAAACAGTTCATGATGCTTAACAGCATCAAAATGAACAACCCAATCCAAACATGTGCAGAAGACCTAAATGGACGTTTCTCCAAAGACGACACACAGATGGCCAAGGGGCACATGGAGAGACGTCAGACACTGCCAGTTATCAGAACATCGCTAATCAGTACTGGACAACGCGAAACTACAACGAGGCATCGTCTCACACCAGTCAGAATGGCTATCAACAAAATCCACAAACAAGAAATACTGGAGAGGATGTGGAAAGAAGGTAACCATCTTACACTGTTGGTGGGAATGTAAATTGGTATAGCCACTATGGAGAATGGTATGGAGGTTCCTTAAAAACTAAAGGGAGGGTTATCATATGACCCTTCAATCCTACTCCTGGGCATATATCCAACATGGCCGAAAAGGATACATGCACCTCTGTGTTCATTGCGGCCCTGTTTACAATAGCCAAGACATGAAAGCAACCTAAATGTCCACTGACAGTGGATAAAGAAGACGCTGTACATAAACACAGCCATATTATACAGCCATTAAAAAAAATGAAATAATGTCATCTGCAGCAATATGGATGAACCCAAGACTGTCATTCTGAGTCAAGTTAAGTCAGATAAGCAGAGACATTGTATGACATACCTTATATGCTGACGCTGAAAAGGTATGACCCAAATCAACTTGTTTAAAAGCAGAAACAGACTCACAGACCTAGACAAGGAACTTCCGGTTGAGGGGGAAGGATGGGGGAAGGGACAGTTAGGAAGTTTGGGACCAACATGTACACATTGCTATATTTAAAATGGATAACCAATGAGGACCCACTTTGCTCAATGTTATGTGGAAGCTGTAGCCTGCCAGGATCTTCTGTCCATGGGATTATCTTGACAAGAATACTGGAGTAGGTTGCCATTTCCTCCTCCAGGGGAATCTTCCTGATCCAGGGACCAAAAGTGTGTCTCCTAAAGCTTTTGTATTGGCAGCTGGATTCTTTACCCACCTAGGGGAGAAGGGATACATGTATATGTATGGCTGAGTCCCTTTGCTGTTCACCTGAAACTATCACAGCATTGTTAATTGGCTATAATCCAATACAAAATAAAAAGGTTAATTTTTTTAAAAAAAGAGCCTTCTTAGAAAAAAGAAAGGCTCAGCTCTCCTCCATGTTAGCTTAAAACTCAGACTTCATGTGATAGCAAGACAGTTCCCAACAAGTTCAAGTATACATGCACCCAGTCCAAGTCCAGCAAGAAAGAGGTCCTTCCCTGTAGTCTTGGATTCACTAATGGAACCAATATGGCTACCTGCCCATCCCCTAACAAATTACAGAGCTTGGAAAATTCTGTGCTGTGATTGACCAAATATGAGTCATACACTTTACCTCTGGTTCACCCAAAGAGCATGGATTATAGAAGAGGAGTGGTTCTCCAGGAGAAAAAACTGGATCACTGTCACCGAAATAAGGAAATGGATGAAAAAAAGTCAGAGTGTTAGTCACTTAGTTATGTGTGACTCCTTGTGACCTTATGGACTGTAGCCCACCAGGCTCCTCTGTCCATGGAATTCTCCAGGCAAGAATACTGGAGTGGGTTGCCATTGCCTTCTCCGGGGGCTATTCCTGACCCAGGGATTGAACCCAGGTCTGCACTGCAGGCAGATTCTTTACTATAAGGAAGTGGACTTTGTTGTTGCTAAGTCATTTTGGACTCTGCGACCCCATGAACTCCAGCACAGGCTTCCTGTCCTTCACTGTCTCCTGGAGTTTGCTCAGATTCCGTCCATTGAGTCGGTGATGCTATCTGACCATCTCATTCTCTGCCGCCCTCTTCTCTTTTTGCCTTCAGTCTTTCCCAGCATCAGGGCCTTTATCAGGATGGATAGCGAGGATCAAAAAACAATGCATGCTACACCTAGAACTGCAAAGGCCTAAGTGTTTGTTACCTCCTTAAGCACTTGAAAGAAGTTGGTAATGCCACGCATGCACTTTGAATCTCTTCTGATTCTGTCTACAATACTGCATGTCCCCTTGAACCATTCAGCTGTCACATACTCACTTGTCACTGCTGAATGAACCTCAACCAAAAGTAAATGCACACACCTCAAAGTTAACCATCTGGAAGGGTCAGTATCTCAGCACGTCACTTTCCAGGATACTCCCACCGAGGTATGCAGGTAGTTTCTTGTCCTGCAGCTCTTTCCTATTGTCAGCCTGCCTGAAACATATTTATTTGCTCTCGGTACCCTGGAGGCAGGGTGGCTGCTAGCTAAGGTGCCTGGGAAACCACTGCAGAAGCAAGTGACAATGAATCAGGTTAAATTCATCTTCTAGAAGGATATTTACATAATATAGAATCTTGAAAGCCAATGTATCTACAGATATGTCTTTTTAGCTTCACCATTTCCATTTCTTTCTATACTAACAGGTTACTCTCCCACCCCCACCCCCCACCCCTGCCTACAAGATGATCTAACTTGTTTGGCTTCTTTTTTTTTTTTTAACATTTTAGTTCAAATGTTGCTGCAATAAATGGATAACTTTGGTATAAAGGAAATGTTGACTCTACCTATGAGTCTGGGATTTGGGTCCCTCCTCCTCTTTGCTGCTTCCCTGGACACCAAACATCACATTCTCTGTCCTAGGACCTGCTTCGAGTTGGTCATAAGACTGGCAGAAAATCAAGCCAAATCTAAATGAATGGTTGTTGAAGTTACTCTCATATCCTGGAGCTGTGTGTGTCATGAAACAGGCTGCTTTAATTAAGAAGCACAGTTCTGATCAGAATCACTGCTCTGTGGTCCTGTTCATCAGAATTTCATGTTTGGAAACAGGATTCGGGTCTGGTTACTTTTAAAATTTCTAATGTGGGAAAAGGTAACATAGGGTAGTGCTAACCATGCACTTAGTGAACAGTATGTTCTAGATTATTCCAATATTGTTAACGCTGTACATACAGAATTACAAGAAGAGATACCCAAATGTTAACCTTAAGGAATGGAATTATCAGTTATTTAACTTAATTGCTTACTTTTCAAAATAGTCCTAGATATCATGTACCACATCTGTCTCAGATAAACTAATTTTTAGAGAAAGAATAGTTTATCATACCAATATCCCAGAGTCAAAATATGCAACAAATACAAGTGAAAAATACATCTAATTGTGCTGCTTACTGCTCAAAACCAGTGTGGATCTTTTTTTTTTTGCTTGGCATACATCATTTGTTCTTTTCTTAAAAACAAGCAAACCATGTCCTGGATTCTTGGGAGTAAATGAAAAATACATGTATGGCTTCTGCCTTCCTAGAATTAACTAGCTATCTAACCAACTAACTTTCTAGTGGAGAAATGAGCCGACAGCAAACCAAGGGTGTTACAGTCGATAACAGTTTTAGGCATCCCTCACCAAAACACCCAACCCTCCTTCTACAGAATAAATTCTGTCCTTGGCACATCAGGGCTTCTGTCACAGCTCAGACGGTAAAGAATTCTCCTGCAAAGCAGGGGACTCTGGTTAAACTCCTGGGTTGGGAAAATCCGCTGGAGAAGGGATAGGCTACCCACTTCAGTATTCTTGGGCTTCCCTTGTGGCTCAGCTGGTAAAGAATCCTCCTGCAATATGGGAGACCTGGGTCTGATCCCTGGGTTGGGAAGATCCCCTGGAGAAGGGAAAGGCTACCCACTCCAGTATTCTAGCCTGGAGAATTCCATGGACTGTAAAGTCCATGGGATCCCAAAGAGTTGGACAAGACTAAGCCACTTTCGCTTTCACTCACTTGGCACATCAGATGACAAGCATGTTGCACTGTCTCATGGCAGCACTTGCTGCTGGTCAGTGCTTCCATTTGAGCCTCATCCCTATTGTTGTTCACAGGGCAGTTTTCAATTATCAGGGCATTGTTCAATTATTTAAGTATTCACACACAGAGAAAACAAACTTAGGGTTACCACAAAGAAAGGGGGATGGATGAGTTAAGAGGTTGTGATTAACATACATACACCACTATGTGTAAAATAGATAACAACAAGGACCTATGTATAGCACAGGGAACTATAGTCAACATTTTGTAATAACCTATAAGGGAAAAGAAAATGAAAAAGAGTATTGATGTGTGTAACTGAGTCACTGTGCTTTACACCTGCAGCTAATACAACATAGTAAATCAACTATACTTCAATTTTTAAAAAAGGAAAAAAAATGATTCGAGTGCTTACTTGCCCTTATTTTATAAAAATGAAAGTCCAAATACTAGTTACAGGAAATGTAGATTGTATAAATATAATTTCAATGATACAAAGATGAAATTGTTAAGTGTGCCAGAAGGAGTGAATCTCTAGCCACAACCAGACAATCAGGCATTCAAGATTGTAAACAGAGTAAAAGAAAGAAAATCAGAGAGCAAGAAAATCCTGGAAATATTCATTTTGTTAAATGTTGTAGCTAAAAGTTTAGGTATGTTTGGAGATTTTGATCTCACTCACGTCTTAGCTCTGTAGGAAAGGATTCCTCCTAAAACAAGTAAGTTTGTTTGGTTTTTAGATACATTTGCAGGAGTGCTTTATGTTTGAAAGTTGGAACTGCCTTTGGTTTTCACCGTTGGCTGTAGAATGTATTCTAAATCAATTATCACATCAGTGATGTTAACATCCACAAGTTGATAGTGATATTAAGAAAAGAGAGAAGTTACAAGCCATCTACAAGTTGCTATTGTAAGTAGCTAAATTGTATATTGATGGTAAAAGAAGAGGAAGAGGAAAACATGCATTCTGCCTTTCTTGGACAAATTGTATTTTAGGGTAGCCAAAGAGTTGTTAAGGAAAAGTCCTTCTGTATGAAATATTTCCTACTAATAAATGTAAAATAAATGATTTAAAAAATCATTTCAGAAACTAGAAAATATATCATATTTAAATAACAATCATCAATGGCTGCCAAAACCATTGAAAGATTGATGGATAGAGTTTTAACGGATGGATTGGGTGGACAACACCTGGACCCACCGATCCGCTGTAACATCACTAAGAGTTGAATAACCATACATCATACACGTCCTAAGGTGGTGCAATCAAAAATATACTGTGTCACCTACAAAGTATTCTTGCCATTCCCCCAAACACTTTGAGTTTGAATCCAATCAGTCCTACAAACATGGCTATCAGTTTACAGGGAGAAGGGAGAATGAACAGTTTAGGAAAGTGTCAGACAACACCAAGAACATGTAATCAACCAACCCAAGAATGTGGAGAGTTCTAGAGAACAAATGAGAGGATTTCCTCAAAAAAGAAATTTACCTTAATAGGAGATTTAGACACCAAACAACCAAACAGATTATATGAATCCTGATTTGACCAATCAATTATAAACAGATGTTTCAGACGTTTTTGAGCCAGTGGAGAAATGTGGCCAAAGGCTGGATATTAGATGATATTAATATTAAGGAATTATTAATTTCAAGGTTAGTCACTTTGTCAATGTCACAATGATATTGTGTCACAAGCACACAGTGGCAATGTTTCTAAAACAATCTGTTGTCTATTATGGACATAAAATGAATAAGGGTGAAATCCTATGATCTCTAGGACTGCCATTAAGATACTCCAGAGGGAAGGGAGAAACAGTAGGACAGATGAAAGAAGTTTAGGTGAGGGTTGAGAAGGGTTCAGACTCGGCGATGGGGAGTTCCTTGGTGGTCCAGTTGCTAAGACTCTGTGCTCCCAATGCAGGGGCTAGGGATTGGTCCATGGTCTGGGAACTAGATCCCCCATGCTGCAACTGAGTTTGCAAGCCACAACTAAAAGATCCTGCATGCTGCAACAAAGATCAAAGATCCTGCATGTCACAACTAAGGCCTGCTGCAGCCAAATAAATAAGTAAATAAAGGTAAAATGTTTTAAAAAAGGCAGAGTGATGGGTTTATGCTGGAGATGGGGTATAATATTACATTCTCTATATGATGTGTATGTTTTATATTTGCCATAATAGGATGTGAAAATTTAAATCAATAATGTATACATACAGGCTTCAGGGCAGCTTATTTCTGCACCTGACTTGTTACCTGGGGAAGAGACTGAGTGAATGAACCCAAAGAACTGTTACACTGGGATCTCTGAGTCATTGTGGGTGTACCTATCTAAATGTGCAATCCCAAGGGAAGGAGCATCTCCCTTTCTTTTTTGTGGAACCCTGAAGGGAAATACAGCAGGAACAGCCACTGTGAGGACAAGACCCTCAATCCAAATCACTTCTTTCAGATGGCTTGTGTATCCACAGATGACCAGAGGAATGGTTGCTGAGGCCCTCCCCACACGTGGGGCTGCAGGTATAATTATCTCAGACTGGGATGTTCAAGAATCTGCCTGCAATGTGGGAAACCCGGATTTGATCCCTGGGTGGGGAAGATCCCCTGGAGAAGAGAATGGCATACGTATAAGGTATAAGGACATTGTGCTTGAATCCTGCGGGCAGCAGTGGATGTTGACAAGACCACTGCTTTCCAAGGGCACACCTCTGGAATGTTCCAGAGTCAGCAATGCCAGCAGGCTCCTAGGTGCTACAGCACTAGGCTAACGCCTTTCAGAGCAGTCAGCCCTGGTTGCAGTGGCTGTGATCCCTAGATGCAGGGAAGGAGGTGGAGCCAGGAGAGAAGGGGAGGTCTGGGATTCCCAATGGACTTAGCCACCCAGGGCTTGTCCTGACCAACCAGAGACATCCCTACGGTGAGACTCAGCATGTTTGTCAGCTGGTGAAGCAGGATTTACTCATCACCCCGTTCTTGAATTGCATGATTGTATCATTCATTATATTACATGGAAATGACTCTGACCAGATTTGGTGGTGTGACCAGGATACTCCTCCCACTCCCTGTCTCTTGTGCAATCTTGGGCGAGTTGCCCTTCTTTAAACTAGGATAATAATATCTTGCCTTTCTACCTCCTGGGTTGTTGTGAGGGACTTAAGAGATAATATATGGAACTATAATTTTTGTGAACTATCAAATAGTATTCAAATATAAGGGATCATTATGGCCATTAAGTGACCAGCTGATTTACATCTTAAAGTCACTTATTTTTTTTAATTCTCTGCTGATAATACATGTTTAATTAGTATATTATAAAACAAGATGGTCAAGAAACAACTACAGAGAAATTTAGCTTATAGTATGATCTTTCTGTGTTCTCTAATGTGACATAGGAATTCCTGGAAATAAGAAAATTTGACGACTTCCCTGGTGGTCCAGTGGTTAAGAATTCGCCTGCCAAGGGAGGGGACACAGGATAGATCTCTGGTCCAGGAAGATTCCACAAGCCATGGGGCAACTAAGCCCATGTGCCACAAATAGCCCATGAGCCTAGAGGCCATGCTCCATAACAAGAGAAGCCACTGCAATGAGAAACCCGTGCCTGCAAAGAAGAGAAGCCACCCCCAACCACCACCCCTGCTCTTCACAACTAGAGAAGGCCTACAGGCAATAGCAAAGACCCAGCACAGTCAGAAATAAATAGAAAATCTTACTCAGGTAATAGTTTATAGTTAGATCCTTGAATACATGCCCATCAGTTTATGACACAAATAAGTTGCTGTATTTATTCCATAAGTCATGCTTTTACATTATTTTACAATCTCAATTTCATTATTTTACAATCTCAATTTCATAGTATTTCTTCTGTTCAATAATGTATAATGAACCGGAAAACTAGACCAGGGTTGGCCAACTATGGCCCATGGAATAATTCTGGCCATCACCTATTTTTGTAGGACCTGCAAACTGAGAACCATTTGACATTTGGAAACTTTAAAACAAACTCAAAACAAGAATATTTTATGACACGTGAAAATTATATGAAATTCAAATTTCAGTGTTCATTAATTGGAACCCAGCCACACTCAACTCATTTATGTACTGTATGTGGCTAAAATAACAGTTGAGCAATTATGAGAGAGACCATATGGTCCGCAAAGCCTAAAATATTTACTGTTTGGCTCTTTACAGAACAGTTTGACTAACACCAGAATAGAGGATTCAAAGGGACACAGGTGAAAAAAAATTTTTTTCTGGGATGCTAGCTCTCTCTTAGGATAAATAAACCTGGGGTATATGAACTCAAATTATGTATATGCAAGAAAGGAAATCCTTAGTTATGGTTGTAATACGCAATGACCAGTTCTGAGTCAATTAAGATGTTCTATAATATAGTAAGTAAAATACAGATAAATGGAATACAATTACATTGTTAAAAATATGTTCTCATTTTTCTCAGTGTTGATGGCAAAGTAAAGAGAACTGGACATAGTGTATTTATCCTCTAACAGAAAATAGAAACCGACTTTGATAAGGGAAAGAGGAAGTTTATTGGAAAGAGGATTCTGGAGCAGTTCCAGAGGAGGGACAGCAAACTGGTGAGCTCCAGGTCGCCAGCAGCAAGAGACCCTGGTCCCACTCTCAGGGCATTTCCACATGGTTTCAGGAGGCTTCTATTTGAAGTTGGGGAAGAAATAAGCTGATGGGCCCAGTTTGTGGCCGTGGAGGCCAGGGATGGAGTAATGTGAGTGGGAGCTTGCCGGAATCCCATGGTTGGAATGAAGAAGGATCAAAGAGGATGTGAAAGGGAAAAAGGATGCCAGGCAAACAAAATCCAACAGATGTTCTCATCGGGAGTTTCTCAGGAAACACAGGCTTTAAACCCAACGTCAGCACCAAATGAGTAATTGTGAATAAGTCATCTCGTTGTGTGGCAGGGATATTTACATTTTTTGTTAGTATAAAAGGAGGGCCACAATTAGACCCACCTGCCATAAAACTATTACTTGGTCACAGTACACAAAATTCCAGTCCTCAGAACAAAATTTTTAACATTAAAGAACAATCCTTCCAGAGGGTCGAATTAAAAAATAACTCTGTAGGCACTATCACCACTTCTATTCAACACTGCACTAGAGTTTTCAGCCAGTACAAATCTTAAGAAAGTGAAATAGCCAAAGAGAGTGTGATCGTATGTATATAATGCTCAAAAAATCCATTAACTTTTGCAAGTAATAAGTACATTCAGCAATGTCACTAAATGAGGGTCATTGTACAAAATTTCATCTTATTTCTGTATCAGCAACACAATAACAACAAAAACAAAATGAAATTTAAAAAATGATACCATTGACAAAAATAGCATAAAAACATTAAATATGTAGGAATAAATTTGACAAAAGATGTGTAGCCAATTTCCTCAAATTATCTATAAATTAATTCAATTCCAGTGGAAAATCTCACAAGAGCTTTTATTTTGGTAGAAATCAATCAGCTGACTCTAAAATTTATAAAGAAATGCAAAAGGTGAAGAATAGCTGAGGCAATTTTGAAAAAGAAACACGTATTTGGAGGATCTATGTCTCCTAGGATGGCCAACTATTCTAGTTTGCCAAGTTCTGAGGGGTTTTCTGAGATGAAATACTTTCAGTTTTAAAACCTAGAAAGTTAAATATATCAAATTATTATTCTGTACATCTTAAACTAATACCGTGTTATATGTCAATTATACCTTAACAAAAATGTGGGGAGTGGGGGACTACAATGTACTGGGAAAACTAGGATCAGTACAGAGCTATTGTTAATGAGACGGTATGATACTGACATGTGTACATAAAATAAACCAATGAGAGAGAACAGAGAGACCAGAAGTAGACTCATACACATATTACCATCAGATTATGACAGATGGCATAACAGTAGTCTTTTTGGGAAACGATGGTCTTTTCCATAATTGGTACTGAATAAGTGGCTATCCATGGGGGTGGTGGAAGACACCTCAATTTCTAATTCAACATAAAAATACATTCCAGATGAATTATGTTTCTAAATATAAAACAATAAAGCTTTTAGGGAAAAAACAGGAGAATGTTCAACCACGACATGGACAAAGACTCTAAATAAGGTACTGCTGCTGCTAAGTCACTTCAGTCGTGTCTGACTCTGTGCAATCCCATGGATGGCAGCCCACCAGGCTCCCCCATCCCTGGGACTCTCCAGGCAAGAACACTGGAGTGGGTTGCCATTTCCTTCTCCAATGCCTGAAAGTGAAAAGTGAAAGGGAAGTCGCTCAGTCGTGTCCAACCCTCAGCGACCCCATGGACTGCAGCCTACCAGACTCCTCCATCCATGGGATTTTCCAGGCAAGAGTACTGGAGTGGGGTGCCATTGCCTTCTATGTAAATAAGGTACAGAAAATGCTAAAGGAAAAAACTGGTAAATTGAACTAGATTAAATTTAAATGTTTGTATTCATTAAAAATATGTCTAAAAAATGAAAATTCAAGCAAGTCACAGTGAGGGAAGATACATATGATTTTCATATATATGTTGTTAAGTTGTGTCTGACTCTTGCAACCCCATGCGTATAGCCCACCAGACTCCTCTGTCCATGGGGTTTCCCGGGCAAGAATACTGGAGTGGCTCGCCATTTCCTTCTCCTGGGGATCTTCCTGACCCAGGGATTGAACCCACGTTCCCTGCATTGGCAGGCAGATTCTTTACTGCTGAGCTACTAGGGAAGCCCCAATATATATATATATATATATATATATATATATATGTGTGTGTGTGTGTGTGTGTGTGTGTATAAAATAAAGTATGAAAGAAAGTGAAGTCACTCAGTCGTGTCCGACTCTTTGTGACCCCATGGACTGTACCCTACCAGGCTCCTAAGTCCATGGAATTTTCCAGGTAAGAGTACTGGAGTGGGTTGCCATTTCCTTCTCCAGGGGATCTTCCCAACCCAGGGATTGAACCCGGGTCTCTGGCACTGCAGGCAGATGCTTTACTGTCTGAGCTACCAGGGAAGCCACTGAAATTTATGTAATTAATAATTATATAAGCATATTTATATGTTATACATATATTTGTATTAAATATTGTATTTAATATATATGTGTTCATGTTTATATCAAATACAAAATTATATGTAATATGTAATAAATGTAGTTTTATATATAAATCACATATATCTCCTCTCATTCTATATGTTTTTATGTGTGTATATAAATCTATATATCTATATCTATCTTATCTGTTTATATAAACATACACACATAAATATACATATACACCGTTTGTTAGGTATATATCTGACAAAGGAACCATATACAGAATATATAAAGAGTTCCCATAAGTCAATAATAAAAAACCATATGAAATGGCGCTTGACTTCACTAGTCATCAGAGAGATGCAAATGAAATTCTCTATGAAAGAATACTACCTGTCTACCTGAAGAGCTAAAATGAAAAAGATAATACCAACCACTGACAAGGATGTGGGGCAACTAGAACCTTTATACATTGCTAAAAGCAGTATCAAATGTACAGTCATTCTGGGAAGTTCTTTGGCAATGTCTGCTAAAGCTCAACGCATTCACACCCAATGACCTACAGATTCCAGTTTTGGGTAGATACCTAGACACCTAGCCAAAATCTTCCTGAAGGGGTTTAGACCTGGGGTCACAAACTCAAATGCATACAGAGAAAGGTCAGGCAAGTAATATCCATTACTGGCCAGAAGGACATTTTCAGCAGAACTGATTCAAGTGGACACATTAGACACCCTTTGGCATGGCTGCCCCTCACTCTTGTTTACTTTTCCCTGAAACAGCCCCTAAGCATGTCCAGACTCAGATTTCTGCCCCCTGCCCTCTCTCAATGGCTTATTGCTCTTGTGCGGACACCTCACCCAAGCCAGGTGCCACGGATGCAGCCAGTGCTCTGCCTGGGTCCCCCTGCCTGGTGGGCACCATCCCCCAGCTGCTGTGCACGGTGGCTGCTAGCAGCCCACAGTTGGCCCCTTCTCTTGAATCTACTTGATCCAAAACGCTTGAGAAATGACACCCTCTCCTGGAGGCAGCCCACGGTTCATAACTGATGGGTGTTGGGGTATGCAAGCAGGCTCCATGCTTTGAGAGGGGGTAACTGCAGGGCTGTACGCTCTCCAGATTCCACAGTGAGATCAGTCTGAGACTAAACTTGCATCTCTTTCTCTTGCTCTGTCCTGCTTCCCTCACTGCCTATTAGATTTCTCCTGAGAGCGTCCCCAGAATAAGTCACTTGCATCAGCACCCCTCTGCTTCTAGGGAGTCCAAGGTCAGTCATAGGGCCCATAACATGCTCTTTCCCCAAGGAGCTGAGAGCCTAACTGAGACAGTCCCATCAATGTCAACACAACCACTGTCTTCCCGTTGCTGAGCTGTGGGTGTTCGGCTTCCCTTTGAATTCATAAAAGGCTTCAGGAGCTTCCCAATGGTCCTCCTTTCTGTTCAAGTCAAAGTCCATTAGTCTTCCCTGAAGCCAGGATAACCTTAACTAGTCTGATGGGTATTCCAGGCATGATCTACAATGGCTATGGAGATATGACCCAATGCTTTGTGGGAGAACATCAGTTGGAATCCCGAGGGAAAAACTAATTGATTACCCTTCCTATTCCCTTGGCTTCAGTAACTAAGAGAGTTGCTAGGAATGCTCCCTACCCATTAATCCCCCAGGAATTCGGAGTTAATTTGTTACCCAGGGCTGTTTCCCTGAGACCTCGATTCCCTGGAGGCAGAGAGCTAAATTCCTTCCACTGGTCGTCATCCCTTTGCAGCTCTCTGTTTCCAGTCCTGTCCAGGAGGCCTCTAGCATCTCTCTGAGCCTTTTTATCCCTAAAATGTCCTTTTCTATGTTGTCTTCTTCTGTGTGTGTGTGTGTGTGTATGCAGATATATGCAGTGTGTTTGCCTACATGTTAGGAAGGCAAAAAGATGAGGTGGGGGAATCACAGGAGGGTGGTCAGATTTCAAATCACTCAACCATGGGTTACAAAGAAAGGGTGACGCAGCACAAGCCTGATTAGTTCCACTTAGGATTGTTCACTGATTCATCAGAAAATTGATCCTTCTGACCCAGACTCTCCTCTGTCAATGGTCAAAGGCAGCTTTTGTTTGAGCCAGTCTCTATAGCAATTTTATGTAGTCTAGCCCAAGACAAGTTTCTACCCGAGCCAAACGGGGCTACTGCTGGGTACTATTTGAACGTGTAAACCTACATTCTGTTTTGCAGTGGGCGTCTCCTCCTCTCCCCTGCCTCCCTGAGGCAGACAAGGCTGTCACGTGGTCTCAGGGAAGCCACACTGCAGGGTGAAGGGGAAAAAGTCGAAGAGTCTCTCTGACTTGTTCCTAATGACTGGTAGAGGTCACACACTGATGGTTCACTGGTCTTAAGAGTGCTCACAGATGAGTGCCCACTGGACATAGTTTGGCGCCCACTGCACTTTTTGAAAGTCTCATATGGGCCACACAGGGCTCAGCTCTCCAGTTTACCACGGTCCCCAGTACTCCCTACTGTCTGCCCGCATTGACATTTCCCACCTGGCCTCTTTCTGTGTACACTGGAATCTGTGACCCCAACTCCAAAACCATTAAAGAGGATTATGTTTGCTACTCTAGAAGCAAACATTCTCCTCTCCGAGGAAAACAACAAGAGGATTAAGAGAGGAAGTTTCTCTCTCAGAAGAGAGAAAGTCACAGTGTAAGGCCCAGGGATGGCTGTGGGCGTGGTCTCACTGCATGTAGCTTAAATAACAAGCCTAGGCAGGACTGATGGGCGATGGGCCATCCTGAGTGAAGACAGCAAAGTGGGTCTGAGAGAGAAGGAAGGGGAGGCTGTGGTCTAGGATCTCATCTGCTCAGCATCCCTTCCTCCCCCTTCTAGTTGGAGCTCCCTGATTATCCTTGGGAAGCTGCCCCAACCCATGGCACAGAATCTTGGAGCTAATGTCAGTCAAAGTGCCTCGGCCAAGGGATATGTGTGGTCAAGTGACCCAAAGCAGGCCATTCACACTCTTTCTTCCAGGAAACTGGACCTTGAACACAGGAACACAAGGGTGGAAAATCTATTCCAATGGAGGTTCCCTGAAGGAATTGCTCATTAACTCCCGCTACCCAGATTCCTCAGGGGTCCTAATTCCTTCTCCTTCTGGGGCTTATCATGGCAGATTCTGTATATTCTCTGAGCTTTCCCATGTTATTCCAATAAGGTCCCTCAAGGGTCAGTGTCTGTTGCTGGCAATCTCAGAACCCTGCCTTGTACAAGAAGGTTCCTGGGGGATGTGGAATGGGAGCCAAAAAAAATGGCCTATTTCAAGTGAGGATCATGTTATCAGCAGCACCTCTCAAGAACTCAGCTCAGCCTGGCTCAAGGGGAAACTTTAAGGGAGGAAGTGTGAGGAATCGGGGTGGAGGGAGATGTGGGGAAGGGGCTAGAGTGGGAGAATCCTTGACTGCTCGTCTGCAGAGTGTGGCCTTTCTCCCAGCGCACGGAGTTTCCCATGATGTGGCTGGAGACACCACCGAGCCGGAATCAGTAAGCAGCAGCGAACTGGGCAGCATACAGTGGAAACCAGGGATGTGCTAAGGGAGCAGGTTCTGCAGGAAGCCTCATCCCCCAGTGAGCTGAGGCGGCAAAGAGCTCGGAATCATTACCGAAGGGGAGCAAGCGCAGTGGAGGAGGGGAGAATACCAGAACGCCAAAACTGCTTATGAAGGACAGAATGGACTGGACTTCCCTGGCGGTCCAGTGCATCAGAATCTGCCTGCCAATGCAGGGGGATATGGGTTTGATCCCTGGTCTGGGAGAAGCCCACATGCCATAGGGCTGCAACTACCAAGGCCGTGCTCCACAACAAGAGAAACTACAGCAGGAAGAAGCCTGCGCACCACGACAAAGAGCAGCCCCTGCTTGACACAACCAGAGAAAGCCCAAGCTGCAAAAAATTGAAGAAAAAAAAAAGAACAAAAGGACTCCTGAATCAGTCTGCCTGTGTTTGAAACCCGGTTCCATCAGACTTTGTGTGATTAGTTGTTGCACCCTTAAATTCTCCCTGTGCGTGCATGCTAAGTCGCTTCAGTCGTGTATGACTCTTTGAGATACCATGGACTATAGCCTGCCAGACTCTTCTGTGCAGAGGATTCTGCAGGCAAGAATACTGAAGTGGGTTGCTATGTCCTCCTCCAGGGGATCTTCCCAACCCAGGGATTGAACCTGTATCTCTTGACTGTCTCCTGCATTGGCAGGCAGGTTCTTTAACACTAGCGCCATCTGAGAAGCCCTGAATACTGCCTACCTCAATTTAATTTAGTGGCTGGCAAAAACCAAGCACTCAATAAAGAGTGGGTAGTGTTATTATTTTTATCAATAAAATGTTATTCCATTAACCTGAATTATTATTTGCCAATTTTTATTATTACCATTTAAACTCCAGATTCAAAGCCACAGACCATGCCTGCATACCCACACACATACAAAACACACAATTATACTTCAGAAGTACCCCTAGGGCCCAGCCTGAAATTACAGACTTATAAACTTGAAACAAAGCCAGTAAGATACCATAAAACAAAAGATCCAACAGGTGTAAACTTGTACCATTTTGTTAAAAGGGAAATACAGTCTGAGACACCAAGGGGATGGACAGGGACCCAGGTGACTGGAACTGGGACAATAACCTGGGATTACTTTCTGTTCTGATAAGATTCTTGGTAACTAGAAACAGATGGAGACCATGCTGCTTGAACAGAAGCTCGATGGCCTATGATGGACCTCATGAGCCCAAGGAACTGGATCTGAAAATGTAACTGTATCATTGAAATAATTCCACGTATTGCTCTTTAAGAAGATGGAGTAATGGAGAAAGTGCTGTCTTGGGAGTCCCCAAAGGGCCCATGGAGGATTTCTGGGAGAGGTTCATTCTCTTAAAACCTGGATCTTCCATATTAGCAGCCCCTGACCACGGCATGCATGGCTCTCCTCCACCCTTGTGAGTATGGCCTACTCTGTCTTGAGCACTTTAATCTCACTCCTTCTCCACCTCAGCCAGATACTCTCAGGATCTCTTAGTTTTAAAACCAATGTGTGAAAATTTATATGGAAATACAAAAAACCTTGAATAGCCAAAGCAATCTTGAGAAAGAAGAATGGAACTGGAGGAATCAACCTGCCTGACTTTAAACTATACTACAAAGCTACAGTCATCAAGACAGTATGGTACTGGCACAAAGACAGAAATATAGATCAATGGAACAAAATAGAAAGCCCAGAGATAAATCCACACACCTATGTTGCTGCTGCTAAGTCGCTTCAGTTGTGTCTGACTCTGTGCGACCCCATAGACAGTAGCCCACCAGGCTCCCCCGTCCCTGGGATTCTCCAGGCAAGAACACTGGAGTGGGTTGCCAAAATGGACACCTGTAAAAGAATGAAACTAGAACACTTTCTAACACCATACACAAAAATAAACTCAAAATGGATTAAAGATTTAGATGTAAGACCAGAAACTATAAAACTCATAGACGAAAACATAGGCAAAACACCCTCTGACATAAATCACAGTAGGATCCTCTATGACCCACCTCCCAGAGTAATGGAAATAAAAGCAAAAATAAACAAATGGGACCTAATTAAACTTAAAAGCTTTTGTACAATGGAGGAAACTATAAGCAAGGAGAAAAGGCAGCCTTCAGAATGGGAGAAAATAATAGCAAATGAAGCAACTGACAAAGAATTAATCTCAAAAATATACAAGCAGCTCCTGCAGCTCAATTCCAGAAAAATAAATGACCCAATAAAAAAATGGGCCAAAGACCTAAACAGACATTCTCCAAAGATGACATACAGATGGCTAACAAACACATGAAAAGATGCTCAACATCGCTCATTATCAGAGAAATGCAAATCAAAACCACAATGAGGTACCATCTCACGCCTGTCAGAATGGCTGCGATCAAAAAGTCTACAAGCAGTAAATGCTGGAGAGGATGTGGAGAAAAAGGGAACCCTCTTACACTGTTGGTGGGAATGCAAAGTAGTATAGCCACTATGGAGAACAGTGTGGAGATTCCTCAAAAAACTGGAAATAGAACTTCCATATGACCCAGCAATCCCACTGCTGGGCATACACACTGAGGAAACCAGAATTGAAAGAGACACATGTACCCCAATGTTCATCACAGCACTGTTTATATAAATAGCCAGGACATGGAAGCAACCTAGATGTCCATCAGCAGACGAATGGATAAGAAAGCTGTGGTACATATACACAATGGAGTATTTCTCAGCTGTTAAAAAGAATACATTTCAATCAGTTCTAATGAGGTGGATGAAACTGGAGCCTATTATACAGAGTGAAGTAACCCAGAAAGAAAAACACCAATACAGTATACTAAAGCATATATATGGAATTTAGAAAGATGGTAACGATGACCCTATATGTGAGACAAAAGAGACACAGATATAAAGAACAGACTTTTGAACTCTGTGGAAGAAGGTGAGAGGGGGGATGATTTGAGAGAATGGCACTGAAACATGTATATTACCATATGTGAAATAGATCGCCAGCCCAGATGCATGAGGCAGGGTCCTCAGGGCTGGTGCACTGGGTGACCCAGAGGGATGGGATGGGGAGGGAGGTGGGTGGGGGGTTCAGAATGGGGAACACATGTACACCCATGGCTGATTCATGTCAATGTATGGCAAAAACCACTACAATATTATAAAGCAATTAGCTTCCAATTAAAATTAAAAAACCCAGTGTGTGAGATTCCCCAGTGGTCCAGTGGTTATGACTTTGCACATTCACAGCCAAGGGCCTGGGTTTAATCCCTAGTTGGGGAACTAAGATCCCACAATCTGAGCAGCATGACCAAAAATAAATAAAAATAAATAAAATTACAATGTGTCCTCCCTCAGAAACAATATTTTATCCCAAAGGTCAGTTGGCAAACATGGACATTGACCTTGGGTCATAACCCAATGCTATTGAGTAGGCCACTTCCCTGGGTAAGGAGGCATAAGGAATTTAAGCTCTAAAGCCACACTTTCCACCACTCTTCTGGATGAAAGGACGAACAACTTATTCATGTTCCAGATGAAGAAACTGAATCTTAGTGAGATGAAGTGACTTGCTCAAGGTCACAGAGCTGGGAGTGGCCACTGATCCCCACATCCACCTTCTCTGCTTCAAATCCAGGGTTATACCCTAGACAGCCTTACTGTCTCCAGATTCCATAGGCTTTGAAGGACCTTCTGCATTCAGGGTCTGGGGAATGGTCCCGTCAGGTAGAAGGGAGACCTTAGGACGAACTCCAAGATACATCTAGAATCATCCTAAGAGGCGTTTGGATTATATCTATGAACAAAGCACAGAGGTACCCATCTCTGGGGAATTTACCTCCTGGTTGGGAGGGAGAACCAGTAAACCATAAGTGTAACAAGTGGACAATAGTGTGCGCTTCCCAGGAGGTGCTAGCAGTGAAGGACACACCTGCCCATGCAGGAGACACAAGAGACGTGGGTTTGAATCCTGGTTTGAAAAGATCCCCTGGGGTAGGAATGACAACCTGCTGCACTATTCAGGCCTGGAAAATCCCATGGACAAAGGAGCCTGGCAGGCTACAGTCCACGGGGTCGCAAAGAGTCAGACATGACTGAGCAACTGAATATGCGCACACAGATATAAAGTACTATTAAGAGGTAATGGGGCAACTAAAAAGAAACAAAGGAAACGGAATCAGGACAGGAGGAAGTGCTGCAGTTTTAAACGAAGTGCTCAGGGAAGTTCTCTCTGAGAAGATGACAATTTGAGCAAAGACTTTGAAGAAGTTCAGAGGTTGATCCATGAGATATCTGGACACAGGGGATTCCAGGAAGATAGAAGAGATGGTACAAAGGCCCTGAGGCAGAAGTATTCCAAATGTGTGAAAGGAGGACAGAGTGAGCTGAGGGCAGAGAGGTAAGGGAGGCAGGTCACAAAGGGCCTCTTGGGTGACCAGAAGAACTTTTATTCTGAGTTTTAGTATGCCATGGGAGGGTCCTGGGCAAAGGAGTAACATGATCTGACTCATATTTTAAGAGTAACTCTGGCTGTTGAATTAGGAGTAGATTGTAGGGAGCAAGGGCAGAAGCATCTGGGCCCATTAATATGAACAGGTCAGGAAGACAGGTAACGAGCAGAAGGACAGACAGAATTAGGAGACCAGCCAGAGTGCTTTCTTAGAAGCCACAGCAAGAAAGAGTTTTTTTTTTTTTTTTTAATTAAACTATAGTTGATTCATAATACAGTATTACTTTCAGGCATATAGCGAAGTGACCCACATATATAAGTGTGTGTGTATATACACCCACATATATGTGTGTGTGCATACATATATATATGTATACTTTTTCCTTATAGGTTATTAAGATATTGAATATAGATATAAGATACTGACTATATTTCCCTAAACAGTAGGTCCTTATTGATTATCTATTATATATATATATTAGGTTGCATATGCTAATCCCAACCTCCTAATTTATCCCTCCCCTCCACATTGCCCCTTTGGTAACTATAACTTTTTTTCTCTTGTTGTTTTTTAAAAACTTTAAACTTTTTATTTTGTAAATAAAAACTTTTTATTTTGTAATTGGGGCATAGCCAATTAACAGTGTTGTGGCGGTTTCAGGTGGACAGCAGAGGGACTCGGCCATCCATATACACGGATCCACTCTCCCCACACCCTCCTCCCATCAGGGCGGGCACATAACACTGAGCGCTCCACGTCCTGTGATACGGTAGATCCTGGTTGGTTACCCATTTTAAACATAGCAGTGTTTACACTGCCTTCCCAAAGCCCCTAACCGTCCCTTCCCTTCCGGCAACCACAAGTTCTTTTTCTACATAACTTTGTTTTCTAAATCTGTGTGCTTGTTTCTGTTTTGTAATATAGTTCATTTGTATTATTTTTTTAGAGTCCACATATAAATGAAATCGTATATTCATCTCTCTGTCTGATTTATTTCACTTAATATGATCATGTTCAGGTCGATCCATGTTGCTGCAAAGGCATTATTTCTCTTTTTTATGACTAATATTCCATTGTATGTACCCCATCTTTATCCACTTGTCGACAGACATTTAGGTTTGCTTCTGTGTCTTGTTTCTATTGTAAATAGCACCGCCATGAACATTGGGGTGCATGTATCTTTGTGAATTATAGTTTTCGTCTTTTCCGAATATATGCCCAGGAGTGGGGTTGCTAGATCATGTGGTAGCTCTATTTTTAGTTTTTTAAGATACCTTCATAGTATTGTCCACAGTGGCAGCACCAATCTACATTCCCAACAGTGCAGGAGAGTTCTCTTTTCTCCATTCCCTCTTTAGTATTTACTACTTGTAGACTTGAAAAAAAAATCTTAAATTGATTGAGCACCTAGATATCTTATGTATTGTTCTAAGCATTTTATACACAGAAGCTCATCTAATCCTCATAACTTCTTTAGAAGGTAAATTTTATAGGTGAGAAAAGTAAAGTTTAGGGAGATTAAGTAACTTGTTATGCAGCCAGCAAATAAGAGAGTTAGGCTCTGCGGCTCCAAGGTGGTTCACTTAAACTCCTCTCTCTCATTATTTGTAGACTTTTTGGTGTGGAGTGAGGTGATATCTCATTGTGGTTTTGACTTGCATTTCTCTAATAATTAGTGGTGCATCTTTTGGGATCTTTTACTGGCTGTTTCCTTTCTCTGGAACAACTTCCCTTCAGCTGTTCCAGGTCTCAGCTCAGCCACTCCTCCTCAGAGGCACTGCCCCATCCTTGTTTAAACTCTTTCTGTATACTTCTCACTGTGTAGAATGACCTTGCTTATTTGGTTTGCCTACTGGTGGTGCAGTGTAAAGAATTAGCCTGCAATGCAGGAGACACAAGAGACATGGGTTCAGTCCCTGGGTTGGGAAGATCCCCTGGAGGAGGGCATGGCAACCCACTCCAATATTCTTGCCTGGAAATCCCATGTACAGAGGAGACTGGCAGGCTACAGTGCATGGGATCTCAAAGAGCTGGACACGACTGAGTGACTGAACACACATACATACTTCTGAGTGTCCTGCCTCCTCCTCTTGCACTGCTAGAATCTAAGCCCCAGGTGGGCAGGGACCTTCTCTGTCTTATTCCTTTAGGTATCATCAGTGTTTGGAAAATTTTCAACTCACTATAAATATCTGTTGCATGAATAAAGAAGTCCCTGATTTCCCCTGACAAGGAGACTGAGGACCTGTATCACACAGGTAGTAGAATCTGACCCTATTATTACTATAGGCATGGCTCCTCCCTTCAAGCCACTTTACCTAGGGAACCTGGAAAAACACATTCCTCCCCTTCTGTGTCTTGATCTCAAGTTTTATGGCCTTGTCTTTGGTTCCTGTGTGGGATTACCATGGCCATCCCTCTGGGGCAAGTACTAATGGCTAAGTTGCAATGAGCTAGCATCTCCTTACCTGTTTTTCTCCATCCTAAGATGGCTACTTTTCACATTTTAGCATTCCTCCAAATGGAATTCATTTTACAATTGATGAATACTTAATATAGTTTCCTTTTCCCCCCTTGAAAACTCTTATTAAACCTATGGTGTATCTTGCAGTAATGGTGTCTTAGAATCTGGAAGCAAATTGCAGTGGAAACTATTGGTTTTCAGCAAGTAATGGTATTTGGAATAAATAATGGAAATTTCTCCCTTTCCCCTGGGTTGTATTCTTTCTGTTTTACACAGATACTGTACAGAGTAGCCTCTGATATTTATTTTGTTGCTAATGATATATTTTCTCCTTGTCTACCTTCCTGATAGAATCTGGGAATTGAATAATGCAACAACATAAAGATACATCTAGATTTGTTCTGACAAGTTTCATATCACTGACTCTACTTGGAGGAGAAAATGTGACCTTAAGAAAAATTACACTGAGAAATCCAGCTGCTATTATAAAAACCAGACACCACAGAGAAAATGATGCTTGGTCTATGGTAGTACCCATGTAATTTATGACAACAGAAAGCCAATAACTTCATCATGATCTGGAAGTAAATTTCAGTTGTGAGATCTTGGGCTCTCTCCTGATCGGATAGAAGGAAGCATGTTGTATAAATTCTCAGCTCCAACTTCCCGAAAGGACTTTGGAGTGAGGTGGGAGGTGAAGGTGGAGAGGGTAAGACAGATGGCTCCCAGATTGCTCTGATTTCTCATCAGCCATCACCAAACGCTGCCAGGCATTTGACAGAGAGAAAAGATTTATGCAGGAGCATCAGGGAGGTAACGGGAAACAGAAAATATGATTTTAATGAACATTCTTCCTAAAACTAAGGCTGTCATTTTAAATTGACATGCTGAAGTTGATGCTTCTCCATCAAATATAGATTCATCTGGTCTTTTTTCTTAAAACAAAACAAAACAAAAACAAAAAACTCCAATCTGGATGCAAAGGCTACTTCATCAACCTTTGGACTTTGGATTCCCAATCTGGATCTGGCAGGTATTAATACCATTTGTCCTAAGCCAGTTGTACAACTTTTTATTTGCTGTCAGTTGAAATGTGTTTTGAATGTGCTTACCTCCACTCTGCTGGCTGGTGGGCAGTGATCTCAGACGTCCTCTCCACACTGAACCACCGTTCTGGGGTCTTGTGACGTCAAGTCCTAGGGAGTGAGCATCCTTTAGTGACCATGTGCCTGAGGTCACCGTGGACACATCCACCACCCCAGCCCACTTCTGTGGTGCCCCCTCGCCACTCTTAGGCCTGGAAATCCTTCGTACAGATGTCCATATTCTTACCTCTGTGGTGAACTAATTATTCTTCTTTGGGGCCCAACCTCTCACTGATGCTGGGAAAGATAGAGGGCAGGAGAAGGGGGCCACAGAGGATGCGATGGCTGGATGGCATCACTGACTCAGTGGACATGAGTGTGAACAAACTCCAGGAGGACAGGGACGCCTGGCACGCTGCAATCCATGGGGCTGCAAAGAGTCGGACAGGACTGAGCGGCTGAACAACAGCATCCACCTCCCACTAGGTCTCCAGGTGGAGGCCTGGGGCTCCCAGGGCTGAAAGAATCCTGTTTCCTCAATTGGGAAGAATCTATGTGTCTGGTTTGAGGGAGATGCTTCCTTCCTCCTCTCTCTGAAAACTCCTTTTTCCCTCCCTATACCTTCCAAATTCTTCCTCAGGTGGGGCTAGGGTTAGGATGAGGGGAGTGAGGTATCCTCTTCAGCCATTAAATATAAGAGTACAAAGTTAAAAACTGTGGCTTTTATGAGGGTTTTCAGTTTGATTTTTAAAAATTATTGCAGTATAACATTACTTTATCTTGATTATTAAGTGTTTGGGTGGTTCCTTAAATTTTCGGACCGGGGACACTGCTTCACCTGACCTCACTCTAATCCTGGGCACCGATTCTAGAAACAAAAGCAGAAGATGATCCTGTGGCCTGAGTCTCTTTTTGTCTTGCCATGGACCCTGAAACCATCTTGAACTGAAGAAAGGAAGGGAGGGGACCTGTGGGGAGGATGTATCATAAATTAATATCTCAGGACACTATTAGGCCACATAGGAGCAGAGGGCTGGGCTGTCTCAAAGACTCTTTCCAGCCCTAATACCAAGGAGCAGAGAGGAGGAGACGGAGCTGGGGGCTCCTGGATAGACATACAGAAAGGGAGATGCCCACTCCCCCACCCACCTCAGTTGTCAGCAGCAACTAAAATTACCTTTCAGCTCAGATTCCTGACCAGTCGACCGAGCATCGCTGGCTAGAAACATCCCAGCAGGGATGACTGGCTCTGACCTGCTGGACATCTCTTAGCTTCCTTTTCCTCATTTCTTTGAGGCTCAACTGTTAACTTTCTACCTGTGGCCCTGGGATGCTTTGTACTGCTGCACTCATTAAAAAACAAAACCCAAATCTCTTTTTCCCTGAAGAGTCTTTGTTTCCCAAAATGCCATCGGTGCAGCTTGATTCTATTTTTGTAAAAGGCCCCACTTTTGCCCAATGGCATCAACACGGCACTCTCACTAAGGTGGGGAGCTGAGCCTTCAGATCTGAGGGTGAGTCCTTTCATCCTGCTCCCTTCTTCACGCTTGCCCTCAGGGGTGAAAATCAGCACCATGGAGATCGTCTTGAAAAGTCTGAAGAGCTGTTCCCCTGCCTGGCCTCTGTGACCCCGAGGCAGCTGCTTTCAAGCTGCCAGGCTTGGCACTTTCAGCCCTCACAGACATCGCTCAAGGGTTGAACACTGCTGTTTTCTCCACGTCACAAACTCCCTTGAAAATAAGAGGAGCACCACAGGACCTTTCATCCTCTGGCTGCCGCTTCTGAGTGTTTTCTTTTGCCATGCTTTCCCCACAGCATCCCTTCCGTGGGCTCGGAGGCACTGCGAGCTGGTTTCGTGCATTTTATTGTCCCAGGTTGTGTTTCCATTGCTCCTTCCGGTCACTCTCACACAGGTCAGGGCCTGCGGGGACATTGCACATCCTTCTGCACATTGCACATCTCTATCTGTCCCTTCCTTTCTAAGGCACTGTTCTTAGTGTGCGTGTCTGTATAAGCTGCATCTTCCTGACGTCGAGAAGTTGTGAGGAAGACGAGCAGGTAGAAGCGGGTGTATTGCTGGGTCATGGGGTGGGGGTGCTCATAGAAAAGGTTTTCCAGAGAACGGGGGTCGCTGCACTCCAGCCTTGCTGTCTCTCTGAGGCCCGGTGGCCTCGAACTGGTGAGCCCCCCACCTGCTCCTGCACACTTCTTGATTCACCCCAGCTTCTTGGGCCTCTGTAGCATCTGTGGATGTCAAGGTACCCATGCTAGCTCTTAGGTCCCCGTTACCCCGAAGCTTCTCTCCTCAGAGCCAGCAGGGCCACTGTCTCTGGGTCCATTTCCAAGTTCCTGGGAATAACCTCTGATCAGTTAGCATGGGTCTGATGGGAGATCACAGGGTACAGGGCAGCCGCTTTTGGAGGACACTGGATTTCTCTAAGAGGAGGAGATGGGCTGGGCAGGAAATACTAGGTATCTGTGTGTGTGCTCCATCATGGCCAACTCTCTATGACCTCATGGATTGTAACCCACCATGCTCCTCTGTCCCTGGAATTTTCCAGGCAAGAATACTGGAGTGGATGGAGTGCCATTTCCTCCTCCTGGGGATCTCCCCACCCAGGGACTGAACCCGTGTCTCTTGTCTCCTGCAATGGCAGGTGGATTCTTTATTGCTGAGCTGCCTGGGAAGCCCAGGGTATCTCTGGTGCCCTCCTAAATGCTGCTTCCTCCTTTCTATCCACCGCTCTGTGGAACTTCTGAGAAATTCGCCTTTGGAGGGAAAAATTATCCTCTTCTGATGATCTGAATCCCTGGTCTCGTCTGTTCTGGGTTCTGAGGCTAATGTAGGGCTAAGAGAGACCTTTCCCACACTATGACTAAATATTAAAAATTTTTTTTTCTATGTGTACCTGTATGGGCTTCTCAGGTGGTGCTAGGTGTAAAGAACCTGCCTGCCAATGCAGGAGGTGTAAGAGATGTGGGTTCAATCCCTGGGTCAGGAAGATCCCTTGGAGGAGGGCATGGCAACCCACTCCAATATTCTTGCCTAGAGAATCCCATGGAGCCTGGTGGGCTTTACAGTCTATAGGGTCACAAAGAGTTGGACACAACTGAGGTGACTTAGCAGGCATGTATCTTTATTAAACTTTTAAACAATAATTATCTCATCTATCCAGAATTAATTTTGGTGCAAGGATTCAGGTAGGAAATTCAGATTTATTTCTCCCAAAGGTGACTAGTCAGCTATCCTGACACACATTTTGATTTACCCATTTTTTGGTTTCATTTTAAGGAATATCTTTTTTGTCACATGCTAACTTTCCTTATGCTTTAAGTCTGTATTAGATTATACAGATCTTGCTCAGCTTACAATGGAGTTGTATTCCAATAAAGCCACTATAAGTTGAAAATATCTTAAAAAATGCATTTAATACACCTACTGTACCAAATATCATAGCTTAATCAAGCCTGACTTACATGTGCTCAGAATACTTACATTAGCCTACAGCTAGGGAAAATCACCTAATACACAGCCCACTTTATAGCCACTGTCAGGACTTCCCTGGTGGTCCAGGGTTAAGAGCCTGTACTTCCAATGCAGGGGGCCTGGGTTCAATCCCTGCTCAGGGAACTAGATCCCATATAACAGAGCCAAAAGTTCGCATGCCACAACTAAAGATCCCGCATGCTACAATGAAGACCTGGCGAAGCCAAATAAGTCAATAAATATTCACAATATAGTGTCAACTATCTCATGTAATTTATGGAATTCTGTACTGAAAGTGAAACACGGAATGGAATGCTTGTAAGTGTTATCTTTTGTTTACCCTCATCATCACGTGGCTGAATGGGAGCTTCCTCTGCCCAGCATCACGAGAGAGGACCTATTATAGAGGACTAGCCCAGAAAAGATCACAATTCAAAATCTGAAGTAAAAAACCAACTCTCTAACTGAATGCACCTCTCCGTGCCCCACCATGGAGTCGAGAAGTCATGCTGAACCACCGGAAGCCAGGGACCACCTGTGTTCATTCATGTATTAATCCACGTGTCAGAATCACCCCGTTTTGATCCCTGTGGGCTGCTTCTTTTAAACTGTGGAGTTGTTCTGTACATCTCGTCATTATTCTGACTGCTCATCCTTACAGAGGGGACTGGACCCTGCAGCAGGTCCCCCTCCGTGGAGGCAGACCCCTGCCTCTGGAGTGCCTCCTGTGTGCCGAGCGTTTCCTTGCCATGCCCACAGCAGCTGACCAAAGCTGCAGGGTCTGGCTCTGCTCACTGATCAGCCCAGCTGTCCATGCGGGAGCCTTTCTCAGCAAGGCTCATGTACCCGAACTTGCTTCCCACAGGCTCAGGGCAAGGGTAAGCTCTGCGGAGAGTGAGGTCACCCAGCCAAGAACCCTATTCCATCGGGCGCTGGCAGCGGATTTCCTGGGATCCCATCACTTCATTTCCAGTTGGATTTTTCTTAAAAGCCTGTTTAGCAGACAGTGGAAAGGCCAGCACTGCTTCCAGGGTTCCCTTTGTCTATAATTTTCCAGTTTTTAAGTTTTAGGCTTGTGTTTGTTCCTCTTCTGGTTTCCTGTTGCAATTTAGAAGTTTGACCCTAAGCTCAATTAGTTACTTTGATAGAGACCTCAGAAATGGAAGGAGGGACTTTCCTGACAGTGCAGTGGCTAAGATTCTGCACTCCCAACACAGTTTTGATCTCCTGTCAGGAAACTAAATCCCACATGCCGCAAGTAACAGTTGACATGTCACAACTAAAGATCTTATGTGCCACAACTAAGACCTGGAACAGTCAAATAAATTAATAAATATACAAAAAAAGAAAGGGGAGAAGAGAATTAAATGCACAGATTTAGTTACCCCATGGATGGGAGATTCTATACTTTTTAAAGGGAGAAATGGGAATATGATTCCTTTCCTAAAGGCAATATTTCTAAAATGTGAGTCTGTGACAGATTATAGGATTTGTCCACAACTCTACCTTCCTTCCTGGCCCTTGTCCTGGCTTCTCTCAACTTCCGTGGGAGAAACTTACATCCTTGTCCAGTTGCTGTTGGCCATGTGACTTGCTCTGGCCAATAGGATGTGAGCAAAGATGATGTGAGCAGAGGCTTTAAATGTGCTTACCTGTAGCTGGGCTTCTTGTGCTTCTGCCACCTCCCACAAATAGAGCATGAGCTTGTTCAAAGATGAATGACACCAGGAACAGACTGGAAGCTGGCCTGCAGACCTGCAGACTGGTGGACAAGAAAAACAGAGGGTCACTGTGAGCCATTAGAATTTGGGGGTTGTTTGTTGCACAGCACAGCTCTAGTGCAGCCAACACCTGACAAATATTGAGTAACATATGGATCCTTTTTAGAGAAAGAAAATTCTAGCAAACTCTCTGTGTTGACAGAATTCATTCAACAAGTAATACTGTATATGTGTGTAGTGAGGTGAGAGATAGAAACAGGGGACAAGTTAGAAGAAGTAAATCGTTGTATATAATGAAACTTAAATATTTCAAACAATACTAGGCATACATTTCCTATTCTTGTAAGTCCTAAGCAACCATAAAAGCAAAGCAAAATTACAAGTTAACCAAATAAAGCTACATCAATAACCTCTATCAACTCAAAGGGATGGACCATGCTTCCACAAAATTGTATCTGCACTGTGCATACTCCTTGCTGTTCTGTCTCAGATTCTTTTGGGATACATATGCTCAGACCACTGTAAGCCCTGGGACTTTGCTGGTGGTCCAGTGGTTAAGACTGTGCTTACAATGTGGGGGACACTGGTTTGATTCCTGGTCAGAAGTTCCACATGCTGCGTGGCATAACCAAACAGACAACCCCCAAAAGACCACTCCAAAGCCCTACAATGATGTAATTCCAAAAAGACTTTTCTACAATTGCTATGGAGCTCACAGCTGGGTCCTTTGGCTTTTCCTTCTAAGTATAAATGCTTCCTTAAGAAGTCAGTCCATGTCTGATCTATTTCACTAAGAGGCAAGAATTAAAACAACAGCAGTGGACACAATCTCCCAGTAATATCCTACCTGCTGCTAAGTCGCTTCAGTCGTGTCCGACTCTGTGCGACCCCATAGACGGAAGCTCACCAGGCTCCCCTGTCCCTGGGATTCTCCAGGAAAGAACACTGGAGTGCGTTGCCATTTCCTTCTCCAATGCATGAAAGTGAAAAGTGAAAAGTGAAAGTGAAGTCGCTCAGTCGTGTCCGACTCTTAGCGACCCCATGGACTGGAGCCTACCAGGCTCCTCTGTCCATGGGAATTTCCAGGCAAAAGTACTGGGGTGGGGTGCCATTGCCTTCCCCGAATATCCTACCTAGCAAATGTAAAACAAAAGCCTAGAATTTGGTTTGATGATTTACCTTTATCAGGGTGATGATCTGGCATATGTGTGTATTAACTTTTTAAGGCTATCATGGAAGTTAAAACACAAAGAGTTCATACACCTTGGAGAGACTGTCGGACCCCCGTCCTTCTTATGCACTTTGGGATCTACTGCATTCAAGCTTTCTTGTTGCTGAAGAGAAAGGAAGAGACAAGACGTTTCACAATCTGGGCAGCAGATGGCACTCCTGACATTTAGAATCACACAGGGAAGGCACTGGTCCACTTCAAACACAATTTGCTGGTGTTGCATTCAGTGAGTTTGCTGTTTTAAAATCTTTTAAAAACACCTCCCTCTGTACGGCCTTATTTGGGCTGAGTCGGCCGAGTTAAACCCAGTGCAGCACAGGCCACTGGCCGCTCCTTGGGCTGTGCGCTGTTTTTTACAGCAGCGTGGGCTTGTGGGGAGAGTTTCTACCCTCGTAAGGCACGGGCAGGTGGCTTTCCCAAGATGGTCTTCTCCAGAGCCTCTCACCTGCAAGGGTGTAAGCTCTATCTGTTCTGCCCTTTCCATCAGGCCAAGGGGCTTCGGAAAGGGCATCTGTGCTTCTACCCTTAGCAACATGGAAATCCAGCATGCCCTCCCTTCAGTGGTATGGAGATTGTAAGATATTTTGTTTTCAATGTGGTATATGGCCTCAGCCACTCTAAGCCTTGGTTTTCCATTTGGACATTTGGAATAGCAACATCTTCTTAAAGAGTGGGTACTTACAGGGTACCTCACTTATATAAGGACCATCACCCTGAGTTCTTTGGGATGGAGAAAATAAAGAATCAGTCATAAAATTTAAGCTATCCCTTTGTCCAGCTGAATATTTAATGCCCAGGAAAGAGAAAGAAAGTTGCTCAAGGGAGCAAGTTGATGGGTATAGAGCTTAGATCTTTTCTCTCCCAACATAGCATATATGTATGCATGTATGTATGTATGCATGTATGTATGCGTGTGTGTGTTTGGCTGTGCTGGGTCTCAGTCGCGGTACAGGGATTGTCAGCTGCGGTACGAGGGATTTTTAGCCGTGGCATGTAAACTCTTAGTTGCAGCCTGTGGGATCTAGTTTCCTGACCAGGGGTCGAACCCAGGCCCCCTGCATTGGGAGCATGGAGTCTTAGCCACTGGACCATCAGGGAAGTCTACCAATGAAGTTTTCAAAAAACTCATAATGGATATTTTCCCCCTTGGGTCCTCCAACTCTATGCTCACCTCTGGGCCAGCACTGTGTCAGGGCTGCTCACCTGGGCGTGTCCTGCCCACATAATCCTAGTGTGGAGAACAATGGGGCCACACTCTAGAATGAGAAGAATTCAGGGTATATTCAGTCTTCATTAACCTAACCCAACCCTGCGGTATCCTAAAGTCCAGAAGTATAGCCAGTAGTGTATTACATTTTACAGTTTGAAGATGTCTTTGATATATATATGCTGCTGCTGCTGAGTCACTTCAGTTGTGTCTGACTCTGTGCAACCCCAGAGACGGCAGCCCACCAGGCTCCCCTGTCCCTGGGATTCTCCAGGCAAGAACACTGGAGTGGGTTGCCATTTCCTTCTCCAATGCAGGAAAGTGAAAAGTGAAAGTGAAGTCGCTCAGCCGTGTCCAACTCTTAGTGAGCCCATAGACTGGAGCCTACCAGGCTCCTCTGTCCGTGGGATTTTCCAGGCAAGAGTACTGCAGCGGGTTGCCATTGCCTTCTCTCTCTGTTGAGATATATATATATACACACACACATAAATAATTTGTATATGTATGATATAAATATACATACACATCATGATGTACATATATATATCATGCTATGTGAAGTTGCTTCAGTTGTATCTGACTCTTTGCAAACAATGGACTCTAGCCCACGAGGCTCCTCTGTCCATGGGATTCTCCAGGCATATGCTTCCAGATTTCAGGGACACTCAGAGCAAGTATTGATTTTTCTTTCTTTTAGGTTGAGACTATTTAACGTCCAATAAAATGCACTGATCTTAAGAGTTTGGTTTTGACAACTGAGTAATTGCTTTTTGACAACACAACTGAAGTCCAAAGGGGGAGGGAGTAACAATCTGTATGTGAGAGGATGAAACTTGCTCTCTCTGGCCTGTATGGAAAGGGAGAAATACTGACTTCTCAGAGCCCCATCAGGCTTCTTGAGAGGCAGGATCCCTGACTATACCTCCCTGGAAATTCTCCCACATCTCCCCCAGCTCATGGGAGAAGATGCTCAGGCCACTTTTACTGAGATCTCAGAAGACAAGGTGGAGAGTGCACCAGAGCTGTAGCTGAGAGTCACAGGCTCTACTTTATGCGCCCAGGACCCTCATTAAGGATCTGGGGGTCACCCTTCACTAACGCGGGCAAACACCAGGCCTGTCTAGGTCCACCGCAGGAACCCCGTGTGGCTCCCAGCTTTAAATGCTTGGATTTTAATTCGTTACTGAATCTTTGTCTTCTGTCTCTATTTTATGTTTCCTCCTGGGTCCCACTTACTCTAGGGGCTGGTTTCTGCCAAGTCTCTGCCTACCAGTGTCTGGGGTGGTGTAAATTTTAATCTGTCATCCTAGGTGGGCAGAGAAGATCGTCTTTCTTTATGTTCTGTTCCTGCAGCCTTACTCTGCTGGGTGGACAGGAGATTCTGCCTTGGCTGTTACTGTGGGCATCTTTCCATCCTGGGATCATTTACAGAGATAAAGCAAAGGGTGGTTTTATTGCTAAGTTATGTCTGACTCTTGCAACCTCATGGACTGTAGCCCACAAGGCTCCTCTTTCCATGGGATTTCCCAGGCAAGCATACTGGAGTGAGTTGCCATTTCCATCTCCAGGGGATCTTCCTGACCCAGGGATCAAATCCAGGTCTCCTGAATTGCAGGTGGTCTTCTGCATCGCAAGCAGATTATTTACTGACTGAGCCACCAGGGAAGCTAAAGGAAAGGGGAGGCCTCTTTGATCATGAATCATGGATCCACATTGGCTGATGTGGAGACCACCGAGTGTCCCAGTCCATCAGGCCTGTTCAAGTTCAGCTTGGAGCACCAAAGTCTTTGGTGAGGATGGGGGTTTTGGTCATTTGTCTAGCCCTCCAACCATAATGTCCCCTTGAGGTCTCATGGTCCCCTGTAGAGCTATCTCCAAGTCTCATGGACTCACAAGTCTCCCCATGGACCCTGCGTGGCATTCTGTCCTTGCCAGTACACCTGTTCCTCTCCCCACTCTGCCTCTGGGACACCGAGTATTTCCTCAACAGGGAGCCATTGTGGAGACAGGACAACAAGCTCCTGACCTCGAGTCACTTCTGCATCCCACTCTGCAAAAAAAAAACCCAAAAAACAAAAAACAAACAAACCCAACAACCCTGAGGCAAAGAATGACAAAGGCTACTTGCATGAAATCCAAGATAAACAACCAAACAGCACCCAGTAAAACATGAATTACAATCTTTCCCCCAAAAAAGTATTCTGCCCAGTGTTTAGAATACCCTAATGGCCTGCTTTGCTTATAATGTTTCAGAATTCTCTCTCACTCACTTTCCAGAGCATTCAGCATCCCTCTTATCTGCTGTGATTTCTCTGGCATGATCAGAATGAACATGGCAGGGGCTTCATCAGTATTTTTATCTGGAAATAGTCACTACCTGTACTGATCTGAGCAGAAAGACCACATCCTCATGGAACCATTTATCATACCTGGGGCAGCTGTCCTCAGAGGCACTGTTGCTCAGTTACCCACACTTATTCTCATGTTCGCACTAAGAGTTTTGGGGAGAGCTGGAATATTGTCTCCTTATGGTGTTTAAACACAGAGATGGGACTTCCCTGGTGGTCTAGTGGTTAAGACTCCATGCTGCCAATGCAGGGGGCATGGGTTAGATCCCTGGTCGGGGAATCAAGATTCCACACACCACTGGGTGCAGTCAAAAGATCTAAAATTTAAAAAATATATATATTTAAAAAATAACACTGAAATGAGCATTAATTATAAGGAGAGTTTTTCTCTGATGTCCTGGAAAGACTTTGGCCACCTGATGTGAAGAACATCTCATTGCAAAAGACCCTGATGCTGGGAAAGATTGAGGGCAAGAGGAGAACGGGGCAAGAGAGGATGAGATGGTTGGATGGCATCATTGGCTCAATGGACATGAGTCTGAGCGAACTCTGGGAGATAGGGAAGGATAGGGAAGCCTGGTGTGCTACAGGTTCATGGGATCACAGAGTTGCATGCAACTTAGCAACTGAACAATGACAACTGGAAAGACAACTGGAAAAGGCTAGGAGAAGCCTCTGAAACAATCTGGCAGTTGTGGGCATATCATTTTGAGCTGAGGATAGTTCTCACGGGTCACACTTGAAGGGTGAGGCTGTGCTGTAGCCCTAGGTGGCTTCCAGGTAAGACTCTCATTCCAAGTCCTCAATCCCTTGCCTTTGCAAAGTCACTGGAGGGGGGAAAGATGCGGTGACCACACACAGTGCTGCTGTCCATGTGGGCCAGCACGTACCAGCACTGGTTCTGGCTGATTTGATGTGCAGTGCAGCAATGGCACCCCACTCCAGTACTCTTGCCTGGAAAATCCCATGGACGGAGGAGCCTGGTGGGCTGCAGTCCATGGGGTTGCTGAGGGTCAGACACGACTGAGCGACTTCACTTTCACTTTTCACTTTCATGCATTGGAGAAGGAAATGGCAACCCACTCCAGTGTTCCTGCCTGGAGAATCCCAGGGACGGGGAAGCCTGGTGGGCTGCCGTCTATGGGGTCGCACAGAGTCAGACACGACTGAAGTGACTTAGCAGCAGCAGCACCCCAGCAACGGAAAAAGGAGCAACCTGCTTTATTTCAAATTGAACTGAGGTTTGGTGGAGTTTTTCCTCATCATGGTATTTACTGGGACCAGAAAACTCTTGACAATTAAACAAGAATGAGTAAGTGGGAGAAAGAAAGGCAGAGTGAAGCTTTGACTTTTCTGAACCATTTGGAGATTTTTGCTCCATTTGAAACCATTTTTGCTCCATTTTTGCAACCATTTGGAGTCTTTAAGCTCCAGAGGCTGGCACATCACTAAGGGGCCACCAGGTGGCGCTGCCAGCCACCTCACGTTTAAGACTCTCGGGTGAGGCAGGAATATTTGGAAATCAGTCCTTGTCTCCAGGGCACTGCGGTCGCGCAGAGGAGCCAGCTTGGCTCTGATCAGGGAGTGACCTGAGTTTCACAAGATGCAGCAATGCTCAGTCCTGTCGCCTGCTTCCTGATCCTGTACCCGGAGGATTAGAGTTGTATTGGCTTCTGATAAATGCTTTCCTGCACAATCTGGGTTTGGTATCTTTCTCGTTTTCTGCCCTGCTAGGTTTAGTCTCTCAATGTTTCTGTCAGATAAGATAAAAACTGTGTCACTGTAACAAGATGTTCGTCACTGTAACAAGAAGTTCTTGCTCACGGCAATGAAAAGCTTCGGGGACGAAGTGTGCAACCCCGTCCCTGATCCTCATCTAGCGTCCCTGACTCACTTCGTCCCACTCTTGTGGTCAGGGTGGGGGGCGTGTGTATGAACCAGGCCCAGCGGTGGGCTGGAGCTTGGACAGGGGCTGGGGAGAGGGAAGAGCTGCGGATGCTGGGTGGGCAGAGGACAGGGCTGTTAATGGAAAAGGCTCAGATTTGTTGAAGGATGGGGTGAGGCTTTTGCACGTACTCTGCAAAGAGTGAAAAGGTGCTCTGATGCTTTGATCAGGTGCCTGTTGGTACACAGGCCATAAGAGATTGGATACAAATGTCCTAAAGATTAGAAGAACCATGTCACACTGCTGCCTTGAGGTGTCCTGGTTCCTCCAATGGATGACTTCAGCCTCGGGGAACATGTCTCCCAGGACAACCCGGGATACCGGCTGAGCTGTACCTGCGGGAACAGAATCGCAGACAGACGCGTGGTGGGCGGGGCCTGGGGTGACAGGGTTGTCAGGTAGGGTTTGAATGTCAGTTCTGGGGAAAACGAACTCTCTCTCAACAGCTAACAGCCCTAAAGAAGCAATAAATGCTGCCGGCTGCTCTGCCCAAGCTTGCCTGGAACCAGCTGTCATGAAGAGGAGATAAGGTCTCAGATTGAAATGTTCAACTTGTATCTTTTTTTTCTAATAACAGAGTTGCTGACAGTTGTGAGGCCTATACCATGTTACCTATTAAAATAGTTAAGGTCAGCCAACATTTTAAAATCAGAGAATTAAATTGTGTTAAATAGGCCCAAGACATACTGTTGGTTATAGCTTCAGAAACTTGGGTTTTTGTATGTTAAAGAAGGTCAGTTTGTTATAAAAGAAATTCTCTTTATATAATAAAAGCATGTTTGAATCATATCATACTGCGAAGTCTGAGAAATCTTCACGTTTGGAAGGGGGTGTGTTTGTGTCTAAGAAGGCCGTCCATGGGATTTTCCAGGCAAGAGTACTGGAGTGGGGTGCCATTGCCTTCTCTGATAAGAAAGCCTAAGTTTGGGGACTTTCAATGTGCACTTCTCTAGGAAAGTTTGCTTGCCAACTTCCCAAGATTAGCTGAAAGCCTCTCAGAACCTTCTGGAACGCTACTAACTTCCCAAAAAATGTATTGTTTCTTCTAGAAGGTTAGGGAGACTTGGTGGTGGTGCTCAGTTGCTCAGTTGTGTCCGACTCTTTATGGCCCCACAGACTGTAGTCCACCAGGCTCCTCTGTCTGTGGGATTGCCCAGGCAAGAATACTGGAGTAGGTTGCCATTCCCTTCTCCAGGAGATCTTCCTGACCTAAGGATCAAACCCAGATCTCCTGGATTGCAGGCAAATTCTTTACTGTCTGAGCCACCAGTATGCCTTTTCCACAGTTGTTCCCAGCATTTTCTTGCCCTTCCTTCCATGAAAAGAAGAGAGTAATATTCCTCAACTTTAGTTTCATAGGTGTCCACAATCATCTGCAAATTGACCAGCCTCATTGACAAAATTCCTCGAATTTGGCAGGGCGGTTTGGGGTGCGGGGGTGGGTTGGAAATGTGCTCAGTGTATCAGTCAGCTGTTACTTTGTAACAAGCAAGCATACAAAAAGTCTCAGTGGCATACAACAAAAAGCATTTATTTAGCTCCTGCATCTGCAGGTCAGCTATACACCTCTCTTGATCTCAACTGGATTAGTCCATGCATCCCAAGTTGGCTGGGGGTTGACTGATCTCAGTGGGGCATGATTGAGCTCTTCTGCTTTGATTGAACTGTCTGGGCAAGCACGTCTCCCTGCAAGCCTGCTGGTCTGTTGGGCAGGGTGCCTTGGCCAGCCACAGACCCAGGGCATATTTTTACAATGGCAGTGGCAGAAGTATAGGAGGAATGGACCCACTGCAAATGCTGGCTTTGTGTCCTGTCTGCTAAGATCCCTTTCACCAAAGCAAGTTTTAGAGCTGATCTTGAAGTTAAGAGGCGGGGAGGCACTCTTACTCATGCTTACGTGGGAGACCTGCAAAGTCACTTGGGAAGGGATGTGGACAGAGTGAGGGGTAAAGAGTTGGCTCCCAATGTTATCCATTAATACCACAGTGTACAAGATACTTCTCTGCACTGCTCAAAAAACATGGGTGCTCTGTGGTATCTTCAGCCTGGCACTCAAGAATAAAGGGATGCTTTCCTTTATCATCCTCTCTAACTCCCTACAGTCCTGCTGTGCATGTGTGCTAAGTCACTTCAGTCAAGTCCAACTCTTTGTGACTCTGTGGACTGTAGCCTGCCAGGCTCCTCTATCTGTGGGATTCTCCAGGCAGCAGTACTAGAGTGGGTTGCCATGCCCTCCACCAGGAAATCTTTCTGACCCAGGGATCGAACTCACAGCTCTTATATTTCCTACACTGGCAGGCAGGTTCTTTACCACTAGCGCCATTTGGGAAGTCCTCTGCTACCACCTCCCAGAAAACACATCTTAAACACGTCCGCCACTGTCTGGGTTGCCCTCTCTAGTTTTTGTTTGTCTCTAAGCCCTAACCCTGTTTTCAAGCGGAATTCAGCATTTGCCTCCTCCAAGCAGTGTCACCCCTGGCACACCACTTCTCTGAACCTGCATCATCAGTCCCCTTTCTTGGCTGCTGGTCTAGGTGCAGAGCTCCTGGAAGGCTTCATAGATCTACTGAGCCTCTGAAGCCCATCATCCAGCCTGTATGGTGCCCTGCAGGCAGTAGGTGTGCTCAGTAAATATGTTGTTTTCGGCCAGGAGCTGGGAATGAAAAAGCAGAGAAAGAAAAGTTGGTCTTCCAGGTGCTGTAGGGGTTGGGGAGGGGAAGAGCTTCTGCCTCAGCCATCAGGACTTTTCAAGCTGGAGTTAGGACAAGACAGAGCAGGTCATTGGCTCATTCCAAGTTCTTGTACCACCATGGGGGCCTCAGATCAATCCATTTTCTCTTTGAATAACTGTGTCTCAGCCTCACTGATCTCCCTCAGTTAGTTCACAGGGTTAGTTCTCAGGGTTGATTAGATGATGGAGATCATCATGGCAAATAGAAGGGGAAAAAACAGAAGTAGTGACAGATTTTCTCTTACTGGGCTTTAAAAATCACTGCAGGTGGTGACTGTACCTGTGACGTTAGAAGACATTTGTTTCTTGGAAGGAAAGCCATGACAAACCCTAGACAGCATATCAAAAAGCAAAGACATCGCTTTGCTGAGAAAGCTCTGCATAGTCAAAGCTATGGTTTTTCCAGTAGTCATGTACAGATGTGAGAGTTGGACCATAAAGAATGCTGAACACCAAAGAATTGGTGCTTTTGAATTTTGGTGCAAGAGAACACTCTTGAGAATCCCTTGGACAACAAGGAGATCAAATCAGTCAATCCTAAAGAAAATCAACCCTGAATATTCATTGGCGGGACTGATGCTGAAGCGCCAATACTTTGGCCACCTGATGTGAAGAACCAACGCACTGGAAAAGACCCTGATTCTGGGAAAGATCGAGGGCAAGAGGAGAAGGGGATAACAGAGGATGAGATGGTTGGATGGCATCACTGATTCAATGGACATGAACTTGGGCAAACTCTGGGAGACACTGAGGGACAGGGAGGCCTGGTATGCTGCAGTCCATGGAGTTGCAGAGAGTTGGACACAACTTAGTGACTGAACAACAGCAGTGAAATGTACATTTATGAGTGGCAAACCATCCTTTTACAGTGTCCTCCCATCCTGAGGGTCTCATCTCAAGAGAATTTTTTCCTGTTGCTTCCTGCCCTACAATCACTTTTTACAATAAATTTCCCTCTTTGCGCTGTACAGTGCTATGGGGGTCTGACAAATGTATAAACTAATTTATCATTAGTTTCATAGAGAAAGATTTCATCAGCCTAAACATCTCCTCTGCCTCACCTGTTTATGCATCCTTCTCCCTCCTTCCCTCCCCCAAACCCTCTTGTTCTGCTTTGATAAGTGAATTGGGAAAGGCAAGATGCTGTTCTACGACCCTGGGATATTAGCATGGCTTTGCCCCTGACTTCCGTGTCGTGAGGAAGGCTAGAGGGCTCCTCTGACTACAGCCATCCTGCAGGGTTAGGCAGACAGTCTGTAAGTGAGGCAGAGGGTGTGGAGTGTGGGGGCTGCACACAGGTTGTCCCCTCTCCCTTGCCTCTGTTGTGGGCTAGCGGATATTTGGCAGTTGGAAAGAGGGTGAGGCTGCCCTGGAAATCTGAGTAATTATATTTCCTTGAGATAACTCTTTCCCCTGCCTGCATCCTGAGGGGATGAGCATCAGGCTTCCCTGGCCCCAGGTAGGGGAGAGATCTGATGGGAAATTTGATTTTCTCTGAGTTTATGGAAGTCAGAGGCCAAGACTTGCATTAATCACCATGAGGATTCTTGCCCATAGCTTGTGGGCATCACCTGTCCTGAATTGTCTTTTTGGGAGGACCACTCAGAACAACCTGAACCAACCCCTCGTGATTGGCTCTGACCCACCCTGACACTAGCTGCTGAAGGCTGGCTTCCTCCAGCAAGCCACCACCCACTATCCCTGCTCCTCAGTTCTCCTCTGACACGGGGAAACTTCTTCCTCCATGCATATTCAGCCGTCTGTGGCAGGATTTCACAACATAGACACTTCTCTTTAGCATAAGCTTTCATGATGCAGATTGGAAATGACGTAGCTTAATTTGGAAGCTTGATTTACAGTCAGGATACAGATATTGGTTCTAATGTAGAGCTTGTGCCCTGAACAGGAAAAAGTTGTTACTCACAACTCAAAACATTTGTTGGAGTGACTCTAGGCTTGGTTCATTTTATCAACAGAGAATTGATCAAGATTGTGCAGGAAACAGATGGCCCGTGCAAAAGTAAGTAGGGGGGTTTAGAGAGGTGTTTGCTCCCAGGTAGTACAGTGGTAAAGAAGCCTCCTGCTAATGCAGGGGACATGGATTGGATCCCTGGGTTGTGAAGATCTCCTGTAGAAGGAAATGGCAACTCACTCCAGTATTCTTGCATGGAGAATCCCATGGACAGAGGAGCCAGGCGGGCTACAGCGCTCGGGGTCACAAAGAGTCAAGTCAGGCACAATTTAGTGACTGAGCACACACATAAGGGAGGTGTTTGCAAAGGTGTGGATGGGGAAAGAGCGCTAACAAGGAATGGGGAGACGCTGCAGGACCAAAGTCAGTGAGAAGCTGCCACCTTCCTCGATGAGCAAGAGGCAGGGGCTAGGCTGGAGCTGTGGGTTTCAGAGAGGGGTTGTCTGGAAGGAGTTGTGACTTTGGGTGGAATAAAGCAGACGCTGTCAATGTGCTGTCCAGCAGGGAGAGAATCAGGGAATAAACACCTCACTTTCTCCCCTGCTATTCACTGGCTTGATGGTACCTCCACTTGCCAAATCCAGTGAGAAGCCAGAAAGCACAAGAGCCTGAAAGTGCTTTCCATCAAGATCAGCTGTCTGGGGCCCCAGGCAGGGTGGGGAAGTGTGGACAAAAGCTGGGAAGCAGAAGAGTGCAGTACCCAGCACACTTGGATTATAAGCAGGATAAAGGGGATAAGAATGTGAGGTGATCAGGGCTAATGAACGTGTTGCTGGTGAAAAGGAAACACCGGCATTAGTTGCAAGTGAAATAAAATCCTACACGTGCTCCCTGATGTCTGACTTTGCAGCTAGGTGGCAGAGAGTTGATCCTTGAACAAAACGAGAGCTAGTGATGCCAACCTGCATGCAGGCAAAAATCTGATGACAACTTTATACTCAGCCCTCCATATTTTCTGCACCCTCAACCAGCCATGGAGAACGTAGTACATATTCATTGAAAAGAATCTGCGTACAAGTGGACTCAGGCAGTACAAACCAGTGTTGTTTAAGAGTCAGTGGCAACTAAATAGTATTGAGGTCCCTCAGGAAATGAAAAATAGAATTGCTATACAATCCAGCAATCCCACTCCCAGGCAAATATCCGGATAAAATTATAATTCAAAAAGATACACATACCCCTAATAGCAGCGCTATTTACAGTTGTCAAGACATGGAAACAACCTAAAATGTCCATTGACAGATAAATGGATAGAGAAGATGTAGTACATACATACAATAGAATATTACTCAGCCATAAAAAATCAAACAATGCTATTTGCAGCCACATGAATTGACCTAGAGATGATCATACTAAGTGAAGTACATCTGAGAGAGCAAGACAAATACTATATAATATCGCTTCTACACGGAATCTACAATATGGCACAAAAGAACCTATTTATGAAACAGACTCACAGACCTAGCGAAAAGACTTAAAGTTACCGAAAGGGAGGAGAGAAGGGATGGAGTGGGAGGTTGGGATTAACAGATGCAAACTCTTATACATACAATGGATAAACAGTGAGGTCTTACTGTCTAGCACAGGGAACTATACTCAATGTCTTGGGGTAAACCAAAATGGAAAAGAATATAAAAAGAATGTATATATATATATATATATGTATGTGTGTGCATAGCTGAGTCACTTTGTTGTACAGCAGAAGTTAGCACAACACTGTACATCAACTACACTGCAGTTAAAAAAAGTCAATGTCAAACATTCAAAAACCCTTTTATTTAAAATATCTATGGGGCTTCCCTGGTGGCTCAGTGGTAAAGAATCTGCCTGCCAATGCAGGAGGCACGGGTCCGATCCCTGATCCAGGAAGATTCCACATGCTATGGAGCAACTGAGTGTGTGCATCACAGCTGCTGAACCTGTGCTCCAGAGCTCAGGAACCGCAGTTACTGAAGCCTGTGAGCCCTAAAGCCTGTGCTCTGCAGCAAGAGAAGCCATGGCAGTGAGAAGCCTGCGCACTGCAACTGGAGAGTAGCCCCCACTCGTCACAACTAGAGAAAAGCCTGCACGTGACGGAGACCCAGCACAGCCAAAAATAAATAAAAATATCTACATAAAAATAATTCATGAATCCCAAATCCTTAAAGCCCTGCCTTTTCACCACCTCCACATATATTGCCACCGAAATAACAACAACTTTTATTGTGGTTTTTAAAAGTACATAGTGTAAATTTGTCCTCAACAATTTATCCTGGCCTGTTGGCTATGTCTGGGTTCTCAGACCCCAGATTTTGCAAGCAAAATCCATCAGTTCTCCTTTTCATCAGAAACGCCACTGAGGGTTTTAACATTTAGACTCCTTTCTCCAAAAAAACATTAGAATGGAGTCTTGGATGTCCAGAAATAGACACTTCAAGAGGAGGATCTGTGTGTGAGTGATTTATGAGGAAATCTTTCTGTTGGGAAGGGAGTGTGGGAAGCCAAACAAAGGGGTGAGTCCAGGGGAAGCCCCTACCTAAGCCGAATTCTGAGAGGGGAGGGCTCTCGAGTGTTAACCACCTGGCAAAGTCTGTCCAGCTTCCAGGCAGGGAACCAGGCTCTTACTCCCCTACACGTGTCAGTGATGGCCACGGGCCCCACAGGGATGCAAACTCCTGGAGCCTCTGGTTGTCTCCTCACATGTGACAGTGTAGCTCTGGAAGTAGAGAAGTTCTCTGAAAAGATCAGCCGGTGTAAACCCCCAGGAGTGAAGGAGGAGGGGCATCTGGGTGGAGCACGGATGGTAAATGTCCCCTTGGAGTCTCAGGCACCGAGTGCCTGGGCTTAGAGGCAGCGATGGCTGGGCTCACCCTGGCACAGTGTTTTCCATTTTCTTCTCTGTCTCCCGATCTGAGGTTGTCCCCTCTCCTCCCCATACTTGATATCAGAAAGACACATTTACTTTATACTTTTATATTTGCATGGTTATGCTTCTATATTTGCGTGGTTCCTTGGGAGAAAGACTACCAGTTGCCTGGTTCCTTTCATTTTCAAGGTCATAGGGCTGTCACACTTCTCACTGTGTCAAAGCCCAAGATTTTAGCAGATGAGCATGTTTCCCATTTCCAAATATATGTCTGCACAATCTGGAAGAAATGGACAGATTCTTCTAAGACTGGACCAGGAAGAAATAGAAAATAAGAACAGGCCAATCACAAGTGCTGAAATTGAAACTGTGATGAAAAATCTTTCAACAAATGAAAGTCCAGGACCAGATGGCCTCACAGGCAAATTCTATCAAACATTTAGATAATGTATCCTTCTCAAATTCTTCCAAAACACCGCTGAGGGAGAATCACTTCCAAGCTCACCCTACAAGGCCGTCACTTTGATGTCAAAACCAGACAAAGATATGCCGCAAAAAAAGGAAATTACAGGCCAATGCCACCGATGAACATAGATGCAAAAATCTTCAACAAAATACTTGCAAACAGAATCCAATGCATTAAAAGGACCATACACCATGATCAAGTGGGATTTATCCCAGGGATGTAAGTATTCTTCAATATAAATCAATGTGATGCACCATATTAACAAACTGAAGGATAAAAACCATATGATCATCTCAATAGATAGGGGGAAAAGCTATTGACAAAACTCAAAACATTTTTATGATGAAAAGCTGTCTAGAACGTGGGCACAGAGGGAAACCACCTCAACATAATGAAGGCCAAATATGACAAACCCCCAGCTAGCATCGTTCTCAGCGGTGAAAACTGAAAGCATTTCCTTCAAGTTCAGGAAATAGATACAAAATATAGTCATAAAAATATTTTAACTAGAAAGTGATGATTTAGTTTTCCAATTATCCATGCAGTTTGATTCCATTTTACTTTTAATTATCACATCCTTCAGGAGACTGGGAGCAGAAAAAAGAAATGCTAAGACTTAAATGGGCCTCACATTCAACTGAGCTTGGTTAGTAAGAGTTACGTGTTGACCCCTTCTACATGGTGTCTGCATTAATGTGACTCATTTGAACAGGACACATTTCCCTAAAAGTAGTCATAATTTGCAGTGATGTCATCAGTAAGTTTCTTATTGATTTGGAATGATGAGAGAAAAGGCATATCATTAATCGATTCTAGAAGCTAACATTAGTAGCTGAAGGCAGTGGATGTGGGACTCTTTCCTGTCTGGAGTGAGTATGAGGGGAGGGGGGACCTCAGGCTTTCCGAGCACATCCTGCATCCGCTCTTCCTTCCTCTGTGTAGACAGAACTTTGGCAGAGGTGGCTGGGCTGGTCCATCCAGCCCGGTCTCCCCTCCTGCCCAGCACAGGCTGGTCAGTGATGTGTTTGTAGTCACTGTGTATATGCAGTCCTGTCTGACTTTCTGTGACCCCGTGGACTGGAGCCTGCCAGGCTCCTCTGTTCATGGGATTTTCCAGGCAAGAATAGTGGAATAGGTTGCCATTTCCTCCTCTGTGGGTCTTCCTGACCTAGGGGTTGAACCCATGTCTCCTGCATCGGCAGGTGGATTCTTTACTGCTAAGCCAGCTGGGACACACTTTGTGTGATTCCAGCTTCCTGGTCTCCACTGTTCCGGATGTGTCAGGTGTCCTGAAGTAGCTAAAGCAAACACAAATTAACGGATGTGCATGCACGTTTCCTGCCACAATTTGAATGCAAAGGATGACTATTCTCTTAAGGACTTGTCCAAAACAATATGAGGCAGTTTAAGAGGTGTCTTTTTTTTTTCCTTTCCCACTTTAGAAAAGCAGATCTGATGCCACAACTGTGCCAGTAAGCAGTTCTCAAAAGGCAGTTTAAGTGAGTGTCTGTTAAGTAGTCATCTCGGGTTCACATTGTGGTATGGTAGAAACCTAGACAACACTGCAAAAATTTAAAAATGAACAAAAAGAAGTAGTGTCTCTGTTCTCATGAAGATAAGGTTCTCAATGTCACATTATTAAAATCTGTGTTAAATGTCTAATCCAATTAGATTTCTCTGTCTTACATTTACTGCTGTATTTCCTTGTAATAAGATTAGTAGATGCAAGCTATCAGATATAGAATGGGTAGACAACAAGGTCCTGCTATTCAGGATAGGAACTATATTCCATATCCTGTGATAAACCATAATGAAAAGAATATAAAAGAATGTATATATGTATATACTGAGTCACTTGCTATATACAGCAGAAATCAACCCAACATTGTAAATCAACTATACTTCAATAAAATAAATTAAAAACAAGGGAGAAGGAGCCCTGTGCCAGCCTCCCAGGTCCAGAAACGACAGAACTATATAGAGGACACTGGCCCAAAAGGTAGATGGCCACTGCTGTGACAGCCTAAGATGGTATTTATTGGCAAAACTGAAGAATCTTCAAAAATCTTCATTCTAATCTTCATTAGTCCTAGCTTTCCTCAATTAGAATTATCCAGCAGAGATCAGAGTCTTTATCCCGTAATGTTTCATATTTGAATTTGGTTCACATGGGGCTTCCCAGGTGGCTCGGTGGTAAAGAATCTGCCTGCCAATGTAGGAGACGCGGGTTCAGTCCTTGAGTCAGGAAGATCCCCTGGAGAAAGAAATGGTAACTCACTCCAGTATTCTTGCCTGAAAAATCTCATGGACAGAGGAGCCTGGCAGGCTACAGTCCATAGGGTCACAGAGTCAGACATGACTGAGATGCACACATCATAAAGGGCAAAAATACAGCATGGCACACTGAATGTATAGAGCTAAACTTGTCTAGACATTTCTGATTCATGTCCCCTTGCCCCTTAATTTCTAAAACATACAAACAGCTTATACAAGTCAATCAGTTCAGTCTCTCAGTCATGTCTGACTCTTTGCGACCCCATGAACCGGAGCACGCCAGGCCTCCCTGTCCATCACCAACTCCCGGAGTTCACTGAGACTCACGTCCATTGAGTCAGTGATGCCATCCAGCCATCTCATCCTCTGTCATCCCCTTCTCCTCCTGCCCCCAATCCCTCCCAGCATCACAGTCTTTTCCAATGAGTCAACTCCTCACATGAGGTGGCCAAAGTACTGGAGTTTCAGCTTTAGCATCATTCCTTCTAAAGAACACCCAGGACTGATCTCCTTTAGAATGGACTGGTAAAAGCCAAGACAATCCAGTTGAAAAATGGACAGAAGACCTTAATAGACATTTCTCTGAAGAAGACATACAGATAGCCAAAAGGCACATGAAAAGATGCTCAACATCTTTAATTATGAGGGAAATACAAATCAAAACTATAAGTCACACCAGTAAGAATGGCCATGATTAAGAAGTCTACAAATAGCAAATGCTGGAGAAGGTCTGGAGAACAGGGAACCCTCCTACACTGTTGGTAGGAATGTAGATTGGAGTGGTCACAATGAAGAGGTTCCTTGGAAAACTAAAAGAGAATTATCATATGATCCAGCAATCCCACTCCTGGTCATACATCCAGACAAAACTTTAATTCAAAATGATATATGCTCCTCAACATTCATAGCAGCACTATTTACAACAGGCAGGACATGGAAGGACATTGACAGGCAGGACATTGACAGATAAATGGATAAAAAAGATGTGGAACATATAGACAATGGAATATTACTCAATCATAAAAAGAATGAAATAGTACTATTTGCTGCAATATGGATAGATCTAGAGATAATCATGCATTGGAGAAGGAAATGGCAACCCACTCCAGTGTTCTTGCCTGGAGAATCCCAGGGATGGGGAGCCTGGTGGGCTGCCGTCTATGGGGTCGCACAGAGTCAGACACAACTGAAGTGACGCAGCAGCAGCAGAGATAATCATACTACATAAAGTAAGCCAGACAAAGATAAATATCATATGATTTTTTAATATGTGGAATCTAAAAAAATGATGCAAGTGAAGTTATTTAAAGTCAAATGATCTTTAGGAAGCATTACTATGAACAAAGCAAGTGGAGGTGATGGAATTCCAGCTGAGTTATTTCAAATCCTAAAAGATGATGCTGTTAAAGTGTTGCACTCAATATGCCAGCAAATTTGGAAAACTCAGCCATAGCCACAGGACTGGAAAAGGTCAGTTTTCATTCCAATCCCAAAGAAGGGCAACGTCAAAAAATGTTCAAACTACCTCACAATTATGCTCATTTCACATGCTGACAAGGTTATGCTCAAAATCCTTCAAATTGGGCTTCAATAGTATGTGGCCAAGAATGTCCAGATGTACAAACTGCATTTAGAAAAGGGAGAGGAACCAGAGATCAAATTGCCAACATTCGCTGGATCATAGAAAAAGCAAGAGAATTTCGGAAAAACATCTACTTCTGCTTCATTGACTACACTAAAGCCTTTGACTGTGTTACTGCTGCTGCAAAGTTGCTTCAGTTGTGTCCGACTCTGTGTGACCCCATAGACGGCAGCCCACCAGGCTCTGCCGTCCCTGGGATTCTCCAGGCAAGAACACTGGAGTAGGTTGCCATTTCCTTCTCCAATGCATGAAAATGAAAAGTGAAAGCGAAGTCCCTCAGTCGTGTCCGACTCTTAGCGACCCCATGGACTGCAGCCTACCAGGCTCCTCCATCCATGGGATTTTCCAGGCAAGAGTACTGGAGTGGGGTGCCATTGCCTTAAACTGTGGAAAATTCTTCAAGAGTTGGGAATACCAGAGCACCTTACTTGCTTTCTGAGAAACCTGTATGCACGTCAAGAAGAAATAGAACTGGATATGGAACAATGGACTGGTTCAAAATTGGGAAAGGAGTATGTCAAGGCTGTATATTGTCACACTGCTTATTTAACTTATATGCAGAGTACATAATTTGGTGGGCTAGATGAAACACAAACTGGAATCAAGATATCAATAACCTCAGATATGCAGATTACACCACCTTTATGGCAGAAAACAAAGAGGAACTAAAGAGCTTCTTGATGGAGGTGAAAGAGGAGAGTGAAAAAACTGGCCTAAAACTCAGCATTCAGAAAAGTAAGATCATGGCATTCAGTCCCATCACTTCATGGCAAATAGATGGAGAAACAATGGAAACAGTGAGAGACTTTATTATCTTGGGCTCCAAAATCACTGCAAATGGTGACTGCAGCCATGAAATTAAAAGATGCTTGCTCCTTGGAAGAAAAGCTTTGACAAACTTAGGCAGTGTATTAAAAAGCCGAGATATTACTTTGCTGACAAAGATCCACATAATCAAAGCTATGGCTTTTCCAGTAGTCATGTACAGATGTGAGAGCTGGATCATAAAGAAGGCTCAGTGCCAAAGAATTGATGCTTTCAAACAGTGGTGCTAGAGAAGACTCTAGAGAGTCCCTTGGATGACAAGGAGATCAAACCAGTCAATCCTAAAGGAAATCAATCCTGAATATTCACTGGAAGGACTGATGATGAAGCTGAAGCACTAGTATTTTGGCCACTTGATGTGAAAAGCCGACTCACTGGAAAAGACCCTGAGGCTGGGAAAGATTGAGGGAAAGAGGAGAAGAGAGTGGCAGATGATGAGATGGTTAGATAGTGTCACCGACTTGATGGACATGAGTTTGAGCAAACTCTGAGAGATAGTAAAGGACAAGGAAGCCTGGTGTGCTGCAGTCTGTGGGGGTCACAAAGAGTCGGATGTGACTGAGCAACTGAACAACAACAATAATAAAATAGAAATATATTCATAGACATAAAAAACAAACTTATGGTGAACAAAGGGGAAAGGTGGGGGAAGGATAAGTTTGGAGGTTGAGATTAACGTATACACTCTAATATATACAAAATAGATAACCAACATGGACCAACTGTATAGCACAGGAAATTATACTCAATATTTTATAATAAGCTATAAGGGAGGAGAATGTGAAAAAGAATATATGTGTATGTATAATTGAATCATTTTGGTACACACCTGAAACTAATACAACATTGTAAATCAACTCTGCTACTGCCGCTGCTAAGTCGCTTCAGTCGTGTCTGACTCTGTGCGACCCCATAGACGGCAGCTCACCAGGCTCTCCTGTCCCTGGGATTCTCCAGGCAAGAACACTGGAGTGGGTTGCCATTTCCTTCTCCAATGTGTGAAAGTGGAAAGTGAAAAGTTAAAGTGAAGTCTTTCAGTCGTGTCCAACTCTTAGTGACCCCATGCACTGCAGCCTACCAGGCTCTTCCGTCCATGGGATTTTCCAGGCCAGAGTACTGGAGTGGGGTGCCATTGCCTTCTATATTTTGATTTAAAAAAGTTATTAAGAAAAGAAAAAGAAGACATCAAAATACAAGAGTTTTTCATTCATGCAGTTTTTTTAAAAAATGAAATGATAGTTGATATAAAAATCACATGATAATTTCCTTTAGAAATACTTAAATAAGTGATATAATGATCTATAGTGGTCTGATTTCAAAAATGTCAATACCTATAGCTAAGTTCCTTTGCTATCTACCTGAAATTATATCAACATTTTTGACTGACTATAATATAAAACAAAAAGCTTAAAAATATATCAACACTTATGTTTGACACTATATCCCTTGCAATTCTTTAAATTTATGAAGAAAAATATGTGATTATGTACATGGTTTTCCAAATTTCTCTTAGGGTATATGTGAATAAGAAGGTTGAAGACCATACTGTATTTAGACAGAATAGGGGGATATCTAGAAGATCTTTTGTTACAAAGACCCTTAAAGACCTGAGAGTTCCAAGTCTAAGCACTGTTCTACATATGAGGGTCAGTGCATCTGATCTGCTTTCTAGGCCTGCTTCACAATGTCCCTTCCAACTTGTATATATTCCAATCACCTATATCTTTCCTCATGTTTTACTAGCAGTAACATAAAGACAACATTTCTTATGGAATCTGGCACAAATAGAAGGGAATGGCTTAATTTACCTATGAAAGGAGACATTTGGAATATTCCATGCCCTAGGCTATGTTCTATCTTATTAATTTCCCCATTTTCAATATTCAATGAGATTATTGCTTCATTCTGAGGACTGTTAAATAGGGCATGTGGCGCCCTGGGGCTTTTGTGGGGGTGAAGGTCACAGCCTACTCAATGTCCGGGATGGATATTGTTCCACTTCCTTCCTGAATTACCAGGTTCACTTAAACAAGCTAAAGTAAGCCTGCAAGGAGATCTAACCAGTCCATTCTAAAGGAGATCAGTCCTGGGTGTTCTTTGGAAGGAATGATGCTAAAGCTGAAACTCCAGTACTTTGGCCACCTCATGTGAAGAGTTGACTCATTGGAAAAGACTCTGATGCTGGGAGGGATTGGGGGCAGGAGGAGAAGGGGACTAGAGAGGATGAGATGGCTGGATGGCACCACCGACTCGATGGACATGGATTTGAGTGAACTCTGGGAGTTGGTGATGGACAGGGAGGCCTGGCGTGCTGCGACTCATGGGGTCGCAAAGAGTCGGACATGACTGAGCGACTGAAGTGAACTGAACTGACTGAAGCCTGGACATACTGTGGAATAGGATGCAAGATACGCAATGCGAATTTAAAGCTATCACACAAGACTTCTAGGAAAGTTTGAAATTGTGATAGGAGCCAGTAGCTGTGCTTCCAGGACCACTGGGTGTTGAGTCCAGTGCTTGCTGCTATCAGGAAGGGCTCAGTGGGTGTTTGAGAAGCCTGCTCTTTGGGCTTCACCTCTTGGTGGTGGGCCTTGTTGCTATGGGCAGAGAAGAGACTTCAGGCATCCTTAATACCTACATTTCACCCTATTACAGATGTGGCTCTTGTTGTCTGGTCGTACTGCTGGCCTTGCCCAGAAGCCATTCCAGATACAGTGTTTGAAAGGTGTTTGCAGGGTTTGCAGAAGTTCTAGTGGGTTTTCTTCTTGGCTGACATTCAAAGGGGAACTTTTTTTTGCTTGGGTTACAAGGAGGTTGATATCTCATTAAACAGCGATGACAGATTGCAGGAGCTCAAAGATAGCCTCTTGCCAAATGTGAAACAACCAATATGTTTATGAAATCATTTAATCCATAATCATGGCATGTAATGAAAGGGGCTGGTGGCGTTGGCATTTACAAGGCTGACAGTGTCCTATGTTTCTGTGAATTATGGATTGAGCAAAGTCTAACTTATGAGTCGTGAGAAAAAAAGGATCCATCCAGGCAGTTCTTGAAGCTTGTGGAGGAAAGGTGATGTCTTTAATCAACCCGAATATAAAAATCATGCTTCTGAGTTATTTCACTATTCTGTGCAGTGCTTTGCTCCTCTGATTCTTAGCATTTTCTGAAGGGTTTGGGGAGCAGAGCGGGTAACATTCTTTCAGTTTTGCTGATCATAAGCTTTTTATTTTCCAAAGATGCTATGGATGTGGTGCAATTATTTTCTGTTGCAATGCAGAGACAATAGAACTGTGACATTGAGTGCGCTGCTTGTACTGACCTTGAGAAATTACTTCAGGTAACCATTCATCAGATAAATTGAGAGCCATAATTTGGCCCTAAATAAGGCTGCAGACAGAGCATCTGTAAGATTTCTGTGGACTTTGGGTTTCTCATTATTCGCCATAGTGCAGACCAACCCCTCTCTGAACTCTGGCTTCACTGATCAATATTTCAGTGGGTCATTAATTGTATTCATAGTGATTCATTCCTTTATGACCACCGCAGAAAGGCCCCATTTGTCTGTCTCCACAGTCACATATCTGTGTTGTTTGGGACAGCATGTCAAGTTTAATATACATTTGGCAAATCCAGGCCTACCGTGACCTTTAGTGTCTTAATCTGGAAAGTGATAACACTGTAAATATTTATGCAGATGATGAGGATGACACGATCCCAGGTGGGAAGCACCAGCATACTGATGTTCAGTAAATGTCAGTTTGAATGTCTTGCTCCCACCAGTATTAAATGTTCAACACATTCTCCCAGGGCAGGGAAAGGGTGCTGGGGTATAACTACATGCTCTCTTGGCTTTAATGAGGGTGGGGTGTTGCCCAGAGTGAATCAAACCCTGAGTACTGGCTTGTAGGTGAACATCAAGAGAACCTAAGTATTGGCTGCCTATCACTGTTGCATGGTTTATATATACATTTCCCCCCTGCTATTCCATATTCCCTTAAATCCACATTTTGAAGAAGAAAGGTACGATTTTGCCTATAAATTTCAGCCACTCTTATGGCCCTTGCTTGAGTGCACTGCTCTCTGCAGTAACATTTTATCTGTACAGTTCTGCTTCCCTGGTGGCTCGGATGGTAAAGAATCTGCCTGCAATGGAGGAGACACAGGTTCAATCCCTGGGTCAGGAAGATCAGCTGGAGAAGAGAATGGCAACCCACTCCAACATTCTTGCATAGAGAATTCCATGGTGCGCTACAGTCCATGGGGTCGCAAAGAGTTGGACACAGCTGAGCAACTAACACGACACATTGCTGGATTTGAGTATTACAGCTGAGCTAAATGTGCTAAAAATGCTGTGAGTAGCCAGAATCCACAGGGGGTTGGCTTGGCATGGAATCCAGTTCTAGGTTTCCACTTTGTCTCCTCCCCACATTTTTCCTTATATAACTAGGATGTTTGAGTGATTTAGGTTGTGGTCAGATGTGGCAGGTTACCTGAAGGTAACACTTTACCAACCTTTGTGTGACCCCAGGATTCACAGAGACACGTCTTTTTGATGTAAGAGTTGTCTCATATTCACAAATTAGTCCTGGGGGTTATAAATATAGAAATATAAGGCCAATTTATATTTTTAGAAAGAGCCACTCCCTCTCCCCATATTCAGAGAAATATTTAATGATATGTGCACAAAGGTGTTGATAAGAATGTTCACTGAGCTCTCTTTATGACAGCAACAACATCAAAAAAGAAAACTGTGATTATCCATAATTATTGAGACATCAGTGTTTGTAACCTTCACAAAAAATAATTTCACTTCAAATGTCAGTGGAGAATAAAACCCTCTAAAACCACCTCAGTTCTGCAAACTCTTTGCAACACATCTAGAAAGGCCTCAGGAAAAGAGGTCAGTGGCAAGGCCAGAGGGGAAAGGGCCATATTTATAAAATAAAATATTTACTTCTATCAATGGGAACCACTTTGAGCAATGGGAAGTAATTACACAGTCCTGTCTTTCCAATGTTCTTGGTAACAAGGGACAAGAGTGAACATCCGGGGGGGGGGCGGCGGTGGGGTGAGGGGAAGGGTTGGGAACCATGCTGATATTTCCACCTAAATTTCAAGATGTCTTAGAAGTTTTGGGTTTCATCTTTAAAAATTAATAGACGTTCTGTATTTTATGCCACAATAATCCATACTTTATACCAATATTTAGGAAGTTGGATGTTACTACTATTAAGTAAAATTGATGCCCCCAAGAGCCTGCGGCACGTCTCTCTTGGGCTTTGAGGAACCCATGGCCTTCTGCCAAGTGTCAGTTACCCCAGATGAAAACCTGAAGTTGGGTGCAAGTCTCCTTTATTAGACATGTTCTCCAACACAGAAATATCTGCTCCAGGAGGGAGGTGGGAGGGAGGTTCAAGAGGGAGAGGGCATATGCATACCAATGGCTGATTCATGTTGATGTTTGGCAGAAACCAACAGAACTCTGTAAAGCAGTTATCCTTCAATTGAAAAAATAAGTAAAAAAAAAAAAAAAAGAAATACTTGCTTGGATGATCCCTGAAGCAGCTGCAGTAACTCTTAGTGAGGTAGTAACACTGGCTGTGGAGCATGTCAGGAGCAAAGGGGTCCCCCAAGAGCAGGTGAAGAGGGCAGGTGGTGGGGAGCCCTCAGGAGAGGCACAGAGATGACATGGAGGTGACCTTGGTCCTGGAGAGGATCTACCTACGCAGCTCTGTCTCAGCGGACAACGGCCGTGCTCCTTGCAGGCAGGCACTTACATAGGAAGAGGGTCTGTTTCAGGGCAAAGAGACAGGTGGAGCACAGATGAAACGTGAGGATTGGTTCATGGTTCTGGCTGTGGTCACAGCTGGAATGAGGAGAAACAGCACGCAGTCTAGATACCGGGCTGCCTTGAATGAGGTGGGAGAGCAGGTCTCTCAGTCGCTTGGGGCCAGAGTGGAATTTCCCTCTCGGTTTGTGACACTTAGATAAAATTTAAAAATGCAGGCATAGTGGGGCGAGGGGATCCCATTCCGCCTTCACCTAAAAACAGAGGCTTCCTACTTCACACTGAAGAGCTGGAAGAGGCTGTCTCACCTCCACTGGCAGCCCCTGCTCTGGTCTGGTTTTAGGGGCATCAAGAATGTCACTAGGACTGAGACTACGGACTGTTGCTGGTTCCGAGGGCCAGCAGAGAGCAGGAGAAGAGGCCAGGAGAACAAATATTAAAAGAACACAATCTCAAAGGCAGAGAGGGGTTTGAGTGCCACCGCTAGCCAAGGAGTAATAAAAGGATTACTCAGGATTGACTATATTCCTGGCACTGCGAGTTGTCAAGTGAGTTGTCAAAGGAAAGCAAGAGGCTGGCTGAGCTCTCAGTATCGTTTTAGCTTGGGGATAATGAAGCAACATTTGGTTCGGACTAAAAATGTTCAGGCATAGATTTACTGTGAATGAGTCATGCACAGATGATCAGCTTGAGGTTGAAAGGGGGTCCTGGACTGCTCGGAGGTTCATAATTCACTGAAATGGCTTGGTCTCCCAAGGAGATAGACAATTCCTCCTTTTGTTTTATGAGAAGGGAAATACGAACTTGTTTTCCTACAGGAGGCCTGGTTCCCTTCTCTCATTGTCCTTATTTTAAAAGTGAAACATAGTGAGGTGACTAACACTGGATGCATGGGATAGGTGGGCTTACGCTGAGCAATTTATGACTTTATGAGACTCCTCTGAGTTTCATACTGCATCAGCCAATTCTCCTTAATAAAACTGACTGTATAAGTAACTGTGGGGGGTATAAAATACATGTCTAGGAATTATATATCATACTATAGGAAAAGGCTATATTCTTCACCCAGAAATCTTTTAAAGGATTCGTTTAGTTTAAAATGGGATATTTTTGAGACAAGCCATGAGAAAAATATTTGTATGTAACTAGGTTTCTTGATGCTCACTGAGTATATCTAAATGAATAATTCTCTTAATTCTCATTTTCCAGTCATTGGAAACCTAACAACAAATTCCAGGACAAACACAGGAACCTTTCATGGGACCTACTGAGCGGAAATATCTGATGGTCCTGAAGCAGAGCTAGCACTGCAGCCTCTGCAGGAGCCGTCTGCTGGCTACACAGACATCTCTTTTCAGCTCTTTCAAGGCTGGCTTAAGTTTGAAAATGGGAAGCATACTTCCTGAAATGTCCAGGACAGTTCATATTTTAGAGTTTCCTATGTTTGTGTTTTGAAGGAAGCTGGTAAAATAATTTGCTATTATGTTGTGGATGGAGTTTTCACAGTCATCATCATCACTTGTCATAATTTAAAAGACTTGACAGATTTGTTTACTCATATATTTATATATGGGGCTTCCCAGGTGGTGCTAGTGGTAAAGATCCCGCCTACCAATGCAGGAGGAATATCCCCTGGGGGAGGGCATGGCAATCCACTCCAGTATTCTTGCCTAGAGAATCCCATGGACAGAGAAGCCTGGCGGACTACAGTCCATAGGGTCACAAAGAGTTGGACATGACTGAATTGACTTAGAACATATGCACATATTTATATATGGATGTAGTACTGTGTTAGATGTTAGACAGCCAGAGAGTCAGTTTTAAGTAGTTGCCATCAATGTAGGGAAGATGAAAGTCAGACAAGGGACTTCCCTGGTGGTCCAGTGGTTAAGACCCTACACGTCCAAGGTAGGAGACGCAAGTGTTACCCCTGGTTGGGGAACTAAGACCCCACATACCTCGGAGTAACTAAGCCTGCACACTGCAGCTATGCGGAAGCCTGTGCACTCTGGAGCTTGCACACCACAGCTAGAGAATCTGTATGCTGCAATGAAAGATTCCACGTGATCAAAGAGAGATCCTGCATGCCACAACTAAGACCCGACACAGTTAAATAAATAAATATTACAAAAATCAAACACACTGGTTATTATATTTGAAAAAGGCAAGTCTGAAAGTCCACCAAGAACATGACTGTGCACAGTACAGGCCTTGAGCTGGCTCATATGCTTTCTAAATATAAGCTGACACTATAAACAAACAAATGGACAAAAGTTATGGTAGCCACAGATGTACCACAAATCCTCAGGATTCTAAGACAAGCAGGAAAGATTACAGCCTTATAGTGTTTCATGAAGGAAAACCAACTCTCAGAGCTTGTGCTAAGTAGTTCATTAATACCAGATTTTAGAAATCCGAGGGGGAACTCTGTGAGAGACTCTTGCCTGGAATGTCTCAATCTTGCTTTTTCTATGATCAAAGGGAGGCAATAAACGAAGGATATTTCTCACATTTCCACCTCCATTTCCACCTGCTCAGTTATACATAAAATTGTCACCTGATTCCAAAAGTATAGTTGATTAATGATTATAGCCATCTCTAAAGATGAGATGGACCAGAGCACCACACCAGGAGTGAGTTTCAGCAGGGTAACTTTGCACAAGTTAATATTTCTGAGCTTCAGTTTCTTCTTCTATATAATCTCTGTTTGGTTTATAAGTATACGACATGGATCAAATGAGATAAAGTATATGCATTTGGAAAACTGTCAAACTGTATTTTAATGTGAGTTGTGATTATGTTTGTCTACTCCTGCAGTTTTATAGATATTTTAACATTTCTCATTATTCTCCTTTTTAAAAAGTCCTTAAATATTCTCCAGACTAATTTGGGATTAGCTGGTTAATTTTTCCAAAATATCTTGTTGCAATTTTAATTTGATTGTATTTAGTTTATATATTAATTTGGGAAGGATTGACATCTTGACCACAATGGGTGGTTTGATAACTTGAATTAATATGCAGAAATCTCTTACATTCATATATATATTAACAATGAAAAGTCAGAAAGAAAAATTAAGGAAATAATCCCATTTGCAATTGCAACAAAAAGAATAAAATACCTAGGAATAATCTACCTAAGGAGGCCAAATATCTGTATGCAGAAAACTATAAGACGCTGGAAAAAGAAATCAAAGACGACAAAATCAGATGGAGAGATAGACCATGTTCTCGGGTTGGGGGAATATTGTGAAGATGACTATACCACCCAAAGGAATCTACAGATTCAATGCTCTGTCAAATTACCAATGACATTATTCACAGACTAAAACAAGATTTTTATAATTTGCATGGAAACACAAAACATCCTGGATAGCCAAAGCAATCTTGAGGAAAAAAAAAAAAAAAAATGGAGCTGGAGGAATCAGGCTCCCTAACTTCAAACTAAACTACAAAGCTACAGTAATCAAGACAGCATGGTACTGGCACAAAAACAGAAATACAGATCAAGGGGACAGGATAGAAAGCTCAGATATAAACCCCTGCACCTATGGGCACCTTATATTTGGCAAATGAGGCAAGAATATACAGTGGAGAAAAGACAGTCCCTTCAATAAGTGGTGCTGGGAAAACTGGACAGCTGCATGTAAAAGAATGAGATTAGAACACTTCCTAACACCATACACAAAGATAAACTCAAAATGGATTAAAGGCCTAAATGTAAGGCCAGACATTATAAAACTCTTTGAGGAAAACATAAGCAGAACACTCTTTGACATAAATCACAGCTAGATCCTTTTTGACCCACCTCCTAGAGTAATGAAAATAAAAACAAAAATAAACAAATGAGATCTAATTAAGCTTAAAAAGCTTTTGCATAGCAAAAGAAACCACAAAAAAGACAAAAAGAGAACCTTCAGAATGGGAGAAAATATTTACAAATGAAGCAACTGACAAAGAATTAATCTCCCCAATATAAACAATTCCTGCAGTTCAATACCAGAGAAACAAACAATTCAATTAAAAAAATGGTGGAAGACCTAAATAGACATTTCTCCAAAGAAAACATACGAGTGGTCAACAAACACATGAAAAGATGCTCAATATCACTGATTATTAGGGAAATGTAAATCAAAATTTCAATGAAGTATCACCTCACACGGGTTAGAATGGTCATCAGTGCAAATTTGACACAAGAAGCAGGGCACGCAAAGCTGGTGCTCTGGGACAATCCAGAGGGATGAGATGTGGAGGGAGGCGCAGGATGCGGGGACATACATACACCCATGGGTGATTCATGTCAGTGTATGGCAATAATCACCACAGTATTGTAAAATAGTGAAAGTCGCTCGATTGTGTCCGACTCTTTGAGACCCCATGGACTGAAGTCCATGGAATTCTCCAGGCCAGAACACTGGAGTGGGTAGCCTTTCCTGCCTCCAGGGGATCTTCCCAACCCAGGGACCAAACCCAGGTCTTCCATGTTGCAGGCGGATTCTTTACCAGCTGAGCCACAAGGGAAGCCCACTGTAAAGTAATTAGCTTCCAATTAAAATAAATAAATTAAATAGCACCCCCCCAAAAAAAAAATCAACAAAAAATAAGTGCTAGAGCGGGTGTGGAGAAAAAGGAGCCCTTTTGCATTGTTGGTGGGAATATAAATTGATACAGCCATGGTGGAGAATAGTATGGAGGTTCCTTAAAAAACTAAAAATGGAATTACCATATGACCCAGCAATCTCACTACCAGGCATATACCCTGAGAAAATCATTATTAAAAAGACACATGTACTCCAATATCCATTGCAGCACTATTTACAATAGCCAGGGCACGAAAAAGTGAAAAAAGTCAAAGTGTTAGATGCTCAGCTGTGTCCCACTCTTTGAGACCCGGTAGACTGCAGCCTGCCAGGTTCCTCTGTCCACGGAATTCTCCAGGCAAGCATACTAGAGTGGGTAGCCATTCTTTTATCCAGAGGATCTTTCCGACCCTGGGATCAAAGCTGGGTTTTTTGCATGACAGATGAATTCTTTACTGTCTGAAAGCGAGGAGGTCTTATTTACAATAGCCAAGACACAGAAGTGACCTAAATGTCCATCGAGAGATGAATGGATAAAGATGTGGCACGTATATACAAAGCACCATTAGTCAACCATAAAAAGGAATGAAATTGGGTCATTTGTAGAGATGTGGGTGAACCTAGATCTGTCATGCAGAAGGAAGTCAGAGAGAAAAAAAAATATCGTACATTAACACATATATATGGGATCTAGAAAAATGGTACAGATGAACCTGTTTAATGCAGGGCAGGAATAGAGACACAGACATAGAGAAAGGACAGGTGGACACAGCAGGGTGGGGAAGGAGAGTGGGATAAACTGAGAGATTAGCATTGACGTACATACACTACCATGTGTGAAACAGACAGCTGGTGGGAAGCTGCTGCACAGCACAGGGAGCTCAGCGTGGTGCTCTGTGGTGGGAGGGAAGCAAAAGAGGGAGGGGATATATACACACACACATAGCTGATTCATTTGCTATACAGCAGAAACTAACATAACATTACAAAGCAATTATACTTCAGTGAAAAAGAAAACAAATTAGATACTTAGATATATCAGGAGCTCTACAAAAGATGCAGGTAAATGTGGACATATGGAGAATTATTTTCCCCAGTTTTCAAAACCATGCTAATTCAGAAACATCTTCATTTTTGTTTTCTTTGTATAACCAACTGTGAGGGTCTGATTTACTATACCGTTTAAGACTATCCTCCAAGTAAAACAAGTGCTATTGGCTAACAGCTTAATCCATTATGGTTCCTTGATGATGACAGCTGACAATTACAGGGAATAAATTCTATTTAAGCAAAAAAATGGCTTCCCTGACAGCTCAGTTGGTAAAGAATCTGCCTGCAATGCGGAGACCCTGGTTTGATTCCTGGGTGGGGAAGAAAAAAAAAATTGATAACATGTTGATCTCTTGCTGATACATTTTGGTGTTTGCTTTTTTTTTTTTTAATTTCAGCTATTGTATTCTTCAGCTCTATTTTCAAATCCATTGTTCAAATTCTCACTGTGTTCATCCATTCTTTTTCCAAGTACATTGAACATCTTTATGATCATTACCTTGAACTCTGTTGGGTAGTTTGCTTCTATAATGCAGCTTTAGAAACTCAGTGGAAATCATGCCATTCACTGAGAAAGGACAGACTGGCCACTTCCTGCTTGTCCTCACATCCTTCCCCTCTCCTACCCGTGCTAAGCTCCATGTCAGAATCCTTACTGTCAGGCTTCACTGTCAGGTGGATTTTGGTTTGGCCAATGGGGGCCATGGCAGAAGACTGATTAGCAAGAAGAAGGGGGAAGCCAGGTATCTCCTCCTGCCTCAGGTGCTTCCAGTAGAGGCTTTGTCTCTTTTGTGGCTCTAGATTCTCTGAGCCTTCAGGGTCCCATCTTTTCCTGGACGGCACTGACTTCCAGACTCTGATGACACTTCCACCTCTTGTTCCTTCCAGCATTCATCAGGTGATGGCAACTCATCTATGGGTTGCTTCACCATCTCCAGTCTTCATCACCTGTATTGTCAACTCCTGGTATTCAATCCTCTCCACTGGAAAGACCTAGAGTGACCCTGTTTTCCTGATTGAATACCTGGGTTAGAACAACACTGGATGGAAGGAGAGGGGAAAATAAAGAGCTTTCTGAAATTCAAGGTCTTTTGTTTTTAAATTAATTTTGATTGGCATGTAGTTGCTTTACAATGCTGTCTTTGTTTCTAATACAGCAAAGTGAATCAGCTGCATGCTTACAATATGCAGTGCTGTGCTTAGTAACTCAGTCCTGTCTGACTCTTTGTGACCTCATGGACTGTAGCCTGCCAGGCTCCTCTGTCTATAGAATTCTCCAGACAAGAGTACTGGAGTGGGTTGCCATGCTCTCCTCTAGGGGATCTTCCCAAACCAGGGAAGATCTTCTGCATTGAAGGTGGATTCTTTACCATCTGACTCACCAGGGAAGCCCGTGCTTACATATATCCCCTCTTTTTTGGATTTCCTTTCTATTTAGGAGGTATATTTTAGATATCAAAGTGGAGATGTCAAGGAGTGACTCCTTGGTGGAGGAAGCCATATTATAATATCAAGCAGTTCTACTCAGACCTGTCCAGGAACATCAGGACGTAAAGGGCAACATGGGTCATGGAATCAGACAAACTTAGATTCATTTCCTGTTTTACCACTTGATGGCTATATTAACTAGAAATACTACAGCAAAAAACAAACAAATCCAAAACAAACGTTTATGGCTTGGTGCTATAGAAATGTAACACAGCTAATTTCCACACACACAGGTGGGTATGTCGAGAATGAAGCTGGATGTGAAGCTAGAATTCAGGTGAGAGGTGAAGAGATGACAATTTGGCACTTGCCAGCATACAGATGACACAAGTCTGAAGATGGATTATGTAATCCAGGGAGAAAACACAAGAAAGAAGAGAAGGGGTCCAGGATGGCCCTGGGGAATTTTGACATTCAAAATTCAAATGGAAGAAGAGAAAACTGTGAAAGAACATATGAAAGACTTGTCCAGGAAGGTAAGAGGAAAATAAACAAAATACGGAGCTGCTGAAAGAAGAGAGGAGTTAAGGAAGAATGAGAGGCTATCTCAAAGGATTACAAAAGACTAATTAATATTACTCAAGAAGAGGAAAGCAATGCACTGAATTTGTCAGCATAGAGGTCTCCCAAGGCCATTGCTAAAGCAGCTTTCTGGGAGGGTTGCAGACTGGAGTGAGGTGAAAGAAAATAAAAACAACTTTCATGAGTGTCTCCTACAAAGGGACACAGAGGCTTGACTTCCTTGGCTTCCAGTTACTTCTCTGCTTTGGCATTAGCTCTCCTGGGACTTGTTGCAAATCTCCTGGGCCATCTGTGAATGCTTGCCTGTGGTGTGAGGTGCTTCCAACTCTATAAATGGGGGAATAAGGGGTGGAGAGCAGGATGCATGTGTTCTCAGTTCAAAAAATGAACGTCTCTGCTTTATGCTTAATAATATTTGGAAATGGCTGGTATGTGAGACACATGGGCTGTCCCTGCAGGGTTGGGACACTGATCATGTTCCTCTGAATAGGCACGTGTGCTAATGGAGGCGTCTGGTCTTGGAGGAACACCTCTCCGCTGGGCCATGAAGGCTGACAACACCATGCATGTCACACGCAAGGCCACATCCTCCTCACTCTTAGCTGTTGGTTAGCTCAGTGTTTCCCAAACTCCTCTTCATTATGATCCCTTAAGGAGCCTGTTGAGACATCTCTTCCTAATGGCCTCTATCCCATGAAATTTCATGCCAGAGATATGCTGTGTCTCCGTTTATGTACTATTTGTACATCTTTGTTTACATGTAAACGAGTAAATGTTTTTTCACTCCCCTAAAAATCAGTTTTATTGTGGTGTCACCTTCTTTGGGAATGCCTGATCTTAGCATAATGATTTATATGATTTGGGGCGGGGCTCAGCAATTTTTTCTTATGAGGAGCTAGATAGTAAATATTTGAGGCTCTGTAGGCCATATATGGTCTCTGGCCTCTGTCACACAGTCTTCCCCTCTGAACAACTCTTTTAAAATCTCAAAATGATTCCTAGCTTGCTGGCTGTACAAAAACAGGCTGTGGGCCGGATTTGACTCACATTCCACAGCTTGCTAACTCCCTGATTTGTAATGATACAAAGGGTCAAATTACAGAGTTTACTTTGTTTTTTTGCAGATTTCCTGCATGAGAGTTTGAAATATGTGATTTTATTTTAGGTTTAAAAGGCTACACAGAATTCATTCATTTATTTGCCAAGGAATGACTATTTGTTGTAAAAGGTATAAAATAATTTTTCTTCTCTTGTTTTGTGTTTTGACAGTGCTTTGCACGCTTTCCCTCTAATGTAGGCAAAGCTCCCCTGTCTGTAACTTGGCCTGAGGTCCACGGAGCAGGGGAGGGGAAGCTGGTAGGAGCCGTTATGAATGCACTCAGTAACTTCAAAATTATGGCAAAACAGCCAAGTGAGTAACTAAGTGTTAAAATGAACCCAGCCAGTGATGTGCAGATCACGCTGTGGGTGATAACTAGGAGGATGCTAGACTGGTGTAGAGGGACTAGTTTGGGGCCTGAGACCAGATAGACTGGCTTTGTATCTGCACTGACTTTGGTCTGGTGGCGTGACCTTGGACAAGTCACTTAACCTTTTAGTCTGTGGGTTTGTAAATGATACTGCAGGTGATAATAAACCACCATTACGGGGCTGCTGGGAGGACGAACTGTGGTCTGGATCCCTTAGAGCAGCTCTGTGGGGTTGACTTCCTTCTCTCCCCCTTCATTTAACATAACTGAACTGAAGACAATATGAATATTGTTATGAATTATGTCAGAAAAGCAAGTACATACCCATTACAGAGATGAAGACAATGGTGGCACTTTTTAGGATGCTAATGGAATTCAGGAAGCACGTACAAAGCACCTACAGGAAAATATCCCCCAGGCAGTCTAGTTGGGGAATCTCCATTTTTTAGAGCATCTGAAGTGCTTCTGATACAGATGGCCCATGGGTTGCACTTTGAGAATCACTGCTGCTGCTACTGCTAAATCGCTTCAGTCGTGTCTGACTCTGTGCGACCCCGTAGACGGCAGCCCACCAGGCTCCCCCATCCCTGGGATTCTCCAGGCAAGAATACTGGAGTGGGTTGCCATTTCCTTCTCCAATGCATGAAAATGAAAAGTGAAAGTGAAGTCGCTCAGTCATGTCCGACTCTTAGCGACCCCATGGACTGCAGCCTACCAGGCTCCTCCGTCCATGGGATTTTCCAGGCAAGAGTACTGGAGTGGGGTGCCATTGCCTTTTCCGTGAGAATCACTGCCCTGTTAGTATACAGAAAAGTAAGTTGAGGTTTCAAGATCCAGAGATATATAATTTATTTTATTTTTTTACCAGGCTTCCTGGTAGAAAGCAAAGCTAGTGGAGGTGATGGAATTCCAACTGAGCTATTTCAAATCCTAAAAGATAATGCTGTTACAGTGCTGCACTCAATATGCCAGCAAGTTTGGAAAACTCAGCAGTGGCCACAGGACTGGAAAAGGTCAATTCTCATTCCAATCCCAAGGAAGGGCAATGCCAAAGAATGTTCAAACTACTGCACAATCAGGCTCATTTCACATGCTAGCAAGGTCATGTTCAAAATTCTTCAAGTTAGGTTTTAACAGTACATAAACTGAGAACTTCCAGATGTACAAGCTGGATATAGAAAAAGCAGACAAACCAGAGATCAAATTGCCAACATCTGTTGGATCATAGTAAAAGCAAGAGAATTCCAGAAAAACATCTATTTCTGCTTCATTGACTACACTAAAGCCTTTGACTGTGTGGATCACAATAAACTGTGGAAAATTTTTTAAGAGATGGGAATATCAGACCACCTTACCTGCCTCCTGAGAATCCTATATGCAGGTTAAGAAGTAAAACAACTGGACATGGAACAACAGACTGGTTCCAAATTGGGAAAGGAGTACGTCGCTGTATATTGTCATCTTGCTTATTTAACTTCTATGCAGAGTACATCTGCAAAATGCCAGGCTGGATGAATAACAAGCTGGAATCAAGATTGCTGGGAGAAATATCAACAACCTCAGATATGCAGATGATACCACTCTAATGGCAGAAAGCGAAGAGGAACTTAAGAGCCTCTTGAGAAGGGTCAAAGCAGAGAGTGAAAAAGCTGGCTTAAAACTCAACATTCAAAAGATGAAGATCATGGCATCCAACCCCATCACTTCATGGAAAATAGATGGGGAAACAATGAAAACAGTAACAGATTTTATTATCTTGGGCTCCAAAATCACTGTGGGTAGTGACTGCAGCCATGAAATTAAAAGACACTTGCTCCTTGGAAGAAAAGCTATGAAAGTGAAACCTAGAAAGTGAAAGTGAAGTTGCTCAGTTGTGTTCGACTCTTTGTGACCCCATGGACTGTAGCCTACCAGGCTCCTCAGTTCATGGAATTTTCCAGGCAAGAGTACTGGAGTGGGTTGCCATTTCCTTATCCAAACCTAGAGAGCATATTAAAAAGCAGAGACATCACTTGGTTGACAAAGGTCCATATAATCAAAGCTATGTTTTTTTCTGGTAGTCATGTACAGATGTGAGTACTGGACCATAATGAAGGCTGAGTGCCAAATAACTGATGCTTTCAAATTGTGGTGCTAGAGAAGACTCTTGAGAGTTCCTTGGAACACTAGGAGATCAAATCAGTCAATCCTAAAGGAAATCAATCCTGAATATTCATCAGAAGGACTGATGCTGAAGCTCCAATACTTTGGCCACCTGATATGAAGAGCCAACTCATAGGAAAACACCCTGATGCTGGGAAAGATTGAAGCCAGGAGGAGAAGGGGATGACAGAGAATGAGACGGCTGAATGGCATCACTGACTCAATGGACATGAGTTTGAGCAAACTGATAGTGAAGGACAGGGAAGTTTAGTGTGCTGCAGTTCATGGAGTCACAAAGAGTCGGACATGATTTAATAATTGAACACCAACCAGGCTTCCTGAAACTTCGGGGCAATAAAGAGGGGAAAATGACAGGGTCTAGGGTAGGGGGTCTAGCATTGCTGTCTAACTGGCCTCTCTGCTAACAGGCTCCACAAGGAAACAGAATCTAGCTTGATCCAGGCTCACGTGGCCATCCTAGGTGCCCTTCCAGGTGAGAGGGCCCAGCAGACAGAGGCTCTGGGTGTTCTGTCTGTTTGGGTCAGGGCCTCGGATAACGGGGGATTCAGGAAATGGATCAAAGGCAAGAGGAGAGGAGTGATAAGACCGGGTGGAGTCCAGGATCTCAGGCATAGTCACCGTTGAATGACCAGTTTTACTCTCCACTGACTGCAGGATAACTTCTCAAGGGTCTCTGTTTCCACAGCTGTAAAGTGGGATAATTCCCACTTTAGAGTGATGCTATGGGTATAACATCATATAAGATGCCACCCTGTGTGACATCTAGTGCATTGTAGGTCCTCAATAAATAGGGGATTGTTAGTGGGGCCTGGGCGGGGAAGGCAATGGCACCCCACCCCAGTACTTTTGCCTGGAAAATCCCATGGATGGAGGAGCCTGGTAGGCTCCAGTCCATGGGGTCGCTAAGAGTCGGACACAACTGAGCGACTTCACTTTCGCTTTTCACTTTCATACGTTGGAGAAGGAAATGGCAACCCACTCCAGTATTCTTGCCTGGAGAATCCCAGGGACAGGGGAGCCTGGTGGGCTTCTGTCTGTGGGGTCGCACAGAGTCGGACATGACTGAAGCGACTTAGCAGCAGCAGCAGCAGCAGTGGGGCCTGGGAGAGTTCTGATTCAAGATGAACCCCGGAGGGCTGATCGGGAAATCAGGCTCAGAGCAGTCTGGAAAGAGCCAGAGGAATGGTCATCTCCTGAGCTGTGTAGCAGCAGTGAGGTGGCCCCCGTAACCCCTAAGAGGAGGGTGAGGCTTTGTGCAGGGCTCATGCTACTTTGGACAGAGGCGACCTGAGTGCCAGGTAGCTGAGCCTGCAGATAGAAGGGCTCATTCTCTTCACTGCGGGGCCTCAGCAGAGAGCTCTATAGAGCTGGGCTTTGGGCCTCGGGGTGCAGGTCAGTGGGCGCGCCCAGCCTCACTGGGTCTGAGACCTCCTCCATACTCCAGCCAGAACATCCATTTTGCTGGGGTAGTCACTCTCAGAGATGCTAACGTGGATGTGGGTGAGAGCTGAGAATTTACATCTAAAACCCTCCCCATGAATTCCCTTCCCCTCTGGTCTCTAGCCTTAGAAACACTGTTCTGGGAGGCAGGAAGACAGGTGTAGGGAACAGGGGTTTTGGCTTCTTGTGTTTGAAGCCCCTCCTTTGAATTTGGGGAGCACAGTAGGAGGGATCATAGAAGGCAATCTGCCATTGGCAAGAGCAGCCTCTCCAGTACGGTCCCATGACCACGTAACAATGTCTCACACTGCTGTCGGAAGCTCCCATCACCCCAGTGGTGACTGGTTCGCCCTCAGAATGATGCTTCAGCTTGAGCAAAACAGTTACCACTCTGACTGCACTCCTCAAATACCCGGGGGCGAGGGGCACAATCCTCGCCTTCGTCCTTGGAGTCCTGTTTGACTTCTTGCTGTGCCCCCACCTCTTAGTTCCAGCAAGCTGTGTTCCTCTCCACCTTGCTTTGCAGGACAGAGTGTCAGCTGATCATTCGGAATGTGTCCCCCTTACAGGAAGAGGTCTTATGCATGGTCAACAGCTGGGGGTCCACTTGTACCACCACTATTTTTCTTGGACGCTGGGGTTAAGAGCCATAGACATGGACACACAGACAGATGGGGGAGAAAGAGATGTGCAGAGCCCCAGAGCAGGAGTTGAACTTGATGGAGACAGGTGGGGCACCATTCAGGATGAAATATTTCCTTTTTCATAGGAGTCAGTGGTTGCAAATGATTCTCAGGCCAAGAGAAAGCCTCCACTTTTTGTTTCTCTGATGCCTTACAGGGTGAGAGGCTGTGCTCCCTGTGTGGACTGACCCCGCACACCCATGGATCGGCTTGGTCATCGTCCCAATGCTGGAGCTTTCCAGCTTCTGGTCTGGCTTCAGCAGTATGGATGTTAGCTGAGGAGGAGGAATTCACCCTGCTCCTCCTCTAGGGCATGGGAGCTTGTCCCTGTGGTTTTTGTCTTTTCTTTGTTGGTACAAGCGCAATGTGTTCATGCTAATTGGATGTGTCTGACTGAAACTGTTTTCTGCCGTCATGATGAATGGAAAATGATGATTATTATTTATAAGAATTTCAAACAAAAACATACTCCTTATAAACGAATGTAGAACTAATGTTGTATGGAAATAGCATAATTTAAAACTGAAGACACGGACATCTGTCAGCTCTTTTGCCATCTGCATGGTTTTGGAGGCAGTAGGCAGTTAAATGCATTGCCCTCAATGTGCTAAAGTTTCCCAGGCCTGGGAGTGAATCTCTGTTGTTAAAAAAAAGGCTCTGCCGAGTTGAGTTTTTGCAGGGTGGAGTGCCAGTGGGCAAAGCTTTCAGGTCTGTGCAGGCCAGTGCTGTTCCAAGTGTGGTCTGAGGCCATGCCAGTTGGACAACTGTGTAAGCCTGGTCCATGAGGACTTAAGTATGAAAATGGTTAGCACACGGTTTAGTTTTCTCATTTGTTTGAAGTTTTCTTTAAAAAAAAAAAAAAATACATTTAGAATTTTGATGGCAGTTTGGCATCGCTGATGTATCCCAGTGCTGACCAGCGACTTTGTCTTTGAGTGGAATGTTGACTAGTCTGGTGATGACCTTCATGATGAGTTGCATGTGGTGTGAGCTGCAAACTTGTCACACCTGGTTGGGCCATGTGAAAAGTTGGGGCTGAGTATCCTGAGCTTGTGGAAATTGCTTTAAACTCTCTTCTTCCATTTCTGTCAACATACTTTTCTATAGAATTGGTTTCTACTGTGAGTTTATAATTCTAATTAAGACAAAACAGAAATCACTTCAGTTCAGTTCAGTTGCTCAGTCATGTCCAACTCTTTGCGACCTCATGAATCACAGCACACCAGGCCTCCCTGTCCATCACCAACTCCCGCAGTTTACCCAAACTCATGTCCATCAAGTCAGTGATGCCATCCAGCCATCTCATCCTCAATCCCTCCCAGCATCATAATCTTTTCCAATGAGTCAACTCTTTGTATGAGGTGGCCAAAGTATTGGAGTTTCAGCTTCAGCATCAGTCCTTCCAATGAACACCCAGGACTGATCTCCTTTAGGATGGACTGGTTGGATCTCCTTGCAGTCCAAGGGACTCTCAAGAGTCTTCTCCAACACCACAGTTCAAAAGCATCAGTTCTTCGGCACTCAGCCTTCTTCACAGTCCAGCTCTTACATCCATACATGACCACAGGAAAGACCATAGCCTTGACTAGGCGAACCTTTGTTGGCAAAGTAATGTCTCTGCTTTTGAATATGGTATCTAGGTTGGTCATAACATTCCTTCCAAGGAGTAAGCGTCTTTTAATTTCATGGCTGCAGTCACTATCTGCAGTGATTTTGGAGCCCAGAAAAATAAAGTCTGACACTGTTTCCCCATCTATTTCCCATGTAGTGATGGGACCAGATGCCATGATCTTCCTTTTCTGAATGTTGAGCTTTAAGCCAACCTTTTCACTCTCCACTTTCACTTTCATCAAGAGGCTCTTTAGTTCCTCTTCACTTTCTGCCATAAGGGTGGTGTCATCTGCATATCTGAGGTTATTGATATTTCTCCCAGCAATCTTGATTCCAGGTGTGTTTCTTCCAGTCCAGTGTTTCTCATGATGTACTCTGCATATAAGTTAAATAAGCAGGGTGACAATATACAGCCTTGACATACTCCTTTTCCTGTTTGGAACCAGTCTGTTGTTCCATGTCATTTAGATATACCTTATTGCCTGTGACTAGCACTGTCGATCCAATTTCAGATTGCAAATGCCTAGGAGGTGAGCACAAACCTGGATATGAGAGATGAAGCCAGAGAATCAGCAGCCAGGGCAGGTCAGAGCAGGGGTGGAGCTGGGAGTAGCGACCCAAGTGAAGTTCAGGGGTGAAGAGTGGGGCACCAAGTGCTCCTCATTGTTGCGATGTGGGTGATGAATGGGGAAGAGTTGGAAAGAGGGAGCAGGGGAAAAAGAACCTGGTCTACTAATACCTTCCAAATTTTAATCCTACAAATAGTCTTAGGATGATATTTGTTCTAAGCTCAGGCTTCAAAATGGATAAAAACAAGTGTGTATGAATGCCAGCATGCCCATTATCCACCGAGCAGAACACCTGGGGCTTAGCTGTCTTATCTATGGAATGAAAATGAAGGTTTTGTCTGGCAAGGTGCTTATGCCAACTGCTACCCATGGTGCAGTCAGAGCTTGAAATAGCACAAGGAATTGCTGGGGGCAGGAAGGCGATTGTACTGAAGTTTGTTGTTGAATTATAGTTAGGGCCACAATAAAATACAAGGAGGGAATGTTTTGCAAAAACTAGGAAGTTAAAAAGTATTTTTATTCCAAAATGGTTCAGTTGGTGCCAAAATGTCAAAACAGCAGGTGGTTCACTATTCTTTATCATAAGTTCAATAATGTGATTTCAGAATTAAAAAGACTTACAAGTCCTGTGGGCTTCGGTTGCGTTTCTTCATTGAGATACACTGAGACATGTCTTCCGAGTCAGTTTTATTAACATTTTCCTTCTGCTCCCAAGCCCCATGCATGCTTGGCAATGAAAGAGCTGTGGGATATGGGGCCCCAGGATGACTTCATTATTTTGGTTTGACTGGATTGTTATCTCAGATGGGTAATGCATTTAAAAAAATAATAATATTGCAAAAGAATGAAGTGAAAGCAGAAAACTTGGCCAAAGTCACGCAGGTAGGCACTGGCAGTTGGAGCTGGAATTCAGGTTTGTTCAGTGGATGGGGTTGACATGGGGTCTTGCCCGAGACTCTCGTTCACTGCTTAAATCATCAAATCACAGAAAATCATTTAACAGTCACCAGGCAAGTCAGATAGGAAAAGGACACACTACCAGAAGCCAGTAGGTCTTATTTATTGGTGTGCAGACCTAATCTGGAGATAGCAAGAAAGCAACAGAAGCCCTTATCTCTGACAGAGGCAGGGCAGCGGGGGCCAGCAAATTATGATGGAGATAGGAACACCAAGGGGCACTGGCCTCATCTGCTTCCCCTCTTACTTATTCTTGACAAACATGATTTATGAATCCCAGTTCTTTTGTCCCATTATGGAATGGAGCTATCAGTTTCGTGTCCTGACACGGTAATTTTGTTCTAAGCTCTTCTGTCCCTTCTTTTGCATTTCCTGGCAACATCTGTGTACCCGCTTGTCAGTTCCATAAATCATCAGAGATAAGCAAAGCCTTTTCTTAACCTTTAGGAAAGATAACATGACCAGTATTTTCTGAGCATATTCTTCCCAGGTTTGCTTTGGGGAGATAAATGGGACCCATCTTGATGGTGCATCACTAAACAACAGCGTGATTTATGAGACGGACTGGGGTTTGCTCACTGTGGCTCTCCCCAAACCTTTTCAAATGTCTTGGAAGAATCATGGTGAGTTGAAAGAGGACATAGTAAAGATTTTTGGTGAAGACTTTCTACGGAGGATTTCTGCAGCTGTTCCTAGGCACCAAGGGAAGTAGAGTGTGAAAAGTTTTAATACAGTCACTTAAATTATCTAGATATTCCTTTTGAGGGATGTGAGTCTTATGTTTTCTTTCTGTACATTTACACAGACTCCACCAAAAAGTCTCAACTAAGAAGGCTCCTTCTAGCTCCCAAAGATACATATATGCAGTCTGCTTCTAGAATGAAGGGAATTGAACTAAGATACAGGAATGTATATAGCTTTTGAGAAAATCCCTTTACTATAGCATAACCATGGTCTTGCACACCTAAAGTAAGGATGTATCAACAAAACATATGTTTAGCATAAATGTCAGAGACAGAAAATGTGTTGTGGTTGAGACACAGGCAATGGAGTTAAACAGGGGGTGGGTTTCGACGACTCTTGTCCATGGAGTGAACTTGGGTGGTACTGTACTGTCTTGCTCCCTTGTAAAATAAGGACAATGTGCGTGTACCTGAGTGTCATAAGGATGAAGAGAGACATTATCCTGCCTTTCCATGAAGTATTTTTTTTCTTCCTCCGTATGGAGAGTTGGACTGATCATATCTACTTATTTTATAGCACATGGGACCCTAATTCCCTTCATAGTCTCTCTTTTATGAATTCATTTGTTGTCTCTTTCATCTCCCATTTCCATTCCTGGGTCCTGCTCTCAAGAAGCACCCACTCCAGAGGAAAATCAGAGGTATCGCATCATGGTGTTTAAATCATTTGACTTGCTGCCTTTTGCTCATCAGCTGGACAGCTGAGTTTCAGTTCCCAGGGCTGCCTTTTTAACTTAGTTCTATCCACAGAATCTAGAGACTACCAAGATGATATGCTTTAGAGTTGGCAGCATGAGGTTGGGACCTCACTTTTTTTTTTTTCAGGATAAATAAACACACACATACATGGATACACATGCTTTTCTTTTTTTTTTCTTTTCAGGGGACATCATGGAATTTTGTTTTTTTGGTAAGCATTCACTTACATCAATTTTTAAAACTGCTCATTTTTTTCATTTTGCTTTTGGAATAAGGGGGTCTCTGATTTGGTCTTTACCATCCATCAGGGGTGGGACTTGATGCCCTTGGTCCTGCTCAAAATCCATGCTGTTTCTGCCTGAATTCCCTTTGGAGGCAGAAGTGAATAATTCCTAGCTCAGTTTATTCTGGGTCCCTTGGCAGGGGAAATGGAATCTTTTTTACTTTTTAATCCCCAGTCTTTTTTTTTTTTTTTTGCCACACAGCACAACTTGCAGAATCTTAATTCCTTGATCAGAGATTGAGCCTGTGAAAATACAGAGTTGTAGCCACTGGCCCACCAGAGAATTCCCTCCATGGTCTTTGTCTTTCTTTCATCTTCTTTTTAGTTTTAAAGGCTTTATTGAATTATTGAATTTGTTACGATATTGCTTCTGTTGTTTACATTCTGGTCTTTTGGGCCTGAGGCACTGAGATCTTAGCTCCCTGACCAGGAACTGAACCCACCAGGGATTGCTCCCCTGAATTGGAAGGCAAAGTCTTAGCCACTGAACCAGCAGGGAAGGCCCTCCCCACACTTGTAAAAATAAATAAATGGAGTTTGTGACAATTTCTAGTATGCAGTATCTACTGCTATTAGAGTGTTGGAGGGATTTCCTTTTGGGGGGCTAACAGATTATTGATACTCCTCTCTTCCTCCAGGGTTGTTTTCTTGGGGTTGCAGGATGCAATTAAAGAAGAAAGGTCCTGAGGAAGGTGGGACTTATGTGGGTTGCTGGTCCAGCACCCTGATTGCCATACCACCCGCAAGAGAAGTTTTGTTTTGTAAATCTTGAGGCTATAAACAAATAAGGCTTCACAATTAAAAAAATTTTCATTACAGATTGTACCCTTATAAAAGGAGTCTTTTCATGCCTTTAATTCTGTTTGATATTTGTATTATCGTCATGGCTTTTTTCTTTATTAAATATTTGTTTCTGGTCCACAGTATACCTTCTCTGTACCATTTTGGGTTAGGAGTCCGTATATGCAGGATACAGTTGGGTTTACTTTCCAACCACGTGTAAGAATTCTCCCCTTTCGACAGGGAATCTGCCTCTGGTAATTTGTTTTCTAATAGAAACACTGAGCCTTTTGACAGCTTCTTTTCTGTTTACCCCTCTACGTATTTTCTTTCCTTTTATTTTTGCAGTTAGTTAAGTGTATGTCAAGTTATGTTACTCTAATTTGGGATTACATATCTGAACTATCATCACTATTAAATCCTTTTGCTACATATCTTTAGTTTTGATTCTGTTTTTGTGTGTGTGTTTGCATCAAACCAAGACTCAATTCCGATTTCTGTTTTTAATTCCTTGCCACAATTTCCCAATGACTTCATTTTTTCCAGTGAGTTGCTATCTTGAGTCCATACTTTGTTACTTTTCTAGTTTATTTTACATCTGACAAACAGTTGATATGTTCTTGTATTTCAGTGAGAGCATAAATTAGATTTGTTATGGAAATTTCTTTTGCATCTTACAGCAGTGTCATTCCATGTTTGCTGTTTCCCTGCGTCATGTAGGAAGGGGTGGGGGGGAAGGAGAATGAAAGGTGCCTGGTGTTTGGTGTGAGCAACCATGTGGAGGACAACTCATTCGGATATTCCACTGTGGATATGTGAAGTCTGAGCTATCTTCTACATAATCCTCTGGTAGTATATTAAATTTAAAATTCACTGGAGATATAAAGATAGTTGTCACCTTTATGTGTGTGCTAAGTTTCTTCAGTCGTGTCCAACTCTATGGAACTCTTTGGACTGTAGCCCACCAGGCTCTTCTGTCCATGGATTCTCCAGGCAAGAATACTGGAGTGGGTTGCTATGCCCTCCTCCAGAGGATCTTCCCCATCTAGGGATCAAACCCAAATCTCCTGCAACTCCTGCATTATAGGTGGATTATTTACCCTTGAGCCACCAGGGAAGCCCTTATGTATGGGTCTTATTTAAAACTATAGGACTCTGCTGCTGCTGCTGCTAAGTCGCTTCAGTCGTGTCCGACTCTGTGTGACCCCAGAGATGGCAGCCTGCCAGGCTCCCCCGTCCCTGGGATTCTCCAGGCAAGAATACTGGAGTGGGTTGCCATTTCCTTCTAGAGTTTGTCAAATGACAATAGAGAGAGAGAAGAAAAGACCCAGTCCTGAGGAATGCCAGGGTTCCTGGGTAGGAATACATAGATCTGGGGTAGGGGCAGAGTCATAACGAAGCAGCTGCTACTGCTGTTTAGTCGCTTAGTTGTGTCCAAATCTTTCATGATCCCATAGAGTGTAGCCCACCAGGCTCCTCCGTCCATGGGATTTTCCAGGCAAGAATACTGAAGTGGGTTTCCCTTTCCTTCTCCAGAGGATCTTGCTGACCCCGGAATCGAACCTGAGTCTCCTGCACTGGCAGGCAGATCCTTTACCACTGAGCCACCAGGGAAGCCCATAAAGCAGCAGAAAAGGACCAATTATGTAGGAAGAAAAGTAGGAGATAATACGTTACAGAATCCAAGAAAGGCAAGTGCTTAAGGCCACCCATTAGTTTCAGTATAGCATGAAATTAGCCATTTAGACGATCTAGACTTGCTAGTCAAAATAAACTTCACCCAGCTGAACGTAAAGTTGAATACGAACTGGATGAAACAAAGTGAGTAACCATCTAATTAACATTTGGAATACCAGGAAAAAAAAAAAAAACTGCCTACTCTCTAGCATCCTTCATTCAACCTATGAGCATGGATAGCATAATAGTTTTAGGTCAAATGTAGAACAGTTGAGATTTTTGTTTTAAAGTCTTAAATTATATCTAAACATCTGGTTCTGGAACCATGCATTGTTCACCCATGCTAGTAGTTTAAACAGAAAAAATAGTTAATGGATATTCAGAGAATCAGGCGTAGAGGCTCTGAAGTTAGGAGGAAAATCAAAATTATATTCACCAGGGCTCCTCACAGGTACAGTTCCATGACTAAACATTCATCCCACACTTCTCATCAAGGACAGGGACCTGGCTGTTGGTAGGAATGCAAACTGATGCAGCCGTTATGGAAAACAGTAAGATCAGATCAGATCAGATCAGTCGCTCAGTCGTGTCCGACTCTTTTCGACCCCATGAACTGCAGCACGCCAGGCCTCCCTGTCCATCACCAACTCCCGGAGGTCACTCAGACTCACATCCATCGAGTCAGTGATGCCATCCAGCCATTTCATCCTCTGTCGTCCCCTTCTCCTCCTGCCCTCAATCCCTCCCAGCATCAGAGTCTTCTCCAATGAGTCAACTCTTTGCATGAGGTGGCCAAAATACTGGAGTTTCAGCTTTAGCATCACTCCTTCCAAAGAAATCCCAGGGCTGATCTCCTTCAGAATGGACTAGTTGGATCTTCTTGCAGTCCAAGGGACTCTCAAGAGTCTTCTCCAACACCACAGTTCAAAAGCATCAATTCTTCGGCGCTCAGCCTTCTTCACAGTCCAGCTCTCACATCCATACATGACCACAGGAAAGACCATAGCCTTGACTAGGCGAACCTTTGTTGGCAAAGTAATGTCTCTGCTTTTGAATATGGTATCTAGGTTGGTCATAACATTCCTTCCAAGGAGTAAGCGTCTTTTAATTTCATGGCTGCAGTCACCATCTGCAGTGATTTTGGAGCCCCCCAAAATAAAGTCTGACACTGTTTCCACTGTTTCCCCATCTATTTCCAATGAAGTGATGGGACCAGATGCCATGATCTTCGTTTTCTGAATGTTGAGCTTTAAGCCAACCTTTTCACTCTCCACTTTCACTTTCATCAAGAGGCTTTTTAGTTCCTCTTCACTAAAACAGTAAGGAGGTTCCTAAAAAAACTAAAACTAGAATTGTCATATGATCCAGCAATCCCACTCCTGGGCATAGATCCACATAAAACTATAATTTGAAAAGACCCATGCACCCCTATGTTCATAGCAGCACTATTTACAAAAGCCAAGATAAGGAAACAATCTAAATATCCATCAACAGAGGAATGGATAAAGAAGATGTGCTGCTGCTAACACCAGTTCTGTATAAAAAAGGCCATATATGGAAAACTACTCAACCATAAAAAAGAACAAAATAATGCCACTTACAGGAACAGGGATGCAACTACAGATTATCATACTAAGTGCAGTAAGTTAGAAAGAGAAAGACACCACATGATACCACTTATACGTGGAATCTAAAATATCACACAAATGAACATATCTGTGGAACAGAAACAGACCCAAAGACTTGTGGTTGCCAAGGGGGAGGGGGCGGGGAGGGAAGGACTGAGGGCTTAGAGTCACCAGATGCAGAGTGATATGTATACAGGAGAGATGAACAGGAAGGTCCTATTGTATAGCACTGGGAACTATATTCAGTATCTTGTGATAAACCAGAATGGAAGAGAATATGAAAAGGAATATGTTTAATTGAGTTGCTTTGCTGTACGGTAGAAATTAACACATTGTAAATCACTTATACTTCAATAAAATTAAAAAATAATAATTGACATTAGCCTAAAAAAAAAAAAAAAAAAAGGACAGTGACCTGAGAAACTGCTGTGAAATCCGCTGGCTGACCTTACAGATTCTGCAAGAGCGATACTTCCCTCTCCAACTCCCCCTTCTTTCCAGTGAAAGGGACTCTGCTCCATCCTTCCGTGTCTTGCTTTCTAAAGGGAAATCTGTGGGGCCGTTTTACTTTCGTGTCCTAACTGCAAGGAAGGCCAGGAAAGCAAGTTCCCTTGCATTGGTGAGTCTCACAACGTGGAAAAAAACAAAATATAGGCAGGGTCTTCGAAAGGTGCTGAAAGCCACCAATAAGAAATACAGAAAACAGACTGAATCCCAGTAAGGTCACCGGAAGCCCCGGTTATAAGAAAACTGGGAGAACAGTCTTAATCTACTGATGTAATCAGTCTATGTCATTTCTTCTCATAGCATTTTAAGTTTGCTATTTGCTAAAAAAATTATTTTTAAAATTTTGATTTTTACAGTACATAAGAAGAGCAAACAAGCATGATTCTTAATTCTCCTAGCTTGCCATATCTGTCTTTTCTTCTTTTTATTTAATCCTTTCAAATGTCATTGTCTGGGACTGACTCTGAGGTGGTGATTTGAAAGTAGGAGGTTGTCTGGGGGGATTCTCTTGGTAATAACACCTGTAAAGGAGGGAGAGTAGGGACTTCCTTGGTGGTCCAGCGGCTAAGACTCCAGCTCCCAGAGCAGGGCACCTGGGTTTGATCCGTGGTCAGGGAACTAGATCCCACATGTGACAATTAAGACCTGGCACAGCCGAATAAATAAATACATTTAAGAAATCCATTTTTAAAAAGGGGGAGTATTAGCACTGGGCCAAGGGAGAAATAACAGCACCACTTGCAAGGTGTATGATCGTTTCCTCATCCATAAATGACAATCACGTGTAAAGAAGCTTTGTGATAAAGTGAGACTGTAGCTCAGGTGGTTAAGAGTCTGCTTGCAATGAGGGAGACCTGAGTTTGATCCCTGGGTTGGGAAGATGCCCTGGAGAAGGAAATGGCAACCCACTCCAGTATCCTTGCCTGGGAAATCCCATGGACAGAGGGCCTAGCGGGCTACAGTCCATGGGGTTGCACAGAGTTGGACATAACTAAGCGATTTTCACTTTCTTTCAAGACTGGAAAAGGCTGCTGCTGCTGCTGCTGCTGCTAAGTCGCTTCAGTCGTGTCCGACTCTGTGCGACCCCATAGACGGAAGCTCACCAGGCTCCCCTGTCCCTGGGATTCTCCAGGCAAGAACACTGGAGTGGGTTGCCATTCTAAGTAAAATAGGTTTTTCATTCTTTTCTTTGTTCATATAATTTATGCATTGTGAATCTTTGAAAGGAGTAGACAGAATTTTCTGATTTATTTGACTATGAATCTCTTTTTTAAAAAAAAAAATTTAAGCCACACACTTTTGGGAAATGCTGGATCACCCTAATTCCTCTAGCATTGGGGGCCTTGCAGTTGATGTACACGGAATGAAGCACCCTCCACAGACCTGACCTCGATGCTCAGATAATCCTCCATTTTTCTTTATTAAAACTAATATAACTTTTATCTTATGAAAACTATCTTATTAGAAGATTTACATAAATGGAGAGATCAAAAGCATCCACAGCCTTACCATCTGCACATCTTTGTTAAGACCTGTGTGCATATTCTTTCATAATTCAAAAATGCATATTTATAGTTACTAAAATATGGGATTGTGCCTTATTTTATGCCCTGATTTTTCACTGAATAATACACAACAAACAGGTTTTCATTTGCAAACCATATACCCACAAGATCATCTTTAATGTCGTATGGATATCTTGTAACTTAAGTCATTCCTTACTTTTGGACATTTAGATTTGTCTACAACATTATTGTGGAGAAAGCAATGGCACCCCACTCCAGAACTCTTGCCTGGAAAATCCCACGGATGGAGGAGCCTGGTAGGCTGCAGTCCATGGGGTCGCTAAGAGTCAGACACGACTGAGCGACTTCATTTTCTCTTTTCACTTTTATGCATTGGAGAAGGAAATGGCAACCCACTCCAGTGTTCTTGCCTGGAGAATCCCAGGGACGGGGAAGCCTGGTGGGCTGCCGTCTATGGGGTCGCACACAGTCGGACATGACTGAAGTGACTTAGCATAGCATAGCATAGCACAACGTTATTGGGGCTTCCCTTGTAGCTCGGATGGGAAAGAACCTGTCTGCAATGCAGGAGACATGGGTTTGATTCCTGGGTTGGGAAGATCCCCTGGAGAAGGAAATGGCAACCCACCCCAGTATTCTTGCCTGGAAAATCTCATGGACAGAGGAGCCTGGCAGACTACAGTCCATGGGGTCGCAAGAGATGGACACGACTTGGCGACTAAACCACCACCACAACGTTATTATGTAAACAATTCCCTTATTAAAAACAGTGCTGTACTGGACTTCCCTGGTGGTCCAGTGGCTAAGACTCTGTGCTCCCAGTGCAAGGGGATTTGGTTTGATCACATGCTGCAGCTAAAGATTCCGCATGCCTCAACAGAGACCCAGTACAGCCAAATAAATTAAAAAAAAAAAGAAAGCTAATAAGCACAAATATTAAAAAAAGAAGTGCTATAAAAACCTTCCAGTGTCTAAGTCTTTTACATACTCCCTTAACAAGTCTCCCTTATTTTAAATCTCCCTTAACAAAACTTCCTTAATCTTAGAGAAGCTATTTAACTGTCTTATGATTCAGTTTTCTCCTCTCTAAAATGGGACTCTTAAGAGAACCTCCCTTATGGGGATGTTATGAGGCTAATGTGCTGTAGTCCATGGGGTTGCCAAGAGTTGGTGATCACTTATTGTGGGGGAGGGAGCAGCTGGTGAATGTGAATGGGAGTGAGGGCAGGGCCACACATTCCTCTTACAAAGAACTTGTTATTTAAAGGAATGGAGACGTGGTGAACTGTGAGGGTGAATCACCCTCACAGATCAAGTTTTCAGTTTTTTAATGGAGGAGACTTTTCTGCATAGAAGTCAGAGAGGACAGAGAGAATAAGTCAGAAAATTATTTCAGCCTACATTCTTTCAGAGGTTACTTGGGATGGCCATTTTGCATCTGTCATCTTAAATCTTCATGAGGCAGATTAATCTCCATCTTGAGCTTCATGAGGCAACAATAAGCTTTATTGTTTTACCAATAAAGAGAGCGAAGCCAGAGTTATATAACTTCTTAGTCACAGAGCATGCGGGGTGGTACTTCAGCCTAGTAGATGGACTGTAAAGTCTTGGCTTGTTTTTTATTTACTCAGTAAAGATGGTAGAAATATGTTCTTCTTCCTCCCACCCTAGAAATTCAATACACATGTGGGTGGTTCTGTGCATGTCCTGGGGTAGGCGGCGAGAGTCTTAGACCACTGAGAGACCTAGGGTGAGCTCATGCTGCTCACGTGGCCGTTTTACCTCCTGACTGACGCCGGGTGTGCCTAGAGCACTGGGCAACGTCACAGTGAACGCACTGAGCTCTTGGTAGAGCTTTCTGCGTCTCTGCTGGATGTGGCCAAAGCAGGCAGCATGCTTGGCAATTGCATCCAGATGTTGCCTTTAGCTGGAAAGCAAACAGCGTCTACCTCAGCCTCTTTCTGGATCCAACAGAAGAAGCTTTGGGTTTGGTACACTTCTTGGTGGATTTGCTGACACATTTCTTTTCATTTAGGGCCAAATGTTCTGAAAGCAGAGCCTGCATTGTATTTGCCAAACATGCATAAAAACACAAACAAAACTCATGTTTGCAAGCCCCAAATAAGTCCTTCTTACGCCTTAAGTGCCTCTGGAAACTATCCAGAGCCACAGTGGGTACGCTGTCTGAACAGTCCTTCATAATTGTGTATGCAAAGGCTGCATAGTCACGGTTGCGCAAATGTCTCTAATTGCCTTTGATTACATGGCACGCTCTGTCCTACTCTCTTGAAATGAGGGTTCTTTATAAACCAATGGCTTCCTAAATTTGATATAGGTTCCCGTGGAGTGAAATTCTGTACAATGGAATTTTCTAATTGGAGCTGGGAGGAAAAGAGAGGGAGGAGAAATGGAAGGGAACACCAAATTCTAAACCAATAAAAAGAAAAATACAAATGTAAATTATTACATCCCATTGCTTTGCTCCCAAACAACTCTGTAGGCAGAATAGAACTGGCACTTTGGCTAAGTTCCTGCTGGGTGGAAGACTTCTGTAGCCTTTAATGGCATCTGATGCTTCTTGGAGCCTTGCTGCATAAATAGGAAATTCAAAAGGGCCAACTGTAGGTGAGACAGAAGATGTGGGGGAATGTGTCTCATATTGTCTATTCAAGCCTTCATAGGGCCCAGTATCCATCCTCCTGGTCCATGCTGGGGACGGGGGTGAACAAGACTTACGAGGGACCCTAGTCACCAGATGGCTGTTGCCCATGTGGACTGTTTGGATGGGAGCTGGAGAGACTCCTGGGATTACCTCACACTAGATGACAAGGAGTAGTGGGTTGCCCACTGGCGATTATAGAAGGTGATGGAAAGGACAACAGCTTAGCACTGTCCTGGTTTACTCAAAACTCTTCAAAACTCATGTTATAAAGCTGAGCTGGGACTTCCCTGGCAGCCCAGCAGTTAAGAATCTGCCTGCCAATGCAGGGGACACAGGCTCAACTCCTGGTCCGGGAGGATCCCACATACTGTGGGGCAACTTCCCGTGCCCACTGGAGAAGCTACAGTGAAGAGTAGCCCCTACTTGCTGAAACCAGAGAAAGCCCGTGTGTGGAACAAAGACCCAATGCAACCAAAAAAAAAAACATATATATATATATATATGTGTGTGTATATATATATATATATACACACACACACACACACTTTTGTAAAAGCTGAGCTGATTCCTGCCTTCTCTGAGTTCATTCATGCCCCTCAAGGCTGGGCCTACATTTTTGCTTTGTATTTTATGTAGTCTTTCACACTGGGGGAAAAACTAATCAGCTGTAACAAGCATAGAGACTATGCTGACAGGGAAACATTTTATAGGCTATACATTTTATTGCTTATACCCCGTTTTCACCCAAACAAGGTACATGTTCTTCAAGTAGGAAACTTAAACCCAGCAGTGATACATCATAACCAATTTTCTCTGGAGTCTGAAGAATACTGTTGGCCACACAGTGTTTAAAAAAATCATCTTTTTCTGAGTCATAGGTTCCCGGGTAAAATTTTTCGTAATGAATTGAGCCTGAATTTCCCATTTTGCAAAAGGCAGTAAGAGTACCGGTCACACAATGGAATACCTATAACAAACCAGAAGACTGAACTGCCACGACTCCTCCCAACTGGTACTGAATCCCAAAACGCTTCCCAACACAAATGGATCATAATGACAGACACTCGTCAGAGCCAACTGGCAAAACCAGAATAACAGTGCTCACAAATGGTCCTCAACATCAGATTCATGTCAGAACCATTGGCAAAGACGCCCAAATAGCACTTCGTGAAAGAGAAGTTAGCCGGCTGCTCACCGACAAACTTACTGGGTCATGGAGCTCGTCAGCTTGTCCAGATGCATGATTCCAGTCCACCGAGAAGCGTACACTGCCGCCAGTGCTGAGCAGGGTAGAGACAGGGAGATTCTCTCCCCAAAAATGGTTTCAGCAGCTTCTGGGAACACTGTCCCAAACCACCTGCCTGGGAGTAGTGACTCCTTGAAGGCTTCCCGGCAAGTCATCATGGTGGCGGCTCCGCTTTGGGGAAAACCCCTGGGAGCCAGGTATCGCGAGAGCACAGCCTCACACCGGCACCAAAAACTTACCTAAAGTGGGTTCAGGTGTTTTCCACTTAAAAGCCAATATAGAGGCAAGGTTGTTGGAAAGGAAAGCTTTATTTTGGAGGCTAGCAACCAGCTGAGGGGTAGAGAAGAGCTTTTATAGGTGAAGGGAGGGGGCTCCATGCAGAAACAGCACAGTCAGCTCCCACAGTCATCTTGTACTGGCCATTGGTGGTCTGATCAGTGTCGTCTTGCTTGTTTTAAGAACAGTTAATCTTCAGTTCTGGGGTCGGTTTGTTCCCGTTTGTTTGGGGCCAATTCTCAGGACTGTGGCAGCTTACTTCATGCCTACAGTTTGATCCTCATATAGTTAACTTTTTCCATCTGGTGGGGGTTTCAGTATCTACAGAACAGCTGTGGGTTGTCTTCTTCTCCCTCTCTCCAGTTCTGGTGTCTTGTAATATTAAGTTTCAGACAGAGAAAACTGCTCAATAAAAAAATGCAACTCTACTTTTCTTAACTGTGCTCTAGACCATAGCTTTTTTGGTTAGTATTTTGGTTGGTTTTCGTTTGGGTTCTTCATAGGATAAATCCGATCCAGCTGTTCGGAGTTGGGGAATGCCAAAGTTCAGCCAGTGGGAGTGGGGAGCATAAATGTGTCTTTACAATGAAATACCGTGTATGGAGCTATGTGCACAGTGGGCACTGCATTATGGGCCTTTTGAAACATTTTCTCCTCTGACAGATATTCAAGAAACATATTATTCTTGCATTTAAACCAATGGGGAGACTATGGGTCTGAAAGCATCAGAAACTTTCCAAGCCTAGGAATGTCATCAGATTTGTCTGCATCCAGAAGACATGATTTTTCTGATAACAGTCTGACTCATTTTGGAATTCCCAGGGTCTGGCCTCCTGTCCCCATTTTCCCTTGGATTCCCTTTTCTTAACTCCCAGTTCTCAGTGACAAGTCCTAGGGTGATCCTCTAGCATATTGAAGACTGATCTGATAGCAATAATTTATACTATGCATTGCTGATGTTGTTTCTGTTTTGGAATACATTTCGGAAATGGGGTTTTGGAGGCTAGTTCTGTGTAGAACTGTCCCGAAAGGGCCTTTCAGATGTCTTTAGATGCTAGAATAAGGTTTGCCAACATTGCTGGTTACAGAGTTTTGGTGAACAAAAATGAGGCCAAGCGATTGCAAAGGGACTGTGATGCTGCTCCAATATCCCCTGAGGGGTTGGGCCATCTTCCCAGCTGCCCTGCACATTGGCTGCTAATATTTCACACCTGGAAAACTGTCCTGGGCTGAGGGAAGACACCTGGCTTGAAGAGCTAGGGAAGTGACTGATACGGAAGCATAAGCTCCGTTACTTTAAGTAGTTCTCTGTAGATCAGGACAAGGCCAGACTAACTATACCTGAGCCTCTTTCTCTTCTCTTTGTTCTTCAAGTTCTTCACCTATGAAACAGAAATAACAATAGTTCCTATCTCCTAGCATTTTAGAGAGTATTAAGTGAGACAGACAATCCCTGTGTATCACTCAAGGTTCAGTCAGAGAAGCAGAACTACTTTAAGTTACCTAGAAGACAAAGTTATTATAAAGACTGGAATGTGCAATTGTAGAAAATGACAGAGGAACCTATGCCAGGCTGTGGTCTCTTCTTCTAACGTTGAGCTTAAAGTAGCTTTAGTTAAGCAGGTCGGCAGTAAGATGGGAGAACTGGGTGTGGTTGAGAACAAAGACAAACTGGAAGCCATGGGAATAGACTGGAAGGCATGTCTGTCTCTCCCCACCACAAACTCAGTGCCATGGCTGACATACAGGAGAAGCTGGTTCCCTTCCCCAAGAGCCATAGATGCCTGAGAAGAAGCTGCAGGAAGAAACAGAGCAGGAGTTGGAGGAAGTGACAATGACCACATGAGACAGCTGCCATAGAGTCTACTGCCTCACACTGACCTTTGGAGCACAGAAAATACGGTGACTGCCTCACTTCCATATTTCATGTCTCATGCAGAATTTCTCTGGTGACCTGCACTGACCTGGAACCCCTCAGGAAACGGAATTCTGGGAGATGTAGTTCCAGCTTAGCTATGTGGTCACAGTGCAAGGCCTATGAAGGCTCCAGGAGTGTTAAGAGACTGAGTGTGTAGCATCGTAATAAATGTTAAGTATTGGTGTGGCTGCATTATGAGAAGACAGAGGCAGAGAGTTTCTAGTCTGAGAAAACCAGGAATAAGGGTAGTGGTCTCCCAGGGTCCACTGGAGGTTCACGTTTGAGGTGGAGAGGGTTACTCCGCAAGCTGGAAACCTCTCTGCTTCTTACTGTCATAGCTGCCGACACTGTCCCAGGCTGGCAAGTTGGACTTCACCTTCTCAGAGTAGTCTCCCCCTCCGGATGCATAAAGGCCCTCTCTTTAGCCCCTCTGGAGCTCTTTTTCTTCTGATTGCAGAAGAGACTGTAGAAAGAGGCTGGCTGTAGCCATAGAAACTCAGCTCAAAGCGGGATTTTGTGTTCTCCACGGCAGGTGCCGCAGCCTTTGGTGCTCTGGCTTATGTGCTGTGCGACGTGATTAACTCAGGCTGGTTTTTTTTTTTTAAGATTTTTTTTTCTTGACGTGGACCATTTTTAAAAGTCTTTATTGAATCTGTTACAATGTTGTTTCTGTTTTATGTTTCGGTTTTTTGGCTGTGAAGCATGTGGGATTCTAGCTTTCTGCACCTCCTGTGTTGGAAGGTGAAGTCTTAAACCACTGGGCCACCATTCAGACTCTCTACTCAATCAGTGCAGCCCCTGCCGCAGCAACATCAGCCCATCCCCATCCTGTCCCATAAGATTCCTAATCATGTTAGGAGATGGTGAGCTTTCTCCAAGAAATTATAAACATGCTCTCTGGGGATCCCTGCAGACACTGCGAGCATTTCCATGAAGCACGGGTTGGTCTTCACGTATAAACGGAAAGTAAATAAGAGTGAAGAATCTGTACAAAGCCCTCTGATTTGTGCCCCCATGCCTCTGTTTATTTGTAGGGAAGATAAGGTTGTCAGCCACCTTCCTCAAAAGGCTATTCAGAGGTTTCACACTGGAGACTTGACATTTATTAACTAGGGTTAGATGAAACCTCTGATTTAATCTCCAGAAAAAAATGCTTTGAGTGTTTTAGTCATAGGGACCATATAAGCATGAAGAATTTTACCCATAGCTCTTGAAGGAGGCTGTGGTCAGTCAACAGGGGCATGGGCCAGTCCTTGGCATGTTCTGTTTATAGCTGTGTCCAGACAAGTGGAGAATGAGAGGAGATCAGTATATACTAGGTTGACTTATTAACTTTTAACTGTTCACATACTGAACAAATATATTCTGAAAATATTTACCATAGAAGAGGATAGAATCGTTTTGGTCAACAGGTTACAATTGGACTACAGCCTCTTAATAGGGTAAGACCACTTTTGGGGGACAAAACTGTAAACATTGTTGAGCTTTCTGCATGCCAGTCACTACACTATACACTTTCATACAAACATCTCCTTTAATTTGCTCAGTAATTCTTCCAGGTGAGTATTATCAATATTATCTTTGAGGCTCAGAAATGTGTACGACCACAAGCTAGGGGCTTCCCTGGTGGCTTAGTGGCAGAGAACCCACCTGCAGTGCAGCAGACATAGGTTCAGTCCCTGGGTCGGGAAGATTCCCTGGGGAAGGAAAAGGCAACCCACTCCAGTATTCTTGCCTGGGAAATCCCATGGACAGAGGAACCTGGCAGGCTATATAGTCCCTGGGACTGCGAAAGAGTTGAACATGACTTAGCTATTAAACAAAGACGATGACAATACAAGCTAAGTTCAGTTCAGTTCAGTTGCTCAGTTGTGTCCGACTCTTTGCGACCCCATGAATTGCAGCATGCCAGGCCTCCCTGTCCATCACCAACTTCCGGACAAGCTAGGCAGGAACTAAACCAGAGTTCCAACCTAGGCTGTATTTAAAAAAAAACCATGCTCTTCTCACTATATTATGAAACACCAATAGTTGCTTTCTAGGTCAACAGCTGTATTATTTAGCACTTACTATTTATGTTATTTTTGCAACAAAGAGGTAATCTAAGTAAAGATAAAACAACCTTTTATGGACTATAGCAATTATATTTTAGAGTACACAATTATTATTAGTTCTTATTAGTATACTAATAGTATTAATTATAATATTAGTATAATATATAATTATTTTTATACCTAGGCTTGTAAAAAAGTGAATGATCTTAATATTCTTGTGTATTTGTGAAACAAATTCTACTCCTTGAAATAAAGACTAATAACAGATGAATTCTTGCAAAGGGGAGGCCAATTGCATCTAGCTCTGGGAAGGAAGTTCCAGGGATCTGAAGGATACAAACATTTAAGAGAAACCCGAAGCATGATGTAAGAAAGCTTACTTGCGCAGTAAAATCATGGTACTTCAGGTCATTTCATTCCTCCTGTTTGGTTTAGGGGTGTAATGCCTATTTCTCCCGGAGAAGGCAATGGCAACCCACTCCAGTACTCTTGCCTGGAAAATCCCAAGAAGGGAGGAGACTGGTAGGCTGCAGTCTATGGGGTCACGAAGAGTCCGACACGACAGAGACTTCACTTTCACTTTTCATTTTCATGCATTGGAGAAGGAAATGGCAACCCACTCCAGTGTTCTTGCCTGTTGAATCCCAGGGATGGGGGAGCCTGGTGGGCTGCTGTCTATGGGGTCGCACAGAGTCGGACACGACTGAAGCGACTTAGCAGCAGCAGCAGCAGCAGCAGTCTATTTCTCCAAGTCTAAACCATCACCAAGAATCCCTCATTGCTTGTCCGTGGTATGCTGGAAAGGTGACTTTTCAAATGTCATCTATTTGCTGTAATTATCCAAGTTTCAAATCAGAAGCACAATAAAAATCATTTTGTGTTTAGCCCGAAAGGAAGACACTGATAAGCAAAAGTGTGTGCACTTCACTCACATCAACAGTCAGCTGAATACGCTGGCCTTATTCCACGCATTTTACTTTTTTTTGATTATTACAAAAGTTTATTTAACAAAAAAGTTCAGTTAAGAAAATGTACATGACCAAATTTTTCTCATAGTAAAATGTGGAGAGGGGATGCACGGATGTTGATTGCTCTGGTGAACACAGCTATTGTTCATACTCATTCCAAGGCTTCTAACACGATGATATTATTTCTTCGTATTACCACCATTCCAATACATTTTGCTTTTAATATCTCTTGTAACTGGAGATTTTAAAATCATAGAATGCAGACTATTCCTATTTTTCTCCCCATTTCCCCATCCAACCTGAGCTGTCTCTAGAAGCAATAGAGAGGGAAAGTGGTAGGTATACAAAGGGGCCTTGTGGAGGCAGCCATGTCAGCAAGTGCTCTTGGAGATGTTTTTCTGGAGGTGGTGATGGATTTACCTCGCCTTGTGACATGGACTGCACTCCCTGCCAAGGACAGGACAAAACCACATCTTGAGTCTAGGCTCTGAGTCTGATCTCTGTCTTGGTGGACTTTGCTGACTGATTGAACATGCTGTAGGCAGACATCACGCTCGTCTATTGCCATGGCCTGGATGTGCTAATAGATTGTGTGCTGATCCTGACAGATGGGCTCGGGGATTTTTCTCACAATGTCAATACTCACGGAACTCTTAACTTACCACAATGAGAGCAATTTCCTTCTTCAAGGCAATCCAGCCTGGCATTCTACCCTCAAGGAGTTTAGGGTCTATTCACTGAAATAAATGTAAAAAAAAATTATCCCCAGTCAAACACAAAGTGACAGATGCTAACTAAGTGGTTCTGGCCAGGGCCACTCAGCTGCAGAGGTGCTGAGCTTTCTCTGGGGTCACTCGACTAACTTCTGTAGAATGTGGGGAGCCACTGGAGGGTTTTAAGCAGACAGGGCAACAGAATCAAAGTGATGCTGTAGGAAGACGATTCTGGCTTTGCGATTGACTCTGAAAAGACCCCCACCAGTCTTGCAGGGGGCACAAACTGGAGTTGTGATGTGATCCTCACATGACAGTGATCGCTGTAATTTCTCTGTTAAAACTCCCTGACCCTGGGCCTCCCTGGTGGCTCAGTAGTAAGGAATCTGCCTGCCAATGCAGGAGACATGGGTTCGATCCCTGGACCGGGAAGATCCCACATGCCATGGAGCAACTAAACTGGTGCGCCACAACTATTGAGCCTGTGCTCTAGAGCCTGGGAGCCCCAACTACTGAGTCCATGCGCCTAGATGCTGTGCTCTGCAACAAGAGGAACCAGCCCCACAACTCAGCTACAGAGTAGCCCCGCTCCCCACAACTAGAGAGAAAAGTCTGCACAGTGACAAAGACCCATCACAGCCAAAAATAAACAAATAAAATTATTTTAAAAAACCCCTCCCTGACCCAATATTGAAGTTTTCCAAGAATATTTTCAGAATCCCTTTACTCAACACTGGCTCCTTTACTGTTTTCTCCAGGGAGTTAAAGATAAAAGTTTACTTAGGAAATAACTTTGGTGATTCATTGCAAATGTAGAAGAGGAAGCCGTGGTGGAGAGATTTTCCTCCAAGGGCTGGCACTAAAGAAGTGACCGGAGGTCCTTGCAAGGGGTTTCCCAGTTCAGTCCCTCCTCATCTTTGACAAAGCACATTTGAAAAATAAATAAGAATGTGGATGACCTGAATGTTTTAAGCATTTATTTAGTAGATACATATTGAGATTTATAGATTGTGGACATGGCTTTTATTTTTCTGCCGGCATCTATTGAACATTTGCAAAGATGACTCACCCCTTAGAGCAAAATATAAAACCCAATAAATTCCTCAAAGTAGAAACCATGTGAACCTTATTTTCTGAAAATGTTTTTAATCACACACATACACACTAAACAAAAACCTGAGAGAAAAATCAAAACTGTAATTACAGAGTACTTTAAAATGAATGAAAATATGGTCAAAGCTAAACTCAGAGGAAAACTCATAACCTTGGATGATTATTTTTACCTTAATAAAGAATGAAAATAAATGAGCTAAGCACATTTTCAAGGAGCTGGTTTTAAAGGAGTAGTAGACATAGAATGCTGCCATGCACAGAAAAACATGGGGCCAGGTGAGTAACCTGAGAACCGGAGTAAATGAAACCAGTGAAGGAATCTGAAGGTGACCCATCGTTCTTGGATATAGGTGGTGTCCTCTTCCAGGGTGTATGTTCAGTACTTCAGTACATCCTGAGTTCCATGAAAACATGGAAGATGTTTATTGGTTATTTAAACTTGATGATATGATTAAAAAATCTTCTACTTTTTCATTTTTGAAAAGGAGCTATAAAGTGCATTGATCTTACCTTGTTAAAATTTCAAGGTACAGTTAAAAGTTTGTTACCCACAGGAAGACTGAGTACTATTAAAACTCCTTATTGGAAGCTACGGAAAAAAACATTACACGGGTCAAAAGAACACCAGGTGTTGTACAAAGCATACACCAGGACAGCAACTGAGAAAAATCTAAGAGATCATTGCAGGGTGTCATTAAACTAGTTTTAATTATTTTGGTCTGAGTTGTTTGTAAGGGTTTTCTGTTTTGTAATAAATCTGTAGAGTGCACCTGCTTACTCAGTTTCCTGGAAGTGCTATTTTGGGTGATGCTGAACTTTCTTTTAGTCTCAGATTTATACCAGCCTAAGCCCTGCTGGTCAGAAAAGGCAATGGCACCCCACTCCAGTACTCTTGCCTGGAAAATCCCATGGACGGAGGAGCCTGGTGGGTGGCAGTCCATGGGGTTGCTAAGAGTCAGGCACAACAGAGCAACTTCACTTTCACTTTTCACTTTCATGCATTGGAGAAGGAAATGGCAACCCACTCCAGTGTTCTTGCCTGGAGAATCCCAGCGACAGGGGAGCCTGGTGGACTCTCTGGGGTCGCACAGAGTCGGACACGACTGAAGTGATTTAGCAGCAGCAGCAGCAAGCCCTGCTGGTCAGTATTTGCTGAAGTTATCAGAGCATGAAAAAACCACTCTTCCTCCTGAGTTTTTTATCTCAGATTCAACTTTCTCCTACTCCCTGCAAAGGCAGATCCCAGAGCAGACTGTCTTTCAGCCTTCATCTTTTGGCTAAGATTGTGCACTTTTGTCCTTTTCAAAACTTCATAGGTATCTTAGTGAAATGCAGGAAGAAAGGGGCTAAAATATTACACAGGAATTCTCTACCGAAGATTTTGTACCAAACTATGCTCCTTGGAATGTGCTAGCTGATGCTAACAGGTGTTCCATAGTTTTAAATCACTCTGTTTAAGCCCCCACAGTTTCTGTCTGAGCACAGGACACTTTTTCACAGCTACCTGGGCCTGACAGTAGGTTTCCTTCTTGGCTCCCTTGTCCTTGGAGCAGACAGTGATCTGGACCAGTTTGTGAACTTGCGTGGTGCTTTTTCTTTTGTCTTGCCTTTTAGCAGTACCTGGCACCACGCTTTTCACATGTGTTGTGATCCTCCCACTGGTTTCATTTTTCTTCCTTTAACAGCAATGAGGATAAAATCTAATAAGCTTCTGTGTGTGTACTAAGTCAATTCAGTCGTGTCTGACTCTTTGTGACCCTATGGGCTGTAGCCCACCAGGCTCCTTTGTCCATGGGATTCTCCAGGCAAGAATACTGCAGTGGGTTGTCCTTTCTTCCTCCAGGGGATCGTCCTGACCCAGGGATTGAACTGACGTCTCATAAGTCTCCTACATCAGCAGGCAGCTTCTTTGCCACTAGTGGCTCCTGGAAAGCCTCAATACCTTCCTACCATGTATCACCTCACTTGCTGCTTTCAATACGTAACTCTGGTGCTGGACTATTCATTCTGATGGGAGTGTGTATGTGTGTGTACTTGTGTGTGTGTGGTATGCAGAGTTGGGGCGGGGGAATGGTCTGTGAAATCAATCCTACTGGTAGCCAGCTGGACACCTGCACATGGCCTTTCTTTGCAGCCCCCTGCCCACGGCCTTTCTTTGCAGCCCCCTGCCCACATTAGAGGTATCACATGCTAAGCCACTTCAGTTGTGTCCAGCTCTTTGTGACCCTTTGAACTAGCCCACCAGGCTCTTCTGTCCATGGGATTCTCCAGGCAAGAATACTGGAGTGGGTTGCCTTGACCTCCTCCAGGGGATCTTCCTGACATAGGAATTGAACCCACGTCTCCTGTAGCTACTGGATTGCAGGCAGATTCTTTACTGCTGAGCTACCAGGGAAGCCTAGAGGTGCCACAGATGTCTGCTAATGATAGGGTGAGCGAAGTTTTATTGTTCACCTCCTGAAGCCTTGAGAAAGGTTCAACTGGGTTCTTCACTTCAAATTCACCATGACGGAATCCAGTCCTACAGCACTGGTGGAGAAGCACAGGGGCTGGCGCCCGTGCTTTAGCTAGACGTGTGCATCCCTTAGCTGGAGGCGGGGGAGCTGAGGGGGTACAAGGAGATTCTCTCACGCTGTGAGAAATATCCCCGAGCCCCTTTGCCTTCTTCAACCCCTCCCTCTCCTGTCCCCTCACCAGGTTCTGTCTCCCGAAGTCTCATCTCATCTCTACTTCAAAACCATGGTCCTTCTTCCGGCCGTTTCTGGAGTCATGGAAACCTTCAACACTTTGGTCAGTCAGTCAGTCGGTTCAGTCGCTCAGTCGTGTCCAGCTCTTTGTGACCCCATGGATTGCAGCACGCCAGGCCTCCCTGTCCATCACCAACTCCTGGAGTTTACTCAAACTCACATCCATCGAGTTGGTGATGCCATCCAGCCATCTCATCTTCTGTTGTCCCCTTCTCCTCCTGCCCCCAATCCCTCCCAGAATCAGAGTCTTTTTTTGGTAGGTCACAGCAATCCCGGTTCTTGCCATTTCTGCAGATAGGCAGAGGGAGAAGAGTGATGGCTCCTAAAATCTCTCTTTCTCTCTCTGTGTGTATCCATGGCTATCTGTGCTATGAGGAACATTTTGCTTTTCCTCTGATATCTAGATAGCTCCAGAACTTCAAGGAACACTAGCCATCTTGCATTTGGAGGGTGCCTGCTGTCAATTATAAATTGGCACTTACCAAGAGCATTGCCAATGACTGAACCACAAAGGCATTTGCCATCTGCTTCTATGGAGATTGAGCCCCGCGCTGCTATAGCTGTTGACCGTCAGCACCCCCTGAGGGAGTTCAGGGTGGAGGGAGGCACTCTGTGCTCCAGGGAGTCTGGTGGGACAGCTCTTTAGATAGTTGTTTTTAGGGACAGATTTTATGATCTCAATCCTGGCATCTCCTCATATCTAGAGAAGCACTAACTCCCTTCATGGTGACGTCAGATCCTCATGACTCACAAAAACCTTTTGTAAAATGAGTGCTTCATGCTATTGAACTCCCCCTTCACCAAAACCTTATATTGACTTTCCCCCACTGCTGCTTTGGAGCAGTCTCTCAGAGCTATCTTAGATGCTGCCTCCCAGGCTGCAGTCCTCATTTTGCCCCAAATATAACTTCACTCGAAATTCTCAAGTTGTACATCTTTTTTAGTCGACAGTTATGGCGACCAATGAAGCAACCCAGAGGGGACTTCCTTCCTTTGACTGGACTCCATGAGGAACCCGAGCTTTGGTACCAGCAGCGGCCCCTTGCACCAATCCGCCTCCTAGGGAGTGCAAATTGACGAATTTGGGTAAGTCTCTCCTAGTTCTTGAATCTCCGGTATTGGTTGAGACTCTGAGTTTTATTTGGCTGTGGAGCAGGTTACCTGCCCCCTCCCAGTAGGAAAGATACTGGGAGAGGGCCCGGGTGAAACATCCGGGGCAGACCCACTCATGGTCTAGACACTGACGGGGCTTGGTTGAAAGATCCAGAGAAATTCCCACCCAGGCAAAGATACTGGGCGTGGGGAGGGGGGAGGTGGTTGGCTGAAAGATGCCAGGGGAATTACCCACCTGGTGGAAAGGTACTGGGTAAGGGGGCTGGAATGGGGAAAAAAATCGAGTAATAGCCAGGGCTTGGCTGAAAGATGCCGACAAGTTCACTAGTGAATTTTATTGACTAATTCAGCTTAAAGTGGGAAACAGAATCTCCCAAAAACAGAAATGAAGGGGTGTCAGAAAGCCAGCCTCTAACACTCTAGCCAGATTCATGTACAATACATGTGGAGCTCATACTTGCAAGTACCTAGTTAACTGGAGAAATTATACTAAAAGAGACCTCAACCTAAAATGGCCAAACGGGTTCTTTCAATATTCCAAAATTGACATTTTTGCAGGCACAGTTAGAAAAGGCTGGCTGTGTTTACGTTGACTGGTATCTAGAAGCTTCTAAAATAGGAAATGATAAAGTGACTTCTTTGCAGGAAACCAACAAGAAATTGCTTGAAACTATCAAAAAAGGCTGCTAATACTGACTTTGCCAGGTCGCAGGTCTAGTGGAACTAGAAAGTCACGTTTGGCATTTATGCCAATTGGCTTTTGATTTCTGGGCTTCTCTTTGCCTTTTGTTTCATTTGGAATGTGACTCCTGGCTGGTGAGGTACTGGTTCGGTTTGATTTGAGTGCGCAGACATCTGGTACAAATTGCTCCAGCTAATATGGAAATTGCTCACTCTAAGGTACTACACCCGACCTGGGAATGCCTTAGGAAAAAAAAATTTTTTTTTGACTGGTCAGTCTATAGCTGTGATCCAATGACAAGAAAAACAGCCTGGGGTTTATCAAACTAAGACCTCTGGGACCAACTAAGAATCCCTGCTGGGACCAATCCGCCCTTGTTATCAGGGCCCATTTGAATATTATGTGGTCCAAATTCTGGCTATAAAACTATGACAACAGAAAAATACAATTTTTGACAATGTGGTCACAATATTCTTCAGTCTCCAGAGAAAGCTTACAGAAAAAAAAATACATTATCTCTTTAAAAATTCTTGCCCTGAGGAAATAACTCCTCCTATATCCAAAATCACTGCAGATGGTGACTGCAGCTATGAAATTAAAAGACGCTTACTCCTTGGAAGGAAAGTTATGACCAACCTAGATAGCATATTCAAAAGCAGAGACATTACTTTGCCAACAAAGGTCCATCTAGTCAAGGCTATGGTTTTTCCTGTGGTCATATATGGATGTGAGTTGGACTGTGAAGAAAGCTGAGCATCGAAGAATTGATGCTTTTGAACTGTGGTGTTGGAGAAGACTCTTGAGAGTCCCTTGAACTGCAAGGAGATCCAATCAGTCCATTCTAAAGGAGATTGGTGTACTTTGGAAGGAATGATGCTGAAGCTGAAATTCCAGTACTTTGGCCACCTCATGCGAAGAGTTGACTCATTGGAAAAGATTCTGATGCTGGGAGGGATTGGGGGCAGGAGGAGAAGGAGATGACAGAGGATGAGATGGCTGGATGGCATCACTGACTCGATGGATGTGAGTCTGAGTGAACTCCAGGAGTTGGTGATGGACAGGGAGGCCTGGCCTGCTGCGATTCACGGGGTCGCAAAAAGTCGGACGTGACTGAGCAACTGAACTGAACTGAACTGATACCTTTAGCCCAGAGCTCTCTAGATTCCTAAAACCAAAAGAAAAAAAGGGGGAACAAAGCCTTTTAAAGTCTTATTCCAACCATTTTTTACAACTAGTATTCATAACTAAGTCTGGAAAACAAAGCTATTGAGTCTCTTGTGTCTATTTGGATATATGTATGTCTCAGTGTGTGTCTTTGTTTTTTTGAATAATATTACTGAGATTAGTTTGTAAATGAGCTCTAATCGAACTGACCTTAAAAAAAAAGTAAGCACTTACAAATCAAATAATTCTAAATACAAGAGAAATTAACCTAAATGAATTTCAGGTTCATGTGAATTGGGAAATATTCAGTATTAAATACCTGATATTAATGTTTGTTGATCTAACTAATGTAGACATGTCTAAGAATAATTAACATTAAGCAGAATATTTTCATTGTACCTAGGTTTAATATAAGTTAAATATTATATCTGTTACAAGTTTGTCAGCAAGGAAATTACCTCGAGTGAAGAAACTTCTAAAAAAATGTAAATTAGATTATGAGCCTTTAGATAAACTCTATTAAGAATAATTATGCTTTAGGAATATCTGTCTAAAATAGTCTCTGCAGATTGGGGTACTTGAACTTCTAAGGGTTGTGCTGAACTAAGTGTTGGAAGTATATTGAATAGCTATTTTCAAATAAAATAAGATTTTGAAACATTTACTATCTTAATTTCTTCTTACAGAGAAACTAGACAGGTTTGGGATTTAAAAAAATGAATGATGTTTGGTGCCATCCTAAAATGTTCTAAGAAAGCAAAGGTTTTAGAAATTATCACTGATATTTATGCTCACCAGTCTATAAAATGCTAATATAAAAGTCAGTTCTTGGTTGCTTAAGGGTAGTAGGAAGTGTGTTTTGGGAAAAGAAAGTATGAGGAATGGAATTGCATTTCGTGAAGGGAAAAGGAAGTAAGCCTGACTTACAGGCGGGTTTTTAGGATGGAAGAACATAGTCATGGGTGCAGAAAGTGATAAGGGTTCTGAAAAGTGAACCACGAGGAAAGAGTTTTGTGCATGGTTAGCACTAAGTTTAAAATAAAGTTAAATTTACCTTTTAAATAAAGTAAGCTGGTGCAAAACCTTGAAGTTAGCTTTTCTCTCTATTAAGAGGACATCTTTTCTTCAGATATTGAACTGCCCTTGATAATAGATTTAAGTTTCTTTATCTCTTAAACGACCAGTTCTGAAATCCTTTATTGTTACTTTGGCTAAGTGAATAGCTACTGGTTCACAATGACCTATAGTCCTATCTGACTGAGTGTTCTAAACCTTTTTGATATTTGTTGACAAAACTTCCTAAATCATTCTAATGAAGATTTCTAGCTAACTTTGGGATGCTTCAGAGGGCCCCTGAAACATCCCAAAGGGAGATATTACACTAATTAGGTTCACTTTGCATACAGAATTACATGAGGAGTATTGTCAAGTGAGTAATAAGTCTCAGGTTATAGTGTATGGTAAATGTTACTAATATAGATATCCTAGAAACTGTATGAAGTTCCTAAAATTCTGATATGTTTGGGTAAAATGTTATCAGGCATAATTCTAGTTGCTATCTCAAAATATTGTGATAGCACTAACCAAGTTTTGCAAAAATGCTTCCTCTTCAAGAAGATTTATAGACAGGGCTTTGGATAAATACCAGTTTCTGATTTGGGTGAGGATTCTAACGGAAAACCTGATGATTTCACAAAGGTTAACAAGAGGCTGAATAAACTGGTAAATATGCTTATAACCTTTAAGGTTTCTATCTGAAAGATTACTGATTTGAATCTGTGTTTTCCAAGTGTTAAGACACACCTTCCCCTCAAACTAATTATGACAGTAATTTGGTAAAATTGTATTCTATAAACAAATTGAAACATTTATCTTTTCTGTCTGAACCCTCCAGAGATTGGAAGCTCTTAGTTTCCAGTAACTTTATCAGATAAGTTAGGAAGGTTATCTCACTAACAGGTACAGAAATCTCAAGGAATTTTGGAGACCTTGAGAAGGGAGGAACTTACTTAGATCTGTTAGGCAAAATCTGTGATAAGCCTTTGGCATGACTTTCCTAGCCCTGAAAGAAAGAAAGAAAGAAAAAGAAAGTGAAGTTGCTCAGTTGTGTCTGACTCTTTGCGACCCCATGGACTGTAGCCTACCAGGTTCCTCTATCCACGGGATTTTCCAGGCAAGAATACTGGAGTGGGTTGCCACTTCCTTCTCCAGGACATCTTCCTGATCCAGGAATTGAATCCCGGTCTCCCGCATTGTAGGCAGATGCTTTACCGTCTGAGCCTTTGGAGAAGTCCTGAAAGGTTTTATTATAAAAGTTCAGTCTGAGACTCTTTAAGTCTCAGCAAAGCAAAAAAGTCTATGATCATTTATGGTTATATAAATTATCAGGCCAAGTTTATTGGGACCAGATCTATATTACAAACAAGTTGTAATTTGGTTATATTTGGTAAAAATGATGGTGATTTTAGGGAGAAAAAGATGTTTCAATGAATGTTAAATCCCAGTTTGTTAATGGAGGTCTGTATCTACTAAGAATCATTTCCTGGATAGTTCTTTGCTGTTCAGTTCAGTTCAGTTCAGTCGCTCAGTCGTGTCCAACTCTTTGCAACCCCATGAATCGCAGCACGTCAGGCTTCCTTGTCCATCACCAACTCCCGGAGTTCACTCAGACTCACATCCATCGAGTCAGTGATGCCATCCAGCCATCTTATCCTCTGTCATCCCCTTCTCCTGCTCCCAATCCCTTCCAGCATCAGAGTCTTTTCCATTGAGTCAACTCTTCTCATGAGGTGGCCAAAGTACTGGAGTTTCAGCTTTAGCATCATTCCTTCCAAAGAAATTCCAGGGCTGATCTCCTTTAGAATGGACTGGTTGGATCTCCTTGCAGTCCAAGGGACTCTCAAGAGTCGTCTCCAACACCACAGTTCAAAAGCATCACTTCTTCGGCACTCAGCTTTCTTCACAGTCCAACTCTCACATCCATACATGACCACAGGAAAAACCATAGCCTTGACTAGATGGACCTTAGTTGGCAAAGTAATGTCTCTGCTTTTGAATATGCTATCTAGGTTGGTCATAACTTTCCTTCCAAGGAGTAAGCGTCTTTTAATTTCATGGCTGCAGTCACTATCTGCAGTGATTTTGGAGCCCCCCAAAATAAAGTCTGACACTGTTTCCACTGTTTTCTCATCTATTTCTTGTCCCCCCATCTTTGCTGTTAGGGTATATTAATGTAAAATTTAATTGAATTATTAAAGGACACTCTACGGTTATTTCTGAAGCTTATCTCAGTAATCTGTCTTTGGATGAAGATCAGATGCCTTATGCATGACCTTCAACCAAGACTGGAAAAAGACATAAATTAAAGAACTGTCTCCAACCTGGATGGAAGGACCTTTCTATTAGGTACTCTAAACTAGCTCATGTCCAGTGAAATTGATGAGAAACTGACTTTTGAATTAAATTCCATTTCCAAAGGCCCCTAAGCTGAACTAGTCTATGGAGAGGTCTGCTGACCTCAAACTCACCTTCCTCAAACAGAGAAAACTACACTACACTAGGAGAAGAAGAAGACAACATCAGAAGTAGATAGCTTGCCCAAGACGCTGATCTGACTTGTGTGATCATTTATAATGTTTTCTTGATTCCTTGGACCAATGCCTATCAATCAAATGTTTTTTACCATGGACATGATTCTATGCTAGTTTAAAACTCAATCCAATCCAATTGTTGGGTTGTGGCCAATTACCCATGTCTAGAATGTCTGGGTTACCTTGGTGGATTTCTGTTCTCCAGGGCTCTGATTGGATACCCCCTCGGAAATTTATTTTAGATGAGGGTTCAGTCCTGTTCTATCTATTCATGATATTACTAGATGAGATCCTCTCACCTGGCCAGTCCTGCTCTCATGCAGGCCATAGATTCAAGTTTTCTCTTATGGTCATTCAAACTCAATCGGAGTGATGAGCTAAGTCTCAATAAAAAAAATTAACCTCTCATCTATTGAAAGGAAAATGCCCACAGCTGTGGAGTGGATCTACATGGTTAACACCAGGCTATGGTCATTTAAGTTTAAAAGCTCCTCTATGTTGCGAAGGGTTAAATCATACTAAAAATGATCAACCTGGTAATTATGAGACAAGGCTGCGTGCTTTATGAACCATGTCTATTATTACCCTTAGAGAGAGTGATGAATATGGAACTCAGTGGATTTGTGGTACTAATTTATGGCCTTCAGGTCCACATGGATATGAAGGTGTAGCCTGGGATTCCCATGAATTTAAGGTCATACATTTTAACAAATTAGAGGTAACCCCAACCAGTCTACCATTGGTATGATCCCAGTGGGTCAAGGATCTGTATTCTACTGGTATGACCATTTAGCAGCTTGTGTGTGTGTGTGTGTGTGTGTGTGTGTGTGTGTGTGTGTGCCTTCAATGGGGTTAGAGGATGTAATCAGCCATGCTGAAGCCTTAACAATTTTCATAAGCTTTAAATGATAGTAACTGGGCTGTCAGCTTATTGAATTCTGAGATCTCTATGATGAGAAAGGCAGTGCTATACAACTACAAGGCCCTTGACACCTTACAGTATCTCAGGGAGAGATCTGCGTTACAATTCAAAGTTAATGCTATATTTTCATTCCTGATAAATCCTTTCATGTAACACATTTGATGAACCATATGAAAAATCAGATTTCTGCTTTAAATGACCCATTCCCTAGTCTTGACGACCTTTTAGGAAACTGGTTTGGTGTGGGAGGCTCATGGCTTAAATATTTACTTTTAATTCCACTAATGTTATTAACTATATTATTTGTATTTTGCCTCTTTCACAAGATTATTGTTTCTTGTATTACCAAGTGTATGACTGAGCCGCCACAAAAATAATGATGACTAGACTTGAAGCAGTTGATCAAATGTATAGCTCAATATTTGATCAACGATTGTAATAGTATAAGTCTAGATATGGGAAGATGCAACAGAAGGGAATACTTTTCTGGACCATAACTAGAAGACAGGTGTCCAGAGAGCTTTGACTATTAAGACCTAGTCTAGTAATAGCACAGTGAGTGGCCTATCAACAAAAACCTTCTTCAGAACTGGGAACAAGCCTTCCCAGCAACGCGGGACAAAATACTCATGAAATGCCCCCCAAAGTATGGTCGGATTTATGACCACAAGGGAGCCATGTCAACTATAAATTGGCACTTACCAAGAGCATTGCCAACGACTGACAACAAAGACGTTTGCTATCTGCCTCTACAGAGACTGAGCCCCACGCTGCTATGGCCCCACTCCTTCAGCATCCCCTGAGGAGTGCAGGGTGGAAGGAGGCACTCTGTGCTCCAGGGAGTCTGGTGGGACAGCTCTTTAGATAGTTGGATGTTTTTAGGGACAGATTTTATGATCTCAATCCTGGCATCTCCTCGTATCTAGAGAAGCACTAACTCCCTTCATGGTGACGTCAGATCCTCATGACTCACAAAAAACCTTTTGTAAAATGAGCACTTCATGGTATTGAACCCCCCCTTCACCAAAACCTTGTATATTGACTTTCCCCCACTGCCGCTTTGGAGCAGGCTCTCAGAGCTCTCTGAGAGGCTACCTCCCGGGCTTGCAGTCCTTATTTTGCCCCAAATAAAATTAACTCACAACTCTCAAGTTGTACATCTTTTTTTTTAGTTGACACTGCCAATACTTCATGTTTGCAAAAACTTTATGGGCCACGTTGTGAAGAAAGTTTTTTCCTCCTTTCTAACGCTGGCCTCAATGACAAAATCCCCATTCCAGTTATCTATATGTGTATAACAAATCACTCCCAAATCTAATGACTTAAAAACATCTTTATCTTGTTCATACACCTTACATTTGGGCAGAGCTCAGCCTGATGACTGCCGCTCTGTGATGTCTGGGTTTTTTGCTGCCGCAGTCATGTGAAGTCTCACACTGGGTCTCTCCAGGATTGTGGCCTCAGAGTAGATAAACCAGTGGCTCAGGGTTCCCAGGGATAGAGATCCAAGAGATCAGGGCAGAAGCTTCAGGGACTTTTCTGACCTAGTCATGGTTGTCACGCAGGATCACTTCTGCTGCATTCTGTTGGCCACAGAAGACCAGCCCTGACTCAGTGTGGGAGGGGAACTACACAAAGGCAAGACTATCAGGAAGCAGACATCAACCATGAATATTTATTGGAAGAATAGATGCTGAAGCTGATGCTGCAACACTTTGACCACCTGATAAGAAGAACTGACTCATGAGAAAAGACTCTGGTTCTCCTTGGAAGAAAAGTTATGACCAACCTAGACAGCATGTTAAAAAGCAGAGACATTACTTTGCCAACAAAGGTGCATCTAGTCAAAGCTATGGTTTTTCCAGGAGTCATGTATGGATGTGAGAATTGGACTATAAAGAAAGCTGAGCACCAAAGAATTGATGCTTTTGAACTGTGGTGTTGGAGACTGAACACCACAGAGAGTGGTGAGTCTCTTGGACTGCAAGGAGATCCAACCAGTCCATCCTAAAGGAAATCAGTCCTGAATATTCATTGGAAGGACTGATGCTGAAGCTGAAAACTCCAATACTTTGGCCACCTGATGCGAAGAACTCACTCATTGGAAAAGACCCTGATGCTGGGAAAGATTGAAGGTGAGAGGAGAAGGGGATGATAGAGGATGAGATGGTTGGCTGGTACCACCAATTTGATGGACATGAGTTTGAGTAAGCTCCGGGAGTTGGTGATGGACAGGGAAGTCTGGCGTGCTGCAGTCCATGAGGTGGCAAAGAGTCGGACATGACTGAGTGACTGAACTGAACTGAGGATGTGACAAAACTGTACCCTAAAGCTTCAGCGGATGTTCCACTAGAAAGAAGAGATCAGGACACACATTTTCTGTGCTCCTTCCAGCCACTGTGTTGTCTTTATTAGATGGGATTAAGAGGCAGAGAGCATTTGTATTTATTCCCTTCAATGGACTGGCAGTCACGTTATCCATGCTGGCTCTTGAGGAATCCGTCTCGACTCTGCACACTCAGTTTTCACCTTGTACCAGAGACAGAGGACATTCTGGATGCTGGCTTTAAAACGAGAGTAAGGCATCCAAACAACTGTGGAAGCAGCAGCCGTCCTGTCTCAGCTCCTAACTTCACACTGAGCGGTAAAAAAAGGAAATAAATGGAGACAAACGGTGCTTTGGTTTGGGAAATAACGTTTACGTGCACAGGATGCATCCACTTAAGTCTTTTAAAAACCAATTGTTCTAATGACTTTATTGCTCTGTAACAAAATAAACCAAAATGACATTGATTCCAAGGTCACTGAACTGAAGTTTAACTGTATTAATAAGATGCGAGTCTGAATGCTAGGAGGAGGCTGGAGGAGGAAGGCATCACAGTATATTGCGTTCTTGTAAACAGTAGTTCATACAGAGTACGAGGGACTCCTCTAGTTGATGCTAAATAGGGCCAAGTGCCTCTGCTTGCAGAGGGATGAAGCATTATGGATTACATTCCATGTTACATCTGCTGGGGCAAAATATCCTGCCCTAAAGAATAATGGATTCCAATCTGGCTACTTCTCTCCTAAGAAGCTGTTTCTGTTTCTTCTCCATGATTCCGGTTCCCTGTAAGGTGGACTCAGCCTCCAAAAGGAAGTCCAACGGGACGGCAGGAGAGGGAACTTCCCCCAATACAGAAGATGTCAAATGAAGATGAAGCTCTCACGGAGACTTTTTGCACATTCACGTCTCCAGCTCCATCTCCTTGGGGAAAGGATTTCATCATTGAAAGGAAAGGGCTGTATAGTCGTCAATAAATAAGAGCTCTCTGCCCTACCTTCCCCCATTTGACCCACCGTCTCCATGCTTCATAGCCTGCATCTGGTAATGAGAGTGGCAGGAGGGACTGCCTGACGGCATTTCCGGGGCAGATCACGTCTTCAAGTTGCTGCCGCATCAGCTTAGCCTGCATACCTTAACACACACCACCGGATGTACTCTGAGGACAGAAATTTGGCAGGATTGTAAAGTGGAGGTGGGGGGTCTGTGGGGAGCACTGGCATGTTAGGGGTTAGGGAGTAGGGCTTCCTGCTGCTCTGCAGAAAGACTGCAGGGCTCTCACATGTGACGATGCTGATTGGTGGGTACTGGGGACAAAGGTCTGGAACCAGAATCACACTTGGCTACGTGGATCTGAGCCTCACCCTGGGGCCACCCCACAGACTGGAGCGCCCTCCAGCGGGTTACCTTACACCACAAGGATGGGGAGGGAGCTGAGTTCTGGGGGGCAACAGTGGTTACCACCTGCTGGGTACTGCACTTGGCTCCACAGCTGAAGCTCTCAGCCTCAGCCCCACCTTGGGCAGCCTGGACGTGCTGTGCCATGGGCCCCCTGCCTTGAGGCTGATCCCCCACAGTCTCAGACCCTTGAGTCTCGTCTCACTGTTTCCTGGGTAGCTGGTCAGCACGGCAGCTCCTCTGGGTTAACACAGTGTGAGATGAGGCATCACCCCAGGGCTTGCCGACTTCAAAAGGAGGGGCCAGCAATCAGATGTTTTCTAGAACATCGAGGGGGACCAGACCTCTCTTCTTTCCACTGAGCACTCTGATAAAGCCGTCTTGTTCTTCTTCAGAAGCCACACAGATCTGAATAAAAGGAAGGAGAAAAAAAGACACATGTGAAAAGGAAAGAAGCCAGAACCCGCGGCTTGTATCACTGCTGGCTGACGTCAGCGGACACCAAATTGGAAAAGAGGGACTGGTTTAGGGAAATTGTGGCTTGGACAGAAAAATATTTGATAAGAAATTAGGTACCACCCTGGGTTTGGAACTAGATGCATGCATTGAATGTTTTCTGAAAGTCAGCTTTATGAGTGAGGATCAGTAAAGCAGGACTGGAGGTGATGATTCTGTGTTCCCTTCTCAAGTGTCCCTGTTGAGAGACCCCAGAAGGACAGAATGAGATAACGTTTAGCACAGAGCCTAGCATGCGGCACTCAGTGAGTCCTTGATGCATTATTTTATAATCCAAAATAACAGCCACCACTTAGAGGGCTCCTGTCATATACCTGGAAGTTTATACGTAAAATATCAGGAAGTCAAAGGAAGCTATTTCACACCTGGTCCCAAACAAACAGATGCTAATATCTTGCATACTTTGGGATTTCCCAGGTGTCACAGTGGCAATGAATCTGCTTGCTAATGCATGAGATACAAGAGACGTGGGTTTGATCCCTGGGTTGGGAAGATCCCCTGGAGAAGGAAATGGCAACCCATTCCAGTAGTCTTACCTGGAGAATCCCATGGACAGAGGAGCCTGGCAAGCTACACTCTATGGAGTTGCAAAGAGTTGGACATGACTGAGCACACACACACTCATTTCTTGTATATTTCAGAGCAGGATTGCCTACACTAGACTTTAAAAGGAGGTGGTTAATATCCACTTGGGTACTTTGTCATTCACCCTTTACATGACACTGAAGGGCATGTAAAGGCTTCCTTTGTGGCTCAACTGGTAAAGAGTCTGCCTGAAATGCAGGAGACCTGGGTTCAATCTCTGGGTTGGGAAGATCCCCTGAAGAAGGGAACAGCTACCCACTTTCGTATTCTGGCCTGGAGAATTCCCTGGACTGTATAGTCCATGGGGTCACAGAGTTGGACACAACTGAGTGACTTTCAAATGGAATGGAAGGGTGCATATGTTCCACCTGTAAGTGAGAAGTGGTTTCAAAGGGCTGTTACTGTGTTGTGAGTTTCTCCGGTTGAACTTGCTCCCAAGGGTGGTGGGTTGTGTCTTAGGTTGAATTCCCTAGGACAGAGCTTGAGACAAGAATCCTTGCACAAGTGACCTGTTGTGGGAGTGCTCTGGGGAGGTGGGAAGTGAGGGAAACAGGGCGGGACAGGAGAAGGAGCTGGAAAGCTTTTGGGCTCAGCTGGATGTGAACCTCAGCCTGATCCTACAGCAAGCTCCAGAGTTTTAACTGTGTCATTGACTCCCTTAGAAGCAAGGGGTCTGGCAATTTGGACCACATGTTAGATATTAGATATCACTGTCGGGTGAGAAGCATAACCTCTCTGGGGGATTCGCTGGAGAAAGGGCAGCTATGAGTTGTTAGTCATTGACATAGCAACTAGAAGATGGTGCCCCCATCTAGTGAAGGAGATGCAGACAGGGCTCCAACAGAAACCAATAGAGTGGGCTCTTCTTTGACACAGAATAAGGAGCTTTATAGTTACATATCATGATACTTTGAGAGCTTGATGTGTGACTCCTGATGCTGGGGGCACACCATGGACTGGTGTCTGATTCATGTTTCAAAAATCTCCTACCTGTGGGTAGAGTGCCCCCGTTGGCTCCATCCCATGTTGGGCCTATCTGGCTGAAGTTATACAGTCTAACTCACTTCTGAGAGCACATATGCTAATAAGGTTTCCCCTTGCATTGCTTTCTAGCTAGTGTGTGCGTGCGTGCTCAGTCACTTCAGTCCTGTGTTAGACTCTTTGCAACCCTAGGGACCATAGCCTGCCAGGCTCTTCTATCCACAGTATTTTCCTGGCAAGAATACTGGAGTGGGTTGCCATGCCTTCCTCCAGGGGATGTTCCCAACCCAGGGATCGAACCCATGGCTCCTGTGTCTTGGGCATTGCAGGTGGATTCTTTACCTCTGAGCCACTTGCGCAGTCCTGCCTCCACGCTCATTAACATTTAAATATGCTGCCACTTAGAGCAGATGAACAGTCATTTTATTTCAAAAGGTTTCTTGCCTAGCACTCTTGGATTCAGTCTTCCTCTCAAAATACCTGGGAAAAGATAGGGAACTGGAGGTGGAGAAGAAGTGTTGAAATACTGAACACTCAGACTGACAACCGTTCCAGAAGCTGAATGGACCTTTGGAGGTGAGCTCAACTGATAACAGGAGCAAGTTGTGCTGCTGGACTAAGGATAGATCTACCAGACTAAAAGATGCCACAGACGTGCTTGTTTGACATCAATAGTCGTCACTGCCCTCTTCCCACGCAGCAGAGTGGGGACTTCTGTTCTGTTGTTCATCTGTAGCCTGCAGGACTCAGATAAATCCTAATTGGTCCAAATGTGTTTCTGTCCTCTGTGCCAGCGAGTCTCCTCATGGTTCCCATGGGACTCATTCTAGCCAATGAAACATGAAGGACTATCTGCTTGGAAACTTCTAGGAAGATTTGTTTTCTTCTTGTAAGAAATGCACTGGGAAGAAGAATCTCTTTTCTTCTGGCAAGGATTCTTGGAGGGCTTGCAACCCTCTGTGACCACTAGGGGAGGTGGCTAACATTTCAACCTTAGCGCCAACAGAGGGATGAAGGATCCAGATCCTTGTTCCTGGGATCAAACTGCTGAATTACAAATCCAAGAACTGCCCTGTATCCAGATCTCTTATTATCTTAGTAAAACATACCTTTGGAGGTCGACTCAATTGGAGTTTTGCGACTTGAGATATGTATTGGTTTACTACTGCTGTCCTAACAAATTACCATGAACTCAGTGGCTTTCAACAACACAATCTAATATGTATACATATAGCTGACTCACTTTGTGGTACAGTAGACATTAAGACAACATTGTAAAGCAACTATACTCCAATAAAAATTAATTTTAAAAATAAAAAATATTGGGGCTACCAAAACAAAACACCCCAACAGTCTGGTGTCACAGTTTTCTAAGTCCTATATCTGGTGGGCTTGGCTAATTTTCTCTGCTCTGGGTTTCACAAGGCCAATGTCAAGGAGTCAGTAGGTCCTATTCTCTTTTCTTCCCTCCTGTTTCTCTAGGAGAGAATCCTGTCCCAGGCTCATTTAGATTGTTGCTGCATTTAGTTACTTGTAGTTGTGGGCCTGAGGTCCCGGCTTCCTTGCTGGCTGCCAGACCCGGGTCATTCTCAGTTTCTAGAGGCCACTTGAACTCCCTGACTTGAGGCCCCCTCCTACATCTTCATCCAGCAAGGGCGGACTGAGTCCTTCCCACACTTAACCTCTCTCTGACCTACCCTTCTGCCTCATGTCTCGTCTACCCTCTTTTGCTGCATCTCTCTGGCTCCCAGAAGCTACACTTCACTGCCTTTAAGAACCCAAGTGATTAGATTTGGCCAATTTAGACAGTCCAGGCTACCCCCTGCCACAGGGTCCATAACCTGTGACATAATCACGTCTGCCAAGTTGCTTTTGCACATGAAACAAATCGAGATTGGTTTCCTGTGGTTGCTGTAACAAATTACAGTAAGTCCCCTAAATACAAACCAGTTCCATTCCAAAACATGCCTATAAGTCCAAGTTGTTCATAAGTCCAACAAAGTTAGCCAAGTTACCCAACTAACACAGTCAGTTATATAGTACTATACTGTAAAAGGTTTATAATATTGGGTTAGATAAAATGTACCTTCAGTTTTTAAGTAAAAATAAAAAACAGTTTTCATTTTCACCAAGAACTTTATTGAACAACATATTCACCATTTTGTTCCACTACCTTCTGCTTCCATCTTCCCAGCTTTTTATCTTTTTGAGCAAAGAACTATCCAGGTGCCTTTTACAGTCTTTCCATGAACTGAACTTTTTATTCATTAAGAGAATCTTATAAAGACTGAAATAAATAGACATCTGAAGGTGCGGTGTCTTGTGAATACAGCAGATGAATCATAACTTTCCAGCCAAGCTGTAACAGTTTTTACCTGGTTATCAAAGAAATATGCAGTCTTGCATCATCCTGTTGGGAGACTGAGTTTTTTGTTCACTAATTTCAGATGCTTTTCATCAAGTGCTGCTTTCATTTTGTCTAACTGGGAGCAGTACTTGGACTTAATTGTTTCTTTTTCTTGGAGGAGCTCATAGCAAAGGAGTCTCTTCCAACCCACCATATACAAAACATCACCTTCTCTGAATGAAGAGCAGCCTTAGGTGTGGTTGGTGGTGGTTCACTCTCTCTTCTATTCTACATTATTGTACAGTATCCACTTCAGTGCTCATCACAATTTGTTAATGGAACGTTTTTGTTACGTTTAAGAAGAGAACTGTATGTAGAAATATGGTCAAGAAGGTTTTTTTCACTTATGTGGAACCCAAATATCAAAGTGATGAACATCACCAAGCTGGTGCAAATGATTTTCAATGCTCGATTTGGATATTTTGTGTAGGTTGGCTGTCTCCCAAGTGGTATAACGTTGACTGTTCTCAATTAATGTCTCTATCTGATCACTATCAACTGCAACTGGTCTACCTGACTGTGGAGCATTGTCTAGCGAGGTATCTCTAGGACAAAACTTTGCAAAGCACTTTTGGCACTTTTGATCAGTCACAGCATCTTCTCCATACAGTGCACAAATCTTTTTCTGCATTTCAGTTGTGTTTTTATCTTTCTTGAAATAAGAAAGCATAATATGCTGATAATGTTGCTTTTTACTTCCATCTTCAATATAGAAATGCTACACAAAAATTCACCAATTTTGATTTTTTTAAAATGCATGCTGACATGACAGATGCCACACTATACCATCTAACAAAATTGTTTTGAATGAAGTTAAAGACAACTAAGCTCTACTAGAGCCAACTTATGAAAAAAACAAAAGGAACTTTTGGGCCAACCCAATACTTCCCATGCAAACAACACATAACAAAGACACACAAAAAATAAAGAGGACATTTTCACAGGACAGTACCTTGAAAAGTACAGCAGCACAGTACAACAGCTGGCACTGAGTGAACAGGCAAGAGGAGTTATTGACTAGAGGAGGGAGAGAAGGCGGGAGAGGGCAGAGCTGCAGGATCCTCAGCAACAGAGAACGGAGGGCAAGCTGTAATTTCACTCACACCCGACCTTGATGGCAAAGGTTCTGGTTCCTTGCTGGATTCAATTCTATCTACCCTCTTGAAAAAAATGATCCAGCGATGTCTGGGAAGTAGTTCTTTTTTCCTCATCATAGATGACACAGTAGCACTAGACCGCACTCTGAACAGCTGCTTCAACCTTCGGGGACCATTCTATGTTCGGGTCCTGCATGTCCAAAGCTAACTATGCCTCCTCAGATAAAGAAAGGCCCCCTTGTCACTTCCTGTGGCGTGAGTTCCTCCGGTTCCTCAGCAGTGTCAGCTACATCACCACTGCTTTTATACATGTTTCTGGACATCCTGGGTTTGAAATAAAGATACTGTCTTACTGTACTCTATATAGTACTGCACGTACAGTACACAAAAGCACAGCTGCTTGTCGAGGATGCACACACAGACGATGCACACCAGACACGTGAACTAGTAACTACGTGATTGGACATGTGAACACATGTTCACATCTTTGAAAGTTTGCAACTTCAAGGTTCCTATGGAGGGGACTTACTGTGCCACGAATTTCGTAAACTAAAACAACACAAATTTATTATCTTGCAGTTCTGGAGAGCAGAGTCCCCAGATCAGGGTGCTGGCAGGGCTGTGGTCTCTGCAGATGCTCTAAGTGAGAATCTATTTTCTTGCCTTCAGCTTCTTGAGACCACCTGCATTCTTGGCTCATGGTCCCTTCCTTTATCTTTGAGGCCAGCAGCACAGCATCTTCAAATTCCTCTTTCTTTCTCTCTCTCCTTCCATTGTCATCTCCTCTGACTCTGACCCTCCTGTCTCTTATAAGACCCCCTATGATTACATTAGGTTTACCTGGATAACCTACATCTCAAGATCCTTAACTTAAAGAAAACCTGCTGCAGAGGAAAGAGGGCTGATTGAGGAGAAAACACTATGGGGAAAAAAATACTAAATTAAAATCAATGTCAGGAGTGATCAAAGTCTGAATAAAAACTTCAGAAAACTGAAATGAAGTGGGGGACTATCTTGAAACATTCTCCTAAGAAGAAGTGAAGTGATAAGTGGGAAGCAATAAAGAGATTAAAACCATAAGGACAAAACAGTAAAACAGATGATTCAACTGAAGAATTATTAAGCTCCTGAAGGAAGAAGCATTAAGATCAAAAGGCAAATGACAAGCTGAGGGAAATGTTGGCCACGTATGGCAGATCAGGTGTCAATAGTTTAAAGGGAGAAAACTTTTTCAGTAGCATAAGAAAGTACATAAACAGATCATTCATAAAGAAATACAGGGGCTTCTCTGGTGGTCCAGTGGTTAGAAATCTGCCTTGCAATGCAGGGGACACTGGTTGAATCTCTAGTCAGATGATTCCACGTGCCACTGGACAGCTAAGCCTGCGCACCTCAACTACTGAATGCATGCTCTAGAGCCTGCAAACCGCAGCTATGGAGTCTGTGTGCCACAGCTACTGAAGCCTGAGCACCCTGGAGCCTGTGCTCCGCAACAAGAGAAGCCACCGCAATGAGAAGCCCAACTAGAAGCCTGCAACTAGAGAGTAGCCACCACATAGCAACAAAAACCCATCACAGCCCAAAATAAAAATAAATAGACTTTTTTCAAAAAAGAAATACAAATGCCCAATACATACATGATAAAATTTCAACTTCCCTAACCATCCAGGAATTAAGGATTAACATGAAATATTACTCACTTCTAAAAATGACAGATATCATTTGTACGCTATACAAATATGTAATAGACAGTAATACTCAGTTCTGGCAAGGATGTGGTAACCTGAATATTCTCATAAATAGCTGATGTGGATGTAAACTGGCATAAACTTTTGGGAGGCAGTATGTATCAAGAACTGGAAAAATGGTTTATTGGTTTTCCTGTAAATTCTAAAGTATTTTCTAAAGAAGGAGCCAGAGTTATGGAAAAAAATACCTTAGATTTAGAGGTGTTCATTGCAGTTATCCACAATAGTTTTTTAAAAATTCTGAATATCCAGTCACAGAGAAATACTAAATACTTTAGGTATATCTTGTACAGCTGGCAAACTTTTTCTGTAAAGGACTAAATAGTAAATATTTGGAGGCCTTGTGGTCTCCACTGCAATGACTCAACTTAGCTGCTGCAGTATGAAAGGAGCCATAAGCAACATGTAATGAATGAGTGCAGCAATGTTCTAATAAACTTGTTTTAAAAACAGGGCCAGACTGATGCAGAGTTGGGTTTCCCAATGTCTGATCTACATGATGATACGTTATATAATTGCTAAAACCTGTGTTTTGATAAACATTTAATAACTAAGTTAATTAAAGTTGGGAAACTAAATAGAATATGATATCAAAATAAGAAAAGTTTGGTGGGAAATAACACAGAGGTATTTATGTTGATCATTGCCTGATGGTTGAACTACCTTGATCTTGGTTTTCTTCTTTATAATTTTTGGGGGTATTTTTCAAATTTTCTCCACAATAAATGCATTTCAGTTTTATAATTTAAAAATGATTTATCCATTAAAATGCTTTTATAGAACATAAGAATCAATTAAAATAGTTCTCCAGGGATGACGGAATCATGGATGAATTAAAAAATAGTTTTATGGTATTTAAGTTGATCTCATAAACATAGTTTTTAAATTTCAAAAATGAGGAAAATATACTTTTGTGTCAGTGCAAACTCTAGATATGTTCTCGACAAAAAGATAACTTAATTCTATTTGTAGCAAAAGTTCTGTGGAAACAATAATGTAATAGTTGTAAGACAAATGAACCCCAGAGGCAGAAATGTGATTTAATCACATTTGTGTTACATTTGTTTTCAGAATCAAATTTCTTCTATTTTCCTGCTAATGACCATTTGTCTCTTTATTATTTTTAGACTTATAAATAGCATGCTATTTTCTGATGTTTACTGCTGTTGTTTTAGTTGCTAAAGTTGCATCTGACTCTTTTGGGGCCTCATAGCCTGTCAGACTCCTCTGTCCATGAAATTTCCTAGGCAAGAATCCTGGAGTGGGTTGCCATCTCCTCTTCCAAGGGATCTTCTTGATCCCGGGATTGAACCTGCGTCTCTTGCACTGCAGGCAGGTTCTTCACCCCTGAGCAACCAGGGAAGCTTTCTGATGTTTATTAGGTAATTTCTCGGGAGGCCTGGGCCGCTGCAGATGGATATCCCATTTAGGCAGCAAGGGTAATGACCCTGCTCAGCACTGATCCGTGGTGGCCGGGCACTGTGCTGGCACTTTACACAGGTGATAGACGTGACTCTCATCTCCATGCCAAGAGGCAGACACTGCTGTGCCGATCTTGCAGATGAGAACACTGACATTCAGAGGTGATTTTGCCAAAATCACACAGGGTATATAGACCATTTCTGTATGACACTGGAATCTGTGCTTTTGCTACTACTGCTAAGTCTGCTAAGTCGCTTCAGTCGTGTCCGACTCTGTGCGACCCCATAGACAGCAGCCCACCAGGCTCCCCCGTCCCTGGGATTCTCCAGGCAAGAACACTGGAGTGGGTTGCCATTTCCTTCCCCAATGCATGAAAGTGAAAAGTGAAAGTGAAGTCGCTCAGTCGTGTCTGACTCTTAGCGACCCCATGGACTGGAGCCTACCAGGATCCTCCGTCCATGGGATTTTCCAGGCAATAGTACTGGAGTGGATTGCCATTTCCTTCTCCAGGGGACCTTCCCGACCCAGGGATTGAACCCGGGTCTCCTGCATTGTAGACAGACACTTTACTGTCTGAGCCACCAGGGAAATCCAACTACAGTGAACTCCCCTCAATCAATAAGCAAGTTTCAAACTTTTACACCTAAAATAGTTTAAGACACTAAAGTGGAGATAAATTTAAATTTTTTTCTCAATAATTGATTTTTTAAATGTAATTTTCTTTCAAGGGGCTGATATTTCCAAAAATTGCTTGCCACATTGATGACAAAGACTGAAAACAGAGAGTCTGTGTAGAAGCAAAGAGACCTCAGTGCATTTTGCTCATGCAAAATGCTGGAAATAAAAATGCCTTCAGTTGTTACAGAACAACTAGAGGACACAAAAGTGAGAAATGGAAATGAAGGTCATTCTTGAATTTTAGCTTTGATAGAACACTCAGGAAGTCTGTAAAAAGACTAATTCCCTGCCTTTGCCCTGAAGGTTTCTGCTTCAGCAGATCTGGGGTAGAGTCAGAAATCAGCATTTTCAACAAGCTCCCAGGTTATTCTGATTCAGATGGTGCAAAGGCCATCCCTTGAAAATATCAGGCTAGACAACTATCAGAAGTTATAGAACTTTCCTACAATTATGGGCAGATCCATGTGGTTCCAGGTTCAAGCTGAAATGCTGTGCTGGGTCTTGAAGATGTCTCATTAAAGATGCTGGGTGGTTTGTCTCTCCCCTGCCCCAGCAGGTTGTCAGCTCAACCATGAGACTGGAACACACATATATGAGCTCATTTCCAGAAAAAAAATTGGGGGTTGGGGGATATGGTCCAGGGATTGGTGGAAGTCATTGATTGAGCAGCTGTTCCACTTCTGGAAATTGATCAGCTTAAGCACATTGTAACTTGCCTTCTGGTTGGTTTCTTGCCATTCCCTTCTCCAGGGGATTTTCCCAACCCAGGGATCAAACTTGGGTCTCCTGCATTGCAGGCAGATTCTTTATCCTCTGAGCTACCAGGGAAGCTTGATTTGTATTTTAGTAACATAAAATAATGTTTAATCTCAAATGGAGAAGCACAAGATTATTCTGAGAAGAAAAATCAAGCAAGCTAGCAAAATTATGTAATAATGCTTTGCCAATAAAGATGAACATCCTTCCTGGATGTATTTCATTCAGAAGACTTTCCAGATTTTGTAACAGGAAGGATACAGTTGAGTAATCTTGGAGAAGTTTGAGACATTGACATGGAATCCAGACAGGAAATGTGACCATTTGCTTTGTGGGGTGTGTATGGCATTAGAGATGGGGTCTCAGTCTGATGTGAGTGATTCCCTTGTCTGGAATCAAGAATGACTCACTAAGGCTTCTGTGGCTTCTGTATGAGCAAGAATTTGTTCTCAAGTGTCCTTCTGGTCCTAGGACGCTTGTCTTCTCTGGGAATTGACTATGCAAAAGGCACTTTGCATTCTGAGTTTGTTCCACATCGTCCAGGGCACATGGCTCACTGGAAGGCATTGCCTTGAACTTGTAGATCTAGCTTTAAGTTCCAGCCTGGCCACATGCCAGGTTTTTGCCCCCGAGCAAGGCAATCACCTCTATGAGCCATTGTTTCCTCATTTATAGGGCATGTGTAAAACTTCAACAAATATATTGGGTTGGCCAAAAGGTTTGTTGGATTTTTTCTACGGGATGGCTCTAGTAGCACTTAGTTGTCTGTAACTTCATTTGAAACAATTTTGTTAGATTGTATTGTGACATCTATCATATCAGCGTGCATTTAAAAAAACTTATCAAAATTAGTGAGTTTTTATGTAGTTATTTTAATATTGAAGACAGAAGGAAGAAGCGACATTTTTATTATGCTTTACTATTTCAAGAAAGGTAAAAATGCAACTGAAGCAAAAAAAGATTTGTGCAGTGTATGGAGAAGGTGCTGTGACTGGGCGAAAGTGTCCAAAGTGGTTTGAGAAGTTTCATGTGAGAGATTTCACACTGGAGGATGCTCCGCAGTTAAGGTAGTGGAACAAAATGGTGAATATGTTGTTCAATAGAGTTCTTGGGGAAAATGAAAAATATGTCTTTTATTTTTACTTAAAAACCAAAGGAAATTTGTAGCCAATCCAATAGGTATATAAGCTTTGTAAGTATTATATAAGCTATATATTTGGTTCCCAGGGAAGGCAACTGAGCTTCCTAACATTTTGATTTTGCCTGTATAGATCCTGCTACACTAATATCAGGCTTCCCTGGTGGCTTAGAAGGTAAAGAATTCGCCTACAATGTGGGAGACCTGGGTTCGATCCCTGGGTTGGGACGATCCCCTGGAGAAGGGAAAGGCAACCTACTCCAGTATTCTTGCCTGGAGAAGTCCATGAAGTCGCAAAGAGTCAGACACGACTGAGCGATTAAAACACACACACACACACACACACACACACACACACACAATATCATTGGACTAATAATATCTGTTCTCAAAGGGAATACACTTACGTGACTCTACTCATTCAGATTTATTGTTATTTGTCAGATGACTATTACTCTAGTTTGGTCACACTTGGTGTGCGCTGGTGGGCTTTACTCACCTGATTCTCTTTCAGTGTTATCTGCCCCTGTTCCTTACACCCAGTGAAGGTTCTAACACATCTAAAAATCTTCTCATTTTGGTGTACTCTCTGAACAAAGTTGGCTGGAAAGAAGCCAATTCTGTCTTGAATTTTCCCCTGAAAGGAAAAAAGAGGCATGCAGCCATAATTGTAGCATTCATGGTAATTATAGTTACCAAGCGATTTTTCTTAAAGAAAAAGAAATACTTACTTTCCACCAGTCTTCATTAGAGTCCTCTAGAAGAGTAATCATATCTCCTGGCCTAAAATGAAGAATGAATGAGTTGGGTGGAGGGTAGAGGGGGTGAAAAAGAAAAAGATGGAATTTTCAAGTCAGAAGTGGTAGCTTTTCACTCACAAAATAATACTAAAATAAAAATGATTTTTATCTGCTCTTCTCACTCAGGAAAATAGCTTTGTTAGAGGCTGAATGCAAGTCTAATTTCTGTGCTGTATTTAAAAAAATCTTTATTTTTATACACAGATGATCATCTCGCATTATAAAAAAACTCTAAAATGTGGAAGTCTAAAATATGAAAACTGGAGTTTTTTCATATTCTGCCCCGTAATCCTCCTCCCATTGTCCAGAGGTGACCACTGTAAGTAGTTCCCTGTGTCTCCTTCTGGACTCTTTTCCACGCACTGACATTTATACAGAGATATGTAGGTGTATTTGCTGTTTCTTATGTCTTCTATTGACATCTAGCATGAGGCATTGTCTTTATTATTAGCTGCGTCTTCTCAGTACCTTCTTGAAACCACTTTTACTTAATCTCCATTGCCCGTGTCTGCCACTTTTTATGCTGGTATAATCAGGAAGTTTTAGACTTGTGTGTGTGTGTGCATGTTATATTCTTCATTAGGAATTACTTGGGTTTAACTGAAGACTTGTATGATGTTTTTGCTATGGGTATTGTAGATACGGTGATTATTTGCCATCTCTAATTTGATTTTCACATCCACCTGTGTGTGTGTGTGTGTGTGTGTGTGTGTGTGTGTGTGTGTGTGTCTTTTATATTCCTTCTACTCAGCACCTAATGGCACTTTTACTATCGGAAGACTCATATTATTTTTCAACTTGGGAAAATCTTGTCCACTATTTTTTCACTGTTTTCTCCTGGTCATTTTCTTTCTTATTTTTTCCTGGAATTTCTAGTCAACATGTGTTGGGCTTTCTAGATCAATCATCTCTATCTTTTATCTTTCTTACACATTTTCTGTCTTTAACAAGAAATCTAGACTAAAATTTTTCTCAATTTAATCTTCCTACTTGCTTAGTTTGTGTATGGGCTTATCTCTTGTAATATTTATTACAGTACTGAGGCTTTTAGGGAAAATTTAATTTCCAAGAGTTCTTTATCATTTTCTGAATGTCTCCTTTTCCATTTGTCAACTTTATCTTATGGACGGAAGAGCATGATGGATGTTGCTGAGGATGTTATTAGATATTAAAAACAATATTTCTTTCCTTTATTAAATTTGTTTCCATTAGGATTAGTTATATTGTTCTTTGTCTTATTGCTTCTTTTTTTGGTTGTGCTGAGCAGCATTTGGGATCTTAGTTCCCCGAGCAAGGATTGAACCCATGCCCCCTGCAACGGAAGCACAGTTTATCTTCATACATTACTTTTCCTTCATGTCAAGGGATTTTGTCCTGTACCTGTGTTTCTTGGCTATTTCTTTATATTCATAACTGAAAACACAGGGTGTGAATCTCCCGGTGATTCTCCACTCTCAAATACATCTGCGTCTGCAACGGGTGAGGGCTGATTTCAAGCTCTGCTTAAGACGGCAGGGTGTGGTAGTTGATGCATCTCATCTTTGGATGCTTGAGAGTATAGCAGACAAGCAGTTTGGGGCCTCCCACCACCACCCCAATGGCAAAAACAAGGGTGGCTTTCTTAACCTGGGGAAGGAGAAGGTTCATTTATTTTCCTCCAAATAAAGCTGCCTTTTCCTTCCCCACCACTCTCTTTCCTTCCCTACCACAAGCTCTGGAGGTCCAGAACTACCTCCAGTTCTTTTTCTTTCTCAGTCTTTTGGGCCACACAGGGGCACACTTCCCTGGGCACTGGTTCCCTTTCTTAGAGCACAGGTGATGGTTTAGTTCTAGAGTCAAACACCACTGCTGCCTGTTGTTCATTCTAAGTAGTAATAATGGGTTATGCATGAACACTGCTGGGACTCTGTATCAGTTATATATGGCTGTGATAATGCTGTGTAACAAACAATCCCCAAATCTCAAAAGTTCACTGACATTCTTGGGTGCTGGCTGGGATGACGGGGGTGATTGTGCCTTTTTCCATGTTTCTCATACCCAAGAAGGCCAGTTTGGACATTCATGGCATTGCCAGGGCAGCCAATGGAGATGCGAAAAACACATAAGGCTTCTAATGCGTAGGCTCAGAACTGACACATTGTCATTCTGCCTCAAAGCAACTCTGGTGAAAGGAATTGTAAAGTCTCATGGCAAAGAGCATGGATTCAGGGACAGTGAAGAACTGGGGCCATTAATGCAATACAGCCACTGGGACACCCGCACGCTTTTTGGTGAGATCAGTGTCTGTTTGAATATGCTCTTACATGGATGTTTCTCTCTGAGCATTCTTTGGACTCTGGTCATCTTCCTTGTTCTCTATTTGCTATAGTCTCCCAAGAAATTCCCAAGATTTGGGGGTCTCTGATAGTGCTTTTCTTATTTTCTAGTACTATTACGGAGATATTCTTAGAAAAATACATTTCTCACACTTTAAGGGATTAGCGCAAGAGGGGAAGCAGATTTGTGTGCTCCCTTTGCTATTCTGGTTCAATCTCCTCTGCTGTCATTTTCAATTCTCAGTTAATATCTATCTTCGTCGGGGATTCCAAATATAACAGGCTTGTTACACCTGAAGCATTAAACACAACTGGCATTTTGGTATTTCAACAGTCACGGCTTCATGCTGATGCCACAGAAAGCGAGGAGGATGAAAATCACTCTTTTCCCAGGTGAGGGATTTAATTAAGCAGCAAGGATGAAAGTCAATGTAGAAAAATCCTTCTAGCTCCAGCAGATTTTATTTAACCTAGTAACCTAAGAAACTGTGTGTTAGCATCAACCAGAGTGACTTTGCTGATGGTTTGGCAGAAATTACAAGAAGGGAATCAAGACTGGAAGAGGCATCTTTCCCTGGGTGTAAAACAGTGCTGCCTGAACCCAACCTCTATTTTTTTTTTTTTTTTTAAATATGTACTTATTTATTTGACTGCATCAGGTCTTAGTTGCAGCATGAAAACTCTTAGCTGAAGCACATGGGGTCTAGTTCTCTGACAGGGATTGAACTTGGGTCCTCCTGCATTGCAGAACGTGGAGTCAGCCACTGGATCACCAGGGAAGTCCCTCCAACATCTATTTTTATGGTCTGCATGGTCAGTCTTGACCATGTCCAGGGTGGACAGTCCCTGAGACCATGACCCATGTGAAATAAACCACACATTAGAATAAAGCACTCACTGGAATACACGCTATAATTTTATGAGAAAGATCAGATATCCCGACAGCGTGATGGGGATTCTGTCTTAGGAAAAAGCGCTGCCAGCATCTGAAAATCGCTCGGTGAGTGAGAATTACATTCATCTCTTTATCCTTTGATGTTCTGTTTACCTGCTCATTCCACAAATATTCTAGACCACTGACTCTGAAAGGATGATTTTACTAGGCATTGGGTATACTTTGGTGAGTAAAGGCCTCACAGGAGCTAATATTCTAGTGAGAAAGATGGATAATAAATAATCAAATGCATAATTAAACATTTCATAAATAATAAATATAGAATGTGTATGCATAACTAATAAATATATAATTGCAAATTGTCTTCAGGGCTATCAGGGAAATAAACAGGATGCATAAAGAATGAGTGATTCCTACTGATCCTACTGATACGACTTAAATACTCTAATCATGAGGCAGAGACAGCTAATATGTTTTTCATTTTGGGAAGGATCTTGCTTTAGGGTGGTACTTGAACCCAAAACAATAGCTCTCTAATATCTGGGTCAGTACATGTGCGGCTTGTGGGACTTCTGCTGCCCTCTTGCCTCTGCCTGGCACCCCCCAGCAATCTCAGCATTCTTTCCCACTGAGCCCTGCTTAGATCCTTTCCCACTCTGGGCTCTGGGCAGTTGATCTGAGCAGGCACGTAAGGTAAAATCATTCAGTGTAATGTAATATTTTTACTTTATTAAAAAAAATGTCTTGACCCACTTTGAAACTCTGTCTAGGGACTGATCAGTTCCTCTTAGACAACTGATTAAATTAACAACCCACACCATCTCCCTTTTGGGGCTCGAATGCTCTGGGGCACTATGTACCAGCCTCATCCTTAACTGCTCTGGCGTGGGTTCCGGACAGCTCAGGGCAGCCTCTGTGACTGGAGCCTGGGACATTATTCAAATTAGCTAACCCGTGGGGAGCCTGGGAAACCTCACTAAGCCAGCTGCTGACCACATGTAAGCTGCCCCTACAGCTCCAGCTGCTGTTACTCCGACTCCCCAGTTGCTGTGTGGTCCTGTGTGGCCGCACCGAACACTTCACTCTCAACTGTGGGTCCTCTTCTAACCTGTTCTCATCTTAGTCCTCTTCCCCTTCCTGTGGTGTCAGAGTGCTAGGTGCTGCCATCAAAGACCTAGGTCAACATTCTGCCCACCTGCTCTCCTGAGGCAGAGCTTTGCCATGGGTCTTGGTAGAATGGAGGCCTAAGGCTTAAAATTCTCCCTCCTTGGGTTGTTCCTAGGATGGACACTGCCAGGGTGTGACTCTCTGCCTCCACCTGTTTTATGCCTCTGTGTTGACTGGAGCCCTTTCTATGAAATAATCCTTTCTTATTTTGTGTTATCATACTCTGTTAGTAGAAAGTTCTGCTGTGGTCTATCAGTTATTTTCTTTCTTTTAGGTGACTTTATATTCTGATCCATTATATATAGATTTTATAATTTAACTCTATATTTCAAAATCTTGGAGATGAACTCAAAAGAAAGTAAAAGTGAAAGTTGCTTAGTTGTGTCAGACTCTTTGTGACCCCATGGACTATACAGTTCATGGAAGATGAACTCATCTGGCTCCCAAATACTTTAAAAAGTTTGTGCCTGCTAAGTCACTCAGTCGTGTCCGACTCTTTGTGACCCTATGGACCAGGGATCGAACCCACTTCTCCTGCACTGCAGGTGGTTTCACCACCATCTGGGCCCCCAGAGAAGCCTCAAGGGGAACCGAAAAGGAGCCAGCCAAACTGCTCCATTAGTTTCAGATCTATTGCTGAATTTTCCCCTAGACCTTTTCCTTGATTTCCATTATCCTAGTCCGGAGCCTTTAAAATCTTAGCATATGGTTAGGGAACAAGGAATTCCTGATCTCTGCGGTGTGATTTTTGTCTTAAGCTTGGTGTTCAGAAGATTTGCCATGATGCTAAAGCTGAAACTCCAGTACTTTGGCCACCTCATGCGAAGAGTTGACTCATTGGAAAAGACTCTGATGCTGGGAGGGATTGGGGGCAAGAGGAGAAGGGGATGACAGAGGATGAGAAGGCTGGATGGCATCACTGACTTGATTGACATGAGTCTGAGTGAACTCCGAGAGTTGGTGATGGACAGGGAGGCCTGGTGTGCTGCGATTCATGGGTCACAAAGGGTCGGACACGACTGAGCGACTGATCTGATCTGATCTGATCTCAAGTCCAGAGACCAGCTCAGAGAGAAAGCATTCAGCTAAAGGGCCATTTGGATGAGATTTGGTAAATGTTCCTGAACTGTCACAGATCATGCTCTCCAGAACCTAATTGAAAAAGGCATTTGAGTGAGAGAGAGGCTGCTAAACACATTAGTGATATTCGGGAAGATCTGGGTTTCTTGACATAGCACAGTGTCAGAGCATAATATGCATCAGAGACTTTCCTCAAATAGCCCTTAATTGCATTTTGATGTCCTGGTGACTGTGAAGATTATTTTTAAATCAAATTGGTGCATTAGAATTACATTTAGTTTTAATTAAGTTGATGCATTTGCCAAGCAGTAATGTACTTAAGAGAATGGAAACGAGACACCAAGTCTTATTTTGTCTAACACTGTCTTGAGGGCTCTCCTTTTCTTACTTTATGGAGGATTTATAAAACCTTACAGAGTGAAGGACGTTACCAAATAAACCACAGGCCAAAGCCCCAGTGCTGACCAGTGTATTGAGCACTGGCTGAGGATCAGAAACCTGCATCCCATTTGGGTTGGCCGCTGGCCCACTGTTCGTCTCAGGAGAAATCAGTTAAGTCACAGTTGTTCTCAAACCTGGCAGATTACCAGAGTCTAAGGGAATATTTAACCATACAGATTTCCAAGTGGGAATTGAGTCTCCAGTGTGGGTGTAACCCAGGAGTCTCTATTTTAATAATGTTCTCCTGGAGATTCATACAGATTGTAAAACGTGGTTTAACCATCCTAACCATTGTTATCTCCTTTGCAAAAAACTGCTTGCTTGAACCACCTCACAGATCAGTTGAAAGAATGCAAGGGGCTGCCAGGGACAATTTGGAAGACTTTAACATGGGCAAAACTGATGATTGATCTGGGGTGCTGTCTGGTGCCCCGTTCTAGGTCACCTGCCCCTTTCAGTGTCTTTGAGCCACTGCACATCTCTGCAATAATGCAAATGAGCCTTACCCTGAGAAACGTTAGTGAACTGTGTCTGGCAGAAAGTAGTCAATTACTGCTGCTGCTACTAAGTCGCTTCAGTCGTGTCCGACTCTGTGCGAACCCATAGATGGCAGCCCACCAGGCTCCCCTGTCCCTGGGATTCTCCAGGCAAGAACACTGGAGTAGTTTGCCATTTCCTTCTCCAATGCATGAAAGTGAAAAGTGAAAGTGAAGTCGCTCAGTCATGTCCAACTCTTAGCCTACCAGGCTCCTCCGTCCATGGGAGTTTCCAGGCAAGAGTACTGGAGTGGGGTGCCATCGCCTTCTCCGAGTCAATGACTACCCTGTGAATATTATCTACTTTTGCACCTATTTGTAAGTTCACATCAGCACTCCTAATTGCCTACCTATGGGTGCTGCATGAATTTTCCTTTGAGTCAGATGTGAAAGTGTACTGGTTCTCTAAATCATTAGTGATTCAAATTAAGATTCTGACATGTACTCATTTTATATTTGTGTAATAGTAATCATTTTAATTTTAAAAAATTATCCTTGACCAGGAGTGACTTTTCATGAACCCCACTCTATAATCATACACTTCCTGTTCTTTTGAACCAAACTGAACAGTCCAAATAGGTTTATAAGGAGTAATGTGAGTGGTCAAAAAGGGCAAAATTAACACATTATCTGAATGTGCTAATATAAATTGTCTTCCTTATCAGAGAGGAAACCTACCACGTCAATGTAGGATGGAAAGCCTGGGGTAGAAGAAAGATGAGTGGATGAAGAGTCTGCCTCCCCAGGTAACAGCTCCAAGCTTCCACTTCCACCGGTGGGTTCCTGGACTTGCTTCTCTCTCCCTCTCCTCAAAAGGGTAAAAGACCATAAATTGTCTCCTTGGACTATGAACCAAACAGCTAAGTGTCCATTTGCTAAGCTTTACTGAATTTTAAGACAGTCTTTCCAGAATGAAGACTGGGATGAATGTAAGAATTTAAATGTGCTCCTGCAGTGAATTTCCACAGCTTCTTTTGTAATGGATTTGCGATTGGCTTGCATCTGGTACCACTTGTTCTCACAGTTGAACTATTCTTCTGTTATGCTTTCCTCAGTGGAAGAGAGGATGACTGCTCACTATTCAAGCCGTACAGGTACTCATGTCCACTCTTTCTGGAAGTCGTGGCTGGGCTGCGATGCCATCTCCTTGCAAAATCTTCCCTGGCTTCCAAAGGCTGCTTCAATGCTTCCTTTTTTTTTTTTTTTTAAAGATTAAATGAAATGATGTAGTGTAAATAACTTGATACACAGTGAAAGTGTTAGTCGCTCAGTTGTGTCTGACTCTTTGCAGCCCATGGACTGTAGCCCGCCAGGCTCCTCTGTCCATGGAATTCTCCAGGAAAGAATACTGGAGTGAGTTGCCATTCCCTTCTCCAGGAGATCTTCCCCACCCAGGGACTGAACCCAGGTCTCCTGCATTGCAGGCAGATTCTTTACCATCTGAGCCACCAGAAAAGCCCTCGATACACAGTATATGCTCCCTAAATATTAGCTTCCTTCTTCTCTTCCTTCTAAGTTTTAGATCATGGTTCTATTCTGCAGTGGGATGATGTGGTCAGAAGACCTGATTCGTCCCAGTTGATGTTTCAGCATCTCCCTGAGGTGCAGCAGCAGCATCCGGAACTACCTCCCCGCTCACAAGATGTCGTTTTGAAGGGACTTTCTTGTTGAGGGCCTGCAGCCTTATGGCCATGGGAGCTCTTTGATGACAGGGCCTGTGAACTGTGCACACTGCAGAGAGCACATACTCATTCACCTCGAGATGAGCTGTGTTAGATGAAACAAATCCTGGAGATAGCCGCACAAGGGTTAAAGTCCCCTTTTGAGCTTATTTCAAGTGGTGCTTTCAATAAATCAGGAAGAGGTGAATTCAGGCCATCCCATCTCCAGAGGTTTTTGTGAATATTAGCTAATGGGACAACTGGTTGTCTGGTTTTGTTGAGACTCACACACACAAAAATCTGGGACTCATGGCTTCCAAGAAAGAGTCTGGCAATTCAAGACTTTAAATCAGGAATCTAATTTGGAGTTACAAAAGAAGATATGTTTTTCTTTTATGGCCTCCAAATTTTGGTATTCTAACACAAACAGATTGAGTGGCAATTAATTTACATCTCTCTTAAAATTTAATAATATTCAAACAGCAGTTTCCTCATTCCCTCTTTTGGCTCATAGGAATTTTTCCTCTTTCTTCACCCCTTATGAAACATGGCCATTATCATATAAATCTGTTTGGGGAGAACTAATAAAAATGAAAATGATTTAGATGTGGAAAACCAAAATGGATTCTTTGGAATAGACATACATGGTCAGTTAAATATGTATTTGAACCATTGAGTTTCTTGTTTATGCTTGATCTTTTATTTCAGAGTCCCTACCAATGTTTTAGGGGTTCACACTTACTCAGAGTTATTTATATATGCTGACTATTTAAATAATATGTCAACTTGGCCAAGCCACTGAAGTTATTCTTACGGATTTTAAAAATATGCATCAATGTGAATTAATAAGTGATATCTCCAAGAATATTTTGCAGACTTTCAATGAGACAGGTTACATTGTAAATATGGATGGCAGGATTTACTTTCATCAAAAGGCTAAGCACGGTTTATCAAGCTTTTGCTAATATGTGTGTGTACAAATGCACATGTATTTGAGTGTGCATGTCTGAATGTGTGTGCGTCTGTGTGTGTGAGACTGTGTGTGTTTGTGTGTATCTGACTGTGAGTGTGTAGGGATGTATGTGCGTATGTGAGTGTGTCACACACAGTCATGTACATGGCCAAGAGAATGATGGACACACGGCTTTCGTGAATTTATGAGACAGTCTCTGATCATGATGCCAGTTCTGATTATAATGGGGTTATCCAGTTTGTATTTCAAGTAGCATTTTAAAAAGCTTTGTTCATTAATTAAGCTGGCATTCCATAAAGTGTAATTTTCAGGACTTTTAAAAAACTAGACAGTAAAGGTGTTTGGTGGAGACTGTCTAAGACCCTTAATGACAGAGGTTATCTACTACGCAAGCTCATTACACTCAGACAGAGGAACCCGGGTAGCTCTTTGATGTTATCAGACCTCAAATTATCCGCAAGGGCAGCTTGGAGAGCCCTCACATGATGGCATCACATCTTGTGTATCAGTGGTGAGATTCCATACCTGGAGCGTGTCATGTCAGCAACCACAAAACCTACTCAGAAGGTAAGAGACAGGGTGTCACAGCCTCCTTATAGCCAGACTAATTAGATAAAGTCTCCTTGGATGTGTTCAAAGACTAGACTGAGTGTTGAACTATATATCTATAAAGATATATAAGTAATTGATCAGAAGACCAGGAAAATGTATTGTGAAATGATACAAATGATGAAGAGATGGTATCTAAATATACTGTACACCTCACTGTACTGGGCACGAAATCTCATATCTCATTTTTTTTTTTTTTAACATTATCTCATTGCTCAGTCTCCCTAGGAAGGAGAAAATGGAGGCTGCAAAAGGTTAAACAGTTTGCTCAAATTGATGCAGCTAGGATGTGTCAGAGCTGGAAGGTGGACCCAGGTCTGGGTGACCCTCAGACACTGCTCCTTTCTGCCCTGCACCCTTGCTCTCCCCTACTCTCTGCCCATGATGGTGGGAAGATTATCATGCCCTCCATGAGCGCCAGAGTTTTGGGGAGGTGAAAGCAGATGAATTTATGAAGGAAGTTTGCGCTGAAAGTGTAGCAAAGCTGACTGTGCGAAGCCTCTGCCTTCAGGCATTGTATGGAGACTAATGATGGGACCATAGCAATTCTGAGAGGGGCAGGCACTGCTCTGGGAATAAGGAGGCAGAGCCCTATATTCCTTCTCCCTGAAGCTCACCCTACCATGCCCAAACTGTGTTTGGCTTAGCAGGGCTTCTTCCACATTGTCTTCAACTTTGTCCTCTGTGAATACGACTATGGGCTACTGTTGGTCTCTTTTTCTACAATTTCTTCTCAACAAATCATATTCATCCTGAGTTCAAGGCCCATCTCCTTCAGGAAACAGGTCCTGGTAAACCACTGTCAGCTGGGTGAGCCTCCTCCTTTATAGTTTCCATTCTATTATCATGGACTCTATTTGCCCACTAACTGTATATGTGAGAGACAACACTAGTTCATTCATTTAATCTCCACAATACTCATTCATTCATTCATGAAATATGTATTAAGCATCTACTAAGTCTCAAGAGGAGAAGGCAATGGCACCCCACTCCAGTACTCTTGCTTGGAAAATCCCATGGATGGAGGAGCCTGGTAGGCTGCAGTCCATGGGGTCACGAAGAGTCGGACACGACTGAGCGACTTCACTTTCACTTTTCACTCTCATGCATTGGAGAAGGAAATGGCGACCCACTCCAGTGTTCTTGCCTAGAGAATCCCAGGGACGGGGGAGCCTGGTGGGCTGCTGTCTATGGGGTCGCATAGAGTCGGACATGACTGAAGTGACTTAGCAGCAGCAGCAGCAAGTCTCAAGAACTGGCCTATACTCCAGGACACAGGGTTATTTAACAAATACAGATTTGTTCTCATGGGCTTTACAAGGGAGAGATAAGTTAACCAAACAATCCTAGAAATATATAAATACAAAATGAGATAAGTGCTTTGAAGAAAAGAAATATGGTGTCATGAAAGTATATCATAGAGGATCTCACCCAGGTTGCACCAAGGAAGAGTTGAGATCTAGTGGGTGCATAACAGTCAGTGGAAGAGGGTGTGTGTGTGTGATGGTGGTGGTGGTGGTGGGTGAGTAGCAGGGTGGGAGGAACAGAGGGCAGGAAGAAAATTTCTTTGGCAAGAGTTGAAAGTGAAAGTAAAAGTCGCTCAGTTGTGTCCGACTCTTTGAGACACCATGGACTATACAGTCCATGGAATTCTCCAGGCCACAATACTGGAGTGGGTAGCCTTTCCCTTCTCCAGGGGATCTTCCCAACCCAGGGATTGAACCCAGGTCTCCTGCATTGCAGGCAGATTCTTTACCAGCTGAGCCACAAGGGAAGCATGGTCCTTTTGGGGAACAAATGATGGAGCAGAGAGGTAAGGCGAACAGTGGTGCCAGAAGAGCAAAGAAGTCACCAGGGTGAAAGAAGCCACCAAGTGTCTGTAAATATTCTGGTCTAGACCCAAGGGAAGTGCGAGGCCATTAGAGAGTTTTAAACACACTTGTGTGTCATGACCAGACCTAAGGCAGGCACAGTGATTCTCTTCTTCACGAGTGTATTATAAAAGCAGAAGCTTTATGGCGTGTGGAACCATCTCAGGCTTCATGGGGGTCACACAGCTAGTGAGCGGCTTGGCTACAGCTTAAATCTAGGTCAAGTAATGCCCACACTTTTTATTCTTAAATATTCAGTGAACCCATGTTATATGTCATTCTCTTTCTCTCTCATTTTTTATGTCTGCAAAGGAAGCATCTACCTCTGGAGTATGAATAGAACTGACTGGAATTAACACTGTTAAACTCCTACTATGTTATTTTATTTAATGACAACCATCCTACAAGGGCTTCCCTCGTAGCTCAGTCAGTAAAGAATCTGTCTGCAATGCAGGAGACCTGGGTTCAATCCCTGGGTCGGGAAGATCCCCTGGAGAAGGAAATGGCAACCCACTCCAGTATTCTTGCCTGGAGAATCCCATGGACAGAGGAGCCTGGTGGGCTACAGTCCATGGGGTCGCAAAGAGCTGGACATGATTTAGCAACTCAACCACCACCATCCTACAAGGACAGGCCTTATTATCTCTACTTTCAAGATGAGAAGACAGAGGTTCAGAAAGTTAGGTAAGATGCCCTATTGTCAGAAAACAGAGGAGCAGGGACATGAATCCATTCTGTTTGACTCCAAAGTTTAGACGATCCCAGGACACTGGGCTGTCTTTGGGGCATCCTTTCCACCCAAAGTAAACGGGAAGGGAGGAATGGGGCGAGGGGGTGTAAGACTAGACACAGAGACCAGGTGGATCCCACAGCAATCCAGGGAGAGGTGAAGGTGGGGCTGGATAAAGCAGATCTGAGGCAAAGAGAACCAGTAGGAATTGAACACTGAATGCATTTTGGGCATGGGATAAAAGAAAACCTCAGGTGGCAGGCTTGAGGCCTGGGCAGATGGTGACATCATTCACCCTGGGGATAGGTTTGTGCAGGGGAGGACAGAGGTCCTGGGTGCCAGGCACTCCTGGGGTAGGCATGGAGGAGAATCTGGAGGTTTGGAGAGAGGTCTGGGCTGCTGGCTGTTGGCAGAAAAAGCTTTCTTATTATTAAGCAGACATATAGCAAACTCTGGCTGAAGTGATGGTCCATCTGCTCTGATCGTGACTGTTGGCTTTGCCAGTTGGACCTCCTTTGTCCTCAAGCTCATGCCCTCAACATTCCCTCCACTCTCGTATCCTTTGTTTTCTTTCCTGAGGATAATTTCCAGCATGCCCCCCAGGTCAGAAGGAAGGTGGATGAAAATAGAGTTTTGTTAAAAGGATTTTTACTACCTCATGGTTTAAGGAGAAAAAGATAATTCACAAAGCCCTAGTTCATTCAAGGAATGATACTAAATCCCCAAAGCATTGCCTTACACATTCTAAATCAGAGCTTGGCTTCTAAAATGGGAACCTACAATCTCTTTGCAAAGAAAAAATAAAGTTAAGTATGATTTATCACTTAGATCTTGCAGTCTATGCAATGCAGACATTTCATTCCTGAGAATGAATAGTCCTGTTTGCCTTGGAGCAGAGTGTATACGTTTGATTCGTGACCAGACCACTTGACTTTTAATGGCCGACTAACCCAAGCACAAAAATGTACGACCACCACCAGGCAGTTAAGACTTCACCCTTGAGTCATATTTCTCTGGAGCTATTATTTCCATCTAATAAGTTCAGAACAATTTTCTAAGATAAAGCTGTGGGACCTGCACAATGGGGTGTTGTTAAATTTTAAATTCTAAGAGACACTCAAATGATAATCTCAAGAAGAACCCAATATACTGTTCTTTGCAAAGTAAATATAGGTCCTCCTTGTTTTCATCAGCAGATAGTTAACGTGGACTGTCAGTTGAGGGCAAGGGACCACACCAGTAACAAATCCTAGGTAGGTTCTGACTGGCAGGGTTTGCTGTATCTGGATAGAATGGGGCTTCACCCAACAAACACTGTCTCACTCTGCTGTACCTAACCAGGCTGTTTAGATAACATTTACAACTCCAGCCAGTGAGTTCAGCATGGTGAGTCTTCCTCAAGGATGGAGAAAGTTCAGATGTACAAGAACCTAACTGCCCGAACGAATCTAAGGAGCCAGGAACCAAGCCTGAACTCTGCCTGGGAAAAGCCCGAGAATCAGCTGGAAGCAGACCACAGATGAACAATGAAAGCTGACCTTGGGTGTGAGCTGGGGGAGCTGCCAGACTTCGGCTGGACACCCACATCTGCTACAGGGTCCACGGGGCATTGTACCAGGAAGCGCAGCCGAGCGATCCAGGTTGACCCCAATGGCAAATGGGACCAGGAAACAGGGTCTACATGGAGGTTTTGGATAGCTGTTTTCTCTACAGGGACTTTGGGGAAAGTGGAAGAGGAGAAGGCTGACTTCACTGAGGAGGAACCATTTTTCAGGCAAAAGCCAGAGGGGTCACACCAGGGAAATGGACAGACCTGAGATGTGAAAAGGACTTCCCAGGTGGCGCTAGTGATAAAGAACCCGCCTACCAATGCAGGAGATGTCAGAGATGAGTTCTATGCCTGGGTCGGGGAAGATCCCCTGGAGAAGGGAATGGCAACTCACTCCAGTATTCCTGCCTGGAGAATCCCAGGGACAGAGGAGCCTGGTGGGCTATGGTCCCTAGGGTCTCAGAGTCAGACACAACTGAAGTGACTTAGCACACATGAGATGTGGGAAAGCTCAGAGAGCTCCAGGGTGGAGACAAAGGGTTCCAGAGCCTTCTGCAGGGAGAACCAGTGACAGTACTTGGACAGTGGAGTCCACCGTAAAATGGAGGCTATTTTCCTAATGCTCTGACATATAAATGGTTTTCTGTGCTAGTTTTTCTCTCCATGCTCTTCAGAAGAGGAAAGATCCCATCTCTAATGGCCCATATGGCTGCAAAAGTAGCCCCTTGTATCCTGCTCCAGGGCTGGAAAACACCAAGTCCTTGTCCTGAGAGCGCTTGTGGCTTGGGTCATGAATAGAGGGAAGGAGTGAAGTCTTTTCTTTGGGACAACCTGGCGAACACGATTTTACAAAGACTACTGACGGCCAGTCCCTGAGTGTCTACCGTTACTGTGCTATATGCTTTATGAACCTTATTCACTTCATCCTCACAAATGCCTTAAGGGGAAAAGAGCATTATTATCCTTTTATCACTAAGGAAACCTGGGAAACACGATGTTTGTACATTGCTTAAAATCACAGAGCAAGGAGGATGTGGACACAGTACGGACTCCAGCCACACCACCCCTGAAACATGAGACTGTGGTCCAGAGAAAGGTTAGATCTCACGAGCGCCCTGAGGCTCATCTGTCTCTCTGTTCCAGTGACCATGAGGTGGGATGGGTCCTGAAACAGAAGAACCCCTAGGTGCGAGCCAGGGGAGCTGCCAGTCTCTGGCAGGGATAAATAAGAGTTTTAGCCTGATTTGTCAGTCAATGTTAATTTGGGCAGCAAGTACATTTTTGGTTGCCTATTAGACCCCACAGGATGCCAAGTGCATCTGACACTCAGCCTTCATGAAAACTCCCGGTAGCAGAGCTACTGATGATGTACTAACCACGCTTCTCAAAGTGTGGTCCCTGGGCCGGCAGCGTCAGCACCACCTGCAGACCAGTCAGACTAGGATTTTCAAGCCCCACCCAAGATGCGCTGAATCATGCTGAGTCAGAAACTTCCAGACTAAGGCCCAGCAATCTGTATCAACCAGCCCCGAACACTAACATTTGAGAATCACTGCTCTTCACTTTCACTTTTCACTTTCATGCATTGGAGAAGGATATCGCATCCCACTCCAGTGTTCTTGCCTGGAGAATCCCAGGGACGGGGGAGCCTGGTGGGCTGCCGTCTATGGGGTCACACAGTCGGATACGACTGAAGCGACTCAGCAGCAGCAGCAGCAGCAGCTCTGAGGCACTTGGAGGCAGCGCAGATTGAATTATTTTCTTTCACAAACATCACCACTGACTTTAAATCTTTCGTTCATCTTCTTCCTTTAAAAATGTTTTTACCTCATTTCCAAATCTTCATTCTCTTGTGGTACAAATTTGTACAAGGCAACATAGGTGTTCATCTGTAATGGGTCTTTGGAAAGAGGTCCCTGAAAGAGAAACATAAAAGAGAAATGAGAGGAGGAAGGAGGGAAAAATGGAGCAAAGGAAGAAGACAGGAAATGGAGAAGTTAAATGTAATTCCAGAGTAATCTTTTGTGTTAAAATATCTAACCGTTATTATTTTGTTCTGAACATAGGTTTATTTTTAATTTCCTAGCTGAGTTTGATTTCATTACAAACTATTTGAAAACATCTATGTGGAACTTTTTGTCAGAAATACTATAGTTCTCTTCAAATCACTCTTTTCCTTTGATCTAGTTGTTCATGAAAGGTGATACAGAGTTGAGTCCAAGCAAGAGAATATTCTCTCTATAGACAGGAGGCAGGGGGAGAGTGGTAAACAACTTCTATTCCCTAAAACGGACAATTTTGTATCTAGTAGATCAAAGGGATCTGGGTGTATTCATCCAGAAATAAGTTCATTCACGCTATGGAAAAATGAAAGATGTTGGCCTGAGGCTGATTTGATTTGTTATGGTATCCTCATCCACTGACTAGGAAACTGCAATAATGATCATAAAAGCTACCATTTTTTGATAGCTTGCTGTGTGAGAGGCATGATGGTACATGGATTAGCATATGCAAAGCTAACAACAGCCCTGTGAGGTCGATTTTGTTGTGTCCCTAATTTGTAAACTATATAAGAGTTTTACAGGTATTATATAAACATAAGCTGTTATTATTAACTACACAAATATTATAGCTACATAAATGTTTCTGCTTTATAATATACATGATAAATTAAAATTTTACAACATGTAATATTTATATTGTATCATTTTATATGCATGCAGATATATAATGTATAACTACACATTTAAAGATATAATAACATAATGAATAGATGCCATATCTAGAAAACATAAACAAAAGCTGCACATAACTATATTCTTTTCATCTGTGATTCAGTTTTCTGCCCAAAGCTCAAGTACTTTATGCAGTATGATTCCATCCTAATTATACATGTAAATTAAAATATAATACTTGAAAGTTGAAAGTGAAGTCGCTCAGTCGTGTCTGACTCTTTGCGACCCCATGGACTGTAGCCCACCAGGCTCCTCCGTCCATGGGATTCTCCAGGCAAGAGTACTGGAGTGGGTTGCCATTTCCTTCTCCAGGGAATCTTCCCGACCCAGGGATTGAACCCAGGTCTCCCGCATTGCAGGCAGACGCTGTAACCTCTGATCAGGGAAGCCCATTATGAAATATAGTCATAATATATAATTTACATACTGTAGAGCACATACCAACTTGTAGGCAGCATACATAACAGAAACAAAAGCACACAGTACATTTATCCTCTGTACTTTGGATGCATTGGTACCTGTTTTGCTCAGTGCTGCCTATGCCATGTACTCTATGGTACATTATTCTCTAAAAATGCTAGTCTGGGCCCCACTAAATTGATCTCATGACCCATTTGGGGGGTGACCTACAGAATAATCTAAGGACCCTGTCTGGCCAGTCTTCTGAGACGTCCACGAATACCTGGTGGTTTAAGTCCTTTGTTTGGTCTCTGAAATCGTCAGTGCCATTTTCCGGATACGTGAATACTGAAAGAGACCAGAAAAAGGAGGAGTTTTATGAGTCCAGTCACCACATTTGGGAAACACGCTTGAAAGACGTAGCTTTATTTATTCCTTCCACCAGTTTCAACTCAGTTTCTCCCTGCCTTTCCTCATCCTCAGTGACCCAGCTTGCGTGTCACGCTCCATCCGTTGCCCTCTGCGCCCCCTGCAGAGTCCGCACCGCACTCTCTGCACAGCCACACCCTCGTCCACGCCTCTGGGCCAGCACACATCCTCCTGCATCGCTTGGTCTCATTTGGCAAAGCCCTTCTCAGGAGCAGAAACCATGTCATTCATCTTTGTTCAATGTCTCCAATCGTTTGTTAAGGGGATGGTAGGGTAGGTGAGGTATGGTGCAATTTAACTGTATTTGAATACACTTTTCTAAATACCAGACTCTTTGATCTCTATTCAATATCTTTATGCTAGTTTCCTGATGATCTCTGTATTCTACTTGCAGATTAAGGTTTTAAAATCCAAAATACTTCCTCGATCTCTTATTTGGCAGTGCATTGGGGGGTATTATTGAGAAAAAAATTAAACCGTGCTTTCTCATTTAGTGTGTTCTTAAATTACACAATTCTCTACCTTTGTCATTTTAGCAGCCACTCTGTGACCTTTGATGAAGAAAAAGGCTTCTGAAGATGGGTAGGAGTTGTCACTGTCTACACACACAGCTGTGGAAGGGCCCTGATAGGTTGATGGGTATTGAGGGGCTCTGCCTTAGCGAGTTCAACCATCTAACTCTGGAGACCAACATCATGTATCTTTCTTAAATAAAAATAAAAGGTGGCACATGTTTCCAAGTCTATACGATAGGGCCCATAGTGTTGAAATTAATCTACCTTGTAGAAGCTTTGATAATCAAAAATAATACATTGCTGTTTGAGTCTTCCCTTTGAGTCTCCTTCAGAGGGTCAAGGAAACCAGCAGAGGAAGAGAAACACATCACAGAAAGCTCTGGACCCTCTTTCAGTTAGCCCTGACAACCTCCACTGTCCTGCAAATGGACTCAGTAACCGTGATGAAGGAAACACACTTCCGAACAAGAGCCCCTGTAAATGAACCAATGCTCAGTGAACATCTACTGTCCATGGTTTATGGTTCCAGGGATCTTCCCTGGTGGCTCAGATGGTAAAGCATCTGCCTACAATGTGGGAGACCTGGGTTCAATCACTGGGTCGGGACGATCCCCTGGAGAAGGAAATGGCAACCCACTCCAGTGTTCTTGCCTGGAAAATCCCATGGATGGAGGAACCTGGTTAGGAGAAAGTCCATGGGGTTGCAGAGAGTCGGACACAACTGAGCGACTTCACTCACTCACTATGGTTCCAGAGCCTGTGGACACAGTTCCATTATCCCTAGGAAGTCAATATGCAGTCATGGAAGGAGCTCCACTTTGTAGGAAAATGGAAAATGAAGGGGTGATGCTTACAGACCTTGTCTGTCTAAATATTTGGCTATGCAACTTCCTGGTTTAAAAAGAGTAGAGACCAGCAATATTTTTCTCCTTTTCTCTGTTTTAAGTGATTACTTGAAATCTTGGCATAATACTTGATTCCATAAAACTGGACACATTTAAAGAATATTGAATAGTTGAATGGAAACATAACAAGACCATCTTCTTAGAAAATTATTGATTGAAACTAAAATTGAGACTACTAAGATGCATGTGCAATATTCAGTTTGATTTTACAGTTTTGTAATTTCAAATTGTTTTAGCTTTTCATTGACTATCCATTAGCCATCACAACAATGTGTATCATTTTTTGAACTATGCTGAACATTATTTGAAGTGACTCCAAATGTGTTTTCAGTCAAATGGTTACAGGCAGAACTGGAACATTGCAAAAATGATTTAAAAAAAAAAAAACCATCCCTTCTGGCTATTTCTAAGACATTGATTTGAGAGGAAAGGTATAAAGAATATTTTTTTCGGTACTATTTTACTAAAAAAATGTATCAGACACTTTTTTATGTTTGGTACTTTAAATTCATTTTATGAAAAATAATTTGGCTGTTGACTTCATCCATGGAAACATACAAAATCTGTGTTAATTCTGCAGGTATGTTTTCTAATGTTACAGATGCAAAGTCAACCTTCACTTTTTGCTATTCCCCCTAAAGCTTTCTTCTTTTCCTTTTCTATATTCTGTCTTTCTCTTTTACTTCGCAGTCCTGGGAGGCCCTTGTCTCCAACAAGCTGATGATGTGGATTTTCAGCTTTAACCTGGTCATGTACAAGTTACTTTATCAGCTTATTGACACTAGCTCACCTTGCATCCCTGGAATAAATTCAATGTGCTAATTATGCACTGCCTTTCTAAAATACATTACTGGGTTCAGTGTACTGAGGTGATTTTGTTTCAGATTTCTGCACCCATATTCAAGAGGGGGATGAGGCAGCGATTTTCTTTCTCATGCTGTCTTCCTTTGGTTTTGAGGTCAGTATTATACCAGCCCCATAAACTAAGTTAGAGAATGCTGCTGGCTGGCACTTTCTGTTGTCCTGAAAGAGCTTAGCTAATCTGGAAATTTTATCTTCCTTAAATGTTTGGTCACGTTTACTTATAAAGATGTCTGGGTCTGGCATTTTTGTTGTGAAAAAACTTAAAATATTGATTCTGCTTCTATCATAATTGGAAGCCAAGTCAAGTTTTATAATTACTAATTCCTCGCAAGTCATACTTTGGTCATTGATAGCTTTCTTGGCAGCTGTCCATTTGAAGTTTTAAATCTACTGGTGAAGTTGGTCATAAGATGCTGTCCTGTCAACCTCTGTTGACATTCCTCCTTTTAAAATTATTCCTTTTGTTTCATCTTTCTCTCTTAAAATTATCAATTGCAAATTCTACTTTTTTAAAGAACTGTTTTTAGAATTTACGGATCTACCTGTGTCACATAATAATTCCTTATCTTTATTACTGCTTCCTTATCTATTCTTTTTTCTTTTACTGACTTCTTTTTTTTAAATTTCTTTTTTTTACTGACTTCTTGAATATGACGCTTAGATCATTACTTTTCAGCTTTTATTTTTTCATGGAACAACTTTAGAGCTAAATACTCTAGGCACAATTTTAGCTGCATCCCACAAGTTGTGATAGGTATGTGTTCTTAAAAATTATTTACTTATGGTTGTGTTGGGTCTTCTTTGCTGCATGAAGGCTTTCTCTAGTTGCAGCAAGTGGGGGCTAATCCCTAGGTGTGGTTCACAGGTTTCTCATAGCAATGGCTTGTCTTTTGCAGAGCAATGCCTCTAAGGCACGCAGGCACCAGTATTTTGTGGTGCGTGGGCTCAGCAGTTGCAGCTCAAGGGATCTAGAGCTTGGGCTCAGCAGTTTTGGCTCACGGGCTTAGTTGCTCTGCAGCATAGGGAATCTTCCCAGACCAGGGATCAAACCTGTGTCTCCTGCACTGGCAGGCAGATTCTTAACCACTGGACCACTAGGGAAGTCCGGTAGTGTTTTCATTATTATTTAGTTTTAAATATATTTCAGTTTTCATTATGAATTCTTTGACATATTAGCTTTCAAAAAGTATGTCTTTAATTTCCTAGAGTGTGGGTTTTCCTAGTTATAATTTGGATATTCGTTTCTATCTTGTTTGCATTGTAGTTAGAAAGATGTGCTCTGTATCATATTAATTCTGTGAAATTTATGAAGCGTGCATTATAGTCCAGTAGGTAAGCAATAGTTCCATGTGTTCTTAAAAAGAATGTGAATTGCTCATTTGTTAGATGAAGCATCCTTTTTCATTTTTTATTATTTTTAATTGAAGTACAGCTGGTTTATAATGTTGTGCTAGTCCCAGCTGTACAGCCGAGTGATTTAGGATACACATGTATGTACGTGTGCTGTGCCCATTTGCTTTAGCCATGTCTGACATTTTGCAACCCTATGGACAGTAGCCTGACAGGCTCCTCTGTCCATGGGATTCTCTAGGCAAGAATATTGGAGGGGGTTGCCATGTCCTCCTCCAGGGGATCTTCCCGATCCAGGGATCAAACCCATGTCTCTTATGTCTTCTACATTGACAGGCAGGTTCTTTATGACTAGCGCCGCCTGGGAAGCCACTTTGTAAATATATTAATATATTCATTCTTTTGGAGTGTCCTTTTAAAGTTAAATACAGAGTGAAGTAAGCCAGAAAGAAAAACACCAATACAATATACTAATGCATATATATGGAATTTAGAAAGATGGTGACAATAACCCTGTATGTGAGACAGCAAAAGAGACAGATGTGTAGAACAGTCTTTTGGACTCTGTGGGAGAGGGCAATGGTGGGATGATTTGGGAGAATGGCATTGAAACATGTAAATTATCACATGTGAAATGAATCGCCAGTCCAGGTTCCATGCATGAGGCAGGGTGCTCGGGGCTGGTGCACTGGGATGACCCTGAGGGATGGGATGGGGAGGGACGAGGGAGGGGGTTTTAGGATGGGGAACACGTGTACATCTGTGGCGGATTCATGTCAATGTATGGCAAAACCACTACAATATTGTAAAGTAATTAGCCTCCAATTAAAATAAATAAATTTATATTAAAAAAAATCAAGAGAGAAAAAAAGAGTTAATTAGGTTAGGATCATCAAGTATGTCCTCAGATCCTCCATATCTATAACTGAATCTCTTTGTCTATCTGATTTGCCAATGACCAAGAGGTGTGTTAAAAATCTCTGATTATGAAGTGCAATGCCAATTTCCTAATAGTTCTGTCAATTTCTCCTTGACTTTTTGTCATCTTGAGGCTATGTACTAGATGCTTCAGCCTTTACTTATGACCTTGCTTCCCGGGGAGATTCTGCAGTTAAGGCAAAAGCGAAGACCAATAATTCTGCCCCTGTCAATTTCTGAGGCATCAAGGAATTGTTGAAATTGTTGTTGAAAAAAGTTGTTGTTAAAAAAAAAAAAAAAAAAATTGTTGTTGAAAACAACAACCAGAAACCCTCAGGCCTGCCCAAGAGATTCATAACATAAGAGACAAAGCAGAGACTATATTTTTATCAGTAAAGACATGAATATGAATTGTACTTCTTCTGAGGTGGCCTTGGAAATATTCCTAAAGAATTTGCACACAACACCTGGGTGGCAGAAATAATACCTGTGTGCCCCGTGTACTTTTTAGAACCCACGTGAAACAAGTGATACAGAAAGGGAAGCTCTCCTTGCCAAAACTGTGAGAAGATGAGTGGGAACTTGGACTCTATGTAAGCAAAGTGTTTTCTCTATGTTGTTTCTCAAACTGCACAGACAGAGCATTAAATCCATATCAAAGGAACATGTTTTGAAGCAAACTGCTGTATAATTACTCACCCTTGCTTCTAAGAGGGCATGTGAAGAAAGCTACTGCTGATCAAAGGAATATTTAATAGGTCTCTAAAGCATTTTAGAGATTTACCATTTGCTAAGTTCTTTCAACATATTTCTTTGAATAAGACTGTGAATATGCCCCTTAACGTGAAAAAGAGACAGCAGATAATCCACTTGTGCTCTTGAGTGTATTACTCAGTGTTTCAATTTCCTTAATCTGCCTGGTATTCATTGTGTGTGTACGTCTATGTATCCTTGGGTGTGTATGTTGGAGAAGAGGGTGACTAAATGGTCTCTAATCCTGCTTCTCAAATGTTAACAAAAATGTGAACCACAGATTCATCGGCAAATTCTGATTTTGAAGGGCTGGGGCAGCCTGAGAGTCTGCATTTCTCATGGGCTCTCAAGTTCTGCCCAGGTTGCTGGTCCATGGGCCACACGCGAAGTAATGAGGCTCCAGATTGTATCTTCAACACTCTGTGACCTTATGATGACTTCAATAGTAGCAATAGCGCTTCAGGGTGATGATCCTTAAATACAGCTCTTCATAATTTAAAACTCTAAGAAGGCCTCCTTTAACAAAAAGTAATTTATGGTTGTGCTGTCTTTGCTGCTGCATGCAGGCTTTCTCTAATTGTAGCCAGCGGGGGCTGCTCTTCATGGCTGTGCATGGGCTCCTCATGCTGTGGCCTCTCTTGTTGTGGCACATGGGCCCTAGAGAGCTCGGGCTACAGTAGCTGTGGCACATGGGCTCTAGAACACGAGCTCAGTGGCTGTGACACATGGGCTTAGTTGCTCCATGGCATGTGGGATCTTCCTGGACCAGGGATTGAACCCGTGTCCCCTGCATTGACTGGACTACCAGGGGAGTCCCTAAAAGACCACTTTTTGAATAAAGAAATCCCCAGGGCAAATAGAGACCTCATCTACTGAGGAATGGCTGACAGCATCCATCAAGCTGGATCAGGCTGGTGGAGGCAGAGAGGGAAGCGGTGGGCACACGCTGGGTGTGATTTTGAAGACCAGCAGATAAAATCTGCCAACAGACTGGACAGGAGGTGCGAGAAGAAAGGTGTCAAGGATGATGCCAAAAGCCTTGGCCTGATAATCTAGCAGAATGACATTCCAAAAGGTGAGCAGGAATAACGAAGAAGAGCCAGTTTCAGTGGGTGGGAGGGCGGGGAGGCAAGTGAGGGACTCCAGAGTCCACTTGGGTGCGTAAGCTTGAAGATGCCTGTCCTCCATTCACATGGCCATGTCCAGTAGGCTACAGGCATCAGAGGCAGCCAAGAGGCCTAATGCTAGGAATGAAGCTTCGGAGTCTTCAATGAATGGGTAGTATTTACATTCATTATCTCATTTAAAGATCACGAGGCTCTATGGATTTGGTGTTATTAGCATCATCATTTTAGAGGTGAAGCGACTAAAGCAGAGTGAAGTGAGGTCTCTTGAAGGCCATATGATGACTAGTGAAGCCCAGCATTCACTTTCAGCTGGGGCAGGGGCCCAGGACCAAACACATCCAGTGTAGTTAGTGATGAGAGGCCACCTGTGGTTTGGTGAAAAGCATCCGGGGCAGGTGTCAGTTGCTCAGTCGTGTCCAACTCTTTGTGACCTGCCAGGCTCCTCCATCCATGGGATTCTCCAGGCAAGAATACTGGAGTGGGTTGCCATTTCCTTCTCCAGGGGATCTTCCCAACACAGGGATTGAACCTGGGTCTCTTGCATTGTAGGCAGATTCTTTACCGTTTGAGCCAGTGGGAGAGCCCACTGTCAGGGGCAGGAGATGGGCAGAATCTGACTTAGGGGAAGAACAGCTGATCAGACCTGAAGCACTGAGATGCAGCTCTGGATTATACTCCAGCCTCTGGTGAGTTTGGTCCTAAGACACTGATGAACTCCAGGGCTGCTGGCCCAAATTCAGTTGCTGGATCTGCAGTGCTGGACAGACCTAGGCTGGGTGCATGCAGGGTTATGGCTCTGCCTCGAGGGCCCCGGCAGCTGGCACTCTCTGATCTGTCTCCCTCCTGGCACTGCTAAGTGCTCCCTGGGTATCTGCGTGGGTCCCAAAGTACAGTTTTCCCCATGTGATGCCAAAGTCTTCTTACTCTAGTGGTGTGCTTTAGCAGCTATGTACAGGCTTGGCAAGAGGGGGACCCTGATGGATGCTGACAGTTATTTAGGAAGGAGGGTCATCACAGAAGCACAATCCTAACTGGAGACAAGACATGAGTGAATTCCTAGAGCTAAAGAAGTGGAAATGGTACCTCATTGTATGACAGCTGCTGACAATGCAGCTACAGGGTATTTGATGTAGAAGTTCTGTTTCCAGTCTGGAAAAGGCAGGGACAACCAGCCAAGTGGAAAATCTGTCCAAGGCAGCATTCTCCAGTGCTTCCCACATGGGGATTAGAGCTGTGAGGGTAACTCCTGCCAGGAGAAGGCATTCAGCCCAAAGCAACAACACAGGTCAGGGCCTGCAACATTGCTGGGTTATGAGTGACCTGAGCACAGCTCTGTGACATATGTAGTTTTGCTGGTGGTAGAAAACACTTCATAATTTTTTTTTTTTTTTTTTGATAAATGAGAGGAAGTTAAGTAGTTGTTGATATCAAAGAGGCTCATCAAGATTCAAGTATTAGGTGCTGGCTATGTTTCTTTAAGCTAAGAGGAGATTCTTTCTCAATGTTAGCAAGCAGTAGCATGTAGTTAGTATTTAACAAGTATTCTAGGAATTTTTTTAAAAAGGGCTTATGCTATTAGAAAACTAAATGATATTAATATGGAATATCTGTCTCGATTGTGTAGATCCGTTTTTGAATCTTAGTCATCTCTGCTGGGGAGGAGCCCAGGGGAGGCCGACACTCCTCAGCACCACCCCTCACTTGAGCAGGCACATCACTGTGAGTACTTCTGATGTCTTCTCTCTGGGATGCCCTGTTCATCCAGTGTAGGTCAGTGGGGGAAGTGACATGTTAACAAAAGCTCTGGAAGGACCTCCATATCCTTATAGCATGAGAACTCAGAAGCCAGAACTCAGGGAATGTTATAACTGAATTCCTGAAATCCACCAAAATTTATCTGTTCCCCTCCATATTATCAAACACTGTCCAGTCTGAATTCCAGAGGTGGCCGAGAAAGAGAGGGGCCTGGAGGTCATGTGAGCCTGCCTGCTGACCTGGATGATGGATGAGATTCCTGTTTGTGCTGGGCAGTGGTGCCTGATCCCCATGCCCCAACGTACCACTATTGCTCCGCTTCCGCAGGTCATACCCATCTCCTGGCCCGTCAGCCTCTTCGGGAACCTCCACGAGATCCGAAGTCTTGAAAAGAAAGTATAGCAGCAAATGAGCAATGTCATTTCAGTGACTCAGTGAGTAGAGATTGTGATACCAGTAGAAGAACTAAGGTGGAATTTGCAAGATACTGTCTTAAGCATCTCATCATTGCTTTCTTGTCTGTTTGGCTAACTTCAGAGAGGCTGTATACTCCCTCTTGGGCACTGTCCCTCCCTCCTGGTGTCCGGGGCAGGCTCAGGGCCTAGCACAAGAAAGGCGCTCGGTGAGAGGTGAATGAGTACCTACATGCACTGGCTAGTTAAGGCTGCTTCCCAGGAAGAGACGACAGAGAGAAATCAGAATTCCTGCCCACATCCTGTTACTTAAAATGTTCAGTAGAACTATAGCTCTTTCTAGGTGAGTGCTCAACATTAATTCTGGAGAACAAGATGTACTTTTGAGGGTTGCATTACTTAGGTACGAGTTAAAAAGCCTGTTTCCATTGCTGCAAAAAGTAATTGTTTCAGTAACATCAATACTTTTTTGGCATTTTCTTATGTATAGGAACAGTTATAGTCATTATGGGGCTTCCCTGGTGGCTCAGATGGTAAAGAATCTGCCTGCTTTGTGGGAGACCTGGGTTTGATCCCTGGGTGGGGAAGATCCCCTGCAGGAGGAAATGGTTACTCACTCCAGAATTCTCACATGGAGAATCCCTTGGACAGAGAAGCCTGGCAGGCTAGAGTCCATGGGGTCACAAAGAGTTGGACATGACTGGGCGACAACACTTTCACTTTTTTTTCCCATAGTCATTATTTAGGTTACAGAAATAACAACAACAATAATAAAACAGCACTCTAAATAGCTAATTATAACCAATCATCTTTCATGTGCTGTTTTTAAGTACTTCATATGAATCATCTCATTTATGCTTCTCAATAATTCTATGATAGACCTATTTTTCAGATAGGGACCTGAAGCCCAGAGAGAACTCAACTTGAGGGCTCAGAGTTCCTAAGTGGTAGAGCAGGGGTTAGACCTCTGGCATTGTCTTCAGAGTCCATGCTCTTTTTTAAAATAGAGTTGATCTACAATATTATGTTAGTTTCAGGTGTATAACATAACGTCAGTAATTTCTGCAGATTATACTCCATTAAAGGTTATTTCAAGACAATGGTTATAATTCCCTGTGCTATACAGTATATCCTAACTGCTTATCTACTTTATAATTATATCTGTTGATCCCATTGGCCTAATTTGCCCCTCTCCCCTTTGGGAACTATACACTTGCTTTTACATCTGTGAGTCTGTTTCTGCTTTGCGTGTACATTCACTTGTATTATTTTTTAGATTGCACATCTAAGTGATATCATACAGTACTGGTTGCTCTCTGACTTATTTCACTAAGCGTAACATCCTCTAGATTCATCTCCTAAGCACTGGGAGATGCTTATTTTTGCTTATTTTCTTATTATTTTTTGGCCAGAATACACGACATGTGTGATCTTAGTTCCCCAACCAAGGATCAAACCTGCACCCTCTGCAGTTAAGCACAGGGTCCTAACCACCAAAAAAGCCCCTCACTCTCTAAAAGAGGAATTCAGGGGGCTTTAGAGGAAAGTCACATACTTTTAAAACAATTTACATCTTATTAGAGAGGAACGAGTCGGCCTTCCTAGCTCTTCTCATCAGCTCCAAAGTCCTATAATACTGCCTTTCTGAGACTGATTTCTTGCTACAGTTTAGCTTTAAGATTTGTTTCAGCCATTCTTCATTTCATGACACATCAGAAGGAGGAAAAAAATAAATGTCACAGAGTCTCTAAGTCACTTGGACCCTTTTCCTCTGAAGCTCACTGTTTCTGAACAAAAGTTGCTTTGTGATGTTAATTTAATCTCACAAAACTGAAGGTCATTCCTAAATGAGCTAACCAACTCCTAGAAAGTTTTTGAATTTGGTTTCTGCTGGCTTTCCCAAAGCCATCAAGCTTTTTATATTCTACAGCGTTTGAAAGCATATGAGAGGAAACCTAATAATTTAGAAACAGCCAGGCAGCCACTTCCTGACAATGTAAAGCAAATGCCTCTATAGCCCTGGAAGAAAAGAAACCTTTGCTACGTGGGAATATGTTCGCTTCAGGACATAACAACACTGCCAGAATGGCAAGAGGCTGAAGTTCATTACTACTGACCCTGCAGGAAGGAAGCAAAGTCATTTTAAAGTAGCGATCAATTGTTTCTGTTTGCTTCCACCAAGGCAAGTTGGGCTCCAGGGAAAGAGTAAAGTGACAGATATTTAAGCTCAATTTGATTTGTCTTTGTCTCCCTGCAGCTCTCAGAACGATGCCTTCACAGAACAAAATTCCAGGAAATACATTACTGGTGGAACCAGTGCCAGGAAATATAAGTGGACGATGATGAACCAACAAGTTATTGACATAGAGCAAACTATGCTTTTTTTCCCCTAAAACCAGTCTATAGGGTCGAGACACAGACACGAAAGCAGACTGGACATCCCTCAAATGTGCCTGTGATGTTCCTTCTGCTCCAAACACCAGTCACAAATGCAGAGATGATGTTCACTGCCTCCTGCTGAGTGCTCCCTGCGATGTCTCTGTGCTAAAACTAGCTAACCAACTAGTCAGTGGAGCTAGTTCTAGCAGAGCTCAGAACTGCAGGAGTGGATACTGTTGCTGATGTGGGCAGGTCAGACTAATCTCTGAGGCGCCTCCTCTCTGCTATGGAGCTGGGTGGCATCTTGGGGGATTCACAGAAATTCTGGTTAGGACAGCTAGAGAGGATGATGATACTAGGTCACAGAGATGCACAGAACACTCATTTTTGGGTCAGCTCAAACGAAGGAGCTTCCCTGGTGGCTCAGATGGTAGTAAATAATCTGCCTGCAATTCAATCCCTGAGTGGGGAAGATCCCCTGGAGAAGGGCATGGCAACTCACTCCAGTATTCTTGCCTGGAGAATTCCATGGACAGAGGAGACTGGAGGGCTACAGTCTATGGGGTCACAAAGAGTCGGACATGACAGAGTGACTTCACTACTATACTACTAAGCGTGGGAGAGGTGTTGGCGGGGATGGTGATGTGTCCCGTGGAGGGAAACACCCCATGCCTCTGGAGAGGGCAGTGTTGGTGCGAAAGAAATCAAAGGGTGGATACTGCCTTAAAGAGAAAGGACAGAACATGTGAAAAAGGGCTGTATTCTTGAAGTGGGATGTCGCTGGAAGGAGAACTGGACACAGCTGGCACATTCCAGCTTCTGCCCCTTGTTTGGGTTGAACCTTTCTACATGTTGGCAGATATGCTGTCTAATGGAGGGAGAGGTACATGGGGGAGAGTCAGGACTGTGAGGCCAAGAGTGTGGTCTCTGAGGATCTCTGGGGACCTGCCACAGGAAGTTACCCTTCAGTGCCCCAAGGCACTTGGAGCCCCCTTCGGAGGCTGCGTGACTCCTGCCGACTCCCCTCCTGATGCGCTCTGAGGTGCTCGAGGTCTGCCCTGCCTGAGTTCCCATGGCGGGTTCCCTGAGTGGGGAGGAGGCAATCACCGAGGTTCTGTGAGGCGAGTCAGAGCCGCTGCCCGAGCTGCTCTTCTTTGTCCTCTGGGCCAGCGAGGTGCCGAAGCGGAGGGTCTCATACACAGGGTCCACCTTATTGCCACAGGCTGCGAGAGAAGACAGAGCTCATCTGAGACAGGGTCTCCTCAAGTCACGGTCGGGGACACAGCCAACCACCAACCACACCTCCTGGGTTAACGACACCAGAAGTAGGTTCTGCACAACGGACCCGCTCACCCCTGGGGGACCCCTGGGGAAGTGAGGCTTCCGTGGTCAAGCATCCTTGGGGGTGCGCACCTCCCCCCATGACATGACGTGCTCCACCGCGCTCAGCTGTCTCTGCTCCCGAACGTTCCCTGACTGGCTGGCTCTCCTCTTTGTTATCCATCCCCAGGGCTCCAATGCCAAGGCTCTTCCCAGAGACTGGCTTTATTTCCTCTCGTGAAAAGCTCTGCTTGCCAAGGTACAAAATCTCGTGACACAAAGCCGGCAGGAGGAGGCAAGCGTTCGGAAAGAATGTCACATTACTAGGCTTCCTGAATGTCTAATTAAAAGCTTTCTAGTTTGTAAATTTCTAGGTTAAAACTTGTTCCCCCTGCCTCTACCAAAAGGCAAACATAAATGTAGAGATTTTCAGAAAGAAAGAGAACATAGAAGTAAACTGGAAGATACTGCTGAAGATTACATTCAAGCCAGAAATATCCGTAGGACATTAATTGTCCTCATTAAAGAATAACTGATATTCACTGAGTTCCTTTCATGCATTGGTCTTATGTCTGTCTGTTTATTTTCATATACAAAGAGCTATGAAAAGTAGCCAGGGCTGTTCTCAGTGTATAGGGTCCAGCAGGTTGAGTTACTTGCTCAGATACACAGCTGGCCAGTGCGGGAGCTGGGCTCTGACCCAGGTCTAGGGGAGGCCATGCTTCATGTTGCTTCCACTCTGCCATGGTGCTGAGAGCTGGCACAGCATGTCTGCACCCTTTGGGACCTGGGTGTCTCTCAAGTTTCATCAGGGAAAGGAAAAAATCTTCAGGGGAATTTGGTCCACCTTCAGCTTCCCCTCCAGCAAAACAAAGGACCATAACCCAGTTAGCCACCAAATAAATGCACTCTGCCCTGCCCCTGCCACCCCTAAACTGCTGCTGTGGCCCTGGGACCCGGGAGGAGAGCAGCCATCAGCTTGGATGTTGCTGCTCAACCCCACTAAACCCAACAATGTCTCAACTCACCAATGGGCATAACTTCTTTAATGCATCCAAACTGTTCATGAATGAGCAAGGGGGAGCTGTAGTAACGCCGAAACCCCTTTGGCTGGAGAGAGAGAATGGGAAAGAAAAGGGTTCAACGTCACTGCTGAGATGGAGACAACCACTCAAGAACTCTAAAATGAAACCAGTTGGTTTCTCTAGGGACACCTCCCTGTCGCCCTTTAAGACGCTGACATGGCCTGTAATTTCTCCCTGGTGGGGGTGGGGAGGTACAGCTGTCAATAAGCAAGCTCCACTCCCTCCAGAAAGCAGGCCTCCAGCCCCACCCTCCAGTCCTGCTTCTCCTCTGCCTGTTGTCGCCTCCTCTCCGCTGGGCTCATTAGCCCCTAGGATACAAATGGACCCTCGTGCATTATCTCACCACATAAGGTTTATTACACTCATTCAAAGGCCTGGGTGTGGGCAAGCAGACCTCACAGGGAGACTTCAAGTCCCTTGTATGTCTGATGAGCTCTGTGTTCTAGATCCCATTCTGTTTTCCTGAGACCATGGTCTCTGCCCTGGCTTGTGGGAATCACCATGGGAGGAGGTGGAGGAGGTTCGGGGAGCAAGTGAGGCAGGGGTTTTGGAGAAGAGGATACTGCCAGTCAAGAGTACAGAGAGGAACTCTAAGAATCCTGCCTTTCTGTACCCCAGGGTCAAAAGGGAACTTCAGGGCCCAGACCCTACAAGAATCCCAGAATCCTCTCCAACGTTCCTGGCAAGCGTTCCTCCGGTGAACACTGCTAGGGACGTGGGTGGCAGGAACTCTCACTACCCTGGGACGGAGGACCTTAGTGACATTATCTCTGATTGTTAAGACGTGGAACCTACTTGATCCGAGGTGCTTTCCCTGGAGCTGTAGAGGACAACAGAATTCTTTTGTGTGACAAATCTTAAGTTTTTCTGAATCAGCTATCGTGACCTGAGTATCTCTAGGGCAGAAATTCTTGGTCCCTTCTAGTAACAGAATTCTTTGGCCATCTTAGTTTCAAATATTTTCAAAAGTGTTCCGGGTGGCTTTCTATCATTGGGTAGCATCAGTACGGAAGCCCGCTCCTGAGACAGGACAATCAGCCAGCACGGGCCAGGCCGAGGCTCCCTCTCTGGGTTTGGCCGTCATGATCCATGATAGTAGTGTAGATTTTTACTACTCCACTTCTGTGGGGTGGTTAATCTCCATCCCATTCTTGATATCCTCTGAGCTGTGAGCCCGTTAAACCTCCTGGGTCACATCCCAGGAGGTTCCTGGGATGCCTGACTTTTACTTTCAAAACCTGGACAGTCCCGGGATGTGGAACTTGAGTGCTAACACTGCCAAAATCCTGATCCAAGACAAGTTGTCCACTTTACTAATGACCCTGAGATTTTTTCTACACACAGAACTTGTACCTCTTCAGTTGATAAAGCTCCTCCTTACTCAATCCTACCAGGAAGCCAGGCTGACCAGCCAGAGATCTGGGGAGGGGTGGGTGGTGCTTCCTGGGGTCCAGTTCTCAGGGTGCTGCCAGGAAGAAGTCTGAATGGAGTGATTCTGTGATTTCATCAGGCAGGCAGGTGCCCTGAGCAGTGGTTCCGGGGTACACTCTGGGTACGAGCCCTTACCAGTTTGCCCATGCACCGCTGGGGGGCCAGGCCGTCCATGCACTTGTGGTGGATGCTCATCTTACAGGCCTTGCAGCGCAGTCCGTGCTTAGCATTTGTTCCTGTTGGATATACGGCGAGCTTTGGTTAGGACACAATGTACTTTCCCAGCTACTTGTATGAATTCTTTCCTGTGACTTGTACAAAGCTTTCAAAATGGACAAAATATTATGGTGAATTCTTTTACCTTCTTCCCTATTTTCTATGGTTTCCCTCCACTCCTTTCCTGTTCATTTCTCCGGGAAACCTCAATCTTCTCTGCTTTCATCCCTCATTCAGTTCAAACTCGCAAACCCCACTTTCTCGGCTCTTCCGATGGGTCACATTTCTGCTCTTTTATGTTACCTCACTAAGCAGCCCAAGTATAGACATTCTGTCCATTTACCTGAATTCCTATCACAGAGTCTGAACTCTTGGTCAAACTCTCTGGAAAATGCCCAATGCAGGGGGAACAGTGTGGTCTGTGTGAAATCAGGGCTGATGAGGCTCTGAAGTCGGGGAGAGAGGGCTCGATCAGACACCAGCCTTGCCTGGGGGAGGAGGAAGGGCAGTGGGTGGCAACTAAACCACCTCTGCAGCGAGTCACTTGTGTCCTAGGACAGGGTGCCATAGCACGGTGAGAAGGAAGAAGGCAGAGGAGGGGAGGAAAGGAAAGAGGCACCCAGGGAACTGTGTCGCTGCACCAGGCCCATGACAGCAGTGCTGGAACGGCACGGGGAGGACAGACCAGGGTGCTGGATGTGGCAGCTTCAGGAAGAGGTGGGTGGAGCTCATTTGTTGTTTTAGAGAGTGGCTAGAAGGAGACAAGGAGAGGATGTTAAAATGGGCTGTGTCGTGTCGCCACGGAGTCCAGGACAGAAGATACAGGTGGCACAACAGGTGCTATCGGCTCTGATTTATTAAAGGGAAACAGGTGCTTGGCTTCTAGGCGGGCCTTAACACTTTGGTGCCGAAATGCATTTCACAGTTAAGTGACCGAGCAATTCAATCCTATTAGGAAAGAGGAAGGGAGGTGGGAGACTGGAGGGAGCACTCCTTTGCAGAGCTATTTGGGCATTAAGAGTTTCATCCCTAAAATGATACTTCTCTACATGATGAGAAGAATGTGGTGTTTTCTTCTCAGTCTCCTCCTACTGAGGGGGTTTGGAGGAGATTTGGATGTAGGGCTGTGGCCACACCCTTGGGAGAGTGTAAAGGTGAGAGATATGGGTGAGCAGTGGTCCTGGCAGCCTGTCCGGGAGACATAGCCATAGAGGCGAGACCTGCATCCTAAAAGCTTGTCAGCAAAGGGATGTGTGAATACCTGCTGTGGGTCACACTGAATGCTGCCGGAGAAGACCAGCTAGAAAGGCAAAGGGCCTCCCTCAATAGGAATTAGTATGTCCATATACTGTGACACATGAGGCCATAGGTCTCCCTCTGCATATCGTAGTTGGCAGGCAGGTCTGGTGGCTCAGATGGTAAAGAATCTGCCTGCAATCAGGAGACCTGGGTTTGATCTCTGAGTCAGGAAAATCCCCTGGAGGAGGGCATGGCAACCCATTCCAGTATTCTTGCCTGGAGGATCCCATGGACAGAGAAGCCTGGCAGGCTACAATCCCAAGTGAGGAGAGCTCAAGATACGTTAAGATCCACCTCCATCTCCTCCTCCTCATCCAAAGCACCACCATCCCTTGTCTGGACTGATTCCTGACTGAACTGTCTTTACCTGTATTTATGTTCCTCCCTGGTGTGTAGAAAGGCCAGACAAACGTTCTCAAATCCACTCCTCCTGCTTAACTGTCTCTCAGGAGGTTCTCCCTGCCTTTCTGATGTTATCCAAAATGCTTACCGTGGTGGCAAGACTTTGTACGATTTGGTGGGGACCTTCACCAGGGTACAGGTACATGGCCTTCTTCAAGCTCCTTAAATGCACAAGCTCCTGAGTCTCCGGGAATCTTTACACATGCTGCCCCGTGTGTGGAACGCTCTGCCTGTCCCTCCTCACTCGTGTCACTGCTCCTCATCCTTAGGGTGGCTTGTCGTTTCTTCAATGAAGGCGTCTTAGAACACTCCCCTTTCTCTGTCTAAACTACATTTTTTCCTATTAGTCTTTTCATGGCACTCTGTCGTTATCTTTCACAGTATTTATCACAATTATTACTTGAGATTTTTTTTCCCCCATCTGAACTATGAACTCAGTGAGGCTAAGGACCGAGTCTGTCCATTTGCCTCTGTATACCAGCTGCAGGTGTGAGGCCCAATAAACATGCCTTAAAGAAATTAATGAATAAACTCTACTTTATCGTCAGTCACACACGGGCTGAAATCGGTAGTGACTGATCCACATAATTAATTGAAGTGGTTTCACCGATGGTGTAGAAAAGCATTCACGAGCTGAAAGAGGATTTGGAGAGCATCTGTTTCACAGGTGAGAAGCCTGAGGGTCCAAGCAGTAGAGTGACTTGCCTCTGGTCCGAGGAAGTCCTGCCTAGTTTCACTCTTTCTGGACTTGGTCCAAACATTTCCTCCTTTTATTTGATTGTTTCACTGACAAGAGGTTGCACCTGTGGATGTGGTAAATCGCTTCAGTCACGTCTGATTCTTTGCGACCCCATGGACTATAACCCACCAGGCTGCTCTGTCCATGGATTTCCCAGGCAAGAATACTGGAGTGGGTTGCCATACTCTTCTCCAAGGGATCTTCCTGACCCAGGGATGGAACCCACATCTCTTATGTCTCCTGCATTGGCAGGCAGGTTCTTTACCACTAGCGCACTTGGGGATAATGAAATGACAAAATAAGGAAATATGAGAACCTGACATTCAGCTCAGAAAAGTAACAAGAAAACCCTTGAGAGGACAAAGTCCTAGAAACTCTTCAGGAGGTATTACCTGAAAATCCCATCCTGAAGGCACATTGAACAAAAGAGTGTCTGCTATTACAAACACAGAAAGTTGAAGTGACATATAAACGCACCACAAATTGCTGGATATGTGTGTTTGTTCATAAATACTAGTTGGACAGTCTCTTTTTCACTTGGACAATAAGCACTTAGTTGAAAGACTGCAATGCCTTCAAAAGACTGGACTTTGAAAGCAGTAACTTGATTTTTGTTTTCAAATTGAAGAATGCTATTTGTGCTCTATGTGAGAATGTAACTAAAAGCTTCAAAGAAGAAAGTTATTTCATTGTGTGCTGGACTCTGAAATAGAGCCATTATATATTAAGGTATATTTTCCTTTAGACTTGAACACTGTAATTTCAGTTTTCCTTGTTTGTTCTGACACACTCCACTGTATTGAGTCAGACCACTAGCAATTATTCAGTTTTAGGTGTTCCAATTCCTACTGTGTAATAACAAGAGTGATTGAGGAGGAAAGCTTGTATTCTGTGACTTAGAGAATAGTTCAAAGGAATAATTTACCTCTCAGCAGTGGCATTAGTTTACTGTAGCAAGATATGGAGAAGCTATGATCTAACTTGTTTTATATACCACCAACCTCCATCACAACGGCATCACTGAACATGACCCTTATGCCTCAGTAGGGTGGGAAAAGTATGGTTTTAAATTTTCATCTCTCATGCAGGCTCTTTAAACTAACATTCTTGGAGCCCCAGCTGTCTTATCGTCAAATGGAAACAGTACTAGCTACTATCAGGGTTGCTAATAGTAACAGCATCATAATATATACAAAGGGGATAACATGGGTTTACATACTTAAAAATGTAAAAGTATAAGTGGATTTTGAGTAAGCATGGTGACAAATCACAGGAGTTTCCTACTTACTCATACCAAAACTCCACTAAAATTAGCAAGGAAAAAAAGATGGTATAGACCCCAAATAATAGGATTATCAGAAGGAGCTGCAAGGGTAGAACAAAGTTCAACATACATTTGAAAGACAGCAACTGGAGGTACCGTAAGAAGTTTAGCAGAAGAGATGAAGATTGGATTTCTCAATAGCAACTTGGAAACTAGAAGATCATGGAGCTTTTAAAACTGTAGAATTTCAAATATCTGAGAGAAAATAATTTCCAACCTAGAATTTTATACCCAGTCAAATTACCAACAAGTATGAAGGTAGCATAAACACATATTCAGATTTTCAAGGAATTAAAACTGTTTACCTTTCACACAGTCTTTTTTAGAATATGCCTTAAAAAGATGAAGAAATAAATCAAGGAAGAGGAAAATATCAGACTCAGTGTGCAACACAAGAACCACACAGAGGAGAGATAAATGATGTGCACATAAGACAGCACTGTAATAGCCCTAAACAGGAGCCACAGAGGAAATGAGGCTAGGGGGAAAATGAAACTTCAGTGTTCATGGAGTATCTTAATAGATATGGCATTTGATATGTGTATGCTGCTGCTGCTAAGTCGCTTCAGTCACGTCCGACTCTGTGCAATACCCCATAGAAAGCAGCCCACCAGGCTCCCCCGTCCCTGGGATTCTCCAGGCAAGAACACTGGAGTGGGTTGCCAGTGCCTTCTCCAATGCGTGAAAGTGAAAAGTAAAAGTGAAGTCGCTCAGTCGTGTCCAACTCTGTGCGATTCCACAGAGTACTGGAGTGGGGTGCCATTGCCTTCTTCTGATAGGTATATGGGGGCATATAAAAAAACAATTACAGGTGTATGAAAAGTCAAGGAAACAATAAAGGCAATTTTCAATTTGGGGCAACATAAAACCTGTGTAAGGAAAGAAATGTAATAGTACAATACTTCAATCAGATGTCAGCAACAGGGACTTCCCTAGGGAACCAGTGGTTAAGAATCCTGCCAATGCAGGGAACACGGGTTCGATCCCCAGTCCAGGAAGATCCCACGTGCCCTGGGCAACTAAATCCATGAGCCACAACTACTGAGCCCGTGCACTCTGAAGCCTGTGCTCCACAACCAGACAAGTCACCACAGTGAGAAGCCCGAGCATTGAAACTAGAGAGTAGCCTCTGCTCACCCCAAATAGAGAAAAGCCCTTGCAGCAATTAAGACTCAGTACAGCCAAAATAAATAAATAGTTTTAAAAAAGAAGTTAGTAGCAGTCATAAAAATGCATAAAATGACCAGTTAACACCAAATTGTGATATAACTACTTGGAAAGGTGAGAGAGCAAGGGAGCAGCAAAGATTGTGATATTACCCTTATGAGGAGGAGAGAGCGAGAAAGACAGGAATAGGCAGGTTTGTTGGAGGCTGAGAGCTGCATCCTCATCCTCTACAGCAGGAAGCCAAGACACATTTGATTTGTCAATAAGTATCAATAGTACTGGAAGCACAGGATTTAGAGATATTGATGTAAAGGCCAGAAGCAACTATTAAAGATGAAAGTGGTTGCCTTTCAGAAGCAAGATGATACAGTCTCCATTGTAGTATTTTCAGTACTATCTTTAAACTAGTCTCCTATACTACTGTAACAAAAAGCAAAAGTTGAAGATGCTGGAAACTGGGTCAGGTCAGCCCCTTAGAATGAAGTGGTCCTTGGAACATGGAGACATAGGGAGGATATGGGGCCAGCACATCAGTTCTTCCCTGGGATATGAACTTCTAGGATAAATCCAAGATAGCTCTGAGTTACAGTTGAAAATTGTTAAGAATGTGAGGTATGATATTAAGATGGATTTTGGAATGGATTGATGCAAACAAGTACAACATTGATTAATTGTTGGGCACCAAGCTGTTTTATGAGCCTAGTATCATCTGCCACTATGGATAAGTGAGCTGTCCATAGAAAACCAAGTGCTGAAGCTCCAGTGAATGAAGATGTTTATACAGAGATGTTGGTAGAAAATACTGAAGGGGTTTTCTGAATGCAAATGACTGAAATAACTACAGTGGATGACAGGCTTTTTAAAAGAGATGATATCGATTACAGACATTGAGGCACTGCTTAACCCTTGGTTGAATTTTATATATTAATAGTATCAGAGTTAAAGATAAAACTGTGGTTGCACTTGAGGTCATTTACCTAGAGAAATAATATGGAGAATGAGTAAGAAAAGAAAGGTATAAGAAAATAAATGTAATCATCAGTTCAGTTCAGTTCAGTCGCTCAGTCGTGTCCAACTCTTCGTGACCCCATGAATCACAGCACGCCAGGCCTCCCTGTCCGTCACCAACTCCTGGAGTTCACCCAGACTCACATCCATCGAGTCAGTGATGCCATCTAGCCATCTCATCCTCTGTCGTCCCCTTCTCCTCCTGCCCCTAATCCCTCCCAGCATCAGAGTCTTTTCCAATGAGTCAACTCTTTGCATGAGGTGGCCAAAGTACTGGAGTTTCAGCTTCAGCATTATTCCCTCCTTCAGAATGGACCAGTTGGATCTCCTTGCAGTCCAAGGGACTCTCAAGAGTCTTCTCCAACACCACAGTTCAAAAGCATCAATTCTTCAGTGCTCAGCTTTCTTCACAGTCCAACTCTCACATCCATACATGACCACTGGAAAAACCATAGCCTTGTAATCATAGTCAGTACTTAATTTAGCAGTGAACAATAGTTATAATTGTTACTGATAATTAGTTTGCTTCCAGACTGTAGAACCATAGAATCACTTCTACAATTTATTTGAAAAAAATTAATATAAATTGGACATTAGGAAAGATACTTTATGGGACTTCCCTAGTGGTCCAGTGGTTAAGACTTTATCTTGCAGTGCAGGGGATGTGGGTTTTATCCCTGGTCAGGAAACTAAGACCCCTCATGCTGCAGAGCAACTCAGCCTGTTTGCTGCAGCTACTGAGCCTGAGTGCCATAATTAGAGAGTGTGCATCGTAACAAAAGACCTGATGCAGCCAAAATAAATAAAAATACATAAATATTAAAAACAGAAAGATACTGTGATTTGCGGGGAAAAAAAGCCTTTGAATTATATATCTATGAGTTCTAGAAAAAGATACATAAATATTTCTTGGATTATATACAATATATATAAAAGATTCAAAGGTAAATGTAGATGAGATAGGTCAGAGATGTTCCAGGCCCCTGTTCGTATTGGTTTAGCTGCTGGACTCCCCTCAGCCTCGGGCAGGGCAGGACAGGTGTAGGAGAGAAGAACGCAAGCAAGCAGGAGACTGCTGGCATCAAATCTGCAGTCCCCAAGGACCAGAAGCCTGGATCACAGAATGGCCTCTGAGCTAGACGTGAGAGCAAAAGCCGTGGGTGAGTTTTCAGTGCCTGGGCAGACCAGAGGCATTTAAGGGCTAGGGACTACGCAAACAGTAGTAAAGTTGACAGAGTTAGTATTTTTAAAGTAAAGGTGGTAACCAAACCTCTGCCAGGTAATAAAAGCCGGTAATATAATGCAGCTTGCATTATTCACGGGCCATTTGCCTTTGAATAAACACTAACACAAGAAATGAAACAGAATTCCTTAGGATCCCCTCCTTGATGGGACCCTCGCGGACTCTCTTTGCTTCATTTTCAACAGGCTCCACCTTGATCTCCTCCTCAGTTTTACCAGATCATTTGTGGCTCCTGGCAAGTGTGGCCGGATCACGGCACTCGAGGGTTGTTCACATGCCTCCTCTGCCTTTCTTGTTCAATTGCTAGACAGCATCTCATTTTCTTGAAGCCCTTCTAAGGATTTTTCAAAGCCTCCTGCACACACATCCTCCCTGCTTCCGCTGTCTCAGGACCCACACTCTCCTCTGTGCTCTCATCGTTGCCAGGTACCTTTCACAAGGTGCCCTTGATAAGGAGTATCCGCCTCTAGAAGCCCTGTGGCCAGGAGAGGGCTTGGCACAAAGAAGACTACTGCTCATGAGGAATGATCAGCCTTTTCAGACCGGGGCCAGAGAAGCACCCAGGCTAAGAAAATGCTGAGGCTCCACTGATCATGTTATGCAAGGAGTGAGGGTTAAACCCCCTGGTCCCTGGGGGTTTGTGTAACTGTCCGGTTCTAGCTGCCTGCAGAGCTTTACTGCTTGGGCTTCACCTGGCTGGCTTGCTTTTCATGCCAATATTCCAGTGTGACTGCATCCTGGTTTGCTGGGACCTAGAACTCTCCAAGCTTCCGGACCCTACAATCCAGGCCAGGTAGTGTTTCACTCGATGCTTGCCTGACCTAGGAAGAGGGTTGAAAGTCAATTCTGGGAAATCACCCCTTCCATCTCTACCACTGGCTCTTCAAAACCTCCTCAAAACAGTTGCTGACAACTACCTGGACCTGTTCTCCTAGTGTGGTGTACTTGAAAGAGTTGGAGCTTTGGCATTAGGGCAATATAGCTTAAACTGCCCCCAAACTTTGGATATCACTCAATAGTTAGAAAGTTTTCTGATAAGGGGGAAAAGCAGGAAATTTTTCCCATCACAGTTGAACTCTAGTCACGAGACCTTGATTAAAAATAACCCATGCTCTCTCTCCCCTACCATGAGTTCAACTGAACAAGATGGTTTCCAAGTTTTCCGGGAAATTCACTAATATAGTCATTCACCAGTGACTTGAAATACCATTAAGCAAGCAGGAAGGATCATTAAAAATATAAAGACCCCAGGGCCACCTTTCCCTGAAGACTATATTCCCCACTCTCTGACACGTTACATCTTTTCCAACTCCTTCCTAGCTTAAAAAAATTAATGGCATTCGTTGTTTATAAATGCCTCTGTTGATCTTTCCTATTTCGGTTCCTGACTGCTAGTGGAAAAACTCTCCCCACTTCTCCCGGCCCTCACCCGCACTGAGCTTCAAAAATAGCAACAGGAGTTGGGTTGGTTCAGGGCTTTTTTGTTTCGAGTCCATAGCCTTTGCCCTTCGGGTCACTGGTTCATGGCCTAACACCATGGCCAGCAAACTTTCCTTTTGTTACATGTGTGTGGCTTGAAGTTTTGAGGCCCGTCTTCCTGAATGATCACGTTCTCACGATCGTCTGGAACACCCCTGGGCTCGGTATAAACGATCTCTGCTGCTGTCTTCTCCTTCTCTTCTCTGAGGTCTGCAGTTTTCACAGTCTCGTTGGCTTTCTTCAGAATTGTTCTTTTAGCTCAGGGCTCAAGAATTTGTATTTATCTTCAGTTTTCCCAAGAATGGATTGGCTAATCTCTGCTATACCCCTTCTCTCCATCCCCAAGGTGCCTGCTATTAAGCTCAACTGTTCATACAAACAGATATATTTAACCATAGTGAATATTTTTTGAATTTTATACTCCACAAAGAACATTCACTTGTATCAATTTATTTATCAGTAAATTCCATGAAGTAGGTATTGTTATTTTTAATCTCATTTGTAAGACACTGGGATTAAAAGATCCTCAACACTGCTAACTGCGAAATGCAAATCAAAACTACAATGAGGGGACTTCTTCACGGTCCAATGGTTAAGACTCGGCACTCTCAATGCAGCAGGCCCAGGTTCGATCCTTCATCAGGGAACTGGATCCCCAGTGCTACAATTAAGAGTTCTCATGCTGTAACTAAAAGATCCCAGTATGCCACAACTAAGACTAAATAAATAAATAAGTATTAAAGAAACCACAATGAGGTATCATCTCACACTGGCCAGAGTGGCTATCATAAAAAAGTCTACAAATAATAAATGCTGGAGATGACATGCAGAAAAAGGAACCCTCCTACACTGGTGATGGAAATGTAAATTGATATAGTCACTGTGGAGAACAGTGTGAGGAACAGAATGGAGGTTCCTTTAAAAACTAAAAATAGAGCTCCCCTATGATTGAGTGATCCCACTCCTGGCCATATGTCCAGAGAAAAACAATTCAAAAAGACACATACACCCCAGTACTCACTGCAGCACTATTTACAACAGCCAGGACATGAAAGCAACCTAAGTGTCCATCTACAGTGAAATGGATAAAGAAGATGTGGTTCATATAGACAATGGGATATTACTCAGCCACAGTAAAGAATGAAATAGTGCCATTTGCAGCAACATGGACAGACCTAGAGATGATCACACTAAGTGAAGAAAGCTAGATGGAGAAAGACAAATACCATACTATATGGGTTACATGTGAAATCCAAAAAATAATACAAATGAACTTATTTACAAAACAGAAATAGACTCAAAAACATAGAAAACAAATTTATAGTGACCAAAGAGGAGCCACGGCAGGGATAAACTAGGAGTTTGGGATTAAAATATACACCCACCACTATATATAAAATAGATAAGCAACACGGATCTACTGTATAACATGAGGAACTATGCTCAAAATCTTATAATAATCTAAAAGAGAATAGAATATAAAAAGAGAATATATATTTATGTACATGACTAAATCATTTTGCTGTATATCTGAAATTAACATAAGACTGTAAATCAACTGTATTTCAATAAAATTTTTTAAAAAGACATTGGGACTGAGGGAAGGTAAATTAATTGTCCAAGGTCACTTGATCTAACAAACGCAGAGCAGAATGCACATACCCATCCTGACCTCTCTGCACCGTTGTGCCTCTCTGCTGGATCTGTCTGGAAGCTCTGTGTTTTGAATCTGCTTGCAATGATCCACCTGCAGGTATTCACCAGTGCCAGTGATGAGGACTGTCAGGGCAGTGGACAAAGCTTCACTTCTACAAATCTGATGGTACAGAGCCCTTTGCCTTGTCAGCTACTGGAGGTTTTAGAATAAGCATCAAGCTAAGGAGCTTGAGTACAATTCTTTGGGCAACCAGGTAGGGCAAGCATTCCTAAGAAAAGCAGGAACTCGAAGGCAGTTTGCTTTCAGAAGAGGGTTGGCAGCAGTGTAAAGGGGATGAGGTGGTAGAAATGGATAAGAGAACACAGTTTAGGAAGTTCTTGAGACAGTTCAGGTGAAGTGTGCTGAAGCCTGGACTGGGGCAGGAGCAGCGGGAACAGAGGAAGGACCTGGCCGTGGAAAGGTCACAGAAGGAGAACTGACAGAGCGTTCTGCTCATGGGTAGGGTTTCTAGAGAGAGGGGTTGGGAGGAATCAAAGATGACCTTGAGGTCCTGGGTGCTATGAGCCCCAGGAGAAGAGGCCAGCAGTAAAGCAGCAGGTTTTACGGGGGCAGGTGGTGCTGTGTGAAGATGTAGGTGTTTCTGTATCCACATGGCATCTGGGCACCAGAGTTCTGGTAGCTGAAGTGAGAGACCAAAGCGTGGGAGGGAGGCTGGCCAGCAGCAACACATGCCTCTAGAATGGCAGGACAGGACAGCAGGGATCCCTGGATCTCACTCTTAACTGGGCATCACTGTTTTGGGCACTGTCTCATTGAATCTCTATGCCACATCTGTCAGAGAGGTATTTCTATTTTTAAAATGAGAAAATGGATGCTCAGAAAACATTCCGTGAAATCTCCTTCCCAAAGAGGGCTGTCAGGGTGACCTCACCCAAAGGGACAGAGTCCTTCTGGGTCAAAGTCCGGCTGGTTTACTGTCTCTGGTTATAGCCAGTCATTCTTGTCACTTATCTTTATGGCCTTTTGGTGCTTGGATATTAGATGTAATGGATCAGAATGAAGCAGATGTCAACTCTTGAAACCATGTTCTTGCCATGTTAATGGAAACGTGCATTTCCCTGACTGGAGGTGAAGTGTGTGTGTGGTGTGCACACAAGCACACAGGTATATACGTGCGCACTCCTGTGCTTGCCTGTTGTCACACTGTTGGGGCAATGAGTACAGGGCAGCTATAAGCTTCTGGGTTTTCTTTCCAGGTAAGCTTAGCACATGATAGAATAATCTATGCTTTGTTTTTTCCGGTTCAGCAACCAGTGTCTGCATCACAGTGCGTAAGAAAAGTGTAAGAAAGTGTTAGTCACTCAATTGTGTCTGACTCTTTTTGACCCATGGACTGTAGCCTGCCAGGCTCCTCTGTCCATGGAATTCTCCACGTAAGATTCCTGGAGCAGGTTGCCATTCCCTTCTCTAGAGAATCTTTCCACCCAGGGATCAAACCTGGGTCTCTGGCATGGCAGGCAGATTCTTTACCGCCTGAACCACCAGGAAAGCCAGTGCGTAGGTGTCTCCCACAGACACAGACACACACACACCTGCCGGATGCTTTGAGCCCCAGACACACACAAAGGGCTGTCCTATTTTTTCACTGCTGGCCCAGTTCTGTCATTTATGTGATATCCCTGTGGCTGTGCAAGCAAAGGTATCTTTCTAAAGTAGGTCAGTGGAGCATTCCCTGCCCTACACACATCTTCCAACAGGTCTCTGTCCCACGTCTGTAACAGGAGATGGCCTGTCCCTGGAGATCCCGAGCTTCCAAACACAGAATTAATCCTGGGTCCTTTCTACATTTGTCTGTCATGGCTTGGTCTTAACTTCAAGCAGGAAAGCATAAATCAGCAACATCACAGGAAAATGTTTTGCAGCTGCAAGTTTAGAAAATGCTTAAAGTGTATCCAGAATGCACTACTTTCTGTCTCAACTCCACCTTGACTAATTTCTCTCCTCTCCTTCTGCCCTAGGCAGCTTTTTAATTTCTTGGCAGGTGGGACAAGGAGAAAATAAATGAAGCCCAGAAGGTCTCAGGAGAACATGGAAGTATATATATTCAAAATTTGTTGGTTATGATATTACTAAGTAGCATCTAGTTGGTGACCTGGACCTGAAGGGCATAACTAAAAATATAATAAAAGACCACCTTGAATTAGCATCCTCCCCCATCAGGCCAGGTATTTATGCACTGAAAACACTCTCCTGTATTGTCATTTCTCTCCACTACGGTATGATCTTGAAGGGCTCCTGAAGTGCACATCTCTTCTTTGGGGCACAACAAAATTATCATTTCTCTGAAAATCACCTCAATGTCGAATTCTAGAAATCACCAAAACACTTGCAAACATCATGATGGATGACTTAAGAGGGGCAGTCTCTTTCCTCTGGCTACCTTTCTTTTTTCACATTTTCCTCCCAAATTTGACCATTTAAGACTTTGATCAATTACTAGTAAAATGAACAGTTCACAGGAATGAGTCCTGTGTTTTCTTTCTTACACTGAGTGGACAGCAGCAGTACCTGGCAACTCGGGGAATTTTTATGCATATAAAGATTCATCACCACGTGGTCCCTTTTTTAACAGTCACGAGATGTTTAAGGACAGCATGGGAAGCAGTCTCCATGTCATTCTAATGTCACAGCACGTGTACCTTTAGAAAAACAATTTGAGACACAGATGTGGAAGTATGGCCAACAGCACTGAGATGAACCAAACTCTAACAGCTTCTTTGGGTCCTGACTTCTCCAAACTTGTTCCCCCAGCAGGATTCTGATGTTCTCCCATCAGTGATGTGGCTTTAGGACATCCCAGTCTGATGCCCCTGATGGGAGTGAGAGGGTGGGATGGCCCTGGAAGGCAGGCATCATGGGGCCTATTAAACCCACCCTGCCCAGTGGACACTGCAGGATCTGCACAGAAAGAGACCAGTAGGTCTTCAGCTGGAAGAGTCAAGGGCTCCTCCTCACTTCTTCCAGTTTCTACATAATTCCAGTCCCTTCTCCTTTGGTACCTCCCGGTCTCCTCACTTGAACTTATGAAGGTGTCAGACATCAGCACTGGGCTGGTACACAGTTGGTGCTCAATGTTTGATGGATCTATAGCTATTGAGATTATGCATAGTTCTATCTTTTAATGGTGAACATGTTTGTGTGCAATAAAAAGAATTATAATTCTGATGATAATAGTTATCAATGGCTGATCATCCATTCATTCAACAAATTCACACTGAACACCTGTTACAGGCTGGGTGCCAGGCTTAGCGCGGAGGTTGCCACAGCAAACATGGCGCATCACAGAGAAGCGCCCTGCCCTCAGGAGTATGCACAGTGACATCTGCCATGCACCTCGTCTATGTGACAGCATTCATTAAGGATTATATTATACTAAACAGAAAACAATTGTAGACAGCATCAACTTTTAGCTGACAATAAAATACAAGAGAATCAGATACTATGATAAGGAGTCAAAAGAAGGAATGAAAAACCCTGAAAGAATGCATAGGAAATATAGGAGAGCAAACAATTTTTATAATCAAAATCTTTATTAGGAGACGTGAGGGTCAACGCTGATGGTACAGATGACTTAGTTACTATCATAAAGCAGCAGTTCTAAGATCTTTGGATTTCGTGCACTAAAGTAAAAGAGGAGACTGTGCAGATAGTATCAGTGAGAGCAGAGTGGACAGCGGACAGAGCTGCACAACAGCCTGAAGGACATTAAGTGGAAACCATGAGAATTTCTGGATTGGACTCTGCTTACCACTCTGCCCCAACCTGCGAGAGGTTCATCAGCTAAGCGAGGGGGCCCATGGCAATGACCTCCCTTATGCCTTTGGCACTCATAGCCTCTGGGAAAATATTACTGAACAACTGAGAAACAAAAATAAGAGCTGAAGAATGGAGACATTATGTAAGAATAGAGCTGGTGGTAAATACTAGAATCAGTTAAACCTGGAAATGTCTAAATCAATGTACAAATCTTGTTATAAAAAGGTATATGTATCTTAAGGTTTATTCTCAATCAAATGTCTGAATTGCAAAATATTGGAATAACAATAAAATTTTAGATTGGTAAGAGTGTTGTACTTATTTATAAAAACAATTAGTTGAAATACTATTGCTGGAGGATGGGAGTTGTGATTAAAACCTCAGTAGGCTTATTTGGAACAATAGAGCAATAAAAATACCATATTCTCACTTTTTTAATAAATCTAAAATCCAATTATGTTTATTTTCAAAAGAAGCACACAGAACGCATGACAAAAAAGGTTTGAAATTAGAGGTTGATAAAGGTGTATCAGGCAAATATAAAAAACTTAGGTGGAGGCATTATAGTGGAATTCATGACAAAAGTATTCAGAACACTTGCTGACATAAATCACAACAAGATTTTTTTTTGACCCACCTTCTAGAGCAATGAAAATAAAAACAAAAATAAATAAATGAAATCTAATTAAACTTGAAAGCTTTTGCACAGCAAAGGAGATCATAAACAAGATGAAAAGACAACTCTTGGAATGGGAGAAAATATTTGCAAATGAAGCAACTGACAAGGGATTAATCTCCAAAATACAGAAACAACTCATGCAGCTCAGTATAAAAAACCAAACCACCCCATCAAAAACTGGGGGGGAGATCTAAGCAGACATTTCTACAAAGAAGACATGCAGATGTCAAGAGGTACATGAAAAGACGCTCAATACCACTAATTATTAGAGAAATGTAAGACAAAACTACAATGAGGTACCACCTTACACTGGTCAGAATGGCCATCAACAAAAAATCTACAAATAATAAATGCTGGAGAGGGTGTGAAGAAAAGGGAACCCTCCTACACTGTCGGTGGGACTGTAAATTGATACAGTCACTATAGAGAGCAGTATGGAGGTTCCTTAAAAAACTAAAAATAGAACCCCATATGACCCAGCAATTCCACTCCTGGGCATACCTGGAGAAAACCATAATCCAAAAGATACATGCATCCTAATGTTCACTGCATCACTATTTACAATAGCCAGGACATGGAAGCAACCGAAATGTTCCGACAGAGGAATGGATAAAGAAGATGTAGTATAGGAACACAACGGAATGTTACTCAGCCATAAAAAGGAACAAAAGTGTGCCATTTGCAGAGATATGGATGGACCTAAAGACTGTCATACAGTGAAGTCAGAAAGAGAAAAAGAGTATCAAGTATTAAGGCATATATGTGGAATCTAGAAAAAGGGTACAGACAAACCTATCTGCAGAGCAGAGACAGAGGCATAGAGGATAAATGTATGGACACCAAGGGGGAGAGGTGGGATGAACTGGGAGGCTGGGATTGACATATACACCCTACTGTGTGCAACATAGAAAACGAATGGGAACCTACTGTATAGCACAGGGAACTCTACTGAGTGCTCTGTGGTGACTTAAATGGGAAGAAAATCCAAAAAAGAGGGGATATATATACACGTATCGCCGATTCACTTGGCTATACAGCAGACACTAACATGACACTGGAAAGCAACTAAACATCAATACAATTTTTTTTAAGTATTCAGTGAAATTGGATATCATTTTATTTGGCTAGGGATATAATTCACAAGGAAGGAACCCCTGCTATGACCCTTTGTGCGCAGGGTAACTTCACATTAAAATACACAACAGAAAGGAGAAATGAAGAGAAAATTGTCCGATGAGAAAATAGGGCTTCTGGGCCCAGCTTCCTTTTGGGCAGGGTGGAGACATGACATACCAGGAGAGCAGCTTTCAAACGATTAGGGAGTCTTCCATGTTCTTCCGTTTCTGCTGCTGGGTGTTTAAGGCTGATGACTTTTCTTCCCACTCATTCACTACTCTCTTTAAAGTACTCACTATGAGCCAGGTGTGTGCTGTGCTGGCTGCTGTGGGAATAGGCACCTACATTAGACCAGATCATGCCTTAAAAAAAATCAAAAATAGTTCTGGAAAGAAGGTACCTGGCAGTAAGTAGAATGGAGTCTCTTGGAAAAACCTCCTTAATTGATGGAATGGACTCAGGCAACGAGTTAGTTATTCTCATAGTACATATTGACTTGTTTAAGTCTTTAATTCCAGTGAGATGCAGAGTACCACAAGGAACTTCAATGCTTTCCTGAAATGAGTCATTGCAGACAGTTCAATGGAAAGTGCCCTAGATGGAATAGATGTAGTGGGTGTCCAGTGAAGATGAGTCCCCGATACTAACTCCCACTGCTAAGATCAAAGGATGGCAAGAGTGGATCATGATCACAGAGAAAGCATTTTCCTTCTAACCAACTACAAGAGGATTCTCCTAGTCTAAGACTGGGTCCTGAGTCCCATTGACTCAAAGGATGTGGCGTCCAGGCTTGGGGCTGGTAAACACACCCAACTGCCTAACTTCTCTCCTGTCTCCATGAAAAGTTGGCTTGATCATCTTTGATTTGCATAGGTAACAACATTTCTGGGACAGAGGTGATTAAAAAGGCTAGTCACGTCCTGGAGGCTAGATTAGATTAGTAGGGGGCAGGTCAGCAGGGGAGGAGCAGTCTCAGGTGTCAAGTCCAAGGTCAAGGGCAACACTGGCACCAGGATGGAGTAACTGCGTCAAGACCATGGGCAGAGAAAGAGATGGGCAGGGAATGAGACTGTGGCACCTGTCTACTTGTATTGCTGCCTTCCTGTGGCAAATGTTTGGCCTTTCCAGCTCTCAGGCCAGGCAGCCCAGGAGGCACACATGTGAGGCCTTGTAAACCCAGCTCTGCGTGTCTGCTCCAAATTAGAAATTCTAGACAGTGAGGATGCTGGATTCTGTTAAATAAATGTCCATCAGCTAGAAACTACACAAGTGAGATTTGATTTTTCTTGGTCATCATTAATGTCACCCTTGAGTCTCAGTTGAAAGGAAAAAAAAAAAACAACTTGCTTTAATATGGTCTCTGGAATGCCATTCTAGGGGGTTAACAGCAGGTGGTTTTTCCTTAGAATTTAGAATCTGAAGATGACCTGTGGCTTGAAGAAAACAAAGCTTCAGTTGATTATGTAGAGACAGGACATTAGGTTTGCAGAATAAAGAAACAGGGAAGAATTTCTCTGGTGGTCCTTTGGGTAAGAATCCATCTGCCAATGCAGGCGACACTGGTTCAATCCCTGGACTGGGAAAATTCCACATGCTGTGGAGCAACTAAGCCTGAGGGCTGCAGCCACTGAGCCCATGCTCTAGAGCATGAGCCACGACTACTGAGCCCACGAGCCCCAGAGATCGTGCTTTGCAACGAGAGAAGCCACTGCAATGTGAAACCCATGTACTGCAACAAAGATCCAGTGCAGCCAAGAATAAAAATAAATAAACGGATAAAAACTAAAAGAAATGGAAAGGGGAAGATCAGTGAGCTTTGCACTCATAGGTCACAAGTCCTGTGCAGTGTTTCGGGAAGGATGACGCCCATCAGCCTCTGCTTCACCTAACTCCTCACCTCTCCTTGCCTCCTTCCCGTGCCGTCTCTCCTTACCTGTCCCCTTTGGCTTCACATCACCTCTCTAATCCCTTTTCTCCATTCATAGAAGGAGCCTCTATTTGCTTTACTTGGTTATCATCTTTGAAAAGAGCAGTGTACCTTGTTGATTGTTTTTATCTCTTTCTTAAGATGCAAAGGCAGTGACACTATACATTTAATTCCAGAAGAGAAAAGTAGAGTGAGATTCTCTTTAACACAAAGTATTTTGGGGGTGTGATTTTCAAAACAGAAGCTTTCCAAACTCTCGCTGTACTTGAGGTGTACCTGGAATCCTCCTTAGGGTTAAGGAGTGTTACATTCCTCAGAGATGAATTCATTTCCGTTACTTGTTTTAAAAACACATGGGCTGTTTGTCTTTTCACACTCGTCACAATGAAATGGAAAATAGAGACTCATGATCACCTATTTAAAGGTTATGAATAGCAGTGCCTTGAAAAGGCCTGGTGGAAATCTGTGTGGAAACTGAAAGTGAAGCATCAGATTCCAAAGCAAGGAAGGCAGGCACGAAAACCAAGTTGGAGACTAAACTGCCTCAGAGTTCTGAGCATGAGAGATGATGAACAACCTGCCCCACCTCCTCCACCCTCCATCCAAACCCTGCTACGGAAACAGTCAGGAGCCAAGCATCACTTGCAGATGCAGAAGGGACATGGAAGGTGGTTCAGCTCCAAGAGTCAGCAGTGTCTCCCAGACAAACAAGGCTCCATGAGGCAGAGCCATCCTAAGCCTGGTGACAGGCTGCATTATTAACATTTTTCACCCTGTCCTCTGCCAGGTGTCTCTGCTGTTCCTGCTGCTAGGGGCAGAGTGTATTCTCCATTCATAGATAAGGATTTGACCCACATCCTTGGTGGAGTGCCCGCAGAAGTGACTGGGCACCATCTCCAACCCAAGGTCTTGGGGAGCTTTGTCAGTTCCACTTGTCCTTGCCATTAGAAGGACGTGGCTTGACCAGACCATGCATCCAAGGAAAAGGTGAGAGATAAGGAAGAGACAGAAGAAGAAATAACTGAGCTGAGTCTGGATCAGCCGAACCCCAGCAGATCTGAAGCCACTAAGTAATAGTAAAAGGAAGCTGGAATCTTAAAGTGGTTGTAACAGTTTTTCCGGAAATCCTTGACTGATGCAAAGCACTGTTGCTAAGTGTGGCTTGTTGGAAGGAAGGACATGAATAATAAAAGTGACTAGAAAATGAGAGTGTGGTTATGTAAGTGTTTTCTGAGGATGAGGACAGACCTGTGTGCATGGTTGCAAGAGGGGCTGACGTTGCTGCCCATTTTGAATCACCCCTCCCCCTTAGTGGTCTTGGCGAAGGGCACCACTCAACCCTGGTCCCGGCCATATGGGAAACCACTGACATGTCCATGGCCAATGATGACATACTGAACTCTCTGGGAAGCAGCACACATTTAAAATCTCATTTCAAAGACTATCAGACAGTTAAGTTGGGGGCCTACTTCCAGATGCCCTACACCTGGGAGAAGTTAAAACTACTTGCTACTCAGAAGGTAGACCCTTCAGTTACCAATTACATCAGTTACATGGCTATCTCCTCCCTGAAATTTATTTGCCTTTTAACTTTACCCCTTGTCCCCAACTCTTTCCTCTAAAGCCATGGAGAGTGAGTCTCTTGACTTTTCCAATACAGGATTTTAAAACACCATTGCACACTCAAAGTCTTTTCCAAGTCAAACTCCCAGAGTTTCCTCACAATCTTATCCTGGCATGCACTCAACACTCTGATCCCTCTCTTCTAGATGCCTGCTCACTTGTTCACATCCCTCACAAAATAGGAAATGCAGAATCATAGACAATCTTTAGGGTGCACAAAAAACATGGCTGTGCTAAGTCGCTTCAGTGGTGACTGACTCTTTGTAACCCCATGGACTGTAGCCCGCCAGGCTCCTCTGTCTATGGGATTATCCAGACAGAAATACTGGAGTGTGTTGCCATGCCCTTCTCCAGGAGATCTTCCTGACTGAGGGATTGAACCAGTGTCTCCTGGGGCTCTGGCATTGCAGGCAGATTCTTTACCACTGAGCCACCAGGGAATCTATGGCTGTGTAGATGAGGGACTAATTATTTTGTGTTACCTAGACATTATTTTTTAAATTTTTTTAACCTAGACATTATTTTTTAAATTTTTTATGCCTATAAAGTGTAAAAAATTTTTCTGATACACTAATTTGGTTTACCCTCAGAATAGCTTTCTCTTCTTTTGAAAAATGACTATTTTCTTGTTCCATAATAATAATAATGATATTAACTCCAACGGCCCTCCTTTACTGAGTGAGGTGTACTAGATGCCTTCTGCTGGCTCATTAATCCGCACAAAGTCCTGAGGGTTGTATTATCATCTCCACATAGAACGAGGACACAGGTTCAGAGAAGGTGCGTCACTGGCGCCAGGTCGCACAGCTACATGGGACTCAAATCCAAGCTCCTGGTCTTTCTGCCATCCTCGCACCCTCATCTCATTTTATCTAGGAAGTGTGTTTAGTCATTCAGTCGTGTCCAACTCTTTGGGACCCCACGGACTGTAGCCTGCCAGGCTCCTCTGTCCATGGGATTCTCCAGGTAAGAATATTGTAGTGGGTTGCTATTCCCTTCTCCAGGGGATCTTGCTGACCCAGGGATTGAACTCAGATCTCCTGCACTGTAGGCAGATTCTTTATCATCTGAGGCACCAGGGTAGCCCTTTACCTGGGAAAGGAAAGGGCTAACTGTGTCACAGGAATGCTGCTGCTGCTGCTGCTAAGTCGCTTCGGTCATGTCCGACTCTGTGCGACCCCATAGATGGCAGCCCACCAGGCTGCCCCGTCCCTGGGATTCTCCAGGCAAGAACACTGGAGTGGGTTGCCATCGCCTTCTCCATGTCATAGGAATAGTCAGGAGCAAAACAGGGGTCAGGGCTCTCTCCATTCTGTGTACCATATGGAAAGGTACCTCTCTGCCTACTTCAAACAAAGATGGTCTCTCAAAGATGGTCTCTGTGACATCACAAAGCCTTCAGTGGGAATATAACACTCACATGATTGGCATCAGGGCCAGGATGGAAAGGAATCAACAGAGGCCAGTCCTGCGATCTTCAACTCAGGTTTCCTTCCATTGCTGGGACTGCTGATGCCCTGCCCAGATACCCTTTCCTGGGCATGAATAGGCAGAACAGTGGCCTCCCAAAGATGTCCATGTCCTAGTCCCCAGAGCTTGAATGGTTACATTGTGTGGCAAGGGGAACTCAAGGGTACAAGTGGAAGTAAGGCTGCTAATCAGGTGACTCTGAGATGGGAAGGTCATACTGGTCTATTCAGTGTAATCACAAGGGTCCTCTGGAAAAGGGGGAGAGTCAGGGCCAAAGAGATGGTGGTGAGACCTGCCATGGCCTTGCTTCACTGCACTGAAGATGAAAAGGGGCCAGAAGTGAAGGTGCACATGGCCGCGAGAAGCTGGAAAAGACAAGGACGTGGATTCTTCCCTCCAGCCTCCAGAAAGGACCGCAGCTCTGCACACACCTTGATTTCAGCCCCGTGAGACTCACTGTGGACTTCTGATCTCCAGAACTAGAAGATGATAAAACTATTGTTTTAAATTACCAAGTTTGTAGTAACTTGTTTTAGTAGCAAAAGCCCACTAATACACCAGTGGTATCCCTGCTGGCTGGTCAGAGCTCACAGCTGCCCCTTTTCTTGAGGCAACTGCCTTCAGCAGACCAAGAATCACTTTGCTCAGGGGTTTGAAATGACCTCCGTTGTGGGAGGAGAAGGGAAGCCCACTGACGCCACAGGCTGGCCTTGAGGAAGGACCAGCTGCTCAAACCCATGCTCCGGAGCTCCCGCAAGATCCACCTCAGACCACGTCCTAGTGCAGTCCCGCCCTTGCCCACTGGTTTCCATTCCCCTTCTCGCCCTCTCAACAGATTACAGGCATGTGAGTCCCTGTCTCTGCTCTGCTTCTGGGGAATCTGGCCTAAGACAACTGTCATGCTCAGAAGAGATTCTGGGCCATGGGAAGTGGGCATTTAAGGGGAAACGGGGCTGGGAGAGGTGGGTGTCAGGGCTGAGGAGCTGGAAGGCGAGAGGAACAACATGTCAGGGTCACTGGGGCCCTGGCTCCCAGCTCGGGAATCAGGCTCTTGATCTTAAAGCGTTCTTGTCTTAAGCCTTGGTGGCTCAGCCCAGGGCCACAGCATCCAGGCCATAAGTGAGCATAAAGCATGGTGTGGGCCCAGCCCCGGGACCCCAGCTGGGGAAGGGCTGTCTCCCACACCTGCATCCCTCTCAGCCATGGTGCGGGCACTCCGGGTTTCACTTGGCTCCGTCTCTGCAGGATAAGTTCCTAGCTCAGTCAGCTTGGCATCTTTTTGATTCTCAGCCTCATTTCCTCTCTTAATGCCAGGCTTCTGCCCTTCAACTTCTCCTAACTGCCCCCTTGAGAGAAATGTGGGCATTTCCTTCCCCCTCCTGCCTTGTTCTGTAGTGGACCAGTCAATCACTTAGGACATGCTGCTGTCTTGACATAACTGGTTTCAATTCACTCTGGGTTCCACCCGAAGTCCCTTTCCTTTTATGGTTTCCTCTATCTGTTTGGTCACTGGGTTTCTGCCACGAGGCAGGGGGTGTCAAGTGTGGAGCCTCTGTGTGTGTGATTCCGAATGGCTGCATTTTCCTTCTGGTTGGGACACTATAGCTCACTTCCTTCTGGGCACAAGCCCTAAGACACTCAGGCCACCACCATTTCTTTTTGGAACGAGGAGTGAGTCCTCCCGTAGTCCAGAGTTGGTAATCACCATTTCCACTGAATCCTCTGTTCTGGGTCAATGCCTCCCTGAGGTCTCCTCCCTGAGGTCTCCTCCCTTCCACACCTCCCTGCCTCGCTCATTCGCCTGTAACTCACCAGGCCACAGACCCCCTGCCCAGGTGACCTCGGCAGACACGGCCACGCAAGCACGAGTGGATCCTGCAACGCAGCACTCAGACCCCCTTACAGAAGGGGCACTCGCACTCCAACGGCCCAGCATCGCTCTCGGCTAACTGCTAACTGCCCTTGGCAGTTTTTAAGAGCTGCTTTGTCCAAGATGTGGTCCTCTACCTGGGGGCTGCCAATATCCAGTGAGAGGTGATGCAGGGCACAAAGTCACAGACTTCTGGCCTCAAAGCGAGATGACTGAACAGGGCTGGGGGCACCCCAGGGAGCAGCTGAAGGCTCTGTCACATCCGCACCATTGCCCAGCTTCTCCTCTGCCCAGCCCTGCTTCCCTTACCTTTGACGCACAGTGTTCTCTCGTGAGTACGTGCTTGCTAAGTTGCTCAGTTGTGTCCTATTCTTTGTGACTCTATGGACTGTAGCCCACCAGGCTCCTCTGACCAGGGGATTCTCTAGGCAAGAGTACTGGAGTGGGTTGCCAGTTCCTTCTCCAGGGGAGCTTCCCAACCCAGGGAGTGAACCTGCCTTTCTTATGTCTCCTGCATTGGCATGTGGGTTCTTTACCACTAATGCCATCTGGGAAGCCCGGTGTTCCTCCAGGGGATCACAAACAATCGTCCCCGCTGCCAGACAGTCTAAGAGTCTGTCCACAGGGACCTGGACTCAGGTGCACCCCTCTCACCTGGCTTTCCAGAGATGTGGGGACCTGCAGGAGCGGGGCAGGGGCAGGGCTTACCCACGATCATGTGGTTGCACACGTCACAGAAAGTGGGCTTCTTGAAGATGTGCTCCTGAAAGGCATGGGCCTTGCCTCCGCCGCTGGGGTACAGGGTGGCCCTGGTGGGTGTGGAGGTCAGGCTTCCGGGGGCAGGGAGCGGGCTGGAGCTGGGGCTGACCTCCGCCAGCACGTCCGCCTGCAGCTTCACGTCGCTGTTGGTTCGCTGGAAGAAGTTGTCAGCACTTTTGCTCCGTAAACTCTTGGTCTTGAAAGAAAGTGATCGTTTTAGTTTCTGGAGCTGCAATGCAACGACAGAACAGACGTACGATCAACCATGCAGACTCCTGCTGTGAGTGTTGGGGGGTGGGGGTGAGGCCTGCTCCGTTCCTGACACCCTCAGCCCCTGCGGAGGCGCACAGGGGTCCCTGCGGGGGTGGCTGATGTCAGTGGCCCCCACTCCACCCCTCCTCCTCCTCCCTGCCTCCCTGGGCACCCACCCGTATGCTTCAAGATGGCTCATGGTTTTTGACGCTGCTTGCCTTTCGAGTTGGAATCGCTGGAAACACTAAGTGTATGAACTCCTGGGATCACAGGCTGGGCCCATCACGCTGGGGTCTGTGCCCGCCTTTCTCTGCTGTGGTCCCTTGGCCGCCATTTGTCTGTTATACAGCAAAGCAGGGGAGGCCATCGACCGGGAATTAAAGTGGTTAAAGCATCACAGAACGCAAACCAGGGCTTCCCAAGCCTGCTGGGCTCCAAAGCATATGGCTAAATGTGTGTGTGTGTGTGTGTGTGTGTGTTTGAGGAGAACACCATGTGGAATTATCCACCTGACTTTCTCTGCTCTGCCCCTGTGTGTGTGTGTGTGTGTGTGTGTGTGTGTTTGAGGAGAACACCATGTGGAATTATCCACCTGACTTTCTCTGCTCTGCCCCCTGCCCTGCCTCTTGGTTTTGATCCCGGCAAAACTAGGCCATTTCTCCTCTGCCTTTGGGACCTATGAAGAAGCACCACACGGGCTGGAGGAATCCTACATGGTTTGGTCCAGCCTGCTTCTCCAATCTAGTCTTCCTATGGGAGCTGAGAGGATATTTTGGGAACACAGATGTGACCATGTGAGCCTGTTGTTCAAAATCCTTCACAAAGTTCCTTTTGTCCTTTATAAATTAAATGTATTTTATTCTTTTGGCCATGAGGCATGTTGGATCTTAGCTTCCTGACCAGGGATCGAACTCATGTCCCCTGCACTGAAAGTGCAGTTTTAACCACTGCACTGCCAGGGAAGCCCCTGTTCTCTATAAATTTAAAGAAAATCTCCTTGCCATGGGCTCCAAGGAGATTCTGGGTCCCAGCAACAGCTTAGACTACCATCCACCTTGCTCTTGCCATCCCAGCCACAGTGATCTTTTAAAAGTCTAGGTTACTTATTATGCTTTTTTTTTTTAACCCTTCTACCTCATTTTATTTTGACTGCTTGGTTTTTTAAAATTAATTTATTTTTTAATTGAAGGATAACCGCTTTACAGAATTTTGTTGTTTTCTGTCAAACCTCAACATGAATCAGCCATAGGTATACATATATCCCCTCCCTCTTGAACCTCCCTCCCACCTCCCTCCCCATCCCACCCCCTCTAGGTTGATACAGAGCCGCTGTTTGAGTTTTCTGAGACATACAGCAAATTCCCGTTGGTTATTTATTTTACATACGGTAGTGCAAGCTTTCATGTTACTCTCTCCATACATCTCACCCTCTCCTCCCTTCTAATTATGCTTTTAAATCATCAGCTCTTAGTGTAGTGTCCCCTCTCCCCAGACAAAAGAAATGAACCACTTGGCAGGCAGCTGCATGACCTGTCATAGGTCACTTCACCTAAAAGGGAGCTTTTCCCTTGTAATTGAATATCCATTCCTGTTGCCTGGAATTAATGTCTAAGCCCCAAAGGTGTAGACAGAAAGTGCTGATCACACTGTTCTAATAAAGTCCTCCATTTATTAGACAGCCCTACTGGACATATGGATGACTTCACCCGGACTTGCCGAGTCTAGCCACCTCCTCATCAAGCCCCCAGCCTTCCCTGCAGGAGATCAGGAAGATGTGGTGGGTTTAGTGCTTGGGGTGGATGCCACAATTCTCTACTTTTCCCTTCCCATGCTCCTTGGCAAGGTGACCTCAAGATCCTCCCATCCAAGCTGGAGCTCCTTGAATCCTGTTGGTTTGCAGGTATTTGACCAACAGCAGGTAGCAGAAGCAACTTCAAAGTCATTTCCAAGCCCAGACTTCAAGATGTCCTGCACACCTGTCTTCTCCCTCAGAAACCTGCCCAGATGCAATATGTACTGAAGGATGACAGGAGACATACGGTCCAGAAACCACCCCCAACACTCAAGTGACATCTTAGAAGCAGAGCCACCCTGCTCCCTGCAGGGAATCAAGGATCCAGATGAGAGCAGAGGAAATGCCCAGCTCAATCTTGATCAAACTGTCGACCTACAGAGTCATCCACTGAAGAGATGGCTGGTGTTCTGAACCATTAAGTTGGGTATCTTCTGTGTGTAAAGAGCAATACAGTGCTGTTCTCCCCACCTTTTAGATACATGCTAGGAATGTGCTTTGCTGTCCATCTGAAGTTGGCAGTGGCTATGTGAAGCCAGTGCTCCACTTCAGTGAGCTTTCTAGGTAGGGGGGTCTGAGGGAACACCCTGCAGGGCCTTCAAGAGCCCTGATCTCTCCACTGAGGCCAGTAATGGAGCATCATCAGTCAGAAAGGGCTAGCTAGAGAAGCAGCAACAACCTACAGAAAAGGTCAGAAACTGTGGGCTCTCTAGACTCTTGTCCCTTTCCCTCTGTCCTATAGCCCAGACACAGCAGAGGGGCTAGATCTGACAGAGGAGAAGAAGGAGGTGCTCCTGGGTTATATTGGGGTGTTTGTTACTGACCCATAATCTAGCGTATCCTCACTGATACAGAAGAAGGAAGTCACGAGCCCTTGGGAGCACTGCACTTATTTTGAAGAGAAACTTCCATCTCCATCTAAGCTAACTGCAAGCGGGCTAGGAACCACTCAATCTGTGAGCCTGAGCCACAGAGGTGAGACCCTGGAACTAGCAAAGAAGCAGAACACGCACCCTTCATGTCAAGTCCTTCTGGCTATAAACTGGGCTGGTGCTGAAGGAAGGCAGACTTAAACTGGAGGCAAGTGATTGAAATATATATATATCACACACACACATATATATAGTATATTGATATAATATAGTATGCAATTATACATACATGATATATAATATTAAATACTACATATATGGCTAATAAGAGGTTCAAACTACTACTACTTATTTGTAAAATAAGTTGCATGGGTAGACCTCCAGATTGTCATACTGAATGAAGTCAGTCAGACAGAAGGGGAAATATCGTATGACATCTATGATATGTGGACTCTAAAAACAAATGATACAAATGAACTTACAGAACAGAAACAGGTTCACAGACTTGGAGAACAAACTTACATTGCCAGGGGGTAAGAATGGGGGAAAAGGATCGTTAGGGAGTTTGGGACAGTCATGTACACACTGCTATATTTAAAATGGACAACCAGCAAGGACCCACTCTATAGCACATGAAATGCTGCTCAATGTTACATGGCAGCTGGGATGGGAGAGGAGTTTGGGGGACAATGAACACATGTATGTGTATGGCTGAATTACTTTGCTGTTTACCTGGAACTATCACAACTTTGTTAACTGACATATTCCAATAGAAAATAAAGTTTTTTAAAAATAGATTGCAAAGATGGACAGCACAGGGAATATAGCCAGTATTTTATAATAACTTTATATGGGGTATAATGTATAAAAATATTGAATCAGTATGTTATACACTGAAAACTAATACAATATTGAAAATCAAAAGTTAAGTTACTCAGTCGTGTCCGACTCTTTGTGACCCCATGGACTGTAGCCCACCAAGCTCCTCTGTCCATGGGATTCTTCAAGCAAGAATACTGGAGTGGGTTGCCATTTCCTTCTCCAGGGGATCTTCCCAATCCAGGGATCAAACACAGGTCTCCTGCACTGCAGGTGGATTCTTTACCATCTGAGCCAGCAGGGAAATCTACTGTAGTTAAATATACTTCAATTAAAAATGAAAACTTGACCCCAAGTATCTAGGTCCATGTCTGGAGACCTTTTTCATACCCTCATTCTGTTATTTTGTATTGTGTTAACTCAAGAAAAACTTGCTTGGGTCTTGAAAAAAGTGGTTAATGGATTCAGTCAATTTATAAGCTGAATCCTTTGTGTATTTTATATGCTATGTCTGATCCTTGACTTTTCATTTTCAAAGCACTGCAGAACCCCTCTAAAGCTGCACTTTAGATTTATAGGAACCCAGTAAACGATTTTGGTTTAATGGCTTGCACTTTGTAAAGGCAGGCTGGAGAATCAGAAGAGCATGTAGAATCCCAACTCTGTTTAAAGCCTCACTGATGCATTCTTTGGTTTTAACAACTCCTTAGCTAAAGATGAGATACGGGTTAGGGGCAGTTTCCTTAGTCAAATGAACAGAATTGCTACTTTCAGATAATTAAGAAAGAAATCCAGAGTTAGGTTACACCAAATGAGGGGGAAAAATTACTGATTTTAAACATTAGCTATTAGATGGTTAGAAAATTATTTGGAATTCTTCACTTCAGCATTGCTCTGGAGTGTTTCTCTATGAAAGACCAATTCAGTGAAAACTGCATGACCTATTCTTTTTTTAAAAACTTTTATTTAAAATAACTTTAGTAATACAAAAATTGCAAAATAGTAGAATCCCTATATAAGTTTCATTCACTTTTCCGTAATGTTAACATCTTATATAAGTATAGTAAATTAACTGTAACCAAGAAACTAACACCAATATAACTATTATCTATAGATTTTTTTTTAAAAATTTTTTTTTGCAGGGGAAAATAGACAAAGGAAAGGATCAATGAGGGTGGGAGGGAAATGGGAAGAAAGAAGGGGAATGATGGTGTGGAGGAGTATATGTAATTTCTTAACCAATGGCTTTCTGTTTTTAATCACAAAGAACGCTTAAAAAAAATCATGTTGAATTCATCCTATATTAGGAGGTTTGATCTGGAAATGAAAAGTTCAGGAAACTAAAAGTCCAGTTTGGGTGTCCTCATCTTAGGCACATCTTGGTATTTTGTATTGGTAGGTCTATCTTTACCACAATATATTATTTAGGACAGGATCACATTTGTCACTTCTTCCTCCCCACTACCCAAAGTGGTACCAGACCCATAAAATAGTCAATAAACCTTTACAGAGTGAACAAATAAGTCTATTTTTTTTTTAATTCTCCTGAGTGAACTGAATTTTTTGAGGCTCATAAGTGAATATGTTTTCCTCTTTACTTTGTCTATTACAGCCAAATTGTATGAGTGGGGTATTAAAGTCTCCCACTATTATTGTATTGCTGCATATTTCTTCTATCATATTAATTAATGTTTGTCTTAGATATATCAATGCTCCAATGTTGGGTGCATATATATTTATAATTGTTATAACTTCTTTTTGGATTGTTCCTTTAAGTCGTTATATATAACCTTGATTGTCTCCTTTTCAGGATCTTTAAAGTCAATTTTATCTGATATGAGTATTGCTACTCCTGTTTTCTTTTGGTCCAAATTTGCATAGAAAATCTTTTTCCAGCCCTTCATTTTCAGTCAGTATATATCCCCTATTTTAAGGTGGTTCTCTTGTAGGCAACATATATAGGGGTCTAGTTTTTGTATCCATTTGACCCATTTTAGTCTTTTGGTTGTCTCTTGTAGACAAGGTATGTAGGGGTCTTGTTTTTGTATCGATTCAGCCAGTCTTTGTCTGTTGATTAAGGCATTCAGCCCATTAATGTTTAAAGCAATTATTGATAAATAGGATTTACTTTATTGTTTTGGGTTTGAATTTATACACCCTTTTAGTGATTCCTATCTAGAGAATGTCCTTTAGCTTTTGTTGAAGAAATGGTTTAGTGGTGCTAAATTCTCTCAACTTTTGCTTATCTGTGAAGCTTTTGATTTGTCCTTCATATTTGAATGAGATCCTTGCTGGATACAATAATCTGGGCTGTAAGTTATTTTCTTTCATCACTTTAATTATGTCTTGCCATTCCCTCTTGGCTTGGAGAGTTTCTATTGAAAGATCAACTGTTATCCTTATGGGAATTCCCTTGTGAGTTATTTGATGTTTTTCCCTTGCTGCTTTTAATATTTGTTCTTTATATTTAATCTTTGTTAATTTGATTAATATGTGTCTTGGGGTGTTTCGCCTTGGGTTTATCCTGTTAGGGACTCTCTGGATTTCTTGAACTTGAGTGGTAATTTCCTTCTCCATTTTAGGGAAGTTTTCAACTGTTATCTCCTCAAGTATTTATTTCCTCATGGTCTTTCTTTTTATCTTCTTCTTCTGGAACTCCTATGATTCGAATGTTGTAGCGTTTAATGTTATCCTGGAGGTCTCTGAGATTGTCCTCATTTCTTTTGATTCGTTTTTCTTTTTTCTCCTCTGATTCATTTATTTCTAGGATTCTATCTTCTAATTCACCAATCCTATCTTCTGCCTCTGTTATTCTACTATTTGTTGCCTCCAGGGTGTTTTGGATCTCATTTATTGCCTTATTCATTATGTGTTGACTCTTCTGTATTTCTTCTAGGTCCTTGTTAAACCTTTCTTGAATCTTCTCAATCCTTGTCTCCAGACTCTTTAGCTGTGATTCCATTTTGATTTCGAGATTTTGGATTAATTTCACTATCATTATTTGGAATTCTTTATCAGGTAGATTCCCTATCTCTTCCTCTCTGGTTTGGTTTGGTGGGCATCTATCCTGTTCCTTTAGCTGCTGGGTATTCTTTTGTCTCTTCATTTTGTTAAAATTGCCAAGTTTAGAGTGTCCTTACTATATTCTGGTAGTTTGTTGAATTCTCTTTATTGAGGCGGTTTACTGGTCTTTTCAATATCTGATCTCTGCCCTGTTACAGAGGGGGCGGAGATGAACATCCAAATCTAAGCCGGCCAGGTTCAGGCACCCGGATAATCCTCAGAAGCACAGACTCGGTTGAGTCTGCGTTTTATGCCCTTCCCAGATCCGAGTAGCGCAGGTGATGAAGTGTTTAGCGAGCGCAGTTGCTGCGACTTATCACCTCCCCGCCGCTCAGTTTTCTGGGTATACAACCGGCGCACTTTCTCAGGCAGATGTTGACCATCCAGAGCCCCAAGAAGCGTGAGTCAGCATAGAAACCTACTTACAGTTCTGTAGACAGTGTCTCTCTAGGGCTGTGATTGCCCGCCTCCAGCCCTGGCTGCTGTACAAAAAAGAGCTTCAAGACCCAGATAATCATGATGATGTGGTCACTGACCTAGAGCCAGACATCTTGGAATGTGAAGTCAAATGGGCCTTAGAAAGCATCACTACGAACAAAGCTAGTGGAGGTGATGGAATTCCAGTGGAGCTATTCCAAATCCTGAATGATGATGCTGTGAAAGTGCTACACTCAATATGCCAGCAAATTTGGAAAACTCAGCAGTGGCCACAAGATTGGAAAAGGTCAGTTTTCATCCCAATCCCAAAGAAAGGCAACGCCAAGGAGTGCTCAAACTACCGCACAATTGCACTCATCTCACACGCTAGTAAAGTAATGCTCAAAATTCTCCAAGCCAGGCTTCAGCAATATGTGAACCGTGAACTTCCTGATGTTCAAGCTGGTTTTTGAAAAGGCAGAGGAACCAGAGATCAAATTGCCAACATCCGCTGGATCATGGAAAAAGCAAGAGAGTTCCAGAAAAACATCTATTTCTGCTTTATTGACTATGCCAAAGCCTTTGACTGTGTGGATCACAATAAACTATGGAAAATTCTGAAAGAGATGGGAATACCAGACCACCTGATCTGCCTCTTAAGAAATCTGTATGCAGGTCAGGAAGCAACAGTTAGAACTGGTCATGGAACAACAGACTGGTTCCAAATAGGAAAAGGAGTACGTCAAGGCTGTATATTGTCACCATGTTTATTTAACTTATATGCAGAGTACATCATGAGAAATGCTGGACTGGAAGAAACAGAAGTTGGAATCAAGATTGCCGGGAGAAATATCAATAACCTCAGATATGCAGATGACACGACTCTTATGGCAGAAAGTGAAGAGGGGCTAAAAAGCCTCTTGATGAAAGTGAAAGTGGAGAGTGAAAAGGTTGGCTTAAAGCTCAACATTCAGAAAACGAAGATCATGGCATCTGGTCCCATCACTACATGGGAAATAGGTGGGGAAACAGTGGAAACAGTGTCAGACTTTGTTTTTCTGGGCTCCAAAATCACTGCAGATGGTGACTGCAGCCATGAAATTAAAAGACGCTTACTCCTTGGAAGGAAAGTTATGACCAACCTAGATAGCATATTCAAAAGCAGAGACATTACTTTACCAACAAAGGTTCGCCTAGTCAAGGCTATGGTCTTTCCTGTGGTCATGTATGGATGTGAGAGCTGGACTGTGAAGAAGGCTGAGCGCCGAAGAATTGATGCTTTTGAACTGTGGTGTTGGAGAAGACTCTTGAGAGTCCCTTGGACTGCAAGAAGATCCAACCAGTCCATTCTGAAGGAGATCAATCCTGGAATTTCTTTGGAAGGAATGATGCTAAAGCTGAAACTCCAGTATTTTGGCCACCTCATGCGAAGAGTTGACTCATTGGAGAAGACTCTGATGCTGGGAGGGATTGAGGGCAGGAGGAGAAGGGGACGACAGAGGATGAGATGGCTGGATGGCATCACTGACTCGATGGATGCGAGTCTGAGTGACCTCCGGGAGCTGGTGATGGACAGGGAGGCCTGGCGTGCTGCGGTTCATGGGGTCGCAAAGAGTCGGACACGACTGAGCGACTGATCTGATCTGATCTGAGCCCTGGCTGCCTGTCACTGGAGTGGGACGGCCTGCAGCCGGCCATCTCTGTGCAGTCCTTTGTTCCGAATGTAGTCCTGGTGGTGTCTTAAGTTAGGGCAGACTTTTGATGTAGTAGATAACCGACAGTCTGGTTATTTTGCTCAGATAGTGCTCGAGATAGCCAGGCCAAATCCTTTCTCAAAGTGATGCAGGCCGCGCCGTTCCTCCTAGCCCAGCCCCCGCTTGCCAATAGCAAATGCTGTTGTCCGGGCCGCTTCTCCGCAAAAGGAGTTACCGCAGGGCTCGTTTTCTCCTTTTGAAGACAATGAATTGTCTTTCTAAGTGCCTGATGTCCTCTGCCGGCATTCAGAAGTTGTTTTGTAGAATTTATTCAGCATTCAAATGTTCTTTTAATGGATTTGTGGAGGAGAAAGTATTCTCCCCGTCCTACTTGTCCGCCATCTTAGCTCCTCCTCCATCTATAGATCTTATTTGATTTTTTCCAGTTGCCCATAATGTCTTTTTCCTGGTTCAGGATCCAATTCAGGATTACATATTGCATTTAGTTACATCCCCATAGTCTCCTTTTTAAATTGAAGTACAATTTATTTATAACGTTGTGTTTGTTTACTTATTTCCTTTTAATTTTTGACAGCACCCTGCTGCGTGTGGGATCCTGTTTCTCCACCAGGGACTGAACACACAGCCCCTGCATTTGAAGGTGGAGTCGTAACCACCGAGCCACTAGGAAGTCCCTCCACAGTCAGTCTCTTCAATCTATATCAGGTCCTGACTGTCCTTGTCTTTCTTACTTTGATTTTTTGAAGACTACTAGGAGTATTTTGTAGAATGTTCTTCAATTTCGGTTTGTCCAGTGTTTTCTCGTTATTAGATTGAGGTTTATATATATATATATTTGGTAAGATTAGGGAAGGCAATGGCACCCCACCCCAGTACTTTTGCCTGGAGAATCCCATGGACGGAGGATCCTCGTGGGCTCCAGTCCATGGGGTCGCTAGGAGTCTGACATGACTGAGTGACTTCACTTTGACTTTTCACTTTCATGCATTGGAGAAGGAAATGGCAACCCACTCCAGTGTTCTTGCCTGGAGGATCCCAGGGACGGGGGAGCCTGGTGAGCTTATGTCTGTGGGGTCGCACAGAGTCGGACACGACTGAAGCGACTTAGCAGCAGCAGCAGCAGCAGGGCAAAAGTGATGTGCTCTTAGTGCAGCATATCAGGAGGCTGATGCTGATGTCAGTTTGTCATGTTACTGGTGATAATAACTTTGGTCACTTGGTTGAAGTGATATTTGCCAGGCTGTTCTGCTCTGAAGTATTTTTCTCTTTGTAATGAATGAGTTTCACACAGAGGGACTATTTGGAGGCAATGTAAACATCCTGTTTCTCATCACACATTTGTTTTCTAATTTCAGCGTCCATCAATGACCTCTGCCTGTGAAACTTCGGTACTCGGTGCTGGCCTGATGGTGGTATTCTACTTCCATTATCCTTCTGTGTTAATCAATATTCTACTGTAGAGTTCTTTTCATCTATTTATTCAATTGGCTATTTCTGTTAGTATGGACTGATGGATCTTTTCTTTATTCTACAAGTTACAGTTTACTACTACTGTTATTTATTTTGCTGCTCAACTTGTCCTAGGTTTGGCCACTGGAAGCTCCTTTAGGTTTGAATCTGTGTCCTTTTCCATGTGCCCTGATTATCTCTGAAGACTTCCTTACTTTCTGACACTACAGGTTCTCCAGGCTTATCTCATATTCTCCTCATTCCAGTCTTGCAGCCAGCATTTCTCCGAGGACCCCTGGTTAGTTTTACTGGGGAGTGGTACTTTAAACTGCTTTCTGGGCACCAGATGTGCTTCTTACTATTGGGGTGTTAGTGGCTTTAGCTGTCTCAGTGGACAGAACTAGGAAATACATTAATGACTACTCGTAAGTCCATATCCACATATCTATATTTATTTTTATGTGAATCTATCAGATCAGATCAGATCAGTTGCTCAGTCATGTCCGACTCTTTGTGACCCCATGAATTGCAGCACGCCAGGCCTCCCTGTCCATCACCAACTCCCGGACTTCACTCAGACTCACGTCCATCGAGTCAGTGATGCCATCCAGCCATCTCATCCTCTGTCGTCCCCTTCTTCTCTTGCCCCCAATCCCTCCCAGCATCAGAGTCTTCTCCAATGAGTCAACTCTTCGCATGAGGTGGCCAAAGTACTGGAGTTTCAGCTTTAGCATCATTCCTTTCAAAGAAATCCCAGGGCTGATCTCCTTCAGAATGGACTGGTTGGATCTCCTTGCAGTCCAAGGGACTCTCAAGAGTCTTCTCCAACACCACAGTTCAAAAGCATCAATTCTTCGGCCCTCAGCCTCTATACAACTATTAAAAAACCATGAGTTCATACTGAAGCACTCCTTTATTTATTAAAACATGTTTGTTCCCTGGTTGATATATGCAGGGTTGGAGTTTAAGATAGTGTTCTTGGGACTTTGCTGGTGATTCAGTGATTAAGGCTCTTCCAATGTAGGCGGCACAGGTTCCATCTCTGGTCAGGGAACAAGGATCCCACATGCTGTGGGGCATAGCCAAAAACTTAAAAAAATAAATAAAAAATGAAGTTAGTGCTCTTAAAGTACAGCCAGAGGACATGGGGACAGAAATTGGTTGGGAGGAAATAAACACAGAACAAAGTAGAGAAACTGGAAAAAAATTTGAGGAGTGGATAAGATGCCTGAGAAGACTCATGCAGGCACTTAATAAATGCTTTTTAAACTAAGTGGGTAAAAGGATCTTTTCACTTCAGTAAATACTTATTGATTATCTGCTTTGTCACATATTCCACTAGGGACAAGGAGAGGCAATGGCATACCCCTGGTCCTCACGTTTTCATCTCACTCAGAGAGATACATGGAAAGATCCATGATACTCATATTATAGCACTAAACTCAGTCTTGTGAGTGGAAAAAAAAGCACGGGGGATGCAACTCACTCTTTTATTGTGGTCTAATATTCCATAAAATGGAGGTATTGGATTAACTGTTTCTCTATGGATGGATATTTGACTGCTTCTAGTACTTTTGAGGCAGGGACCTGCTTTTGTTATCAAAATTCATTTTCATTTCTTCCTGGCTGTACAGTTACATTACATACCCCAAAGCTTTTGGCAGATAAATGAATAAATGAGACGGCATTCTTGCTCATGGAATATACTGAAATGATACATGTCACTTCTGAAGCTAGACCTTTAGGCTGGGTGCATACCTGAACATCCTCTCTTCCTGCTTCACTCCAGCTGCAACGTGGGTGTGATGCTGATTTTGCTTCAAGTGTGGAGCTTACAACATTGCCCTAGGGGATGGTGGAGCACATGTTGGTAGGGAATGGGTGCTTGGGTGACTCCAATGGAGCAGAGTTGCCCTGCTAACCTAAACAGTTGCCCCTGAAGTCTATGTGAGGGAAAAATAAATGTCTGCCTTTTTTGAGGCACTGACTACTTACTGGTGTGCTTGTTACAAGAGTCTATCCTTACTCTCACTAGCATATTTTCTATTATAAACAACACTGGGATGAATATTTTGTACATACATCTTTGCACACATGTGCAAAGATAAAGAGCTTTAGTGTTGGAAGAACACTTGTTTGTCTGTATCTGTATTTTTTACAACCACAGTCCACTGGCTGGTATAGGAGAATGTCTTTTTCTCCATATCTTGGTCAATACTTCTTATAATCAACTTTTAAAACATATGCCAATTTCATAGGCAAAAAATGGTTATAAACTTCCAACTCCCTAATTGTCAGCAGGGATAAATTCCCTTTTTATATGTTTATGAGCTAAACTATGTGGCTTGTATGGGTGGAAACTAACTGCTCAAAACTTGATGAATTTCTAGGAGATGAGTAGATCTTTTTATTGTTATGTACATACTGTAGAGATTTATAGAAACTTTGCCATTTGTGTGGCAAACATTTATCTCAGTTTGTCATTCATCTTTAACTTGATTCATTCAACATGCGTATGGAGGATGAATCTAAAATTTTACAAAGTCACACTGATCAACACTGCTGCTGCTATGAGCTCCCCAGGCGCCGTGGTGGTAGAGAATCTGCCTGGCAACGCAGGAGACATGAGAGAGACAGGTTCCATCCTTGGGTCAGAAAGATCTCCTGGGGAAGGCAACAGCAATCCACTCCAGTATTTTTGCCTGGAAAGTCTCATGGACAGAGGAGCCTGGCGGGCTACAGTCCATGGGGTCGCAAAGAGTCGGACAGAACCGAGCAATGAAGTGCACACACAGGTGCTGCTGCCACCGGCCAGCAGGTGCTGAAGATGCAGCGTCTGCTCTTCCACATGATTCCCGAGGCTGCTGTGTCAGTCAGCTAATGATATGTGCTTACACTGACCCCTCTTCTGGCTCAAGACACAACACAAGGACTCGAACAACATCTACGCGGATATTCAAGTGATCCCAGGTGACTTTCCTCGCTACATTTAGGCAGAAATTCCAGATCTTGAAAAGCTCATTTCATTTAGAAATTTAAGAACATAAAACATAATATAGTGCCTGTAAAACCTCTAAAACATAAAATAAGTAAATACTACAACACTCAGGTGGTAAAGGGAGAACATAGTTATGGAAATGCTTACTATTGGAATAAAAAATAAATTTTATTTACACTCTGTTTTGTGCTTTCAATACATTTGGAAAGGTATGATTTCTAAAAAAAAGATATGAAAGCTGAGATGATCAAACTCAGTTAGAAAGGAAGAAGAGATCTGCTAAAGTTAAGAAAAGAATTTACAGCAACCAGTAATACCAGAATAAAATTTAAAACAAGAAAGGTAAAAGCAAAAAGGACTTGTTCTGCAGAAGGGTGATCTTGCGAGGTGGGGGCATGTTTGAGAAGCTCTCACAAAACACCAGACTTACTATAACGATACAAGAAGTTGAAAATCATCAGAAAAGATAATATGAGAGAGGATATGAAGAAACAGCTGGGTCCTGAAGAAGACTTCAGAATGACTAGAGCAGAAGCATTATTTAAAGATAAGAGAGAATTCCTGGGCTAAATGAGGGAAGGAGTCTTAAACCCATCAGTGAGGGAACCACCAAGTGTCGGGTCATCCGGCTAAAAAGGCACAATCTCTTTTCCTGCCAGCAGGTTCAAGTGTCCTGTCAGAACATCCAGGTGTCAGAAGAAAAGGAGGACATCCAAACACATGGGAAGGAATGTGGGTCATCCATGAAGAGAGAAACCTAAGACTCACTTCAAGTTTCTCTTCTCCAATATGAAACAACGTAAGGCAAACTTATGACCCAAGTCTTCTTTAGCCCAGACAAATGACTGTTCAGGAGCAGAGAAAACAAAAGCAGTGGAAAATATGGAAAACACGAGGCATCAAAGAACTTGTGCTTGAAATAATTCAAACATGGTTAAGTTAAAATGGTATAAACAGTTCACAAAGACAGTTCACCTGTTATAAATACTTAATGAAACAGATGACATATAATTTAGAACAGATGACACATAATTTCATTTTCACAGTAATAAAAATACCACAAGTTGTAGTAACAAAACACAAGTAGTGAGGGGGTGGAGAATGGGGGAGGAAGCCAGCTTGTGTTAACTTCCTCATTTTATGTGGGGGAGAAAACCAGGGTATTAGTTACAGCTGACATTTGAGTCTTTAGGATGTGTCATGCACTATTCCTAAAACTTCACATATATCATCTCCTTTAATCCTCCAATCCACCCTATGAGGCAGTTACTAGTATGGCAGACACTTTGCACGCACTCTCCTATTAAACCCACTCTACAGCTCTTGGAGGGACTGTTATTCCAATTTGTAGATGATGATCCTGGAAGGTCATAATGTAAGCGGTAAAGCCAAGTGGTAAGCCGCAGTCCTGCTTATTGTGACCAAGCCAGCATTTGCAACAAGCCCAATCCGACCACATTTCTCACTCGGAATTTTAGCCACAAGTGACCAAAGAGGATGATATGTTCCTTCCTCTGAGCCTTGGTTCGTGCTGTTCCTCTGCCTAGGTACCTTGGCAATACTCTCTCTCCTCAGGGAAAGCCACCTGCTGTATCGGATTGTCACAACTGGAGTTCATTTTCTTTATTTGTTCATTTGTTTCTTGTCTCTGTCCTTCTTTTTAAAAGCTCCATGTGAGGGCAGGCAGGTTTTCTGTCTTGTTCACTGGGGAGACTTTAGCAATTAGTGTTGAAATGCCTGGTACCAAGGAAGTGCTCAAAGAGATGAATGAAGCTGCCTCCGTCATTCCAATCAGAACCAATTGCTCCTTGGGTCTACCATAACAATGTTTGCACCACAATACAGTTCTTACTTCAATTTGTAACACTTTACTATCTTTTTGTGTGTCCTGCATGTGTGCACGTGTGCTTAGTCACCCAGTTGTGTCTGACTCTTTGCAACCCCAACCAGGCTTCTCTGTCCATGTGTTCTCTGGCAACAACACCAGAGTGGGTTGCCATTTTCTTCTCCAGGGGATCTTCCCAGGGATAGAACTCATATCTCCTGAGTTTCCTGCACTGACAGGTGGATTCTTTACCACTAGCACCACCTTTTGCGTGTCTCTCCACCCTAAATTTGTAAATTCCTTATAGACTGGATTACATCTCAATCAACTTTAGATCTCTCCCAAAGCAGTTCTCAACCTTTTTGTTTCCCTGTAGGACTCTGCCTCCCCACTCCCCAACCCCAACCCACGGCAGACTCTGTTGGCTGTGTTTCCAACTTCCAGTCTCTACTTCTCTTTCTTACAAAACCTTCATTTTTCTTGAAACACCAGTACATCCAGCTTTCCTTACATCTGGAAATAGCTTATGACACAGTCCTGACCAAGGCACTGTACATCCAGTGCAGATTTCTCCAGAGTTTTGCTTTCCTGATATAAGAGAAAGGACTGGGTTTGTCTCATCTTTCTCTCTTCCTGCCTGTCTTGACATAATTTCTAGAGCTACAGCAGCCCTCTTGCTACCCCATGACAATAAACAAGAGGACATAAGCCAACAGGCCAAAGTGACAGAGCAGAGACGAGGAAGATGGTGATGGCTTTGCTGAATGACTAAGCCAAGGCCAGCAACTTCTTATCTCCAGGCTTCTTACTATGTGAGAAAAACCAACCCACGCTTGTTTAAACTACTGTAAGTTGGATTTTTTTTTGGGTCACTTTAACCAAAATTATCTTTAACTTGATCCTGCTGATATTCTGAGTTGGTACAGCGCTTACATGCTACACTCCCATGGGTATATGCAGATTTTCGACAAACCCAAACTATTACTGCAGGAGCATAAATCACTGCAAAAATCTGAACTATGAGGAGAATGAGACTCCAAGAGGTTAAGTGTCTGCCCACTGTTACTCTGACAGGAAGCAGTGGGGTCAGGAATCAAGCCCAGGTCTCTCCAGTCTGCCAAGTCCATGCCTGTGCCCTCGTCACCTCTTCACAGTGTGCATGTGTGCTGTCTGCAGACCCATGTCCCCTGGCCTAACGGAGACACGGGGCCTCTAACCACCACTCTGCAAAGACTTCACCCTGGAAGAATGCTCTCTCTGGGGGTTAGCTGCCACAACCTCACTTCCAATGATGGGGGTGTGACTTTGTTGGCCAAATACTGTCTCCCCGTTCTGGATACATTTTTAAGGGCCACTTTAGGACATTCCCCACCAGCACCCTATGATCCTGGTCATCCTCCCAGCCTGAACTGGAAATATGTTCTGTGTGTGTGACGAACACAAGGAGCTTAACACAGTGACTGGGACAGACCGAGAGGGAGAGGAGGAGGCAGAGGACAAAGGTAAGGCTATACAGGCAGAGGCTGATCCTACAGGACCTCAGAGGCCTCGGGGAGGACGTTGGATTCACACCCAGTGTGATGGAAAGTCACTGCCCGACTCTGAGTGACTTGCATCTGTAAAGGGTTACACTGGTTTACACATGGAGAAGGGCTTCCCAAGTGGCACTAGAGGTACAGAATCCATTTGCCAAAGCAGGAGACATGAGATGCGAGTTTGATTCCTGGGTAGGGAAGATCCTCTGGAGGAGCCCGTGGCCACCCACTCCAGTATTCTCACCTGGAGAATCCCCATGGACAGAGGAGCCTGGTGGGCTATAGCCCATAGGGTTGCAAAGAGTTGGACATGACTGAGTGACTTACCAGGCACATGCACGGAGAAAGGTCTAGCATTTTCATAGACAGATGACAGCTTAAGTGAGGGCCACTGCAGTGGAAATGGTAAGAAGAGATGTGTTCTCGGCATATTCTGAAACAGAGTCCACAGAGTTTCTTAGTGAGTTGGAAGTGCAGTGTGAGAAAAAGAGAGAAGCCAAAATGAGCTCAAGGCTTTTTTGCCTGAGCAGTTGCCATTGGAGAAATGGCTACTTACTGAGAATGATGGACAGTGGGAAGAAGCCAGTCTGGTGAGGAGAGGGGATGACTAGTGGGCAATTGTTTTTGATATGGGCTAATTTTGAGATGACTACTAGAAATCCATGTAAAGATGTGGTTAAAGAGAGTCCAAATCCCTGAAATTTCCAGTATCAAACATCACAAGTTTTACCAGTTAGAGGCCAGATGCAAGGCACCAGAATGAAAACTGTATGGGCTACGTCTGAGGATGAAGTCAAAGAACAAGCAGGAATTACATGCAAACACATTCAGAGTTTAGCGTTTTCAGTCTCATTTTGCTGCTGAACTCAGTATATTACCAAGAAGATGGGTGTGTTTGTGAGAAATATAATTACTGATTCTATGGTAATGCAGATAATAGAACTGCCTCCCTTTAAGACAAGGCTTCCCAGGTGGAGCATTTGGTAAGGAATCCACCCATCGATGCAGGAGACACAAGAGATGTGGGTTCCATTCCTGGGTCGGGAAGATCCCCTGGAGCAGGAAATGGCAACCCACTCCAGTATTCTTGCCTGGAGAATTTCATGGACAGAGGAGCCCGGTGGGCTTCCGTCCAAAGGGTTGCAAAGAGTCAGATACGACTGAGCATGCACGCACCCCTTTAAGATTGTCTCCAAAACAAACACAAGATACACAAAGACACGCATAAACATGGTTCTGCAGCATGGTAATGTAATCAGTGGTTGAGGGCTCTGGGGAGCTGACTGCCTGAAATGGTCAAGCTTCCTGGCTCCAAATCCTGGTTTTGATTCCTAATAGCTCTGTTAACCTCTTCATGAGTGGAAAACATAGGCTGCGGAGATAATTCAAGGAGATAATCCCCATAAGACTCTTCGCAGAGTCTGGGACACAGAATCAACCTGATAAATATTAGCTATTATTACTTACATTCACGGAAACATGTAATACAGACACATATAACCCACTGAACACACACCTTCATGTGTGTGCACTAGATAAACACACTAGTACATGTACATCTGCAGTACATGCATGCTTGCATACAAAAAATGCCTTAAATTTTCTCATTCTCTCGCTGATATCTTGCTTGCCTTTGACTTGAAAACATTCCATTTTAATGATTTTCAAGAATGGAAGGATTATTTTCTTTTCCTTGCAAGAGCTAGCTCTTACTACTGATGCCTGCCAGGGCTCAGGGCTGGCTGTCTTCCTGAATGAATGACAAATACCCTCAGCAAATCACTTTCTCTAAAAATAGACCGTCCCAAATGATGTTTGGCTTCAATTCTCATTTCCATGCACCTTGAAAAGAAAAAAAAATTCCATTCTTTTTAGAGGCTTAGCACTAATCTATCTCAAGTAATATGATTTGATAAAAATGAAAAAAAAAAAAAAACCTCTCAAGTTCTGCAGAAGCCCTACTTTTGCCTCATTTATTTATCAGATTTATATAAAATATAAATGGAAGGTTGACCAATTTCTCCATATTCTGCCCATTGAATGTGCATTCTGTTTGGCTTTATGGAGCCACTTACTTAGAGTATGATACCTTAATAACTTAATGTGTGACTTGCCTTCTCTATTTCTTCCTCCAGATGCATGTGAATGGGTTGAGTGGCTATAAGATACCTTTCAAATTATAGTCACTATGTAGAAACAGATGAATTGCTCTCAGGATTACTAGCCAACTAAACTGATGGACTCAGATCCCCAAGAGTTCATTTGACTTTTCTGGGTCAAGGACTATGCAGTTTATATCATCTATACCACTGAGATGCATGTTTGTGGCAAAAAAAAAAAAAAGCAAACAAAAAACAAATTTTAAAAGAACATTTAGAGTGCATTTTATATTGGGAAAATCAATGCTGTTGGCCCAATGCTAATAGAGTATGAACATGAATTCTATTAATCTACTTGCAACCTTAATATGCATAAACCAACTGAATTCTGACTTGGACCACCCTGCTGCCTTGATGTGGATCAGACAGAGGCAAATAATCAAGATCTTAACACCAGATCATTAGCATCTCTACTACAGTCTGTCTTGGCACACTTACTCTGGATGTTCAAACCGGGGAGCACGGAATCTGGAAGACTACAGGAAACATGTCAAATCTATACTAATATCCTTCTAGATGCCGTTCAGTAAAATCAGAGGCAATGGATTTGCATATATTGCATGCTGGTAACTTTGACATCATTTCCTGGACACAGGAAGCTCCTCTCCACATTACTGCTGTTACTATCATTGTCTTCATCATCATCATACTTCCAACTGCAGTATGTAAAGTAAGGGAACCACAATATTTCACACTGATTCACTCTGCTCTGGGGTGGGTGCCACAATTTAAGATTGATATCCGTGCACCCACTCACATACAATCATTCAGGAACCTACGGCTGCAAGTGTTAGGAAACCCAGATTCAACCTGGCTTAAGCATAATGAGACTGCTTCACATTAAGAGAGCGTCATAATGCGGGAGACGGCACTAGAGATAGCTAATTCAGTGGCAGAATGACATCACAGAGAACTCAGGTTCTCTCTATGAGATTACACTGCCTTCGTCATCCCAGACTTAAAGCTGGGACGGTCAAAAAACAGCTGCCTGTTTGCAAATATTCAGCAGCAGAAGAGTGATAGCCTCTCCCCTTACATCTGTTCTTACTGGCCTGCCTGGAAAACCTTTCCTTCAAGCTCATCATCAGATTTCCCTTCTCTTATTGGCCAGAACTGTAACCACATGTCCTTCCTAAACTTTCCTCTAACAAGGAGAGTGGCTGGTTTAGACCAATCCGGATTCACTTCCTTAGTGCATGGGCTGAGAACAGTGTTTACTGAAGAACACAGTTACAGAGAGAAGTGTGGGCACCAGAGCAATAGGAGCATTTTATCAGGAAGGAGAAAGGAGTAAATGGCCCTGGGGTAGGAAACCAACAGGGGTCCTAAACGTATGGAGCCACGGGTGGAGAGCAACTGGGTTAGTGAAGGAGGAAGAGGGGAGGGGGGTTTTGGGAGAAGATAACAAGGACTTAGGGGAGCAAAAACACATTATTCCCTTCCCTAGAATATGAGAGTTCTTTCTCATATTCTGGGCTTCCCAGGTGGCACTAGTGCTGAACAATCTGTGTGCCAACGCAGGAGGCGCCAAGAGACAAGGAAGATCTCTAGCAGAAGGAAATGGCAACCTACTCCAGAATTCTTGCCGGGAAATCCCATGCACAGAGGAGCCTGGTGGGCTACAGTCCATGGGGCCACAAAGAGCCAGACACAACTCCCTTCTTACATTACTTTGTATGAGAAAAATGGTGGGATAATTACTCCAGGGTTACTGTTCTGGGTCGTATAAGACTATCCTAGCAGGCTGGAATGAGATCGCCCTGCTGAAGTAAGCCTGAAGAAGCTCCCATGTTGCGGGTGAGGGAGTGGTGGCCTGTGGCAAGGACCAAAGTGGCTTCCAGTTACTGAGACCATCCCTGGCCTGCAGTTAGCAAGAAAACGGGAACCTCAGTCATCCAGCTGCAAGGAGTTGAATTTTTCCCATAACGAGTGAGCTTGGAAGAAGATCCAGGCCTCAGACGAGACTGCAGCTTTGGCTGACGCCTTAATTTCATCCCAGTAAGATGCTAAGCAAAGGAGCCCACTAACCTCCACCTAGATTTCTGACCCACAGAAACTATGAGATTAAATGAATATGGGTTAAGGTACTAAATTTGTACTATTTTGTTAGGCAGCAACAGAAACTCATGCACCCACTTTAGTCCATCAGGTGAGTGAGAAATAAACATGTTCTTCGTGTTAAGCCATTGAACTTCAGCAATTCATGCAGCATGTTGCTGCTGCTGCTGCTACTGAAAGTGTCCGACTCTGTGCGACCCCATAGACGGCAGCCCACCAGGCTTCCCCGCCCCTGGGATCCTCCAGGCAAGAACACTGGAGTGGGTTGCCATTTCCTCCTCCAATGCATGAAAGTGAAAAATGAAAGTGTCGTGTCCGACTCTTAGCGATCCCATGGACTGCAGCCTACCAGGCTTCTCCATCCATGGGATTTTCCAGGCAAGAGTACTGGAGTGGGTTGCCATTGCCTTCTCCGAGCAGCATGTCACCTTAACTAAATAAATACAACAGCATTAACAAGGTTGCTCATATAAAGGCAGTCAAAGCCCCATGAAATGGCTGTGACCATCTCCTCTGGAAATCTTGTCAGAGAGGCAGTCCCCCGGGGCTCACCCACTCTTGAAATGGAATCGTGAACAGCTATGACCTATTCGTTGTCACTCCCAAATTACAGCACTTTTCACTTATGGGATCTGGCTTGCTTCAATTAATTAGAATCTGTGCCAGAAATTATGATACCTCTGAAAACCATCAGGAGGACTGCCTATCATATTTATGCAGCAGGAAAGGCCTTGCCTTTCTGGCAGGTACTGAGGTCCTACTTGTTTTTTTAATAAAATAAGCAATAGTCTACCCAAATAGGGACAAAGGATTCCAGCCTTTTTCAGCCCTAAAATGTCATATAACTTTTTGAATAGAGCTAATGGCTCCCATTTCAGCATTTACAAAGTCCTGTGACAGAAACCTGTATGTGCTTCCTCCTTTAATGTTGACCTCAACCCCGAAAGAGAAAATATAAATCCCATCGTGTTGATGAGGAATGTGAGGCTTAGAGAGGTTGAACAAGGCACCTAAGACCATAGCATCTGAATGGCAGAGCCAAGCATCAAACACAAATTCATGTGATTCATTCATCTATACATGAATTCATTTGCCATTCATCCAAGATTCCATTTCCAGGCACCAGTGAAATTCCACGGGTTTACTCACATATACTTTTACTTGAAAATCTTCATCATCAAATGAGTACAAGGAACACTGGGCAAATCTGAATACAATAGGTGGATTGTATGAATGTCAATATCTTGGTTATGATACTATAACTTAGCAACTGTTATCGCTGGAGTAAACGAGGTGTAATGTACAAGGGATCTCTCTGTATTATTTCTTATAATTACTTATGAATCTGTAATTATTTTAATAAACACTTCAATTAAAAGAAATAAAAAAATTTCCATCATCTGTCTTTTGATCTATTTAGCTACTATTTCAATACTTCTTTCATACACGAATTATCCTACACATTTTGTCCTGTGTTTTGCTTTTTCCACATCAGATTACAGGCAGACTAATTTTATGAATATATTTTTCCATGCTATAGTGTATTACACTTAATCATACTATTGATGGAGACTTGAGGCTGCCCTAAATTTTGCTATTGCAAGCACTGTTCCAGTGACCATCATCATCTGTATATCCCCAAGCAACAGTACATTTGGTAAGAGTAATAAAATAAAAACTAATATTGGTGGGTGCTACTTACAGATGGGTGTTTTGGTAAGTGCTCTGCATGTGTTACTCATTCAATGGTTACAATTACCCTTTGAAGTAAGTTTCATTAGGATCCCAATGCTACAAATGAAGAGACTGTGGCTTGGATAGCTGACACTAATTCACAAGAAGGATGGCAGAATGGACTTACTGGTTTTCATTTTGAAAAAGCATATTGTGGTTTTATGATTGGAAGTCACTTGAGTTTATGTGACTGAAACCCTGACAGTACTGAGTCTTCTCATCTAAAAATGTCATGCCTTTCCACTAATTTAGATCTCCTCATTTGCTTTCCATAATGTTGGCATGTTTCTTCACATTGCACATACATATTTCTTGCTAAAGATACTCTTCCGTATGTCACAGTTTTTGCTGGTGTAAAGAAAATTAATGGGTTTCACATTTTTTTATTTTGAACTTGTCACATACAGAATTGTCTTATGAGTCATAAGAGTTTCAACTCATTATTTTAAATAGACTTTCATATAAACTGCTCATCATGGCAATTCTGCTCTTCATTTTACTATTTATTCTTGTTTATTTTTCCATCCTGGGACTTCTAGAGCAATATTGGGTAACACAGGCAAGAGTGAGTTTGTCTTGTTCCTCACTTTAAGGGGATACATGATTCGCTGCTACATGGAGTGTTTGCTACAGTTTTCTGGTGAATAGTCCAGCAAGTAAATACAGCCTAACTTACTAAGAATCTTTTTGATAATCAGGAAATCTAATTGATTCTGCATTGGTGGCGTCAAAGCAATTTTCCCCGCCTCCACTTAATCAAAGTAGGGAATTACATATTTTTTACAAAGTTTTGTTGCCCTCGCTTTTTGTGGGTCCATTCTCCTTGGTTATGAGAAATTCATTTTTAAATACACAGATGGCTTTGTGAATGCTTTATGCAGAATTTAATTTGTATCTATGCTCTTTTGGAAGACATGACTTTTTTTTATGGAGTCTTCCCAGTGACTTGCTATTGAATTCCAAGTTGAATGTACCTTTCCGTCACAGTCGGAAAACCCTGGATTTTCACTCTCAGTCTGCTGTGACTCTAGATTCTCATTATGAGAAGGTCACCTGTTTTTTAGTTTCTGGAGACATTTAGAGATTTTTCTCTATTTTTGAAGTTTAGAAAGGTCATCATGACTCTTCTAATTGCGCATATATAGTTCTTTCAATTTTATTTTTCATATCATTCTTATATTTTTGCTTTTACTGCCTAACACAACTTATATTTGACTTTTATTGCTCAGCACTTACTGAAACCTTTCAATTTTAACATATAAATCCAATTTCTTTGTATTCAACTTTGTATTACTTTTATTTTTTATATTTAAAAAATCCTTCAAGTTTTTAAAAAATTATCTTGTCATCTCCATTTCAGCTGTTCTAGTGGAGGTGACCTGCTGGTCTCCTGTTTCTACTTTCAGGATCTCCAGATTTTTCCTTTTCTATCTCTGGAGATTCCCTACTTTACCTTCCATTTTACTGATGCAGTCTTCAGATCTGTTCAACCTATTTTTCAGACTTTGCATTTTTTTTTTTTTTTAATTTCAGAAATCTTACTTTTTGCCCCAAATTCATTCATGGCCTTTGCTGTCCCCTCTGCCTTTTTAAAAATAGAAATCCGTTTTTTTGGTCACAATTTTTTCTGAATCTCTCCTAAGATACCAATTATAAAGTAATTTTATAGAGTTGCCATATGATCCAGAAATCCCACTCCTTGGCATATATCCAGAGAAAACTCTAATTTGAAAAGACACATGCACCTCTATGTTCACAACAGCTCTATTCACAATAGCCAAGACATGGAAACAAATTAATAGTTTCAGCCATGAGAGAAGATGTTCCCAGCAGAGCTGAGTGTTAGCTGATGCAAAGAGTAAGGATGGATATTTAAGTTATCCATTGACAGATAAAACGATAAAGAAGATGTGGTACATATATACAATGGAATACTACTCAGCCACAAAAAGAAAGAAACCATGGCATTTGCAGCAACATCGACCTAGAGATGATCATACTAAGTGAAGTCAGAAAGGGAAAGACAAATACTTATAACAGCATGTACATGTGGAATCTAAAATACAACACAAATAAACTTACCTATGAAACAGTATCAGACTCATAGACAGAAAGAAAAGGCTTGTGGTTGCCAAGTAGGGGATGTGGAGAAGGGATGATGCAAGCTGTTATAGAAAGTGGATAAAAAACAAGGCCCCACTGTATAGTACTGGGAACCGTATTCAATATTTTGGGATAAACCACAAGGGAAAAGAATTTAAAAAAGAATATATGTATAACTGAATCACTTTGCTGTGCAGCAGAAATTAGTACAACATTGTAAATCAACTACACTTCAATAAAAATGAAACTTGTAATAAGCCATAATCCTTGTGTCATCTCCTGTCTGTGGGTTATTTAGTTGTGCACACATCCTTCTCCCCTACGCTTTTGTTGTCTGTCTGTATTTATGGGTGAAGAACTAGCCTGGGCACAGAGATGGTTGGGATGAGCTTCCTCTGCAGATAAGGCTCTGAGTAGACCACACCATGGATCCATGTGACCTGGGAACAGGCAGCCTCTCCTTTAGGGTATCTGGGTGGGGATGACAAAGGGGGGATGGGGGGCCCCACAAAGGCCAACATATAGGGGGACTTTACTTTGAGATGTGAATGCTTTCCTGTAGTTCACTCCTGGGAACAGCTGTCTTCTATTAACTCTTTTCTTGCAGTTAAGGGTTTTTGAAGTCAGGAATTATCTTGGGCTCTGCTTCTCTGGCCTACTCTGAGTGACTTCCTACGCTATGCATTAGGTTATTTAGACAGTAGTTTGGAGGTGTTTGCCTCCGGCAGAAGCCTACACTGCTAGCTCTTTGCGTCCCTGGGGGAACGAGGCAGAATGGCAGGACCTCTGTTCTGCAGTTTGCTGCTGATGCCACCCTGCTCTTTGCATCGGCTAACTCTCAACTTGGGCAGGGTGGATCTCCTGAGCTCCGTTGGGAATGTCTGCTCTCATGGCTATTAACTATTAACTCCAGAACCTGTTTTGAGCAAGTTTTCTATGAATTTGCTTTTTCTCTGCTTCAAAATTTCCACAATTTCCTCACAAATTCTGGACTGCGGGTAGTATCATTTCTCATTTTACCACCGTTACTGATATCATTGTTTAATGTACATTATCTGTTATATCAAGGGATTTTTGTGAGGAAAGGCAATTAAATATCTATCCCAATCTAGATTCTGAATGATGAGTTCTTAATGATCTTTAAAGCAGGGCTGACCAATCGCCTGGACAAGTTACCTCCTCAGCCTCAGTTTGCTCAGCTGTGGTTTAGATTGAATTCCAAGTTGAATGTTGCAAAGGGACTGTTGTAAGGATTAGAAACTAGATTCCACATACCTGGGTGATGAGACTCGGTACACGGCACCTGCTTTTACTGTCTGCACTACAGTGACGTCATTGTGCCTCGCTGGATGGATGGCAAGACTCAGCCTGACACAGGGCACAGCCTGCACCACTTTCCTTACAGAACAGGAAGAGCGAGCAGCCTTTAGCATCCAGCCTCAGCCACACACAGGGCGGGGAGGCTGGGTAGAGGTAATTAACGGCTGTAAGCTTCTGGCTCCTCATCTGTAAAGCAGGTATAACAACAAGATCTGTTTAGGAAGGCTATTGCTCGGACAAAATGAAATAAGGTCCAGAAGGTGGGATGCAGTGACCAGTCCTTCCTTTACCCTCTTTCTCTCCGTTTCTTACTCATCCCCTCCATCCATCCACCTCCTTTCCTTCCTCCTCTCTTCCTGGGTTTCCACTCTCACTGTTGTGCACACATCCTTCTCCCCTCTGCTTTTGTTGTTTGTATGTACTTATGAGCACACAGGTGGTTGGGATGAGCTTCCTCTGCAGATAAGGCTCTGAGGTGTTGTTGTTGTTACTGAACCAGGATCCAGAGAATTAATTAATCCTTTATCTCATTAAAAATCATTATTGAGTATTGACGTTCTTTAGCCTTGTAGGGGAAAAAAATCTGGAAACAGATGTAAGTGCTTTTTCCCTACAAGCTGTTAGCGCTTTCAGAACGTGGCTATGGAAAAGGTAAACCAAAGAGGCAACAAACTAACCAGCAACCAATCAACCAACAGGGACTCAAAGCCAGAACTGGGTATAAATTTCAGCTTTCGCACACATCAGTCATCTGCCCCCAGGGAAGTCACTTTGCTCTCCTGAGTCTTGACCTTTGTGGCTTCCTCATCTGTCAAATGAGGATGAATTGGAACCATGTACACAGATCACCCTGCACAGCAAGGCCCAGGGAAGTGTCCATCCCCTCTTCCTTCCCACGTCCCTCTCTACCAAACCCAAGTCACTGTGGTGATTACTGGGCGAGGCTGGCTTTATGGGGTCAGCCACTATGCTACTGTGCTGTGCTGTCGTGTCTGACTCTTTGCGACCCCGTGGACTGTAGCCTGCTAGGCTCCTCTGTCTGTGGATTTTCCAGGCAAGAATACTGGGGTGGGTTGCCATTTCCTCCTCCCAGAGATCTTCCCAACCCAGGGACTGAACCTGCGTCTCCTGCATTGCAGGTAGATTCCTTACCGCTGAGCCACCGGGGAAGCCCCCTACTTCTGTGTACTGTCACCAAAAACCCTGCACCAAGAAGAGCCCTGGATTTGGTTTAATTCTCTGCTGCTGCTGTTGAAATTCTTAATAATGTTTGAACAAGGAGCTCTTACTGTCATTTTGCACTAGATCCCTAAACTACACAGCTGGTTTTGCAGGCTGTGGCATAATGCATGGGAGAATCCATATTTCTGTCTTCCCCATAGATAGGGAAGAAGCAGGTTCCCAGGTGTCCGAAGGCAGCAGCTACGGAACCCTACTGCTGGCCGTCTGTGGCTTCCCCTCTCCCAGCATCATTTCTTGGTTTCCTTGGGTTTCCTGCAGCCCTTCTAACTATAGCTCTGATCTGACACACTTGCTATTTTCTCTCCAGGTCCTCAAGGTAGTTTTGGAAGTGATGCAGCTTCCTTTTTGTTAATGACTTTAAAGGAATGAGCATGTTTGTGGGACAAGAAAACTTCTAGGAACAGGCTGGAAAAGGCAGGCTCACGCTGTGCATGGACTAGAGTACCTCCTCGAGTGTGAAAGCCCAGCCAAGGAGAAGCGCGGCTGGGGAGTGCCCCTGCTTCCTTCCTGAACCTTCAGTTGGCTACCAGCTCCTTTATTTCCAGAGGGGACATAGACTGCTTTTCACAAGCCAGTATGACTTCACAAGGGAGGGACAGCAACTTCTTTGGAGGTTTGATTTCCTGCTTGTTTCAAAATGAACCCTGGAAAGTTTGCTTGTAGGTTTGAGCAAGTTAGTCTCAAACATGTGAAACTGATGTCCATTGCCTTCTTTATCCAAGTCCAGCCCCACAGGGATGTTCCAGCCTTAAAGCAATACTGTAAGGTGCTCCACCCAGGTCGTCTCTACTGGGGCCCTTGCACTCACCTCCCAGTGCCTGGGTTAGCAGATCACTCTTCCCAGAACTGCCCTTAGCTAATGGAAACAGATGGGGAAACAGTGGAAACTGTCAGACTATTTTGGGGGCTCCAAAATCCCTGTTGATGGTGATTGCAGCCATGAAATTAAAAGACACTTACTTCTTGGAAGGAAAGTTATGACCAACCTAGACAGCATATTCAAAAGCAGAGACATTACTTTGCCAACAAAGGTTCGTCTAGTCAAGGCTTTGGTTTTTCCAGTGGTCATGTATGGATGTGAGAGTTGGACTGTGAAGAAAGCTGAGCACCGAAGAATTGACGCTTTTGAACTGTGGTGTTGGAGAAGACTCTTGAGAGTCCCTTGGACTGCAAGGAGGTCCAACCAGTCCATCCTAAAGGAGATCAGTCCTGGGTGTTCATTGGAAGGACTGATGCTAAAGCTGAAACTCCAATACTTTGGCCATCTCTTCCGAAGAGCTGACTCATTGGAAAAGACCCTGATGCTGGGAGGGATTGGGGGCAGGAGGAGAAGGGGACAACAGAGGATGAGATGGCTGGATGGCATCACCGACTCGATGGACAAGAGTTTGAGTGAACTCCAGGAGTTGGTGATGGACAGGGAGGCCTGAGGTGCTGCAGTTCATGGGGTCATAAAGAGTCAGATGCGACTGAGCGACTGAACTGAACTGAACTGGTGCAAAGAGCCAACTCATTAGAAAAGACCCTGATGCTGGGAGAGAGAGAAGGCAGGAGGAGAAGGGGATGACAGAGAACAAGATGGTTGGATGGCATCACTGAGCCGATGGACATGAGTTTGAGCAACTCAGGGAGACGGTGAAGGGAAGCCTGGTGTGCTGCAGTTCATGGGGTCACAAAGAGTCAGACATGACTGAGAGACTGAACAACAACAAAAGCCGCACTGACCTATTGCTTTAAAGCCAGGATAGCCCCGTATGGGCGTCCCAGGTAGCTCAGCAGTAAAGAATTTGCCTGCCGATGCAGGAGACACAAGTTCAGTCCCTGAGTTGGGAAGATCCCCTGGAGAAGGAAATGGCAACTTGCTCCAGTATCCTTGCCTAGAAAATCCCATGGACAGAGGAGCTTGGCGGCCTACAGTCCATGGGGTTGCAGAACAATCAGACATCTTGGCGACTAAATAGCAACAACAAAACCCCACAGTGCTGTGTGTGCCCCAGAGCCCCTCTGTGGATCAGGCCCAAACCACCGGAGATTACGTTCCTGATCAGCCTCATCCTGTCCTATGCTGCTTTCCTTGCACTTTCTAGGTTTCTCTTGAGTGCATGCCCTCCATAAATTACATGCTTCTGAGCCTCATGCTTTCTTTTAGAGACCTCAATTTAAGGTGAAGGAGACAGGGAAAAAAATAAACTCAATACCTTCTGAAGCTACAGCCACTTTATATGTTGGAAGTCAGCTGCTTCAAAGTTGAACTTATATGATGTGATGATTCTGACCACTGGGAATGAGGTCAAAGGCGCTCTCCCCGTTGGCCTGTCTGCTCCACAGCTGTCAGAGCCTGGGAAACCAAGGGCATGGGCGCCAGAAACGAGATTCAGGCTCTCAGTGCAGCTGTCCAAATAGGTTGTGGACAAACTTATAAGACAAGGTCCAATTAAGAACCAGAAAGTGTCCAGCCACGGAGACAGATGGCTTGGTATACTGCTCGTGGCTCTTGACAGACAAGTTTAAAATATCTCCCATCTTCAACCCCATGATTTATTATAAATTAGAGTATCAGGTTTTCAACTTCCTGTTGCCTGCCCAAATCACCCTATAGGCAGTCTATAAATGGAATTTTGCCAAAATAATTCTAACCATAAGAACAAACAAACAAATCACATGTAAAACTATGTACACTGCTTTCTCAGACAAGTTCATAAAATTCATGAAATTCTAGAACACTTGGGTTATCAGAACCAGAATGAAGTTATTCCTTCTGGAAAAGAGACCATTCAGTGGTTGAGAATTTGCCCATCTGAGAGGCCTTCAGTGGGTTGAGCTGTGGTCTGACACGAAGCCTCCTAATTGTACACCGTGTTCTTGCTTGTGTTCACTGGAAGAACCGTAAACTGCAAGCTTCCATTTTGCAAGTTGCATTTTTTTCTTTTGCTCTTTTTTTTTTCTCATACAACATATTCATGATCAGTTTACTTCCAGGCTACATACTTGGGGAGAAGAGATAGAGCTCAGTATAGCAACTAGAAAAACATCACTCCATAGAAACTGACAGTAATGAGACCTTCTATTTTGGAATTAATCTTTTCAAATGTTACTGGAAGGTCAGATCCACTGGGGATGATCAGCAGCAAATTAATGAATACATGAAAGATCCAGTACAAATGGATTAATGAAAAAAATGGATACCAGCAACTTCAGCTTAATCAAGTTTTCTTTTTAACAAGAATTAAGAAACATTAAATTTATTGGGAATTCATCAAGTGACTTATAGAAAACGCAGCTAAGAACCAGAATATGTAAGCAAAAAGTCTGATGAACCAATCACTAGGTAAAGTCACTAAGTAAAATAAAAAACAAAATACTGAAACCCCCAAGTCCCCTATTTACTTCCCTGATAGTCCACTGAGTGCAGTTTCTATTTTGTTTTAAGGAACGTGAAATTCCCAACTAGTTTGATGATTTATTTTCCAGTATAAAAGCAAATGAGAAGAAGTATATTAGAAGATTCAAGTAGTCTGTACAGAGAAGGTGGTCTTTGTGTAGAAAGAGTTAGAAAGTTGTTAGATACAAAACTAGGAAAGCACAGCAAAATGGGAGTCATTAGTATGAGAAAAAATTAAAAAACCTCTTCTGTATGCAAAAAGTACAATAACTGGTGTTTAAAACGGTGAACCTGAATAATTAAGAAAAGGATATTACAAAGGTAATATAATTGCTTTGAAATTTACAAAGCATTTGCAACTCTGTTAGACTGAATGAAAATCCATGTGGCATATTCTGCTTTTGAATGCACAGAGATGTGAGCCAGATAATAGAAAGAGTTGCAAGCAAAATTCTCAACAGGGAAATGCCTGGAACACGAAAGGACCTGTTCTCTGTTATTAGAAGGGTTGACTCCCCCAGAATGACTCCTTTCCTGAGCGTCTTTGCCTGAAAAGTTTTGTTCATACATTTTTACAATTGGAAAGATAGTGCAATCATTGTGCAAAGTCTTGGGAATGGCCACAGAAGTGGGTGGCAATGTGGGAGAGACTGGAAGATGAGATCTTAGGAGGAGAAAAGTTTAAGGACTTAAGAAGTCAGGATATTTGGAAGAGTCATCTGCAGTGTATGGAAACCATACTAGTGTACGACAGAGGTAGGGTTGGAATGAGGGAGAGTGAGCCTGGAGCACAGAGAGATCTTCTCAGGTTGGTAGTGACTGCTGAGGTTAGCAGTGGGTAGAAGAGCCTAAGGGTGTGGATTTTAAAGCTATACATTTTAGAGGAGGAGAGACAAGATTCTGGAAGCAGTAGGGAGGTTGCCTCCCCAACTACCAAGCCTGATTGATGAAGGAGAAAAGAGCCACAGTTTGAGAGGCTGCAGGGGGAAGGAGTGGGCATCAGAGCCAGAAGTGAAGGGTACTTCAGAGAAGCTGAGGAGAGGGGATTTGCTGAAGAGTCGATTCCAGAGGGTAGAGTGGAGGTACTGCCCGCTGAGGAGGGTGGCAGGCAGAGCTGATGATGTGCAGATCTGCATGGAGATTGAACTGTGAGAAAGGAAGGGGGCCCTGCTGCCCTGTGCTCTTCTGGTGATTGACATCCCGGGGGAATGGGTATTATGGGAATCTTTTTTCCAAGGTCTCCAAGTGATCTGGTTCTGATAAAACTGAGAGTGTTGGAGATGAAGGGAGGGAATGTGAGGATCTTGCCAGGGCACAAGGAACTCTGGGACCTCTTTTCACTGCTCTCTCTTGTGTCAGTTCGGAGGGCAAGGGAATAGGAGCATTCTTGGGAGCCCAGCATGTTCTGGATTCCTCCTCTTTATTCCTTCTCTTGTGCCTGACCTCAGTCCTTCATGCTGTGGTCACAACTGCTCCCAGATCTGAGGAACACACTGATTCACACGTCAGCTATGGGGGCCCTTAGGAAAAGACATCAGGTCCAAGTTTCATTTTCAGATAAATGAAGCACCCTCTAGGGGCTGACAGACATCTTGTCTCCTGTCCACTTGCTTTCAAAAACCTCTCTACTCAGGTCCCCTGGGGGTCATCAAGGATGAGTGTTGGTTTCAACCTGGCTGACTCACTCCACAGATGATGCTCATCTCTAGATGAGAACACAGGAAGAACACACAAGAACTGAGCTGGCATCTGAGCTGAGAATGATGAGTTTAGTTGAGAGTATGCTGAATTTAAAATATATGGACGAGATCAAGACAGGTTGTTGAAAAGGCAGTTAAATATGTTGGTCTGAAGCTCACAAGAGTGACTTCTGAAGTGTGGTGGGCTTCAGATTTGGGAGTTATTAGCTAGGAGATGAAATAGAAAGAATAGGTAAGACGTTCCAGAAAGACCCAGAGAGATTGTCAAAAGTGAGAAGGGCTGAGGGCAGAGAATAGAATGCTGGGGAGGACCAACCCTTGAATGATGGGTGGAGGAAGATGTGAGGACCAACAGGAATAGAGAGGAACTGTTACAGCAGTTGGAAGGGAATCAAAGGAGAAAGGATACTTAAGGAAGGAGCAAAGACGAAATACCTTTTCTCTAGATAAGGAGGAAATGTGAGTACTGGTATTTAACTTTCCTGATTCCAGATTCAGATCTAAGGGACCACTGTTATACGAACACAGAGAACCACCATCACAGGGTTTTCAGGAGATAGGAACACATAGGAAGTCTGCTAGAAACTGAGTGAGAATGAGAGGAAATTGAAGGAAGGTGCCAGGGTGGTCCTATAATAATTAATCCAGACATATTCTGATGATTTAAATGAAATAATTTGCTGGTAAAATACAAATTAACACCATCTATTCACGTCAATTTAGAAAAAAAGACAACAGAATTAAAAAATACAAAAATGTCTTCAAATTTTATTTTAAAATAGGTACTAGGTTTAGACATGGCTTCCCCCTGTAGCTCAGTAGGTAAAGCATCAGCCTGCAATGCAGGAGGTCTGGGTTCAATCCCTAGGTTGGGAGTTTCCCTGGAGAAGGAAATGGCAGACCACTCCAGTATTCTTGACTGGAGAATCTCATGGACAAAGGAGCCTGGCAGGCTACAGTTCATGGGATCACAAGAGTTGGACATGACTTAGTGCTATCTTCCTTTCTTTCTTAGGTTTGGATGCTGCTGCTGCTGCTGCTACTAAGTCGCGTCAGTCGTGTCCGACTCTGTGCAACCCCAGTCTCATTTTTTCTTTTTTCAAACATTCAAAGTAGAGATCTAGGCTCTACAAACTGTTTCACAGGGGAAAAAGACAAAAAGAATAAAACATGTATATCTTCCCAATGAAACTTTAAAACTTGGCATATCCTTAAAAATAAAATCTGACCAGAGGACACAAAATGACAGTTAAAGAACAATCTTTCTTATGTATATAGATATAAAAATAATAAAGTATTGGCAATCAAAACTTAGCAGTTTATTAAAAGAAAATCCCCATGGTCAAGTGGGACCGTTTCCAGGAATGTAAGAAGAGTTTAATTTAGGCTATCTATTAATATAATCCATCACATAAAGAGGCCAAAGGACCAAAAAAAAAAAAAAAATCACATGATTACCTTGATTCTTGCCAAAAAGTCATTTGAAACAATTCCATGTCCATTCCTAGTGGAAATTCTTAGTAAGCTAAGAAGATTACCCAAATTTAACATAAGAAACACTGACTCAGTTTAGTCTCAAATAGAGTGGGAAGTCTGGAATTCGTGTAGAAGAAAGACTTAAAGAATGATTTAGTTGGAAATGGATTTGTCTTTAAAGTTAAAGTTGCAAATTACCACCTAATGTTTCTCAGGCTGAATGTGTAAATTTGCAGTGGCTTGCAGAGTAACTTGAGATCCAACAGATCTAAGAGCACCCATTAGCACCAACACTGTACAATATACACCTATACACAATGGACACTCACAGCAAAACTTTGGCAGCACAACCAGTCCATCCTAAGGAGATCTGTCCTGGATGTTCATTGGAAGGACTGATGCTGAAGCTGAAACTCCAGTACTCTGGCCACCTCATGAGAAGAGTGGACTCATTGGAAAAGACCTTAATGCTGGGAGGGACTGGGGGCAGGAGTAGAAGGGGACGACAGAGGATGAGATGGCTGGATGGCATCACTGACTCGATGGACATGAGTTTGGGTAGACTCCGGGAGTTGGTAATGGACAGGGAGGCCTGGCGTGCTGTGATTCATGGGGTCGCAAAGAGTCGGACACGACTGAGCGACTGAACTGAACTGAAAGTTAGTTAGGTATTCGCTCAATACCTGCACTAATATTTACCATATTTTGGGATATCTAATGAAATAATATCGTGTCCCTACCTAGCCTACTCCCCCACCTCCCAAAAGAGAGAATTATAGTTAGAGAGCCAAAATTATTATAGATTTTATGATAATCTAATAATAACAGTTAACATTGCCTTACTATGTGCCACACACTGTGTTAGGCACTTAGGATACACCATTCAGTTCAGTTCAGTTCAGTTGCTCAGTCGTGTCTGACTCTTTGCGACCCCATGAATCGCAGCACGCCAGGCCTCCCTGTCCATCACCAACTCCATTAACCTAACCCTAATGACAGTGCTTACAGAAGGACATTATTATGCTCATTGTACAGAAAGAACAGAGGCTCAGGGAAGTGAAGGTCAGGGAAGCTTGTGAGGCCTCACAGTGAGAGCTGAACAAAGTCTCACAGTGAGAACTGCACACAGTCTCACACTGAGAGCTGAACACAGCTGCTTCTGACTCCAGAGAACACTGAATCAGTAAGCAACACTCTACCTCCTTGTTAATGAATAAGAAATGGAATCTAAAAGATATTAGATGACAAAATTAATATAAAACTAGTATAAAATACCTAGGAAATAGCTACCAGAGGATCGGGCAAAAAGTACTTGAAGAATATTCCTAAGTATTTGTGAGTGACATAAAAGACATTTCAATAACTATATATATTATGTTCCTGGGTGATAAATCTTCATCATATGTAAAGATTTCACTGAAATGATCTTAAAAGTTTCATGCAATTACTCTCAAAATATTATATTTATAACTGCACGGAAAATCAAAAAGGTGAGTAGAGCTAAAGAAATAAATAAAATTGATAAAACTGTATTATCAATTATCAGTATTATATAAAACTACAATAATTGAAACATTATAATTGTAATATCAAAGTACTGCATAGTAATAAATGCACAATCATTAGAATATAACATGATTATAAAAGAGAACCTAGTACATAATACCATTTATTACATAATAGATGTAATACTTCAAATCGGTGAAAAAAATGAATTGTTCAACAGCTTGTTTTAGAAATAATAATTCAGGAAAAAACTAAAAGTTCTTCCTTACCACTAGGTAACAAACTCCAGATGGATTACAGTGATGAAAGTAAAAAGTATGTAATAAGGAGCTAGAGAAACATATAGCTGAATATTTATTTGTTGCCAGGTGCAGAAGACCTTTCTAAATATAGATGGAGGAAAGAAGCCATAGCTAAATAAATTTGAGACATTTAACAACATAAAAAAATAATCTGCTATGTTGAAAATGTAATAAAATTGAAAACCAAATTTCAGTCTGGGAAAATGTTAACATATATGAAAGACCATGATTTCAGTATTTATAAAACTTTTTTGAAAATTAATAGGAAATAAGTGCGCTATTAAAACAGACAGGTACATGAATATATAATTTGTAACAGAAAAAATATAAACATAAATATTCTAGTGAGTAACTTTAATAAAATAATAAAAAATTCCAATATATCAATGCCCTTCAAATTTACTAATAAAAGGCTATGAATAACAAAAATTACTAACAAAAAAGAAAACAACTCAATTAAAAATGGGCAAAGGCCTTGAATGGAGGTGTTGCTCCAAAGAATTTACACAGATGACCAACAGTACACAGATCACCAACACGAAATGAAGTTTAACACACTAATCATTAGGGAAATGGAAATGAAAACCACAATGAGATGGCATCTCATGCCTATTTAGGGTAAAAAAAAAAAAACAGAAAATAACTAGTGTTGGTGAGATGTAGAGAGACTGGAATCCTGTTTATCCCAGGTGGAAATCGAAAATGGCACAGCCATTTCTGAAAACAGATTGGTGATTCCTCAAAAAATTAAAGGTGGAATTACCATGTAATCCAGCAGTCTCACTTCTGGCTATACACCTGAAAGAAATGAAAGCAGGGACTTGAACAGATCATTGTAGACCCAAGTGGACAGCAGCATTATTCACAGTAGTTCACTGACGGATGAGTAGATAAAGAAAATGTGTTATCTGTACACAATAGAACATTACTCAGTCTTAAAAATGAAGGACATTCTGACTTATACCACAATACAGATGGACCTAAAAGATTTATGTTAAGTGAAATGAGCCAGTTACAAAGGGACAAATATTACATGACTCATCATAGATGAGGTACCCAGAATAGTCACATTCATAGAATATCAGAAAGCAGAATAGTGGTTGCCAGGAGATAAAGGAAGGAGGAGATAGGGAATAACTGTTTAATGGGTACAGAGCTTCAGTTTGAGAAGGTAAAAAGTTCTAAAGATGGTGATGGTTATACAACATCTGAATGTATTTAATGCCACATAAAATTACATTTCAAATTGGTAAGAAGGCAAATTTTATGTTATGCATATTTTAACTCAGATAAAAAAATATCTTTGGAAGATTGAATTTTATTGCCTACATAGAGAGGAGATTTGAAAAGAAAGAATGAAAAAGAAACAAATCTCTCACCAGATCAGGTCAGGTCAATGAGAAAGAAATCTTAGTAAAGACATACGGTGGACAACAAACAAACAATTATTCCCTGGGAGTCATAATCATGGATCTGCCTTCACATAGATTTGAAGTTTAAATTTATACAACACAACTTGGTTTGAGAATCCCTCAAATGCAAAAAAGTAGCATAGAATTAGGTACTCAAGTAACAATGCCCCGGGGTACTTGATGGAAGCGCTGTGCAGTGGGCTCTATTATTGGAAGAACTAATAGTAGGAGGATGTCCATTCTCTCCAAATGGACCTGTAGACTTACTGCAACCCCAACCAATATCCTAGCAGGTGCTTTGGTGGAAACTGGTTAGCTGATTCTAACATGTATTAATATATGGAAATGTCAGGGGCCCCAAATAACCAAAACCATTTTGAAAAAGCAGAGTAAAGCCAGAAGGCTTATTCTGCTAGATACCAAGACTTTTTAATAAGGTCATTATATTTAAGTCAGTGCAGTACTTGTACAAGGACAGACAAATAGACCAATGAGGCAGAACAGCCATCTCTACATAAATCAAAAACACAGCCATCTGATACACGGCAAAGGTGGCAGTGCAGTGCCATAAAGTATCTTGACCCCTACCTCACACCTTGGCAACTTCAAAAGGATTATAGACTTATGTGTGAAAGGCTAAGCAATAGCATTCCTAAGAAATAATATAAGAGAATACCTTCATGCCTTCAAGGTAGGCCAAGGTTCCAAAGTGAAAGTGAAGTAGCCCAGTCGTGTCCAACTCTTTGTGACCCTCTGGACTGTAGCCTACCAGGCTCCTCCCTCCAAAGGGGAACACAAAAAGCATGTGAGCAAGAAAATAAACGAACTGACCTCACTGAAGAAGAATTTTGGGGACTTTCCTGGCGGTCCAGTGGTTAAGAATCTGCCTCACAATGCAGGGGACTCGAATTCAATCCCTGGTCAGGGAACTAAAGTCCCACACGCTGTGGAGCCACTAAGCCCGAGCACCACAAGTAGAGAGGCAGTGTGCTGCAACGATCCCGCATGGTGCAGTGAGCGTCCCGAGTGCTGCAACTCAACCAAGACCCGACACAGCCAAATAAATAAACAAATAAATAAGATTTTTTAAAAAAAGAATTTCTGTTAAGAAAAGAAGAGATAAGCCACAGGATGGGAAAAGATACCTATAAGATATTTATCTCTAAAAGTACTTGGATCTAGAGTATGTAAAGAATTCCTACCAATTAAAAAATGACATATAGCCTAATAGGAAAATAGACAAAAGATTTGAAAAACTGCTTCACAAGAGGACATTCAAGTGCCCCATTGTATTAAAAATGCTTAACTCATTAGTCAGTGGGGACATACAAGTTAAAACCATGGCACAATACCACTAATCACCTATGAGAATGGCTGAACTGAGAAATACAGACAATAGCAAATGTTGGTGGGATAAGGATCAGATGGAACTCCTCTTCATTGTTGCTGGGATTATGAATTGGCACAGATACTTTGGAAAGTTGATAGTAGATTAGGCATACCCCACAGCCCAAGCAACGTTGCCCCTGGATATACACTTAAAAATAAAAGTGCCACAAGGAATATGTATAATAATGGTCAAAGCAGTACACCTTCTAGCAGACAAAGCCAAGTAGCAATCCAAATTCCACCATTAATAGAACAGTTAAACGGTCTATTTATATAGTGGAATGCTATACAGCAGTGAAAATGGAAAACTATCGCTACGTGTGATCGCATGGATGAATCTCACAACATAATGCTAAGTGAAAGAAACGAGACATAAAAGAGTATACGCTGTATGATTCCACTTACAAAGTTCAAAAATAAGGAAGATTAATTTACATTGTGAGAAATCAAAAATTTATTTACCTTTGGGGAGCTAGTGACAGAAAAGGGTATGAGAGAGATTCTTGGGTACTATTAACATTCTATTTCTTGATTTTTGTGTTGGTTACACACAAATCAGCAATTCATTGTCCGAAAATTCATTAAGCTGTAATCTTATCATGTGTACACCTTTTGGTATGATGTCATACTTCTCTAAAAAGTTTACAAGGAAAAAAGGTATGATATATCTTTCTAAAGAGCACCGTGTCAGTGAGAATAAAAGATCTTTGAAGTGTTTATAACCAGACCTAGTAATTCTACTTCCCATGACACTAATCAGAAATGTATTAAAATGCTGATGTAGCAGGATGCCCATTTCAATATTTTTTAAAGCATGAAAGCTAAGAATCTAAACTATAATTAGAAGAGACTGATGAAATAGATATGGTACAGCAATGAAATATACCATCTTTAATATTTAATCAGAGAGTACAAGAAAACTATGTGCAACATTATGCAGAAGAAAAAATATAACATGCATTTATGTATGTGTGCACATGTGCTAAGTCGCTTCAGTCGTGTCAGACTCTTTGCGACCCCGTGGATCCACCAGGCTCCTCTGTCCATGGGATTCTCCAGGCAACAATACTGGAGTGGTTTGCCATGACCTCCTCCAGGAGATCTTCCTGACCCAGAAATCAAACCTGCATCTCCTACAACCCCTGCATTGCAGGTGGATTATTTACTGCTGAGCCACCAGGGAAGCCATCATTTCAATTTTGTTTCAAGAATGTATGTGGGTATATAAAGAAATACAGCAAAAACTTAACAGTTCTTATGTCTAGGTCTGTGCTTAGTTGCTCAGTCATGTCAGACTCTTTGTGACTCCATGGCCTGTACCCTTCCAGGCTCCCCTGTCCATGGGGATTCTCCAGGCAAGAATACTGGAGTGGGCTGCCATGCCCTCCTCCAGGGAATCTTCCCAACCCAGGGATCCAGCCCAGGTCTCCTGCACTGCAGGCGGATTCTTTACCGTCTGAGCCACCAGGAAAGCCCAGGAATAGTGGAGTGGTAGCCTATCCCTTCTCCAGGGGATCTTTCCAGGAATTGAATCAAGTCTTCTGCATTGCAGGTGGATTCTTTACCAGGTGAGCTACCAGGGAAGTCCATATCTAGGTCATTATGTGATAAACTCATTTTTATATTTTCTTTGCCTTTCAGTTTTCTACATTTAGTACTTATTACTTTTAGAATCATGAAAATAATATGGACATAGTCAATCCCATAAATCTAGCTACATCTGAGCAACACGTGGATTCTTTGACAGGAGGGAGCAAACAGTAGATTACCTTTGCTAGAGCCATCATTTGGATTAAAGTATAAATAGGATGTGAAGAAAAAGCGATAGAAAATGCAAATGGTTCCTTCAAGTATCTTGGTTGGAAGGGAAAAAAATCCTGCTTTCTTTGACACTTTATAGTTTTTTTAGTCTAGACAAGTGTTCCTTAAATTCAGCTGTACAAGGAAGCTTTACAAAAATACTGATTTCTGGGACCTTCACTCACAGATTTCCATTTAGCAGGTCTAGCCTAAATTCTGGACTCACCAAGGGATTTGAATGCAAGGCCAGGGTTCCATTTTTTTTCATTCCCCACCCCCCCCCCGCCCCACCCCTGAGTAGAAATTAGAAGTTAAATTCCTATCAATAATAACTTCATATGTATATAATGGGCTAGCTGGCCACAAAGTAGGCAATCCATAAATAGTTTCTGATTAATGGACACAGAAACTTTTCTGGGAGATGCAGGGCATATCTTCATTGTTAGGGATTGCTTCTTGCTAGCTTAGAGGGTCATCCAGGTTCAGAGAGAACCATTCCGGAATGAGCGGACACTTTGGTCCATGGCTCCAGTGGGGCCCTAGGTGGCTTATATCAACCTTTCAAAATCCAAGTCACTTGCCAGGGAGTCTATGGCTTAGCTTCTTGGGGATGCAACACAGCTAAGATGAAATCTCACTGGAGTCAGCAGTATAACTGAAGTGCAAAGGGAGGAAAACTCAGTTATACTATAAGAATGTCAGTTTTGATTACTGAAATTTTTCCAGTCATGAAATTTGCTGTTGGCCAGTGACAGAGTAATCTAATTTGAAGCGGGAAGACAAAGTAAACAATGTTTTATGCTTACAAAGGGTTTCAACATATTGGGTGTTTTACATATTCTCAGACCTTACCAAAAAACCCATGCCAATAGGGGATTAGCATCCTCATTCTAGATTTTAGGAAGCTGAGACTCAGAAAGGTTAGGCAGCTTCCCCATGGCATGGATAAGAACAGATCTGAAAGCTTGTTTATTTGTTTATAAAACCTATAATCCCTTCACATCATCAAAACGTGAGTTTGTGTCATATAAATGATGGCAAAGGGAATCCATACCAAACTCCATGTGACACTCCAGTAAGATTTCTACATTGTCAATAAGTCAGTATAAAAAGAGACATTCATTGCAATAAAGGATGCTGAAACATGAAATTTTTCTTAGTATTCAACGATCTCTGTCAAACACTTAGACAATGAATTAGATTGTGGTCTTTCTGAGATAGTGGAAAGATAGAGGGGTGAGGTTCATTAGTGGCTTTGAAACTCTTTCAGCTCAATTAATTTTATGAAGAAAACAAAACCTCATAAACTACACTGTAACTTGTGCTTACTGGAATTTAGTCTGAGGAAACTGTGCTGGGGTATCTAAAGTCCTGGGCTTCTCTGGTGGCTTAGATGGTAAAGAGTCCGCCTGCAACGCAGGAGACCCCAGTCCTATTCCTGGGTCAGGAAGATCCCCTTGGGAAGGGATAGGCTACCACTCCACTATTCTTGGTGGTTCAGACGGTAAAGAATCTGCCTGCAATGCAGGAGACCTGGGCTGGATCCCTGGGTTGGGAAGATTCCCTGGAGGAGGGCATGGCAGCCCACTCCAGTATTCTTGCCTAGAGAATCCTCATGGACAGAGGAGCCTGGTGGGCTACAGTCCACGGGGTCGCTAAGAGTCTGACATGACTGAGTGACTAAGCACAGCACAACATCCATGGTCCTAGCCGGGGTTCTTAGGCGGGAGTATTGGCAGTAACTACCTTTGTGATCTTAGGTAAGTCACTGCCTCTCTCTGGGCCTCTATTTACTTGACAGAGGGAAAAAAGAGAGAGAAGATTTAAATAAACTGGGAAAGCTATGAGCACTTTATTGATTTGGTATAAACTATGGATCCCTTCCCTAGATGATGCACATATACATGTACATGAGCAATTTTGAAAGTTCTGGCTGTTCACAGGTATTCCAAAGACTATACTGACCCATGGTTTAAAATACCTTCAGTATGTGATAATGGGATTGTAGTCATGTTTACAAAAAGAGCCCTTATTCTTTAGAGATACAACTGTAAATACGTATGAATGAAATGCTTTGGTGTCTGGTGTGTGCACATATGCTCAGTTGCGTCCGACTCTTTGTGACCCCATGGACTGTAGCCCGCCAGGTTCCTCTGTCCATGGGATTTTTCAGGTAAGAATACTAGATGGGTTGCCATGCCCCCCTCCAAGGGATCTTCTGAACCCAGGGATCGAACCCATGTCTCTTGCATCTCCTGCACTGGCAGGCAGATTCTTTTCTCACCTGGAAAGACCCTTGATGTCTGGAATTTGTTTTAAATGAACCAGTGTGTGTAAAGAAGGGTGGAGGTACTGGTGGGGGTTACAGATGAAACAAGATTGTCCATGAACTGATAACTGGTAGAACCAAGTGATTGGGTACATGATGGTCTTCATAGTGTTTTCTCTGCTTTTGTGTGTGTTGAAGTTTACCATAGTAAAATAAACGTACACAATAAAATTATCCATTATTTAAAAAATACCCAGAGTAGATTATCTCCAGTGTTTCCAATTCTTATATTTGATTTAGCATTCCAAGGAATCTGCAGAGAAAATGGCATTCCAGAAACATTTTATGTGCTCAAGGCACTGAATCATTATCATTCTTCTCTAATGGCCCCTGTAGACTAAAGGGTTTGTTGTGGTCAGGTTTTCCAGATGGTTCTGTGAAGTTCCATTTAATCACTTCCGTAAATATACTTTTGGGGAAAGAGTAGCAAAATCAAAGAAGCCGGATAAGAGTTGGTCTTTAATCATTTCATGTGATAATGTGGCTCAATTTATTTTCAAGGATTTCTTGAGAAGAAGAAAACACAGTTGCAAATGGCTTTCAGTGGTATGAAATACTTTGTTAGGATGTTCGGTGGAACAGTACAGAATGTAAGATGGACACAGGCATGAAAGACAGACAGCAGCACAGTGCTCAAAAACTCATTCTTCAGAGTCATGAGGCCCGGCTTCCCGCCATTGCTGTGTCAGTTACCTCACGATACAATCATGGGGAAGTCACCTACCCTTTCTATGCTTTCACCTTCTTATCGATGAAACAGAAATAGCAGCACAATGTCCCTCACAGGGCTATTATGAAGGGGCAAGTTGTGTCTGACACCCACCCAGCACTAAGTAGATGCTTACCATTGTTCTCTCAACTGGGTAAATATAAAAAAACAATGAAAAAAGGCAAATATGCAACCAAGACATTATAAGTAATTGCCTCTGGATTGTGACTAATGGGTGATTTTTTTCCTTCTCTTTATTTTTTTTCGGGACTTTTCAAATTTCCACAAAGTAGTTGTTACATTTATCAGGAGAGGAAAAAAAAAGTTATTTTAAAAATGTATAGTGAAATCTAATAATTAAAACAAATGAGCAAATATAACCGAACAGAAACAAACTCATAGATACAGAGAACAAACCAGTAGTTGCCAGAGGGGAGGGAGGTGGGGTGAATGAGTGAGCAAGGTGAAGAGGATTAAGAGGTACAAACTATTAGTTATGAGATAAGGAAGTCACAGGGTGCAGTTTATAGCACAGGGAACACAGTCGATAACACCGAGTTAACTTTGTATGCTGATTAATCTAGAAAACCACTGAACCTCTATGTTGTATACTAAAACTAATGCAATACTGTAAGTCAATCAGACTTCAATAAAGTAAAAGAAAAAATGAATTTCAAAAGTCCTTCTTGAGAAAGGTTACTGTCCAGTGGGGCTGAACCATGCCTGTCCCACACGGTATTTTGACAAACAGATTACTTCAGAGGGGAGTAATACGGGATGACTAGCTGTCCACGTTCTCCTACCAGACACTCGTCGTCAGATGGAAGATCCTTGTAAACGCCAATAAACCTTTAAATGCGGTGCTCCTGGTGCAGAATGAATAGAGCCTGCCTCTGTTCCTGTTTCTTGCCATCCTGCTGATCCCTACTGCACACAGCCTCCACATCAAACAGTTTAGCCCTTTTGAGAAGCATGGGCCCCTTGGAGAATATCAAAAACACTATGCCAAAAAAATTTCTCATTCAGTCATATTTTCTTGCATTCTGTTTCTTGGGGTTCATGGACAACCCCCCATAGCCTGTCTCCACTGATTAAGAACACCTAAGCTATGACAGCAAATTTAGGAATATATAAATACACGTAGAGAAAAACTGACGTGTACAAGTCTGAAACCATAAGCCAGATAAATTGTTGGATAATGAGGGGTATTACATATGTAGTCTTTGCTTTGCCAAAGAATTTACATTAGGGTATCTATAAATAGCAAGCCCATACAGTGTGTTTGAACCACGCTGCTGTAAAATCAAATGCTAAGCCCCTTCCAGAACATACCTACTGCAGAGCAACAGGCCCAATTAAAAAAGCTGATTATTAGTTTCAGTCTTGAGTTTAGTTACATTCATTTCCAGGATTCTAGATCACCTGTAACGTGCCCACTACCCTGTATCACTTAGGTGAAGGACTGTCAATGACGCACAATGGTAGAGAGCCAGTAACTTCTGATTGGAGGTGCAGTGCTCCGTGTGTGTGGGTTGTGAGACCCACTTGGAGTGAATTGTCTGTGGTGAGATGGATCCCATCTCCTTATCTCAGGAAGGAAAACAGTGAACAGGATTGAGTCCTTACTCTGTACTGAGTGGGTGTTGGGTCATCTCTCTCTGCCTCTCAATGATTCTGGAAGGCGGGGTTTTTGCCCGTTTACAGTTAAGTTTTAGAAAAGTTGACACACATGTTCCAGGTCAGACATTTGCCCCCAAAATAAAGGTAATGCCAAGCTCTCTGTCTTGGATTAGCATCTTTGATAGTTAACTTTCAGAGGCTGGGATACTGTCCAGCGGGCAGGATCACTTAGGATGGGAGTCACTTAGCTATGCTTGTGATCCTGCTGATTTGTCAGTGGCTTCCAGGGATGGGTGTGAAGGCAGAAAAGGATGAGACTCTTCTTGGCCCCATCTGACCTGCTCTCCACACTGGCATCCTCCTCTCCTTCATTCCTCCACAAGAACTGTCCCACATTCCAAAGACACTCAGGGAACCCACAAGGAGATCTGGAAAAAGAACCAGGAGCCCTGAGCTTAAGGAATCTATATAACTACAAACTCCATCTTATGGTTTTTACTCCCGACTGAGGTGCCATTTGGCATCGCACAGCTAGCAGCCGCATTTTACTTGATCCTCTTCCAAGATTTCCAAACATGAGCCTGGCACCCGTGAACGTTTCAGAGTAAGTGTAACACTGAGAGAAGTGCCGCGGGGTTGGTTTTGTGTATATCAGTGTAACTCTCACAAAAGCAAGTTTAAGTTCGAGGATTAACTTCCACGAGAGGAGCATCAACTTTCCCGAGAAGGTAGCGTTTTCCTAATTTTTCTGAAATCAGAGGTATCCGAGGTTAGGGGTGAGTCCGGTTAGCCTAAGGGTCTCAGGCCCTTGGGATACAGGCGAACCTTTGCTGGTTCGCAAATGCCCCGGCTTTTCTGGAGGAGTGTCCTGGGCTGTCTGTCCCTCAGCCTTCAGAAGCCGCCTAATACCCACATGCGCTTTAGGCACATGCAGGTTCAAAGCACAGAACAAGCACGCCACCACCACCCAGGAAAGCGATCCGAACCCGGAGAAACTGTGAACTGCGGGTGCTCGCAGGGCAGGAGCCCAGCGCAAAGCTCCGGGGCCGTGCGGACAAGAAGACTGGGTCCCCAGCGACGTGGTCCAGCATCGCTAGCAGCGAGTCCTGCCGGACATCCAAGTCTCAAGGGAGTACAGTCCTTGAGAAGAACTAGGGATGCGTCTTAGCCTCCGGCGCCAGCGCCAGCAGGGAGGAAACAAAGGTGGACAGAGAGGAAGAGGAGTGAGTTTGTGTCCTCTCGGGGCAAGCGCGCGCGGTACCTTGGATTCCTGACTGCCGGTGGATGCAGGAGAGGGCGGCTGCTCGGCGCTCGCCGTCTCCTTGGGCAGCCCGTCCACGCCGTCCTCGCGGGCGCCGCTCGGGGGGATCATCGTGGCGGCGCGGGAACGGTGTTGGGCTCCCGGAGGAACAGCGAGGCTCGCCTCCCTCCGGAGCGCGCTCCCCGCCGCGCGCAGGCCCGCTCAGCTTCTGAGGCCGGGGACTCCCATCCTCGCCGAGGCGCCGCCGCGCCCTCCTCCGGCCTCGCCCCCGCCCCGGCCCTGCCCACCTCCCCGGCACCCGCCCGGGCTGGGGGAGAGCGCGCCCGCCCCGCCGCGTCCGTGGCCACCTCGGCGACGACCGCACAGTCGTGACTGCCGCTCTGCCGCGGGCGAGTAGGCTCCGGCTGACCCGCTCGCCCGAGAGGAGTGGGTGGGGGCGGGTGGCTCCGGGGCGGGGCTGCGCGGGCCCCCGCGGGGAACAGGAGGGGGCCGCGCCCTAGGGAGGCCCTGCGACCAGGCTGGGCGAGCTCCGGTACTCTGCCCGGTCCCGGGATGCTTTAGGAGGTAGAAGGAAAATTCAGACCAAAGCCCGAATGATCCAGCGGGAGGGACCACCTGCAGTAACTCCCTCCTTCTGCACCCGGAGAAACTGCGACTCTCAGGGAGCCGGGAGCCGGTGACTTAGCCAAGTTATTTATAGGGTTCAGTGACGGAGGAAGCAGAGCTGGGGTTTCCTGGCCTGAGGGCGCTCCTCTTTCCTCGCTTCAGCTTTGGACTGAAGCAGAGAGGTACTGCAAAACGTGGATGTGCCCTAGTTTGGTTGTGCGTTTATGTGTTAAGCCGGTCATACTTTTTACGTGTTTAATCCTCAGAGCCACCTTTTAGGCTAGGTGTTATTAATATCATTCTCATTCATAGATGAGAAAACTAGGAGACAACTAATTTGCTTTAAGTGGCTGAACTGTAAGTGGTGGAGCTGGGATTTGAACCCATTTTGGCTTCAAAATCCACGCTTTTTGGGCTGTGAAGCCTCAAATCCAGGCCAAATCTTCTCAGCTGTGGAGTAAGTGGGTATTGCAAGATAGCAAGAATGTCAGGGCTGTTTGCAGAGGGGCAAACCAGTATGTTTCAGTAGATCTTTTGGAAACAGAGAGATGGCCCCATGGAATAAAGGGGCAGAAGGACCCGGTACCCTTTGAAGAAAAAACCTCAATGTGCAGGGGAGGAAATACATCTGGATATTTAAACCACCCCACGCCCCCATACAAAACTGCTTAATTTTTCTAACAGGAAACTATAAACTCATGTTCAGATTTTATTTATTAACTATAAATGTAAGGCCAGCTTCATGGCGTTACTGAATGCAAGCTCATGTGCCCAGCGCATAGTGAAGCCGAACAAACTGAGAAGTCGGAGTTTGGGGCAGAGAAAGATTTACTCTAGGGCTTTGCAAGGAGACAGGTGGCTCGTGTCTCAAAACCCCCAAACTCCTTGCAGGGTTTCAGCAAAGCACTTTAAAAAATCATTTGGTTTATTTATTTGCGGCTGTGCACTGCTGTGAGGGCTTTTCTCTAGTTGTGCGTAGGGGCTACTCTAGTTGCAGTGCGTGGCACCCCGGCTCTCGGGCACCAGGCTTCAACAGTTGCTGCGCGAGGGCTCAACAGTTTTGCTTCCCGGGCTCAACAGTTTTGCTTCCCGGGCTCTAGAGCACAGGCTCAGTAGCTGTGGCACGTGGGTTTAGTTGTTCCATGGCATGTGGGATCTTCCCGGATCGGGGATCAAACCTAAGTCTCCTGCAGTGGCAGGCAGATTCTTTACCACTGAGCCACCAGGGAGGCCCTCAGCAAAGCACTTTCAAAGGCAGCCTGAGGGAGGGGCATGGTTAGTTGTTGTAAAATTTCTGTTGTAAGAATTCTCTATTCTTGTAGCAGTCCACATAGTTCACAGTGTTCATGTAAACCTCCAACAAGGCAAATGTTATTCTCTATTCTTATCTCTATATGGATGGACTCTTAAAGGTCAGAGCCTTGAGAATAGTCTCTCCTGTATATTTCAGCCTATAGGCAACATTCTTTTACAAAAGGCTCAGGGCCACCAGGACTAAGCTCCTGGGCAACAGAACACAAAGATTAAAGTGAAAAGGAACAGATCTAATATGGAGTCAGATGTTTTCTTCCCTATTACAGTGGGTATACAGTCTGTGCAGTCACACAAGGGCCCTGCACTTGTGTTAATGCTCTTCTGTCACGATCTTGAAATTCTTTTGATACTTTTTGAGCAAGAGGACTTGCATTTGCATTTTGCACTGGATCCTGTGAATAATGTATTTGGTCCTGTGTGTCTGCCATAGCTTATGTCCCTTGGAAAAAACAAACTTATTCTTTTCATCCTGGACATCACTTGAAAGGTTCTGTTCTAAGTGACAGCCTCTTACCTGGCACTTGGCTCTGAGAGCTCTAAATACCCCCATGACCCTTAACCTTTTATATGACCAGGTCATACCAGCTAACCTGAATGACTTTAGCTTTCTCCTCCTCATAACAAAATTCTTGTTTGCTCAGTAGAGACAAAATTCTGATAGTGAAAATCACAACACAACAGTACACAACGGCAGGAGCTGCAGAATCAACACATCTTTATCTAGCCTGTATTTTGTGCCAGACCTTGTGCTAGAAACTGATGATAGAGCAGAGAGAAAACGGATGAAGATTGTACTCCTAGAATGTAGAACAACTGAATCTCACACACATGCGCACGCCCACGCAGACTCATTTGTCATGAACTGTGATGAAGAACAGGACTCCAGTGTGTACAAGTGCAAGGTGTGACCTAGTGTGGGACCACAGAGGGGTTTCCTGACAAAATAAAGCCCTCAGGTTCAAGGGAAATTCCCATCTTGTTGGGCAAGCACACTGTGGCTTACAACAAGGCATTTTTCATCTTTAGATTTTTTTTTTTTTAAAGAATTAAAGAGCAGCTATAAGATGTCATCCTTCATTTTATAAATGCTTACCTTTGATTAACACTAGTAATTCTCCAATAGCTTAAGTTTAAATGTAGTCCTCTTGAGGGAAATGTTAAAGGAGCTAGTACATCCTTCCTCCTCACTGTACCCCCATCCTAGTAACAGAAATCTCTGGTCTGATAAAAATAGCTGTCTTTCCTAGAAGACTGTGGAATTACCTATAGCTGCTAAAACTAATCAAGCCTTTCCTAATGTATTGCTTTCACACAAATCCCTTTCCATCTCACGTTTTGTTATTTAGCTAACTCCTTTTGTTCTTCAAAACACATTCCCAAACCTTTATTCTTCTTGAAGTCTCCTTCCTTGACTCTTTTTTTCTGATTTAGGTTTCCAACCAATGCGGTGTTCTCATGGCATCCTTCTCTGAATAATCAATGGCAAAGTTGCCTGTCCTCTTACTGGGCTCTGAGCTCCACTGGGGCAGGACCACCCTGTGCTCATCTTGTTTCCTCAGCCCTTGGCTGATGGGGAAAGGAGACTGCTCTTGTAGCCCTGGATTTTTTAAGATGGCCTAGGCATTTGTTCGGGAAAGGCAATGGCACCCCACCCCAGTACTCTTGCCTGGAAAATCCCATGGATGGAGGAGCCTGGTAGGCTCCAGTCCATGGGGTCGCTAAGAGTCGGACACGACTGAGCGACTTCACTTTCACTTTTCACTTTCATGCATTGGAGGAGGAAATGGCAACCCACTCCAGTGTTCTTGCCTGGAGAATCCCAGGGACAGAGGAGCCTAGTGGGCTGCCGTCTATGGGATCGCACAGAGTCAAACACGACTGAAGTGACTTAGCAGCAGTAGCAGCAGGCATTTGTTACTCCAAGTGTTCTATACAATCTGAATGGGGAAAGACTGGGATGCTTCTAGAAAACAGTAGAATTTAAGATCAAACAAGCTGCTAGATAGCAAGGATTTTGTCTTCAATGGCTTAAGAGAGGATCTTATACTGAGAGTCACGCTATCTATGAACATGGTGTTCACTGGTTTGGGGAGGAAGGGTTCTGCACAAAGGCTGTTAGGTCCACAGCTTGTCTCTGGAATCAAGAGTGCAGGTGGCCAGAACATCACTTTGTCTGAGTCCATGGGGAGAGGGCTGCTGGCAGAAATAGGATGCTCTGAGGCCTGGGTCATAGGCCACTTCCACTTTGGGACCTAGGCTACTGGGCCTGATTTCAAGTCCTGGAATGATGAGAGGCCTCCTATGTTGTCATGAAAGCCTGCCCTGACCTGGTACTAAGGGACATTGGTATATTTAGCAGTTATGCCCTAACAGTGGAGAGGACTGATGGTCTTCATGTACTGGAGTCAGTGGGTGGTGATTCCAGAGGACACCTCATGAAGCTGACATCCCCAAGAAGTGGACTTTTTCACGTCTCCATGTGAGTTATCCTTTCAGGACTCCTAGGTATCCTGTGGTGAGACCTCAAACAAAACTGGATGGAGGTCCTGCATTAGAAACTGGGGTGACATTTCAGCCATGGCTATCAAGATGACTTCATTTCTACCAGAGGTTGGGAAATTCAAGTTGCAGATAATTATCCTAAGTCTCGAGCCTGGAGCAGGACCCTGTAATTTTCCTAGCTTCCCTTCATGGTCCATTTCACTCTGGTTACTGGTTAAATATCAAGGGAGTAGAAGTGTGAGGTGTGCAGAAATGCATCTTCACAAACTTGATGCTCCCTTTCCTGGTTCATTTATTAATTCATTAATTTGTAAAGAGAGCAAAGCCCTCCTCATTATTGCATGCAACTGGTTTTTTTTGCAGTAACACCGATGAGCAGAAGAGTGTATAATGTTATTAACCTTCTCCCATTGCTGTGCTCCAAGAGTGGATAAAGAGACTGGACTTTCATTATATGGACTTTGGCTTCTTCTAGAGCCAGTAAGTAAAAAGATACCATCAAGACTACTTAACTGAAACAGCCAACTTATGAAGGGTACAAAAAAGTACAACAAGGAGGGAATCCTCTGGAGGCCCAGTGGTTAGGATTCTGTGCTTTCACTGCCAAGGGCATGGGTTCAATCCCTGGCTGAGGAACTAAGATCCCACAAGCTGTGTGGTGCAGCCAAAGGAAGGAGAATAAGGACCACAAGGTAGAGGGGAAAGGGAAGATCATCAGAATGTCTGGCGGTGGAGAATGACAGGGGTAAAGGAGAGCGGGTCTCAATAAAGGAGCGTTTCTCAATGTCTGATATATCTGAGTCCTCATGGGTAATGACATATATGACTAGGGCACAGGGTTAGACAATTAGGTTGTTGATAATAACAATGGCTAACGTATATTGGGCTCCTACTATGTTATAGACATTTTCTATAATAGTTCACTTAATCTCTACAAACCTTAGCAAGACAAAGAGAATTAACTTAGATTCCACAATGAGCTTGGTTGGGAACAGGATTTGAACTCCTGCTTCCCCGCCAAGTTTTGGCTTTGCTCTGCTGATGTCCAAACAACAGTAGAACCCAGATCTGGTGAAGAGGCAGCAGGACTGAAAAGGAAGGACCGACACAATTGAAGAGCCGGAGGCCTATTAGAAGACACAGGGAGAGTCCGCAAAAGAATGAAGGATTGCTCACTCCATTCTTTTGTCTTAAGAGTAAATAATAACCACATTTACACTTTGAAAGTGATAGCCAAGGAGTAAAGACAGACTAGGCATCCAGCGTGTGAAGGAGACACTGGGAATCCCAGCACTAAGCCTTATGCTCTGGCTACTTTGTCTGAAAACCTGCCTTAAAGCCCAGAGAAATCAAGACTTTAATTTTTTATAGCTAACACGACAACAGCAGCAGCTCCTACTGTTAATGATATCTGCAGTTCTCACAGCAACTCTGGAATGGCCTCTCCTCAGCACCAAAGTGAATCATTAATTCTGGAGACTCTGATTGTCGGGTGATTAAGATCCAACTGAAGCATCCTCACCCTGTTTTCTCTAAGTACCGATCAATAAGAATAACAGCAATGTGAAGAAGAGATAGTATTTGACTAGCGTGGTTTGGCTGTATTGGAATTCATCTCCCACTGGAGATGCTTAGAAAAGGGCACCAGGTCCATGCCTCATGTAGCTGCTTTCCGGTTAAAATCTGCCTTTTCTCTAGAGAGCATGTGTGGGCTTCTCCTGCTACTGCTAAGTCACTTCAATCGTGTCCAACTCTGTGCGACCCCATAGATAGCAGCCCACCAGGCTCCCCCGTCCCTGGGATTCTCCAGGCAAGAACACTGGAGTGGGGTGCCATTTCCTTCTCCTAGTTGGTTATAATCTGTCAGAAGAGGGCGGCTTGAATCTTTATTTTACATCTACTGGAAAGGCCATGCCCTTGAACTCCAAACATCCCAGCTCTTCTGCTCACAAGCAAAGAGATCTTAGACAACTAATTTGCTCTCTTTCAGTCTTGGTTTCCTCAAGTCCAAACTGGGATAACAATCCCTATTTCAATGGATTTCTATAAATATTAGAAGATTTATATTTATAAATGCCTGGTCCTTAGTCCTATGATTTTGGTCAAATATATTAGCTTTGAGTTAGGTTTTCTATTCATTACAGCCAAATACATAGACAATATCAAAAGTGAACCTTTTCTGCATTTCCAAAATTATTAATATCTCCTTTCTGAAGAGTTTGGATTCAGCAGATACCTAAAGTTTCTTATAGATTTTGCCCCTTTGGTTAGTCATTAGCATTGAGCTCTGGGTATCTATTCTGAGTTCAGGGTCACAGTTTAAAAGTCCCAGAGTTCAGCTCCCTCTGGCCACTTTGCTCCTCAAAAATGCCTGGTCTGTTCCCTCCCCCAGCTTCAGTGCTTGTCACTGTTCCCTGCAGCTGAGGAGCCCTCGCCATTCCCGGTCACCACCAGACCTCAGCACCTGCCAGATGAACATATCCTGTATCTTTCTCTTACTTGGTGTCCTTTAGAATGTAAGTTCCACGGGGTCACAGGCTTCATCTCAACTCTTCATCACATGTCCCTGATGCTTAAGTGATCATGTGATAGGTGCTCAGTGAATATTTGTTAAATGAATGAAAGGGAAAACGTCAGTGCAACAAGAAGAACTTGTAGGTCTAACGAAAAGCTATTTTTTAGCAAGAAAAATGGAAGCTCATATAGGTTACATACTTACATAGAGTCACCTAACATGTGGCACAGTGAACCAGTGTCTGTTTATTGCTCACCAATCCCAATGGTGGTTGCATATTCAGCTTTGGAATATACAACCAATTACCAGCTACATATGTTTTTTCCTCCAACTCTTCAAATTTATCATGATATTATGCATGGAATTCCTGAAGATTCATTTCCAAAACAATAGCTTTATCATTATTCAGGCAGTATTCAAAAAGAATAGTGAAGAAAGTAAGAACCTTCCAGAAATCCACAACCTACTGGTAATAATTATTAGCATTTTGGTAAGCCTCCTTTCTAGAAGCATAGTCATATATGAGTACATTTTAAGTTTATATATAGTTACATAAAAATGATCTTGGGACACTAAGTGTTTTTGTAACTTCCTTTCCTTAACATGTAACAGATAGTTCTGTGTCAATAAATATATGTACATATTACCATTTTTTAATGGATGTGTATTCCACTGTATAGATGCATCATGATTTATTTATGAAGGCTCATTTATGCTTTTTGCTAGGAACTGTTAGAGGGCAATTAAAAACTCATTCTCGGGACTTCCTTGGTGGTCCAGTGGTTAAGGATCTGCCTGCCAATGCAGGGGACACAGGTTCAATCCCCGGCCTGGGAACTAAGATCCACATGCCGGGGGGCAGCTGAGCCCCTGTGCCACAACTACTAAGCCCACTTGCTGCACCTCCTGAAGCCCGCACCCTAGACCCCACGCTCCACAACAAGAGAAGCCTCCTCAACGAGAAGCACCTGCACTACAGCTAGAGAGTAGCTCATGCAGCAATGAAGACCCAGTGCAGTCAAAAGTAAATAAAAATACAAAACAAAACTCATTCTCTCTTTTATTGCCAAATGTCAACCTGGTGAGGCAAGTACTAGTAGACCTATTTTGCAGATGAGGTCACTGGAAGTCTGAGCTGCTTTATGACTCTTCCAGTGGGATATGGTAAGTGGAGAGTAGAGATTTGGGTCACATCTTCATATTCTGAGGCTCAGGCTCTGGACAACATGTAGGCAAACCATAAAACTTAGTGCGACTGCTGCTGTTTAAGAAGCCTGCACAACACATTTGGGAGCATAGATGGGAAGAATGGTGCCCACCAAGGAGGGAGGGTGTTTGGGAAGCTTCCAGTGGAATCTGAAAAGTGACTACAATTTTTCTGGAAGGAATCTGTGGCAGAACGTCTAGTATCAATACAGACACGAAAGGGTACTTGTGTAGGATCCGTTCCAGCTTGTTACAAAACAGTTTCTTTTCTTTATGAGTAACATTTACCAATCACATAGACAATGCTCAACAAAGGGAAAGGCCAGAGAAATTCTCTGCCTAATAGTTTCAAGTACTTTTATAAACTGCCCTGGGGGGAGTTAGAGCTCAGTCAGTCTGGGAGGAACAGTATTGGTGAGTAAACGGAGAGAATAAAAAAAGCCATCAAAAGGGTTTCTGGAAGGTTAAACGGGTCACAGAGTAAGAAAGGCCAGCATTCAGAGTTCTGAGACACACAGAGAATCATCACACAGCAAACCAGGCACAGGGAGCCCTAATTCCCTCTGAAGCAGGAGCCTATTCGATAGATTCAAGACATATGTGTGACTTGCACATTGTAACCTCTAAAGGATTATGAATATTCAATTTGTGCTCTGTTGATCATGATGTATCTTGGGTTTTTATGTGTGTGTGTGTGTGTGTGTGTGTGTGTTTAGATTTATTTTTAATTGGAGTAATATAATGTGCTTCCTGGGGCTTCCCAGGTGGCACAGCAGTAAAGAATCTGCCTGCCAATGTAAGAGACACGGGTTTGATCCCTGGGTTGGGAAGGTCCCCTGGAGTAGGAAATGGCAACCCACTGCAGTATTCTTGCCCGGGAAATTCCATGGACAGAGGAACCTGGCAGACTACAGTCCATGGGGTCACAGAGTCGGACATGATTGAGCGACTGAGCATACATGCATAATTGCTTTACAATATTGTGTTATGTAAGTTTCTGCTTTGACATCCCTAGAAGTGAGCAGTAAGACTGATGTTCTAAAACACAGAATGGGAACTCCAGCAAAAACACCTAATAGTTCCTGTTCTTTATCCATAAAGCTTTGCACTTATTTTGAAATATGTTCTAAAAGCTTGTAGAGTCATGCTGTGGGCAAATGAATCTCAAAAATTCTCTTTACAGTGTTTTCCAGGGAGGGTTTATATTACTGCTTTGTCCTTCTGCCTTTTGTAACCCTCTGTGTTCCTCTAATAACTCGCTTGGCAGCCCTAAGCCATCCATCAGGCACTTGACAATTGGCCTGGAAAAGATGACTCAGGCCTTAGCTTTAAATGCCACTTTCTTCCTCCATAGCCAAGGCAGACTTAACCATAGAGCTTGGACTTAGCAAACATACCTATGTTTCATCTGTCTTTATTCTTGCAGAGATGGCCAGGAAAATGGGGATTCTGTCTCCTCAGTTAATAATGATAACTTATCTGATGCAGGGTATAGTGAGATGGTATCAATGGAGTTATTATTCAATAGACCTTTGGAGGTGGTTGTTGTTTACACCTTATTCTCCTGTTTCCTTCTTTAAATGCAAGTTGCTAAAATGTCCCATGTCTATCAAGCAATGGCTGAGAACATTGAGGAAGCCCAGGCTGGCTAGTAATTCTACTGTGTGGGGTCACTGAGTTCCTTAGAATGCAGTTAGAGCTGCTAATGTATACAATGAGATGAATACCCAGATTTTAAATAAGATTCCTCCTAGTTTACCATTTCCTTATCCTCAAAGCTCCCTCCCCACTCCCCTGATTTGTGAGTGAACTCTGGGAGTTGGGAGTTGGTGATGGACAGGGAGGCCTGGCGTGCTGCGATTCATGGGGTTGCAAAGAGTCGGACAAGACTGAGCGGCCGAACTGAACTGAACTGATGTCTTGTTGCCTCTACCTCTTAAATGGTCTTGGAGTAAGGAGTTATTATTCAATTTTAGATATTTGAGGTCATTATAAACTAAGGTAGAGATGTCTACATAAATGAAGTCCTTATTTTATTCACTGATTTACTTATCAACAATTGCTGAGAACTGCTATGTAGCAGGCACTTTATTGTCCCAGCATATTTCCTGACCCAAAGGAAAATCCAGCTTTGTGAGGATGGCAGAACTGGGACAAAGAGTAACCGCTGTGTATGACCAGCAGGCTGTAGGAACCAGAGGAAGAAGGAGCTAATTCGGCTGAGAATCAAAGGGGAAGATTCCCAAAGGAAAGCAAAATTATCAATAATGCTGTAACATAACATAGTAGTTTTCCAAAAGGAGCAGAAGAAGGTCATTCTTGGTATCTTAAGATAAGTATACTTTTCCGCTTCTATTTTCTGTGACTATTTTATTATTATTACTTTGAGGCTTTGAGCGGGTAGTGAAGGGATCTGGAATTGTCACCATCAATTCTTGCAATTCTCCTTTCTCATTGAATTTGTTTTAGTTATTGTCCTGATATAACCCAATTCTCACTCAAAATTTCCTTCCTTTCATGACACCCACTACGATGTTTTTAAAGCATTTATCTTAGATCTGTATGCATATTGGAAAAGTATGGGCAGTTAATTCGTGTGTATGAGCATTTTAAATTGCATAAAACATATTGCACTGTAGCATATTTCCTCTAACTTATCTTAGGAAACAGAGTTTGATTTTTAAAACCAGATTAAAAGTAAAATATGTAAAAATCATTTAAAATGGATGAAGACCCATTCTATCGTAAGACTGCCATGACTGACTTAATCCATCCTCTGTGGATGGTTAGTTAGGTTGTTTGCACTTTGCTTATCATGAAGAGTGCTGCTTTGAATATTCTTGTTTATGACTTTGGGTGCAAATGCATAAGCATGAATTACGGGTTCCAGTTGTTTTCCCCAATGTGGACACTGCACTAGTTTTAAATTTTATCATTGTGGCTTTATTTGCATTTCACCATCACACTCTAATTTTCACATTGTCAGTATTCCTTCCGTTGTCAGTCACTATCACTTTCTGGTAACCAGATGTGGGGCTGACCCCCTGCAAAGGAAGCTGTTCTTCGTACTGACAGAGACAGCAGACACTTGCCATGTTGTATTTTGCAGATGTGTTCAGACCCCTGAGTTAATACACATCTCTGGCCATTGTACTCAAATCCATGCTGCATCTCACCTCAGCTCCTCCTTTCTTTCTTGGACTTACATCCCTGTGATTTCATATCATAACAGTCCCAGACTATATAAAGCATCATATAATAGTCTTTGGTCCCAGACAGCCTGACATGAGATCACTCAGTTTAGTCAGCCTCTGTCTTAGATGAGGGTTCAACTACACTGACTGTCGTGACTCATCCTTAAACAGTGATCTAAGCCACGGCACTTAAAACACAGGAAACATTCAGCAAGGGTCAAATGCACCACTCAAGAGCAACAAGCATTTACTGAGTGCTTTTATGACCCAGTCTCTGTTTTAATTGCTTTTACATGCATTATCTCACCTAAGTCAGGAAGGTAATAATATTACTTACACTTTGCAGATGAGGGCCCTGTGACTCAGAAAGGTGACACATCTTGCCCAAAGAGCACAAAACTAGTAAATGAAGGCATTCTGATTAGAGTCTTGCTTTTGTATGCTATACTCCCTCCAAACTGAGCACCCTGTTAGTATTCAAAATACAAGTGGGAAATTCAAATACACTCTTGTGACTTATCTTTCATTTACAGGCACATACAATTAGGGCCTATGATATGAATTAGTTCAAACAAATTGGAAGAACTGAGGCTATGAACAAGGCTCTTATTGAAAAACTCCCTCAATTTCAGTTTTGTAGCCCTTATGCATGTTCTCAGAAACATTCATCTTCTAGGTTAAGATGGAACTCAGACTGAAGATTCAATAATCTTCAGTTGTCTACCATTGTTTTAACAATCTGCTGTTGTCTAGCAGGAAACAGCCATCTGTAAATGTATTACTGAAGATTTTTTTGATTTTAGGGAGGGATCTGTTACCTTGAACAAACGTTTACACTTCAGAATTACTGCAATTCAGAGGAGAACTGAGGGTCAAGCAGAACTTGGTTCAAAGGTGTGAATTGTTAGCTTACAACTAATTCAAAAAAAGTAAAAATATCAAAATATAAGTATTGTACAGTATAATTACAGCTAGTTTAAATTTATGTCAATTTCTGACTTCCATTGGAATATGAATGCTCATGGCTGTGAGATATTACTTGAAGTTACTTAAAGGGGTAAGTAAATTAAACCTACATAATTGAAAGGGAATGTTCACATATTTTCCTAATTGTGTTCCATTAGGACAGAATTTTCATTTTTAGGAAATTAATTCCATTGAACTTGATGTTTAAGACAGAGAAGTGGAAAGAATCAAACCACTTAGCACTTAATTTTTTCAGGCCATTAGCAAACCCACATATCCTTCTTGTGATGTACTTGTATATTATATTCCCCATGCTTCCCCCATGGGAGATGAATCAGAAGATATTATGTGCCACTGAAGTCACAGAAAAACAGAAACTCCAGCTGCTCAGACCTTGTTGTGCAGAGCTGTTCAGTCACCAAGTCATGTCTGACTCTTTGCAGCCCCCTAGACTGCAGCACACCAGGCCTCCCTGTCCCTCACCATCTCCTGGAGTTCACGTCCATTGAGTTGGTGATGCCATCTATCCATCTCATCCTCCGTGGCCCCCTTCTCTTCCTGCCCTCAATCTTTCCCAGTGTCAGAGTCTTTTCCAATGAGTCGCTCTTCACATCAGGTGGCCAAAGTATTGGAGCTTCAGCTTCAGCATCAGTCCTTCCAGTGAGTATTCAGGGTTGATTTCCTTTAAGATTGACTGGTTTGAGCTCCTTGCAGTCCAGGGGACTCTCAAGAGTCTACTCCAGCACCACATTTCGATGGCATCAATTCTTCAGTGCTCAGTCTTCTTTATGGTCCAACTCTCGTATCTGTACGTGACTACTGGAAAGACCATAGCCTTGACTATATGGACTTTGTTACATTGTCTAGGTTTGTCATAGCATTCTTTCCAAGAAGCAGTTGTCTTCTAATTTCATAATTGTAGTCACCATCCACAGTGATTTAGAGCCCCAAAAGAAGAAATATGTCACAGCTTCCACTTTTTCTTCTTCTATTTGCCATGAAGTGATAGGAGCTGATGCCATGATTTTAGTTTTTTTTTTAATATTGAGTTTTAAGCCAGCTTTTTCACTCTCCTCTTTTGCCCTCATCAAGAGGCTCTTTAGTTCTTCTTCACTTTCTGCCCTAAAAGTAGTATCATCTGCATACCTGAGAATGTTGATATTTCTCCTGGCAATCTTGATTCCAGCTTATAACTCATCCAGCCCTGCATTTCACCTGATGTGCTCTGCATATACATTAAATAAGCAGGGTGACAGTGTACAGCCTTGTGTACTCCTTTCTCAATTTTGAACCAGTCAGTTGTTCCATATAAGGTTCTAACTGTTGCTTCTTGACCCACACACAGGTTTCTCAGGAGATGGGTAAGATTGTCTGGTATTCCCATCTCTTGAAGAGTTTTGTGATCCACACAGTCAAAGGCTTTAGCGTAGTTGATGAAACAGAAGTAGATGTTTTTCTGGAATTCCCTTGCTTTATCTATGCTCATGGGAAGAGTTGACTCATTGGAGAAGACTCTGATGCTGGGAGGGATTGAGGGCAAGAGGAGAAGGGGACAACAGAGGATGAGATGGCTGGATGGCATCACTGACTCGATGGATGCGAGTCTGAGTGACCTCCAGGAGCTGGTGATGGACAGGGAGGCCTGGCGTGCTGCAGTTCATGGGGTCGCAAAGAGTCGGACACGACTGAGCGACTGATCTGATCTGATCTGATCTGATCTATGATCCAGCAAATGTTGGCAATTTGACCTCTGGTTCCTCTGCCTTTTCTAAACCCAGATTGTACATCTGGAAGTTCTTGATTCAAGTACTTCTGAAGCCTAGCTTGAAGGATTTTGAGCATAACTTTGGGAAGTGGGTGCAACTGTCTGATAGTTTGAACATTCTTTAGTACTGCCCTTCTTGGGAACTGGGATGAAGAATAACCTTTTGCAGTCCTGCGGCCACCTCTGGGTTTTCCAAATTCGCTGACATATTGAGCGCAGCATTTTCATAGCATCATCTTTTAGGATTTTAAGTATTTCCACTGGAATTCCATCACCTCCACTAGCTATCATGGTGGCAGTGCTTCCTAAGGCCCACTTGACTTCACGCTTCAGGATACATGGCTCTAGGTGAGTGACCACCCCATTGTGGTTGTTCAGTCATGAAGATCTTTTCTTGTTCAGTTCTTTGGTGTATTCTTGCCATCTCTTCTTGATCTTTTCGGCATCTATTAGTTCTTTATCATTTCTGTCCTTTATTGTGCCTATATGGTCCCATCACTACATGGGAAATAGATGGGGAAACAGTGGAAACAGTGTCAGACTTTGTTTTTCTGGGCTCCAAAATCACTGCAGATGGTGACTGCAGTCATGAAATTAAAAGACGCTTACTCCTTGGAAGGAAAGTTATGACCAACCTAGATAGCATATTCAAAAGCAGAGACATTACTTTACCAACAAAGGTTCGCCTAGTCAAGGCTATGGTCTTTCCTGTGGTCATGTATGGATGTGAGAGCTGGACTGTGAAGAAGGCTGAGCACCGAAGAATTGATGCTTTTGAACTGTGGTGTTGGAGAAGACTCTTGAGAGTCCCTTGGACTGCAAGAAGATCCAACCAGTCCATTCTGAAGAAGATCAGCCCTGGAATTTCTTTAGAAGGAATGATGCTAAAGCTGAAACTCCAGTATTTTGGCCACCTCATGCGAAGAGTTGACTCATTGGAGAAGACTCTGATGCTGGGAGGGATTGAGGGCAGGAGGAGAAGGGGACGACAGAGGATGAGATGGCTGGATGGCATCACTGACTCGATGGGTATGAGTCTGGGTGATCTCCGGGAGCTGGTGATGGACAGGGAGGCCTGGCGTGCTGAGGTTCATGGGGTCACAAAGAGTCAGACACGACTGAGTGACTGATCTGATCTGATCTGATCTTGCATGAAATGTTCCTTTGCTATCTCCAGTTTTCTTGAAGAGATCTCTAGTCTTTCCCCTTCTGTTCTTTTCCTCTATTTCTTTGCATTGTTCATTGAAGGAGGCGTTCTTTTGTCTCCTTGCTCTTCTCTGGAACTCTGTATTCAGTTGGGTATACCTTTCCCTGTCTCCCTTGCTTTTAGCTTCTCTTCTTTCCTCTGTTATTTGTAAAGCCTCCTCAGACAATCACTTTACTTTTTTGTATTTCTTTTCCTTTGGGATGATTTTGGTCAGTGCCTTCTGTACAATATTACATATTTCTGTCCATAATTCTTCAGGAAATCTGTTTACTAGATCTAATTGCTTGAATCTGTTCATCACCTCCACTATATAATCATCTAGGATTTGATTTAGGTCATACCTGAATGGCCTAGTGCTTTTCCCTGCTTTCTTTAGTTTAAGCCTGATGTGCAGAGACAATGGTTAAAAATAATAAAAAGTTGTATTTAGGGGGGAAAACCCCACAGAACCATAGCACTTCACCAAATAGCATTTAAAAGCCTATTTACTGATATAAGAAACGCCCAAAATAAGCTGAAAAATCCATCAAACAAAAAAATCACCATTGTTTATTTTAAAAACATGTCCCAGGAAATTTTATGACTTTAGTAATTACAGAGCATGAAGAACCCAAAGAACCACTCTTGACCTCAGGATAAATTAAATACTAAATATAAGCATGTAATTATACTATTAGTCACTACCTGGTTACTATTTTGTAAGTACTTTATATGTATTATTTTATTTAATACTCTCAGCAACCTAGGAGATAATTACTATTATGATTTCCATATTACAGAAGAGGAGACCCAAGTTTCAAGAGGTGAAATAAATTATCCAGAGCCACTGAATGTACCAATTAGCTTCTGTTCTACAGCATACTTATTCTATAATAAACAGCTTCATTTATTCAGCTCAGGAGTCTGTGGGCAAGTAATTGGGGTGGGCTTAGTGGGCAGTTCTACCACTAACCTTACTGGGCTCACACACACCCCATCTCATAGTCTCTGATCAAACGATAGGCTATTGGGCCATGCACATGGCAGTCCCAGGAATCCAAAGAGAGGACGTGTCCCAGTGCTCAAGTCCCAGTGCTCAAGCTTCTGCTTGTGTCACAAAGCAAATGACATGGCAAAGACAGATGCAAGGAGTAAAGAAATAGAACCTTATCTTTGACTGGAGAAGCTGCATAGTCACAGTGTGAAGAGGAATAGAAGGATTTTTGGCTGCTTTGAAATCCATCAGTCAGAGCCAGCCTTTGTCCAGATTTTGACAAGTAATAAAGTCAGCCTTTGTCCAGATTTCAAAATCCAAGTCCCTAATACTGATCCTACAGTGTCTCTCAAAAGTGGATCCCTTCAAATTTTTCAAGATGACTGTCCCACTTTTTGAAGGGTACTTGACTTCTCTTCTTTTCTAAGTCCCTGCTAGCATTGCTGAGTCAATAGACATGAATTTGAGCAAACTCTGGGAGATAGTAGAGGATGGAGGAGCCTGGTGGGCTATGGTGTTGCAGAGTCGGACATGACTGAATGACTGAACTACAACAATAACAACAATCTCCCACCCCTGACAAACATTAGTTCTATGTACCCCTGTTCGGTGCATCCATTCATTAGAGCACTTATCACATTATAACAAAGCATTTATCATAATACAGTGTTTACTCTCTAGACTAGGCAGGAATTATGTCTATTTTCTATAGCTCTGATCCTTGACCCAGTCTTTGGTACAGAATTTGTGCTCAAAAACAACTTGCTGAAGAAAGTCATGATGATTTACATGTTTATAATCATTCACGTCCATTGTTATTGACAACGGCATTGAATAGCTAGCAGTATTTATTGCTATCATCTTCAGCTAAATATTTTCAAATGCTTTGAAAAACAGCAATGATGAACATTTTACTTTTGGAAAGGTTTTCCATTTCTTTGTTATTTTAGGTGTCCCTGATAATATCAGTGGGCGTGCCACATGCCCCTAGTGGTAAAGAATTCTCCTGCTGATGCAGGAGACAAAGAGAAACACAGGTTCTATCTCTGGTTTGGGAAGATCCCCTGGAGGAGCGCATGGCAACTCACTCTAGTATTCTTGCCTGGAGAGTCCCATGGACAGAGGAGCCTGGCAAGCACAATCCATAGGGTCGCACAGAGTTGGACAAGACTAAAGCGACTTCCGAAAGCCCCTAAAGGGCTTCCCTGGTGGCTCAGATGGTAAAGCGTCTGTCTGCAATGCAGGAGACCTGGGTTGGATCCCTGGTTTGGGAAGATCCCCTGGAGAAAGAAATGGCAGCCCACTCCAGTATTCTTGCCTGGAAAATCCCATGGACGGTGGAGCCTGGTAGGCTACCGTCCATGGGGTCGCAGAGTCGGACACGACTGAGCGACTTCACTTTCACTTTCAAAGCGACTTAGCACGCACATAGTATTAGTAATATTAATTTTTTTAAAAAAAGAAAATTAGATGCACAGAGTAAGAAAGGAATTTGGAACCAATTTCACATCCAGTTTAGTAATGTCGAGGATGGAGTGTGCACAAGGTTCTCCACCTTGTCTGAGCTTTTAAGAAAGCCACCCTCAGCACCTCAAAAGAAACAGGTGCTCAGAAGCCCCCTCCCTTCCTGGAAATTGAGTGGTACCCTTTGAAATACTGCCTGGAAGGCCCCATGGCTTGACTGAGAATCACTGCTTTTCTTGTGAATTCCTTCTCTTTAGTAGCCGATGAAACTCTGGGCTGCTTCCATGGACATTTAAGTTCTTTTCTCCCCCACACTCCAACTTCTCCATGCCACCCAGGGCCTCACTCCTCATCTGCACTGTGCTGTTTGAATGTTCCTTGTATACTCTATGTGCACTCAGAGGAATGTCCCCCACACACTCCATGTACACTCAGAGGCGAGGCAGGTATATGGGCAAGCACAAAGGAATAGGAAGTTGGTGCAATACACACCAGATGCAGGAGTGAGAGAGGTGTTAAGAGAAAAATACTGAGATCCGAAGCTTAACTTTTTCTTTAGTATTTCTAATACCACCAAAAAGCTGGTAGAATGCTGATTTATCTATGTTCCCCAGATGATATGAACCAATATTTACTTTGACTGTTATACACATAGCACATCTGTACTCGACACGTGCCAGCTGGCAGTCCTTGGCAAGCTACTAGTTTGTGAGCTTCAATTTTCTCCTATGTACCTTGTGGAGCACAGTATTGATGGGATGATTACACAGATTATGCATATAGAGCAGGCCTAACCCAGGGGAAGTGCTCAACAAAATGGACTACTAGTTATTACCATTGTTAATATTAGTACACCAGTGTTTGCAAGCAAATCTCGATTCCTACTAGTTTTTACCATTGTTAGTATTAGTACACCAGTGTTCGCAAGCAAATCTCGATTCCTACTAGTTTTTACCATTGTTAGTATTAGTACACCAGTGTTCGCAAGCAAATCTCGATTCCTACTAGTTTTTACCATTGTTAGTATTAGTACACCAGTGTTCGCAAGCAAATCTCGATTCCTACTAGTTTTTACCATTGTTAGTACACCAGTGTTCGCAAGCAAATCTCGATTCCTACTAGTTTTTACCATTGTTAGTATTAGTACACCAGTGTTCGCAAGTAAATCTCGATTCCTACTAGTTTTTACCATTGTTAGTATTAGTACACCAGTGTTCGCAAGTAAATCTCAATTCCTACTAGTTTTTACCATTGTTAGTATTAGTACACCGGTGTTCACAAGTAAATCTCGATTCTTAGCTTAACTTTCTGTATTTTATTATTTTTGAGTTATAAAGATATTTTAAAGAACAGATTAAAGTGAATTCCTTGGCTGTCCAATGGTTACAACTCCATGCTCTCACTGGCACGGACATGGGTTTAATAAGGAAAAAAACAGATTAAAGCTCATAAAAATAAAAAAAGTAGAACCCAAATTTCCATACCATTAGCAAATCCAATTGTCTTTATTTTCCATGTTGCTGTTCAGTCTTTATCCATACATATAGGTAGTTTTTCTCCTAGTTGCAATCATTACGAAGGGAACTACTTTGGTGTATGTAAATTTTTTTTCACTAGTGTTATACCCTGAAATATATTTCAGTCACCTGAATTTTAAAGGCTCAAGTAACAATAGCTAGCCAGAATGTTAGTTTTGTCATCTACAGTAAGTTACATAGTTATTTATGTTTAGATACTGCTTTGCAATTTTTCATATATGCATTTTTATTTAACATGGTAATCTTGGAAGATGATAATAATGGAATATGAATTACTATAAATAACACTCCTAAGTGCTCACTATGTGCCAAGTATTCTCATCATTATTATCCCTGTTTGACTCTCAGGGAAGCCAAGTGTCTCACTCAGTCTCACAAATCTAGTGAAACATTGAAATAAGTCTAAAGATCCAGATCCTCTAGCCTCTACTCCAGTCTTCTTTCCAATTTACCAATTTACCCCCTTCCAGAAAATCCTGATTGTTGGTCATTAAATCTGGAGCACTCTCAGTGTAAACAACTGTTTTCTTGGTTCCTATAAAACAATAGTCAAATTAACCTAGGAACTCTTTTGAACAAGAAAAACTGGTTTAGGAAGCTTCACTGAGGCCTTCTCAATGGGCCTTACAGATGGTAATAAGAACAATTAAGAATATCAACAACAGAGAACAGAGCTCCGCGGGACAGGAACAAAATGGATGAAGAGCCTGAAAGAACTAAGCCATGGGAAGGAGGCTATGAAAGAACATGGGAGATTCTTAAAGAAGATGAATCAGGATCACTTAAAGCTACAATTGAAGACGTTCTCTTCAAAGCGAAGAGAAAAAGGGTATTTGAGCACCATGGACAAGTTCGACTTGGAATGATGCGCCATCTATATGTGGTAGTAGATGGATCAAGAACAATGAAAGACCGAGATTTAAAGCCAAATAGACTGACATGTACATTAAAGTTGCTGGAATACTTCGTAGAGGAATATTTTGATCAAAATCCTATTAGTCAGATTGGAATAACTGTAACAAAGAGTAAAAGAGCTGAAAAACTGACTGAACTCTCAGGAAACCCACGGAAACATATAACATCTTTGAAGAAAGCTGTAGATATGACTTGCCATGGAGAACCATCTCTTTATAACTCCTTAAGCATGGCTATGCAGACTCTAAAACACATGCCTGGACATACAAGTAGAGAAGTCCTAATCATCTTTAGCAGCCTCACAACCTGTGATCCCTCTAACATCTATGATTTAATCAAGAGTCTAAAGGCGGCTAAAATCAGAGTGTCTATTATTGGATTGTCTGCAGAAGTTCGAGTATGCATTGCACTTGCTCGTGAAACTTGTGGCACGTACCATGTTATTTTAGATGAAAGCCATTACAAAGAATTGTTAACACATCATGTTAGTCCTCCTCCTGCCAGCTCAAATTCTGAATGCTCACTTATTCCTATGGGATTTCCTGAGCATACCATTGCCTCTCTGTCTGAGCAACATGCAAAACCCTCTTTCAGCATGGCGCATCTGGATAGCAACACTGAGCCAGGACTTACATTAGGAGGCTATTTCTGCCCCCAGTGTCGGGCAAAGTACTGTGAGCTTCCTGTTGAATGTAAAATCTGTGGTCTTACTTTGGTGTCTGCTCCCCACTTAGCACGGTCTTACCATCATTTATTTCCTTTGGATGCTTTTCAAGAAATTCCTCTAGAAGAACATAATGGAGAAAGGTTTTGTTATGCCTGTCGGGGGAATTGAAAGACCAACATGTCTATGTTTGCAGTGTGCGCCAGAATGTCTTCTGTGTGGACTGTGATGTTTTTGTTCATGACTCTCTTCATTGTTGTCCTGGCTGTATTCATAAGATTCCAGTTCCTTCAGGTATTTGATTCCAGCATGTAATACACATTGAATATGTTAAAAAGAAATTTGCAACTGTAAATGAAATGATTCTTTAGTAGAAACTCCAGTTAAAATATGAAGAACAGTTTGAAAGGAAAAAAAAAAAAAAAGAATATCAACAGAAAAACTTGGGGAAAAACCCAAAAAAGCTATTATTTCAATGAGGTAGAAAAATTGTTTTTTTCCTTTAAAAAAGGAGTTACCACAAATGAATTAAAAAAATTCTTTGGAAGGTTACTTAGAATGAGATAAATAAGATAGACTTTTATGTGATTAAAACAAGATTTGATATTACTACGCTTACTCCTTGGAAAGAAAGTTATGACCAACCTAGAAAGCATGTTCAAAAGCAGAGACATTACTTTGCCAACAAAAGTTCGTCTAGTCAAGGCTGTGGTCTTTGCTGTGGTCATGTATGGATGTGAGAGCTGGACTGTGAAGAAGGCTGAACGCCGAAGAATTGATGCTTTTGAACTGTGGTGTTGGAGAAGACTCTTGAGAGTCCCTTGGACTGCAAGGAGATCCAACCAGTCCATTCTGAAGGAGATCAGCCCTGGGATTTCTTTGGAAGGAATGATGCTAAAGCTGAAACTCCAGTATTTTGGCCACCTCATGCGTAAAGCTGAAACTCCAGTATTTTGGCCACCTCATGCGAAGAGTTGACTCATTGGAGAAGACTCTGATGCTGGGAGGGATTGAGGGCAGGAGGAGAAGGGGACGACAGAGGATGAGATGGCTGGATGGCATCACTGACTCGATGGATGTGAGTCTGAGTGACCTCCGGGAGTTGGTGATGGACAGGGAGGCCTGGCGTGCTGCAGTTCATGGGGTCACAAAGAGTTGGACACGACTGAGCGACTGATCTGATCTGATCTGATACTATCTAAAGTTGGCTTTCCTGGTAGCTCAGACTGTAAAGAATCTGCTTGCCAATGCCCGAGACTAAAGTTAGTTCCCTGGGGCCGAAAGATCCGCTGGAGAAGGGAATGGCAGCCCACTCCAGTGTTCTTGCCTGGAGAATCCCAGTTAGAGGAGCCTGGCGGGTTACAGTCCATGGGGGCACAAAGAGTGAGACACGACTGAGCAACTAACACACTTTCAGATCCTCTGTTGCATACAGTCCCTCTGGGCACTTTTAAAGTTTGCCTTGGCCACACATCTTTGGCACTTATGTTGCCCGGATTAGTTGGTCTAACCTGTAGGCACTCATGGTAGCGTTTATTGTCCTGAATCTTTTAGACAAGTACAACCCCAGTGAGTAAACCAAGAGCAGAAAAACCAAGCATGTCAGCAGGAAATCTAAGTGGAATGGTTTACCCTTCATTTTAAATATGAATGCTCTTTCTGTGGGTATCTTTTCTACATTTCTTTATCTAGGGGCACACCAAGTCCAAGTATCATCAGGTCAGGAGTTCTTTCTATGTGCAGTCTTTTCTTCTGGCTTTATTAAAACCTCACTAACCAGCTGCTGCTGCTACTGCTAAGTCGCATCAGTCGTGTCTGACTCTGTGCGACCCCACAGATGGTAGCCCACCGGGCTCCGCCGTCCCTGGGATTCTCCAGGCATGAACACTGGAGTGGGTTGCCATTTCCTTCTCCAATGCATGAAAGTGAAAAGTGAAAGTGAAGTCGCTCAGTCGTGTCCGACTCTTAGCGACCCCATGGACTGCAGCCCACCAGGCTCCTCCGCCCATGGGATTTTCTGGGCAAGAGTACTGGAGTGGGGTGCCATTGCCTTCTCCTAACCAGCACTTCAATCCAATTATTCTAGTAGTAGTAGTATTCTAGTATGGATGTGAGAATTGGACCATAAAAAAGCTGAGGACTGAAGAATTGATGCTTTTCAACTGTGGTGTTGGAGAAGACTCTTGAGAGTCCCCTGGACTGCAGGGAGATCAAACTAGTCAACCCTAAAGGAAATCAACCCTGAATACTCACCGGAAGGACTGATGCTGAAGATGAAGCTCCAATACCTGATGTGAAGAACTGACTCATTGGAAAAGACCCTGATGCTGGGAAAGATTGAAGGCAGGAGAAGGGGACGACAGAGGATGAGATGGTTGGATGGCATCACTGACTCAATGGATATAAGTTTGAGCAAGCTTGGGAGTTGGTGATGGACAGGGAAGCTTGGTGTGCTACAGTCCTTGGGGTCACAAAGAGTCAGACACAACTAAGTGACTGAACTGAACCAGCATCTGTCACTCTTGTTTAAAAGGTTCTAGACAGGGACTTAGAGTTGTGATTGCTATTAACATGAAGTCAAAGTTAACTGCTATGGCATGGTGTAAAAACATGACAAATCTGTTCACTGATATTCATCCCTGTTTCCTTTGGTGAGATATTCTTTACTTTTTTTACTTGCATCCTTCCTGTACTATTCTTGTTTCCTGAGGTATTCACCTACCCACAACTACTTACTTTACTAACTGTCTAGTTGAAATTTAAAAAAAATTCTGTAAGTGCCATCACAAAGACATTCCCATGGGAGCATCACATGTGCCCATTTTCCTATTAATATAACTACATTAAAGTGCCATTCAAGTTCTTTAGATTCTCTCTGTGTGGGTGCCTAAAGTATCTTATTCATTCACTCAACACATAAATTAAGTATTAGCATTGCTAAAATTATAGACACAATGACTAATGCCCAGAGGAAGATATATAAAATAGCATAAATTCAAAAAGGAGACATAACTTCTAAAACTAAAATGCTTACAAGAATTTGGCCTTGTAATTTCTACTTTAAGATCCTTGGAAACTGGAAATTTTAGATTTTATCTTTTGTTTGTAATTTACCTTTGGTTGATCTCTCTTATGAGATCGAGAGATTGTCCTATTAAATCCATCAGACTTTTTGAACTTACTAATTTGAAAAAGATAAATGTGGTACTTTTATAGCAATAGAATATATTAAAATGATGCATTAAGTATGAATTCTCTTAATACTGCTATAATTAGGAATTATTTTATGCTTCAAACAAGTGTTAGTTTCTATATATTCTTTGTTTCTAAATTTACCCCAAATTCTGCAATCCAGGTTCTGTGAATTCCATTTTAAAATTCAAGAAATTGAGATTTAATGAGTGACTTGAAACACTGATCTCAGAATTGATATCAAAGAGTAATTCAGTTTTTCTTTATGAACTGGTATAAAGAAAACCACCATCTGTTTATTAACTGGTCGTATTTTGTTTTCTTGGGTATATTTTTTAGATCCTTCTCCCCTTTCTTTCTTTCCCTTTCCTTTCTTCCCTTCCTCCCTCCCTCCTTCTCTTCCTAAATGCATATAAGATACATGACAAGGATGGCAATTATAAATAAAAATAATAACTACAAACACACGTACAAGTGATTCAGCTCAAAAACAGCTCTGTCAACGCCTTCACTGGCTCTCAACCTACTGCTATGGCTTCCTGGGGAGTTTCTGAAGACAAGTTAATGGAGAAGGAAAATGATAGTATCTTAGTCTGTTTGCACTGCTCTAACAAAATAAACACCACAGCCCAGCAGCTTTTAAACAACAGACATTTACTTCACAGTTCTGGAGTCTGGTTTCAGAGAGGGCTATGACTGAATTGACATTACCCAATGATGATATGGCAGTTTTTGTGATCTCATGAATTCCGTATGTTAGAGTTCCAAACTCTTCTACTTGAAAATCTGGGTGGACTTAGGCAAAAGGGGTGAGTTCATGGCTATGTTCGTCTGTTTCACCTTTGCCTCTCAAAGTCCACTTCCCTTCTGTCTCTTATACTTTCTATCCTGCTTTCTGCTCAGGGAGGCTGACCTGTATGGAATTTATCAATGATCTATCATCTAAGATTGCACATAAAATACATGATGCAGAGATAAATGCATCATTTTAGTATGTCCTATAATGTATTTAGGATATATGAAAAATTCACTTGTTGTTATTCTGAAATTGGAATTTACCTATGTGTCCTGCACTTTTAATTTGCTTAGTTGGGTAACCCTACTTCCATCCTCTTTGGTTTTTGGCTGAGATCCTCCCCTGGGGAACGTCAATAGGAGATCGACCAATGGGAGGTAAGGGCCGGAGTCCAAAACACGTACTTTCCTGCCTCTGTCTGTGTGAGTTGCTTCACTGAAGCCCACTGCTCCTTGTAAAGAGACTTTTTCCATGGGACTCTCCTTCCAGGCTCCAGGGACCAGTTTTTCTCCTTGATCCTGAGAGATGGAGACAGCTCTACTGGTGTTTGTGGCTTTGTGTTACTGTATCATCCCTGTGATCACCTCAAATCTCATCATAGCTTTGTAAATAGTATCTTTATAAATTAACCCTCCTTAAATTATCTTACTGAAAGACTACCAACTGGACCCAAGTCAAGGTATTTCCAAAAAATTGATTCTGTTGCAGAGTGAAACATAAATAGAATTTAATTTTACAATTTCTTGTTTAGTCCAATACCTTGCTTTCCCTTTGGATCTATTGGAGTCCTTGATATGTTTAGCCAGAGGATGCATCTCCATCCTCATGGAACTTACGATCTAATAAAGACATCGAATGGGAAGGAGACCAACTTCAGTTCATCTCCAAAGGAAGGTAACTTTTCCACTGAGGCTCAGAAAGGTTAATAGGAAATTTAAAGCATATTTTCCAAAGATCTACCACCAGAACATACCAGAACCCTAGTTCTCATGAGGTTCACTTTCTAAGCACCAGATTTATTGAGCATATACTATAAGTCAGGTGTTGTTCTTAGCACTTTTCATATACTTACTAATTTAGTCCTCTCTAAACCCTGTGATGCAGAGGAACCAGAGATCAAATTGCGAACATCTGCTGGATCATGGAAAAAGCAAGAGAGTTCCAGAAAAACATCTATTTCTGCTTTATTGACTATGCCAAAGCCTTTGACTGTGTGGATCACAATAAACTATGGAAAATTCTGAAAGAGATGGGAATACCAGACCACCTGATCTGCCTCTTAAGAAATCTGTATGCAGGTCAGGAAGCAACAGTTAGAACTGGTCATGGAACAACAGACTGGTTCCAAATAGGAAAAGGAGTACGTCAAGGCTGCATATTGTCACCATGTTTATTTAACTTATATGCAGAGTACATCATGAGAAATGCTGGACTGGAAGAAACACAAGTTGGAATCAAGATTGCTGGAAGAAATATCAATAACCTCAGATATGCAGATGACACCACTCTTATGGCAGAAAGTGAAGAGGGGCTAAAAAGCCTCTTGATGAAAGTGAAAGTGGAGAGTGAAAAGGTTGGCTTAAAGCTCAACATTCAGAAAACAAAGATCATGGCATCTGGTCCCATCACTACATGGGAAATAGATGGAGAAACAGTGCAAACAGTGTCAGAATTTATTTTTCTGGGCTCCAAGATCACTGCAGATGGTGACTGCAGCCATGAAATTAAAAGACGCTTACTCCTTGGAAGGAAAGTTATGACCAACCTAGATAGCATATTCAAAAGCAGAGACATTACTTTACCAACAAAGGTTTGCCTAGTCAAGGCTATGGTCTTTCCTGTGGTCATGTATGGATGTGAGAGCTGGACTGTGAAGAAGGCTGAGCGCTGAAGAATTGATGCTTTTGAACTGTGGTGTTGGAGAAGACTCTTGAGAGTCCCTTGGTCTGCAAGAAGATCCAACCAGTCCATTCTGAAGGAGATCAACCCTGGAATTTCTTTGGAAGGAATGATGCTAAAGCTGAAACTCCAGTATTTTGGCCACCTCATGGGAAGAGTTGACTCATTGGAGAAGACTCTGATGCTGGGACGGATTGAGGGCAGGAGGAGAAGGGGACGACAGAGGATGAGATGGCTAGATGGCATCACTGACTTGATGGGTATGAGTCTGAGTGACCTCCGGGAGCTGGTGATGGACAGGGAGGCCTGGCGTGCTGTGGTTCATGGGGTCGCAAAGAGTCGGACACGACTGAGCGACTGATCTGATCTGATCTGATCTGAAACCCTGTGATGCAGGTACAGATATTAAAAGTATTTTCCAGCTAAACAATTTAAGCAGAGAAAGGTTATTTTTCCAAGTAGTTTCACAAGCAGGACCAGTGGTGGGACCAGAGTTTGTGTCCATTTACATAGGCTCCAGAGCTCACATGCCCACCCATCATGCCTCAGGGTCATGTCTTGCTCCCAATGAGGGCTGCTCTTAATTCTTGTGTGCCAACTGCAAAAAAGCACCTGAGATAAGGCAATTGATATGGGTATCTGGAGCAGTAGTCTGCCTGGTGTTGGGCAAAGGGTCTGTCTTTTGTGCAATGAGATGCTGAGCAAGCCCACTTATGCTTGTCCCGGATTTCATCTGCACAGGGGATGGATGGTTTCTAGTTCACAGAGAGCAGCAACAGCTGACTGAGGGCCTTGTTTTCCTCTGGCCTTTCAGAGGAGTTGGTTGGCCTGTTGCCTCCAACTCTCCCAGCAAGACCTCACCCTCCAAGCTTATTCTTCAGAAACTGGCTACAGTGAATCTTCTACCTCCCTTCAACTCCTAAAAGTCACCATGTTATGGGAACTTTGAATTTTTCTCTGAACCTCAATTATTCCCATCCCAACATAGTGAGAACATTTTCTTTCTAACGATATGAGACCATCCAATTAAGGATGGTAGTTAGGGAAAAGGAGAAGGATGAAAGAGGGAGAGATGTAGAAACAAATTAAATTATTAGTATTACTGTTTTCAGATAGCATAGTTGTCTACCTGAAAAGCACAGGGAACTAACTTAAAGACTATTAAAACTCATTAGAAGATAAACAAGGTCCTATTGTATAGCACAGGGAACTATATTCAAAAGCTTTTAATAAACCATAATGGAAAAGACTATGAAAAAGAATATGTGTGTGTGTGTGTGTATCTGAGTCACTTTGCTGTACACCAGAAACTAACACAACACTGTAAATCAACTACAATTAAAAAAAAATGGTGTTGGGAAAGTTGAACAGCAGCATGTAAATAAATGAAGTTAGAACACACTCATTCACCAAACACAAAAATAAACTAAATATGGCTTAAAGGCATAAACAGAAGGCATGACACCATGAAACTCCTAGAAAACATCATAGGCAAAACATTCTCTGACATAATTTGTACCAATGTTTTCTTAGGTCAGTCTCTTAGGAGACTGACCTAAGAAAACATTGGTTTTATTTTTAGAAATAAAAATAAAAATTAACAAATGGGACCTAATCAAACTTACAAACTTTTGCACAGCAAGTGAAAGTCACTCACTCGTGTCCAACTCTTTTCGACCCCATGGACTATACAGACCATGGAATTCTCTAGGCCAGAATACTGGAGTGGGTAGTCTTTCTCTTCTCCAAGGGATCTTCCCAACCCAGAGATAGAACCCATGTCTCCTGCATTGCAGGCAGATTCTTTACCAGTTGAGCCACAAAGGAAGCCTTTGCACAGCAAAGGAACCTATAAACAAAACAAAAAGACAATTTACAGAATGGGAGAAAATATTTGCAAATGATGCAACTGACAAAGGCTTAATTTACAAAGTATACAAAGAGCTCATACAACTTGACAACAACAATAACAACAAAAAACCCAAACAGCCCAATCAAAGAATGGGCAGAAGACCTAAACAGACATTTCTCCAAAGAAGAAATACAAGGGCTAACAGGCACATGAAAAAATGCTCAACATAGCTAATTATTACAGAAATGCAAATCAAAGCCATAATTAGGTATTACCTCACACAGGTCAGAATGGCCACCAATAAAAATCTACAAATAAATGCTGGAAAGAGTGTGGAAAAAGGAACCTGCTTATACTGTTGGTGGGAATGTTAGTTGGTGCAGCCACTATGGAAAACAGTATGGAGGTTCCTCAGAAAGCTAAATGTAGAGCTACCATATGATCCAGCAAGTGGGCATATATCCAGACAAAACACTAATTCAAAAAGATCCATGCACCCCTATGTTCATAGCAGCACTATTCACAATAGCCAAGACATGGAAACCACCTAAATGTCTATCAATAAATGAATGGATAAAGGAGATGTGGCACATATATGAATGGAATACTACTCAGTCATAAAAAAGAATGAAATAATGCCATTTGCAGCAACATGGATGGACCTAGAGGTTATCATACTAAGTGAAATAAGTCAGAAAAAGACAAAGGCCAATATCACTTATATGTGGGATCCAAACTATGACACAAAGGAACCTATCTATGAAATAGCAACAGAACCACAGACACAGAAGACAGACTGGTGATTGCCCAGGGGGAGGGGGTTGGAGGAGAGATGGAGGGGGAGGTTGGGACTAGCAGATGTGCGCTTTTATATACAGGATGGATAAATAAGAAGGTCCTAATGTATAGCACACAGAACTATATTCAGTATCTTATGATAAAACATAGTAGAAAGAACATAAAAAAGAATATACATAGTGGACCTAGTGGTAAAGAATCTGCCTACAATGCAGGAGACCCGCACACATACAGCAATAACACCAAAGTTCCTACATGCCTGCCACACGCACTAGGCACTTAGTCTATAGCTGCTGAAGCAATAAATGGAGGGCAAAACTAGAGATTTTAATAAGTGGTGAGAGGCGTCTTGTTTCTGAATGGGAAGACATATTACCAAATAGATGTTGAGTGTCACCAACATAATTATCAATTTTATTTTCTATAGTCCAATGTTTGCAATCTTTGAACTCAGACAAGACAATGAACTCTCCTGAGTTTTCATTTCCTTGTCTTTACAATTTAAATCACCCTCATGTACTTGTCAAAACGACTAAATAATAAAATTGCCTTTGAAAGCTCTATTTATAATGTGGCTAATTATACATACACTCTTTGGTAAGAGAAGTCAGACCTCGTGCCACAGAAAGGGGTCACTCTGTGGATCCACACTAATATCCTGTTCTTTCCTGCAGGGACTCAGGCACTCACACACGCTGCCACAATCCCCATGACTGTGCAGGCAGCCAGGAAAACAGGTGTCAGATTCGGGCTCCTTGATGCTGCTTAGAGTGACCAGGTAGAACATGCGTTCAGTTTGAGGACCGCCTCGGGGATCTTTATGCTTTGATGTGTTGCTCTTTCAGCCTCCTCGTGAGTGACAATGGCAGAACATCCTGCAGGTGACTACCCACCCCATGCACATTAAAAGAGAATTGTGCCCCCTGTCCCCCAGAGCTACAAAGGGCTTCCCTGGTGGCTCAGAATATGCCAGCAATGCTGGAGACCAGGGTTTGATCTCTGGGTTGGGAAAATGCCCTGGAGAAGGGAATGGCAACCCATTCCAGTATTCCTGCCTGGAAAATCCCATGGACGGGAGTCTGGTGGCTCCATTACATTGCAAAGAGTCGGACATGACTGATCAACTAACAATTTCACTTTCTTCTGGAGCCACTGGGTTTAGTAGAAAGCACAGAGGAGTATGACATCACAGGCAGATATTTTTAACTTTTTAACATAGGGAAAAAGTGGGCAGAAGAGTTTGAGAGTCCTGTGCTGAGAATCCAACTGGAATTTACATGGCTCCTAAACTGTGCTACGCACCCACCCTCCTCCAACCTCCATCCTAATTCCTGCTTCAAGATTTGAAATCACTGAGCACTTCCTTGGAGTTGGTTGTGAAAAAGCAGCCACCCTTGCAAAGAAATGGAGCACATCAAATGCAGGACTGTTCCAAATTAGTCTTGAAGCTGGGAGCTGATAATGTAAATTACCTTGGTAGGACCACCTAACGGGAGCTTTCTTTGGAAAGTCTATTTTTAACTCAGAGGCCAAGAGCAACAAAGACCCAGCAAGAAGACTGCTCCCGCCTGACAAATGATGGAACGCACACACGCCAGAGTGGGCTTCCCATCCCCTTCCTCCAGCACCACACCGGGAAGGAGGAAGGCACAGCCTAAGGATTAACGGTGTTAGGAAAGGCTGCACAGCCTCAGTTTCTGGCACGGTTGTGAGGATCCCAATTTTTCTCCATTTCAGTGGTGGAATTCTGTATTTTAAGGGATTGGAGAGTGGTAGGGAACTTCTCAAGCGCTGTCTAAACACAGCATGCCATCCCAGGACATGATCAGCATGGTGGTTGCCCCTTTCTGCACCTCAGCAGCTTTCCTCACTAGCAGGTGAAGGATGATTCTGTCTTTGCATATTTGTGCTTTTCCAGCCTGTTCATCCTTCCCATGACCACCTCACCTCCCACCCTCTGTCTCCCTAAAAGTTAAACAAAGAAAAACCTGTGAAGGAAAACAATACAGGATACCATCTCTTGCCTGAACTATTAAAACCAACTCCCAGATGGTTTTTCTTTTTCTTGTCCTGCTCATTCTTCTGAAAAAGTGCCGAAGGGATATTTCCAAAACAAGCTGACTGTGAGCCCCTTGTAAGTCTACAAGCTCCTCCAAGGAAGTAATCATCTTTGTGTCCTTGGCTCTGGACCTAGCGCCTGGCACATGGTAGATGCGGAACCAATGTTTGCCTAATTGGGACAGAACTGAAGGTCTGTCATTCATTAACATGCATGACCAAGCTTTCTCCTCAACCCGAGTGGAGGTCTTCTGTGGCTCCCCACTTCCACCAAATCCCCACAGACTGCATGACCTCACAGCTAGTCCATAAAACACATTGTTCTACAAGTGATTCCCTGGCAAGAAACTGGAATTACCTAACAAGGCATTAGTGGAAAGACTCAAGCTGGAAAACCTTTGAGTCCTGTGTTATAGCCTTCCACTAACCCATGGGAGGTGCTCTGCTGATCAACCCATATGTCAAAGGTGTGCCTTAAAGGCTGTTCTTCTAAATTGCTAATATTAGACATTTTATGACAGACAATACAGTAATTTCACATAGTTCAATATATTTATTGAGAGCCCACTAAATGCTGAGGCTTTAAGGGATATAGAGGGAGAATAGGCAGACCCAGTTTCTGCCTTCATGGATTTGAAAAGTCTCACATGTAACACGTGCCCTGAGCTTTGTGACACTGGACTCTCAGGAGCCCCAGGAGTACATAATGGAAGGCGAGCAGGCAGGACGGCTACCTTGCCAAAATCCATATTCTCCTCTTGTTCCTGGGAATACAGCAGGAGGAGACTACTCCATCTGTCTTGCAGTCAGGCATGGCCCTGATTGAATATGCAAAGGTGTGATGTGTGCTGATGTTCAGTTTGGCCCATAAAACCACCCATATACACTCCTCTGTGCTCTTACCCTGATCCAGGTGCCTGTGCTGGAGGTCATCATGGTGATCTTGGAAGCCACATGTTAAAGGAATTGATAACTACATGAGCCTGTGTACTTGAATGATCCTACCTTGCATGGCTACATGAGTGAGACACACAGTTCTACAGGGTTTGAGCCATTTTTGTGCTGAAGTCTGTTTCTTATACATAGCAGCTAGATTTACCCTAATAATACAAGAGACTGTTTAGTTTAAGTCAGAAGAGGTCTGGTGGAAGTAATGTTTGATTTGGGACCTGAAAGGTGAACTAAAGTTATCTGGGCCATGCCTGAAGGGGAGAGTCAGAAGGCTGCAGGATCGTGTCTGCAAAGGTGCTAAGGAAGCATCTGGGGAGTGGAAGGGAGTTCAGTAAAGCAGGTGGCCTGAAACACACTCAGAGCAGAAGGCTGAGGCCAGATTCCATAGGATCTTTCAGTGGTATTAAGGATTTTCAATGATATTAAGGGTTTTGTTTTTTTTTTTTTTCTGGGGGAAGAGCAGGAACCCTCGAAGGAGTTGAACCAGAGGAGTGACCTATTGCTCAGCTACATGTAAGCATTTTGTGGAAACATACATGTAACACTGTCCCCTCAGTGGCTCTGGTCCCTGATACTTGCCCTTGCATACAACTGCCTAACCCTGAAAATGAGTGTGCTTGTGAAAATGAAACTCAGTCAGATTACTTTCTCCTCCTTCACCAGTTCCTCCTCTCTTCTGCCTTGCAGCTTGAGATTCGTGAAATTTTAAAGCAAAGGAATAAGGAGTTACTTCCTCAGACAGACAGAGGATCAAGTCCAAGAAGGCAGAAGTGTTTCTGCCTTTCTTTAGTGTTTCTGCATTCGCAAATTTCCTTATCTTAGTCTTATTCCTAGAGTATACTTCCTCCACTTCTAGTGTCTATTATAGGAACACAATATTTAGTTTTTCAATAAATTAATAACAAAAATTTGGAGAGGGCCTACTCTGTGCCAAGAACTGTCTTAGCCTCTACAATTGATGTAACAGTGAATGGAGGAGGCAAAATTCATGTTTTGTGAATTTTACATTTTAGGGTATGATATGGACAATAAGAAATATCATGCCATCATGCCAGTCAGCATAAATATTGTGGGAAAAAATAAAACAAGGAGGCAACCAAAGAGGGGCTGCTATTCTACTAATATATAGATTTGCCAGGGAAGGGTTTTCTTTGGAAATAACATTTGACTCAGGACCTGAGTGAAATGAGAAAGTAAGCCATGGCACTATCTGGAGGAAGTAGAGAAAGAGGGAGAAGCAAAGGTGAAATTCCCTGGATGGGAGTGTCTGGCATACATGAAGTTCATGAGTGAGTCAGGGAAAGAGATGGTCAAAGAGATCCCTAACCAAACCATTCTTATTTCAGGCAATATTGCACCTCACTGAGGACCAACCTCAGAGGCTTAACAATGCAGGACAGTGTTAAAGGGGGACAGACTTCACTAAAATAATCCAGTCAGTCACTAGACAAATAAAAAATCAAATAATAATAATAATAGGCCCAAGAAGGGGTACTGATATCAAGCCACAGTTGTTACAATATTTTATGTGAAATATCTAGTTTCCAACAAAATTTATAAGGAATGCAAAGAAATAGGAAAATATGATCCATGTATCATAAAAATGCAGGCAATGGAAACTGCTTCTAAAAGAGACCAGATGTCATATAAAGAAACTTCAAAGTAGCCATTATAAATATGTTAAAGAACCAAAGAAAAGAATGTTTAAAGGAGTAAAAGATGGTATGATGATAATGTTCCACCAAACAGGACATATCAATAATGAGACAGAAATCATATTAAAGGGCAAAGTGAAGCTTCTTAAATTGAAAAGTAGGGTAAGTGAAATAAAAAATTCACTTGAGGGACTCAACAATAGATTTCAACTGTCAGAAGAAAGAATTAGCACACTTGAAGATAGAGCAATAGAAATTATGTAATCTGAAGAAGAGAAAAAAATAATAAAAATAAACAGAGCCTCAGAGAAACACTAGTGCATTAAGTGTGCCAACATGTATATGATAATACCAGAAATAGGGAAGTTGAAAACAGTAGAAAAAATGCTGATGAAATAATGGGGATGAAAACATCCCAAATTTATGGAAAAATGCTAACTTAAACATCTAGGAAGCTCAACAAACTTAAAGTAGAATAAATGTGCAAAAAGACACAAACAGATACATCATAGCAAAAATGCGGAAAGCCAAAGACAAGATCTGGAAAAGCATCAGGAGAAAAATGATAAATTATTAACAAGGGAACCCAATGAGATTAACATCTGACTTCTCAGTAGAAATAATAGAGATCAGAAGGCAGTGGAATAACAGTATTCAAAGTACTGGAGGAAAAAAACCTGTCAGTCAAGAACCCTAGGATTCAGAAAACTAAGATCATGGCATCTGGGTCCATCACTTCATGGGAAATAGATGGGGAGACAGTGGAAACGGTGTTAGACTTTATTTTTGGGGGCTCCAAAATCACTGCAGATGGTGATTGCAGCCATGAAATTAAAAGACACTTACTCCTTAGAAGGAAAGTTATGACCAACTTAGATAGCATATTGAAAAGCAGAGACATTACTTTGCCAACAAAGGTCTGTCTAGTCAAGGCTATGGTTTTTCCTGTGGTCGTTGTGTGGATGTGAGAGTTGGACTGTGAAGAAAGCTGAGCAGTGAAGAATTGATGCTTTTGAACTGTGGTGTTGGAGAAGACTCTTGAGAGTCCCTTGGACTGCAAGGAGATCCAACTGGTCCATTGTAAAGGAGATCAGTCCTGGGTGTTCATTGGAAGGACTGATGCTAAAGCTGAAACTCCGATACTTTGGCCACCTCATGTGAAGAGTTGACTCATTGGAAAAGACTCTGATGCCGGGAGGGATTGGGGGCAGGAGGAGAAGGGGATGACAGAGGATGAGATGGCTGGATGGCATCACCAACTCGATGGATGTGAGTTTGAGTGAACTTCAGGAGTTGGTGATGGACAGGGAGTCCTGGCGTGCTGCGATTCATGGGGTCGCAGACAGTAGGATGTGACTGAGCAACTGAACTGAACTGAACTGAACTGAGGAGTGATGTTACCAACATTTAACGACATAGGTTGTTCCTAACCTCATTCCTCCTCACAATCAGAACAAGTAACAACTATTCAAGAACATTTTCACCACTGAGAGACTCATAGAACGTGAAGGTGAGGCTGAAGCACTGCCCTGCACCACAGAGACCAAGATAGACAGCATTAGAAGGGTAAGAGAAGTGGTCATCTCCAGGCTGGATGTCTAACACTGAAGCACATCTCCAGTGAGAAGGTCATGTAGCCAGGTAGTTGTTTACAAGAAGGAAAGATGAAACTAAACAGTTTTTCTGAAATGTATTACTTTCCAGTCAGGTAGACCTGAAAAGTGCTATGAATAAGCTGCAGGGAGCCGGCTGGGGGCTGCTCGGCTCTTTAATTTTCAATAGCTTTGTGGTCTAGACTGCAAAGTAGACTGCTGAAAGGCATTTGTAATGCACTTCCCATGGCCCTTGCTGGGACTCTTGGAGAGAAAACTGACACTTTTCAGGACACTGCTTTGTGGTAGGTACTGGGCTAAATTCATGAGTCCAATTTTAAAGAGAAGAAGACTGAGACTGAGAATGTTCAGATGGTGTACCCAAGGACAGACAGCTAAGAAAACCAAAAGCAAGGTTTATACCAAGGTCCAAAGCCCCCTGATATTTCTACCAAACCACAGTCTTCTTTTATAGATTAAGTAAAGTTAAAAAGCAAACCAAGCTTATTTCTCCAAATCTGTCCCCAGATGTCTGTTCTGTAGAGGAACTATATTTTCTCAGGCAAAACCCATTGTGTGAAAATATTGAATGTAAAGCAGAGGTTGGCAAACTCTTTTATAAAGGGCAAAACAGTAAATGTTTTTAGGTTTTATGAAGCTCACCATCTCTTATCCTAACTACTCACTCTGCTGCTATACTGTGAAGGCTGTCTTATGGCAGATAATATGTAAACAAACAGGTGTGACTGTATTCCAGTGAAACTTAAGCACACTGAAATTTGAATTTCATATAATTTCTACTTGTCATGGTATTTATTTCTTTCTATGCCTCTCAATCATTAAAAAAGCTTTTCTTAACTCCTGGACTGTACAAAAACAGGATGAAGGATTTGGTTTGGTGTGCAGGCCATAGTTTGTATGAACAAGTTCTGTTCCGAGAGTGAATTCATGAGTCCAGTTTGTTCAAAGTCCAACAAAGTTAGCCTAGGTACCTAAGTAACACAATTGGCTATAAAGTACTGCAATAGATTTATCATATTTCTCACACAAATAATACATAAAAACAAAAAATAAAGAAAACATTTTTAATCTTGCAGTAAAAAATGAAAGTGAAATTTGCTCAGTCCTGTCTGACTCTTTGTGACCTCATGGACTAAATAGTCCATGGAATTCTCCAGGCCAGAATACTGGAGTGGGTAGCCTTTCCCTTCTCCAGGGGATCTTCCCAACCCAGGCACTGAACCCAGGTCTCCCACATTGCAGGCGGATTCTTTACCAGCTAAGCCACAAGGGAAACCCAAGAATACTGGAGTGGGTAGGCGATCCCTTCTCCAGCGGATCTTCCCAACCTGAGAATCAACCCAGGGTCTCCTGCATTGCAAGCAGATTCTTTACCAACTTAGCTATCAGGGAAGCCACAATCTTGCGGTATGGTACCTTGGAAAGTACAGTGATACAGTACAACAGCTGGCATACAGGTGCTGGCATCCAGCGAAGAGGAGAGAGGAGTTACTGACTGGAGGAGGGAGAGGAGGCGGGAGAAGGTAGAGCTCAAGGATCATCAGCAACAGGAGACATAGGGCAAGCTGCTGTAAAGATCCTATACTATTGCACTCTAAATAGTGCTATACACTGAAGCACAACCACTTGTAGAGGAGTCGTGCACGTGACAATGTGCACCAGACATGAGAACTAACTTGTGTGATTGGACATGTGAACGAATGTTCACATCTTTGAAAGTTCGCAATTTGAAGGTTTGTGAGTAGGGAATTTACTACACACACACACACACACACACACACACACACACACGCACTGCTTGATGGTACTCTGATCATTAAATTCCTTGAATCTAGAGGTTCTTTCTCATTTTTAATGCAACACACAGTGCCGAAACAGCAGTGCTTCAGAATATGTAAAGGAGATACAGAACATGATATCAACAGTAGGGAACAAATGACAAGCACCAAGAATAAAAATGAGATGTGCTGAACTTCTAGAACACAGGTGGTTATGCCCAGGTAATGTATTTATCAGTTTGTTGAAACAATACCAGGTTTCTGTGTTTAATTTAAAACAGTCTCAAATAGGATTTTACAGAATTAATTTTTAGAGCAATCATTCAATCAAAGGTTGAATACAGACTCTTGTTAAATGAGTATAAGAGAAAAAAGCCTTTAATGGGATTCAATTATTTTGCTGTTTGGATAGTAACTTTGGAGTAGACTTCATGGATAAAGGAAAAAAAAAAAAGAGAAAAAAAGAAGGAATGAGTTTTACAAATGATTGAGTGACAAGGGTTGTCTCTTGGTGAGAAACCATTTCTCATATTTCATGTTCAAAGAATTATATTAATGAAAATAACACCTAGCATTTGTGTAATATTTCATTATTTACAAAAAAGCTTCCCCATATGGCATCTTATTTAATTCATGTATTGATAAATGCTTTGCTGAAGTGGGTGTTTCACTAGCTTAATAATGGAAACTGAGGTTCGTAAAATTTAAGCGATTTTCAAGTTCACTTAAGAACTTGTATTTAGAACTGGAACTCAAATATTTTCCGATTATAGTTGACTGAGTGTCCTTTGGGATGTTGCTGGTATTGCATGAAAAAGAAAGTTCTATAACCAAAGTATTTGAAAAATGCTGAGATAAACTGGTGTCTGCTTCAGGACTCCCCAGAACCTTTCATTAACTAACATGAAATGCAAATTCCCAAAAGGAGAACATAGGAGGTGGTGTTTCCCAAATTTATTTGGTTCTAGAATCCTTTCTAGAAACAGTGATGAAGCCCCTGTGTTTCACATGGCCCTGAATAAGAATTAAGAGTGGGCAAAGTACCTAAACCTCTATACAGCCCTGTGTCCTTGTCTATGAATGGAGGGATAATGATAGCTGTTCCACAGGGTGGTTGTGAGGGTTCAAAGAATTGATGCACTTGGGCCAGTGTCTGCTATATGTAATTGCTTAATTACAAGTAATTGCTGAATTACACATAATTGTTTGATAGCCACATATACATCTGGCACACACATCGGCAAATCCAATCTCTCTTTAAAGATGAAGAGCAATTCAGGGAAATGAAATGATTCTCTCAAGGTCATGAGGCCAGCAAGAGGCAGCTGGAATACAGACAAGTCTTCTAAACCCAAGGGCACATTTTATTTATCAAAACAAGAAAAATGAAACCATATATCCATTTTGACATTCAGGTCCAAATGAAAACTGGAAGATCATGGTCCTTACCTAAAATTTTTAAAAAGAGATAAAATAAACATCTGAATATTTGGCGAGAGAGGGATGTCTGGCTGGTATTTTTGCTCACTTTCTGTCTGAGGGATGCATTTTCCTCTTTGATGAGATTGATTTGTAACTCCCTGCACTGCTAAACCACTGATCTCAATTTAACTATACAACTTGGGAGAGCTGGAGCTGTGCCATTTTCCCAGAAAATGATTAAGACCAACTCTAAGAATATTGTGAACTTTATCAGGAAAATCAATTCCTCTAACAAGGAAGTGAATCACTATTGATTTTTTTTCCTCTCTAATTGGACTCTGAGCCCCGATAGCTTTTCATAAGTGGTGGCAGCTTGCTTTCAGCAAATGTGTTTTTCACTCAGCAGTGGAGCATAGCATGCTCTTCAACACCTGTGACATTCTTTTTCTTTCTCTAATTTGTATTCCAACTTGAAGGTGAACATGGAAGCTTTCAGACACCTGCTATTCACAGCAACATGATATTCATGAGACTTTTGTTGCCCTAAATGGACAATTTCTGTGTTCCTGTAATATGTAGATACATGGGGGTGGTAGAAAGGGCTTGGTACAATGCAGATGATGCACAATGAGAAAATGGCTAAGATGTAACTAAGCTGACTGGTGAAGCAGCAAGCCATACACTCACAATCCAAGATGCCTACAGGAATGTGCCCCATAATTTATGATATTTGAATTATTTAAAGTACAAAAAGGAAAGTTTCCAAATTATTTTTATCAGGTGGATACACATTTTTAAAAAACTCTGCCAAAGATAGCACAATAGAAAAAAAAAAAAAACCAAACTACAGACGAAATTTAGTTACAAATATCCATGCAAATGTCTTAAAGTGCAAGTGTATTCCAGTGTACTTGCTGCGCCTGATGCTGAGGAGATGTAGTAATGGTCAAGTTGCAGTGCCTGTCCTCAAGTAGTCTAAATTTAGACTGGGGTTTCAAACCAGAAAAATGATCTTACTACACAGTCAGGGAAGATAAAGACAACTGCAGACGACCTGTATATTGCTGCTAAGTCGCTTCAGTTGTGTCCGACTCTGTGCGATCCCATAGACAGCAGCCCACCAGGCTCCTCCGTCCCCGGGACACTCTAGGCAAGAACACTGGAGTGGGTTGCCATTTCCTTCTCTAATGCATGAAAGTGAAAAGTAAAAGTGAAGTCTCTCAGTCGCGTCCGATTGCTAGGAAGGCTCAAAGGAAAGCAGTTGGTAATATTTGGTTTGGGCATATGAATAACAATTTGGAAGAGCTGTTCTTTGAGTTGAGGGGTGGAGAAAATCATGGCTAAATGTCTCAGTTCTGCCCTTGTTCTGCCAAGTCCAAATCCCAAGTCTGGGACTTAATTTTTTTATGCTATTTAATTGATGTATCTTCAGATGTGGGCTCTTCTCTAGAGTCTGGGTACCTTGAATAATACAGGGACATAGTAGGTTATTCTTGTTGGGACAGATCACTTTCCTCAGGTAACTGTAATAGATAGCAAACATGACCACAATTCTTTGTAGCATCTCCCATCAAGAAGTGGAATCTTCCCCGGCTGTCCAGTGGCTAAGACTCTGTGTTCCCACTGCAGGGGGCCCTGGTTCAATCCTTGGTCAGGGAACTGGATTCCACATGTCACAACTAATACCTGGAGCATCCCCCAAAATAAAAAAAAAGTAAATGTTATAAAAGAAGCAAAATCTGTTTCCTTATCCCCTGAGTCTGGGCTGGCTTTTCCATTGACTTGGATTAGCAATGTGATGAAAAGGGCAGTGTACCAGTTTCATGCCTGGTCTTCAAGAGGTCTTACATTTCCACTTACTGTTCTTTTCTTCTTTTTTTTGTGTTTTGTTTTGCTAACATTTGTATTTATTTTTTAATAGGATTACGGAGCTGGAGAGGGTCTTGGAGATCTCGTCCTCACTCTTTTTTAAAAATTTTATACTGGAGTATAGTTGATTTACAAAGTGGTGTTTGTGTCAGCTGTCCTGCCACTTGATTCAATTATACATAGAGATATATCTGTTCTTTTTTTTTTTTTTACTCTTTTCCCATATAATTTATTACAGTGTTGAGTAGAAGTCCCTGTGCAATACAGTAGATCCTTGACTCTATTTTTATATAAAAATATGGAACACTTTCCAAATTTGCATGTCATCCTTGCACAGGAGTCAGGCTAATTTTCCCGTACAGTTCCAACTTTAGTATATGTGCTGCCGAAGCAAGCACTCGTCCTCATTCTTTTAAACTTCTGAGAATCTTCTAAATTATAACCAATGCTCTTATGACAATTTCACATATACAGTTCCCAGCCATAATTTGGTGCAGGCTCTTTTAAATTTCTGGAACTGTCCAGCATTCCCTTTCATTGAGGAGAAATTCACTGATTTTTAAAAGATTTATATGTTATTGAGGTACATAAGTTTCATGTGTACAATACTATATTTCTACCTCCATATATCTTAGTTTGCTCATCATCAAAAATTTAGTTTCCATACATGACCATACAGTTGATACCCTTTACTTATTTTGCGCTATCTCATTCCCCCTCCTCTTCTGGTAACCACCATTCTATTCTCTGTATCTATATGTCTGTTTTGGTTTTTATTGTTCCTTAATTTTCTTCTTTTTTTATATTCCACACATGCATGAAGTCATATGGTATCTGTCTTTTTCTGACTCATTTCACTTAGCAAGGTGACCTCAAGATGCATCCATGTTGTCACAAATGACAAGGTTCATCTTTTTTTGGTGGCTGTCTACTCACTCTTGATGGGGCCACATGAACAAGCCTGGACCATATTGCTGGAGGATGAGGCTGGGTAGAGAGGGAACTCAGTCACTCAGTTGTCCCAGCCCAAACCCAAACATGTCAGCCTCACAAGTCAAGCATGGCTGCTGTTGGAAATTTCCAAAGATTTCCAACTTTTTGTTCATGAGTACTGATTGCATTTAAAAGCTATTGTGTATTCTCTGAAGTGTTCTAGCTGTGTGTGAGACACAAAGTTGATGGGCTTAAGTGAGCAGTTCTCATTAAGACTGAGGCAATCTCATTCACCATTGCAACAAAAAGAATAAAATACCTAGGGATAAACCTACCTAAAGAGACAAAAGACCTGTATGCAGAAAACTATAAGACACTGATGAAAGAAATCAAAGCTGACATAAACAGATGGAGAGATATACCATTGTGAAAATGACTATACTACCCAAAGTAATCTACCAATTCAGTGCAATCTCTATCAAACTACCAATGACATTTATCATAGAACTAGAACAAAAAATTTCACAATTTGTAAGGAAACATAAAAGACCCCAAATAGCCAAAGCAATCTTGAGAAAGAAGAGTGGAGCTGGAGGAATAAACCTTCCTGACTTCAGACTATACTACAAAGCTACAGTCATTAAGACAGTATGGTACTGGCATAAATACAGAAACCTAGACCAATGGAACAAGACAGAAAACCCATGCACCTTATTTTTGACAAAGGAGGTGTGAATATACAATGGAGAAAAGACAAGCTCTTCAATAAATGGTGCCAGGAAAACTGGACAGCTACATGTAAAAGAATGAAACTAGAACACTTTCTAATGCTATACACAAAAAATAAACTCAAAATGGATTGAAGATTTAAATGTAAGGCCAGAAACTATTAAGGCTCTTAGAGGAAAACATAGGCAGTACTCTTTGACATACATCACAGCAAAATCCTCTTTGACCCACCTCCTAGAGTAATGGAAGTAAAAACAAAAGTAAACAAATGAGACTTAATTAAACTTAAAAGATTTTGCACAGCAAAGGAAACAATAAAGAATATTAAAAGACAACCCTCAGAATGGGAGACAATAATTGCAAATGAAACAACTGACAAAGGATTAATCTCCAAACTATACAAGCAACTCATGAAGCTCAATACCAGAAAAACAGACAACCAAATCAAAAAATGGGTGGAAGACCTAAACAGACATTTATCCAAAGAAGACATACAGATGACTCAATATCACTCACTGTTAGAGAAATGCAAATAAAAACTACAATGAGGTATCACCTCACATAGGTCAGAATGGCCATCATCAAAAAATATACAAACAATAAATGCTGGAGAGGATGTAGAGAAAAGGGAATCCTCTTGCACTGTTGGGAATGTAAATTGATACAGCCACTATGGAGAACAGTATGGAGATTCCTTAAAAAGCCAGGCATAGAAATACCATATGACCCAACAATCCTACTACTACTGGGGATATATCCTGAGAAAACCATTGAATGTACCCCAAAAATGTTCATTGCAGCACTTTTTACAATAGCTAGGACATGGAAGCAACCTAGATGTCCATCAACAGATGAATGGATACAGAAATTTTGGTACATATACACAATGGAATATTACTCAGCTACAAAAAAGAATGCATATGAGTCAGTCCTAATGAGGTGGATGAACCTAGAGCCTATTGAACAGAGTGAAGTAAGTCAGAAAAAGAAAGACAAATATTATATACTAATGCATGTGTGTGGAATCTAGAAAGATGGTGCTGATGAACCTATTTGCGGGGCAAGAATAGAGGCACAGACATAGAGAACAGATGTGTGGACACAGTAGGGGAAGGAGAGGGTGGGATGAATGCAGAGAGCAGCATGGAAACACATATGTTACCATGTGTAAAAAGGCCAGTGGGAATTAGCTGTGTGACACAGGGAGCTGAAGCCAGGGCTCTGTGTCAACCTAGAGGGTGGGATGGGTGGGGGGTGGGAGGGAGGCTCAAGAGGAAGGGTATATACGTATACCTGTGGCTGACTCATGTTGATGTATGGCAGAAACCAGCATAATAGTGTAAAGCAATTATTCTCCAATATTAAATTTTTAAAAAATCATAAAAAGAGATATGTGAGGCATGTGAAAGCTATTTCCTGACTTCAAATGGAAGTCGGAAAATCTGGTTACGGTACTAATGAACTACAGGGATTCAAGCCAGACATTTGGCCCAAAGGGTTTTTGTTCCCTCATCATGAAATGAGGGAGCAGAATTGGGTCTCCTGAGTTCTAGACTTCCTGCCATGCTGAGTCACTCTCCAGGACCTCTGGGCACTAGGATTAGCAGCAATTCTCTGCTATAAGAGAAAATGATTTCCATCTTCAAGGTTATACTATTTTATTTAGCTTTAACTATGCTAGTTACTCATATACCAGTGATCCAGTAGTATTTAGAAAATAGAGTATTCAGATATGGAAAAAAATAATATTCCCATAATTCAGCTGTAAATTACGTGAACACTGTTAACAGTCCATCCTTATTTTTAATCACCTGCCAATGCTAGAGCCATAATAGACTTGGGTTCAATACCCGGTTGGGAAGATCCCCTGGAGGAGGGCATGGCAACCCACTCTAGTATTCCTGCCTGGAGAATCCCATGGACAGAACAGCCTGGTAGGCTATGGTCCAAACGGTCGCAAAGAGTTGGACATGACTAAAGCAACTTAGCACAGCACAGCACACATGTATTAAAAAATAAATTTGTAAAGTACATATCTCCCTACCAATTGGTTTTTCAGTATTCTAGCACAAGAATAGAGATTAAAGGGCTGCACTGTGTTCCATAGACAGACACTGTGTCTATGGTTCCACAACCAAGTTGTGCTGATTTTTACTCTTATCAATAATGTTGTGACACACAAGGCTGGGTTCCCCACATCTGAGGAATAAATATTTGAAAAGCAGAGGATCAGGCAGAGCTTTGGTGAAGATCTAGTGCAAATGGTGAAAAGTAAATCTATATCTTAATATGTGTCATTGTGACATCACACATTAGCCAGTTTCCTAAATTTGTGTCTGAAGTGAAACACTGAAAAACTCTACAGACGATCAAACTGTGTAGACTCCCTGCTGAATCTGATTAAGGCGAGGGTCTCCAGGGCAATCTTCAGATGCACAGCTAGCAAAAGCTTGCAAAGATAGCATTTCTTTAGTTTACTTGTTTATTGACCTAATTAGAAAAGTGTCAGAGAACAAACCACTTTTAAAACCTTGTCCCCGTTAGCTATAGATGATGAGAGGTCCCCAGACTCAAAAACACATTCTGAGATCAATGAAATGAGCATCCAGAGAAATAACCTCCTGCTTCATTTCCAGACAGGCAGCAGGCTTTCATTTTAGTCACAAAGAAGATTTAGAAGCCTGGCAGAAATGATGGAAGTGGGAACTGCCCCTGAGGACAATCCAGAAAATCTGAACATCTACACACTGAGTGGCACATCGCTCCACAGATGGTCACAAGTGGCCTCCCATCTCACCCTGCAGACCTTTACCTTCGAATAATTTTTCTTCATGCCAAAGAAATTTTGTATACCTCACATATATCTGGCCAAGTACATTTTTCAAAACTTCAAGTCAAATCTACCTTACAATACACACACTCATGTCTTCTCTGTCTCTCTTCCTAGAGTGTGAGGCCACTGACTGTGTCTGGCACACAGGAGTGATAAGAATTGTTACTATGTGCCAGACATCAAGCTGAATGGGCTGCGTATACGGCAGGTTAATTAGACTACTTTCTTCCTTCTGGGGTTTCTGTCCTTTGTTGGTTATCAGTGAGTAAGCAGCATTTGTGTTTCTCTGTCACAGGGATCTTCACAGGACAGGAAGCAGATGTTGTAGGTATCACTGGTTCTTCCTATTGATTAGGACTGGAGAGCTTGTGCTTGGTATTCTGGATAGTGAGGGAAGAGAGTGGCAGGTGGAAAAAGAGGGCAGGCAGATAGATCGCCCTTCCCCAACTCAAACCGTTACAGATAAGTTAGAGGGCCAAGTACCCAGAATGTGGGATATTTAGTTTTTAAACCACAAAAGTCTCTGGCAAACTTGGATGGCTGGTCACCCTAGATGAGACGACAGTCCCTCAGAGAAGGCAAAGCCTTCAGTTGGAGAGCTTGAGACATTCACCTGGAGACAGAGGAAGACTCCACATACAGGTGCTCCTACATTTGCCAAAGAATCTTTTGCTCTAAGTGCAACCCAGAGATGACAAGGAAAGGCCTCTGGACTCAAAATTTCACTCTGTGGAGACACATTCACCTCCCTTCATTCCAGTCTGGGACCCCTGCATTTTCTTGTTTCATCAATTTCTCTGTCCCTGCTGCCTAGGAACTGCCCTGAGTCACTGATGGGTATGTAGTATAAACCTCATTAAGTTGCAAGCTTCTTGAGGAAGTCTTGAATGCACCCTTGCTTTCTCTCTTCCTTTCACATAAACTCTCAAGGGTAGCGATTGACAGCTACCCAGCAGCATCGTCATTATCTGGGAAAGCATCCCAGCACCCCTGTCTCCAAGGAGCATGCCCTGGGTTCTTCATTCTGGAAAAAAAAAAAAAAAAAAAAAAAGCTGTTTTTGCAGCTTTTTCCAGAGTGTGGAGTAAATTTTATTTTGTCTCCCTCAGTCTTTCAAGTGTCTTGTTAACCATCTTTGTATCACCAGTTCATCATGTAGTATTAGCCACAGGAGCTCAATAAATATTTGGTGATGTGAAGACATCAGAGAGGGCTCTAATCCTGGTTTCTCCTGAACTCCCTGTTGTCACAGATTCTAGGATGTCTTCAGGCCCAGACTCCATGTCATCCCTGGATGGCTGAAAAGAGACTGGAAAGTAAAGTGAAAATAAACTTTCACACTTTAAAAGTGAAAGTCAATTGAATGGAGAGCTTTCATCTGGATAGCAGCCCACTCTCTTCTCTGGAGGCATGTACTTCTCTGGAGGGAAGAAGGTAGGAGATGAGACTGGCTTGATTACTTCTGTCAACAGTACAATTTGGGCCATCATGCTAGTTCAGTTCAGTTCAGTTGCTCAGTTGTGTCCGACTCTTTGTGACCCCATGAATCGCAGCACGCCAGGCCTCCCTGTCTATCACCAACTCCCGGAGGTCACTCAAACTCACATCCATCGAGTCAGTGATGCCATCCAGCCATCTCATCCTCTGTCATCCCCTTCTCCTCCTGCCCCCAATCCCTCCCAGCATCAGAGTCTTCTCCAATGAGTCAACTCTTCGCATGAGGTGGCCAAAGTACTGGAGTTTCAGCTTTAGTATCATTCCTGCCAAAGAAATCCCAGGGCTGATCTCCTTCAGAATGGACTGGTTGGATCTCCTTGCAGTCCAAGGGACTCTCAAGAGTCTTCTCCAACACCACAGTTCAAAAGCATCAATTCTTCGGCACCCAGTTTTCTTCACAGTCCAACTCTCACATCCATACATGACCACTGGAAAAATCATAGCCTTGACTAGATGGACCTTTGTTGGCAAAGTACTGTCTGTGCTTTTCAATATGCTATCTAGGTTGGTCATAACCTTCCAAGGAGTAAGCGTCTTTTAATTTCATGGCTACAGTCACCATCTGCAGCGATTTTGGAGCCCCCAAAATAAAGTCTTACACTGTTTCCACTGTTTCCCCATCTATTTCCCATGAAGTGATGGGACCAGATGCCATGATCTTCGTTTTCTGAATATTGAGTTTTAAGCCAACTCTTTCACTCTCCTCTTTCACTTTCATCAAAAGTATCTCTAGTTCTTCACTTTCTGCCATAAGGGTGGTGTTGTTGGCATATCTGAGGTTATTGATATTTCTCCTGGCAATCTTAATTCCAGCTTGTGCTTTTTCCAGCCCAGCATTTCTCATGATGTACTCTGCATATAAGTTAAATAAGCAGGGTGACAATATACAGCCTTGATGTACTCCTTTCCCTATTTGGAACCAGTCTGTTGTTCCATGTCCAGTTCTAACTGTTGCTTCCTGACCTGCATACAGATTTCTCAAGAGGCAGGTCAGGTGGTCTGGTATTCCCATCTCTTTCAGAATTTTCCAGTTTATTGTGATCCACACAGTCAAAGGCTTTGGCATAGTCAATAAAGCAGAAATAGATGTTTTTCTGGAACTCTCTTGCTTTTTCCATGATCCAGTGGATGTTGGCAATTTGGTCTCTGGTCATCATGCTAAGGAGTCTTCAAATTTTGCTCCAAATTTCAGACAAGATCTTCACCTTTACTCATAAGATCAGTTGCCTTCAAATTTGGTTCCCAAGAGGGTGGTTCCAGGTCTCACTCCCTTGATTCAATCAGAATCACTCTATTTTTTTCTTGTTGTTATGTTTTATAGACTTAAATCAGTTTTATTGATGTTCCAAGTAAGATGCTTGAAATCTACTCTGAAGAAAGCCTCCATGCTGGACCATGACTGTGTCATCCCTGGGAGTGGAAGTAGCTTCTGGTTACAATCTGTGCCAGCATGGAGCCTGTCCTTGGAAGCCCCATAGCCCCCATCCCAGGAGTGCAAGGGCAGGCCTGGGCACGTGGAGCTCTGGGAGAAGTCAGATGAATGGAAAGACAAAGGATTTCCACAAATTCCTTAAAAACATTGGCCATGCATCTCAAAATGTCTAATTAAGCAGAGCAGCGCTGTCCTCAGTGAGAAAGAGAGAACTCTTCATAAACAAGGCTGCCACTTGTAAATGCATTTCCTCCTCACGAATTACCAGTGAGATAGGCTTCCCATAGAGCAGCTCTTGGGATCTAATTGGGCCCAACGTTTGTGTCAGCACAGCTCTCCCTCTAATAACATTACAGTTGTTTGAAAATGGGCTGAGACTCACTCAATTGAATCCTGTAACAACTCCCTACAAATGTTACTAGCACTGCAGCCCTTTCTTCCCTTTCCCGAAATTCCCTCTCAAACTCAAACAGATCAACAGTGCACATGTGTAATAATTCAGGGATAAGAAAGCAAAAATATGTACTCAAATGCCCATATGAACACCCTCCTGTTAGTTCCCTGGCAGGTGAGCTGCTCCTGCCTCCGACTGCCTGTGGCTGTGAAGAAGTTCATGGAAGCCTGTCTTTGGAAGCATCACCTCCATGGGCCTGAAGCCCAGGATCCAGTGTGAGGCTCTGGGCCACTGTTGGTTTGTAGGACCAGCATTGGGAAGAAGAGCTGGACAGAAAGCAGGTGGAGGGCTAGGAGAAACAGGGCCCATCAGGTCCTCTGCACTGTGTGATGACCACATGTGACAACTTCGACCTTCTCATAGTGGTATTCTCAGCTCTGGACAATTACATGTGTGTGTCAGGAGGTCAGGAGAGAAATCTGGACTTAAAAGTAGATGACTGGCTCAGATCATGAGCTCCTTATTGCCAAATTCAGACTTAAATTGAAGAAAGTAAGGAAAACCACTAGACCCTTCAGGTATGACCTAAATCAAATCCCTTATAGATTATACAGTGGAAATGAGAAATAGATTTAAGGGACTAGATCTGAAAGACAGAGTGCCTGAAGAACTATGGACAGAGGTTCGTGACATTATACAGGAGACAGGGATCAAGACCATCCTCAGGAAAAGAAATGCAAAAAAGCAAAATGGTTACCTGAGGAGGCCTTACAAATAGCTGTGAAAAGAAGAGAAGTGAAAAGCAAAGGAGAAAAGGAAAGATATACCCATTTGAACGCAGAGTTCCTAAGAATGGCAAGGAGAGATAAGAAAGCCTTCCTCAGTGATCAGTGCAAATAGAGGAAAACAATAGAATGGGAAAGACTAGAGATCTCTTCAAGAAAATTAGAGATACCAAGGGAACATTTCATGCAAAGATGGGCTCAATAAAGGGCAGAAATGATATGGACTTAACAGAAGCAGAATATATTAAGAGGTGGCAAGAATACACAGAAGAACTGTACAAAAAAGATCTTCATGACCCAGATAATCATGATGGTGTGATCATTCACCTAGAGCCAGACATCCTGGAATGTGAAGTGAAGTGGGCCTTACTACAAACAAAGCTGGTGGAGGTAATAGAATTTCAGTTGAGCAATGAGCAACTGAATTGAACTGAACTGAAATCCTAAAAGATGATGCTGTGAAAGTGCTGTACTCAATATGCCAGCAAATTTGGAAAACTCAGCAGTGGCCACAGGACTGGAAAAGGTCAGTTTTCATTCCAATCCCTAAGAAAGGCAATGCCAAAGAACACTCGAACTACTGCACAATTGCACTCATCTCACACACTAGCAAAGTAATGCTCAAAATTCTCCAAGCCAGGCTTCAGCAATATGTGAACTGTGAACTTTCAGATGTTCAAGCTGGATTTAGAAAATGGAGAGGAACCAGAGATAAAATTGTCAACACCCACTGGATCACCAAAAAGCCAGAGAGTTCAAGAAAAACATCTATTTCTGCTTTATTGGCTATGCCAAAGCCTTTGACTGTGTGGATCACAATAAACTGTGGAAAATTCTGAAAGAGATGGGAATACCAGACCACCTCACCTGCCTCTTGAGAAATCTGCATGCAGGTCAGGAAGCAACAGTTAGAACTAGACATGAAGCAACAGACTGGTTCCAAATAGGAAAAGGAGTATGTCAAGGCTGTATATTGTCACCCTGCTTATTTAACTTATATGCAGAGTACATCATGAGAAACGCTGGGCTGGAAGAAGCACAAGCTGGAATTAAGATGGCCAGGAGAAATATCAATAACATCAGATATGCCGACGACTCCACCCTTATGGCAGAAAGTGAAGAACTAGAGATCCTTTTGATGAAAGTGAAAGAGGACAGTGAAAAAGTTGGTTTAAAACTCAATATTCAGAAAACGAAGATGATGGCATCTGGTCCCATCACTACATGGGAAATAGATGGAGAAACACTGGAAACAGTGTCAGACTTTATTTTTCTGGGCTCCAAAATCACTGCAGATGGTGACTGTAGCCATTAAATTAAAAGACACTTACTCCTTGGAAGGTTATGACCAACCTAGATAGCATATTGAAAAGCAGAGACATTACTTTGCCAACAAAGGTCTGTCTAGTCAAGGCTATGGTTTTTCCTGTGGTCATGTATGGATGTGAGAGTTGGACTGTGAAGAAAGCTGAGCAGTGAAGAATTGACGCTTTTGAACTGTGGTGTTGGAGAAGACTCTTGAGAGTCCCTTGGACTGCAAGGAGATCTAACCAGTCCATCCTAAAGGAGATCAGTCCTGAGTGTTCATTGGAAGGACTGATGCTGAAGCTGAAACTCCAGTACTTTGGCCACCTGATGTGAAGAGCTGACTCTTTGGAAAAGACCCTGATGCTGGGAAAGATTGGGGGCAGGAGGAGAAGGGGACGACAGAGGATGAGATGGTTGGATGGCATCACCGACTCAATGGACGTGAGTTTGGGTGAACTCTGGGAGTTGGTGATGGACAGGGAGGCCTGGTGTGCTGCAGTCCATGCAGTCACAAAGAGCTGGACACAACTGAGCGACTGAACTGAACTGAACTGTGAGTCAGCACCAAACTGATTAAAGATGGAATGTGAAAGGGAGAGAAAGAAAAGTTGAGGAAGGGGCAGAGGAGACGGAGTGTCTCGACAGGTTAAGTGCAACCATTTCCAGTGACAGCCCACTACCAAGGAGAGAGGTTCAGGGAGGACCTGCCATCAGCAGAGTCACGTGTAGAGGGCCTGAGTGAGGCCAGGGCCAGCCAGGCTCAGAACTGCCTGAAAGCCAACTGACCGCTCCAGAGTTCTCAGCACCTTCCTTCCAGGACCCAATATGAAGCAGAACCTTGCTAAGAAAAGGCAGCAGTGTGCAATGTTTTGGGTTCTGATCCACTGAATTTCATTATAAATATCTGATTCTGATTAAAAAAAAAAATTGAAAAGTGGCCTGATCTTTTCCTATTTACTAAATCAGTCCATAGCTGTTTATCCTGAAACTCCCATCTAAGAAGTCTCTGAACCAAATTTCTGAGTTCAGCTAAATTAAACACACACACACACAAATACACACATACCCACACACACTCTGATATGAAGATATATGTACACATATACAAATATAAAAATGTAATTTTTTTCTAGCCATAATACTCATCATTCCTCACCATGCCATCAAGATCATTTGGTTCTAAAATAAGAAAACTCTAAGTATCTATTTGAATGGTTTTCATACACTTTGAAATATCTTCTCTGCAGTGTATGTCTTTTCCTGCTTGATTCCCAGCTGAACATTTGTGCTCCTAGGTACGTTCTTCCATAATTACAAAACAATCAGGTTCAGGCTCTGCAATCTAGTTTTGTTAGACTTTTAAAAAAACTTGTACATAAAAAACATCTTAAAATAAAAACCAAGCCTGATGTTTCTTCTGTTACGAACTGCCCTTTTGAGCTTTGTATAAAGAAGTGCTAGAGATCTGTGCCTAAACCTCTAGAGAATAGTTGTTCAGTCGCTCAGTTGTGCCTGACTCTTGGTGACCCCATGGGCCACAGCATGCCAGGGTTCCCTGTTCTTCACCACCTCCTGGAGTTTGCTCATACTCACGTCTGTTGAGTTGGTGATGCCATGCAACCATCTCATCCTCTGATGAGAATGGTTAATGAATTCAGAACCACACCCTTCGCAGTTTTTCACTCTTTCTGCTGTCACCTGAGGCAGGACCTCTCCGTCTCACTGATGTCCAGGAGGCGTCTCCTAGTGTATTTATTATACCTGGCATAGTCCCAGGAAGCTGATGGATTCTTTATACATGTTGTTCTCCTACATATTGTTACTTTACTTATTTCATGCATTTGATTTGTTGGTCTATAGATCCTGCCTATTTTAATAAAGAGAGAACTGGATTAAAAATAGTACTTTTCTTTATAGAATTTTATTAGGAAAAGTTAAGTATAAAAATACCTATAAACTACTCTTCAGGATTCAAAAATCTTTTTGTTATATTTTTGCATATTTAAAAATATAAGGCATAAAAACATGACTAATAAAATGAAAATCCTCTCTGTACCCCCTTGGATTTCAGATATGATTTGCCTGTTATATACCAAATTCCCCTAATGAATTATTTTGTTTCTGGGTTATTCATTTAGACTTACTATTTCAGATTCTTCTAACGATTCCTCCATTGGTGATATAATTACTGGTGATATTTTAATTACCATATGTTTATTTTAAGCTTTGATATTTTTGCTTTTTGCTACATTTTTTAACCTTGAATTGCCATTTCTAGATAATGTTGTCTTGTGACTTAGAATAGTGATATTGATTACATGGATGAATCTGGGGAGAATTTCTCTCTTTAACATATTGAGTCAGTTCATTCATGAGCACAGCCTACCTTTCTCTTTATTTGTGTATCTTCATTTGTCCTTGATCTCCTACCATAACACTAGGCGATTTCTCCAATAAGGTCAGATTTATCTTTTATTAGATATGTTCCCAAGTACATTATGCTTCTTGCTCTTATTGTGAATGGGAACTTAAAAACAATTTACCTTTGGCTACTACTGAGTGAAAAGAATGCTGTTATCTTCTGAATCATCTTGTACTCAGAAACTCACTTACTGGTTCTTACATTCCATGTAGACAAACACAACACCTGAACATACTTGTTCTGCTTTTTTATTTCTAATTCTTGTACCTCCCACTTCCCTACCTACTGGCTCTGTCTTACTGAATTGAGGGGTGCCCTTTCAAATTGTACATTTTCTGATCATGAAGTCAGATGTCTCCCATGTGGGTGTCTGTGATGTCTGTTGCTTAGGTATTTTCTCATGTCTGTCTGTGAGCTCATTTTTAACAAGAATCCTCTCCTGTGTGGGTTTTACGTGGGTTTTCGTTTGTGCAGATATTCCTATTGGAATGACAGAGTTATTCTCTGAGTCATATCTTTTCAGGCCTCTTTTATAGTTCACAGGTTCTAGACAAGTTTTTGCATCAGGTCACTTTGTGCTTTCACATCACAGAGGTTTTGGAGATTCTGGATCCCCAATATCCTGGAATTTATTCAAGAAACTTTGCTTTCTTGCTGCTTGCTATGTTTCTACCCAGTCCTAGGGCCCTCACCAGCCCCTGGGTCCTATCTTTGGGCTGATCATGTGACCTTTCATAGACAAGAACACACTGCATGACTCCCAATTTTTTTCTCATTGAAGTACAACTGATTTACAATGTGTTAGTTTCAGGTTTACAGCAAAGTGTTCAGTGTGTGTTTATGTATTCTTTTTTTCCAGTTCTTTTCCATTATAGGTTATTACAAGATCATAGTTCCCTGTGTTATATAGTAAATTCTTGTTGTTTATCTATTTCATATATAGTATCGGAGAAGGCACTGGCGACCCACTCCAGTACTCTTGCCTGGAAAATCCCATGGATGGAGGAGCCTGGTAGGCTGCAGTCCATGGGGTCGCTAAGACTCGGACACAACTGAGCGACTTAACTTTCACTTTTCACTTTCATGCACTGGAGAAGGAAATGGCAACTCACTCTAGTGTTCTTGCCTGGAGAATCCCAGCGACAGGGGAGCCTGGTGGGCTGCCGTCTATGGGGTTACACAGAGTCTGACATGACTGATGAGACTTAGCAGCAGCAGCAGCAGTGGTGAATACTATATAAAGTAGTTAAACAACAAGGATCCCAGATTTATTTTTGCAGGGAGCTCACAGAGGAATTGGGCTCTTGACTATCATAGCCCAAATGCATCCTTTAGGATAATTATTTTTTTAAATGAAAGCAGCCTCTACAGTTTGTAACTGGTTTGGTTACTCTGACAGACCACGTGATTTTAGTCTCACTCACAACTGAAAGATTTTCTCTCTAACTTTCCAGCACTAGAAAAAGGTCTTTTCTTAATTTTGAGCAGGGCTTTCTACTTTAAATTTTTAAAATATATTTCACGAGCATGTGTGTGTGTGTGTGTGTGTGTGTGTGTGTCTGCGTCTGTTGTTTTCAAGACAGAGTCTCATCAAACATCAGTTTCTTTCAGAAAATAATGTAGTGCCAGGGAAAAGAGTCCAATAGCAGAGACAAAAGGTACTTCATAAGAGCACTGCAATCTTTGCTCCTTGGAGGTGGGGCAGGAAGAGAAAAAGACCAGGATATTTAAAGACTTAATGCATAATTTATGTGCAGGGCTATTTTTGCAGGCTGTTGTAATAGCAAAGGAGATGAGAAGGCATCAGCAAAAATCAAACGCTAGTGGAGCTTTGATTAAGCTCAAAATAAGTCTTCAAGAAAGAAGCCCCAGGAATTCCATAGTCCCCCCCTCAACAATTATGGGAAGGTGTATCTATTTAAAAGCCTCAAATAACTGTGAAGAAAGAAAAACAGGCAAAACCCCATTGGTTCTTTGGATGAAGTCACTGTAAACGCCAGTGATATCGCTGGCATTGGTAATCTGCAGGGTATCGAGATGGGGCATCTTGAAGCAGAAAACTGGAGCTCTTTAACCCCAAAGCTAAAGCTTGATGAGTGCTAGGCATTTATCACAGGCAATGCACAAATCACTTGTTGGTGAGTAATTAAAAAAAAGCTTATAAAAATCTTTCAATAAATGAGCTACAACCATGCTCTCACCAACACCTATCTGTTGAGTGCCTTCTGGGTCTCCAGCCCGGCTCTAGGTTCTGGGTGTTGGGCAGCCAATGAAATTCCTCTACATTCCCTTCTAGCTGTGAGGGAGAGATGATAAGTAAGTAAATAGCTCTATCAATAACATAATTCGTGGAAGTGGGAAGTGGGAAGGTGGAGAGTTTCTAGATAAGGAGAGTAGCCACAGCCAAAGCAGACAGAGGAGCTTGCTATGGACAGGAAGAGTCATTTGACCTGAGTCCTGTGTTATGAGAAGTAGGGTGGTGGGGAGAGGAAGAACAAGATGCAGGAGGTAGTAAGGGCACTGGCCCTCAGCTCAGAATAAGCCTAGTTCTAGACCCTGAGAGCAGCCCAATGCAACTGGAGTGTGCAGGAGGCATGGGCAGATGGCACAGCGTAGCGTGATGGAAGACATGCATCTGCTTGTCTAAAGAGGACTTGTATATACAAATCTGGATTTCAAGGGTGAAGCACAGAGATTATTAAATAACTTCAGGAAGGGTGGTGGGTATTTGAAAGAGTTCCTATAGGATTCCCTTAAATAGTAATGTTCCTCACCCACCTAGAGGGAAGGATGTAATTCACTGCTATTGTTTAGTCACTCAGTTGTGTTCAACTCTTTTGCGACCCCATGGACTGTAGTCTGCCAGGCTCCTCTGCCCATGGAATTGCCCAGGCAAGTATACCAGAGTGGGTTGCCATTTCCTTCTCCTGGAGAACTTCCTGACCCAGGGATCAAACACACGTCTCCTGTGTCTCCTGCATTGGCAGGCAGATTCTTTACCACTGAGCCACCAGGGAAGCCCTAATTCACTGTGCATGTGTCAATTTGACTATAGTTTCTTGTTTCATGTTTTAGGGTATGGTTATTTTCTAGGCTATGGACAGCCCATGGGATTGCAGAAGTTGTGTCAGACACAACTTAGCGATTAAACAACAACAACAATGATGTTGAAGCTCAATGAGGTGAAAGGACTCCTCAAGGTTATAAGCCAGGGCTGGTGTACAACCCTGCCAGATGTCAGTCCCCTCATGGAGGAGGGCTATGGGAGTGGAGGCAAGTTCCCTGCCCCCAGCTCATGGATGGTGAACCATCCCACTGGGCATGATGTCCCAGTCCCTTCATGCTTTGTAAAGGAAGCTGTGTTCATGAAGGCAGAAACACACCAGCGGCACCCATGACACTTGTGAGAACCTCACATTTCCAGTGTAAACTGTCCTTTCAACAAAATAATTTCAAAGATGAACATATGAACAATATAGTTGTCCAAACAAGGAATGCACCAAATGCTAGGCTAAGGACAAGGAGGATTTGTCTCTTTAAGAACTCACTCATGAAAAAAGAAGCACTTAGTGTTTGTTGAAATGACCCCACAATGTGTGAGAACAAGAGCAGTTTGAAACCTACTTGACAATCAATTTCAATAGTTTTAAAAATGTTTAGTCTTTTGACCCAAGAATTTTCCTCCTGGGAACCTAAAACAACTTGAAATACTGTAAGAATGTTACTTACACATGAGTATATAATTTATAGCACTATTTATAATGCCTGAAAATAAAACAGAATGTAATATCCTCAAACAAGGCAACTGGTAGACTGCTCATGGAACTGGCTCTTGATGAATTACTGTGCTGACATTTACATTAATCCTTATGAAGATGACATAGCTCCATGAAAAATGACCTAAAATGTAATATTTAGGTGAATAAAGCAGAAAAGGAAAGAATGAGCTAACCTTAACAGCATTCTAAAAAATGTATCAGCACATTTAGAAGACCAAAAATGAACAAGAAGAAAATGTTAAAACTGGCAGTCTATACCGACGCTCCCATTTCAAGAATTTCCTTTTGTCACCCTGCCTTTTATTCTATTTCTATAATAAATAAAACACCTTCTAGCAAATAATTTGTTTGGAGACCTGCTTTTATCTGGATGTTGGGAATTGCATCCTTCTATCAGGCCGCAGTCCTATCTTCTGTCTTCAGGTCATCCTGCCCAGAGCTGTGAGGCATGGGGAACAGAGGCAGCAGGCAAGGGAGTTGGGTTGGGGGCGCCCAGCATGGTCTACTGTTGCTCAGAATCATGGATGGATGCTGGTGGCAGAAGAACTTGAACTTCTTCTGATGGGGGTCATTCATCCGTATCCTGAGAAACCTTCCTTTCCTTGAAGACTACAAAGGAGATGCTATCATGACTAAGTACTACAGACGCTCTGAGACGACAAGCCTTCCATTTGCACCTCCATTTTGTAGAAATAAAACTCAATGCCAGAAGAACTGTCAGGTATAATGGGCCAACAGAAAGGCCGTGTAAGATGTTTGTTTCTTTGGCATCAGTTCAGCTCAGTTCATATAGATGCATCCAAAATAACTGCACTCCCTCTTTTTCTCTAGTTCATAGTTATCGGCCCCAGTGGGGTGAAGAGTACAAAGCAACTCATAATCCTAAAGCCCTGAATGCCTCACTTGTAATTGTTAGCAGATTTAGCTTCCTACTGATCTTGTCACTGATATATCTGTGAAAACACACATACAGACACAAATAAACTCTTCCAACGTACTGGTAATACAGGATATTGCTCAGCAATGGACTAAATTTTTTTTAAAATTCCCCAAAGGAATTGAGAAATATTGGAAGTTCAGTCATCCCTAAAGCCTGTCAAAGCAAGACATAAGGAGAAGGGCTTTTACTCCCACCACTCTCATCCCTGTATATCCTTATGTTAGAAACTCAAGGTCTGTGTTGCTGAATATAACACCTGACTGAATATCCTCCCTTCACCAAGCAGCACTCCAAGCCATCCACAGGCGTTTGGTCCTCCCCTGAACTACCCTGCTGGCCCAGCGGTACCACCCTTTATATACCAGAGACGACTCTCAGGAATGTGAAGCAAATGAGGGTGAGAAAAAGGAAACTAACCAGCGCCTCCTGGAAGAAGAAGCGGTAGCTGTGGCGGGGATAAGAAGCCCACTGGGAACAGTGTGATAAGGGGATTTCACATCTGCTTATTACATTGCTTCTTGCATATCATTTTTATAATTATTTCAAGATAAATCAACTCTCCAAGAGCCAGGTACCATTCAGTCCAGTAGCGCTGCCCTAGATATGGTTCAACATTTGTTAGGAGCTGTGCTCAAACACTTGCCCTCAACTGACTGAACTGACTGAATACCAAGGGAGAGGGTGATAGGAACCATAGAAACACTCCCCAACCCTGGGTGTTGGAAAATGTGGCCCTTGCTCACAGCTCTCTTCATCCAATCTGAGGACACAGAAATGCAAGTTAAGACTCAGACAGAGTCTCTTACATAACAGAAGAGACAATGTTTCCTGGATTTGCAGAGGAAAGGTAAATTTGTGAAAATTATTTCTAAAAGAGAAATCTAGAGAACATTTACTCTTTGTTCTCACTGATGTATGAGATAATATTGTTTATAAAATTAGAGATTAGGAGGGGAAAGTTACAAATAAAAGTTCAAGAATTAGAACAACCTTAACTTCCTGGTGGCAAAGCTGGAAAACACTACAATGGATGAATGCCTCTAATATACTGGGGAAAGGACTTCCTACCTGGAATCTCCACCCAGTTATAAAGGTCTTGTTACCTATGTGAAGCCTCACAAAGTGAACCTTCCGTACTCTCTTTTTGAGAAGGCTGCTAGCACTCTAAATAGAGAAAAACCCTGAAAACCTAGTCTTTGAGATGTCTTGAATGGCAGGGTGTGGGAGACATCTTTCCTGCCTCTGGTTCCATACATCATTTTTCACCTCTGAGATTCATATACAAGTTCCCCTATGAAGTTATAACCATCGGATGCAACATGTCACCACCATTTTCACTGCACTATTTCCTGCACAATAGCTTTCTGAGAGTTCTGGTCTCTAAAAACGGGAGCAAGGAAAAATTTTAGATCCTTTAAAAAGCAGCAACCGCTTTGAATCAGCAATTTCTGGCCTAGAAAAGCATCCCATGGACTCCTCACAGCAGGCTGCAGACACGGATGTATGAGAACCAACACTGCAGTGTTGCTTGAACTGGTGAAAAACTGGGGGTCCAACCCATCACTGAGTTCCCTCTAGAGTAATTTCACAGAATGAAATTCTATGTGACAATGAAAAAAGGAGGTGTATGCATAGAACAGACCTGCCTGAACGTCCTATGTTTATCAAAAGCCAGAGTTGCAGGACAGTAAATTAAACATGCCAGGGCTTTTCCGCTGGTGTTGCCCCCTCCATCCTTTCCTGTGGTCCTGGGGACAGACCTGTCCTAAAAACCTCAAACTATGTCCCTGCCCTCCGGTTCTGGTTAGAACTCAGAAGAGACTGGAAGGAAGAAGTGGAGGGCAAACTTATTTCCCTGGTTCTCTGTCTGCAAGCTGGTTGGGCCCCATGACTTGGGCTTCTGTGGGGTGCACCTTCTCTGCCTTCAGGTCTAGAACTACTCCCTCCATTCTAGGGGGGTGACAACGTCCGCTGTTAAAGTCCGAGGGGCCTGCAATTTTCCTTCATTCACGCTGCTACAGCTTTATACCTAATTCGGATATTAAACTTTCCTCACTTTGTTTTACTTTGATGTGCTATTTGATTAATGTTCCGACTCTAACTGGTACACATAATACAATCTCATTTTTTACAACAATGCTTTTCATATATGGGCAGATGTCTGGAAAGATGAAACCAAGCTGTACATAGCTGTAAAGTGTAGAAAGTAGATTTGAGAGAAGAAAGATAAGGGACTACAACTATTATATTACCTACTCCTGTATTATTTGAATGTTTGTGATGAATCTATGTTACATTATATAAAATGAATTATAAATTTCTTATAATGAACTACTAATTTAAATAACAAAAAACACCCACACCCAAATACAAAAAACAAAATCAGTAACTTAATTTCCTGATCAATAGATCTTGGGTTTCTGAACCACAATCTAGCTACTAAGAAAGAGCTCATTTATCCAGCTGATTTCATGTCAGCAGGATGAAATTCATAAAAATACGTGTTTCAAAGAATTTATTGATGTTTCTGGATATAACGGGGGTAACTCAGCAATTACAAAAGTTCTTTCAAATTTCCTCAATGAGGCTTGATTAATGGAATTATTGGATCTCATGATTTAAGGTTTTACTTATAACTTCTGGTTCAAGATGGCAGAGTAGAAGGACGTGTGCTCATCTCCTCCTGCAAGAGCACCAAAATCACAACTAGCTGCTGAACAACCATCGACAGGAGGACACTGGAACTCACCAAAAAAAGGTACCCCACATTGAAGGACAATGGAGAAGCTACAACGAGACGCTAGGATGGGAGCAATCACAATAAAATCAAATTCTATGCCCACTGGGTGGGTGACCCACAAACACAACAATAATATCAAAGTTCTCTCACTGTTGTCAAGGTTCTGAAGGCCACTTGCCAGCCTGAGGACCTGACAAGGGACTGAGAATCCCCAGGGAATCCGACTGTGAAGGCCAGTGGGACCCAGAGGACTGGGGGAAACAGAGACTCTAGTCTTGGAGAGCACAAACAAAACCTTGAGCTCACCAAGGCTCAGAGGAAAGGAGCACTGACTCACTGCATAGGAAACTGAACCAACACTACCTGCTAGTGTTGAAGGGTCTCCTGTGGAGGTTTGGGTCAGCAGGGGCTCACCATAGGGATGCGGGGACTGGCAGCAGCTGTCTGGGAAGGTCGCCTTTGGTAAAAACCCTCTTGGAGGTCACCATTAACCCAACCATAGAGCCCAAAGACCCCAGGGCTGGGTGGCCTCAGGCCACAAAACTACCAGGGAGGGAGCACAACCCCACCCATCCATGGATAGTTGGATTAAAGCTTTACTGAGCAAGGCCCTGCCCACCAAAGCAAGACCCAGTTTTTCCCACTATCAGTCCTTCCTTGCATAAGAGGAAGCTTACGCAAGCCTCTGAGCCTCCATCAGAGGGCAGACAGAAGAAGCAAGAAGAAGTACAATCCCACAATGACTGAAACAAAACCACAATCCAGAAAGCTAATCAGCATGAAAAAGCAGAAAGTTATGTCCCAGATGAAGAGACAAGACAAAACCCCAGGAAAACAACTAAATGAAGTGGAGATTGGCAACTTTCCAGAAAAAGAATTCAGAATAATGATAGTGAATATGATTCAAAATCTTGGAAAAAGAATGGAGGTGAAGATTGAGAAGATGCAAGAAATGTTTACCAAAGACCTGGAAGAAATAAAGAACAAATAAACAGATGAATAATACACTAGAAGGAATCAATAGCAGAATAACTGAGGCAGAAGAACGGATAAATGACCTGGAGGACAGAATGGTAGAAATCACTGCTGCCGAAAAGAATATAGAAAAAAGAATAAAAAGAAATGAAGACAGCCTAAGAGACCGCCAGTAAAATGAAGTGAAGTTGCTCAGTCGTGTCCAACTCTTTGAGATCCCATGGACTGTAGCCTACCAGTCCATAGCCTTCTCCGTCCATAGAATTTTCCAGGCAAGGGTACTGGAGTGGGTTCTTCCCAAGCCAGGAATCGAACCCAGGTTTTCTGCATTGCAGGCAGACGCTTTGCCCTCTGAGCCATCAGGGAAGAGACCTCTAGGACAACATTAAATGTACTATCATTCACATTATAGGGGTCCCAGAAGGAGAAGAGAGAGAGTGAAAGGATCTAAGAAAATATTTGAAGAGATAATAGCTGAAAACTTACCTAACATGCGGAGAAGGTAATGGCACCCCACTCCAGTACTCTTGCCTGGAAAATCCCACGGATGGAGGAGCCTGGTGGGTTGCAGTCCATGGGGTCGCTGGGGGTCGGACATGACTGAGCGACTTCACTTTCTCTTTTCACTTTCATGCATTGGAGAAGGAAATGGCAACCCACTCCAGTGTTCTTGCCTGGAGAATCCCAGGGACGGGGAAGCCTGGTGGGCTGCCGTCTATGGGGTCACACAGAGTTGGACACGACTGAAGTGACTTAGCATAGCATAGCACAGCATAGCATACCTAACATGGGAAAGGAAATAATCAACCAAGTCCAGGAAGCACAGAGAGTCCCAGGAAGGATAAACCCAAGGAGGAATAAATACACTGAGACACATAGTAATCAAACTGACAGAAATTAAAGGCAGAGATAACATATTAAAAGCAACAAGGGAAAAATGACAAATAACATACAAGGGAATTCCCATCAGGTTATCAGCTGATTTCTCAACAGAAACTCTACAAGCCAGAAGGGAATGGCATGACATATTTAAAGTGATGAAAGGGAAGAATCTACAACCAAGAATAATCTACCTGGCAAGACTCTCCTTCAGATTTGATGGAGAAATCAAAAGCTTTCCAGACAAGCAAAAGTTAAGAGAATTCAGCACCACCAAACCAGCTTTACAACAAATGCTAAAGGAACTTCTCTAGGCAGAAAACAAGAGAATGAAAAGCCCTACCTAAAGAATTTTAACCCCAAACAATTAAGAAAATGGTAATCAGATCAGATCAGATGAGATCAGTCACTCAGTCATGTCCAACTCTTTGTGACCCCATGAATTGCAGCAAGCCAGGCCTCCCTGTCCATTACCAACTCCCGGAGTTCACTCAGACTCATGTCCATCGAGTCAGTGATGCTATCCATCCATCTCATCCTCTGTCATAGGATCATACAAATAGATAATTATATTAAATCTCAGTTCAGTTCTGTTCAGTCCCTCAGTCATGTCCGACTCTTTGCGACCCCATGAATCGCAGCACACCAGGCCTCTCTGTCCATCACCAACTCCTGGAGTTCACTCAGACTCACGTCCATCGAGTCAGTGATGCCATCCAGCCATCTCATCCTCTGGCGTCCCCTTCTCCTCCTGCCCCCAATCCCTCCCAGCATCAGAGTCTTTTCCAATGAGTCAACTCTTTGCATGAGGTGGCCAAAGTACTGGAGTTTCAGCTTTAGCATCATTCCTTCCAAAGAAATCCCAGGGCTGATCTCCTTCAGAATGGACTGGTTGGATCTCCTTGCAGTCCAAGGGACTCTCAAGAGTCTTCTCCAACATCACAGTTCAGAACCATCAATTCTTCGGTGCTCAGTCTTCTTCACAGTCCAACTCTCACATCTATACATGACCACTGGAAAAACCATAGCCTTGACTAGACGGACCTTTGTTGGCAAAGTAATGTCTCTGCTTTTGAATATGCTATCTAGGTTGGTCATAACTTTCCTTCCAAGGAGTAAGTGTCTTTTAATTTCATGGCTGCAGTCACCATCTGCCGTGATTTTGGAGCCCCCCAAAATTATAGGGGACTGGAATGCAAAGGTAGGAACTCAAGAAACACCTGGGGTAAAAGGTAAATTTGGCCTTGGAATATGGAATGAAGCAGGGCAAAGGCTAATAGAGTTTTGCCAAGAGAATGCGCTGGTCATAGCAAACATTAAATGTAAATGGATTAAATGCACCAACCAAAAGACATTGATTAGGCAGATGCGAACATGTGCATGTATGCACTTCCACTTACCATATCATTCTGCTTGACCCCTCAAATTGTATGTAATTATTTTATATTGTTAGGTTAATCATGTTCCCATTATGGCTTGTGATTATAATTGTCTTTTTTTGTCTGGCTATTGACTGTGAAAATTGATAAACATTTTTTACTATTGTGATTATGTAACTATTACTCACTTAATAGCATTGTATCATGATTGGTCAAAAGAAAAATTATGGAATTCTAGCTCTCCAAAACAACCACTTAAGAGAAAAACTTGCAATCACTTTTTAAAATCTAGATGCATATCAGAATTATCTTGGAATTTTTTGAAAAATACAAATGTCTAAATATTGCTTTTCTTTTTTTTTTTTTTTGCCAGAGCTCCAGATAGATTTCTAATGAGCAGCCTTGTTTAAAAACAATTGGACTATATGAAGATCTTTTACTAGCTACTTTGTTTCACCTTTTCTCTTTCATATTCAGTGCTCTCATTTCATTTAGTTTACATTTTCCAATTTCTCCATCTCTCTCTTTTTTTAATGTTCTTTCTTAAGCCTTTATCAAGCATAGTAAAAAAAAAAAAACTCTTGTCTACATATATATAAATGATATGTATATTTTAGAAAACATGAATTTTTGCCTAACTAAAAAATTTATGACACTTTGATTCCACTTGTTTGAGTTAGTATGAATAGAATGCTAGATTTCTAGTTTTAAAAAATAGATATGCAACAAGTAATAAAGTTGTACTGTATAGCACATGTAACTATAATCAATATATTGTAATAACCTATAATGGAAAATAATTTCAAAAATAACATATGCATATATGTATAACTGAACCACACACACCAAAAAGCATTCTACTTTTTGAAATTTAGTAATGTTTATCTTTTTGCCAGTTTTTCTAAATGTCCTATGGACATCTAATAACAACATATGAGATACAAAATTTTAAATATATTTCTAACGGGTATGATTAATATAAATTAAATCTATTATATTTAAATTATTAATGAGACCATTCAAGATGCTCCTATTCTTTTTTCTGCACTTGATAAAATATTCTCTGAGAAATGTTAATATGTCTCACTATGATTATATACAGCATCAGACTTTATTTTTTTGGGCTCCAAAATCATGACAGATTGTGATTGCAGCCATGAAATTAAAAGGCGCTTACTCCTTGGAAGGAAAGTTATGACCAACCTAGATAGCATATTCAAAAGCAGAGACATTACTTTGCCAACAAAGGTCCGTCTAGTCAAGGCTATGGTTTTTCCAGTGGTCATGTATAGATTTGAGAGTTGGACTGTGAAGAAGCTAAGCGCTGAAGAATTGATGGTTCTGAACTGTGGTGTTGGAGAAGACTCTTGAGAGTCCCTTGGACTGCAAGGAGATGCAATCAGTCCATTCTGAAGGAGATCAGTCCTGGGTGTTCAATGGAAGGACTGATGCTAAAGCTGAAACTCCAGTACTTTGGCCACCTCATGCGAAGAGTTGACTCACTGGAAAAGACTCTGATGCTGGGAGGGATTGCGGGCTGGAGGAGAAGGGGACAACAGGGGATGAGATGGCTGGATGGCATCACTGACTTGATGGATGTGAGTTTGAGTGAACTCTGGGAGATGGTGATGGACTGGGAGGCCTGGCATGCTGCAATTCATGGGGTCACAAAGAGTCAGACACAACTGAGCTACTGAACTGAACTGAACTGATGATTCGGTTCTTTCTTCTGATTTTTGCTTTATGTATCTTTCTTTCTTTGTTGTTAAGGTATCTAATGGTTTATCATGTCTATCTTCTTTGTGAATGGTACCTTTTATGATTAAAAATATTTATCTTTGTTTCATTTAAAATAAATAATTATTTTAAATAAGAAGAAATGATAGAATTTTTACAAAAACTAAAGTTTTACTTATATTACATCATATATCAACTTTCTTAAGATTTCAGTAACAAATATTTTTATTTCATTTTCTGGAGGATTTTTTTTTAGTATATTCCATTACAGTATAATATCTGAGATTAAAGTTATTTTTATGCTCTGTCTGTATTTAATTGGTGGGTTTTAGTTCCTCACATGGAAATTTCATTTTGTGTCAGGACTTTGGAATTGGAGGTTTTGCTACTTCAAAATATAGCACTTCCTTTGGGAGTTGGGGCCATTATAATAAAGCCAAGTGGGATACAAGTTACTTTCCAGAAAAACCAAAGCATGTAAGAATGCATATTTTTTACTTTTAGAATTTTACTCCCATGAAATCAACACATGTCTAGTAAATTAGATATGTTAATTAGCAAGTTTTTATTGAGGACAAATTTGATTTTTAAAAAGGCTATATATTTGAGGGGGCTTCCCTGGTGATTCAGTGATAAAGAATCCACCTACCAATGCAAGAGACATGGGCTCGATTCTTGGGTTGAAAAGATCCCTTGGAAAAGGAATGGCAACCCATTGCAATATTCTTGCCTGGGAAATTCCATGGACAGAGGAGCCTGGTGGACTATAGTCCATGGGGTTGCCAAGAGTTGGATGTGAATGAGTGACGGAGCCCCCTCCGCCCCACACGGAGCCCCCTCCGCCCCACACACATATCCACAATCCTATTCACAAATCCAGAGACCCCTGTTTAGGAAATTCTCATAGATAGAATATCTATTAAGTTTAACAACATTATCTATTTAAATTAAACAAAATATAACAATACAATTCTCAATAACGTAAGTAGTAAGAAAACTATGGAAACAGACAACATGATTAGGAAAATGAAAATCTTCTTGGTGAACTGTTGGGAATGTTTTGAGAAGAATTGAGAAGAATTTAATTCAATTTGAGAAGAATTACTTTTTAAATTTCATTGTCAAAGAAGGCTCTCAGGTGGTTTTTAAGGGGGGAAATGTTCTTTCCGTTGACTCTTTGTCAGAAATATTATAGGTTCCCCCATGAATTACGTGTTTTCTGAAATACCACTTTGCAAATGCCACTCTATTCATAACCGGAAGCTCAGTGTGTTCCTTAGAGCTGAATTCCAGTTGGCAAGGCTTCAATTTTTCTAATTCCTCACCAACAGAAGTTTGTTTTTAAATTCTCATTAGGCCACAGCAGGTCCTTGAGGCCACTGGTTAAAACTCACTAAGGTTCTGGAACACAAATGCTTAGTTTCTTGTTTTTTAATTGCCAATTTCAACTTCTTTATGGCAGGTTACCTGGAGCTCAAATTTTATTTCTGGAATGGTCCTTTGAGTCACCAAACCCTGGGACATCCCTGAGCAAGAAATGCTATCGAGTAAACAAGCGAATTTAATATGACAAATAACTTGTGCAGCCTAGCACAAAAAATCTGCATAGGTATATGTATGTATTTAAATGCATATAGCTACATCTATTTATAAAATGCTGAAACCAACATCAACAAGTAAGCGTGCAACAACAAGTTGGGAAATTAACTCTTGACAGGATTTATGCTGATTGGCGATTTGGATTCAGCACTTACACTTGTAGTTCGTAACTTATTTACCCTTTCATGCTAAACGGGGCAGAAACTGCTTTTACTTCTTCAACTTTCCAGACCTGTTTCCCCCAATTGTCTGGAAAATTTATATGGTAATTTTTCCTTAAAAACATTTTATAGTTCAATTACATTCTTAATGCCAATGATTCTAATATATAGAATAAACACAGACATCCTTGCTTCACAACCCCAACCCTTCTCTTTTCATGGATAACCCTGTGAATAGATATAAGCGTGTCAGTCTCTTTTCTTGTACCTCATGTTTATAAATGTCTTTCTATTTTTCCTCATCAACAGTATTGTACTGCTTCTGTTTTTCAGAGGCACACATGTTTACTTAGCAGCATGAGTAGGGAACATTTTGATGTTACTAAATTATATTTATTTCACTATTTTAATGGAAATAAATACTCAGTTGGATGGATATTCCATAACTAAATGTTCCCTTTCTGAGGGGCATTAAAGTTGTTTCCATTATTCCATTATGTACAATTCCACAATAAACATCCCTGACTGTACAACTTTATGCATGCGGCAGCCTGGGCTGGCTTCATGGATGGGCAGTGTTTGCATCCACACAAGGCTGAGTGCTCAGAAGAGGGCCCTCTCTGGTTTAATGTTTTGTTGTTACTGTCTTGAAATTCTTAATTATTTTTGAACAAGGGTCCTGCATTTTCCTTTTGCACTGAGCCCTACAATTTAAGTAGCCAGTCACATGGTGGTCTTTTGGAAAGATTAGAATAAAATTTCAGAGTCAAGCTGTGTGTGTGTATTACATTTTGTTAGGTCCTGTCCAACTGCCCCCTTCTCTAATACTATACTAACAGAATGTGAGATAGTTCCTGTTGACAGGACTTTTTCTGGCCAGTACAATGCACACACACATAAACATTTCATTGGTAGCATTTCATTTTTTGTTAATATTTCACTATTATTTAGTCTGTTTTCCCTGAATAGTGGAGTTGAGATCATAATAGGGTTGGATGAATAATTTTCAACCCTATTGTTTTACTTTTTTTCTGCCTTTCAAGTATTTTTCACCTTGTGATGCTTGTTGAAGAGGACACCAACTCCCCTGGGAAGAACTGGAGATTCCAGCCAGCTGTGAGAACAGACCTGTGGGAGTCCTGGAGGAACTGAGCAGACAGAGAGACCTTGGCTACTGGGATCAGACCTGCTTTTGTATCTGTTTTCATTGTAACCTGGACAAGGTCCCTCATTTTTCTGAGCCTCAGTTTTCTCATCTACCAAATAGGGATAATTGTAATCCAGACCTCATTTGGCTGTTGGATTCAATGAAATAAATTATACATGGGCCATTCTGAGTAGTGCTAGGTGTTACCTCACTGTAGTTTTGATTTGCATTTCTCTAATGATGAGTGATGTTCTGCATCTTTTCACATGTTTGTTGGCTGTGTGTATGTCTTCTTTGGAGAAATGTCTGTTTAGGTCTTCTGTCCACTTTTGATTGGGTTGTTTGTTTTTCTGGTATTGAGTTGTATGAACTGCTTGTATATTTTGGAGATTATATAATGGAATATTGCTGCTGTTGCTAAGTCACTTCAGTCATGTCTGACTCTGTGCGACCCCATAGACGGCAGCCCACCAGGCTCTGCCATCCCTGGGATTCTCCAGGCAAGAACACTCAGCCACAAAAAGGAATGCATTTGAGTCAGTTCTAGTAAGGTAGATGAACCTAGATCCTATTATACTGAGTGAGGTAAGTCAGAACAAGAAAAACAAATATCATATAGTAATGCATATATATGGAATCTAGAAAAATGGTACTGATGAACTTATTTTCAGGGCAAGAACACAGGTGCAGACATAGAGAGCAGACTTGTGGACACAGTGTGGGAAGGAGAGAGTGGGATGAATGGAGACAGCAGCACTGAACTATATCTGACCATATATAAAACAGAGCTAATGGGAAGCTGCTGTATAACACAGGGAGCTCAGCTTGGCACCTGTAATAACACAGGAAGCTCAGCTTGGCACCCTGTAACAACCTAGAGGGCTGGGACGGGGTAGCAGGTGGGAGGGAGGTTCAAGAGGGAGGGAACATATGTATACTTATGACTGATACATAGTGTTGTATGGCAGAAACTAACACAACCTTGCAAAACAATTATCCTCCAATTAAAAATAAATTTCAAAAATTGTACATGGGGCTGGCTCTTTCTTAAGGCCCATAGGCTCAAGCAATCTTTCTCTTTTACTCACTCTCAAAACAGCTAAAAGTCTTACCACCTCTAGAAAATACAGGGAAAAGCAAATACACATTCATCTCAGAAATTTAAAAAAAAATCTCATTTTTACCTGTGATGACATTTATAGACACTGGAAAGTTTTCATATACCTCCTAGATAAAGGTTATAACCTAACAAGTCTTTTTTAAGAAGGGCTGGAGGGGTGGGGGACCCAGGAACATGCATTTTGATAAGCATTTCAGGGGATTCTAATGCAGGTGGCTGATGCACCACACTTGGGAAATGCTGTCCTGGGAGCTGAATTTAAACTAATGTTTCTGATGCTGTTTAATTAACAGACAGTAATAAAAATAAGTAATTGCTTTAGAGCTGCTCAAGTTTGCCTTTCCAGGTAAACGAGCAGACCTTCGTGCCTGTCCTCACCACCTGTCTTCTTCCCGTCTAGACAATACTTAACACTCTAGATATTCCAGATCTTACACATTCATACTTTTGCTCACACTGTTTTCTTTCCTGGAATGTAAGCTCCTACTCATGCCTTAAGGCCCTTCTGAAAAACCTCGTTCCCTCTGGGGGTGTCTATTGTCATACTCAGGCAGAATCCCGGGCTTCCCTCTTTGTGTCTTCATGGCACACTTGTCCTTTGAATGAGTCTTTGTTTATGTGACTACTGTTTCAGGGTTAAGCTGTGGCCTCCTTAAGGCCAGAGACTAAAGCTTGTTCATTTTTGTATTTTCAGCTTCTGATGCAGACGATTCTCACTGATATGCCAGCTTTCTCCAACTGCGTATGCATCTATTTCCCACTTCCACTACTGGAGTCCTGGAATCTCCTCCCCATGCTTTGATCATTCCTTTAATGGTCTCTCATTCTTTGGTGAGTGCTTATATGCAGACAAGCTTCTTCCTACCAAAGGGATTTTGCACCTGCCATTCCTTTTGCCAAGAAAGTTCTGCCTGTAGATTTTCATGCAGCGTATTTTCTTCTCTTATTCAATTCAGTCTCTGCTCAGACTGTCCTCTAGAAGAAAGTTACTGACCACCCATTCCAAACCCACATCACCAACCCACAAGTCACTCTGTTATCCTGGCCTGATTAATTTACTGTATGGTACTCCTCATCATCTGAAATTCTCCTGGGTATATATGCACTTCTTTACAGTCTGACTTAGACATGGTATTGCCATGGTGGTGCCAGTGGTAAAGACCCTGCCTGCCAATGCAGGAAACACAAGAGTTGTGGGTTTGATCCTTGGGTTGGGAAGATCCCCTGGAGTATGAAATGGCAACACACTCCAGGATTCTTGCCTGGAAAATTCCATGGGCAGAGGAGCCTGGTGATGGGGTCACAGAAAGTCAGACATGACTGAGCATGCATGCATGCAGAATAGAGAAGAGCCTTATTCATTTCTGCAACCTTGGCATGAAACAAATACCTGGCATAGACAGTGGACGTTTGCAGCTTACTGAATCAGTAATGCTCGCCTTTTTATGGACTGAAAGCCGAGGAGTGATCAAATCTCCAGAAGAGCTGTTACAGACACTGTTGGTGCCCAGCCAGCCTTCCCTTAATGAGAACCCACTCCTCTAACCTCCATTAGTGTTGGCAGCTAAAGCTGCCTCTTCTCAGAAGACTGGGAGTGCTGAACAGGGGATTACGCATCTCTTTTCCTGGGGCTGACGGTAGTCAATGACTGATTGGTATGGATGTGCAAAAGGCCAGACCTTGCTTATAGACAGGGAGATCTATACAGTGTGATTTATGCGCCACAGGCTCCTATGGAGGAGGACAAACGTAGAGTTTCCAGGGATTATGTCTTCACTCAGTTCCTTTTCTTCCCTCCCATTATTATCCCCTTCCTTTTCTTACAGATTTATCTTGAGAGCTCGTCCTCAATAAATTGCTGGCATCTGCCTCCCTGTCTCAGGCTCTGCTCCTAGTGAGTCCATTCCATGACAGTGGTGTTCCCTGGAGGAATATAAGACCAAAAATCTATGTCTTTATTCCTAAGGGGGCAGGAAAATAAAGAGCTAGTCACAGATACATCAGGAAGACAAGCCTGAGGTGAAACAATAATAGATTAAGGATTGGATGTTATTCATGTCCTGCTGACCAAACTCCCTACCCAAAGTGAAATAAAGCAAATCTGATTCCCAGTTTTTTACTCTGGCCTCCAATATCAATTACCAGACTGATGGGCTACTTTCTGATTCATAGATTTATTCAATAAAAACTACATGTGGGACATGGATTTCAGTGATGAGTTTTCAATAGTGAATAAGACCAACACTCTAGGCTCTGGGGCCAGAGAGCCTTCGCTCAAGCACATCCCAGCAATGACTCTAGACATGTCAGTGAACTTCCTGATCCTCATTTCCTCCATGAAAAAAGTATATAAATACCTGCTTTATGGGGTTAATATGGGGATTCAACCACTTAGCATGGCATTTAATAAGGTCCAACTTGGTGCTAGCAATTAGAGCTAGCATAAAAGACTATTTCTCTCCAAAAGTGATTTATGTGTTAGTATGGGAATCCCTTGATTCCTAGCAAATTGAAAAATCAAATTCGATCAGGGGACAGAACATCTGGGAGCTCTTTGAGCTGTAACATGAAGTATCAATAGATTAAATTTAATACAACTAGATGTATAAATGTATGCATAAAGCAGATATCATCTCATTCTCATTATAATATTGATGATGGTATCAGCTTTCAACATTTAAAGAAAATTTACAACAGGAAAATAATTAAGCTTAAAACATAAGTATCTGTTTCTTCTGCAAATTTGAGAAAAACAAAACAACAACCTTATATTTTATGTTAGCGGTGTCCCCAGAAAATACTGAGTTCCTGAGGGAGGCTCACTTGGGAGCCTCTGATCTGAGGTCTCTCCTGGCTGTGGTCTACAAAGTAAATAGCTGGAGGCTTTTTCTTTTATTTCTTTCTGCAGTGGAAACTATGGACAGGGATTACATCACTAGCTCAGATGAATTTTATTTTTCGTATTAGCTAAGGCCCTGAAACGCTGCTGCGACAATGCTTTGCCAGTCAATTTCTGTTTTAATTGTGTGAGAAAGTATTTAAAGAAAATAAAAATGTTTTGTCGAAGCTAACATAAATTAAAGTTCATTTTTGTTTTCAATGAGAACAACCTTCTGCCACTTCTTTCTTCTTGAATTATGGCCTGTCCTGTGCGGATTATATAAATGTGTGCCCCAGAGATGATCCAGCTGGAATATGCCAGCTTTTCACAAGGCAGTTTGACCCAAAAACTGGGTGGCAAGGATGGGACCTATTGGCTCCAGGTGTATGTGCTGCAGGAGGAAGGAACGACACTCTAGTTTGCTTTTTCCCTACACAGTTCCACAGGAAGTTATGATTTTCCTTAAGGAAGAGGATTTGAAATAGAGAGGATTTTTCTGCTCTCAGAAAACAGAACACTCGGTAAGGTTCAACACCTTTCTCATGTGTCCGTGTCCTCATTTCCAGACTCTGGAAATGTTAATATAGGGATTACCATTAAGAGTTCTGTCCTACTTGGGGAGACACAGTCTCCTTTTCCTCAGGGGTCTGTTTCATACACTGAGCCTGCCGGGAGGCTTACTGTACTAGTCAGTCACTCTGGACACAACGGCGGTGTTGCAGTCTCGAGGAGGAGCCTGAGCCTTTAGCAGCGACAAGGCAGCTGCCTACACACTTGCATCCTTCCCTGGAGAAGGGAACGCGGCCTGTCTCTGGTGTCCTCTGATCTGTGTTCCTCTTTGAGGGCTCCTGTCTGAGGGAACAGCTGCTCCTCCTGCCCTCGGGGACTCTGTGCACAAATAAAAGCTGAGGAGTTACAGGACGAAGACTGTAATAACCAGAGCTGGTGAGTGCTTTAACTCAAGAGGCCAAAGGAGGTTCTTTGAGTTGGAATAAATACCTAAAACTTTTAACAAGTTCTTCTGCCTTTGGGCCTGCCTATTACAACGTCACTGAAATGAAAAACAGTAGATTTCCATTTCCTTCTGGGAAAATTAGAGCCTGGGGATCCTACTTAATGATTTCCTTCCTCCTCCCCCACCCCTCCCCACAAAGAAGGCTTGATTTTAGGGGCTTGAGTTCCTAGGAATGATTCCTCTCTGTTTATTCAATGTAAGAAAAGGTATCTTTCACATCTGCCTTCCCTTCCTTCCCACCTAGGCTCTAAGTTGTTTGAGGACAGGGGTAAAAACCTGCCTTTTTATTTATATATCTTATGTCTAAACTTTAGTGGGTTGCTTTGGAAAGAACAGACGCTCATTCCTTATTATTGAATGAACTTATAAAGGAAGGAAACAAAAAATAAAGGAAGGAAAGGAGGGAGAAAAGGAAGGAAGGAGGTTGTGGGGAGGAAGATCAGGTTTTGAGTAATTACCACATGCATAGCTCTGAGAACAGAAAAAGAAAATAAAATTGCTTTATATATCATTATGAAGGATTACTATACTTCTGATTAATCTTCTAAATGATTTGTATGCAATATATCAATTTACCCATACAGTACCCTTTTGAAGAAGATTTTCTCTCTTATCCTCATTTTACAGATAAGCAATCTGAGGCCCGAGCCAGAATACTTAAGAGTTATGGCAGAAACACTGACCACTCAATTCCAAAGCTTCAACTTTAAATGTTATTATTAGAATTTTAGTATACATTCTTTGCTCGATTTTTAACAATTTTTATTTTTGACAATCAGAAATTAACAAAACTGTAGACATAAATTTAGAGAAATATCAATAAAAATACTAAGAAAAAATGGTCTATACACCACAATTAAAAGCCCAAAATTGTCAGACTGGATAAACTAGCAAGCCCCAATATGTGATGCTAATACAAAATTCAATTTAAATAAAAAGAGACAACTAGGTTAGAATTATAAGGCTTGAAAAATATATACAACATTTATACTACAAAATATGTAGTGACCATCTTTAAATGAGATAAAGTATTGTTGTTGTTGTTCTTTAGCTACTAAGTTGTGTTTGACTCCTTTGCTACCCCATGGGCTATAGCCCACCAGGGTCCTCTGTCCATGGGATTCCCCAGGCAAGAATAATGGAGTGGGTTGCCATTTCCTTCTCTAGGGGATCTTCTGGACCCACAGACTGAACCTGTGTCTCCTGCAATGACAGGCGGATTCTTTACTGCTGCTATCAGGGAAGCCCTGAGACAAAGTATATTTTTGAACAAATATATTACCCTGGATAAAGATGTTTCATAATGGTAAAGGGGTTAGTTCATCAAGAGAATATAGTAATCCTAAACTTTTATGTGCCTAATAAAAAACTACAGAAGACAGTAAGCAAAAACAAATATAAGTGAAAGGAGAAGTATACAAATTCACAATTATTTTCTGAATTTTTTAACTTCCTTTCTTAGACATTGTTAGGGCAACTAGACTGAAAATCAGTAAGGATATGGGAGACTTGAACAAAATGGTGGACTCAAACTGGACCTAACTTACACTTATAAAGTGCTCAAAGAGTTGGATACAACTTAGGGACTGAGCAACAACAACAATCCAGTAACAGAAGGACCCAAGCTTTTCAAGTACACATGGAACGTTTAGTAAGATGGTAAAATTTTGGCCTTTGAAACAAATCTCAATGAATTAAAAAGATTCAAAACATACAAAGATCACAATAGAACTTAAATGAGAAGTGAATATCAGAATGATCTCTAGGAAGTCCTCAATATCTGGAAACTAACATACTTTCAAATTAACTATGCATCAAACTAAAAAATCAAAAGGGAAACGAAATACCATTTCATTTCTGTACTGCATGAAAATATAAACATGTCATAATGTGTGGTACGCAGCTACAGCAGTATTCAAAGAGAATTTTATAGCACTAAATGTTAATATTAGAGGAAAAAAAAAGTCTCAACTCAGTTACCTCAGCTTCTACATCAAGAAAGCAGAAAAAAAAAAAGAGCAAGTTAGACCAAAGCAAGCAAAATGAAGGAGAAAAAGAAAATAAGACTGGAGAGTAATGAAAAAAAAATCAGAAAAACAAAAGAGAAAATCAATTAAACCAAAATCCAGAGTTTTGTGATCATTGTAATAAACTAGTGCTCAAGCTGGTCAAGGAAAAAAGAGACAGAGAGACAGAAGGTATATATATTATCACCATCAGGAATGAAAGAGGTGACATCCCCACAGATTGTATAGATATTGATAGGATAACAGGCAAATATTTTGAACAACCTCAAGCCATTAAATTTTGCAAAGTAAATGAAATGGATAGATCCCTTGAAAGATAGACTGTCAAAACTCATTCAAAAGGAACAGATAACCTTGTACCTCTAAATCTATTAGAGAAATTGGAAACTCCAGACTCAGATGGATTCACTGGTGAATTCTACCAAATATTTAAAGGAGGAAATATTAACAATTCTAAAAACCCCTTTCATAAATTTTAAGAGGAGAGACTACTTTGCAACTCATTTTATGAGGTCAGTGTTTTCCTGACAACAAAACCAGGCAAATATATTACATGGAAAGAAAGCTAAATACTAACATCCCTCATGAGCACAGATGCAAAATAATTTTAGGAAACAATATCAAAAGGCAATTGCATCCTGACCAACTAGAGTTTATCCTAGGAATGCAAGGTTAGTTGAAGAAGCAATCTATATAATTTACTATACTGAGAGATTGAAAAAGGAAAAACAAACAAAAAAGATGTGATAATCTCAATAGAGAAAAAGCATTTGGCAAAATCCATAATCCATTCTGGATAAAAGCTCTCATCAAACCTCAAAAGGAAGAAAACATTCTTAACTTGAAAAAAAGGCATTTACAAAAAGTATATAGCTACTACAATATTTAGTAGTGGAAGACAATGCTTTCCTTCCAAGATAAAGAACAAAGCAGGAATGTGTCTCTTCATCACTTTTATTCAGCATTGTACTGGAGATTCTAGTTTGTGCAATGTGCAATAAAAATTAAATGAAATGCATCTGGGTTGGCAGGGGAGAAGTGAAATTATTTTTATTTGGAGACAACATGATTATTTGTACAGAAAAAATCCTACAGATCTACTAAAAACCTACTAGAAAAATGACTAAGTTTAGTAATTTTCCAAGATCAATATACAAACGTTAACAGTATTTCCTTATTCTAGCAACACATAATCTGAAAATGGAATTGAAAGTGCCATTTACCATTGCATTAGACGTTGCAGTTCTTGGGGAAAGTTCTGCAGCTAGGACCCTCTCTCTCTCTCTCTCTCTCTGAGTTAGGTATCCTGGAGACTGAGCTATTTTCAGCACTGCCTTCACTTGTCCCAGTCCAGAGGGCTCAATTCCTGCTCCGACAACTCCACCAATACTGTGCTCATCAATATTGCCAACAGCCCCCATGTGGACCATTATATTTCCCCATATAAAAATGACTGTTGCATAGTTTTCAAGGCAGAAGCCTGGTGTGCCTCCCTTTGCCTGGCAAAGGCATAAGGCTATCCTTTTTAACTTCATGCCCTCTCCTACCCTGCAACCAGTAAATAAATAAATAAAAATTACCCTTCTTTCTTAATCTCTTTATTGACTCTCTTGGTTCTTTTAATACCACTAGGAAACATTTCAATAAATTTTGTGGATTACATTCTGGAATGATCTCCATGATGATGATGTTTCCTTTGTTCATTACATGCGCACTAATGCTGAAACTGAAGCTGCAATACTTTGGCCACATGATGCAAAGAACTAACTCATTGGAAAAGACCCTGATGCTGCGAAAGATTGAAGGCAGGAGGAGAAGGAGATGATAGAGCATGAGATGGTTGGACGGCATCACCGACTCGATGGACATGAATTTGAGCAAGCTCCGGGAGTTGGTGATGGACAGGGAAGCCTGGCGTGCTGCAGTCCATGGGGTCGCAAAGAGTCAGACACGACTGAGTGACTGTGCACAGATTTAGCCATTGAATTTTACATATTGCATTAAAAACACACTTATATTGTGGGGATGATATACCCAAAAGAATTCTTGTTCCCATGAATATGTGCTACAGCAGCGTGGGGCAGGGTTGGCACGCTACGTGGGAAGAGCATGGACTAAACATGAAGACAGAAAGTAGCAAAGTGGGTAAAATATTTATCTGGCCTTCTATTTTTGAGTAATTTGGTGTCTAATTCATAGTTTTCTTGTCTAATTCTCTTCCTGCTATGATCCAGGATGACAAATGCCTGAATGAGTGACTCAAACATCTTGAGTTCATATTCAGTGATCTCCCACGGCCACATCCTGAACCTTGCAATCCCTGGAATCTGCTCCTTTGCCTCTAAGCCATAAATTTAGATTTTCCAGTTTCTGACCACAATTTCCAGTCATTTCAGCCTGCTCAGGGAGTTTCTCCCACATCCTCTATCCTTGGACTTCATCTAATTCCCCCAGTCTCTCTAACTTCTCTCTATTTAACTCTTTCTTCTGTCTCTGATACCCTTAAACATTGCCTCTGTCACTCTTTAGACTGACAACATTCTCGGTTTCCTCCACCCTCTGACCTTTGGTGCATCTCTGTGTGCTCAGACTTTCCAGTGCCTCTGGACTGATCTGATTTCTGGAGAAGTAAACATCAAGACATACACACCCAGTACACTCACATGCACGTGCAGGACATGTGTTTCTAATCTACCATGCCATCTTCCTCTGTGTATATGGGGTATTGTATATGCCTGAATGTGATACATGTGCAGTGTTGGGGCTTCTTACGTTCTCAGTTCATGCTGTCTTGTTTTCTGGTGTGGAGGTGCTTGGAAAAACAGCTTTGTGATTAGAAGAATGTCTGGTTAGCATGACACGTGAACAAGAGTAATGGTCCTTGTGACCGAGTTATTTTTACCAAGCAGATGATTTTGTCATCATTTCTCCAGGGCACCCACTTGCCTTAGGGCTGAATGGACACCACAATATTTGCTTCCCTAACTTCATTCCTTTTCCCAGTGTTTCTTAGTCTAGACAATTGCTTCTTCTTGGACCATTCACGTTTAGAGGTATTTCTAGCCTCACTCAGGATGATGTCTAATCTTGCTGACCCTGGAATCATTTTATCTCTTTAAGGTAACTTCGCATATTTCTGTTTTGATCCCTTAACATGTTGATTTTTTATTTTGGTACTTATTTCCAAATTCTAGGGTTCTTCTTATGTACTTACTGACACATACAAACAAGCACTCACACACACACACACACACATTCATGAGCACAGAACGTTCACAAATAATTAGACAACTATGTTCAATCCAAAAGGATGAAGGGTTTCACCAACTACATATTTTATGACAGCATACACACAGATGTCATCAACTTAGTTAAATGACACAGTGAGTCACCGGAAACCAGTGGCACTAAAGGAAATAGGGGATATTTCAAACTTTTTGACAAGCTATGATTGCAGCTCATGCTCAGATGCAGAAGGATAATGTGCAAAACCTGGAGGTAATGGCTGCTCCCCTCTTCCCTTTCCGTCTCTGAACTGTTTTATGTGCAGCTGTCACTATACATCACACAGCAAATTGGAAGCCAAGTCTGTTGAAAATGAATGTCTGAAGAAAGTAGATAAAACTGGGGACAAGGACCTCTCTACCTTAGAAACTTGCATAAAAAAAAAAAACAACAACACATACTTCCTGGATTCCTGGTTCACATGAGGTTTTGAGGATCAATTCAAACATTTGCTGAGAACCAAGTAGGTGAAAAGTGCTGAGAAAGATACTGAAGGAGAGGCTCAGATAAGTACAACTGGGTCACTGACAGGGGGAAAAAAAAAGTGCTCACAAAGCTATAATCCTAGAAGCAGATCTATGTTTGTCAACTGGTTGATTGACAGTAGACTCTAGTCAGTTTTTAAGGATCTGATCTCCCAATCTTCTCCTTTATAATTACTAAGAAAACTTTAAGTCATCTGTCTACGGTCTGCACGGTATGATCTCACTTCAGATTTTTGGTGAATTTATGTTACCTGAACTAACCCTTAAGTGCACAAGCTCTAAAATAGAAACTTTAGGCAGCAGGAGAAGGGATGAGCTCCACCCTCCCCCAAGAAGCTGTGCTGTGCTGAGCTTGGTTGCTCAGTCGTGTCTGATACTTTGCAACCCCATGGACTGTAGCCCTCCAAGTTCCTCTGTCTGTGGAATTCTCCAGCCAAGAGTCCTGGAGTGGGTTGCCATTTCCTCCTCCAGGGGATCTTCCCAACCCAGGGATCAAACCCAGGTCTCCCACATTGCAGGCGGTCTTTTTACCAGCTGGGTGACCAGGGAAGTCAGACCCCAAGAAGGAGTGGAGCCATTAATAACATGCATCCTACAACCACTTACAAAGGATTATAGATTGTTTTCCTTCAACCCCGTAGCTGTGATTTAAGGACAGTATGAAAACTGAGGGGATGGGTCACTCCAGGGAGGATAACAACACAGGATAGGCAAAGATAATATATTCTTCAAGTGCCCTGAAGCTTAGGATATTTGAATCCCTGTCAGAAATGGCCATATGAATTATACACTAGTCTATTGCCTATTGCATGAAATCTATCTTTTTATCTATCTAAATCTATCATCTAGCAAAGGAAAGTTTCTGTATTATTATAGAGGGTAGAGTTAGCTATAATTTACCTTTTCTTTCAGAAATTCCATCCTAACTTGACTTTTATTCAGTTCCTATTATTCCCTGAGAATGCTGCTGACAAGCATGATGTGGCAGTCAGTCAGTCCAATCTTTTGCTCTTCATTTGTTCACTCATTCACTCATTCATACAGAGCTGTTCAGGTTCAGGGGACAATGATATGAAAGACATAGCCTTCACTCCCCAGTAGGTCTTAGAGTAGTGAGTTGGACAGATAAATGAATAAATGACTCAAGGGCAATTATGCAAATACTGAGACAAAATTATAAGAGTTTAAAGGAGGATCAGCTGAGCTAGAACTGCAAGTGTCAGAGATGGGAAGACCTCCTAGAGAAGATGGCATCTGAGGGGTGTTTGGAGGGAGGAAAAGAGCCAAAGATATATCCTTGAGAGGAGTGGTATCATATGCAAGGTCCTGTGTGACATATATGTTTTTGAACCTTTGAAACATGAAAGGCTAATTGGGGACTGTGAAGAGATGAGGTTTGAGAAGAAAGGTAGGGATCAGATGAGGATTGTCTTGTAATCTGATAAAGTGAACCGAATCCCATAGAGGGAAATAGAAGGCTAAGTATGATCAGAGCTGCATTTGGAAGGACCCATCGGGCAGCAGGAAGCTGAACTGATTGGGGAGTGATGAGAGGGAGGCACAGAGATGAGTTAGGAAGCTGTTAACAACATCCAGAGAGGAAAGATGAAGGCCTGAATGCAGGTAGTGATGATGGAAAGGAAAGCAACACCCTGAGGGATGTTGAAGAGAATGAAATGGAAATGGGAGTAATAAAGAATCACTGGTTTAATGGAAGAAATGCCCTTTTCACCCCAATTAATGCTCAGTATAAATCTTTACATACAGTAGGTGCTCAAAATTTGTGAAAAGTGGGAAAAACATTTTTGATGTGCATGTCACCTAGATGCCTATGTAATTCTTTTAAGGATTGTTGATGATGATATTACCCAGTTTTTTGGATGAGGAAGGTGAAGCTTAAGAGAGTAAATAACTTTGCCAAAGTCACATAACCATACCTGCCTTGTAAGCCATTAAATTCCATTACTGTATGCAGAACCTTCAAGTAGTAGTATTAATAACAATTGTACATATCACAGGGAAAACTTTGAACAAAAGGCACAGCAGTTTGACAAAGAAAAACAAATGGCAAATTAATAAGAAAAAATGTTCAATCTCACTATTCAAAGTAGTACAAATCTAAACTATTTTAGTAGTGCCGTGTTCACAAGAGAGAAAATTCAAAAATAAGGATGTATGATGTCTTCTTTAAAATTTATCAAGTGGGCAAGTATTTTTTTAATAAAATGATACATGCAATATTTAAAACCTGGGAAACATACATATTTGGATGGTAATACAGTTTTAAAATAGATTTTTAAATAATTTTATTAATTTATTTAATTTTTACTGTGCAGGGACTTCATTGCTTGTGGGCTTTTTCCTCTAGTTGTGGTGAGTGGGGGCTACTCTCTAGCTGTGGTGCACAGGCTTCTCATTGCAGTGGCTTCTTTTGTTGCAGGGCACAGGCTCTAGGGCATGCAGACCTCAGGAGTTGAGGCTCTTGGGCTCTTGAGGACAGGCTTAATAGTTGTGGCATCTGGGCTTAGCTGCCTCAAGGCATGTGGGATCTTCCTGGAGCAGCGATTGAACCTGTGTCCCTTGCATTGGCAGGTGGATTCTTTACCACTGAGCCACCAGGGAAGTCCTGGTAATACGCTCAGTCATGTCCGACTCTTAGCGACCCCATAGACCGCAGCCTACCAGGCTCCTCCGTCCGTGGGATTTTCCAGGCAAGAGTACTGGAGTGGGGTGCCATTGCCTTCTCCGAAAGACAAATTATAAAGTATAACAAATACATTGAATGGTTTATGAATCAAAGGTACATCGCCTTACTTGCTTTCATAAGGAAAATATATTGTTGAATGCTGACAGCATTCCAGAAGCTTCCCACTCATCATCATCTTCCTATCCAAAGGTCACCTCTCTCCTTACTTTAACATCATAAATTTATTTTGCCTACTTGTGGATTTTGTATAAATGAAATAGTTTGGTCTTGCTTCCTTTATTTAAGGTTATGTTTATGAAATTTATCCACAGTGTGGGTATACAGCAGTACTTTGTTTCACTGTTGTTGCTGTGTAGCATTTATAGGGACACATCATGATTGGTATATTGTTATTCTATTGTTACCTAACAGAAGCAGAAGATATGAAGAAGAGGTGGCAACAATACACAGAACTGTACGGAAAAGATCTTCACAACCCAGATAATCATGATGGTGTGATCACTCACCTAGAGCCAGACGTCCTGGAATGTGAAGTCAAGTGGGCCTTAGGAAGCATCAATACGAACAAAGCTAGTGGAGGTGATGGAATTCCAGTTGAGCTATTTCAAATCCTAAAAGATGATGTTGTGAAAGTGCTGCATTCAGTATGCCAGCAAATTTGGAAAACTCAGCAGTGGCCACGGGACTGGAAAAGACCAGTTTTCATTCCAATCCCAAAGAAAGGCAATGCCAGAGAATGCTCAAACTACCGCACAATTGCACTCATCTCACATGCTTTGCTAGCATAGCTTTGCTATGCTCAAAATTCTCCAAGTTGGGCTTCAACAATACGTGAACTGTGAACTTCCAGATGTTCAAGATAGTTTTAGAAAAGGCAGAGGAACCAGAGATCAAATTGCCAACATCTGTTGGATCACTGAAAAAGCAAGAGAGTTCCAGAAAAGCATCTACTTCTGCTTTATTGACTTGGTCAAAGCCTTTGACTGTGTGGATCACAATAAACTGTGGAAAATTCTGAAAGAGATGGGAATACCAACCACCTGACCCTGAGAAATCTGTATGCAGGTCAGGAAGCAACAGTTAGAACTGGATATGGAACAACAGACTGGTTCCAAATAGGAAAAGAAGTACGTCAAGGCTGTATATTGTCACCCTGCTTATTTAACTTATACGCAGAGTACATCATGAGAAATGCTGGGCTGGAGGAAGCACAAGCTGGAATCAAGATTTCCAGGAGAAATATCAATAACCTCAGATATGCCAATGACACCACCCTCATGGCAGAAAGTGAAGAGGAACTAAAAAGCCTCTTGATGAAAGTGAAAGAGGAGAGTGAAAAAGTTGGCTTAAAGCTCAACATTCAGAAAACAAAGATCATGGTATCCGGTCCCATCACTTCATGGCAAATAGATGGGGAAACAGTGGAAACAGTGGCTGACTTTATTTTTTGGGCTCCAAAATCACTGCAGAGGTGATTTCAGCCATGAAATTAAAAGACGCTTACTGCTTGGAAGGAAAGTTATGACCAACCTAGACAGCATAGTAAAAAGCAGAGACATTACTTTGCCAACAAAGGTCTGTCTAGTCAAGGCTATGGTTTTTCCAGTAGTCATGTATGGATGTGAGAGTTGGACTATAAAGAAAGTTTATAAAGAAAGCTAGACTATAAAGATTGTGGACCTTATATCTTTTAAAATTTGCAGGATAAATCAAAATCAATATGAGATACCATCTCACGCTGGTCAGAATGGCTGCTATCAAAAAGTCTACAAACAATAAATGCTGGAGAGGATGTGGAGAAAAGGGAACCCTCTTACACTGTTGGTGAGAACGCAAATTAGTACAGCCACTATGGAGAACAGTGTGGAGATTTCTTAAAAAACTAGAAATAGAATTGCCATATGGCCCAGCAATCCCACTGCTAGGCATACACACTGAAGAAACCAGAACTGAAAGAGACACGTGTACCTCAGTGTTCATTGTAGCACTGTTTACAATAGCCAGGACATGGAAGCATAGATGTCCATCAGTAGATGAATGGATAAGAAAGTTGTGGTAGATAAACACAATGGAATATTACTCAGCTATTAAAATAACACATTTGAGCCAGTTCTAATGAGGCGGATGAAACTGGAGCCTATTATTTAGAGTGAAGTAAGTCAGAAAGAAAAACACTAATATGCAATATATGCATATTTTAACACATATATATGGAATTTAAAAAGATGGTAATGACGACCTTATATGCAAGACAGCAAAAGAGAAACAGATGTAAAGAACAGACTTTTGGACTCTGTGGGAAAAGGTGAGTGTGGGATGATTTGAGACAACAGCATTGAAACATGTATATTACCATATGTGAAATAGATGCCCATTCCAAGTTCGATGCATGAAACAGGGCACTCAAAGCCAGTGCACTGGAACAACCTAGAGGGATGGGATGGGGAGGGAGGTGGAAGGAGGGGTTTGGGACGGTGACTTAAGTATACCCATGGCTGGTTCATGTCAGTGTATGGCAAAAATCACCACAATATTGTAAAGTAATTAGCCTCCAATTAAAATAAATAAATTAATTTAAAAAATTTGCAGCATATACATATAAGCCTTTTTTAATATATCTATTCTAGATATCTTCTTCCATTCTTTGGAATGCCCTTCCAATATCTTAATAAAACAATTTTATGGACAAAAGTTCTTAATTTTAATCTAATCTATTAATTTTTTACTTTTTGGTAAGTGCTCTCTGTTTCCTGTTCAAGAAAACTTTTCTATTCCAAAGTCATGAATAAACTATCATAATTTTCTTCTAAAACCAATATTATTTTACCTTTTATATTTAGATTAAATATCTCTAGTATTGATTTTTAAGTTAGCATCAAAATTCATTTTTCTATATGAATATGTAATTGACATAGTATTATTTTTTTGAGATGACTACCTTTCTTTCACTGTTCTGAAAGAACTTCTTTTACTTAAATCAAATATTCATGTATTTGTCTGTTTCTAGAATATTCTGTTCTATTTGCCTTTTTGTATGTCTTGCTTCCATACCACACTATCTCAATTATTGCAAAATGAAAATGTTAGTTGCTCAGTTGTGTCCAGCTCTTTGCGACCCTGTGGACTGTAGTCTGCCAGCCTCCTCTGTCCATGGGATTCTCCAGGCGAGAATACTGGAGTGGGTTGCCTTACCCTTTTCCAAGTATCTTCCCCACCCAGGGATCAAAACTGGGGCTCCCATATGGCAGGCAGATTCTTTACCATCTGAGTCACCAGGGAAGATCCTCAATTAACGGAGCTTAATAGTAAGTCCTGATGTGTGGTAGTATAAGTTCTCTAACTCACTGTTAGAATTTCACCCTCAAGACTGTCATAGGCACTTTTAGTTCTTTGGATTTTCATCTAATTATTAGACTTAGCTTGTCAACTGAAAAACAAAAAACGACCTGCTTAGATTTTGACTGGAACTTCTTAGTCTTTAGATCAATTTAAATGTGTTCCAGGTGGTTCTAGTGGTAAAGAACCCGACTGCCAATGCAGGAGACATAAGAGACGTGGGTTCAATCCCTGGGTCAGGAAGATCCCCCGGAGGAGGACATGTCAACCCACTCCAGTATTCTCGCCTGGAGAATCCCATGGACAGAAGAGCCTGGCAGGCTACAGTCCATAGGGTAGCAAAGGGTTGGGCATGACTGAAGCAACTTAGCAGCAGCAGCAGAAAAGGTAATTTAAGTCTTTGCAACATGAATCTTCATATCCATAAATTTGTACAGCCCTGTTTATTCGGGTGTTAGGTCCTCTTGAAAATGTTTTGTAGCTTTCAATGTAGTGATATTACAAATCTGTTAGACTGATGTCTAGGTATCTGATATGTTTTGAAATATGCTGAATTATATCATTCACCAAATTTTATTTTCTAATTCATCGCTTGGAAATAATATTGGTTTGATACATTGATCTTGTACCCAATGATTTTGCTAAGTTCACTTATTAGTTCTAATAGGTTTTAGATTTGTTTGGATTATCTGAGCTTTGTCTTTTTGCTTTCCAGTTGTTTTTTCTGAAGACATTTGGTTTTGAGAGTTATTTGGGCTGCCCCTGCTGTCAAAGCCTCCTGTTCTTCTTTTGCTTTATTATCTCTATTTTGAACCCTTGTATTTCCTCTTTGAGGTCTTATTTGATAGAAACTGTGTCTATTTTTTTGAATAATTTTATAAAGATGTGTTTATCCATTAAGTCTCATGGCATAATTTATTGTTTTTGATATAAGTAATCTGTTTGCCTTTGTTGCTGTTCGGTCACTAAGTTATGTCCAACTCTTTGCAACCCAGTGGAGTGGAGTACACCAGGCTTCCCTGTCCTTCACTCTCTTCTGGAGTTTGATTAAACTCATGCCCACTGTGTTGGTGATACCTACAGCCATCTCATCCTTTGTCATTCTTTTGCCTTAAGCTCAGAGAAAGACTTCTTGGTGCTACAAGTAATTTTGAGTAGCCCTGGTGCCTTAGGTAAAGCATCTGCCTGCAGTGCAGGAGACCTGGATTTGATCCCTGGTTTGGGAAGATCCCTGGAGAAGGGAACGGCGACTCGCTCCAATATTGTTGCCTAGGAAATCCCATGGCTAGAGGAGCCTAGTGGGCTTCGGTCTATTGGGTTGCAATGAGTTAGACACGACTGAGTGACTAACACTTTCATTTTCACGTATTGTTTATTTCTCTACAGCACTTGTACAGCTGTTTGACACCCACTTTTTTTTCCCCTTATCCCCTCCTTCTCTCCTTCCTTCCTTCACATATCAATGTCTGGCATCTGCCTTGTATTGCTGGTTCATCTTTCTGCCTTATCAATCTTCAGTAGCAGGTAGAATCTTTCCCTGGGGAGGTTTGGTGAAGCTCCTGCTTCCTTTGCCAAATCTAGTCAATGCATCCTCCTCTCAGTTTCTGCTTCCTGGACTCAATATTTATGGCATTATGAAGCCCTTCTTCATAGGAAAGTTCATCAGTGTGCCTGCATTCTAGCTTATCAAAGATCTTATTCTATTTTTTTTTGCTTTTTATTGTCCTCTTTCATCGGTTTCAGGGAAAACAGGAGGACAGAGGCATCTTTACTGTTTCTAAATATACACTGATTGCTTAAACATATAAAATATTACACAAAAAATTTATTGTATGTGCACATTACAAAACTCACTAAGATCTGGAAGGATTTTGAATACTGGAAGGGATAAAAATAGCACTTTGCAGGCTGGAGGCTTGAAATAATAAAATTGACTTGAACTATCTGGGACTCAATTAAGTATGTTTTTTCACTGTTGCTTTACACTCTTCCATGAAAAACGAATGCTTCTGAGAGATTCAGAAAGGCATTTCAAAGTTTATATTGCTCTGTTTTACTGACTGATCTCTTTTTATTTGTATCCTGTGTGCAATTTTTGCTCACATAAACAAAGCCATTTGATGTTGCAATTGAGGCAATCCCCTTTTCTTTAAATCCTTGTTGATCTGTTATGCAGGAAGAAGGGTTTTATCTTTCCACGAACAGATGGTGAAAATGTTGATGTGGTTGAAACTAACCTTCAGCTCTTGCTACAGCAAGTGCTACGTGTCGTTTCGCAGAAAGTAGAAAATTTACCATCCTTGGGCTTTCTCAAGTCACTGAGTTTATAGTGTTGATAACATCCTGTTACTGACCAATAATTACAACCAGAGATTTCCATTGTTAAGTCCTCAGTCTACAGCTGTGGTTTTTACTCACAGCAAACATTCTATCCTTCCAAACAAGTGATACATGCCAGGAATCATCTCAGATTTTTGACTGAGGTTGATTCTTTTCTCCCAAGTATCCTTTCTGACTCCAGAGATAAAGCTGGAAGCAAAGGCACAGGCAGACAGGGAATGAGCATAGCACTTACTATTTTACATGACCTAGGGACTGAGCTATAAACATGTTACAGGTTCTTTTTTTACTGCATTTCATCCTCACAACTTCTTCATCTTTATTTAAAGCTGAGAAAACTGGTGCTCAGAGACATTAAGTACTTATTCAAAATCATACAGACAGTAAGTGGAAAATCTGGAATTTGAACTCAAGTTTTGCCTGATCCCAAAGTCCATGACTGGTTTCCATAAAGAGCTTCCTAAAATCATAGCTACTGAGAGACAGTGTAACACCTGCTCTGCCTGATTTTAGAACATACTCTTTCCACTACCTTCCTGGAGGGTTATTGTTGTTTAGTCACTAAGTCGTATCCCACTCTTTGGGACCCCATGGTCTGCAGCCCGCCAGGCTCCTCTGTCTGTGGAATTCTCCAGGCAAGAATACTGTAGCAGGTTGCCATTTCCTTCTCCAGGGGACCTTCCCGACTCAGGGATTGAACTCACATCTTCTGCATTGGCAGGTAGATTCTTTATCACTGAGCCATCTGGGAAGCCCCTTCTTGGAGAGAAGAGTCATTTGTTCTCTTCATGTAATGGCACAGGGCTGGATATACATCAGAGACTCAATGTTTGTTTGTTTAAAGATGAAAAATTAAAGAAGCTGGCATTCTATATACCCAGCATGTTTTGCTACTCAAATCAGAAAAAACTATAGGCAAATAGATATTCCAAGGATGTTTGGGCTTCCCTGATAGCTCAGTTGGTAAAGAATCCACCTGCAATGCAGGAGACCCCGGTTCGATTCCTGGGTTGGACAGATCCGCCGGAGAAGGGATAGGCTACCTACTCCAGTATCCTTGGGCTTCCCTTGTGACTCAGCTGGTAAAGAATCTGCCTGCAATGTGGGAGACTTGGGTTTGATCCCTGGTTGGGATGATCCCCTGGAGAAGGGAAAGGGTACCCACTTCAGTATTTTGGCCTGGAGAATTCTATGGACTGTATAGTTCATGGGGTTGCAAAGAGTTGGACACGACTGAGTAACTTTCACTTTCACTTTCAAGGATGTTTATTGCCTTCATTTCTCCATGTTTCCCTGTATTTTCTATCTTTCTTTTGTATAGTAAAAATCTATAAGTCTACATAGCGACTAGATATCAGAGGCAAAACGTTCAAATTGACCAAAAAAAAAAAAAAAAATCACCCCAAACTGCACAGTGAAATAATCAGAATTTACTAAAAAATGTTTATTTCTATAGATTACTAGGCCAAATCTAGGCATAGGAGGAAAATGTAAATACTTCACCTTTTTGAAAGGCTTTTAGTTCAGAAAGTTGAGATGAAAAAAATCTGAAGATATATTAGGGTCTAATCAAAACAGCTACTAGTTTGATCACTTGAATCACGTGGTGGGTGATTATCACCTTTGAATCGGATTTCATCTCTTATACTTCACTGTCAGTTTTATACCATTTCACATAATATGAATTTTACTCTTTTGGGAAGTGCTGTAACCATGTTCAAGTGAACAGTATTTGTTCTGCATCCTGGTCCCTCAATAAATGTCTGATAATTGAGTAATATTCAAATTAACAACAATTTTTGATTATTGAGTGAAAGAATGAATGAATGGCTTTGAAGGCTTAGCCAAAAACATTCCTCAGAATACCTGTGAGGGAAGTGCAGAATGGGAGGGTGAAGGTGGAAAGAAGGGGACCCCTCTACTTCTCCTGTACTATGGAGATGAACTGAGTTTCCTTTAAACTAAAAATGTGAGGGAACTTGGTCCAGAGGTTAAGACTCCAAACTTTCACTGTCAAGGGCACCAAGATTCTGCAAACTGTGTGGCAGGGAGAATAAAAAAAGAAAAACTATATTACAAATTGAGAGAAAATGGCAAATCTTCTGTTCAGACTCACATCTTGTGGAAAGTTTTGCTATTACCAGTGCTTTTATTCCATAAACATGCTTATTTTATCTTTTGCTTCATTAAGGCCCAAATCAAGTCTGTTTGTCTGAACAGATCAATGCCAATTTCTCTGAATCCTCTGATGCCTCATAAAGAGAGTCCATTTTGCTAGTTTTATGACCACAGACTCTCAGTTATAGAACTTTTATTATTTGTAATCTTTTAAGGACAAGTGAGCTTTTACTGTCTAAAAATTTGGCATAATTTTTCTGAGAAAGTAGCTATTTCTCTTCTGTGAGGCTAGAAACATGTTTTGGTTAAAATAAAAGCAAGATTTGACAGATCTAAAGTATTGTTTCACTTCTGGTTTAATCCCAGGGTAGCAAAAATGCCTTTGAGGCCAAAGATTGCATCCATCTGGTTTGGGAAGGCATTTGTGGAGATGACTATACTGAGGATAGAGACAATTCTTGCATTTCAACCTACAATGGCTGTGCCACCTTAAAGCTTTCCTTGTAACGTGTTTGGGATTTGGGGCTTATTCTGTCAAGTCTGCACAGATTTTCCATAACTGCCTGGTAGAGCTGCCCCCACCTTTAATGTGAGGTCCCACAGTCTCCAGGGTCCTTCCATCAGCAGCTTTTTCAGGCCATGTTTTCTTAGGATGTTGGATCCTGATTCTCCCTGGTGGAGACACTTGAGTCTGCTTTGGCCTCTCTCCTCCATGACATCCCTCTGGGCTTACTGTTTGAAACGTCTTCACAGTTAAGACAACTCATATTTCTCCTGATTCCCTCTTTAAGAGTAGCTATACCTAGGCATAGTTTCTTTTCTCTCTTACTTCCCCCGACTGTGTCCTTTAGTATCTGTGTATATGTGTGCTGTGCTCAGTTGCTCAGTCCTGTCCAACTCTTTGTGACCCCATGGATTGCAGTCCACCAGGCTCTGTCCATGGAATTCTCCAGGTAAGAATACTGGAGCAGGTTTCCATTGCTAGATTGATCCTACTTCAGGGGATCTTCCTGACCCAAGGATCAAACTTGAGTCTCTTGAATCTCCTGCATTGGCAGGCAGGTTCTTTACCACTGTGCCACCTAGGAAACTTCCCTTTAATGTCTAATTTCCTCCATGATATCTGCCTAGATTATAACATTGTGAAAGAAAGTGAAGTCATTCAGTTGTATCCGACTCTTTGCGACCCCATGGACTATTGCCTGCCAGGGTCCTCCATCCATGGGATTGTCCAGGCAAGAATACTGGAGTGGGTTGCCATTTCCTTCTCCAGGGGATCTTCCCAACCCAGGGCTGGAACCGGGTCCACATTGCAAGCAGACTCTTTAATGTCTGAGCTACCAGGGAAAGTTATAACATTGTAACCTTTATTTAAAGAATAGCTCTTTTTTTCTTCCAGCTTAATCAATCTACCTTTCCTTATTTTGTCGCAAGAGGAATGTCACTTTTTAAATGTTTATTATTGCTTAATTTCTTGATTAATTTTAGTGTTTCACACAGGCTTATAATATTATTTAGAATCTATTAGTCTGTAATAACTTCTTAAAAATATTTTTCTTATCCCTAAAAGATGGCATATTATTTCTAAAATAAGGACTCTCATTTTAAAAAAATTTTTGTTTTTTAAACAAAACTGACCATCTTTCTATGGGTGAGATCTCCATTTGGGTATCTGAAATCTACAGACAACATTAGAACTAAGGTCAAAAGCAAGTCCAAAGTCACACGGCATATGTGCTATGGGCAGTTTCTTTGGACCCATGGACAAGCCACACACAAACTCTTTTTGTAGTCCTAAATTCATAGTGTCTAGCAACTTGAAAGCACCAGAGTCAGCCTCACAATACTAAAATAATTTAATCCTGCCTCCAACTCCCCTTTGAAACCAGGTGAAACTGGGACTCTCTGGTTCAAGGTCAAGCTGCAGCAGCTGCACCCTAAAGACCCTGGCCTGGCCTACCTCCTTCGTCAAAGCTTCCGGGCAGGGGCAGGAATTTGCTGAAGACCTGAGTAGACTGTGTTTTCCTCATGCCCTGTCTCAGCTTCTCTTCCCAGGACAAAGCAATCGTAAGCTGCAGTGACTAACCAAGGACAACACTTGCTCAGGGTAACGTACAGCTCCTATCTAGACTCTGTGAATGAAATCCAGCCACAAACAGTGTGAGCTGTCACAAGTCATCAAGATCAGAAGCCCACAAGGCCAGCTCCACAAAAAGTCTTAAGGCCTATTGTTCTTTGCTATTCCCAACTGATATTCCCTATTTTTTAAGATTCATAATCCATTGCTTAGAGGAACCACATAAATGACTCATTAATAAACAGAAAGGATTCAAGTAGAGAGCAAAATAACACAATTATTTTTTTCTCAGCTGATAAAACCAGTTCAGAATGTGGTTTACATTAACATGTGCAAGCAGCTGAGCTTCCTAATACAAACCCAAGAATCAGAGATTTTGCCACAGTTACTGCCATCACTGGGCAACCCAAGGATTCCCCATATGCAAGTCTGTTATTGATTCTGTGAAACTCTTCATGAAGCTCTGAGTAGCCTGACTTCCAAGAGAAGTAGACATGGTTTAAGCTCAAGGAGGTTATAATCCATTTTTGCCTTACTTTGCATTTATTTGGTAACTAATGAGATTGAGCATCACTTACCACATGGCTAAGACTGGAGAGAGAATGCTTTGACCTTGGAGAGTCCCTTGGATTTTTACCTGCCTATTCTTCTTCTAAGGGCCACAGACAAGATACACAGGAACACAGTAGCTCCATATTCTTTGAACACACAGACAACTGTAATTGATGGAAGTTTTAGAGTGGTGATATCTGCATAACTGAGTTTTCTGATCCTTTTAGAATTTCAAGGTTAAAATGAGTGGTGGCAAAGTCTTATCTTTATAAAAATAAAGATATATGCATGATATACAAGTAACTATTATATGCATTACTCAATCCTTTGCAATGACCTCTAAAGTAGGACATGTTGCTCTTTCTTTTATAAAGAAGAGAAAATTTTCAGAACACTAACTGATCTTTGGCCTAATGCCATAAAGCTAGTTAGGTAGAGGTGCAAAGACTTAAGAATCAGTGTATCTTGGCTATAATCTCATTTCTGTTTCCACCAAACCAACCTCTTTACCAGGTGCGTTAGTGATAAAGAATTCGCTTGCAAATGCAAGAGATGCAAAAGACTTGGGTTTGATCCTTGGGTCCAAAAGATCCCCTGGAGTAGGAAATGGCAACCCACTCCAGTATTCTTGCCTGGAAAATTCCATGGGCAGAGGAGCCAGACAGGCTACAATCCATGGGGCTGTAAAGAGTTGGACACAACTTAAGAGACTTGCATGCATGCAGGTAAGCAACTGAGCATACACACAGCCAGCCTCTTTTTTCCATAAGAAATGAAAAGACTGGAAAAGTATGTGTTTGCTAGTGGTGTGTGGTCATGGCAAGGAGAAGGAAATGCAAGAAGGACCAAGAAATTCCTCCTCCCTCTGAAAGAGTGCTCACCTTTCATGTATGTAACAAACTGCTCACAGGAGATTTTTGAAAGGTCAAGTGGGGGTGATGTATGGGGATGATAATCAGGACTCTTGCTCTTTCCCTCTTAATTCAGGTGATAACAGTTACCTATGCTATGCTATGCTAAGTCACTTCAGTCGTGTCCAACTCTGTGTGACCCCAGAGATGGCAGCCCACCAGGCCTCCCCGTCCCTGGGATTCTCCAGGCAAGAACACTGGAGTGGGTTGCCATTTCCTTCTCCAATGCAGGAGAGTGAAGAGTGAAAGTGAAGTCACTCAGTCATGTCCGACTCTTCACGACCCCATGGACTGCAGCCTACCAGGCTCCTCCATCCGTGGGATTTTCCAGGCAAGAGTACTGGAGTGGGGTGCCATTGCCTTCTCCAACAGTTACCTAAGGTTACTGAATAAATGCATATCATTGTTTACTGGGCAGGAGAGCTACCTTGGTAAACAAATGACCTTTAGTGAAGTCCAACATGCTGATTACTTCCACTTGACGTAAGAAGAGTACTATGACCTCAGCTGTTCAGAGACTAATTTAGTGATACTTTGCCAAGTATGAAGAATTCCTCAATTTGAGTTTAGCCAAAATAATGGTTTGTTAGGATATGAAACTTTAAATTTTACAGAAAGAAATTGATCTATTTACAGAGCTGTTGTCAGAGTGATTCAGGATGCCTGAAAGAGCCACATTAAGACTGCTCATAAATCAATAATCATCCTAATGAAACTCAGAGAGAACAAAGACAATAAAAAGTTTGTAAACTGTGGAGAATGAATGAAGCCTGTGGTCTTTAAAGTTAAGAAATAAAGATTGGCTATTTCTTATTTGCTCTTTTTCAAACAGAACTGGAGAACATGCATGAAAACTTGCACGTATAGTTTGTGAAGAAAAAGGAAAAAGAAATCAAGTATAAATTCCAAACTCTTTCTCACAGTATTTTGGTCCAAAGCCACCTTCTCTACTCTCAGGCTATAGACACACACACCTCCTTTCCACACTCTAATAAGTTTCACCCTCTGTGGCTTTTCCTATAATAGTCCCTCTGCTAGGAATGCTTTTCTTTGCTTTGTATTTATAAAAGCTTTATTCTTCCTTCATGGTCCAGGTCAAATATCACCTTCTCCTTGAAGACTTCTCGGATTCTCCTTGTTCAGAGAAAGTCACTGTGCTGTACTTTCTTCTCCAGTGTTCTAGAGACATCTCTGTTAGCATATTTGCCACACTGGGTCATGCTGCATTCTCCCTCAGCTTCTTATGAAATCACGGATCACAGGGACGGAATCCATTTACAGTTACAGTAACTAACAATGGGCTTTGACTCAGTAAATGTTTGTTGGGTATAGATTATATGTTACTGAGTCCAAGCTCATATTGCTTGCTGCACAACAGGCTAATAAACTGAAAGACGAGTTGTTGGGGCAAGGAACAGTGATTTGATTCAGAAAACTATATCTGAGTTAGAGTTTATGTTATTTCTACCACTTTAGTGGTTTTTCTTAATACCACTTACACTAATGTAATCAAACAGCTAAGCAATTCATAGATGCTTTTTCCTACCGCCTGATGATGTTCCTCTGGCCTAGAACATCCTTAAAACATTTCAACTCCTGCCTTGCATTCCCTTCAAGATATGTTCATAGCACTTCCTGCCCTACTCTTTGAGTCTTAAAGACATTTATTGAGAGACATCTTTCCTGATGAGTCTCACTCATGTCAGTTCCTCTCAGTTGTCTACTCTGCTATTTCCACCATCATATTTAAAGCAAATGGTATCATTTTATTACTGTCTATTACAACGACTACACTATAGACATCATGAAGGCAGAGGCCAAGTTTCTTTTAATCATGCAGTATCCCAACAGTTAGCACAGTATTAGACATATTCTAGACAAGTGCTGATAACAGAAACTTAATATGTGCCATGTACATAATTTAAAATATTCAGGGAGCCATATTTAAAAAGTACATGGAAATAGGTAAACTTATTTTAACAATGTATTTTATTTAGTCTATAATATATATTTAATATTTTAATTTCAACATGTAATCAATAGAAAAAGATTATTAGTGACCTGTGCATTCCCTTTCTTTCTTACTGAGTCTTCAGAATCAGTGTTTATTTTACACTTACAGCATACCTCTTTTTGGACTAGACGTTTTTCAAATGACCAATAGGCAGGACAATTGTAGACTGGTCAATAAATATCTGTTGACTGCAAGGAAGCTACAATCTGCTGAGTGTGGATGTGTGGGTGGAGCCATGACCAGTTCCTTTTAGATCCCTATTATCCTCTCTGTGCACACATCCTCACCTTCTCAATGCTTAGCTGTCAACAGTTATACCTTCATTCTTCAGAGGACAGAAGACTGCTCTGGCACACTGGGCTCTCCTTACTGGTACATATAGCTGGAAGTGTCCAGGAGTTTTATATGTTCCCAACTCCCAGACAACAGGAGACTCATAGAGCCTACCAATGACTAGTGTGGGAGGACAAACTCCAAGCTCTTTTGTCTCCATGCAAGGCACTCTGAGGTCTGACTTACACTCCAGAGCTCCCTGTTGGTTCAGGCTGAGACTTGGTGTTGGCCTGAGATCATCCGTTGCTTGGATTATTTCTTTCCCTCTCTTAATTCTCCTACGGACTTGCTGAGTTCTCCTGGAAGCCCTTTCTTAATAAAGCATTAGCTCCTAAATCCTTGGTTCAGGGTCTGCTTCTGGGAAACTCAAAGTGCTTAAATTGTACAGTGTTCCTAATGCACAGTTGTGGGTGTTGCAATGGCTTAAGCAAGAGCACAGGTGGATTCTGTGTGCATGAGGAGTAATTATAGTGTCCACTGTGTCTTGATGTCCCAGATACAACACACTCCTGATAAAAACTCAATTATATGAAATAAATCACGTGAAAAGTATGTGGATCAGATCAGATCAGATCAGTCACTCAGTCGTGTCCGACTCTGCGACCCCATGAACTGCAGCACGCCAGGCCTCCCGGTCCATCACCAACTCCCGGAGGTCACTCAGACTCACATCCATCGAGTCAGTGATGCCATCCAGCCATCTCATCCTCTGTCGTCCCCTTCTCCTCCTGCCCCCAATCCCTCCCAGCATCAGAGTCTTCTCCAATGAGTCAACTCTTCGCATGAGGTGGCCAAAATACTGGAGTTTCAGCTTGAGCATCATTCCTTCCAAAGAAATCCCAGGGCTGATCTCCTTCAGAATGGACTGGTTGGATCTCCTTGCAGTCCAAGGGACTCTCAAGAGTCTTCTCCAACACCACAGTTCAAAAGCATCAATTCCTCGGCGCTCAGCCTTCTTCACAGTCCAGCTCTCACATCCATACATGACCACAGGAAAGACCATAGCCTTGACTAGGCGAACCTTTGTTGGCAAAGTGATGTCTCTGCTTTTGAATATGCTATCTAGGTTGGTCATAACTTTCCTTCCAAGGAGTAAGCGTCTTTTAATTTCATGGCTGCAGTCACCATCTGCAGTGATTTTGGAGCCCAGAAAAATAAAGTCTGACACTGTTTCCCCATCTATTTCCCATGTAGTGATGGGACCAGATGCCATGATCTTCGTTTTCTGAATGTTGAGCTTTAAGCCAACCTTTTCACTCTCCACTTTCACTTTCATCAAGAGGCTTTTTAGTTCCTCTTCACTTTCTGCCATAAGGGTGGTGTCATCTGCATATCTGAGGTTATTGATATTTCTTCCAGCAATCTTGATTCCAACTTGTGTTTCTTCCAGTCCAGCATTTCTCATGATGTACTCTGCATATAAGTTAAATAAACATGGTGACAATATACAGCCTTGACGTACTCCTTCTCCTATTTGGAACCAGTCTGTTGTTCCATGACCAGTTCTAACTGTTGCTTCCTGACCTGCATACAGATTTGTCAAGAGGCAGATCAGGTGGTCTGGTATTCCCATCTCTTTCAGAATTTTCCACAGTTTATTGTGATCTACACAGTCAAAGGCTTTGGCATAGTCAATAAAGCAGAAATAGATGTTTTTCTGGAACTCTCTTGCTTTTTCCATGATCCAGCGGATGTTGGCAATTTGATCTCTGGTTCCTCTGCCTTTTCTAAAACCAGCTTGAACATCAGGAAGTTCACCGTTCACATATTGCTGAAGCCTGGCTTGGAGAATTTTGAGCATTACTTTACTAGCGTGTGAGATGACTGCAATTGTGCGGTAGTTGTGTATAGTAACTGCTAATTTGTTCCATGTATCCTTGAATAAATTTCTTGTGTAAATGCAGTGCTATATGCTATGCTATGCTAAGTCACTTCAGTCGTGTCTGACTCTGTGTGACCCCATAGATGGTAGCCCACCAGGCTTACCTGTCCCTGGGATTCTCCAGGCAAGAACACTGGAGTGGGTTGCCATTTCCTTCTCTGATGCATGAAAGTGAAAAGAGAAAGTGAAGTCGCTCAGTCATGTCCGACTCTTAGCGACCCCATGGACTGCAGCCTACCAGGCTCCTCCATCCGTGGGATTTTCCAGGCAAGAGTACTTGTATAAATATATTATTATATTTATAAAATACATATTTATAATATATTTATATTTATTAAATATAATTAATATTTATATTAATTATATTCAATTAAATATAAGTAATTATATTAATCAAGTGATATAAATATAATTATTAGTTATATAGAATTATTATATATTAAATTATTGTATATTATATTTATAGTATTATAACATAATATATTATATAAAATTATCATATTATAATATAATTTATACAATATAATACATTGTATCATATTGTATAATTATTAATTACATAAATATGACTAATCCAATTAATTGATTATATTTAATTATTTATATTTAATTATATTTATATTAAATAATATATTTATAAAATAAACCTTCCATACAGTGAGGTCAGAAAATTTCTTCTGCACATTGCTTGTTCCCTCAAGATTTTCATAAAATATCTTTCCTAGTTTTATTGTTGGTCAGTCACTAAATTGTGTCCAACCTTTGCCATCATCCCATGGACTGCAGGATACCAGGATCCCCTGTCCACTATCTCCTGGAGTTTGCTCAAATTCATGTCCATTGAGTCAGTGATGCCATCCAACCATCTCATCCTCTGTCACCCCCTTCTCGTCTTGCCCTCAATCCCAACATCAGAGTCTTTTCCAAGGAGTCAGTTCTTCACATCAGGTGGCCAAAGTATTGGAGCTTCAGCATTAGTCCTTCCAAAGAATATTCAGGGTTGATTTCCTTTAGGATTCACTGGTTTGATCACCATTCAGTCCAAGGGACTCTTATGAGTTTTATCCAGCACAACAATTTGAAAGGATTAGTTCTTCAGTACTCAACCTTCTTTATGGTTCAACTCTCACATCCACCCATGACTACTGGAAAAACCATAGCTTTGTATGGATCTTTGTCGGCAAAGTGATGTCTCTGCTTTTTAGTACGCTGTCTAGGTTTGTCATAGCTTTTCTTCCAAGGAGCAAGTGTCTTTTAATTTCATGGCCACAGACACTGTCTGGAGTGATTCTGGAGCTCCCCAAAATAAAATCTGTCACTGCTTTCACTTTTTCCCCTTCTATTTGCCATGAAGTGATGGGACCAGATACCATGATCTTAGCTTTATGAATGTTGAATTTTAAGCCAGCTTTCCCCCTCTCTGTCCATCACCAACTCCCAGAATCCAACAAAACCCATGTCTGTTGAGTTGGTGATGCCATCCAATCATCTCATCCTCTGTCGTCCTCTTCTCCTTCTGCCCTTAATCTTTCCCAGAATCAGGGTCTTTTCAAATGAGTCAGCTCTTCACACCAGGTGGCCAAAGTATGGATGTTTCAGCTTCAACATCAGTCCTTCCAATGAACACCCAGGACTAATCTCCTTCAGGATAGACTGGTTGGATCTCCTTGCAGTCCAAGGGACTCTCAAGAGTCTTCTCCAACACCACAGTTCAAAAGCATCAATTCTTTGGTGCTCAGCTTTCTTTATAGTTCAACTCTCACATCCATACATGACTTCTGGAAAAGCCATAGCCTTGACTAGACAGACCTTTGTTGACAATGTAATGTCTCTGTTTTTGAATATGCTGTCTAGGTTGGTCATAACTTTCCTTCCAAGGAGTAAGCGTCTTTTAATTTCATGGCTGCAATCACCATCTGCAGTGATTTTGGAGCTCAGAAAAATAAAGTCAGCCACTGTTTCCACTGTGTTTTTCTATCTATTTGCCATGAACTGATGGGACCGGATGCCATGATCTTAGTTCTCTGAATGTTGAGCTGTTTTAAGCCAACTTTTTCACTCTCCTCTTTCACTTTCATCAAGAGGCTCTTTAGTTCTTCTTCACTTTCTGCCAAAAGGGTGGTGTCATCGGCGTATGAGGTTATTGATATTTCTCCTGGAAATCTTGATTCCAGCTTGTGCTTCCTCCAGCCCAGCATCTCTCATGATGTACTCTGCATATAAGTTAAATAAGCAGGGTGACAATATACAGCTTTGATGTACTCCTTTTCCTATTTGGAATCAGACTGTTGTTCCATATCCAGTTCTAACTGTTGCTTCCTGACCTGCATACAGATTTCTCAAGAGGCAGGTCAGGTGGTCTGGTATTCCCATCTCTTTCAGAATTTTCCACAGTTTATTGTGACCCACACTGTCAAAGGCTTTGGCATAGTCAATAAAGCAGAAATAGATGTTTTTCTAGAACTCTCTTGCTTTTTTGATGACCCAGTGGATGTTGGCAATTTGATCTCTGGTTCCTCTGCCTTTTCTAAAACCAGCTTGAACATCTGGAATTTCATGGTTCACAGCCCAGCATCTGGTTCATTAAGACCATTTTTGTACAGTTCTTCTGTGTATTCTTATTCTTGCCACTTGCTCTTAATCTCTTCTGCTTCTGTGAGGTCCTTGCCATTTCTGTTCTTTGTAATACCCATCCTTGCATGAAATATTCCCTTCATATCTCCAATTTTATTAAAGAGATCTCTAGAGTTGCCCATTCTATTGTTTTTCTCTATGCCTTTGTATTGTTCATTTAAGAAGGTATTTTTCTCTCCTCTTGCTATTCTTTGGAACTCTATATTCAGTTCGGTGCATCTTTCCCTTTCTCCCTTGCTTTTCAACTTCTCTTCTTTCCTCAGTTATTTGCAAAGTCTCCTCAGACAACCACTTTTCTTTCTTGCACTTATTTTTCTTTGTGATGGTTTTGATCAGTACCCTCTATGTAATATTACAAACCTCCGTCCATAGTTCTTCAGACACTGTCTACCCGATCTAATCCTTTAAATCTATTCATCACCTCTATTGTATAAACATAAGGAATTTGATTTAGAGCATACCTGAATGGCTTAGTGGTTTCCCCTACTTTCTTCAATTTAAGCCTAAATTTTGCAATAAGGAGCTCATGATCTAAACCACAGTCAGCTCCTGGTCTTGTTTTGACTGACTGTATCGAGCTTCTCCATCTTCGGCTGCGAAGAATATAATCAATCTGATTTTAGTGTTGACCATTTGGTGATTTTCAAGTGTAGAGTTGTCTCTTGTGTTGTTGGAAAAGGGTGTTTGCTATGACCAGTGTGTTCTCTTGGCAAAATGCTGTTAGTCTTGGCCCTCCTTCATTTTGTACTCTAAGACCAAACCTGCCTGTTTCTCCAGGTATCTCTTGACTTACTACTTTTGCATTCCAATTCCCTATGATGAAAAGGATATCTTTTGTGTGTGTGTTAATTCTAGAAGTCTTGTTGGTCTTCACAGAACTGGTCAACTTCAGCTTCTTTGGCATATTTTTTATTAGTGGCTGTTTAACTTTATAAACGTATTTCAATTTACCACTTTTATTCTTTGTCTAATTTAACTTAATCTGCCTGCAAGGCAGGAGACCCGGGTTGAATTCCTGGGTCAGGAAGATCCCCTGGAGAAGGAAATGGCAACCCACTCCAGTATTCTTGGTTGGTGAATCCCATGGACAGAGGAGCCTGGCAGGCTACAGTCCACAGGATTGCAAGAGATGGACACGACTTAGCAACTAAACCACCACCATCAATGTAACTCTTCGTTGGTTCTGCTCCCTGATATAAACTCTGTATCTTTAGGTCTCCGACATGGATCTCTCTGTTTATGTGCCATTCTTGTCAGCTGATTTCAACCAAAAGTATTCAAATGAAAAGTAACTGCATGGTCTGAGCTCAAACATATACTCCTTGATCCTGAAGCCAAGGTTCTGAATCTGGGCTCCAGTGCAGTCCTGACCTTAAAAGTATGTGTGTTATTGTATATACGTATGTATTTCTGGGAAGAAGGATCAGCACTTTCATTAGAATGTGAAAGATTTCCATGGTATTCAAGTGCTAGGCTTAAATGTACAAATATACACTGTGTGATGTACTTTATATAAATATCTTGCAGTTTCATCTTTCTGTCTCTTCTCATTAGATTTAATTAATTAGCAGCTCCTAGATTAGAGTACAGATTCTTCAGAGGCTGGGATCCAGCCTCACCCACGTTTGTATTCCCCCGGCTGCCTCGTTCAGTACTATAGTGAGTGTAGTAGCTAATAGTTTCTTGAAAAATGGCTATGTTTTCCCTTTTGTATTTATGAATTCTCAGTGGGACATATTTACTTTTCTTCTCTTTCTGTCCTTTACTCTGCTTTGCTTTGATTTGGGAGGATTTAAGGACAGAAGTTCCTTTTCTATAGAGATGGCACATAAATCATTTTGGACCCTGTGTACCAACTTGAAGGCATCGAACAAGGGGCAGGCCAGAAACAACCATCCACTCCCGTGTCCTTATTAGGGCCTGGTTTTAGCTGCCGCCAGCTCCAGCATTCGTGCCTCCACATGGGTCAAGGATGCTAGTGCAGATTTGGTTTTTCCTATCTCTTTGATTATTGATAATCTTGTTTAGAAACACAAAGTAATTGAGTAATTTTTAAAAACGGTGAGTGGCCAAGCCATGTGCTGCGCCCACCAAATCTATATGTTGAATCCTATGCGTTAGGATTTAAATTATGGATTCTGTGGGGACATACTTCTCATTCCTTCCCTAGTCTATAATATTTTGAGGGCAGCACCTATGTTTTACTTTATACATGTGTGTTATTGGTGGTCTATATTTTAGACCACCACTATGAAAATGGTTCACTGCTTGACACTAGAAATAAGAGACAAATGAGGCAGTGCCAGCCTCCAAGGGACTCAGGTTAGCACTGGAAACTCTTATCTCTTGCAATCAATTGCTCCCACCAGCTCCAGCAGTGGGGTGTGGAGACACAGAAGATGATTAATCTTCCTTTTGTTTGGGCAAGATTTAGAGAGAGGTGACACTTGGATAAACAGACATGCAGTCCAGAGGGAGGTTCTGCTTAGCTGAATGTTACACAGCCTCGAGAAGCTTTTGCTCTTTGCCTTGTCACTGCCTCTCTGGATGGCCTTGATCAAGTCTTGCTTTTTGTATCCTTTCTTATCTAGCTTCTAGTGGGAGGCAACTATTTCTTCTCTCAGTCCTCAACCTCAAGATTTCACTGCCATAGGGCACAATATTTATGAAAAATAAAACGTTACAATTCTTTGAGAATCAAGTCCACTGGCAGGACAATGTACTCTTCTCATTTTTTTTCCTCCCTGAATGTCTTGGGAATTTAAAAGGGAGGTATAATAAAATTCAGGTATCTTATTATAAATATGTGGCAGTAAAATGACAGGTAGTAAATCAGTGTTCTAAGAACAATTTCAAATTGCAGAGTCCACAGCATACCTCCAATACTAATAACGTTTGGTGAAAAGCTCAGCATGCCAAATGGGTAAGAGCTTGCTGACTGCATGGAGATAAGTGTGGCCTCCCAAGACTGGTGGCACCTCCAGTTAAAGAAGAGCCTAGGCTATGGATTACAAGCTGCTCTTGTATCATCATCAGGGCTCACCAAACCTCTGCAGTAAGTGGAAATCACCTTGTGTGTGCTAAGTTACTACAGCTGTGTCCAACTCTTTGTGACCCTATGGTCTGTAGCCCACCAGGCTCCTCTGTCCATTGGGATTCTCCAGGCAAGAATACTGGACTGGGTTGCCATGCCCTCCTCCAGGGGATCTTCCCGACCCAAGGACTGAACCCAAGTCTCTTATGTCTCCTGCCTTGGCAGCCCAGTTCTTTACCATTAGTGCCACCTAAGAAGCCTGGAAATTGCCTTGATTTGTAACTAAACCTTCTACTTGGGAAGGTCCATCCCAGAGGATTCTAGACTTGGCCCTACTCCATGCCAAGAAGGTAGCAGGTGACAGTCCAAGTGGAGATGAAGTGGAGTGCCTTAGTTTGGATTCCCTGGAAGTAGAACCCAAGGAAGGATTCACAAGTGATTCATTAAGTGCGAGTGATTCATTAAGGAAGTGCTTCTAGAGGAAACCAGTAAGGTAGTGGGAAGCAAGGAGGGAAGAAAACCAAGCAAAGTCTTACAGGGTTGTTCTTAGCCTGATCCCACAGAAGAGCTCTGGATGGTAAGCCATACCACGGGGGAGTTATACCACAAGAATATTTCAAAGAATGGGAGACTAGGTTGACCTGGCAGGCTGTCCAGGATATAGGGAATGTAAATTCCTAGATACTTGGGGTCTTTTTGGTATGGGTGAGTGAGTCTACAAAAGCCTGAGGACAGTCCTCTTTGAAATGGGCATTAGTACTGGAAATAAAAGGGCACTGAAGGGAGATATGTGTACAAAAATGGTAAAAGGAATCCAAGTAGAGCAACCTGATTGTATACTGAAACAGTAGTACCCAAACAAAGGTGACAAAAACATCTTGATAATAAGCAGCATAAGGAAGTGGAGGTCATAGAGAAGGCAACATGATGCTTCATGCTGCTCATGAAGTGTGGCCGTGTTGGAGCAGGAAGGTGGTGCTACCCACTGGGTTCCAGACAGGGTCCAGTCCTGAATGGGACTCCTGAGAACACAGGTTAAAGTGTCCCATTTAGGGCACTGTGAGTGCCTGCCAGGATGCCAAAGCCAAGACACAATGTCCAGATCTAGGCAAGCAGCCCCTGGGGTGAGGCTGAGTCACCAGAAGATGGAACTGGGCTTCTGAGGTTTCAGGTCTGGCCTGTCCCTGAAACTAAGCAGAGCGGATCTGCAGTCCTGACAGCAAAGATGAGAGGGGCAGATAGGATATTTGCTATTTACAGATAGTAACAGGCCTAGGTTAGAAAAAAGGCAAGATTCTCAAGCAAAGAATGTGGTAGAACTAGATGTTATTTCCATTCTTATATGCAGCAAAGGTCTTCAAGGTTCAGATTTTTGTATTCATTGTTTTAAGTTCATTTTCACTACCATCTTTTCATTTCCTTTTTATTTCATATCTACTTCTAATATGTTATTTTTCTATTATAAATATCCTTGTAAGTGATTTTAGTATAATATACAAATAAAGGTAAGTCTATCTTAACTTTAGGAAATGCATTCAACACATACTGATTGAATATTTCTACATGTAAAAATTTCCTGGCCAGAGACATAGAAATTCTTCCTACATAGTCATTCCCTTTAAAGAGGGCCTGTGCATGAGTACCTTTGTAGTTCTATCTAAAACAGAATTGCCAGATGAAACATGAGATACAAATATTTCTTGGCATGTACTTATACTAAAAGTTAATCATTAGTTATCTTGTATTTTCATCTGCTAAATCTGACAAGCCACCCTAAGAAGACTCATCAGTGAGCATTTCATCTCCAGGAAGAAGGGCTCATCAGAGCTCACCAGGCAGTGGAGAGAGGCATTGTTGAGACTGGAGAAGCTTAGTCAAGGGAACTCAGAGGGAAGGAAACACTGCCAGTTACCACCTGTGGGTCCCTGAGCCAGGAACTAAGCTCTCTGAGCTATTTTTCATTTGTATAATAGGGACAAAACAACTTACTTTCCAAAGTGATCATTAGGCAGCAGATGTTCAGGGAAAAGCAATCTCAGACCTCTAAAAAAGAGACAATGAGCATGCATTCTTCATTGAAAATGCCATTTCCTCAAGGGAGAAGGTAAAGCATTAGACAGAATTTTCAAGCTTCCATGGGTTGCAATGCAGTCAAAATTATCATTTTGTGAAGGGTGGTTGAGTTTGTTCTCCACCTCACAGGTGACAAACAGCAGAGCTCTGGCAGGTGAGCAAGGGCTGCACTCGTCCACAAGTAATATGATTCATGATGACAATGGCATATTTTGGATTCATGAGAGGCAGTTAACAGCCAGATCCTCTTAAAACAAGGATAATTTGTTCCCACAGTTCTTACTTATTTCAAACTCTGCCTTGCTGCCTCAGGAGCTCTGATTTCTAGGTTCTGCTGTCTTTGATTGGTCTTTGGCAATGAGTCCCACACAACTATCCCATTTGAATGAGGATCCAGAAGCTCTTTGTCTGCTGCAGCATCTCCATACCCGCCTGTTACATGGACCACATGGTTTTACATATCCAGTCCCCTCTACCTGATCTACTTACCTTTGACAGAGCAACAGTTAATCAGCATATTTATTCCTTACTAATGTACAAGTAGAGCCTTAATTTATTACGCAAATTACAGAATATTATTTTTATGACATAAAATGCATAAGTCACACCCATTCACTGTAGCAGAGTAGGTGAACATCCTCTCAGTAAGGTTCTTGTTTTCCTGTTCAATCAACAATGCACCCTCCTGACAGCTGCCAAGGAAACATACATTCCTAAGCCTCACATGGCCCTTTGTGCACATTGAGAGAACTCATTCATTGAGCTGGCTTTCCCGTGAGAAGTGGAATCAGGAATGACAAGGACTGCCAGATAGATTTTACTTCCTCTGGCACCCCAGAGGGAAGATATTCCCATTCCAATGATGAATAAAATATAATATGGAGTGGCTGTGACTGTATTCATTAATTTATTGTTAACAACTTAGTATCGGTAAGACTGCAAGAGAATAAATAGGGATGGACTGATGGATTGGTGGCTAACAAAGGCCACAGGAGCCTACTAAAAGAGCTTACAGTGACCAAAGCTGGAACAATTTGAGGAAAACAACATAAATAAAGTAGTATTGGAATAAAACTCAAGGTATAAAATAAACATCTGTGATCCATACCTATATAAATAAGTGATTGAGCTAATAAAAAATGAGAAAGAAGATACATCTCCTATGCCATAAAATTCAAAATAATACATGTAGATGCTCTGTCCTCCAGGAGGGAATATAAATTCCATGTCCAAATGTGAACACTAAGACTTTCTTCCAAAAAGTAGAGTATGAAAAGTGGTAAAAGAATAACTTTACAGTGGAGAAATTTGACAAAACTGTAGCAGCCAGATGATCAAAGCTAATACCAAGAATGGTAAGTATGTACCCTCAACAGATGGGATGAGAAAGACACTTTACCTCAATGATCTTCCCCCCAAAACTCTACAGCCCCAGTCCAATTATGAGAAAAATATCAGCTAAATCCCAAAGGAAGGCCATTCTAAAAAATACCTGTCCGATATTCCTCAAAACTGTCAAGGTCATCGAAAACAAGAAAAGTCCGAGAAACTGTCACAGACAAGAGGAGTCTAAAAAGACATGACAAATACATGTGATATGATAGGGTTCTGGAACAGAAACAGAACATTAGAAAATAAGGAAATATGCACACATTATAGTCTTTAGTTAAAAATACTATATCAACATTGGTTCATTAATTGTGAAAAATATTCCCTACTAACTGAAAATGTTGACAATAGGGAAAACTAGGTGGATTATACAGGAACTATTCATACTATTTTTACAAGTTTTCTGTAAACATAAATTATTTTAACATAAAATTATTTTTAAAAAATAAGTCAGTAATTAAAAACCTTCTGTAACATAAAAAATCAATGGAATTGATAATTCAGGAAGTGGTACTGTGTAACTGCTTATCTGTATGGAGAAAAAGCAGATGAAACAAGAAACCTACCTAAACCCACACACTAAAGGAAAAGCTGATGAAATAGAGGCCTATATGTGGAAAAGTTGCAGCTATAAAAACATTTTAAAGAATCCTTATGACAAATGACCCTATCAAATTGTGGTCCCTTGATCCCCAAGATCAACATCCTCAGAGAATTTGTTAGAAATGCAAACTACTGGACCCCATCCAAAGAAATTCCAGAGGCAGCATCTACCTATTCTTGTTTTCAAAGCCTTCCAGATGGGTGTTATGTACGTTAAGTGTGAGGACCAGTGGGAGAGATAACACTTCCTAAACAACATAGGGAAAACAAGCCAGAAATTGAAAGGTTGATAAAATGCCCATACTAATATTTAAAACATGAAATATTTAAGAAACCATCATCTTAGAAAAGAATAAGTGACCACAGGTTAGCATATAAAATATTCAGCTCAGAAAAATATAGAGTATTTGTTTTCAACTGGGGATGACTTTGTCCTCTGAGGAATCTTGTAAGTGTTTGATGACATTAGGTCATCAAAACTGCAGGAGGGTAGTCACTCGGTCGACAGAGGGCAGGGATGCTGCTAAACATCCTACAAAGCATGGACAGCCCACCTGACAAAGAAGTACCTGGCACAAAACGCACAGAGTGCTGAGTCTGAGAAACTCAAATGATTAACACATGCATAAAAAGAGGCTCAAACAAACTTGTTCGGTCGCTAAGTGATGTCTGATTCTTCATGACCCCATGAACTGCAGCACATCAAACTTCCCTGTCCTTTAATATCTCCCAGGGTTTGCTCAAACTCATGTCTATTGAGTTGGTGATGCCATACAACCAACCATCTCATCCTCTGTTGCCCCCTTTTCCTATGGCCCTCAATCTTTCCCAGCATCAGGGTCTTTTCCAATGAGTCAGCTCTTTGCATCAAGTGGCCAAAGTACTGGAGCTTCAGATTCATCATCGGTCCTGCCAATGAATATTCAGAGTTGATTTCCTTTAGGATTGACTGGTTTGATCTCCTTGCTGTCCACAGGACTCTCAAAAGTCTTCTCTAGCACCATGGTTTGAAAGAATCAATTCTTCGGTGCTCAACTTTATCATCCAATTCTCACATCCATACAACTACCAAAAAAACCCATAGCTTTGACTATACGGACCTTTGTTAGAAACTAGTAGGTAGGTAGTAGGTAGGTTGGAGAAGGCAATGGCAGCCCACTCCAGTACTCTTGCCTGGAGAATCCCATGGATGGAAGAGCCTGGTAGGCTGCAGTCCATGGGGTCGCTGAGGGTCGGACATGACTGAGCGACTTCACTTTCAATTTTCACTTTCATGCATTGGAGAAGGAAATGGCAACCCACTCCAGCATTCTTGCTTGGAGAATCCCAGGGACGGGGAGCCTGGTGGGCTGTCATTTATGGGGTCGCACAGAGTTGGACACGACTGAAGTGACTCAGCAGCAGCAGTAGGTAGGTAGATTCAGATCATCACAACCCTCATTTTGGCAAAAACAAAACAAACAAACAAAAAACACCGAGTCTGACAACATTACATGTAATATTTACCTATTGCTATTGTAACAAATCATCAAAAACTTGGTGGTTTCAAAAAACACAGTGTATTATTTTACTGTTTAGGAGGTCAGTTGCCCAAGACCCATCTCACTCAGGGAGGGTACTGGCGTGGCTGGTTCCTTCTGAAGGCTCCAGAGGAGACTCTACTTTGCTTTTTCCAGCTTCTAGATGTGGCCTTGGCTAGTAGCTCTTTCCTCCAAAGTCAGCAGTGTACAATCTTCAAATCTCTGATCCTCTGACCTCTTCCATCCTCACATCTTTTTCTCTGACTCCTGAGTCCTCATTCTAATGACTCCTGTGATGACACCAGGCCCATGTGGATTAATGCAGGAATATCTCCTCATCTCAAACCTACATCAACAGTACCTTTTGCAGTTATAAGGTGATGCTCTGGGGACTTGGCATGGACATATGTGGAGGTCCATTATTCAACCTACTAACTATCATGTAATGAGGAGGCTGTGGGGAAATTATAATACTTATATTTTGGAAATGTAAATTGGCACTGTTACTCCAATGGGAAGTTGGGTGTATTTAGTGATGCTGAGGAACATCTTTCAACTAATCAACAATCTTTCTCAGTGGCTACATCTAAAGAACTCTCACACGTGAGCACACAAAGAAATGTGCCCAGAAGACAAATAGGAAAACATTAATTGTAAGAGGGATTACAATAGTACCAAAATAAGAACTCCAGTTGTCTCTTAGTTGTAAGGTTAATTCAAATTGAAATTATAAATGAATTAGATGCTTTGTATCAAAATCAATCTCTCAACTTAAAGTCGAGGGAAACAAAGGAAGCTATAATATGATGAACGTATTAGAATATGATTTATGTAAAGTGTTAACCCTATTGGTTTACAGATACATAGTAGAGATACAAAAACATGCTTGAGCATGGAGGGAAGGATGGAGAAGGGATAAGAGAGAAGTGTGGCTGTAGATATTTAGCTGTTTATTTAAGAATTTTAAAAAAATAAAAAGAGAAATCTGAACCTAGTATGGTAAAATATTAATGTCTTTTTAATTTCAGTGTGACTATTGTAGTCACATGCAATAGTGACATACATGCTATGCTATGCTATGCTAAGTCACTTCAGTCGTATCCGACTCTGTGTGACCCCATAGACAGCAGCCCACCAGGCTCCCCCATCCCTGGGATTCTCCAGGCAAGAACACTGGAGTGGGTTGCCATTTCCTTCTCCAATGCATGAAAGTGAAAATAAAAAGTGAAGTCGCTCAGTCATGTCTGACTCTTAGCGACCCCATGGACTGCAGCCTACCAGGCTCCTCCGTCCATGGGATTTTCCAGGCAAGAGTACTGGAGTGGGGTGCCATTGCCTTCTCCAGTGACATACATGTATGATAATATTTCAAAATAGATGTTTTAATTCACAGACATCCTGGACCCAACAGAATTATTTTTCCTCAGCTCATATCTTCCAGAGAATTCTGATTATTAAGGCATCGCCACCATTTTTGTTTTTACATTTTTGTCCTGATAATCTATTTATTGTGAATTTGATTCAAGAGAATCATTTCCTTACAACCTCATCATACTGAAAATAAGATATAACCTAATTTCTGCTATAAGATGGCTAGTTTCTAAGCCTAGTTTATTTGCTTTGCTTTTTTTCTACTGACTATTCCCATAGCCATTAGGAAGACTATGCTCTGGCTTTCACTTTTTGTGATTTCATGTAAATCACTCCTTTGTCCTGGGATTTAATATCTTCATTGATAAAATGATGTTACTAGACTAAGAACATCTTTAAGGCCCTTCAAGTTTAAATTTTAAGTCCTCTTCATTTTCTCTGACTTTTTAATCTATTAAGCATTCGTGCTAACTATGTTGTTATCCTCCAGTATTATCTGCTGGGCTTGAAAGAATTGCTTTGGAAAATATTGACCTCTTAATTGGTTTTTAAAAGACCACTGAAATAATTAAGAGACTCTTACAGACTTGCAAAGGAGTGACAGTTCTAACCTGCCACCAGAGTTCTATTGATGGGGTGCTTGAAGATCTAATGTTAAGTGAAGTAACAGTGCCCTAGTCTTCTTTCCAACACTTCAGTATTTAAATTTTAAAAGGTATGTTTATGGCTTGTTCTCCTGGTCTATTAATCATCATATTGGAACAGCTGGTATCAGCAACATGGCACATGTGATCTCTTTCCATCTTTTCCTGTGTGACCATATGGCCTGTGGTCGTCCTCTGTATAATAAGAATTAACTCTTTTCCAGCCTGGGACATTAAATATTGGGGGCTTCAGGGCACACTGTAGCTCACAAAGTTTCCATCTGTCTTAGGAACATGCATAGATTATATGTAAGCAAGGTGAAAAGGGAGAGGAACCAGAGATCAAATTGCCAACATCTTTTGGATCATCAAAAAAGTAAGAAAGTTCCAGAAAAACATCTACTTCTGCTTTATTGACCACTCCAAAGCCTTTGACTGTGTGGATCACAACAAACTGTGGAAAATTCTGAAAGAGATGGGAATACCAGACCACCTGACTTGCCTCCTGAGAAATCTGTATGCAGGTCAAGAAGCAACAGTTAGAACTGGACATGGAACAACAGACTGGTTCCAAATCTGAAAAGGAGTGTGTCAAGGCTGTATGTTGTCACCCTCCTTATTTAACTTATATGCAGAGTATATCATGAGAAATGCTGGACTGGATGAAGCACAAGCTGGAATCAAGATTGCTGGGAGAAATATCAATAACTTCAGATATGCAGATGACACCACCCTAATGGCAGAAAGCAAAGAACTAAAGAGCCTCTTGATGAAAATGAAAGAGGAGAGTGAAAAAGTTGGTTTAAAATTCAACATTCAGAAAACTAAGATCATGGCATCTGGTCCCATCACTTTGTGGCAAATAGATGGGGAAACAATGGAAACAGTGATGGACTATTTTGGGAGGCTCCAAAATCACTGCAGATGGTGACTGGAGCCATGAGATTAAAAGACGCTTGCTCCTTGGAAGGAAAGTTATGACCAACCTAGACAGCAGATTCAAAAGCAGAGACATTACTTTGCCAACAAAGGTCCATCTAGTCAAGGCTATGGTTTTTTCAGTAGTCATGTATGGATGTGAGAGTTGGACTATAAGGAAAGCTGAACACTTTCAATGAAGAATTGATGCTTTTGAACTGCGGAGTTGGAGAAGACTCTTGAGAGTCCCTTGGACAGCAAGGAGATCCAACCAGTCCATCCTAAAGGAAATCAGTCCTGAATGTTCATTGAAAGGACTGATGCTGAAGCTGAAGCTCCAATACTTTGGCCAACTGATGCAAAAAGTTGACTCATTGGAAAAGACCCTGATGCTGGGAAAGATTGAAGGCAGAAAGAGAAGGGGATGACAGAGGATGAGATGGTTGGATGGCATCACTGATTCAATGCACATGAGTTTGAGTAAACTCTGGGAGTTGGTGATGGACAGGGAGGCCTGGCATGCTGCTGTCTATGGGGCCACAATGAGTTGGACATGACTGAGCTATTAAACTAAACTGAACTGAAGCAAAGTAGTGGCTTTAAAGAATAAGAATATCCTGCCAAAGACAGAGAACAAAAGTCTAAATCATATTCTCAAAGAGTTTACATGCTAATTTTAATTTACACTCAAAATAACTTTTTGTTATTGTTCAGTCACTAAGTCGAGTCCAACTCTTTGCAACCCCATGGTATGCAGCACATCAGGCTCCCCTGTCTCTCACTGTCTCCTGGAGTTTAGTCAAATTCATGTCCATTGAGTCAGTGATGTCATTTAATCATCTCAGCCTCTGTCATTCCCATCTTCTCCTGCCCTCAATCTTTCCCAGCCTCAGGGTCTTTTCCAATGAGTTGGCTCTTCGCTCAGGTGGCCAAAGTATTGGAGCTTCAACATCTGTCCTTCCAATGAATATTCAGAGTTGATTTTCTTTAGGATTGACTGGTTTGATCTAACTTTATATATAGTTATAATTATTATGCTTATTTTATGATGAGAAAACTTAGACTTATGATGAGAGACTGATTTAAACTCTAAATTCACATTTTCTTCTGTTCCATTGCAATACCTCACCTACCAGTAAGTATGAAACATAATAGCAAGCAAAATCTTGACAAGTTAAAAGAAATTACAAATTAGAGAGTTACTGAAGTCAGTTATTATTTTCTTAAAGCAAATTTCCTATTCTTTAGGAATGCTGAGAGAAAAGTTTCTTGCTAACTAATTAAGATGTGTTAGTTGGATTTTGCAGCTTTAATTAATTTATTTTAAAAGTACTGGCTAAAAAAAGGACTGACAATACCTCTCAACTGTGTGTTCAGTACTATCAGAGAATTATTCCGAAACTTTTAGAAAGCTATTTTGCATGTTATTTAGCTATTTGCATGGAGATTATAGTTGTCCCCTGTGAACTGCTGTTTTACTTTGTTTTCCCATTTCAGTTACCTGTGGTCAACTGTGGTCTGAAAATATTAAATGTAAAATTTCAGAAATGAATAATGCATAAGTTTTAAATTGTCCACCATTCTGAGTTGCATGATGAAATCTTCTGACCAGGGATCCCCAGCCGAATACACTGTCTGCTTCTGACACCCAACCATCAACATTATCACTGCTCCATGAGCCAGGATCACCCAAGGCAGAAGATCCTTCTGACTGACTGTCAGAGGTTAATAATAGCCCAACACTGTGTCAGTTGCCTCACTTCATCTCATCACATGGGCATTTTATCATCTCACATCACCACAGGAAGAAAGGTGGGTAGAGTACAATAAGACATTTTGAAAGAGAGACCCCATTCATGTAACTTATATTACACATTTTGTTATGCTTGCTATATTTTACTTTTAGTTATTACTGCAAATCTCTTGCTGTGCCTAACATAAATTAAACTTTATCATAGTTAAGTATGTATAGGAAAAAACAGTATATGCACGGTTTGGGGCTTCCCAGCTGGCACTAGTGGTAAGAACCCACCTGCCAATGCAGGAGATGCAAGAGATGTTGGTTCGATTCCAGGGTCAGAAAGATTCTCTGGAGGAGGGCATGGCAACCCACTCCAGTATTCTTGCCTGGAGAATCCCCATGGAGAGAGGAGCCTGGCGGGCTATAGTCCATAACGTCGCAAAGAGTCAGACACGACTGAAGTGACTTAGCATGCACGCATGCAGGGTTTGATAGCATGTGTGGTTTCAGGCATCTACTGGGGATCTTGGGATGCACCCCCTGCAGATATGGGGGCTACTACTGCATCCAACCAGTCCGGATCAGTCCTGGGTGTTCATTGGAAGGACTGATGCTGAAGCTGAAGCTCCAGTACTTTGGCCACCTGATGTGAAGAGCTGGCTCATTTGAAAAGACCCCGATTCTGGGAAAGATTGAGGGCAGGAGGAGAAGGGGACGACAGAGGATGCGATGGTTGGATGGTATCACCAACTCAATGGACATGAGTTTGGGTAAACTCCGGGAGTCAGTGATGGACAGGGAGGCCTGGCATGCTGCAGTTCACAGGGTTGCAAAGATTTGGACACAACTGAGCGACTGAACTGAACTGAACTGCATTCACACTTGAGGAGGTCAGCTGTAGTTTGAGTGAGAAACAAAGTCTAAATCAGGATTGATGAGAGAGAGCAGAGAGAGGAGAAAAAGCAAAATTCAGCCAATCAGGGCACGATGAACCTTGTTCATAGTTCTTTGGTTCTGGGATTTTTTTTTTTTTTTTTATATATAAACTGATTAGTTGGCAGCTGTCGGAGAGGGCAGTCTGGGCACTATCCTTGAGCAGGCTGATTAGTGGAGTCAACATGAAGCAATTTCAGTTATTAGTGGATGCCCCCTTTGAAATTTGAGCTGAGGAGCACACGAGGGCAGTCTTCCTCTGAGTGGCGTCACCTGCAGCCCCCGCCGGTACCTCCACCTGGGTTAGGGCTGGTGGAGGCAGCCACTCTCTCCTTGAGTGACTTTCAGTACTGCTCTGTCCTCTTCCTGCTCCGTGATGGGGAGGTTTGAGAAGAGGTTCCTGGAGGCTTCTCCACTTAGAGAAACGAAAGGTGAGTGTTAAAAGGCTAATAGGACAGGGAAAAAATGGAGTGGTGGGATAGGTCATCATTCTAGAGCAGTGAGGAACGTGACCGGCCAGCAGAAGGCTGTGCGCACCGGTGAGAGGGACCACCAGGGTGTGGTCCTTTGGAGTACCGGGAAGACAGGGCTGAAGCTGCAAATGCCACGGGACAATCCAGAGAGGACTCTGAGGGCCTTATCAACATATTAAGATTGTGTCTTGGGGGCAACAAGTGGGCATCAGAGATCTTTAAGTAGGTGTCTGGCATGAGTAGGTTGATGTTTCGGGATGTCTCCTCTGGCTGCAGGGAGAGCTGGAGTCTGGAACCAGAAGCCAGAAGTGAGCCATGCAGGAGATACCAGGTGTGTGTGTGGGGGGTGGTTTTTGTCTGCATCAGGGACTGCCTGGTGGTATCTCATATTACTTTCACCTTTAGATATATACAGTTTCGGGTAATTTGAAAAATCATAACCTCAAACTTCAGAAATCAAAACCTTGTGAGAACTGGGGCTGAATTATTCTCAACTGCCTATTTACTCAAGTATCTCAAACTTTGTTTACATTTTAAATTTGGTATTTGAAAATTCATTTTGCTGTTTTAAGGCAATTATTCCTAAGCCCCTCAAAAATTTAGCAATGATTTGTCACTTAGAGAACCCTAAGGAACATCCTAAATAAATTTTTCAAAGTTCTTGTGTTTGATACCAAAAGCTGTGTTTCCAAGAAACACAGAAATCCTATGGTCTCCTTTGCTGCATTCTTCATCCAGAAGCTGTGTTGTGTTTGAAATGGAGTTAGAAGGTATCATAAAGCCTTTTCAGCACAAACTCTCTTTTATGTGAATTGCTGCAACATGTTTTAACCGGCTTTCCTATCAGAAGTCCTGCCCCACTTCCATCCAACAGTCTCTATGGTTTGAGCAGTCTGATTTTCTACTTGAAATACTTCAAAATCTTCCTGTGAACTTTAGGGGAAAGTCTTTATTATTGCTCATGTGGTTTTTAATGACATGAGTGCAAGTGTACTTCTTTTTCCACATCCTTTACCATAAAACCCACTTACATTTTATTTTTCTAGCTGTACCTATGATACCTCCTAACATCTTACCAAATACTGCATGATATTTTTGTCTCTATGCTATGCTATGCTATGCTAAGTCACTTCAGTCGTGTCCGACTCTGTGTGACCCCATAGACGGCAGCCCACCAGGCTCCCCTGTCCCTGGGATTCTCCAGGCAAGAACACTGGAGTGGGTTGCCATTTCCTTCTCCAATGTATGAAAGTGAAGAGAGAAAGTGAAGTCGCTCAGTCGTGTCTGACTCTTAGCGACCCCATGGACTGCAGCCTACCAGGCTCCTCCGTCCGTGGGATTTTCCAGGCAAGAGTACTGGAGTGGGGTGCCATTGCCTTCTCCGTTTTGTCTCTAGGCATTTCCAAATATTCCTCCCTCAATCTCAAAAATAAAACCTAAAAATTATTTTATCTCTCCTCTCCATGCTCAACTTCACAATCAACCATACACAGGAAACTCTTTCTCTGGTAGCTTTTCTTACTACTATTTAGTGAAAGTCCAAAGAAGTGGGCTGTGTCCTTGAATGATAACACAATCGGACGACTAGATGTATTTTGTCTGGTGAAAAGCCATATCTGACTGTAGAAATAGGTCCTGGAGGGAGCAAAGAAAAGACATCCCGTTTGCAATACCAGTTATGTGAAACATTCAGAAGACTCTTGCCAAGACACTGTGTACACACTGATGAGATCCCAAGTCAGCCAAGCTGGCAGGTGAGGCAATGATTTCTGCAGGCTCCCAGACCAAGGCCTACAGTTCACTCTAGGAGATGCTAGAAATGAAGCTATGGCTGCCATTAACACCAAGAACTACATCAACGTACTGCTGCTGCTGCTGCTAAGTCGCTTCAGTCGTGTCCGACTCTGTGCGACCCCATAGACGGCAGCCCACCAGGCTCCCCTGTCCCTGGGATTCTCCAGGCAAGAACACTGGAGTGGGTTGCCATTTCCTTCTCCAATGTATGAAAGTGAAGTCGCTCAGTCGTGTCCGACTCTTAGCGACCCCATGGACTGCAGCCTACCAGGCTCCTCTGTCCGTGGGATTTTCCAGGCAAGAGTACTGGAGTGGGGTGCCATTGCCTTCTCCGCATCAATGTACTAGGAAAATGAGAACTTGAGGTGCCAGTGCATCCTAAATGTAATCTAATTTCCACTAACCTGTGCCCCTGCATCCTGGTTCTTGTATCAATGAAAAGTGAAAGTTAAAGTTGCTCAGCTATGTCTGACTCTTTGCAACTCCATAGACTGTACAGTCCATGGAATTCTCTAGGCCAGAATACTGGAGGGGTAGCCTTTCCCTTCTCCCTGGGAGCTTCCCAACCTAGGGTTTGAACCCAGGTCTCCCTCATTGCAGGTGGATTCTTTACCAGCTGAGCCACAAGGGAAGCACTTGTATCAATTTATGGTACCTATTTAGTTAGGCTCAGCTGGTAGCTCAGACGGTAAAGTGTCTGCCTACAATGCGGGAGACCCTAGTTTGATCCCTGGGCTGGGAAGATCCTCTGGAGAAGGAAATGGCAACCCACTTCAGTATTCATGCCTGGAAAATCCCATGGACCAAGGAGCCTGGTAGGCTACAGTCTATGGGGTTGCAAACAGTCGGACATGACTCAGCGACTTCACTTTCACTTTTCTTTATTAATGGAATTAATAACACTTCTTAGATTTAGATACCGTGAGGATTAACTTAGGTATTAAAAAAACATTTGCACAGTCCTTAGCCTAAATTATCACAAAATTTTATGGATCTCTGTTGCTACCACATCTTTCAGTTCAGTTCAATTCAGTTCAGTTGCTCAGTCGTGTCCAACTCTTTGCACCCCCATGAATCACAGCACGCCAGGCCTCCCTGTCCATCACCAATTCCCGCAGTTTACCCAAACTCATGTCCATCGAGTCGGTGATGCCATCCAGCCATCTTATCCCCTGTCATCCCCTTCTCCTCCTACCCCCAAACCCTCCCAGCATCAAGGTCTTTTCCAATGAGTCAACTCTTCGCATGAGGTGGCCAAAGTATTGGAGTTTCAGCTTTAGCATCAGTCCTTCCAATGAACACCCAGGACTGATCTCCTTTAGGATGGACTGGTTGCATCTCCTCACAGTCCAAGGGACTCTCAAGAGTCTTCTCCAACACCACAGTTCAAAAGCATCAATTCTTTGGCGCTCAGCCTTCTTTACAGTCCAACTCTCACATCCATACATGACCACTGGAAAAACCATAGCTTTGACTAGACGGACCTTTGTTGGCAAAGTAATGTCTCTGCTTTTGAATATGCTATCTAGATTGGTCATTGCTTTCCTTCCAAGGAGTAAGCATCTTTTAATTTCATGGCTGCAGTCACCATCTGCAGTGATTTTGGAGCCCCCAGAAATAAAATCTGACACTGTTGCCACTGTTTCCCCATCTATTTCCCATGAAGTTATGGGACTGGATGCCATGATCTTAGTTTTATGAATGCTGAGCTTTACATCAACTTTTCCACTCTCCTCTTTCACTTTCATCAAGAGGCTTTTTACAGGATTTTATATTTTCCCAGCATCTAAGGCAGGTATGTAATGCATGAGTATTAGAAGCACAAAGATTCCCCCTCTCTTATTCTTTGCTTACTGTCCTTTGACACAGGTATCAGAAGGCAAGTGGTATCTCAATTAAGAAAATTTTTCTGATCTTCCTGGTGTCATTTACCATTTTCTCCCTAGTGTGGTCACATAATCCCAGATAATGTAATAACCCCAGATAAGATAATTTTGTCCGTACTTTAAGGCAGGGCCTATGTCTTATTTTGTTTCTTTATTTTTGTCATATAATACAGTACTAGGCAGAGAGTGCTCTGTAAATGTGTCCTGAATAGATGAATGATGAATAGATGAATTAGCAAGTTAAAAATTAGCTAACAATGCCTCTAGTGAAAGGACATGTGTATTCTTAAACAGAAGAGCATTTTATATGCTATCATTAAGGTGGCAGCTGTCCACAGCAGGGTCCTGAGGAATCTCTCTAATGATTTCTTCTGACTCTGTGCTCATAGCCCTGAAACTCCCACAGCCAGGGCCACAGACCACATCTCACCATTCACAGGTTTTGCCCATCCCTGTGCTCATACCAATCACGCTTCCAGAAAAATGAAGGAGAAAGGTTAAAGAATCACAGATTAACAGGGTATTAGAGGGCATTTTCCTTGCCCTGGCCAGTTCTGAAGCTGAGTTTCAGCTAAGGCAGGGTCCTCTACCTAACATTTGTGACCAAGTTCTCAGCTTATCCCTCAATGGGTTTTGTGACAGACTGTCCAGATCTGCCGGCAGGATTAAAGGACTTATTCTCCCAGCTCCTAAGAGTTCTGCCAGCAGACAATATCTCAATTATACAGAGCAACCTTTTCCATATTCACACCCCATGCCCAGGGCAGTTTATATACCATTAGCGGCTGAGGCCAGGGCATAATGGTGTGGACACTTCTCCCATCATGGGACACTTATGAAGGATCATCCCAAACTCAGAAATCCTTCGGCATCACTTGGAGCCTTTGTTGACACTGCATCACAGTCCAAGTTCTCTCTCTGCCCAACACCTTTCCTTTCATAGGTTATATGGATTCTGGTGTCTAGGATGAGGCTGGGGAAATGGTACAATGTGAAAATAAAGATAAATCTCTCTAAGAAATTAGCCATCTGCAGGAACCTCCACAGAAATAGCCTTTATTATATGGTGATTTCAGACTGACAGTGTTAAGGAAAGAGGAAACAACCCTCTAAGCTGTAATCATCACAAAACAAGCTGTAATTCTGGAAACTGACACATGGAAAGGTGTTATATGTTAGAAACTACAATCAGGAAACTGCTGGTCAGAATGGAATGACAACAAAGAAGAGTCTGGTGGGAGAAAAGCTCTTTAGACACAGCTTGATTCCTGCAGAGAATTGCATGGCTGCCAGGTCCAGCCAGATAATGCTCATTATCGGTTTTTAACTTGGTTTTTGGATGCTAGTATCTATCCCCTGGTCTCCTCTGTAGTCAAACCCTGAAGAAAAAGTACCTGTTCAGATCACCAGTCTCACCTTATAGGAGAGATAAATATGAGATATTATAAACATATGGTAACTTTATGAAGTTAAAGTAGACTTCAGAATACAAATGTTATGTAACAAGTAAATTTTCTCTTTGGACTTCATAAAAATGTGTGGTCTCCATGCTGTATTTGAAGCACTGAGAAAGCACCTGGTTCATACCAGAAACTTAACAATTACATTGGCAATAGAATCCCTTCCAAGATCTTTAAGCAGAATGGTTTCAGTAGATTAGAAGTAAAAGGATTGAAAAATATATACCAAGCAATACTACTAATAAATAAGCTGCAGTACATATATTAATATCAGTGTCAACTTAGAAGATTAACAGAAATAAGAGGTATATTACACAGTTACAAGAGTCAATTCACCAGAAAGACATAACATTTCCAAATGTGTATGCACCTCTTAAGAGTGCTTCAAAATACATGAAGCAGAAGCTGACAGAACTGAAAGGTAAAATGGATAGATTAGATCCACAATTTGAGTTGCAGAGTTTTGAAATTCTATTTTCTAAAATAATCAAATGTGCAAGTGAGAGAAATATCAGCAAGAGGTAAAAGGCACACCCTTAACAAACTTGAATTTAATTGAAACTTACAGACCACTGTACCCAACAAGAGCAGATTACACTGTCTCAGTTCAAGTGGAACACTTAGCAGGAGTCATCCTGCATCATGAAACAAATAAAAACTTTTTGAAGAACTGAAATTTTATAAATTTTGTTCTCTAAGTTTACTGGAAATAATTAAATAAATAATAATAGAAAGTTAACTGAAAAAAAAATAGAATTTTTTTGGAAAGTAAACAGCACACTTCTAAATAATCCAGGGACCAAAGAGGAAGTCTCAAGGAAAATCAGAAAATATTTTGTCAGAACAAAAATAAAAATTAAAAATAGCAAAATTTGCTAAAACAATATTTTATTTTTTTTAAATTTTATTTTGCTTAACTTTACAATATTGTATTGCTTTTGCCATTCATCAAAATGAATCCGCCACAAGTATACATGTGTTCCCCATCCTGAACCCTCCTCCCTCCTCCCCTCCCCATACCATCCCTCTTAGAAGAAAGTTTATAGTGTTAAAAGTTAATGTTTAGTTTGCCAGGGCTATTGTAACAAAGTAGCACAAACTGAGTGGCTTAAACAAGAGAAGTTCATTGTCACAGTGCTGAGGGCTTTCATTTTGGATGTAGGAAGTCAGTAAGTTCTCAGGGTTGGTTCCTCCTGAGGGCTGTGAGGGAGGGCTCTGTTTCTGGCTTCACTCCTTGTCTAGTAGATGGGTATTTTTATGTTCATAACGATGCTCTCCCTGTATGCATGTGTATATCCAAACTTATCTTTTATAAGGATACCATCATATTGACTTAGGGACCATCCTACTCCAGAATGAGTTCATCCTGCCTCAACTAATTACATCTGCAAAGACTATTTCCAAATAAGGTCATATTCTGAGGTACTGCTGCTGCTGCTGCTGCTGTTAAGTCACTTCAGTTGTGTCCGACTCTGTGCGACCCCATAGACGGCAGCCCACCAGGCTCCCCCATCCCTGGGATTCTCCAGGCAAGAACACTGGAGTGGGTTGCCATTTCGTCCTCCAATGCATGAAAATGAAAAGTGAGAGTGAAGTCACTCAGTCGTGTCTGACTCTTAGCGACCCCATGGACTGCAGCCCACCAGGCTCCTCTGTCCATGGGATTTTCCAGGCAAGAGTACTGGAGTGGGTGGGGGTTAGAATTTTCGTATATGAATTTTGGGGGAACACATTTCAACTCATGTCAGCTTGTATTATAAAAGAAGATTTCAAATCAAGAACCTAAATTTCTATATGAAGAAACTAAAAAAAGAAAAACAAAAGAGGAAGGAAGACAATCATAAAGATAAGAGCAAAATTCAATTAAATTAAAAACAGTAACAACAGAGAAAAACAATGGCAACAATTTTGCCAAAGATAAATAAAATTGATATACCTGTAGGCATACCCACAAAGCAAAAAAGAGAATACCATCATCAGCAATGAGAAGGGATATCACTAGAGACTTCACAATACCTTAAAAAGGATAGTAAGAATCGGGTAAAGAATCCACCTGCAATGCAGGAGACACAGAAGATGTGGATTTGATCCCTGGGTCAGGAATATACCCTGGAGGAGGAAATGGTAACCACTCCAGAATTCTCACCTGAAAAATTCCATGGACAGAGGAGCCTGGTGGGCTACAGTCCGTGGGATCTCAACAATTCAAACAAAACAGAGTAATTCTTTGAAAGTCACGAACTACCCAAACTCACTAAGGAAAAATAGATAACCTGAATAGAACTGTACCTACTGGGATAATTGAACCCATAGTACCAAAAAAAAAAAAAATCCCTAAAAGGAAAACTCCAGGCTCAGATAGCTTCACTAACATAGAAGAAAAGGCAAAGTCTACAAGACTGGTAAGAAAGGTCCACTAGGGTAGGAGACCCATTTTATTAATTGGTACCCCCACCCGTGGTTATTCAATCAGGATCTGCCCTATTGGAGTTGCAGGCTCCAATGCTGACTGACCCCTGGTGGGCTAAAGGGAGGATCTACCTACCCAGAGAACCAAGTCTCCCTTTCTAGACCACTCTCCATACATGAGGACCTTGGAATTCCTTTTTCAAGTAATCCTGAACTTGCTACCAAGGCCTACATTGGTGTCATTCTGATTATACCCTAATGCTCAAGAGCTGTTGTCAGAAAGCATAGACTGAACCTGGACAAGCTCAGAAGATTCCACACAGTTGCGGGAGAACACTGGGGCAATGGGAGGCAGGGGTGACAGGATGGGAAGGTGGGCTCCAGGTGGGACCAGAGGCTGGGGGTGGGATTCTCTCCCTGCATTGCCATGTTCTAGTAGGGAGTTTCAGAATTCTAAATTTGAATGTGAATATAATATTTGTATGATATTTGTAGGGAGGATGATAAAGCACACATATTCAGGCATTTGTTAACTTGATGTCTAACCATTTACTACCTTGACATATCCCATCTGTACTCTTATTCTCAGCCCCTGAATGTTAGCATTGGGTGGAGTGGGAGGACTCTGTTTACATTTGTTTAAATTATGGGCACCTACCTAGAATAATGACTGGCACAGGTTGAGCAGTCAATGATAATTTTGTATTAATGAATGTGTCGATGAATGAATGAGTTTAATCCTCACAACATTCCTGGAAAGATCTAGCTAAGAAGAAAGTGATGGTGCTCAGTCCTTGACATGATAATGGATAGAGAATAACTTGAGAAGAAAATCTTTTAGAAGATTAGACATAAGCAACTTCTGATATCTGCTCTGATGACCTGTGAGCACATCTCTGATGAGTGTCCTGATCCCCAGTGGGCCGTCACATCCTCTGTTTCAAGAGCACTCATCTTACTCCTCTTGTTGGAACTCATTAAAGCTCTGCCCAGACATAAGATGATGTGGCAGTGACTCAGATGGCTTCCCTGTCCCTTAAGACTACTCATAATCTGTCATATTTGTCTAGGAGGGCTAGCTTCTCAGAAGAAACTTTGGTTCAAGAAAGATAGCTGAACTTTTAAGAATCTCAGCTTTGAAATAACTGATGGTACTGAGAACATAGTGTGAGAAACTATAGTAGCACAACATGTTTGCCCCATACGGATACTCGATTTACTCAACTTGAATTGAACTGAAACAGAGTATTTAAAAATGTCCAAGGTACTCATGTTCCTGTAACACAAAGTCATGGCTATTACTCAACTTCACGATGAATTATTTTCAGCCATTCTTTTTATCAGGGGCAAATACAGCAAACAAGCAATTTAATTATTTAAAAGAACACTGGAGCAATTAAACTTTTCCTAACAAATACCACATGAGTAAAACAGATGGACAGAAAGTAATCTATTAACTGTTTGCCATTCAAATGGCTCATTGAGCCTCCAGTAATCATATGCTATAAATAGGATGTTTATATCACATGCAAATTTAGTGCCTGGAAAAGCATCGATGGTAAGTCTTCACACAGCTCATTGGCTTAGAGTCTTTAATGATTGAGCCACAAGGGAGCAATTACTTCACCAATACCTCATTTATCTTGTCTGCAAATCCCTCTTTGGTTCTGTTAATTCTATTATTAAATAAATGGCAATACCCACAACTTCTTTTAAAATATAACTAACCTTTAAATAGATAGGAGTAAGATAAAATATATTTCTAAATAAACAAATTTGATTATTTTCATTGCTTTTGAGTTGTCAATCTGTCTCTAAAATAAGCAGACACAAGATATTGAATCTTGACAAAAGTACTTAACACATATATTTACTCCAATGCACACAGCACAGAGCTTTAAAACTGTTAATATTAATTATTTGACTGGTTAAGGACTTTTGCCTCAATTAGACATGTTTATAAAGGAAAACTGCAAAATTTATTTGAATTTTAAATCCATTACTGTGACCATTCTACCTTCAGCATGGAGATATGAAGAACATAATGCACATGATGTTAAATATTGTAGTAAACTGGTATACTTGGACTAAAGGTCACTGGAAAAAAGAAAGAAAAATTCTTATAAAATTGACTTTTCATATTTAAATGTGATCAGGAGCATAATTAATGAATGAGTTAATAATTTTCATAATGTAATTATTATCCAGAGTTTGGTCTTTAGTTCACTGTGTGCTTTCTGTGTATGTTATTATTGCCATAGTATTTATCCTTGACAGGCATTTTTCCTCCTAATGTTAGTCCCTTCTTTGTGCTCTGCTTCTTTATCTCTAAGTATGCCTACTGCACTTTAAGTTTATGTTATTATCATTTTTATCTCTGATATTTATTCCTCTCCACAGTCTTTCTATTATTATATCCACTTGAAAATAACAGAAATAATAGCAGAAATAATAATCATCATTTTTCCTTTTTATCATTAATTAATTCTTTGTTTTTTCCAGGTCTAAGTGTGGTCTTTTTTTCTTCTACATTCTTTACTCTGCTTTTTGAATTTTATTTCTGTCCATATTAAATGTCTTCCCAAATCCTTGGCCATCTTTGGTTCTTAGCAACATACATTAAACTAGTTGGAAACTCACCATGTGTTTTCCGGGGGATGACGGTGATGGTGGAGCAGAACACTTCTCAGCAGGTGCACTTCATTATAAACTGACCAGGCGGAGGCTGGGCCACTGACACATGGGAACTCTCAAAGTCTATGGCTAGAGGTTTTGAAGATTTTTTATCTTGAGCAGGTTTGTTTCCCTAGAGAGGAATACCAGTATGTTATATACAGCTGATTTACAGCTTTGGGAATTGAACAGGGATAGGGAGCTTGGGGCTTCCTTTTTAATAGGCAAATTGCTACTTAATCTCTTGCTTTCAGTCCTAGAATATCAGTCCTAACCTTCTTTGTGCCTCATGTTCTGAAGGCGCGATCTTTTTAAAGTTAAGATCTTTAGAGAGTCAACACCCAGTCTTCTTCCATGGAGAGGGAAAGGCAAGTCACCCAGCTTTGTAGGAAAGAGGGGAAGATCTACATGTCTCACTGCTCCTTCATCAAACTTTCAACTAAGTTCACTGTTTTTACTGACATCTGGCTTCCCCAACTTCAGAAGTACCTGATGCAACAAGACTGTGTACATTTGGAGATAGGATGTGGCTGTGGCAGGAGTGAGTTTGCTTCTTTGGGTCTTCATACCTAAGCTACCACCTCACCGCCATCACCACCACCTCAAGCTGCATTTAGCCATCTCTGTTCCATCAATTAAGGGGCTTGTTATTTATCCTCCATTTTCTCTGTCCCCCTCCCCTTATTTTGTGATTTTCTTTTATTTTGATAGGTTATAAAAACATTAAAAAGAATGACAGCAATACTTGGTGATGTGCCACTTTCTAAATATCTTCCACTGAAGGGAGTGGCCAGGAGTCAGAAAAAATGAAAACCAGGAAGGTGTCTTAGTGTGTTCAGCTGCTGTAACAAGTACCAGAAACTGAGTGGCTTCTAAACAACTGAAATTTCTCACAGTTCTGGAGGTTAGATGCCCAAGATCAGGGTGTCAGCATGGTCAGGTTCTGGTGAAGGCCCTCTTGTGGCTGCCAATTTCTTGTATCCTCACCAGGCAGAAGGGTCTCAGGAGCCCTGTGGGGTCTTTTCCATAAAGACCCTAATGCCATTCAGGAGGGTTCCACCCTCATTACCTAAGTGCCTCCCAAAGGTCCTGCCGCCTAATACCATCATTCACCCTTCGGAATTTTAATACATAAAAATTTGGGATACATAAATATTCAGGCCTAAGCAGAAGGGTAGTGGATTGTATGGTCTGATGGCAGGTGTATTGAAAGAAATTTTTCTGTGGGTCTTGGAGAAAAGTAAAGAGAGAGCACTAAGCATCAAGGATGCAGCTGAACCTTCCCCAAGAGCCTGTGGTGCTCAGGTTGTGAGAGAGAAAAGTAGGTACCACTCAAAGGAATCCCAAATAAGCAGTCTCCATGGAGCAGGTCGGGTGCCAGTGAGTCTGAGAGGCTAAGGAAATCTTAAAGAACAGGTTTGAGAAGATAAGTAGTTTTGTTGATCTCAGATAGACTATTCCGGAAAGCATGATAGAAACGTTTGGGAACTTGGTAAACAGTGGACATTTGTTGGAACTTTCCTGATGGTCCAGTGGCTAAGACTCTACGCTCCCTATGCAGGGGGCCCAAGTTCAGGGAACTAGATCCCACATGCCAGAACTAAGAGTTCTAATGCCACAGTTAAAAGATTCTACAGGCTGTAACTGAGATCCAATCCAGCCAAATAACTAACTAAATAAATAAAAATACTTTTTAAAAAGGAGTTGGAATTTGTTAGGTTATGGACGTATACAGCCCTATGAGGAAATGTCCCAGTGTTAATGGGTGACATGGGTGGTTGAGATAGTGATGGGTATTTAAGGATGAAAGGATTTGTCCTGGTGGCAGAGGGAAAGGTAAATAATTAGTTCTAACTACAGCATTCGTCTCAGCCTCTTGTGCTGCTGCCGTTGGTGGGACAGGTGATGTGGCTATAAGGACTAAGCCATGAACAGCAGGCTCTGGCTGGGGGTGGGGAAGCCCAATGTGTTCAGGTGTACACTGGGCTCCAGGGGCCTCCTTTTATGGACTGAAGTAAGTGCTGTGGTTTCCCCAAGCTCACTGCAAACTCTGAGGCCTTCATCCACTCAACTGTGACCTGGATCTGCCACTGATGATATTCACAACCCCAGAGAGCAGGCTTGGGCTTCGTGTCCTTTATCCACAAAACGAGGACATTGGCCTACTTGAGTGCTTCTCAAACTTTTCCACCACACATCTCCTGGAGAAGCCTGTGGAGGTGGCCTGAATACACTTAGCACTGATGACATTTTAGATATTCAATGTGAAGTTTACATGGGAAATAATATTAGTCCATGTAGTATAATCATTTCCTGACATTTTAATTGAGTTTTATATTTTCTGCCATTGAGAGCCATTAGGCCAATGTAGAGCTCTGCATACTGTGTTTCCTGTATTTTCCCTCTTCTGTTTCAGGAAAGTTGCCAGATCCTTAACATTCCTACTTCACGGCTTTTTGTCAGAGTATAACAGAGACACTGATGAATGTTAACCATCCCACCTACCTATGAAAGTCTGAACTCCCAGAGCAGTCCCTCATAGGTGTGGGTTTGGATAATATAAAGGGAAAGAGACATGAGAGACAGGTATTCCCTCCAGTCTGGGAGGACAGAGTTTGGGGCCTGTGCATAGTACAGCTTTGGGGCCCCAGTCTGGAGCCCAAAAGAGTGCGTGGTGCCCGTCAAAGGCTTTATCCTAGGTCTGCGGGCTCTAGTATCAAGGAGATTCATTCCCATGTCTGAATTTAGCTCTGTGTCAACATGTTTGATGGTTTTGAGAGACTCCAGATCCCAAGATAAGACAGTCCTTATCCCATTTGGGAGACTTTGTAGAGGGCTCCAAGATTTTTTTTTTTTAACAAACAAAAGTTTAATAACATATATACCTCCTATATACACAGGAGATACTTGAGTAACTCTCTTAGATTCCTGTATGATCCCAGAGGGATCAGTTGTTGCTCAAATCTACTTTAGTGCCAGCCATGCAGGAAATTTGGAGTCAAGACCTTGTTAAACTCCCTAGACCTCCTTTGCCTCCTTGGAGAAGTGAGAAGGTGGGTCTACCTGGTTTTCATGGTCACATCCAGCTTTAAAATGATATGTGATGCTTTTTAAAAATCCTACTCTAATCCCTGGAGAAGGAAATGGCAATCCATGCCAGTTTTCTTTCCTGGAAAATCCCATAGACAGAGGAGCCCAGTGGACTACAGTCCAAGAGGTCGCAAAGAGTCAGACACGACTGACTGACTGAGCACTCTGAACCTACCCGGAAAATTCCTCCCCGCCACCCGCTAAACCAAGGCCACACTCTGATTAGCACCAGCAGTTCCCCTAAACCAAGGCCACACTCTGATTAGCACCAGCGGCTTCACTAAGCCACTGCTCTCCAAGGAAGCAAAGCATGTTTCTTTGCCAGCCTTTTTTCATGTCCCTGTGTACTGGAGTGCTAGAGGGTTCATTCTGAGCATTAAAATTAGGAAATGTTGAGTAACCTCTTTGTTCTCTCTCCTAGGGAAGCTAACTTCAAAAGCACAACAAATACAGCATGAAACATGATGTAAAGAACAAACATTATTTAAACCTATGGAGCGCAGCAGCATTTTGAAAATCAGAAGAAAAACTAAGACTTTCACAAAATGCAAGAAATTAAAATTACTAAGTTTTAGTAAACAATAAATTAAAATCTTTTTTTTTTTCCTCAAGCAAAATACCTTAATAGAAATTCAGTCTTTGGTGTACTTAAACAGTTCTCCAATCCTTAAGAGTAACTTCCTTGGTGGCTCAGTGGTTAAGAATCTGCCAACCAATGCAGGGTACCTGAGTTCGATCCCTGGTCCCAGCAGATTTCACATGCCACAGAGCAACTAAGCCTGTGCACCACAGCTACTGAGGCCCATGTGCCTAGAGCCCATGCTCTGCAACAAGAGATGCCAATGGAATAAGAAGCTCGAGTACCACAACTGGAGAGTGACTGCAACTACAGAAAGCCCGCTACGCAACAAGGAAGATGCAGCACAGCCAAATAAATAAATTAAAAAAATAAATAGAGTAACTGCAGGTATACCTTTGAAGAGAGTAAAGGGAGAGTGTGGGTGACATGCCCTTCATCATTTCCCAGCTCCCTCTCTACTGCCCTTCCCTTGTAAACCAGAGACCCAACAGCCACTGACCCAAAGCAATTATGTGAACTCTTCTTGCATCCTTAAGCCAGCAGAAACTCCTAAAAACAGGAGTTTCCTCTATTAACACTAGTTTGTGGTGAAGCTGGGACTTGAACCCCATGTTGACATTAACATTGTAAACATTTTACTATTACAAAAGGGTAAGCAATAGATCTAATCAAGATTACATGCTGCTGCTGCTGCTAAGTCGCTTCAGTTGTGTCTGACTCTGTGCGACCCCATAGACGGCAGCCTACCAGGCTACCCTGTCCCTGGCATTCTCCAGGCAAGAACACTGGAGTGGGTTGCCATTTCCTTCTCCAATGCATGAAAGTGAAAAGTGAAAGTGAAGCCGCTCAGTCGTGTCCAACTCTTAGTGACCCCATGGACTGCAGCCTACCAGGATCCTCCGTCCATGGGATTTTCCAGGCAAGAGTACTGGAGTGGGCTGCCATTGCCTTCTCCACAAGACTACATCAGTCAGTTCAGTTCAGTCCAGTCACTTAGTCATATCTGACTCTGCAACCCCATGAACTGTAGCATGCCAGGCCTCCCTGTCCATTACCAACTTCATTCAGACTCATGTCCATCGAGTCAGTGATGCCATCCAGCCATCTCATCCTCTGTCGTCGTCCCCTTCTCCTCCTGCCCCCAATCCCTCCCAGCATCAGAGTCTTCTCCAATGAGTCAACTCTTCGCATGAGGTGGCCAAAATACTGGAGTTTCAGCTTGAGCATCATTCCTTCCAAAGAAATCCCAGGGCTGATCTCCTTCAGAATGGACTGGTTGGATCTCCTTGCAGTCCAAGGGACTCTCAAGAGTCTTCTCCAACACCACAGTTCAAAAGCATCAATTCTTCGGCGCTCAGCCTTCTTCACAGTCCAACTCTCACATCCATACATGACCACAGGAAAAACCACAGCCTTGACTAGATGGACCTTTGTTGGCAAAGTCATGTCTCTGCTTCTGAATATGCTATCCAGGTTGGTCATAACTTTCCTTCCAAGGAGTAAGACTATAAGTCTTAGAAAACTACATAGATTATAGATTAATGGATTAATGGTTAAGATTCTGGATTCAGAGACCTGGATTCATGTTTCAGCTTTGTTATATATTAAAAGAGGTTTCTTAGTATCATGTAGCTTTCATGATTACATAAATCTTTCTTGTCACCAAACCACATAACTGGATCCAATTTATCTAGGCCAAGTTCTTAAGCTTTACACTAGTGCTTCAGTGTGTGAGGACCTTGTAAAATGCAGATCCTGGTGAAGTAGGTCTGGGGAGGGGCTTGTGTTCCTGAACTTCTGACTAGGCCTCAGGTGACATAGTTGCTGTTGGTCCATGCACCACACCTTGAGTAGCAAGTCTTCCCACTGTACCACCAGCTAGAAAGTAATACACATCTGTAGAAACTTTTCAAATGCATGTTGAAAAGAAAATGCTTTCCCATATAATTTCAATAGCAACATCCATTTATTCCTTATAATTTGCAAAATAAACAATTCTATGCTAAGTTTAGAACTGGTCATGGACCAACAGACTGGTTCCAAATAGGAAAAGGAGTACGTCAAGGCTGCATATTGTCACCATGTTTATTTAACTTATATGCAGAGTACATCATGAGAAATGCTGGACTGGAGGAAACACAAGCTGGAATCAAGATTGCCGGGAGAAATATCAATAACCTCAGATATGCAGATGACACCACCCTTGTGGCAGAAAGTGAAGAGGAACTCAAAAGCCTCTTGATGAAAGTGAAAGTGGAGAGTGAAAAGGTTGGCTTAAAGCTCAACATTCAGAAAACGAAGATCGTGGCATCTGGTCCCATCACTACATGGGAAATAGATGGAGAAACAGTGGAAACAGTGTCAGACTTTATTTTTCTGGGCTCCAAAATCACTGCAGATGATGACTGCAGCCATGAAATTAAAAGACGCTTACTCCTTGGAAGGAAAGTTATGACCAACCTAGATAGCATATTCAAAAGCAGAGACATTACTTTGCCAACAAAGGTTTGCCTAGTCAAGGCTATGGTCTTTCCTGTGGTCATATATGGATGTGAGAGCTGGACTGTGAAGAAGGCTGAGCGCCGAAGAATTGATGCTTTTGAACTGTGGTGTTGGAGAAGACTCTTGAGAGTCCCTTGGACTGCAAGGAGATCCAACCAGTCCATTCTGAAGGAGATCAGCCCTGGGATTTCTTTGGAAGGAATGATGCTCAAGCTGAAACTCCAGTATTTTGGCCACCTCATGCGAAGAGTTGACTCATTGGAGAAGACTCTGATGCTGGGAGGGATTGAGGGCAGGAGGAGAAGGGGACGACAGAGGATGAGATGGCTGGATGGCATCACTGACTCGATAAATGTGAGTCTGAGTGACCTCTGAGAGCTGGTGATGGATAGGGAGGCCTGGCGTGCTGTAGTTCATGGGGTCGCAAAGAGTCGGACACGACTGAGCGACTGATCTGATCTGATGCTAAGTAATGGCTCAGATGATAAAGCGTCTGTCTACAATGCGGTAGACCTGGGTTCCATCACTGGGTCGGGAAGATTCTCTGGAGAAGGAAATGACAACCCACTCTAGTACTCTTGTCTAGAAAACCCCATGGATAGAGGGTCTTGGTGCAGGCTACTGTCCATGGGGTCGCAAAGAGTTGGGCACGACTGAGCAACTTCACTCACTTCACTATGCTAAGTAAAAGCTTAAATATCATGGGGGTTTTAAGGCAGAAAAGATTACATCCCATGTGCTAGACAGCATAACAAAAGAGAGGCATATTACATGTGCATGGATAGATGAGAAGACTCAGGTAGGTAAAAATGGAGAGGCCATCACAGCAGCTGATAAAATAACAAGCATCTGTATGGTACTGCTTGCCAGACTTTTGTTCTAAACCTATACATATTAACTAATCTTACTCTGAAATTCATTGTGTAAGTGAAATACTTTTATTACCTAATTTTATGGATATAATTGGCATAACTGGGGCACAGAGAGGTTAAGTGATTGTACTTTCCCAAGGTCACAGAGCTAGTAAATACAGGAGCTGGAATTTGAAAGTCAGCAGGCAGGGTTCAGAGTGTGGGTTCTCAACTGCTCCGCTGTACTATTTCATTGGATGGAAACCATGGGATGCTCATGAGGAACAGAATAACTCATCTAGGGGAACACGAAGGGTGATAAACTACCGAGAATGGGTGGAAAGGAGCCACAGAGCAGTCAGACGTTAGTGGGAAAAAGCTAAGACATTTGGACTGAATTCAGTAGGTTAAAAAGTCATTAATGCTAAGCTCTGACACTGGCTCATTTATAAATTCCATCAGATTCTCCCTAAAAGGTGATAACAAATACGATTTTAAAATGAAATAGTAAAATAGCACATTGGCAGTCAGAATTTTTAATATACTGATCAACAGAGACATTGATTTCAACAGACTTGTGTTCAATTCCCTATCTTCCATTTAGTGATTGTCGGCTGTTAAATAGATGAAACACTGATGCTGCTATTAAACAGTATGAACATCTGTATCTTTTTATGCTCTAATGACTACTGCAACCACAAACACACACATGCACACACAGATTCCCATGTGTGGTGGATGAGGCATGAGATAAAGTATTGCCCATCACTCTGAAGAAAATGCCAGCCAGAATTCCTAGTGGCAGTAAGTGGTCCCCAGCCTGACACACAGGAAGCTGAGGAAACGACATTTAGTATGATTGTTGGATGGCTGTTTGAACAGAGTGGCTAATAGCTGGGGCTGCCGCTATTGTTAGTGCGAGTATTCTTGCAGCCGGAGAAAAGTGGGACTGCTCCTCTCATTCTGTCCCTTGTCTTTGTGTCACTGACCTTAAAAGAAATCAGCAGAGGTTTTATCTCCCGCATCCTACCCTGAGAGCTCTTCCTTGTCATCTCAACTGACATCTGGCTCTTTCGACTCTTCCATTAAGAAGCCTGAGGGAGGACTTGAGTCAAGCAAAACAGTTTAGAGTCTCTGGGTCTATACTGACTCAGAGACATTTTTTTCCTTCTTATTTCACACTTGGGGCCCCCCAGGATGCACTCAAGGTGGGAGGGGGCGTACAAAGAATACACAGCACAAGGAGGAAATCCACCCCCTCCCAAGCGCCGCAACTGCCCTCGCTTTACTGTCAGCTTGCAAACTCGATTCTCTGATTTTCCTTCCTTCTTGTATCCTCTGAATGGCATTGAACACTATCCAGATACAAACTTGAATGTACTTGTGAAACTGTGATGTCTCCTCCTGACTGCAGTCTCAGACTATCCTGGGTAAAACCATATCCCCCTTGACTAGGCTTCAGGACTCCAACACTGACACCATTTTTGGGTTTGACTTCCATGATTTCTACCTCCTCCTTCATTATACAGTGAGTAATTTTATACTACTACTACTGGATCAAATCTTTCTAATCTCAGGCAGTGTATTAACAGCTTTAAAGCCATGATATGATTCAAGTCTCAGAATAAAGTAATTATTATTATTTCTATTTTACAGATGAGAAAACTTACACACTGTGCTAAGTAAGGTTGTCGACTACCATTATAATGATTAAACAATGATTTTATAGCACTGTGATGCCATCTGGTCAAATATACTAAGAAATTACATTTCAGGGTGGAAGATACATCAATGAATAGATAATGCTTTTAAAAAGCTCTAAAGGAAATATACCCAGGATAGCATAATTATAGCATGGAAGAGGATCTGATTCAATCAGTGGGTTTACAGTGGGGGAAGGAGTGGGAGCTGCTGCTCCCTTAGGAGTGTTTAGAAAAGTTCCAGAGCAGTTTGGTTGTCATTCTAACTTGGGAGAACACTGGCATTTAGTTTGTAGGGCCAAGGATGCTACATCCTGTAGTATTTGGGCAATATTTCACAACAGAAAATTGTCTTATCCAAAACACCATATTGTTTAATTATACAGTGCAAAATTAAAATGTGGGGCCTCCTGTTCAAAAGTTATTAAAAATTTCAAGATGGCATGGCAGAACATTAAACCAAGCACAGAGCTTTTTTCTAAGCATGGAAGTCTGTACAGGTCCCAGGTTCATGTAGCTGGCCATAGCTCTGACCCAGAGAATGCACTGAAAGTGACGGTGTACTCCTTCTAGGTCTAGCCTCCATGAGACTAGCAGCTTGCATCGATTATATAATGGGCTTTTATAAAGAATTATCAGATATACTAAGTATATATAAAAACATTTTGTGAAATGCTGTGTATACTTAAATTCAACTATCATTTTACTTAATTGCACTTAAGCCTATAAGTCAAAAGAGTGGGAACTTCTGGTTCAAGATGGCAGAGTAAAGACGAGTGCTCATCTCCTCCAGTAAGAGCACCAAAATTGCAACTAGCTGTTGAACAACCATTGACAGGAGGATGCTGGAGCCCACCAAAAAGAAGATACCCCACATCCAAAGACAAAGAAGGAGCTGCAGCAAGATGGTAGGAGGGGAGTAATCATGATAAATTCAGATCCCATACCTACCAGGTGGGTGACCCGCAGACTAGAGAACAATAATAACAAAGAAGTTCTCACACTATTGTGAAGGTTCTGAACCCCACATCAGGCTTCCCAGCCTGGAGATCCAACAAAGGAACTGGGACTCCCCAGGGAATCTGGCCTTGAGGGCCAGTGGGATTTGATTATAGGACTTTTAGAGGACTGAGAGAAACAGACTCCAGTCTTGCATGACACAAACAAAAATTCTGTGTGTACCCAGACCCAGGGGAAAGGACCAGGGACCCCACAGGAGACTGAACCAAAACTACCTGCTAGTGTTGGAGGGCCTCTTGTGGAGGTGGGTCGGCAACGGCTCAGCACAGGGACGGGGGCACTGAAAAACCCCCTTGGAGTACACCTTCTTGGAGTTCTCCATTAACCCCACCATAGAGCCCTAGGTAGGGCTCCTTATTGCCAAATTCAGACTTAAGTTGAAGAAAGTAGGGAAAACCATTAGACCATTCAGGTATGATCGCAATCAAATCTTTTACGATTATACAGTGGAAGTGACAAATAGAATAAAGGGATTAGATCCAACAGACAGAGTGCCTGAAGAACTGTGGATGGAGGTTCCTGACATTGTACAGGAGGCAGTGATCAAGACCATCCCTAAGAAAAGGAATGTAAAAAGGCAAAATGGTTGTCCAAGAAGGCCTTACAAATAACTGAGAAAAGAAAAAATGTGAAAGGCAAAGGAGAAGAGGAAAGATACAAGCATCTAAGTGCAGAGTTCCAAAGAATAGCAAGGAGAGATAAGAAAGCCTTTCTCAGTGATCAGTGCAAAGAAATAGAGGAAAACAATAGAATGGGAAAGACTAGAGATCTCTTTAAGAAAATTGGAGATACCAAGGGAACATTTCATGCAAAGATGGGCACAATAAAGGTCAGAAATGGTATGGACCTAACAGAAGCAGAAGGTATTAAGAAGAGATGGCAAGAATACACAGAAGAACTGTACAAAAAAGATCTTCATGACCCAGATAACCATGGTGGTGTGATCACTCACCTAGAGCCAGACATCCTGGAATGCAAAGTCAAGTGGGCCTTAGGAAGCATCACTACAAACAAAGCTAGTGGAGGTGATGGAATTCCTGTTGTGCTATTTCAAATCCTAAAAGATGATGCTGTGAAAGTGCTGCACTCAATATGCCAGTAAATTTGGAAAACTCAGCAGTGGCCACAGGACTAGAAAAGGTCAGTTTTCATTCCAATCCTGAAGAAATGGAATGCCAAAGAATGTTCAAGCTACCACACAATTGCACTCATCTCACATGCTAGTAAAGTAATGCTCAAAACTCTCCAAGCCAGGCTTCAACAGTACATGAACCATGAACTTCCAGATATTCAAGTTGGATTTATAAAAGGCAGAGGAACCAGAGATCAAATTGCCAACATCTGTTGGAGCATCGAAAAAGTCTGAGAGTTCCCCCAAAACACCTTATTTCTGCTTTACTGACTACGCCAAAACTTTTGACTGTGTCAATCACAACAAACTATGGAAGATTCTTCAAGAGATAAGAATACCAGATCACCTGACCTGCCTCTTGAGAAATCAGTATGCAGGTCTGGAAGCAACAGTTAGAACTGGACATGGAACAACAGACTGGTTCCAAATCAGGAAAGGAGTACATCAAGGCTGTATATTGTCACCCTGCTTATTTAACTTCTATGCAGAGTACATCATGAGAAATGCTGGGCTGGATGAAGCACAAGCTGGAATCAAGACTGCTGGGAGAAATGTCAATAACCTCAGATATGCAGATGATACCAGCCTTATGGCAGAAAGTGAAGAAGAATTAAAGAGCTTCTTGATGAGAGTGAAAGAGGAGAGTGAAAAAATTGGCTTAGAACTCAACATTCAGAAAACTAAGATCATGGCATCTGGTCCCATCATTTCATGGCAAATAGATAGGGAAACAGTAGAAACAGTGACAGACTTTACTTTTGGGGGCTCCAAAATCACTGCAAATAGTGACTGCAGCCATGAAATCAAAAGATGCTTGCTCCTTGGAAGAAAAGTTATGACTAACCTAGACAGCATATTAAAAAGCAGAGACACTACTTTGCCAACAAAGGTCTGTCTAGTCAAAGCTATGGTTTTTCCAGGAGTCATGTATGGATGTGAGAGTTGGACTGTAAAGAAAGCTGAGCACCAAAGAATTGATGCTTTTGAACTGTGGTGTTGGAGAAGACTCTTGAGAGTCTCTTGGGTTGCAAGGAGATCCAACCAGTCCATCCTAAAGGAAATCAGTCCTGAATATTCACTGGAAGGACTGTTGTTGAAGCTGAAACTCCAATACTTTGGCCACCTGGTACAAAGAACTTGACTCATTGGAAAAGCCCCTTATGCTGGGAAAGATTGAAGGCAGAAGGAGAAGGGGATGACAGAGGATGAGATGGTTGGATGGCATCACTGACTCAATGGACATGAGTTTGAGCAAGCTCCAGGAGTTGCTGATGATGGACAGGGAAACCTGGCATGCTATACAGTCCATGGGGCCTCAAATAATCAGACACAACTGAGTGAGTAACTGAACTGAACTGAGAGCCCTAGACCCAGGGCTGGTTCACCTCAGGCCAAAAAACTACCAGAGAGGAAGTGCAACCCCCGCCCTCCCCATCTGCAGATAATTGGATTAAAGCTTTACAGAGCAAGACCCTGCCCACCAGAGCAAGACCCAGTTTTTCCCATAGCCAGTCCCTCCCATCAGGAAGCTTACACGAGCCTCTTAGTCTCATCCATCAGAGGGCAGACAGAAGAAGCACAAAGAAACACAGTCTCACAGTGGCTAAAACAAAAACCGTATTACACAAAGTTAACCACGATGAAAATGCAGAAAGTTATGTCCCAGATGAAGGGACAAGATAAAATCTCAGAAAAACAAATAAATGATGTTGAGGTAGGCTATGTTGCAGAAGAAGAATTCAGAATAATGATAGTGAAGTTGATTCAGGATCTTGGGAAAAGAAAGGAGACAAAGATTGAGAAGATGCAAGAAATGTTTACCAAAGACTTAGAAGAACTAAACAACAGACAGAGATGAATGATACACTAGAATGAATCAATAGCAGAATAACTGAGGCAGAAGAACGAATAAATGACGTGGAGGACAGAATGGTGGCAATCACTGCTGCAGAACAGAACATAGCAAAAAGAATGAAAAGAAATGAAGACAGCCTAAGAGACCTTTGGGACATTAAATGCACCAACATTCATATTATAGTGGTCCCAGAAGGAGAAGAGAAAGGACCTGAGAAAATATTTGAAAAGATAATAGCTGAAAACTCCCTGAACATGGGAAAGGAAATAGTCAACCAAGTCCAGGAAGCACAGTGAATCCCAGGAAGGATAAACCCAAGGAGGAACACACCGAGACACATAGTAATGAAACTGACAAAAATTTAAGACAGAGATAAAATATTGAAAGCAACAGGGGAAAAATAACACAAATAGCATACAAGGGAAAACCCATCAGGCTAACAGCTGATTTCTTAACAGAAACTCTGCAAGCCAGAGGGAATGGCATGATATTTTTAAAGCGATGAAAGGGAAGAACCTACAACCAAGAATACTTTACCCAGCAAGACTCTCCTTCAGATTTGATGGAGAAATCAAAAGCTTTCCAGACAAGCAAAAGTTAAGAGATTTCAGCACCACCAAACCAACTTTACAGCAAATGTTAAAGGAACTTCTCTAGGCTGAAACACAAGATAAAGAAAAGACCTACAGAAAATAAGCACCCTCCCAAAATTAAGAAAATGGTAATAGGATCATACATATCGATAATTACCTTAAATGTAAATGGATTAAATGCACCAACCACCATCTGAGCCATAAGGCAAGTCTTCGCTTGGTCTTGGTCTTGCCTGGGTGGGTGAGAACATGTGCATGTATGCCCTTCCATTTACCATATCACTCTGCTTGACCCCCGCTAAATTGTATGTAATTATTTTATATTGTTAAGTTAATCATGTTCCCATTATGGCTTGCAATTGTAACTATCTTTTATTTTTTGTCTGGCTATTGATTGTGAAAACTGATAAACATCTTTTACTACTGTGATTGTGTAACTACCCACTTAATACCATTGTATAATTATTGGTCAACAGAAAAATTATAGAACCCTATATCACCAAAACTAGGATCTAACAGAAAAACCTGTAGTCACTTTTTAAAATCCAGATGCATATCAGAATTACATTGAAAATTTTTGAAAAATACAAATGCTCAGGTATTGCATTTTTCGCCAGAGCTCCAGATATGTTTCTAATGAGCAGTCATGTTTAAAAACAACTGAACTATATAATGATCTTTTACCTAGTTTGTTTCACTTCTTCTATTTCATATTCAGTGCTCCCATTTCATTTAGTTTATGCTCTCCAATTTCTCCATCTCTTTTTTTTTTTTTTGATGTTCTTTCTCAAGCCTTTTCAAGTGTAGTAGAAGCTTTTGTGCACATATACATATATATATATATATATAACATACATATTTTAGAAAACTTATGACTTTTTACCTAACTAAAATAATTATGACATTTTGACCCCACTTGTTTTACTTAGTATGATTTCTAGATTTCTAATTTCTAATTAAAAAACCGATATGCAACAAGCAACAAAGGTTTACTGGATAGCATAAGGAACTATAGTCAATATCTTGTAATAACCTATGATGGAAAATAATTTCAAAAACAATATATGTATATTTGTATAACTGAATCACCTTTCTGTGTACCTGAAACATTGTAAGTAATTATACTTCAATAAATTATATATACTTAAAAAAAAAGTGAGAAATACTAGAAGGCATATTAGGAGAGACACTCCCTACTTCAGTATGGCTCTCAGGAAAAGAATCATAAAGGAAAGACTTGTGTGTGAGGAACAGCCTTCCTAATTTATTGGATTTACTGAAAACAACATAAGGAGGACTAACAGTATTCAAGCAAGGTCATGCTCTAGGTCTCTGGACTGTGCTAATGAGGCTATTCTGTTAACCATGGCATACCACAAATTACCAGTATGAAAGATTTATGGTATTAGAAATAAATGGGATTTAACAATTTTATTATGATGATTAATTATAGATGAGTCAAAATTGTGTAAAAGGATTTATGGAAACAATTCAGGCTAGAATGTAAGTGGCCTGGTTCAAAATTACAAGGTATCATGCTAGAAAATTTGAGTTGGGCATAGGAGTGGAGGCTTTATTTTAGAAGATTTACATGAAGCTAGACAGAGAGGTCAAGAGAAAGGCAGAATTTGCTGGTTCAATTGTGGAAATTCTGTCTCTTGCAGATCCACCAGGCACAAACCACTATGCTCAAAACTGAGCAAACTGGACATGGAAATGGGGTGTAGATAGAGTTCCTTCACTTGACCTTCTTATAGATGGGCACAGGGGAATGCTTCTAAATTAGTTTGATAAATCTAGGCCAAGAAAAATATACTTATGGAGTGTCCTCTTGGTGGTCACAAAAGGCCACACAAGGGAAATATAGCAAAATGTACAAGAGAATTTCTGGAAGAGAAAATCATTGCATAGGCTTTAGAAATTCACTGCAGACATTTGCTACTAATTTATCACAACTGGGTTTAAGGTATGTTATGTATATCTGGAATTTGGAAGCAATGTAATTCCAAACAGCAGGTAGATGATAACATCTGGAAAGATATATGAAAAGCTCCGGTATTAGAGTGAATAGAAAACAGTAACAACAACAACAAACAAACAGGAATTCTTGAGCTTCATAAAAAATTACCTATGTTAATTGAACACCTTGAGGAAGATCAAAGTTAGAAACCAACACTGGAAAAAGAGAAATGTGAAAGAATTAAGACAGAAACACATTTACTTTTTCCATCCTTTACCCTCTTTCCCCCCAAACCCCAACATTCACTGAACATTTACTATGTCCTAAGGCAGTGGTAGTATTTGGAAGAAACAAGATGTATGGGATGTGATTCTTGCTTTTATGACATAATAGCCTAGTGATCAGAGAGACAGAGCATTATAGATTCTAAATATGGCAGGAGAAGAGACCTAACTGATGCATGAGTCTAGTATTTAGGAGCTGAGGGAAGAGAGTGAATGCCTCCGATGGATTCACAGAAAATGAGGCAACTGAGCTCATTGTGGGCATGTGAATCACAGTTTGCCAGATGGGAAAAGACAGCTTAGCACATGAGAAAGAGAATTATGACAAGTGATGATGAAATCAGCGTTTCATCATCTACAGGAATTTTAACTTCTTCTGGAAGTTAAAAGTCTTAACTAAGCAAAATAGTCTTTAATGTTCAGTTCTTCTATGACCCCTTTTCTTTTCAAATGTTTCACTGAATCTCCTTCCAGGTGTATGAGTTACTTTATTACTGTAACTCTTCCTGCTTTCAAAATGTACACTTGAATCTCTTTTCCAATATCAGCCATATCACATTAGACTACCATGCCCCCTGCCCCCCACCGCCTCAAATTCCTAGGAAGATGGACGGGGGTGGATTTGGGGTTATAGTCATTTACACAAGGAAAAAGGTAATTCTGATACATTAGAAGCTCAGGTGAAAAAGTCAGAATGGCTTCTAGCTGTTGGCTACTGCCCCTCCCCCCTTTTTTTACATGCAAAACTTGAGTAAATGGAAAAAAATTCAAAATACCAGGTCTTTGGTCTAATTGCCGTAACAATTTGGTGTTGTCTTGGCAGAATCTGGAGCAAGAAGGACTCTTAGTGCAGCAAACTTATAAGGAAAGTACACCTTGGTAATAAGACCTGCCTGAGATGTTTATTTGAGTAAAGCTTTGCCATTAATCAAGGCTTCATAGACTGAGTCTCTCTGGCCATTTAGTCTATGTTACCATTCTCCACATCTTGGCTTCTTTTTTGTACAGTCCCATGAAAGAAGTTCTCATACCTGGACTACAATGATGGAGGTAGTACCCAGAAAATGATTTAAAGAGAAACACACTGCTTAATTTATACTAAGCCATTATGGAAGTCAAGTTCCCTTGCAGTCTAGTGGTTAGGATTCAGTGTTCTCTCCACTGCAGCCCGGGTTCGACTCCTGGTCAGGGAAGCACATTTGTGGGCTTCCCTGTTGGCTCAGCTGGTAAAGAATCCACCTGCAATGTGGGAGACCTGGGTTTGATCCCTGGGTTGGGAAGATCCCCTGGTGAAGGGACAGGCTACCCACTCCAGTATCCTGGCCTGGAGAATTCCATGGACTGTAGTCCATGGGGTCACAAAGAGTTGGACATGAGTAAATGACTTTAACTTTCATTATAGAAGTCATTCTCCACAATCACTATATGACTTGGTATTTTCATTTCATAAGTGAGGAAATGATGCCCCTGGTGAGAAGTTATTTGCCAGAATTTCTAGCTGATTCTGTTATAGAGGCAGCATTTAAATCCCTGTCCATATCCCTCTGAAGCCTATCCTCTTTTGAAAGATATATTCTCAGGGCAGCTCCAGGAGATGGTGAAGGGCAGGGAAGCCTGGTGCGCTGCAGTCCATGGGGTCGCAAAGAGTCAGACATGACTGAGCGACTGAACAACAACAAGACAGCAACAATCCTCAGGCCATCTAGACATACAAGGAAATTAGGAGACACTCTGAGAAGGACGGGGCCATCCATACTTCATCCTAGTCCAGAGACAGTTTCGTAAGGACCTTCTGAGATTTTTGGAATCTTCGTTATCTCCCTATTGTTTGTTGCATTTGTATTTCCTTTTCTGAATGACTACAGTAAATTTCTTAAAATGCTGTGTTGTGTTGAAAGGAAGAAAATGTGGAGTAATTTCCTGGACACTGTAGTTTATGCTGGAGACAAAGGAATCCCAGAGCAGATAGTGGAAATAGGAATGAAGAAATCTTGCGGGCAAATCCCAGGATGATGTTCCCCATAGTCAGTGGAGACTATTCTGTATTAATAAAATTTCTGTGAACAGAAAAAGGGAGAAGATGGTCTTGTCTTCTCTGACTGAACAGCTTTTACCAGGATCAGTTCATTTCAGTTCAGTCGCTCAGTCCCGTCCAACTCTTTGCGAACCCCATGAACCGCAGCACGCCAGGCCTCCCTATCCATCACCCACTCCTGGAGTCTACCTGAACCCATGTCCATTGAGTTGGTGATGCCATCCAACCATCTCATCCTCTGTCATCCCCTTCTTCTCCTGCCCTCAATCTTTCCCAGCATCAGGGTCTTTTCAAATGAGTCACCTCTTCGCATTAGGTGGCCAAAGTATTGGAGTTTCAGCTTCAATATCAGTCCTTACAATGAACACCCAGGACTGATCTCCTTTAGGATTTACCAGGATATCTGGGTTTTAATCAGGGCACTAATTTTTACATAGCACATTGTCAAACTGTGGCTGAATAAGAGATGAAAACTTTTGATTGTTCAAGTTGGGGAGACCATGAGTATGGCATATCAATATTAAACAAAAAGAAGTGGAGAATGTTTAGGATGGAGGGCAGAATGAAAGAAAGTTTCCTTCCAATTGTTAAAACTATGTTCTGAGGAAAACAGAACCAACTGACTATCTAGACGCCTGAGAGCTGAGACAGATTTTGGTCATATAAATGCAGTACTTTCTAGTATAGGTGTTTAAATATGAAAGGGTGCAAATTCCTTTCCCTGGAGATGATGAGCATAGACTTGGCTGTTGAATGGGGTGGTAGGCATGGGACTGGGCTAACAAGCAACAGAGGTTTAATACACTCCAGCTTCTATGAAATTGTAAAGATCTTGGTAGTCAAGGGCTCCTGCAGTTTTCATACTGCATATGGAGGTACCTTGGTAGTCGCTTGTGAAGGAACTGAGAAACAAAGGCATTTGGGCAAAACTCTGGGCTCTCCATCCAGCCTTTAACCAGAGCCAGGTTTTCATATGCTTTCATACTTTTGTTTTTCCTAGATTTTAATTAAATAAAGGATTCTATGACTTTGAAAACTGTGAAAAGTACTCGTCTGCAACATAACTTTGTCATAAACAAAACCTGGCTTTATATCAGTCTGTTGAACTGCTATACCTACTAGTCCATAGAAATTCCCATCAAGGTAGCAAATCATTCATTCATTCAACAAGTATATATTGGACATTTACTATATTCTATTTTGTCGCTGGAGGTACTCTTTTAGAGGCTGGCTTGGAAAAAAAAAAAATGGACAAGGTCTTTCCTGTCATGAAACAGACATTATAATGGAGGAGTCAAAAACAAATAAGCTAGATAGTTTCAGAGAATGATAGGTGCAATAAAGGAAATGAAACTATCATTTGAAGCCAGCACAAATGCATAAGCAATATTTAGGTCACTGGGCTCATGGTCAATTACCTTTTCTTTCTGAATAATAAATGACAAAGCTAATTGAGGCCACACTCTAATTACTTCTATGATCTGAACAATGATATAATTTCAGAGCCAGATGAACCTATGCTGACCCCATTCATTCTTGGATAAAGAGACTATGACCCAAAGTGGCTCAGAGATAATGCTCAAGGTCCCCTGGCGAATGGTGGTTGAACTGGAGGTTAAAGGCTTGTCTTCCAGTTTTCTGTCACCTGAAAACCTGTCTGTCAAGAAAAGGAAAACTAGGGCAAAAGCCTAACAACAGTAACAGCAAAAACAAGAACAATGTTTGACTCAGTAAACTTTCTCAGAATACCCTGAAGATACATAAGTCCTTACATATCTGGGATTTAGAAAAACAAAACAAGACATGAATATTATAATGGGTTATTCAGAGAGCTGACTACATCAGAAACTCCCAGTGACCTGAATTTAATGTTGCCTGCTGATCACTTGGCCTTTCCAAGAAAAACCTCTTCTGGGGATTTTCTGCTTCACTTTCCTCCCCACCATCCATTTTCCACATGGCCCAGGGTAAAGTTTTCATGTGTGTGTGTGTGTGTGTGTGTGTGTGTGTGTGTACTTAGTTGCTCAGTCAGGTCTTACTCTTTGAAACCTCATAGACTAGCCTGTCAGGCCCCTCTGTCCATGGGATTTTCCAGGCAAGAATATTGAAGGGGGTTGCCATTTCCTTCTCCAGGGGATCTTCCAACCTAGGGATCAAACCTGGGTCTCCTGCATTGCAGGCAGATTCTTTACAGGAGAAATCAAATATCACTCCTCTGCTTAAAATCTTCCAGCTGCTCCATAACCTGCTCAGAAGTTGACTCAAAGCTCAATGACAGGGTCTAGGAGGCTCTCCATAATCTAGCTCCATGAATTCTCTTTTGCCATGCTCCTCTCCTGACACACTCTCCCGACACTGTCCCTCTTGCTGCTTCTGGAATAAGTTAGCATACTTAAGTGTGTTCCCACTTTCCAGATCTTTACATGGTTAAGCATTTCACATTGTTTAACTGAGCCCACATGTCATTTGAGCTATAATTTCTCTAGGATATTTCCATCCATCACAATATCTAAAGCAGCTCCTCCTCCTAGTCAAATAGTACCTGCTTGTATTTTCCTGATGGTGGAATCTACCACCATCTAAAATGAAAATATTCCTTATTCAATGTATATTGTCTTTCTCTCCACTAGAACATAAGATCTACAAGGGCAATTCTCCTAGCCCTGTCAGTTCCATTCTGCTAAATCTTTAATTTCTACATAAGTGACTGACACAAAGGAGTGACTTGCTCATATATGGTGAATAAACGCTGGACAGAAAGAAAATCAGTGATCGAGTTCTCCTGGGTCCCAGGTCCCCAGCTCAGTGTGGGTGAAGAAAATTGTACTTGGCACTATGCAGCCTTGAGCTCAGTGCTCTCCTGTATTTTTGCTCACCCTTAACTGGTATTTCCCCAAAGCAGTTATCTGACTGGAGTGCCTGTGCACCACTGGGTATGGAGTATTGCTACAACAAGAGTTTGCACCAATGACTTTCCAAATAACTGTCTCTTCTCATGTGCATTTCATATTTAGCTGCCGCCATTCCTTTAAGACCCTGAATATTAAAAGTAAAATGAAATGTATATCCATTTCTTTTTTGCCAATAGAAAGCGGCTCAATGGCCACTAGAGGGCATCTTTCCTCAGAAGATGGCTGTTTGACATTGGAGACTCCTGGAATTCTTAACTGGCCTGTTAATAAGAACAGACTACAAGGTCACCTCCTTGTAGGGGAAGGCAGTGGCACCCCACCCCAGTACTTTTGCCTGGAAAATCCCATGGACAGAGGATCCTGGTAGGCTCCAGTCCATGGGGTCGCTAAGAGTCGGACACGACTGAGCGACTTCACTTTCACTTTTCACTTTCATGCATTGGAGAAGGAAATGGCAACCCACTCCAGTATTCTTGCCTGGAGAATCCCAGGGATGGGGGAGCCTGGTGAGCTTCCGTCTATGGGGTCGCACAGAGTCGGACACGACTGAAGCGACTTAGCAGTAGCAGCAACAAGGTCACCTCCAGGGTCTGAGTATGCTCCATGTATTGTTCAAAAATCATAGGTGGCAGTCAACTTTTTTAATATGCGACCTTAGAGCTTTCCTGGCTGAATCAGCACCTTCATTTTGGCCACATGTCACTGTGGCATTCCCTCAGAAGACCACCTTACCGTCAGAGGCGTTTATCTCCTGTGTGCTGGATGAGGGGTGGCCCAGTCTCATATGACAGCACTGCCAGGGACCGTATGTGAGGAGGGGGTGGGGAGAGTGGGGGAAGGGGAGGGAGGGGGAAGAAGGGAGAAAGGATGAAAAGGTGAACCGAGCTTCTTCACTGGTAATGGAATCTTACACTTGCACTGGAGATTTTCCTGAAATTCTACATGCTAAACTAGAACCACTGCTGTTTATTTATCTTTGTCTATGGGCAATCCTGTCGTTTGGGGAGACAGACTAGCTGAAGTGAGCTGTGCGCCTGCAGCAGGACAGGGGAGCCCTCGTGGCCAGGGGAGGACCAGGCTTTCATGTACCTCAGGTGTTCTCTTTTGGGAGTCTGTCTGCAGCTCTGGAGCCTTATCTTGCTCCAGTCTGTGTTTCTTGATGTCCTTCTGTAACTCCCTCCCTGTCATTGTGGTGGCTCAGAAACTAACCCTGATCCCCAGTGTTCCTCTGGGCTCTAACTGTGCCGTTTCCCACCTGCAGTGCTTCCCCGTAGCCATCCTACGTGTGGAACCTATTTACTGCCCTTAGGCCTGGTCTGCCCAACCCAGGCTTCTAGGGCACGGGCCTCCCCTGAACACTACTTACTCTTTTTATCTGTTCATGGTGCTCAGTCTAAGTGTGCAAGGTTAGATGATTCAGGAGGCAGAGTGCCTGGTTCAAAGAGTGGGCCACTGCCAGTTTTTTATCCTCTCTGGGACTCAGTTTACAAACCTATAAAATGGAGTTTATAATTAAATATTTATTGAGTTAATAAATGAAATGATACGTGCAAATTGCATAACGCATAATGTCTCTGCATAATGTCTGACTCATAACAAAAGCTTCAAGTAAATTCACCAAACAGAGGAAAGGCTGTGCTTGAACTAAAACTTTGTAAAAGTCATTGGATAGCCTATAAATATACAAGCCATTACAGGCTGGCACAGATTATTATGAACAACATAATGGGCTACTCAGCACGGTGAGTGCAGGGGGAACTCCTAGTGACCCCAATTTAATGCTGTTCTTGTTGATCGCTTGACAATTCCAAGGACAGTGTTAATTAACCTTATCCTAGTCTTTGACTTTAATGCTGCTCTGTATATTATCTGAAGAGTTTCTGCCGTGTATCACAGCAGCCCTAGCCAGCACGGAGATAGATCACCATTGCCCAATTGCTTATTAACTGGGAAACATCTGAGTATGCACATGTATGTATAGGAAATGTATATGTACACACGCACATACATATACATAGGCATGTTGTGAATCACCACGTAAGTAAACCCATATGTAATGTGAATATATTTGGCAGGAGCGACAGAAATCTATGCTATGAAACTAAACTGGTCTTCTCTGAGGAGTAGCAAAACTCATCATTAGGAACTCTTTTAGTCCAAACCCAAGGGATGCATATATATTATCTCTGGCAGATCAATGTAATTTATGTTAAATTTGGACTCTTTCCCAGTATATTTGGATTTTCCTGGATCTTTCTCTCTCTCTTTCTCTCTCATATACACATAGGCACACACATATATACTGTTGGGAGTTTTTCTGTATTTGTGAATAGTTATCATTTTTTTTACATATGCTAATACAACATTGTGAAAGGAATAGGAGGGAAAAGAATTCATAAATTAAATTTATAAATTTAATCACTATTTTTGCAACTTATAAACTGTAGAGACTTACACACTAAGACTCATAAAATAGGGATAATCACTGATGACTCACAAAGTCATGGTGAGTATTTATTTTGTGTCAAGAATTATGCTGTGGTCACTATATAAAATAAATGGATAAAATATATACAAATGTGTTAGACTAAAAGGTAATATGTGAATATTAAGTACTATAATCTTTATTATATGCATGTATAGGACTTTCCTGGTGGCTCAGTGGTAAAGAATCTGCCTGCCAATGTAGGGGACATGGGTTTGATCCCAGTTTGGGAGGATCCCACATACCACGGAGCAACTACTCCTGTGTGCCACAACTACTGAGCCTGTGCTTTAGAGCCCAGGAATCACAGCTACTGATCCCACATGCGCTAGAGCCTGTGTGTTCCACAGCAAGAGAGCGGCCCCCGCTCAGCACAACTAGAAAAAAGCCCACAAAACAGAGACTCAGCACAGTCAATAAACAAAGAAATATTATAAGCTTATATAAACAGCTATATGGATAAATAAACTAAGACTTATTTTTCAAGCAAAAAGAGGTTACATGAGAAACTTAAGGTAGTAACTAAAAGGAAATGTACAGACAGAAAAGTACTATTTATTGAACGTGTACTACGCCCTAGGCCCTGTGCAGTGTACTTCCATGCGTTTCTTCTTCTTTCTGAGAATGTGGTCTATGAAGGTAGATTATGTGGATTTTCATACACTGAATTACACCTGAGCCTCTGCTGGAATAGTCCACTGAGGAAACCTCAGAGATCCCCTAGGTGGTCTGCTTCAATTCTGAAAAAAATCCTTCCCTTTTAAAAGCAGAATTCCAACTCTCTGTAACCCAACTGTCCTAATTCTGAGCAAAAGTAGCTTGTGTGACTTCCCCATGTGAGCCCTCGGTGGCGCCTACGTCACACGTCTCAACTGAGCACCTTCACTTCCTGAAGCTGGTCCCTATACGACCTAGTTTCTATTCTGGATAATCTCCTTTGGGTGACCTTTCTCTCTCTTTCTCAGTGTTTTATTTAAGGCATCACACCCAGAATTAAATGCAACCAATTATATTGAGGGCATATGGATTCATCCAACATGTGGTTGAGATGCTATGATATCAGATACCTCCTTTTGCTATGACTGTGGGACTTACGGTGACTGAGGTTTAATTTCTATGTGGTAAAAATAGAAGGCAACTATTGTGTTGTGTGATTCTTATGCATTTTATTTCTTTCAATAATATGTAAAATATAATGACTTCCATGATTGTAATCATTCTTTTAGTGATTTGGAGATTGAGGACTAGAAATCCTTAAAAAGGGATGACTTAGCCTGGAAAATCCTCTTTGAAATCTGTTTTGATGTTCAGCCTTACTAAGAAATATCTCTCCAACCATAAAACCATTGAGCTATTTTTCAACATAGTTTTAAATGTTGCCAGTGTCTTTTACTCTATAATAAAAGGGTAAAGCATGTTGAGGGAAGAGTAATATTAGAATTCATATACATTGAAGGATAATCATTATTTTCATTATTTCATTTTTATTTCATTATTACATTCATAATTTCAATAATGAAATTATTGAAGGATTTCATTATTATTTTTCCTTCCTGAGAGAAGAGTATTGTTTACTGTCTCTTTCCAATTCAATTTTATAAACCAATTCAATAAACAGTTATTTTTCTAGGCCAAAAGGACTTAAAAATATCCCCTAGTTCTTTTACTCACAAAATCCCTTCGAATTTAATAAACTCAGGCATAAACTCAGGCAGTAAGGATCAAGAAAACAAAAGCTCTTATGCATTTCATCACTGGAGTTTTCCTCATAGTTAAATAGCCATTTTTAGACTAAATATCTGCCATCTGGTGGCGGTTCTTATGAGAACTGTTAGGTACAACATTACCCGCACCACTATAAGGTTCAAGTATACCCTTAAATATATCCTATTCATTCACTCATTTATTCATTCAACAAATACACAAAAATGTAGAAGTATTTGTGTGGAATAGACAGATACTTAAAGAATCTTTTGGAACAAAGAGTTTCTGTAATGAAAATATATATCTGTTATATATATCTAGCTGTTAAATATATTTCAGAGTATTTTTTATGCTCAACACCATTCCTAAGCATGTTATTTATTAGATCTTCAATTAGATCTTATTTAATACATCAATTAGAGAAGGCAATGGCACCCCACCCCAGTACTTGTCTGGAAAATCCCATGGACGGAGGAGCTTGGTAGGCTGCAGCCCATGGGGTCGCCAAGAGTCGGACACGACTGAGCAACTTCACTTTCACTTTTCACTTTCATGCATTGGAGAAGGAAATGGCAACCCACTCCAGTATTCTTGCCTGGAGAATCCCAGGGACGGGGGAGCCTGCTGGGCTGCCGTTTGTGGGGTTGCACAGAGTCAGTCTCGACTGAAGTGACTAGCAGTAGCAGCAGCAATACATCAATAAATGGCAACTATGTCACTATTTCAGTAATTCTTTCCTTGGTAATCCTATGCATTTTGTTCTATGTATTTAAAAAATTTATTCTGAGGACTTCTCTGGTAGTCTAGACACTGCCTGCCAATGAAGGGGACATGAGTTTGATCCCTAGTCCGGGAAAATTCCACATGCAGAAAGGCAACTAAGTCCACGCACCACAACTACTTAGGCTGCCCTCTAGAGACCATGAGATGCAACTACTGAGCTTGTGTGCCCTAGAGCCTGTGCTCCAAAAGAAGAGAAGCCACCGCAACAAGAAGCCCATGCACTGCAACTAGAGAGTAGCACCCACTACCCACAACTAGAGAAAGGCTGCGTGCAGCTAGGAAGACCCAGGACAATCAAAAATAAAGTAAGTAAGTAATTTAAAAAATTTATTCTGAGAACAGGCTTAAATGAATTAAACATCAGATCAGATCAGTCGCTCAGTTGTGTCTGACACTTTGCGACCCCATGAATCGCAGCACGCCAGGCCTCTCTGTCCATCACCAACTCCCGGAGGTCACTCAGACTCACATCCATCGAGTCAGTGATGCCATCCAGCCATCTCATCCTCTGGCGTCCCCTTCTCCTCCTGCCCCCAATCCCTCCCAGCATCAGAGTCTTTTCCAATGAGTCAACTCTTTGCATGACGTGGCCAAAGTACTGGAGTTTCAGCTTCAGCATCATTCCTTCCAAAGAAATCCCAGGGCTGATCTCCTTCAGAATGGACTGGTTGGATCTCCTTGCAGTCCAAGGGACTCTCAAGAGTCTTCTCCAACACCACAGTTCAAAAGCATCAATTCTTCAGCGATCAGCCTTCTTCACAGTCCAGCTCTCACATCCATACATGACCAATGACCACAGGAAAGACCATAGCCTTGACCAGATGGACCTTTGTTGGCAAAGTGATGTCTCTGCTTTTGAATATGCTATCTAGGTTGGTCATAACTTTCCTTCCAAGGAGTAAGTGTCTTTTAATTTCATGGCTGCAGTCACCATCTGTAGTCATTTTGGAGCCCAGAAAAATAAAGTCTGACACTGTTTCCCCTGTTTCCCCATCTATTTCCCATGAAGTGATGGGACCGAATGCCATGATCTTTGTTTTCTGAATGTTGAGCTTTAAGCCAACTTTTTCATTCTCCACTTTCACTTTCATCAAGAGGCTTTTTAGTTCCTCTTCACTCTCTGCCATAAGGGTGGTGTCATCTGCATATCTGAGGTTATTGATATTTCTCCCAGCAATCTTGATTCCAGCTTGTGTTTCTTCCAGTCCAGCATTTCTCATGATGTACTCTGCATATAAGTTAAATAAACAGGGTGACAATATACAGCCTTGACGTACTCCTTTTCCTATTTGGAACCAGTCTGTTGTTCCATGTCCAGTTCTAACTGTTGCTTCCTGACCTGCATACAAATTTCTCAAGAGGCAGATCAGGCAGAATTAAACATAGGCTTCAGTAAAGTAAAAAAGTATTCTATGGTACAAAATAACCTCATTAAGAATGCCTGCCTGTACTAATGTAATGAAAATTTAAAGAGAAAGCAAATCATGATGTTAGTAAAACCAACTTCAATATCTACATATTCATCTGTTAGGATCTTTTAACCTCTTTGAGATGTTCTATATTTATATTTACCCATCATTCCCAAAAGAAAGGAATGAATCTGATCTCAATGACTTATACTTAATGTCATATTGATTATCCTTCAATGTATATGAATTCTAATATTACTCTTCCCTCAACGTGCTTTACCCTTTTATTATAGAGTAAAAGACACTGGCAACATTTAACATTATGTTGAAAAATAGCTCAATGGTTTTACGGTTGGAGAGATATTTCTTGGTAAGGCTGAACATCAAAACAGATTTCAAGGAATTAGGATCTACCAGAGTTATATTCAACTTGGGAATTATTATTTTATCTCTAATATATATTTTTTTCAATCTCAAGGTTAAAACAATCCTAGATAATTGTGATACCAGTTTCAAGATCAAAAAGTGAAATTTCAATAAGGATAAGCATGAGATAAAGCGAAAAAGGTACCACATGATGATACAGAATGGTATTTAGGCATAGGAAAGACAGGAAGGTGAAAAAGGGAAATGGGCAGTAAATACTAGGGGATGTCATGAAGGGGATTTCCTGCCAGGTCGGAAATGAATACAGAGCATTACTGGAGCCACCACTGGTGCCAGCGGCTTCAGAAAGGCAATGCTATGGGAATGAAATGCAGCTTTATAATCTAGACAGATCAAAGATAATCAAGTAGAAAAAAAAAAGAGTCTTAAGTTTTTAGTGATGTTACTTGGAATTCACCAAGACATAATTTTATTTTCTACTCAAGTTTTTAAAATATTTATTTGGCTGCATCAGGTCTTAGCTGTGGCATGTGGGATCTTTAGTTGCAGCACGCTGAATCTTTAGTTGTGACATGTGGGATCTAGTTCTCTGACCAGGGATTGAACCCAGCACTCCTGCACTGGGAGTGCAGAGTCTTAGCCACTGGACCACCAGGGAAGTCTCACCAAAGTATAATTTTAAAAAGACTGTATTTCATTCCTTGTTTGCTCACTCTGGGCACCAGACTTTTGACTTCAGTGTCCCGTTAGGACTCCTACAGCCAAGATGGCCAAATACAGCAATAATTTCAACAGAGCACTTGTGGATGGCAATAATAAGACACGCCAAGAATGGTGGGGCCTCCTTTAGTGATGGACACATACAGTTTACTTTGCACACATACACAACACACTACAAAGACTTTATATTGGGTTTGTTACTTATTACTCATTACTTGTGCATAGGTTGCAACTATTAAATGTTGTCATGAACAGCGTAATGCTTGTATCATTCTAGACTAGATTTCGGCCTAGTCTAATCCTAGACTTTGACTGTGACTAGACTCAGACTAAGTCTAAGACTCATCTTAGACTAGGTCTCACCAGAGTTAGGTGATCAAGGGAGGCACCCTGAGCGGCAGCAGAAAAACCAGGGTTGCACACGTGCACAAGCTCCTTCAGGCAGGAGAGTATGAAGATGGCAGCCAGTGCCTCCACGGTCTTAGGTTTTTCAGTCAGCCCTAGATGTGTATTTAAATTAGATGCCTTCCCCATCCCCCAACTCTCCCCTGCTCAGGCCAAAATTTCTAAGCTAAACAAATAATCCTCTTTTATACAAAGAATGACAAGTTTCAACTGTTCACCTCTGTGCAGGGCCCTGTGTATAGGGAGGTAAGTCTGTATGAGCTCTTTTAAGAATCATTTCTCACAAATGCGACCTAATCAAGCTTATAAGCTTTTGCACAGGAAAGAAAACCATAAACAAAACAAAAAGACCACCTATGGAATGGGAGAAAATATTTGAAAATGATGTGACCAATGGGGTTTAATTTCCAAAATATACTAACAGCTCATATAACTCAAACCAAAACAAAAATGAACAACCCAATCAAAAAATGAACAGAAGACCTAAATAGACATTTCTCCAAAGAAGATATACAGATGGATAATAGGCACATGAAAAGATGCTCAACATCGCTCATTATTAGAGAAATGCAAATCAAAACACCTCAAACCAGTCAGAATGGTTATCATTAAAAAGTCTACAAATGACAAATTTTAGAGAGGGTCTGAAGAAAAAAGAACCCTCCTACACTATTTGTGGGAATGTAAATTGTTGCAGCTACTTTGGAAGATAATATAGTGGTTCCTCAAAAAAATAAAAACAGAGTTGTCATATGACCCAGCAATCCCACTCCTGGGCATACATCTGGAGAAAACCATAATGCTTTACCATCTGAACCACCAGGAACGTCTTCAAAAAGATACATCTACCCTAGTGTTCACGGTAGCACTATTTACAATAGCCAAGACACAGAAGCAACCTAGGTGTCAATCAACAGAGGGATGGATAGAGAAGATGTGGTACATATACACAATGGACTATTACTCTACCATAAAAATGAATCAAGTAATGCCATTTGCAGCAACATGGATGGGTCTAGAGATTATCATATTAAGTGAAGCCAGTCAGACAGAGACAAATATCGTATGATATCACTCATATGGGCTTCCCTGGTGGATCAGATGATAAAGAATCTGCCTGTAATGCAGGAGACCCAGGTTCAATTGAGACCTTGATGTTGGGAAAGATTGAGGGCAAGAAGAGAAGTGGGCCACCGAAGATGAGATGGTTGGACAGCATCACTGACTCAATGGACATGAGTTTGAGCAACCTCTGGGAGATAGTGAAGGACAGGGAGGCCTGGTGTGCTGCAGTTCATGGGGTCACAAACAGTCAGACATGACTTAGTGACTGAACAAAATAATCACTCATATGTGGAATCTAAAATATGACACAAATCAACACATCTATAAAACAAAAACAGATTAACAGACATAGAGAAGATACTTAGGGCTCTCAGGGGGTGGAGAAGTATGGGCAGGAAGGGTTGGGAGTCTGAGATTAGCAGAGGCAAACTAGTGTATATAGGATGGATAAACAATGCACAGCATAGGGAATTATATTCAGTATACTGTGACAAACCATAACAGAAAAGAGCATGAAATATATATATAGTTACATATATGTACATATGTAACCAAATCCTTTGCTATACAGAAGAAATTAACAACTACACATCAATTAAAAAAAGAACCTTTCTCAGTTTTCTATAGCCTTTTAAGTCTTGTGGATGCAAGCACCATTGACTTTCAAAGCTAGATATTTTGGGGTCCTGTCTTTAAGGTGCAGGTCTCAAAAGCTGGGGTGCCAGATATGGGGTTAAAAGCCTTTCCTTCTCAGGGAGAAGCTCTGAGTTATGAGTTCCCTCCCAATCACAAGCTGCTGCACTGGGGACAGGGTTTACGGTGAGACGGTGTCTCAGCCTGACTGATTTCAGTGTGGGTTTCTCTTGCTTACCTCACATATAGGAATCACTCAGCTACTTTTCATATTTCTTTCAGAGGAAAACTTTTCCATACACAGCCGTAATTTCAGTGTGTTGAGGAGACTCCTACTTCACTATCTTGAACCAGGATCTCCTAGCCTCAAACTTCTGAGTCCCCTCCTATCCCGGCCATCTGTTTTCACTTCAGGAAGTTCATAGTTAGGATAATTTTTGCTTACAAGTTTGTTAAATGTGCAAGTTTTCTGTGCGGCTGCGATTTTTCTCCCTGAGTTGTTAGCGGTTGGTAACACTGAAGTAGAACACTGCTGGACTTCAAGAGGAAAGACTGCTGATGGTGCAGACAGTGTAGTTAGCTTCTAGATATTGACCATAAGTTAGCCTTCAAAGAAATACTCTCAAGAGTTACAGATTGCCTACGGGAAGAATATTCTCTAAGTTCTTCTCTTCAAGATCCAAAAGTCTAATTAATGACAGTTTTTTTGACTCCCCAAGATCAGAATTATCATGTCTTTCCCCCATTGGCTCCCTGTAGACATTTTTTTTTTAACTCTACCTGTCACTCTCACAGTTTGAGTTCTGGCTATGACCAAAATGTGGAGGCAAGCAGGATTCCAGGGTTGAGGGGTGGAGAAGGTAGAAAAGACCACAAGTTGTTCGTGTTGAAGATGGAGAGCCTGATCCTGGGACATTTACTCTAAGGATCTGCTGATAAAGGATGTGAAATAACAGTGAAGCCTAGAGTGTTATGGAAGTGTTTGCTGCAATGCTATGACAAAAGCAGGAGTGAGTGAGCTGAAAAGCAGGTATTCCAGACAGAAGGAGGAAGGCTGTCAGCCCTGGAAACAGGGTAATGGAAGCTGCTTCCTCCCCTCTAAAGAACATCTGAGCATTACCTATTCTCTCTTTTAAACTCCATTCTTCTCTATCACTATAAATAGGCTTAAGACCAGGAAAGGGTTTGGGGTGACTTGATGAATAACTACAGAAGGCTTCTGCTTAGCTTGGAACTTTTTCAATCTGGGATAAGGCATCACAGTACATGGTGGGAAGAATGAAGGGTACAAATTTCTTTTATAAAGTGGAAGAAAGGTAGGTCCTCAGGAAGATCAGTTTTAGTTAAAAGAAGATACAGATGGTGAAGAACTAGAAATTGATTCCTTTAGATTATCCCTGCTCCTATAATCCTTAGGATAAAATACTCACATTAATATGTAAGTTTGAAGAAAGCTACTTTCTCCAAGGCAAAGAGGAACAGAAATTAGCATAGTGTATGGAAGGGGCAGGGTTTTACAGGTGACTCAGTGGGTAAAGAATCCATCTGCAATGCAGGAGACGAAGGAGAGGTGGTTTTGATCCCTGGGTAGGGAAGATCCCCTGCAGGACGGCATGGCAACCCACTCCAGTATCTTGCCTGGAGAATCCCATGGACAGAGGAGCCTGGCAGGCTACAGTCCACTGGGTTGCAAAGAGTTGTACATGACCGAAGCAACTGAGCATGCATGCATACATGGAAGGGGCAGTACATTCCGACTTTTCTTAGGCTGGTATTTGTGACATGAAAGTCTGGAGCTCTGAGTTAGGAAGTTGGGAAATTGGGCTTTGACCCTCACTAACAGTGGGATCTTCAACTGAACACTCTGCCCCTTGAGTCTATGTCCCATCCATGAAATAGGGGTACTCAAGTCTCTTCCAGCTTTAATGCTTAGTGGCTTTATGTTGATTGGTAGCATGCAATTGACAACTGCATTGGGTAGCAGCATTTGGGTAACACGTAGAGATCCTTGAATGTCAGAGAGAATTCTAAACTGCTTATGGGAATCACTGTTCATGGCTAAGAAGGGTGAGAATGCACACAAGCACAGGCTCCAAAGCAATAGAAACAATTTGAAGACTATAGGTCAGTTTCTGTTACCCAAGCTCTGGTTCTATTCAATAATATGAATAACTAGAGGGAGGAAATAAAGAATAATATTTGTGCTTTGGGTATTTTTACTATTTATATATTGAATAATTCTAAAAAAAAAAAAAAGACTGAGTTAATTAGCTTTGTTTTACAGTTTAGAAAACAGAAAAGTGAGGAGTTAAGTATGTTGTCCAAGGTCATAAAGTAACTAAATGGAAGAACCAGGACTCAAACTCAGGGGAATGTCTTGCCTTAACAACTGGTCTTTATATCACAACTTCACTTGTGTTGTGAGTATGGGTGCGTGAATTTGGAAAGGCCCTTGCATTCTCCAGAGTTTGTGTCCTGGTTCTTCGGTTTTGTTTCTCTGTGACCTTGGGCAACATAAACTTAACTCCTCACTTTTCTGTTTTCTAAACTGTAAAATGAAATTAATTGACTCACTCTTTTTTTTTCAGAATTATTGAATAATTCTTTTAATTGACCTTTAGCTTTGAAATCTAGACTTTAGATTTTAACCCAGTGGCATTACAAATAAGGTCTGGGCAAGGTTCTTCCTGTCAATTCTAGCAAAGAAAAGGAAGTAACTTTAGGAAGATGCATACACACAAAACACAAACTAAGACTGGGAATCAATAGAGAGATGGTTACATTATCATTATCAGTCTTTTTCTATTCTGTAAGAGACAATACAAACAGTCTGTATTTGATACTCTTGCACCTAACTTCAAGCATTCACAAACAGATTCCTTATTTTACTGTTTCCATGACAACACATAACATTTCAGGTATGTTTTTCAAAGAAGGAAAGGTGAAAATTACTCTTGGTGTTAAATTTTTCTCCTTCTCCTCACCTATTTTATTCACAGACACTTTTAGATACAACAATTTCACATTTCTTTCAGAATTTCACTGCCATTTTTCTACATTAGATGTAGAATTAAATGAATGCAACTTCAACTGATTTTTCTAAGTCCAGCATTTTTACAGAGAAAATGTTTCTTTATGGTTACTCTATTCAACAAGAAATGGTCTTTACAATATAAGGATGTGCTACAAAATTCTATTGATTTTTTGTAATTTTTGAATTTGTTATCTGTATTTTAGACTCTCATCATTGCTAAATTTGGGGGTACCCCCACTTGCTCTCTGCAGAGTTTTTCTTCCTTTCTTTTTACTAGTAAGCGATTAAATAAAGAGAGTCAATAACAATTTTGTTAGAAGTAGATAACTGAATACAGAAACATTCTTGAAGTCACTTTTATTTGGAAAACAAAAAAAGATTCTTTTAGAGTAGAATACTTTGTTGCTTAAAGAATAATTTGTTTTGAGATTAAAAAACTTGATATCTATTGACATTGAAGGTTGTATTAGGGCTCTCCAGAGAAACAGAATCAATAGGATACATATTTATAAAGAAAGAGATTTAAGGAATTGGCTTCTGGGATTGGTAAATTCAAAATCGGCAGGGTAGACCAGCAGGCTGGAGGCCCAGGGAAGAGTTGCAGTTTGAGTCCAAAGGCAGTCTGCTGGCAGAATTCCTTCTTGCATAAGGAGGTCAAGCTCTGTTCTTAAGCCCTTCAATCTATTGGATGAGGTCCCACCACATTATGGAGAGAAATCTGCTTTACTTAATGTCTGCTGATTTAACTGTTAATCTTTCCCCCAAATATCTTTCATAGAAACACTCAGAAGAATGTCTGGCCAAATATCTGAGCACCATGATGAGCCAAATTAACACATAAAATTAAGGATCAGAGTTGTTTGTCAGGAACTGTGTTAGGGGTGGGTGTTTTAAAGATAACTTTGAGAAACCAATGCAGTACAGTAAAATCTTTTGGTCTCCACTCTACTTATGTCTCCAGACATTTATTATTTGTTGAGTGCATATGATATGCCAGACATGGTTCTTGCCTGTGGGGATTAGTCTAATGCGAGAATTATTATAGAGAGCCACTGTGAATTATTTTACATCTTACAGAGGTTGACCCTTTGCTCAACATCAAGTGGTTCACTGACACTGGAGAAAACATTGCTTAGAAAACCACCCTTGATATTTGAATGGGCTTTAATTGCATCCCAAACACTTTAATATCCAATGTTTGATTTTAATATCACAACAATCCTTGATATAGCAAAAATGGTATTTCATTCCCATTTGACAGAAGAGAAGCCTCACCTGTTATCCCTCTGAAGACAATTTCTCACTTCTTGACTCATCTGAAATTCCTGTCATTTCCTCAGGGTCACAATCATTATGAGTAAAAAGCCAAGTGTTGTTTTATTTCTATCAAACTCTAGAGTTTGTGTGCTGTCAGTTTCTGTATGTTATTTTCACTCGTGTGTGTGTGTGTGTGTGCGCGTGTGTGTGTGTGTGCGCACGCGCGTGCACACGTAGCAGGGGTATTATGGGTATGGGGTATGTAGAGAGACAGTCTCTATTTCATATATTCAAAATCAAACCCAGAGAACTTGGAACTAACATCCCCTTTAGCCCATTTGCTGTGGGCTGCCCTAATAACTGGGCTTTCCTGGTGGCTCAGACGGTAAAGAATCTGCCTGCAATACAGGAGACCTGGGTTTGATTCCTGAATTGGGAAGATCCCCTAGAGGAGGGCATGGCAACCCACTCCAGTATTCTTACCTAGAGAATCCCCATGGACAGACAAGCCTGGTGGGGTACAAAGAGTCGGACACGACTGAGTGACTAAGCACACAGCAGAACTCTAGTAACTGCCTTCATGGGACTACTTCCCAGCTGGGTAGTTTCCAAATGTATATTTACTAGGAACAAAGATTTTTCATCCCATTTCTCAGATCCATGATGGTATTTCAAAGCATAAAAACAAAAGGAATGAGGAACTGGGTGATTAAGAAATTTTAAGTGGGTGGCAATAAAACTGATATGGCTGATGAAACAAAAACACGATTTTTATTTATATCTTTGGTTCTCTCCAATTACCACTTTTGGCCCTTCCAGTGCACACATGGCCAGCACCTTCTCATCACCCTATAATTCCCTCTTCCTAATAAAGAAGGTGTTCCTGAGGCTGACTTAACCTGATTCACACTCCAGAAGGAGCATGTCTTTATACAGAGTCAGGGCAATGCAGTGGAAAGAGCAGGAATTTTGATTTAGATAGTTTGTCATTTATTTTATGTGTGATTGCTGGAAAGACACTTGGAACCTTGCTTTCTTTATCTGTAAAACTGGGTGCCAATAACTAGCTCCCAGCATTCTTACAGGGATTAAGTGAATCAATGTCTAAAAGAGGGATGCTTAATAATCGTAGTCCACTTTCACTTACCAAAAAAAGAAAGCAAATTATTACAAAATGTTACAGACTCCAAGAAATGAAGAGAAGAATTCTGGCAGCAGAACTCTATTTGTGGAAGGAGCCTAATGACCATCCTTCCCACTGCAGGGCCTCTCTTGCTGACCTACTTCAGGACTAACTCCTGCTCATCAACTATGCTAAATGAGGGCACCCTTTAACACAGGCAAAGATAAGGCTTCCTCAATTAATACTGCCACTGGCTGATTGGGTTTTATCTAGTGTTTATCTCAATGAAAATACTGAGCCCTAGGAATTCTCACTAGGCTGAAAATACTGCTGCTTTTAATGGATTTCCAGTTTTCTTGTGAAGATATGAATTTGAAGACTGGGTTTTGAAGTTCCAGACATGCTCCTTACCTTTAGTAGAAGTTTAAATAACCCTTTTGGTCATAGCTATACCACAAAGGGTTATGTTATTTTGGTAATAAAAAAAACGTTAGTTTCTACTTTGCTTTTATATTACCAACTTCTTTCCATTTTCAAAGCCATTTACTTTTTTTCTTCTTTCACAGGGAACTATCCTCTTTCAAGTGGTGGAAATATTTTACTTGTTTATTTGTAATGCAATTTCGAACTCAGAAAAATTGCAAGGTAGTTTAAGGAAATTGTGTACACCCTATACACAGCTTTCTTCCACTTTCCCTCTCTCCTTGGTTTTCTGTAACATTTGAGATCCAGTTGTAAAAATGGCCCCTCTTTACTCCTAAATATTTCAATGTATGTTCTCTAATCCTAACTTACATATATTCTCTTATATATAGTACAAAGGTCAAAATCAGGAAATTTAATAGTTAAACAATACTAGTATTCAATACTAGTATCTAATCCATAACTTATAATCAAATTTTATTTAAGTGTATCAACATCTTTTATAGCTCTTTTTTTCCCTGGATTGGGACCCAATTTAGGATCACACATTTCATATAGGACTCAAATCTCTTTCATTTTCCTTAACCCGAAACAGTTCCTCAGCCTTCTTTGTCCTTCTAGACCTTGAGGCCTTGGCTGCCAGTTAGTTTGAGTTGGTCTGGTGTTCCCTTGTGAATGAGTTCAGGTTCTGCCTTTTGGGCAGGAATATCTCAGAAGTGATCTGTCAGTGTCTATATGTTAATTCTGTATGTCACTTCTCAGTGCATCATATAGAATTTTGTTTACAACCATACATGTTAAGTTTCTCCACTACAAAGTTACTATTTCCGCCTTTGTCATTACTTCATGGGGAGTTACTCTGTCTTTGACAGTATGTAAATACTTTGTCATTAAATGTTTCCGGCTACTAGATTTACCACCCATTTATGATTTTTAACTGCATTAATACATCTATTTTTAAAAAATTTTATTTAACTTTACAATATTGTATTGGTTTTGCCATATATCAAAATGAATCTGCCACAGGTATACATGTGTTCCCCATCCTGAATACATCCATTTTTAATAGTTAGTGGTCTACTGACAAGAATTATTCTTTCATATCTATCTATTTTTACCCTATTCAACAGGCTATAATCCATTGTTATCTTCATATATTTTGATATTCATATTCAGACTTAGCTAGTGGGATGCCCTTCACTCTAGATCTCTATGACTTCTTAATGTTTCCATGAATTTTTTTAGCAGGTATTGGCTCAACAATCTATTTCAGGCTCATCTTTTACTCTCTCTGCCCCATCCCTAGAATCAGCCTTTTATCCACGGAGCCCTGGGACTAGGTATAGACAATGCTATTAGTGTAACATCACTTCTATATCCACCCAGCAAAACAGCTAGTAGATACCTATGTCAATTAGAAACCTTTTGTTCATGCTGATTATGTCAATCCCAATCAAGACCATCACGGGATATGTTCCAATGTGTCCCAATTACTACTGAGAAAACTGGTTCTTATCATCCCAAATAATTTTATTTGCTCAAGCCTGAATACACAGAAGGCAACAGGAAGGGCAGAAAAATGAGACCGTTGTTGTTAATATCTGTTGGTCATGGCTGCCACTCTAGCAAAATGTTCAAGGCTTAGACGAACAGTACCTAAATCTCTCTCATAGCCTGTTTCTTTTTCTCAAAGAGTGATCACAGGTGGTGCAAAATATTGTGACTCTCAGTTTGACAGTCCATGTGACCATCTTCACCACCATTTGATCACTTGTAGAGTCACACGTGGAGTCACGTTTCCAGGCCAGAAGTACACATTCGAGTGATCCTTCTGAGAATGAGAAAGAGAAATCCCATCTCAGATGCACAGGTAAAATCTTTAGGAACATTTGGATAGGTTTCATCCATTGACTGGTCAATGGTATGGTGCTATAATTTCAATAAAAATGTTCTTAGGAATCAGATGGTATCCTAAGAAGAAATGTGTGATATCAGATCTATTTTCCCCATCAAACCTGGATCTTATCCAACCCAGTAAGACATCCTTCTTTCCCAAGAAGGAGCTAAGCTGAGACGGCAGGTCCCAGATGCTGTGTAAGGACTGGCGGGGCATTTACCCCATGCAAAGTGCCGAAGGTAGAAGAGGAATCTGAAGCATAGTAAGATAATAAGAACGGTTAAAAAATTATGCCAAGGTTCTGGTTCAAAAGGTGAGGCAAGGCCAAAAATGGGGAGATAAGAAATAGATAGGAGAGGAGCTAAGATGGCGGACGAGTAGGATGGGGAGAATACTTTCTCCTCCACAAATTCTGTAAAAGAACATTTGAATGCTGAGTAAACTCTACAAAACAACTTCTGAATGCCGGCAGAGGACATCAGGCATTTAGAAAGACAATTCATTGTCTTCAAAAGGAGATTACGAGCCCTGTGGTAACTCCTTTTGCGGAGAAGCGGCGCGGACACCAGCATTTGCTATTAGCAAGCGGGGGCCGGGCTAGAAGGAGTGGGCGCGGCCTGCATCGCTTTGAGTAAGGATTTGGCCTGGCTATCCCGAGCGCTACCTGAGCGAAATAACCAGACTGTCGGATATCTACTACGTCAAAAGCCAGCCCTAACCTAAGACACCTCTAGGACTACGTACGGAACAAAGGACTGCACAGAGATAGCCGGCTGCAGACTGTCCCACTCCGGTGACAGGCAGCCAGAGCTGGAAGCAGGCAATCACAGCCCTAGAGAGACATTATCTACAAAACTGTAAGCAGGTTTCTGTGCTAATTAATGCTTCTTGGGGCCCTGGATGGTCAACATCCACCTGAGAAGGTGCACTGGTTGTATACCCAGAAAACTGAGCGGCGGGGAGGCTATAAGTCGCAGCAGCTGCGCTCGCTAAACACTTCATCACCTGCGCTACTCGGACCTGGGAAGGG